>JAZGQO010000021.1:18700000-21200000 GCA_036850965.1 Patella caerulea
ATACTGGGTGATAAATCACCGAACTAAAGGATTTAGTTTGTATATCAGCTAGATTTGCTGCCATACTAAATAAACGTATTGGAACAATATAAACAGCTAGATTTAACTTTTAAAAAAGCGAAAAGTTATTATTTCAATGTGGTCGCCATTTTTGAATTCTAATGTGGGAAAATAAGCCTTTGCCATTAGATGTTTATTCACCAATGAATAATGCAGTAAAATACACATTTTGCTCAAAAACTTTACGTAGTCTTTGAACATTACTGGGAATGGGGGCGGAACTGGAATCTCAGTAGTGTAAATATTTCTAGTATGTACAGAGAATAAATCGTGAACGGTGGCTTGAAGATTAGATTTCGTATATCATTTGCTGCCTTCTCAGGGATTAGAATTGTTTGCCAGAAAAAATGATGCTGAAAATACCCACAGAGTGCGTTTTAGCGCGTCTAGTTTTCAAACCCCCTCTTTAGTAATAGTCGCCCGCGCATGGACTGTCGCCACCACTATTTTTTAAAGCTCACTGGGGGGGGGGGGCATTATTTGACTATTTGACCGACATTAATATCTGATTTAATATTGAAACGTTCTAAGTAAAACAGTATAGAGTAAACCCAAGACCAGACAATAAAACACGGCATTGTACTCTCATGTTCTCTGTTACACCCAACCCCTTCCTTCCTCCTGTTTTCAGCTCTACCACAGCAACCATTCATACTTTCTAAATCTATGTAGGCTATACTGTAAGGGAATCAACTCCGATATTCACGACACTGTATTCTCGTTTATCCAGACTAGATTTGTAATAGATATAATCATTGAAACATTTTCTGTACGTTAATTCTGAGATTATTTGTCATCGATCAAATCACAAAACAGATTCCAGGCCTCGACGAGAAAAACCTCTTGGACTTTCCAAGGTCTGTTACATTATCATAGTAAGGAATCCTAAAAAAAATCACAACATGTTTTAGTATTTGTGTTAAAAGGACCCATTAAGTACCCGGGAGCCATCGTCATCGGGAAAACGTCAGATCCTTTATATCACGGCGATCTCATGTTATTGACAGCATCGAGGCGCCAAAACTCATACACTTGATAGTTACATAGTGCCACTTTAACTTATAAGTTGAAAGGAAACAGAAATAGCAAAGACATATTAGGAGACATTCCAAGTCCGCTTTTAATTGGATATTGACAAATTTCACTTGGTTGAAGTAGTAGCTGTAGTTGGGTGTTTATTGAATATATGACAAATAGCTTCATCAAAATCAATAAAACCGCTACACGTTCTTGTAATACCAAAGTCAGGTTAGCTAATTGAAGGAGAATCTATTCAAAGATGCTTTTTGTATGCTATTAGAATATAGAAATACGCTGTATAAAACGAGATAGTAATTATGCTGATTAATGTAACGGAAGAGATTGAGGTGTTGGGAGTAACTAAAAAGTGATAACGATGTTGTTGAGAGTTATCATATTGTCAGACGAAAGGATATAATGATATTAAGAGTAATCATGCTGCCAGGGGAATCGAGAGTATAATGATGTTGGGATTAATCAAGCTGCCAGGGGAATTGAGAGGAAAATGGTGTAAGAGTAATCATGCTGTCAGAGGAATCGAGAGCATATAATGGTGTAAGAGTAATCATGCTGTCAGAGGAATCGAGATGATAATGGTGTTCGGAATAATCATGCTGTCATGGGAATCGAGGGGTGACCAGGGTGTTGAAAGTAATCATGCCGTAAGAAGAAAACGAGGGGAGATAATGGTGTTAAGAGTAATCATGCTGTCATGGGAATCGAAGGGAAAATGGTGTTGGGAGTAATCATGCTGTCATGGGAATCGCGGGGTGACCAGGATGTTGAAAGTAATCATGCCGTAAGAAGAAAACGAGTGGAGATAATGATGTTGAAAGTAATCGTGTGGTCAGGAGATATAATGGTGTAAGAGTAATCATGCTGTCATCGGAATCGCGGGGCAATACGGTTGTTGCGAGTAATCATGCTGTCAGAAGAATCGAGGGGTAATCAGGGTGGTAATAGAACTCATGCTGGCGGGAGAATTACGAAGCGACAATGATGTTGAGAGTGTCCACCAAGAGAATCATGAGGAGATAATGGTGTTAAGAGAATTCCTATTTTATCATAAGAATGGAGAGGTGATACGGGTGTTGAGTTTTATTTAAGTATCAGTTGTAAGGTGTATCTTGAACCAAGCAGGCTATAAGAATAACAGCAAAATTTACATTTATGGTGTCTTTTTTCCATAGGCAATACATAAGATTGCAGATGGAAACATATATGTTAATATACTACACAAGAGAGAGAGAGAGAGAGAGAGAGAGAGAGAGAGAAAGAGAGAGGGAGAGAGAGAGAGGAAATGGGGTTTAACGTCCACTCGACACAAACCAGGTCATTTCGGGTCATATGGTTTAATTTCATTTCAATAATTCGCTTGTGCGTATGGGTCTTTAGCAGTGGGAGGAAACCGGAGGACCCGGAGAAAACCTACAAGGTTGGACAGGCGACCCTACTCCTTGTCCTGTACAACCGGTGATTCGAAATCTCGCCAGTTGACTCAATGACATGCTTTCTGATACAGCGCGCACGTGCTAACCATTCGGTAATTATCCCCCACCCCTCGATTAAACGATATTGCGTTTCATCCATACATTTCACCCATGTATAAACCAGTTGGATATTAAATTCCTAACCTTAAAGCCTAGTTTTTATAAACAATATTTTATTCTCAGAAAATGATTGAGAAACAGGCTAGGCCTATATTACCTTTCTCCTAGGTATTAAAGCCTAGTTATAATGTGACGTTAAGAACAAATGTAAACCACTTTCCAAATATAATTTACATACATTATGCAAGAGCTAAATCTGCCAATTGCAGACCTTTCTTTAGACTTTGAAATGTTATCTAAATTATTAAATTAGACATTAGTTAACTTATCCAGAGCTGCCATTGCTAGACTGCGATATTTAGCGGATTGTAATACATTTTCGAAAAATAATTAAATATAAAATCGATAATCGAGACTTTGTGTTTTATCCTATGATAGATTCTAGCCTAAAATTCAAAGCTAATAGCTGGGTTCAGATTGAAGCAATTTTACTGAATTTTCAACATATATTATTTACGTTATCTATCTTTTTTAGCTATTATAAGAACTGCCAACATTTTATCTAATCTCCCACAATTCCTCTTTAATGTCTACGCACAAATTCCAAATGTGACGTAAATACTAGGGACCAGTTTGTGTTACTGATTGAAGTATCGAACGGTAGCAAGTATAACATACGTGTACCAGTCATCAGCTCTCTCATAACTTCAAACTATATACATGTATAGAGCGTACAATTATTTACGTAAATTAAAGGGGAAGAATACGAATTGATAGTCAGTTTGTTTTGCAATATGTGAAATAAATTAAAGGGGATTTCCCACGCCCGCACAATCTATAGTTGAAAGGCAATAGTGAACTTACGCAATACCAGTACATGAGTAGTTTTAATGCTATTTATTATTCACGCCACTTTAAGTAATATATTTTAAAGTTCTTAGAGGTGGCAAGAAAAAACTGAATAAAATTCAATTATTCCAATCTATTTTTACCATGAGACACTCGATTGGGAAGGAGTTGTTAAAGCAACAAATCGTTTAAAGTGGGGATGTAACATTAGGCTAAACAAGAAATGAAATGGAATGGGGTTTAACGTCCTACTTGCACCTATTTGCATAGACACTTGAAGGGATTAAAATTTCCTACATGATCCCATCTAGCATCATGCAATACTGACAACAATTATCGCCCGCCATATTGTTTAGACTCGATCGTAGGAGACATTTCTTCGTTGATTATCTCACAATACTCACTTTATGTAACACCCTCCTTCCGTTTCATTGTAGACTTCACCCTATTTAATTCTTATACAACCCCCAATGTCACTAAATTCATCATTTCAACTTTACAAATCTTACTTTAAGCGATATCAATACTAACTTCGTTGGACCGGAAAATCGTATTTCTGATCGGTTAGTGCAAATATATTATATATTTATTAGTGACAGCCTAGATCATGCAGCCCCGTCGTTAAACTCATCCGTTGTACCAGATTTTGTCAGGGACTGGGTAATCAAAGAAAAGGGTATGCCGATGACCCATTTTTCGTGTACCCGGGCCACGACCGGTCAAACGAAACCGGTATTACAAAGCGTCAGCGCTTAAATATGGATTTATGAATAATAATACTATAAAATGGTCAATTTATAGGTTGTATAAGAATTAAATAGAGTGTAGTCTGCAATAAAACGGAAGGTGGGTATTACATGTAGTTTGTATTGCGAGATAGTGAAAACGATATCATGGCGCGTGATATACTTTGTCAATATTGTAGCATGCTAGACCAGTTGATGTTAGAAATTTTAATCCCTCAAGTGCCTGTGACTAATTGTTCTGTCAAAGCTGTACTCCTTTATCATTTATCATGCTCTGTTGATTACACCGATGCACACAGTAAAATATGTACGATAGTTCTATATGGAACAGAAACCGAGAGAGGCTTTATAACCGCCATTTTGGAATTATGTCATATCAAAATCGATGCACAAGCACACCAAGTGTCATGTCGATAGTACTTGAATTGGCGGAGCCTTCGGCTGGTTTTCGAAGAGCTTCGTCCCGGAAAAGAATTAACAAGAAGAATAACAAGATAAGTAGTGGGTCCAGTTACTGGTCCAGAAATAGATATACATGTAGCTTGATAGACGTATATTCTGACCGGCGTGATCAGCCTCATCCTGGACACAGATTTTTCGTAGTCTTCAATAGGTCAACGTATGGGTTTAAGGCAGTCTTTAAGACAATGTTATTGTGTAACCAACTCATGTGACACCCCCTCCCCACCCATATTGATATCGATCGGCGGTTCCGAAGACTTAACATCGTTTCTTTAAGACGTCTGTGTTATCATCTGTAACTGTCTGACGAAAATAGACTGGGTTGGGGATTAAATTGATTACAGGACGAAGCCTTGTCAAGTAAAAGCAAGAGTAAATTTAGTTTCGTATAAAACAAACATTGTATAAACATTACACAGACTTACTATATCACTTTACTGGGTTTTTGACACACGAACCCAAAAGAAAAGTAAACGTTTGACTGGTTATTTTGAATTAAAGTCCGGGTCATGTATCACAGAAAAAACAAAATTTATCGCCATTGTCATCTATGTCTGAGTGGACGTAAATGAATTAGTATAACATTTTGTGTACAAAAAATGGATTCCGGTGACGCTAATGGACACAAAAGTAACGAGGATACATTACATTCCGTTATTTCACGAGGACATCAAAGGACAATGTTCAGCTATTAGTTTCCTATATATAATCCCCAGAAACACCACAAATAACATCTTGATTGATTTTTACTATTAGTCAGCTAGTATTTTAAAAGTGGGGGTGCAGAAGAGTGGTGGGGCACCAATATAATGCCCAAGTAACTGAGCGTGGGGACTGCCGCAATCAAAGTACCCCCTACATTCCCGCTAAATACGGCCCTGTGAGCAATCTAATATATATAATCAGACTATAATTGATGGGTATTTGTCATTAACTTGAAAATGTAATACTTTTTATATAGACATTCGTGATATCACAATTAATTATGGTGGTTGATTGGTATCATGTCGTATTGTCGTGATGTCGCCTTTCATAACGCGACAACCCGACAACCCGACATCACGACATTTCTACCCGACAACACGACAACACGACAACCCGACATCACGACACTAAAAATGTCGTGATGTCGGGTAAAAATGTCGTGATGTTGGGTAAAAATGTCGTATTGTCGGGTTGTCGTGATGTCGGGTTGTCGGGTTGTCGTGAAGTCGGGTTGTCGGGTTGTCGCGTTATGGAACAAAAATCTGGCAATAAAGAAAATGGTTGATCAAGTGGAGGTAGATTCACACTCACATTGCAGTTTGAGTTGCATTCGTATCCATTTGTACACGTCCACATTCATAATGTGAACCGTCTTCATTAGCTCAGTCGGATCAGAACAGTAGGACGTTAAACCCCATTTCAATTCATAATGTGAACATATTATGCCGCCGCCCTTGTCTGTTTGTCTGTCATTGAGTCAAGTGGTGTGGTTTCTAGCCCAAGCTTGTCCATGACAAAGAGTAGGGTCGTCTGTCTAACCTCGTGGGTTTTCTCCGGGTGCATGCCCTACCCCGCGGGGTGGTGCCAATTCCGCTTTTTTGTTATTATTTTGTCTGTAAATATTCTACAGGTTGCAATTATTAACAGATTTTGTTCAAATTCGGCATGATCAATCATTTCAATAACATAATGGTACCTATATTAATATTTAGTCTGTAAACACTCTACAGGCCGCGATTCTTAATGGATTTTCTTCAAATTTGGCATGGCCATTATTTTTGAGGCAATGGCACCTACTGATGTAAATGCATGCCCGACCCATAAGGGCGTTGTCACGCCCACTTTTCGTGAATATTTTGTCTGTAAACACCTTTCAGACTGTAATTGGTATGAGATTTTAATCAGATTTGGCATGATCAAGACAGGATTGTAAACACCCTACAGGCTGCAAATTTTATACGCCCACATTGAAATGTATCATGGGCCATAACTCTGGTAGTAAATATTGGACATCGCTGAAAATCATTAGGCGTCTTCGTCGCATAAACTTACACACTGTGCATCAATTTCAAGCGAATCGGATGACAACGTTAGCCTCTAGAGCGTCCACAAGATTTTAAAAAGTGAAACGTGATCATGGACCATAACTTTGAAAATAATGCTCATGCCAGTCCTTATGACTAAAGTTATTATCCGATTGATTTGAAATTTATACCAAGTGTTTATGTTCATGAAACTCTGGCAGTAATTATCTGGAAGTGAAAATCAATGGGCTTCTACGTCTCATGGCCATAAACATTGTATATAAATTTAAATCAATCCGATGATAACTTTAGGCCCCAGAGAGTCCACAATCTGACCGACGGGCGGACTGACGGACAGACGGGGGCGACGACGATTTATTTAAATGTGGACGTATGAAATTTGCAACCTGTAGGGTGTTTACCATTCTGTCTTGATCAAGCTAAAACTGAACAAAATCTCATAAGAATTACAGCCTGCAAGGTGTTTTCAGACAAAATATTCACGAAAAATGCTCATGCCAAATCTGAAGAAAATCCATTAAGAATCGCGGCCTGTAGAGTGTTTACAGACTAAATATTAATATAGGCACCATCCTGTTATTGAAATGATTGATCATGCCGAATTTGAACAAAATCTGTTAATTATTGCAACCTGTAGAATATTTACAGACAAAATAATAACAAAAAAACGGAATTGGCACCACCCCGCGGGGTAGGGCATGCACCCGGAGAAAACCCACGAGGTTAGACAGACGACCCTACTCTTTGTCATGGACAAGCATGGGCTGGAAACCACACTACTTGACTCAATGACAGACACACAGACAAGGGCGGCGGCATAATATGTTCACATTATGAACTGAAATGGGGTTTAACGTCCTACTGTTCTGATCCGACTGAGCTAATGAAGACGGTTCACATTATGAATGTGGAAGTATACAAATGGATACGAATGCAACTCAAACTGCAATGTGAGTGTGAATCTACCTCGACTTGATCAACCATTTTCTTTATTGTCAGATTTTTGTTCCATAACGCGACAACCCGACAACCCGACATCACGACAACCCGACAATACGACATTTTTACCCGACATCACGACATTTCTACCCGACATCACGACATTTTTACGACATTTTTAGTATCGTAATGTCGGGTAAAAATGTCGTGATGTCGGGTAGAAATGTCGTGATCTCGGGTAGAAATGTCGTGATGTCGGGTTGTCGCGTTGTGAAAGGCGACATCACGACAATACGACATCATACCATTCAGCCACCATAATTAATACTTAGTATCAATGAAATTGAATCACGCCATCCTATTAATTCATAAGAAAAATTGACGTCAAACGGGGTGTTTGATTTCTCGCTTTAAAAAGCTCACTTATGTACTTTGGATACGATGATAGATCATACATATGTCAACTGTAAAATTTTCTTGATAGGATGGTGTTCTAGACATGAATGCGTTTGTTACAGAAAACAGCGTATTAAAGAAGGTGGGTTAACGTGTGGCGACTGTCCTAAACTAGTGTGGACAGGAGAACAGCACGCGGCACAAACCTGCAGAAACAGAAAGGCAGAAGACAACCCATGAACAAGAGAAGTGATACGCATGAGACGTGGATATTATCTATACTGATATTTAAGTGATTGTCATTTCTCTGCTCACCGTTAACGGCTGCCCCATGTCTACAATTTGGTGTAGATGGGTAGCTCGAGCCAGAGAGCAGAGTCGTCCTAGGACCTAACATAGGCTAGGTGACTTTGACTTACCGCTTCCGGTTTCGGAGTTAAACCACTTTCAATCCATGCAGCGCGGTTCATTCGCTATAGTAAGTAATCAATGATAGAGCAAAAAACATTAAATATCAAATCTACTGAATGGATTCAGGGATCGACCCAGTGTCCACCACGTTGTACAGCTCGGGGCTGCGGTGATAAACGGGGACTCAAAATGACTACGCAGTCACAACAAAGGGGGGGGGGGGGAACCCACACCTGCAAAACATGATAAAGACTATAGTAATTGACTTTATTTGTAGCATTTCCTTCTTTCTCGCCTTTTACAAGGCAAATTTGGTTGACTGTTTGATCTAGAATCGAAGCAGAATGATTGAATATACATTTTCTGTAGGTTTTGGTGGATTTCACGAATTTGGGGAGGAATGATCAAGAAGTAAACATACATGATTTAGGCTGCTCGCCTACTTAAATGACGTCACTGCCTATAGATTACCTTTATCAGTTTAACCAGACCTGGCAAAAAATAGAAATTGTCAACGTCTTTGTCAAATGATTGTGATATATTGAGCTCTTTGTTCAAAATAATCATATAGGCCAAGCAATGTCATGGATTTAACATTGAAGTCAATAAGGAGAGAACTACTATTCTGGTCCCATCCGATGAACTTTCTAGGCCAGCGCAGAGATCGAACACAGCACCTTTACGTTTGCTAGTCAACATCTTCCACGCCGAGTCACCGGGGCTGAAACAATAAAATTAGAAATACAACATGTTAATCACACCGATGCATTATACCGAGCCGCTGTTAAACCCACATCCTTGATAGTAGGACTACTTTATATTCAACATGTTTTCCTGCTATACTGATCATATGGTTTCGACCGGCCGAGTTCGACTATAAATCAAACTATGAAAATCATAATTCTTAAGACACATATTTTATATCGGATATTAGAAAGTAATTAGTCTCATATAAGCACAATTCGCAGCGGAAATTAATTTTGAAATAGCAGCGCCACGGTGTCCTGTGGGTGTCATTTACATTTGTGTGGAAGAGGAAGTGATTTACGTTTGAAGTTGAAGGTGATTTATAGATTTTATTGATATTGTAAACACTATTAATAACGGTGAATTCCACACAATAATGGAATGAGATTAAAACGTAACTATTTATAGCGGAGGATCGGTTCACAATGTAACAATAAACTATCCAATGCTTGATTAAATTGCAGCGATATAGAAAATAACTCCGTAGTATTATTAATAATAAAATGCAGTCTAAAACTAAGGAGAAGAAATAAATACTGTTTCGGGATAAAAGGTAATGTTTAGGTGAAAGTACGAAAAATATGGACCAAAGACAATAATAATATGGTTAAAGAAGCGGAAACTAAAATTGAGGAATAATTCGACTTTTTTTACGCAGTAGCTTGACATTGTCGATATTTCGGATGCATTTTGATTTTCACTTTTCTCTAAAATAATTGAATATGTGATGTAGCATTTAAATGAAATAAGTATTATATACAGGGCTAAACGGACAGTAGTTTAAATCCCTGTCCGACATTATCTTAAATATCCTCTAGGTAATTGGATATTCATAGCTCTAGTGTAATTGGATATTCATAGCTCTAGTGCAAATGTTGACGCTTTTATAATTTCCTTTAAAAGGACGCGATAGAACTAACTGGACCAGGATCCGAGTTCATAAAGCATTCTCAGACTTAAGTTTTGAGAATTTACTAAAAATTGATCACCTTATTTTAACTAAAATAAAGCCCAATATAAAACTTTTTGTTTTGATGTATCAAATACACCAATAAGAAACTATGTGAAAAGTTTGTTATTTCTGGATCAAATATATTTCTCATAAACTGTGATTCCAAGTTGAGCAAATTCTCAACTTAAGTATGAGAATGCTTTGTGAACTCGTGGCCTGATCCCATTCTTCACCCAATGTGGTTGTTACATTTTTATAATCATACTTGATGTAGCTATACATGCGACTACATACAACGAAATAAAATTAAATGAAGTTTAACGTCCTACATTTCTGTACCGACTGGGCTAATGAAGACCGGCATACGTCATATAGTGTGCTTTTGAGGGACATTTTGCATCTTATTTAGAATTTCTGCTCCACTGACCGGGCCCGTAGCCAGCTCATAAAATATAAGGGGGGGGGGGGGCTACGGAATGTTTTGGAGGGGCTGAGGATGTGGCTTGCTAAGAACACTCCTGAGAAATCATTATTTTTGGCGAAAGATTTGGGGGAGGGGGGCTATTTCGATTTTGGCTACGGGCCCGCCACTGACAATGGGGAACCACATCGGAAAACCCGACGAACTGGGGACTGCATGGTTAGACAGTCATCATCACATTCACTGAAACACCACGGATTCGTCTTATAAAAGAAGAAATCCCAGGCTTAACCGTTCTCCGATAACTATTATAGGTTTTATTGTGCAAATTCTACGCCAGAGTGTAAAGATTTTATTGTGTCGTTTCAAAATGAACATAAAAACGGTGTTTATTGGTTACACGGATTAAGGCGACCTAATAAACGCTTCTATTAAATACTCCTTGCATGCTTTCCCAAGGCGTACAACCCATGAGAAATTAACAAACCCACGAACTGCTAGTGACAATTTTTTGGTCAAGAAGCTCGTCTTTGCTCCAATTTTTTGAGACCAGCTGTGCCTTTCACGCATAATTATTCAACTTTTTTACTGAAATATTTCTACATCTTTCTGTTAACAAGAACTCGAAACAACTTCAGAGATGATTCCGTCACCTCTCTTAAGTGGTTTTTCTAAGTAATATTGACAGAAGTACCGTACGTGACCAGTTATAATTGATCCACTCTTGGAAGTCATACTCATGCAGAAAAAAGCCCTTGAAGTAATTAGTCCTGTCGTTATTACCCACCTACGATTCCTACCAAACCATGATAAATTAACTTGCTATACAACCCAGTTCTCGAAACGTTACAGTGGTACCATCACCATATTTCAAATAAGATTTATTGTCTTGTACACAATTTTATTAGAGATTTCCAAGTCCGATTCATATGGGGGTGCTAAGTGTGAACTCGTTCCGGTGGAAACTGGAAAGTCATTTTGTGTAAATACCTCTTCCGTGTTCATTGTTGTATTTACATTTTATAGGAAATCGCGAGTAAAAGTCACTAACACGCATTGTCGGTATAAGGAAGGAATTGTAAGAAATTTGACAATTATTCTGTAAAACGGAAACTGTCAAACTATTTTAAAAATGAAATATTGTGCAAAAGCATTAACCCCCTGTTAACTTTTCAAGATAAAATGCAAAATTAATGATCCTATGCGTCAAGTTAGACTTTTTTTCTGGATGAGTGTATTCACATATGGCATTACAATTTGCTTCCTCGGTGGCCGGTGGTATTATATTTTGCGTTACACGCAATCGTATAAACAATAAATGCAATGTAGACTAAGCTTTAACCATGAACACTTCAGCCTAAATGGTTAACACTTTATAACGACGAGTATTTGCATATATTTTGTACATGTATTGGTAACAAATGCCTGGCCCGATGTCTGCCTTCGCTCATTTGAAGCAGTACAGCAGGATTTCAACCCCCTCTCCCAATTCATTTCATTGCCCACTGTCTACCTGTATATTTTATATAATATGCTGTTCAACCCATCAGTAAACAATGCATGCGACTATTCCAAATGCAATGTTATTTTGCTATCAACTAACTTTAAAAAATATGGGAACGATGAACAAGATACCGTGTGTACACAAAAACCCAATTTGACTTGACTTGTGAAGCATTATGATTATACTATTGATAATAATAATAATTTTTTGAGAAAGCGCGCAAACTCCCAATAGAAGAAAACCTCTTAGCCCCATTACACAAAGCGCGTGATTGTATCTTTCTGGTAAAACTTAGCATTATTTAGTCTTGTCCCATAATTATTGTTGTCAAGACTGGCGCGAGATAGACTATAATAATAAGGCTTTCTAGGGAAAAATCGGGCGTATTTTCTCGGAGTCTCCCAGTCACGCTTTATTGTAAGGTCGTTCTTTCCCGCACCAACCGGGCTATTGCGGGCAAGAACGAAGTTATACCTAAGCGTGGCTTTTCTGCCTATTCTTCATGTAATTCCAGTATCTTTACGTCCTATCCAACCTAGTCCAGAGCCTCGATCAACACACGAATCGAACACCGGACCTACTGGTGAATGGGCTCGCGCTTAAACTCACTCTATTGTGATCAATGCTCTAGGGATCTAACAGCTTGATCACTAATCTCGTCTACCATGGCAGTTCATCTTTACACCCGAATGCCAGTCCGCCATTAATCATATCCAGTCCATCCACACCATCCATTCAAACAAACTATTAAATAAGCGTTTACTATCTTCACGACCTGTACTACTCGAGTAATCCATTAGATCACTCCCTAACCACAGCAGCAGATGAACGAATGACAAATGATCAAATGGATATATATTTATATTAGGGCAAGATTTATTTCCGTGTGCTTTTGTTACGAACAATTATCGATCTATTACTATGTTATAATAAATACCTCCTACCCAAGTCTGAAAGGGAAAATCGGTGTGATTTATTTTGATGTGTTTTGCTAACGTCAGTATCTATCTCAGATGTTTATGCCAAAACACTGACAACTGCATACATGAGATTCCATCTACGTCACTGTTAAAGAGAGCCTTAGCCTACAGGAATACAATGTTTTTAAGTGGTGTTCGGAAATTGTTGATTAATCTGGTCTTTGGGAAGGTCTTTTTCTATTTGGAACATTTAAACTAGATAATGTTATTTGGACAAATACGCATGATAAACGTGTTTACAGAAGTTTTAAGGTATTGTTTTCTTTTAAAAGTTATATGGAAGATGTAATTTTAGACGAAAAGGTGTTCCAGCGGGATATTTAGTCACTGTGTAATGCATCGGGGAAGAAACAAGATTTGACAGCTATTGTGAGCGCTTCTAGACAGAAATGTTATTCCTTAAATCAGAAAAAAAGGACTTTGGGTAATTGTGTTAAAATTTATTCAGCTCAATAGAGTTCCATATTAACATCTCCGTATTATGCAGCTTCGAAACTCATGGTCAATCGATAATGGGCTTTAAAACAATTGCCTGTTCATCACGTGCATTTTGCATGCCGATAGTCCATTGGTCAATCACGCTATTTACCGAGCTTTCGACTAATATTTTGGATGCAGCTATGGCGGGTGTGGCGCCAGGCAGGGTAAGCTTACTCTTCCGGACACCTGTTACCACTGTTTGTTGTGTATCTTGTACACGATGAACCGTATATTTGCTGATTACACTATTTTGCCTATAACGTTTTTAGGACTTCGAATTTTGTCTAATGGTTTGGATTGTTCGTACTTGGTTTTTATTTATTGAATAATCCCCTGACAGAGCACATAATGTTGTGATCAACAGTCAACGATAAAATATTTTTCGACACGTCCCATGTACATAATCAAATGTATAGCCGTTTTGTTACAGCTGAAATTAATGATTTAAATATAATTTAATATATCATAAATATCAGATCATGTGTATACATAGCCATTGTTAAAAAAATCTTGGGTTAAGAAAGTTTCAAGCAGCTTATCGTTCTGTAGTTGTGAACTACGTCAAATTAACGTTTAGTGAAATAGCACTCAAAATGACTCTTTGGCTGCATTCGATACCGTCAATGACCAGATATTTGCTAATGGACTCCAATAACACTAAAATTGCTCATGACTAGGCGATATCATATTTACAAGATCGTCAAAAGCTGGTATTGATAAACCCTGAAGAATCGAGTCCAGTACGGCTTACTCATAGTGTGCCTCAAATTTCTAGACCAGTCAAATGTTCTGTCTCTGAAATTAACAAACCTGTATTCAAAAGTTACGGAAAATTCAGAATCCTAAAATCTAAGTTGCCTCCAAATGTAACACTTTTTAGTAGAATTTTTGCTCGAGAAATAAGATGGCTTTAAAACTTTATTCATTAATATCTTTGGCAAGTCAGTAGATCCATATATATGTGTACTTAAAGTACTTACATCAAACTAGCGATTAAGTGACATATTGTTATATAAAAAGAGTTATAGAGTCATAACAAACTGGTTCTATCTTTAAACAAAATACATGTGACTGGAAATATTCCTATTGCGTCATTTGGCTTAATTTCACCAATCATATCGTTGATTGCACAGGTTAAAGGTCATGAACATGCTCGACTGTGCATGATACGCATGAGGCTATATAAGAAACTATGTTTTGCCTTTAAGTCAGACGGCATTTAGATCCAGAGAGATTACCACCTGAGTTCCGATACAAAAGAAAACTTACCCAGTGAGATAATGACTTTAATTAGTATTGTAATCTGTACTAAGCTTTATGTATCCAGCTGGATATATATAAAATTTCAAAAACGAACAGTTGCATTGTTATTCCTGGTGAGACAAACGTCTGAAGAAAACAGTAAGAAGTAATACACAACGTGAAGGAGAAGCAAAGACGATCAGAGATAATTTCTAGTCGATAACAAGTCTACTAAAATATGTAGTAAAACAAGATGCATGGGTCATACGTAGGATGTGGCGACCGGTTTTGAAAATAGTGCACTCTCCACGTCTGACAGAAAGGCCCATGGTACTACACAAGTTCCCACTGGAATTAACTTTTACACCCGGCCATGCATTCGAACCACAAACGCAATATACACCAAATCGGCCTTTGAGGTCTTACAGCCAGAGAACTCTTGTCATTCCATAGTCTAAGTTGAAATATTATGCCCTTCGTACTGCTCAATGCCAAAAAATATTGCTCGACGAGCCTAACGCGGAATCACACACGGTCCTTAAATACCTGAAGACAATGAAGTGGCATTAACGTCCTACCTAGCTGCGCCAACCGGTTAATGAGGATCGACATAGGGTGATGTGTGGGTAAACTGTACACACCGAGCCACGTTTTCGATTGCTTTTCTTCGAATTCCAATTTTCAATGCCCCAATGTTTCGTACAAGCTGTATGAGGAATCACGCAAAACAAGACTAGGATGCAAAGTGCGATTTCTCGAAATCGCAAGACACTATTGCACACAACAAGATCGCAAGGTTTAAAATATCGGTTGCTCGACAAGGGTACACACTGAAAACATATCCCTGGATTTGGCACGTCTTCATTAGCCCAGACCGAGCAGAACGGTAGAGCGTTAAAACCCTATTTCATCCTATTTCTGGATTTGACAATAAACCACAGACATATCGGTTTTTTTATATCTTGTTAATTTGGCTCTCCACTTCAAAGCAAACTGGCCTTGAGTAGGTTGTATATATAGATGAGACATCTGTAAGCATTTCCTGATCAACACAAACATATTAACTATCATAAAAGACTATAAGACTGTTTTAATGGCAACAATTATTACCCACATGATACTATTCTTGTAATAACTAGAGGGGAAATCATGAAAATAATATGTATAATGATAGATGTTGTTATATTTATATTGGCATTGGCATGACTTTGTCATTTAAGTAGTAATGAGACCTTCAAATCTCTAAGGTAGTTTGGAAAAAAATCTCACTGATAAAATTCAAAGATATACTGAATTCTATCGATCAATGCTGCATTTAATTTTGTCATCCAGAAATAAAACACATGACAATATTTGATTAGTTCGCATCATTTGGTATCGTATAAAAATATGACAATCAATTTATCAGTTGTCATAGTTGTCAGGTTATTAACGGTTACTATATGTTTTGTTTTATGTGGACTTTTGGAGGCCATGAGTTGATTGGATCGCAGAAGCTACTGCCTTCGTAGGGTTTAACGTCCGCTTCCACCGAATGAAAGATCGTAGACAAGTGGCCTTCAGTTTATTCAGCACATGCATAGGGGACTTTCCTATGAATGAATTCCGGAATACCCAGAGAAAACCTACGAGGTTGATACCTACGAGGCATCCTTGTCTCCAGAGATCAAAACCACGACAACAAGCCAGAGGTGACCGACCAACTAATGACCGAAGCAAAATCCCCAAGAACTTTACCCCTTTTCCCAACCGGGTTCATCTATGGGGTATCGTATCTTAATATTACACAACCAATCCAAAAACAGTTTACAAATCAGTCTAAGCTGGCGGTGTGATTGTTGCAACACTATGAGAGTTGCAACCCTCTGCCAAAGTCCTTTGTATGAACGATGTTTTTGATTGGTCGATAAAAATAGCAGTCACCAAGAGCAGATAATTTGAACAGTGGAGTGGAACGGAGCAAGACAACTGGGGTTAATAAGGATTGAGTGAAAACATTCACGTAGAAAGGAGTGGCTCGTACAAAAACGAATTGCTGTGTCTTTGGTCCTGGTTGAATTAGGAATATCCCATTGCACCGCTTATACATTGAAAACAATACCAAAGCGAGTATATATGGCACATTACCAGAATACACATAGTTGATCTGTTACGCGATAACATTTCGTAAATCAAAAGGGTTATTGAAATATACATTACAACACATAAAAGAAAAACTTATGTTGGTTTTGTTTATAGACAAATAATCGATTTGAACGTCTGCGAAAAAAGTATTGTTTCGTTCCATCAAAATAAATCCACGATATTGCAAAGGGTAAAATAATTAAATTGTCAACTTTTATTTCTATTTTATTCATTTGTTCCCCTTTGTTGTTTTAATTAGTATACGGCAAACCGTACATTGGGTGAAATAAACTGTACGGGAATTTTCACAATGTCCAACTTTCACTCTGAAACCACCTTGGAAACCATTCCTGCTCCCTGGACACCACCTCGGGAGATGGAGTATGCAGGACAGTGTCTGAATAAAATGATCTGTCACTTGCTTGAGGTTTCGAGTACCCAATTCAGACCAATCATTTAATCAAAGGCGCCCTTTATTAGTCCGGCAGAATTAGGGTGTCCTCGTTCAGAATCTGCTTGGTTTAGCTGTGTCACACTTGAGCGTTTTGAGAAATCCAAGTAATCCCCATAGTATGTTGTTTAGGATGATAATTTTGGTGTCTCATCGTATGTTATGGGGGCCATGAATACACTGAAATCATTCATTATATTGTGAGGTGATAA
Organism: Patella caerulea; assembly: GCA_036850965.1. Classification (NCBI taxonomy): domain Eukaryota; kingdom Metazoa; phylum Mollusca; class Gastropoda; family Patellidae; genus Patella; species Patella caerulea. The sequence continues at coordinate 18,717,577 of JAZGQO010000021.1, forward strand.
GATGATAGTAAAATCCCAACTGCCAGATTATATGGCCCTTTAACTCAATAGTGACGGATGTATCAAATTAAATAAGTATAATGGATCGATATGAGTAATGTAAGAACCAATAATGTTTTTTGTTTTGAGAGCGTTATATAAACGTTTCTTTGCTATTGCCGGATTTAAAATATTGCAGGAACGAAAGTAACAATTTTATATGAAAATATCTCGAAGGTAAATTAGTCCAAATTGAGGTATACGTTTCTTGCTTTTACGTCAGAGCCATGCGACAGTATTCATTAAGAAGCTTTGATTATCCAGTCGATATGGTGTTTATACTCGATTGTCATTATGATGTAGTATTAGTGAAAAGGTTTAGTGGGTTGAAAGATAAGACTGTGAGAGAGAATTGAGATTACAGTTCCATCAATCTTAGCTTAACGTGATTGATGTGTTACGTGAAATATGGATCTTGTTTAAATCGTCAATTATTGATTTTATGAATCGAGTTTCGCGAGTTAATGTATACTTATGTATTGTGTAGGTATTGTAGACAATAAGCCTGACGTCAATTCTTACTAGTCGATCAATGGGTTCGAGTAAAAATCCCAACTTTCCTGCAAAGCGTGATCCAATCAAATTGCAGACGGTCGTTTGGTTATATCTAGTGTCGACTCCATGAATGTATGCCCCAAAGACTCGAGTATTTTAATATGTCAGCTTTAAATTTAATTTCAATTTTGGAGTGGATGCCCGCTTGAAATGGATGGCCAGTTCCGTCGCACCCCCTCCTTCCCTCTCTCCATGCACGTTATTGTTCATGTATAGTGCCGCCATGAATTTGAATTTGCCTTGGCAGTGTCGGATTAACCGGGGAGGGGGGGGGCATACCAACTGTGCGGGGACCCCATTGTTGTTTGTTTAAATTGTTCGTACTGACCGCGGATTCTGCTAGTATGTACTCCGCCCTAAGTGCCTGGGATGTTTTACCCCAGGATTTTGTTTTTAAAATAAGGATTAATTTCAGTGCAGCTAAGACAATTTAGGCAGCGATTTCATTGACATTTAGATTTCGTTCACAATTTGAGTATTTTAAACAGACTCTTTCTCTTATGATGTTTTCATTTACTTTATTCCGGGATAAATTTTTAGTATGACCCAGAATAGTGTGTGTGTGGGGGTGTGTGTGAGTGTGGGGGGCATTTGTCCATTTCCCCCCCCCCCGATCCGGTACTGTGCCTTGGTATTAGTTACGGGAGATGCTGCTTCATCTGTTTATTGTCTTACTTTGTTCTCAAACGTGAATAGGTCTACAAACTTATCGGTAATTACCATTCCCACAAGCAGAATTATCCACTCTTCCAGTCGACACGAATCTCACGACAGATTTCATGGTAGGATAAGACAAAATCGTGAATACGTGAATCGGATTGTGTACAAGAGATTGTATTTATATGATTATTAGGCACGTAAGCTTTTCACCACGAAAGATTTCTACAGAGCAATTCTTCGAAAAGTAAAATATAAACCAAAGTACAGTTACAAACTAATAGCATCTTTATCATGGATGACAGTATATTTGTGTTCAATTTAAGACATTGTCTCGACAATTTTCTTGATCTGTAGAGCTGAATAGAATTACCCAATAGACCATGTAGCCAAATTACTGCGGAACGCATGGGGTGCTTATATTACATGAATACATCACAGACAATGCACCACAGAAGAAATATACATGTACAATCCAAGATGTCATTATCGTGCATTTATCTTGTACATAGAGATAATAGTCATCCAGTTATTTTACATTTCATTAAATGAAGAATTGAAATCAATGGGATATTCCTTGTTTTCATCTAGAATTGGAAATAGTCCACATAGCAACCATGTTTTGACAGAAGCTTATTTAAAAGACGAACTTTGATGTTGTAAAACCAAATTTAATCAGGATGATTCTTCATGAAATCCTATCTTCGTCGTGTTCACAAGATTGGAAAAAACGCGATTAAAATTGTTGCTCTCGTTGCAATGACGGAGATAACATTGGTACGAAATGCTGAATATCGATAGTGTTCGCCCTATCTTGACCACAATGCTTCACACCGAATTTGAAAAGTGTCCTTTAAAAACTGAAGCCTCTATCGCGATTTTTCATCAAAATATAGCCATAATATTAAAATATTGTCTCGGGGTGCTGTGGTCATACGATTACATCCCCCCCCCCCTAACCATACATCCCCCCATGTTCACTAATTCACAGATTTCTTTTCCCATATAACTATCTGAATAGAGAAAGAGGCCACTATGCTGGGGCGTGGAGCTTAAAAATTAGCAATTCATCCAACCCAACCACTCAATTGTGTTATCAGATTGACTGGGATTGAACATGATATAGCCCAAGGCTTCAGAATTCTCTATGAAAACGCTCACGAAACAGTCGGAAGTTGAACAAAATAGCTTTGAAATCGTTTTGGAAATCATCCAACTGTGCACATTATTTCAATTATTATAACATGTATCATCATTGTACCTAAAATATAAACAGCTTAATTGATCAACCTTGATATTGAAATAGAAATTAAAATAGAAACAATCTATATTTAGGCGAGATCGTCTGATAATTTATTCACAGAAGGATTTTTATCATTTAAAGTGGTCTGTCACACAATAGCTGCATGGTTATTAATTACGTGTGAAAGTCTATTAGAAATCTTAAAGTTCCAATTTCACTTTTTCTAAGAAAGTCAAAATGTAATTATTTCTATGTTTTTTGCTCAAAAGGTTGTCAACTCACTATTATACGATCATGGACAAAATTTTGGGGGGGTTAGAAAGGGCGTCACTGGTTGATTGAGGAAATAGTTACTCAATTACCTCCCTTGTTTTCCCATTCTTCTCCATGGACTGCCATTTTCAAACGTTTGAATTTGAAGTTGAAAATGATATTTTTGCCAATTTCTCAACTGGCAATAGTGAATTATAGGATTAATATGATTATTCTTTAACAAGGTAGGACTGTTTAAAGGTTCAATCTATTTTGGGGCTTTATTTTAATAAATTTTAAAAATATAACTTAAAAAAATGCTATTGGAACTTTAAAGTAGCTAAGCCTTACACGTATAAAACACGAGTTTTTTCAGTTTAAATCAACATTGATGTTGTGATCTTACCAGAAAAAGGTAGGCTTCTGATATCCAATATTTAAGACAAAATAAACATTTTACCATTGGTACACGAATCCCGTACCATAGTGCATTTCAGCGTCATTTGTGGCAAGTGACCAAAAGCTAGAACGAAGCTAGGCATATTAAACCAACTCATGTTAAACGCCGACGCCAAAACTTATCCGGAGAGCATGCGCAATAGACCGGAATAACCAGACATAAGAAATTTCTATTTGGTTGATATATAACTGATTTGAAATTAGAGTCAAAACGGAAACAATTGAATGTAAATTAGTTCACACACAATCAGATTACATTATTATATGCGACCCATTCTGGTAAATTTCTAGGTCCAAATAATAGCGATTTAGCGCCTTTCGGTATTATCACGCGTAACTATGATTTTAAAACTAGCCTGTTCCATGTTTGCTTGATTTCCTTTGTGTCTGCATAAACACGCAGCAGGGGCGTTTTAAGGTTTATTATGGCGGAGGCTATATTATTTTGAGAGCCATCTTTCGGTGGGGTCCGGGGGGGGGGGTGTCTTGATTGATGATTTTCATACCAGTGCAATGGCTGCATTCTCATTTAGTTTAGTCGATTCGACAGTAACAGTGTAAAGAAAACGATTGACGCTGACTCAGGGCCCTTTCCCTTGGTCAGCGGGGCCCTTTTGTCTGCCTTTAGGGCCCTCCCTAACTAGGGTACATTTCATTTTTCTCATCGGTTTTAGCATTTTTCTTGCGTTTTTTTTTTTTGTTCAACTTTTTTTTATTTTTTTCGATAGGAGGCTGGCGCCTCAGCTATAAAACGCCTTTGACACGCAGTTCACAGAATAAAGGAGAAAATTCCATACAGAATCCGCTCCCTATTTTCCGTCGAAATATTTGAAAATGGTAAACAGAAGTCCACAGCAATTTGAACCTTTGATCTTTGGGAAAACCTTTTAAGATTTTGTGTCCTATTTCTTGAGAAAAATACTTTGTGTCCCACTTTTTATACGACGTATTATGTCGACGCCCCTTGTGGACCCTATACAGGTCACAATTTTGAACGGATTTTGACGAAACTTGACATTCATGTTTATAACCCAAAGATCTTGGTTCCTGTCGATATTTGCGCCTATAAGAACGCAATTTCCTGAATTATGCCCCCTGATTGTCAGAAAAATCACCTTATTTTAGCTTGTGGTCCCTATGGAGGCCACAATTATTATCCGATTTTAAAAAAAAAACGTTTGACTCTATCACCGTTACACCTTACAGAAGGTTGAATTCGAATTTCGAGAAAATCGGACCATAGTTGCCAGACAAAATGGTGGCAGTTTGTACGCGAATAGTGTAAAAAATATGGTATATCAAAGTTGTGGACCCTGTAGAGGTCAAAATTTTAATTCGATTTTGATGAATTCTGAATGCATGTTTATAAACTAAAGATCTTTATTCTTTTCGATATTTGCGCATATCAAATTGTAACTTAATGAATTATGGCCTTTGATTGTAGGAAAAATCACTCTCGGTATTGCTTGTTCTCTATTTATCTCTCGAACAACTATTACCCGATTTAAAAAAAAACTCTGATTATATTACTGTTGTACCGTAAGGAAGGTTGAGTTCGAATTTCATGAAAATCGTACCAAAATTGCCGGATGAAATGGTCGCCGTTTGTACGCGAATAGTGTAAAAATATGGTATATCATGGTTGTGGACTCTCTACAGGTCACAATTCTTATCCGATTTTGATCAAAAGTCACATTTCTAGGTTGTGTACCGTCACACCATAATCATTGTCGGCTTCGAATTTCATGAATATCAGACTGGAACTGACCAACAAAATGGCTGCTCCCAATACAGTATGAAATACATGTACAAGACTTAATTATGTAGGAAAAATCACTTTCGGTATTGCTTGTTCTCTATCCATCTCTCGAAAATGTGGGCGTATCCTGCCTGGCAGTGTCAGCCTATCTTTTTAATATGACTTAGTTTTGTTGATTTGTAGACCACAAACTTCAGTCGAGCATCATATATATCTTAGTACATAACGTATTGTAGATAATGTAAATGCTAATAGAAACCTTATTTTTCCATTTTGGTCGTGACGTTAAAGTTACACGTTGGTGCGTGCAGCCTCCCAATCTAAAGTTTTTGCTTTAAAATGATAAATTAAATGGGATGGAATGTCTTACAGTTCTGCTCCGACTCAGCTAATGACGACGAGCGTTCAAATGGCCAACAACATGTTCAGCCCATCCATAAAGTTCCTCCCAACTAAAGAGTTAAATCTCTATACAGAGCTAAATTTACGGATCTTCCAGCCATTGAAACAAAACGAAGAACCAAGAATGGAAATAAAGAAATGAAACATGATCTATATTTTAATCAGATTTAGCTGAAGATACTTTTAATTAAATTACTAACGAGATTGATTCAGACCAGTCTAGATCCGTATAATAGCGTTTTAACTAGATATTATATAATCATGGCTGGGTGGGTATTATCGATTAGATAAGACGTATTCTGAAATCACAATATACAGAATAAATTACGTTAAGTAATAAATGATTGTCTAACAGTAAATACACCATTATAATAGTAAACGTGACAGTCCATAATCCGAAGACCAAGTCAGATTCGTGATCACGCCAAACACCAATGATTTGGGCCAAATCAGGGTTGTTCTGGAGTGTTTTTTTTTATATTAATGGTGTGACGACGTCTGTGCGTTTAAACAATTGTTTCGGAAGATTGATTTAAGTATATTTTTAACTTTATCTGTCGATTGTAGAACATACAATCAAATGTATTTCATATTGTCTTTATCGATATATAACCGTAATAATTTTAACGAAGACCTATTCCCCCTGCATAACATTTTAACATTTATAATCGAATGAAAACGTTACTTGACTCAAATCAAAGAGGACTGGTCATTTTAAAGGAGAATCCCAATCGTTATGTTGCTTGTATTATTTATTTATTGATAATCTAGTATTAAAATAGCTTCGGTAATACACATCACCTTAGTGTAAAGCAGCTTGCCTTTAAATAATGAATTCAAACACCCTATATGAATCTATGGGAGAGGGAGTGTTTTCTAGTCTTGCAAATAAACAAAGCAAGATTCTGTAAATGTTGTGGCGTAGGTGGTTTTCCGTGTTTGTGGTAAACAAATCTGAAAGGTCATTAAGGATATCAGCACGCAAATTATGTATTATTCCGATACATTTGAGATGCCGAGATAATCAGCCGGATGTGCTGCTTTAACTTTTGTTTAGCGTGTTTATGTATTTCAAAGTACTTAATGAACTGATTTAATCTCATCTTATCCATGTTGTATGAATGAGTCGTCTATCTTCTATATCTGGTGGGTGTAAATGATCTACTAAAGCCAAGTGTCCTCCAGCAACCGACTTACTTGATAATCGTGACACAAGAGTGTAGACCAATAAAATGACATTCCGGGATAATGTACAACGGGACCGTCCTTAACCTGTGACTAGGAGATCCAATGGCAGACTGGAAACTATCAATGTACCTCCCCGCCCAACAGGGAACAGAACCCAGGGCTTTCTGGTTATTGAGCCAGTACCATGCTCATCCAGACCCCGTTGTACAACGCTATCAGATCACCAACTCTGTTAAATATACTATTCAAAAAAAGTAGGGGATATTTGATTTTGGGGGCATAATACTAAAATATGCAAATGACTACGAAAAAAGTCACTATAGAACCTAACAAAAGAAACATTTCCAGTTACATGTGACGCCCAAATGCACCAATAGCTACCGCATGGAATGCAGGTGATGCTTGGGATCATCATGGGGATCCAACCCAAGATTTGCATGACTCTGACTTTGAATGTTACAGTCATTGTGGCATTGAATTCCAGGGTGGAAACATCAGTTTAATTGTTTTAGTGACCAGAAAACAAATTTTAATATGCGTCGGCTTACCCAAAAATGAAATTTTACGTGCCCTTGGCATGCTACAGATCGGCACAACACAGGCGGCTGTGGCGCGGACGATGAATGTTTCTCAGTCTGTCATAAGCAGGCTATGGTCCAGATACCGTGATACACAATCTGTACAGGACAGACCACGCTCAGGTCGACCAAGGGCGACAACTCAAGCCCAGGATCGATTTATCCGTACCTTGGCCTTGAGAAATCGTGTCATCACAGGAAATCAGATCAGCGCTCGTCTTCAAACAGACACTGGTGTGAGAGTGAGTGGCCAGACGATTCGGAATCGACTGCATAGGGGTCACCTTCGCGCCCGACGTCCTCGCGTGATCCCTTGTTTGAGAGATCACCACATTCAGGCAAGACGTCGTTGGTGTAGGGATCGTCAACACTGGGATAATCGACGCTGGAGTAATGTGATGTTTTCAGATGAGTCAAGGTTCACTGTTGATTTTTTGGACAGACGTAGGAGGGTGTGGCGTCGTCGAAACGAGCGCTTCCAAGACGTTAACGTCATCAGACATGATCGATTTGGGGGTGTTTCTGTTATGGTGTGGGGAGGCATTACTGTTGCTGGAAGAACGGCTTTACATGTTGTTGCAGGCCGTGTTACAGGCCAGTACTACCGGGACAACATCTTGGCAGTCCATGTTGTGCCGTTCGCACGACGTCATGGCCACCGTTTCATCTTCCAGGATGACAACGCAAGATGTCACAGGGCCAGGATCGTTACAGGTTACCTCCAACAACAGAACATCACCACATTACCTTGGGCAGCACTGAGTCCCGACATGCTTGGACAGAGGTTACATCAACGTCAACAACGTCCTGCCAATGTCCAAGAACTGGCTGCTGCGTTGCAACAGGAATGACCTTAGACGTCTCATTGGGAGTATGCCACGTCGGTTCTATGCTTGTTTGGCAAACAGATGAGGATTTACCCGTTACTGACTTTGTTGTGATGCTGTGGTAACTTTGCTGTTTGAAGCGCGGCACTCTAGACCACTAGGCAACCCCCCATTTGTAAATAATTTCAAAGGATATAAACCTGAAGACAAAAATATCTCCGCAATAGACTTAATATATTTTTCAATCGGTGCTTATGGATTATCGGGACACAAGGACTGAGGTCTTTAAGAGTTGGTTTTACAACAATCGTCCATTGTTCTTTAATGTATAGCTTTGTCTGAGCTAAAATAAAAGAAACAAATGATCATGGAAACATGTGAAGATTTATCCAAGCCGAATGTTTCCATGAAATATTCATCAAGTAATCGATTTTTGGTTTTATTGATAATATCACGCCGTGTGGCTTTTGATCAATAAACTGTTCGATTGTTTAAAAATATGTCGAAGCAGTCAAATCAATTCCAAGAACCGTCTCAACCCAATGTTGGAGAAACTTACAATGATATAACATTAAATAATAAAGTTATAAATTTTGCAGGTTATCTGGGATTTAAAATATCCTTAAGGCTTTGTTCTGTGTGACAAATATAATTGTCGATTTCATGGTATTTTATGATGATTGATTTGCGGCATGATTGTCTGTCTACATTCATAATTTCACGCATATATAGCCGTTGAGATTTAACCAATTGTGTGTATGATTAAGATTTAAAGGTATATTATGTAATATTTAGATAACGATATGTAGGTGTTTGCTATAATTATATGAATATAATGAAGGTTTTAGCGAAATTAAGAGGTTATGACAAGATTTAGTCTAAATAGCAACAGTAATAAATGAAAAATTTCAGTCCTCCAATAGACGGCCTCCGTGAGTGGCATTCATATTATCGCCTGGACTGCATTGTCTAATATACTCAATATCTAAACCACATGGTAGTTCAGAGAGTTCTAGATATAATCTTAAATGTTCAGAAGCTAGTTTCACCACTAACGGTATAAAAACGACCAAATATAACTCAAGGATGTTTCGCTTGTTTATGTATGTAAATCAAGGGCATGTATATCTCGAAGCATGGTTAAACCAATTTCATTGTTTGTTCCTGGGGGTCTTGATAAGTGAGTAAGACGCTGGCTGACAAGCCTGGAGGCCACGGGTTCCATCCCGGTGGTGGTCGAGAAGTTCACCTAGTCCTTCAGTTGGGACGAAAACCGAGGTGTAGTGCACACATTGGCGTACACGTAAAAGATCCCTTGGCAGTTTGAAGTAGATATTACAGAGGGTCGTGTCGCATTGTATGGAGTATGCCCGCCATCATTAACCCAGTCGCAGCAGAGCAGTAAACCTCATGTTATTAATACAAATCCATTCGAATCTTGCAACATTGTTTTATTTAGAATTTTCAAACTTGAAAATGTAGAATTAAACGCTTTGGAGATAAACAACCAAGTATTTTTGGTTTTTAAATGGATATTTGTTCCCTTATTTAAAAAAGATAGGCTGGCACTGCCAGGCAGGATACGTCCACATTTTCGAGAGATGGATAGAGAACAAGGAATACCGAAAATGATTTTTCCTACACCATTAAGTCCTGCATTTCATACTGTATTTGGAGCAGCCATTTTGTTGGTCAGTTCCAGTCTGATATTCATGAAATTCGAAGCCGACAATGATTATGGTGTGACGGTACACAACCTAGAAATGTGACTTTTCGGCAAAATCGGATAAGAATTGTGACCTGTAGAGAGTCCACATCCATGATATACCATATCTTTACACTATGCGCGTACAAACGGCGACCATTTCGTCCGGCAATTTTGGTACGATTTTCACGAAATTCGAATAATTCAGGAAGTTATGATCCGATATGTGCAAATACCGAAATGAACCAAGATCTTTGGTTTATAACCATGCATTTCAAGTTTCATCAAAATCGGTTCAAAATTGTGACCTATAATAGGGTCCACAACCTTGATATAACATTTTTTCACACTATTCGCGTACAAACGGCTGCCATTTTGTCCTTCAATTTTGGTTCGATTTTCACGAAATTCGAAGTCAGCCTTCATTACCATGTAACGGTGATATGATGAAACGGTTTTTTAAATCGCATGATAATTTTGACCTCCAGAGGGACCACAAGCTAAAAAGGGCAATTTTTCGGACAATCAGGGGCCATAATTCAGGAAGTTACGATCTGATGGGTGCAAATATCGGAGGAACCAAGATCTATGGGTTATTAACATATATGTCAAGTTTCATCAAAATCGGTTCAAAATTGTGACCTCTATAGGGTCCACAACCTTGATATAGCATATTTTCACACTATTCGTGTACAAACGGCGGCCATTTTGTTTGTCAATTTTGGTCCGATTTTCATGAACTTTGCACTCAACCTTCATTACCATGTAACGGTGATATAATCAAACGGTTTTTTAAATCGGATAATAATTTTGACCTCCAGAGGGACCACAAGCTAAAAAGGGCGATTTTTCGGTCAATCAGGGGCCATAATTATGGAAGTTACGATCCGATGGGTGCAAATATCGAAAGGAACTAAGATTTTGGGGTTATAGACATGCATGTCAAGTTTCATCACAATCGGTTCAAAATTGTGACCTCTATAGGGTCCACAAGCTAAAAACATGATATTTCGTACAATCAGGGGCCATAATCCACGAAGTTCCGATCCGATACATGCCAATATCGAAAGGAACTGAGATCTTACGGGGATAAACCTATATTTCAAGTTTCGTCAAAATCGGATAGGAATTGTGACCTGTAAAGAGTCCACAAAAAAATTGTGGACGGACGGACAGGGGCGACGACATAATACGTCCAGATGCAAATGTGGGCGTATAAAAAGGTATCAGTTAATGATATTAGCCACTAGAGTGTAAATAGGGTTTCTGATAAATAATATCGAAAACAACTGTCCTTCAAAGTACCCATATCCTTTCAATTTCATAAAAATGATAGTGCGTTACTAACGGGGCGAAGTAATCGTCCAAATGTAATTCAAAATCGATAGAGGTCTCATAAATGAAATAAAATGCAGTGTAACGTCCAGGGGCGGATTGGGGCCGGGAACCGCCCGGGATCCTGTGTCGAGCGGCCCCTTTTACTGACCGAGGACCTCTCCCCCGGGATATTTTTGAAAAATGAACCCCAAATATGCCATTTGGTGCAATATCTGATTATAATCTTTGTTAAATAATTTCATAAATCGGTTAACTTAGGCCCAAACCCTGACCTGCAAGTAATTTACAACCGTTAACCTGTGAAATTACCATATCGTCATATTATTAATTAACGTATTATCATTGTATCGTCAAGAGTGAAGAGAATTTAACTGGTTGAAAATTTTGACCATTTGATTAACCAGTTAGAAATATTGAATCAGCAAGAATATTTTCATTGAAAAATTTTCCATTTTTGTTGCCGGGAGCGCTAGTTGATGGAAGGCGACGAAACACATTGGTACAGAGTGGCGAAAATGAAAATCATAAAAGCTGCTTTTTAATTTTGGATTCTGGCGTATTCCCACAAACAGGGTGCGGGTGACTTAATAATTAGTAAATAAGCGGGAGACAGTGTTGGGTGAATCGTATCCCCAAGCAGGATTCCGAATTCTGACCCACACCCAGGACACCCGACCCAGAAAGTCTATTATACCAGCCCATTCCAGACTCCAGTGATGGCGTGGCGGCCCGTTAAAGCCATCGGCCATCTACAATATGATCATCATGGCTCCATGGTCGGTCCAATAACCCCCCCCCCCTCCCATATAATGTTCAGCAGAAAAAGGTTGTTTTTTTAGACGAATTGGACAAAATTATTTATTTTTTCATTTTTTGTCCGACCGGCCCGTCGAGCGATCGTCCGACAGGCCCAATCCGTCACTGGTAACGTCATACTTTTCTGTACCGAACGAGTGGGCTATGAAGTTAAATTTGGCACGGACACTGTCGCTATGATCTACTGTTATTTCGAATTTCAGCTGACAAGGGTAGTTTTATCTCCCTGCAAATGTGTATTCGGAACCACGTTGTTTAATCATCTGAACGACATGGACACTGTTCATTGACATCAGCCCCGTCCTTCACTACAGACATGGGAAAACCTCATCTTAATAGAAGGTTTGATCTCGCTGTACGTACATCCTATCAAGGCTGTCACGCAATACCCTGCATATTTCGGCACTGATTTCGATTGGGTACAAGCCCAGCTTGTAAGCCTATCAGATTCCTCGATAGTCGCGCATACCAAGTCTCGAGTTTTCAATCTAAAATGTTTACCTGTTGCGAAGTTCAAGGTTCGTTCAATGTCAAGATTTCCGTGGATGTCGGTATATCTCAGCCTCTGATTGGACTGTTCGTGTGTCTGTAGATAACATAGCTATAACTCGGGAATTATGAAGTAATCTAGCAACGTCTAGATGTTGTAAAACTCTCAGTCGTTGCTTCAGGAACATAAGAGGAAACCTGCGCCTTATTCACTAAGACACTCGACTCTAATAAGCTGTTGTATCCAGACTTACCAATAAAATAGCTATAACCAGAGAGTGATTATCGCTTAAAGACAAAATAGTTGATATGAATTCAGTTCGACCACATGAATAAACCGCACCAACAGCAGTTTTGATTACCTAAACTGATTTATTTGTTGGAGTCACTACAAAATCTCACAATTTACGAGAATTGGTTTATTTTTCCAGGAGGCTCTGTCTGATCAAATTCCAACAACTAATGTGTACATATTAGTGAACATCCCTATCTCCTCCGTCGCCATTTATCAGATAAACACAAACCATTTTAATTGGTCGGAACACTTTCTACTACAAATGCCTTTGTCCTAAAGTTTGTTTAAGGTTGATCAGGGAAATTCACATTGCATGAAATTAAATGACACAATCGCTAGTGTTAGTCCAGCATAGCATAAAATGTCTCTGCATTATAATAATGCATCATGCATCGAGACACTCTCCGCTGTTTAACTGGTGCACTGTTCGGCACATCTTATCATCTGAGCATTAATTAAAGCAGAGGCGGATCCAGGATTTTCAGAAAGAGGGGGCGTGCCACACCCACTTGGGAGTTCGAAGCCCGGGATCCGCGCCTGTAAAGATGCATTATTTAAGCGCTAAATATTTCCATTGCAGGTCTTACTTTTCGCCTAAAATGTTATATAATCAATCAGACACGTATTTACGCGAGCCCCGAAAATCAACTCACTACATTGTCGGATGGTTGCGATTTTCAGTGGATTGAAACAGTTCGCAATTAGAGAATTTCAAAATTGATAATGGTGGACATTTTTGTTTCATCGTAACAATGTTACTTGACAGCCAGGACTATATTGTGAAAACTTTACAGTCTGATAACTGCATTCCGAAATGTGGAGATTGTCTGAAATATTCAATATATTCATTTTTTTTCATTATCCATTTTTAAGCAAGAACGGTCAACTATTTATCTAAATCCTACATAATGCATCTTTAATCCAAATTGAGAAATCGAAACATCTTAAAGCAAATAAGCAAGCGAGCTGATCATCCTACCATCAGTCAACAAGGTTATAAAATAGTAATTAAGTGTACTGCTACTGTATCTAGGGTTCATGGGTATTTCTCTTTATAGAAAAATCATTGATTATTTATAGCCAGCAATAGGTTTATAACACCCCTGACTTTCGACACGAAATTACAACACGCACATCACGTGATCAACCTACGTTAGCCCGACATGCTTCTTTATGGCCCCGTTCACAGAGCTGTATTAAAATGAAATGACGTTTAACGCCTCACTGTTCTGCCCTTAACCAGAGCTAATGACGTTGGGCATACGCTTTACAGTGTGCTATGGGTGGAACACTTAATCAAATGGGGGTTCTGCAGAGAGACAATCGCAGAAATATGGTTAGTTAATACTCTAGCATCTATATCGTAGCAATGATTGTGTGTGAATTAGTTTTATTTAACGTCCGCTTCCACCGAGGTGATATCGCAGACAATGATCTATGTGTTAACATTATATTTGGAACGTGTTAACCAGTCAGTCCTATCATTTATGTGATAATGGTTGACACCACCAATATTGTCCTTTAATGCCCAATTTAATTGATGACATGCCTTTACTGCACCGAGATAATGGCTGATATCCAAACGTTCATTTTCTGAATAAATAAGCTTCAGTGCTGAACAATGTCAAAATTTCCGGACTCTCCTGTGTTATGTGAACGCAGAGCTGATTTAATTCGTTTCAAATGACTGAAGAACTAGCATGGTTTTAAGCAACCACATAACCATAAACACATTAGGGAATGATACGTGTTGATGAGTTTTGTTACATTTCATTTTTTACACAGACGTTTATATAAATTACGTATTTGTTAAAATAATTGTTAAAATTGTAAACTTCTAAGGGGTCCCTATACCTGTTTGGTACTGGTCTGAGTGCGTCCCGCGCGTCTCGTTCATACTGCTTGTTCATACAGCCAGTTCATATAGCAGTTTGCCTTCGACCCAATGATGATATATTTCTGTCAGTGATGCAGTGCGGAGGTTATTGTAAGGGACAGAACGGGGTTGAATAGACAACAATTCCACGCTTCCCATTTTTAAATACTCAAACTGAAACGTTTCGCTTTAATTTTCGTGATAGCACAAAGAAGTCACAAGTCTAATTTGGCAAAATGTCAACCGACCTACTGGTGTGTTATCTTGGATTTGATAGCTATCATATAAAGTCACAAATTAGCATTTTAAAAACGCTTTTATTTTATTGGACAATATACTGGTTTCGCCAAATGAGTTATACTACTTTAAACGTAAAACACCCACTCTAACGATCGAAGCAATATCGTGTAATTTTGACGAGGTTTCTATTGGCCTGTGTTTTAAGTAAATAGGAATGTAATCGAGCAGTTGTACTTTAAATCGTTAAAAAATGCTTTTTGTCTGGAAGAATGAACGATTCTCAATTCTACTCATGTGGTAACCACAAAGCTGCTAATATAACCATGGTATGTGTTGATGGAGCCACGAAGGTTGTCCTTGAAGAAAATCATTAAAGAACACGTTAGAAACTAATTTGTAGCTGTAAGGTATGACCACGCACTAAACGAACGTGGTTCGTCAATCAGTTCATTAATGGTTTATTCCAATTCTATTTACATGTGTTGAAATGAAATGGGGTTTAACGCCATACTCTTCTGATTATACTTGGATAATGACGACGAGCTTACATTGCAGCGTGCATTGAGGGGAATTTTGCCCGAACAGTCGGCCGACTCTTATTTTGAATTCAAACTGTCATAGGTTATTTTACGTGCACCACTCCAATGTACAGTACAGGAGACCTCAGTGTTCCGTCCCAATCGAACGACTATGCGTTGTTCCTTTCTAGGCGCTCTCTCCAAAGTCGACCAACGCAGGGATCGAACACGGAACCTCCAGCTTAGAAAGCCAACCCCCTTCTAGCTGAGTCACCGCGGCTCACAATTTTAACATTATAGTGTCAATAATATATATTTAGGGGATGTACGTAGGCTCATCTAGACACAATTTATATGGGGCAGGGGTCTGTCAGCGCTACGAGACAAAATGGGGTTCTGGATTATCACTATTTTGTCCCACCAGTGTATAATACAGTACAGTAAGTAGGCCTACGCGAGGTTTCTGGGTTTCGGTTTGTTTGCTAGTATATTGTGGGTAGAACTTAAACCGGTTCCCCACCAACACATAAAGGTAAACACATTACATACTCACTCCACCCACCACACCTAAACTCCCACCCTTTCTCTCCCGGATTTCACCTAAACAAATAATTCTGGTATTATTTTGGACTGTCTACAAAGATATGTCAGCAATAAGTCAGACAAAAGTTTCCCTTTCGTAAATATATGAAGAATACCGTCTATGTTAGTATAGAGGAGCAGTAATTGGCAATAATCAATGTGGAAAGAGACAAGAGAGTAAGTGTAATATATTATTATAATATATATATTGAAATAACATATCAACAACGTAATGCTCGTAATGAACAGAATAACAGAAATCTCTATTTTTACCAAATCTGATTAAGGTAAACCAGGTTATTACAATAACCAGTGTGTCGTGTTGCCATGGCAACCCATTTTCCCATTGGCCATCTTCTTCGCAAATAGCGCTAATTACCTTTCCATGGCAACCAACTAAAACGTCTTAGATTTTTCTATTATAAGATTTCTTATTAGAAACATGATTCCTAATTCTTATATTGTAATCCAAGGCAATAAGTAGGTAGGTATATCTAAGCATTATTTTAAGAAAAACATCAACTAATTATCACGAAAAGAAAATATTATTAAAAACGACCCGGAACCTCAACAACATAAACCAGATTTAATGAACACAGATTTACTATCTATGTCAAATATACACGATTTCCTTTAATTCAAATTGGAATAAACATATCTATAAGTGAAATGCATTCTGGAATCCTTGGTAATAATGCATAATATTGCCACACTATTTTGCCTCGACCTTTTTTTAGGACTTCGAATTTTGATTAATGGTTTGGATTGTTTGTACTTGGTTTTATTTTATCCATGTAATTTAATTCCGTACATCAGAATTACAAACGATAATGATTACCATGGCATGTAATGATCGTGGGTGTGGAAAGGGTTGCCTTTGTAGAATATAAATAAAAGTTGAAAAGAAATGAAATGGGGTTTAACGTCCTATTCGTCACCGATTGGGTTAAAGAAGACGGGCTTACACCATACAATGTGCTATGCGTGAAATTTTGCCTCGACAGCGGTGTTGTGACCTACTTGTAAGTCGTATTTCATCTGTCAAGGGTTCTTTTATGTGCTTGTGAAGTGCCATGTTTCTGTACCATCCGAATGACTAGACGGTATCCTTGTCCGAACCTCAGTCATGCTCCATTGAGAACCGGGACCGCCCCGTAAAATCCCTACGAACAATCTCGATCGAATAAGAGGAATGAAATGTAATTTAAGGTCCTACTGTTCTGTTCCGGTTGGGATATAGTGAAGATGGAGGTCAAACACGGTCATTCCAATAAAATATAAAGTGATTATTAGAAATAACTCGAGAATACAAGTCAGGCTTCGTAGTTCGATCATACCCAGGATGTCCCCTCTCCCTTATTTCACCCATCAAAAGTAAGGACCAATTTAACGATTGCATAGACCAGTGCAGTGATCAACTACTGTTCATAATAATTGGGTAAACAAAAAGCTAGAATTCAGAATTGTCAACTCAACTGACCGGGATGTATTTAAAGGGACATAACCCCATTTCAAAGAAAAACAAGCTGGTTGCAGACCACTAACTATTATACTTTAAATCAGTTACCGACCAAAGCGTTTTTCCGAAAATGCGGTGGATTGAACAATTTCTGCGACAGACCATAGAAATATTGACATATACATATTGTTATCAGTGTGTATGTAAAATATGACTACGATAATGGAGAATAAATGGCTTTGAGCCGTTTTGATAAAATATTTTGCTGTACTCAACTTGCGCCCCATCAGAACAAGAGACCTCCAAATTTTGCTGGATATCACTCCGTGTGACATACCCTTTAAGCATTTCCACATTTATAAGTAAATCTATATAATATATTTTAAATTTGTTTATTTATAATTATAGTATCTAAACAAATTATAGGTACAAAGACTTCACGTGAGAACTTTCATTGGTTCAATCTTCAACTGCTCTGCTAGTTCATTCTGAAAAATATCAAATAGAAGTTTTACTAGCATGTGTTTCGTACAGCATTTAATAATTTGACCGTAGCATATTGGTAATATTACTCTTTTATATTAAAGTGTCACACTATGTACATTTACATACCATAATTCAGTTTAAAACTTAATAAAAGAGAAAACCACCCGGCCATGATGATCTATGGGATACTGGTTTATTAGCATCGAATGTTTCGCGGATGGTACTCGTGTCTTATTAAGCAAATGATAAAATCTAGGTAAAAGAAGCCACATCCTACAATACCTTCCTTCAGTTTTACCTATACTGTTAACTGTTGATTTCCTCATATATATATAATATGTGTGTATATTACAAAATGCAATGCCACTTAAAGACAAATATTTAACATCAATATTGAGATATGGCGACCCTAATAATAAGATTAGTAAATTCGAGAATATGTATGTATTCGTCATGAGACATGGACACCCAAAACAGGGTTACAAGTTACCTTTGTTTGCTTAAAGCCCTTCGCAACCTTGCATACATTTCCTTGCTAGTTTATACTATGCGTTATAACGACTTATTAAACGCCGCAGTGTTATACATTATAGTAATTGGTTTTAATGATTGTGTCACACCTGCTGTGACTCAAGTTCTTAAACACCAATATTGAGACGAGACAATCCATTTAGTTAACAGTATAGGTAACACTGAATGCATAGGAGTATACTTACTGCATATTTTATTTGGTTAGGATGGTAGGGAATTCCACCAAGCTTATCACACTCTTTCATATGGTTTCTTTCAGGGTCACCGGGTACAAGCACTTCCGATTGTCCAGTAGCCTTGATGAAACAAATATCAATAATTACTAATCTATTCCCTAGAACATCGATTATTAGACATTCTGGATAATCAAGCCCGTCTGGAAATACTCATCGAGTAAATTTGATGCCTTAATGACAGGGCGACCGGTTTCATCTGTTGTTGCGAATAACCAGTCAATAAGTTTGAAACTATTGTAGCCTTAAATACAGATCAAACAGTGGTTAAGAGTGAATGAATATGACCAGGTTTGCCAGACTGGAAATGAAATGGCAATAAATATTTTAAATTCTGCACCAACCATGCATGTTATTGAGCACGAACATATGCCATGCAAAGTACGATGTTGAGGGAATTAGTGTCGATTTCCAGTTGTAACATACTGGCAGAATACAAACGGATACACCGCGAAACACTGATTGTGTCTGATATAATATATTCCGAGAAGACATATTGTCTAGAGACGAGAGGCTTTGGCAATGCCGCAATCTAGATAAGATATAAAGGTTCAAAAGCGCATAATACTCACCGGTTCTAGGTTTCTACAGTGATCTATAAGTTCGCTCATTCTATCGGTGAAGCCGGGAGCAAAAGCAGTTGGGTCTATAGCCACAAAACATTGTCCCTAAAACACATAAATATTAAATTATAACTAACAGTTGAATTAAGAAGTTCTCAGCTCAGCAGAAATTTCCCCCTGATGTTATATAGTTAACGATTATAGTTAAGATAACTAAAACCATTAGTTATTAGAAGTACCCTATTAAAGACACTCAAGGGCGGATTCCGGAATTATTGGACGGAGGGTGAGGATGGGGTGGGGGTGTGGGGGTTGTGAGTGTACGAACAGTAATTTCCAGTTAGCTAATTGACCATGTATTCAAACAGGTTTGGTATTCCTTAATGTATATCATTTTAGTTAATTTATTTTGAATACGGGCCCGATAACTGCGTCTGATACTATAACGTGCATTAATAAAGAGAGTTTACTAGGGTTACACGAATTATTTGCAGTCGTCCTCTTTGTCTAATCAGGCGGTTGTAAATTTTCTATGGTATTTACCGCGTTTTGGCAGTGTAGAAGACAAGATATTGGTAGATCAGTGGGTATAAAGAAAAGCAGTTAGTTCTCTGCTTCAAAATATAATCTTACGATATATGGGTATTGTTATGACATTTTAGATTTAAAAAAATCACGTGATCTAATGACTCGAGCTCAATGATAAACATTGGATAACTTACAAGATTAGCTTTTTTGTCGTGGGTTTTCCAAGATCTGACATTAGGGCCAAAATTAGAACCCGCTAAAATACCACAGAATACTTCTACCATCATCCCAAGTCCATACCCTTTATAACCAGCTGAAGACAAAACAAAACAACTTTTTATTGAAGATTAAACCTTTGATATATAGTTGTCCTCCCTATAATCACTCACAGTCTGAATGAATGAAACAGGGGTAGGGGATCTCCTTTTTCCACAACATCATGGCAATCTGATTAAAATGGTCTGTCGAATCGACCGTTTGACCTTTTCATGCTTGGAACTGTGGGTAGATACGTCTATACTAACACCAGCGGATAGAAATCAAAACAAAAGTAGATTTTAAAAAGCATGGCGGTCGCTAATTAGTTAATCGAATGACTGACGTTATCGGGTCAAACGTCCCGTGCTTGATACCTGACGTCATAGAACGTGAGCTCCCACTATAACTAGTTAGATCTACATGAGTGTAGGCCATCGAAAGTATAAAAACGAAACGAAATATAGATCTATATTTTAATTAGATTGAACATCATGGCTAATGAACGAAATGGAATAAAATGGGGTTTAACGTCCTACTGTTCTCATACGTTCCGACCGGTATAATGAAGCTGAGCATACGCCATACAAAGAGATAAATTTTGTACGGACAGCAATTGAATTATTTTATTGGCATGCCAGGAGCTTGAGATTTCGTCCCATCCGAACGACTAGACACTGTTTCTTACCCCCCTTACCCGCCTCTCAAAATCTGAAATGAGAGATTAAAAACATTATCTTGACAAATTCGTGGGCTCGCTAGGCTGGCGGTTAGGTGTTCAATCCCTGTATTTGCTGAGAAAGTTCATCCAGATATTCCGGTGTGGTTTCCCCTTGTCAATAATGCATGACGGAGCAGTCTAGTCGTTCAGAAGGGACGAAAAAGCGAGGTCCCATTTACACATTGGTGTGCACGTAAAAGATCCATTGTCAGTTGGAATTCGATATAAGCGTAGGCCGTAGCAGCCGCTGCCCGAGTAAAATTTCCCTCATAGCACACTGTATGGCGTACTTCTCATTCACAGTACACGTATATTGATCGAGGAGCACACAAACAGCTAACACATGTTGTAGTAATTTTGCATCATCAAATATTATTTAGAATAAAACTAGTAATTCATGAAAGTTATACCACAAAACAAAATCACTTAAAGACTATACTAACCAGTATTTTCATCACCACCTAGTGGCATTAATCCTCCACTTTCGACAACTCTTCCCGGATTTTTACAAGGCTGTGATCAACAAATTAACACAAAATCAAACAAACAGAGCTTATTATGCTTAAATAGTAAGTGCAGGGGGGCTGCACCACACACAATTCTACACAAAAGCAAATATACAGACAAGACATCATACTCAGAGACCACAAACAAAAACAATTAAAAAAGAGTAAGGTGGTAGCTGAGGCATTTGTATATTCCAACAATAGCTATATATAGATAACGTTGACAGCTACACGAATATTTCTAGAAGCGTACTAGACGTTAAACTAAATTAAAGATTGCGATCAGGACGTCACTACTTGGAAAACCGGAACCAGCAATCGGAAAGGAGAAACTCCTCAACTAAAAAATAATCTCGATAGGGAAAACAGAAAGATATTTGACCAATAAACTGTCAACACATACAAGACGCTGTCCATAAGTTAAGCCGAATAGCTGTCACCAATGTATATCTTTTGTCCCGATAAATAAATAGATGGACAGTCTTCTTTAATAGATATTTAACGTTATAACCACGCTTTTAAATTTAACTGCGTTGAGTGTGACACAAACTCTTCTTCATGAAAGGTTGGTGGCCGTGGGGGTGGCGATCTGTCATTATGCCAAGAGGCATCGTTTCGATCCAACACTTGTACGTGGCAAAGACCAGGATTGCCTGCTTATTATGATTTAATTACGACATTGCCTGTGTCATTCTTGATACACGAGTCTACAGTTTGTGCCGTACTATGCGGATTTAATATGTCCTCCTACTTGCCATACTTTCCATACAATCATGTAGTAATGATCTGCAAAAGTTTTAAACTGCAAAGACTTGGAAAAATGTCCGTCTGACACATGAGCGTGATACTTACCTTTCCGGTTTCATCACATCCCCAACCTACAGGTATATCCTGACCTTTCCTATCACTAAGTTCTATCTGTATAATAAGGAAAATCAAAAATGAAGTAAAATAGAATGGGGTTTCATTTCCTACTGCGACAACTGAACTTAATTATGAAGAGAAGTCTGATCGGACAGCTACGACATATTCATATTTCGAATTCCAGCTGCCAAAGGTTCTTCTACGTGCACACCAGCTTGTACACGGAACTTTCCCGAGAACATTTCTCGGATAAGGCCGGGAATGAACACGCGCACCAACACCTAATTCACTGAACCAACACGGCTCCAAAATTTAAGTGGACTCAACAAATATGATGTTGAAATCACCAACCATTTTTAATGTTCAAACACCCAAACTTTTAAGATACTATTAAATCGGACAAATGAATCCAATGTGGACATTATAGGATTCAATTTATTTAACAGCGTGAGTTTTCGATAGGTGCAAGTAGAATAATAATGCTTTGAGAATTTTGATTGGGCAGCAGTCTTCGAATTCTGTTATGGGATCGTTTAGAGTCCATCTGCTTGTTTGGCATTAATTCAGACTTCAAGTAGGAACCGATCATGAAACATCGTGACACATCCCCCGGTCGTTCTACTTGTGAATTCAGAGAAATAAAACAGACCCGAAGTATCTGTTATGTTATATGAACACACAGTGAAAATAATATAATGTAATTTTAAGGTCACCTTTCCCAGCGCAACAGAAGTTGTTGCCATATCTAAAACCATACTATCACCATTGTTAGCTGGTGCTGCCAAGGTTAAAGGATTCGTTCCTAATGTAGGCTGAAATATAAATAAAAAAAATTATATTATGAAACCACTGAATAATGTAGAATATTATGGATTGCTCAGATAATCATGGGTTGAGGGTGGGGTTGAGGGTGGGGTTGTACAGATGGGATACAGTTGCTGGCATATAGTTGATAACATAATTTACCTTTCTTGCTCTTGTGGGTACCATTAGCGGTGAAGTGTTTGTAAAGGCCATTCCCTAAAACAAAAATAGCTACAAGTTAAACAAAAGCAATCAATTCGGTGTTCTCCATCGAATTTCTGTCAATTTGCCCTTCTTTCACCAAGCCCCATCCGAAATTTAACCATTTTAAAAAATGTGCCATCTCCAATTCGCCATTGGAACGTGATTATAACGCGTAACTTTAACTCAGTTGTTACTGAAGGTACCTCATAAATTAGTTGGGATAGATAGAAAGATACTGCAATTTCATCTTAATATCGAACGTCATTTGTGGGTTAGTAAGACACTTGTTTGCTAACTCGAATGTCTCTGATTATGCTCCCGGTGTTGGTCTACCCTCGTTAAATATCACCTTAAATATTGGTTAAATAGAAGAGATATTTCTCAGTTTTTATGCGGTTTGCGAATAGTTTTGACTTAACCGACCAGCAGTAAATATTAGCTTCGCCACCAAAACCACTGATAGGGATAACATCGAGCTTAAATAATTAGCTCTCTATATTCTAAACAATTTGAAGGTGTTAAATGAATAAACGGTGTGAAATCTTGCTGGATCATTTAGTATTACTACGTCCGATTCAAATGTGTTATCGACGCCATATGACGTGACGTCACACGTTTAACTTAAAGGTCAGTCACCGCCTTCAGTGGTTAAAGAAGGCTTTCACATTACCATTGTGAAACAGTTTGAGAATATATAGGTGGCAACAAGGCAGATGTACAATGGAAGCTAACAACTTACTAGCATACCCTGCTCCATAGCTCTGATACTATACCAACCAGCTATACCAAAATGATTAGAATCTAAATAATAAATAAAACACCAAGCGTGAAAACCTAAACCCAGTGCAAGAATGCGTCACGGACTATGAAAATATAATATTGGATTGTTTTTATTTCCATAATTCGCCGAGTTTTCAAGTGTACGACGAGAATACCCCCGAGGTTAGGCAGACAAGTTAGTCATTACCACATATTTTGATTAGTCCGAAAGCCAACTGAAAAAAAACAATCGCTCATCATAGTTGCTATCTAATGTTGCAATGGTTAATGGAATGGTAATGATCGTCAAAGGACAATGTTGGCGTCAATCAATATTATATGTGTGATAGAACTGGTTTAAAAGCACATTCCAATTAAGATTTTAACATGATACTTAAATGAATTTAAGAATCAAAAAGTGACACAAATATAACGAAAGCATTTTTGTAACCAACGGAATTTAAGATCAATGATAATAAAGCGTGAGAATGACGCGAGAAGATATCCTTTCGAAATTATTTATAACACAAAATTTGCCAGCCACGAAAACAGAAAATACGTGAAATTTTTTTCATAGGCTGGACATTGGGAGCAGAAATCAAATCTTCGACGGAATTTTCGTTTATGAATGATGTCTGAAAAAAATTATTGATGTAAAAATTATTTTTAAGCAAATGGAAAGTGATTTTGCGTGTTACAAACGAGTGCAATAGACGGAGTTTCCTCTTTCGTCAGCTATACAAAATCAACGGAATAATTTTGACAATATCTGGACTGCAAATATCAGCCCTACGAAAAAAGGTGCAGCCCAAAACAAACAAAAAAAGACGAGACAATGTTTTTTATCTTACCATTAGCTACAACCCAAGCAATTCCGGTTTCCTTAGCTTTTTGTATCGCTAAATCAATACAAAACTTGCCTACAACCGGCCCTAAAAATATATAATAACGATAAACACGGTTACAAACACCGATTACTTCTTTAAAAATTATTAAAACCGAACAGTTTCGCGTTAAGGTCTCCTTATTTCTTTATTCTAGCACAATTAATTAACTTATTCAGACCATATTCATCTCTCGGTGTCATCGCTAGCCTGCGATATTACTTGATTAGGATCATATTTGCTGCTCAACTTTCATTCATGGTTAAATCGTGAATTGGATAATCGAGATTCTGTTTTTGATGATCGCGGCTAGGTCGAAAAATCAATAGCTAAATTCTCGGTTCAGAGTGGCTCAATTTGACTGGAATTTTTAAGCAAATTCGCTTAATGCTCTTAAAGTGAGAACTGCTAGCTCTTTATCTACTTTCCCAGAATGTATCTTTAAATTTATTTTGGTAATTGTATGCTGCTCCCTGTGGGTATCTTTATGAACTAAATTTAGCCACTTATTTACTTATATCTGACGAAAACAACTTCATCGCCGAAGTCACTACGATTATACCCGATCCACCTCACCCACCCTATACATAGGTAACCGGACATGTAATGAATGGAAGGGATTTACAGCTTACCCAACAGATTGTTGCCATTTACTAATGCTGTAGAGACGGTTTCCTTGGTAATGGTAGGTTCCATATCATGGCGGGTCATGCCGACTTTTATATCTTTAACGTACATATCTGTCATAATATAAATGAATGAATTTACTTTTCGTCGATGTTGTGGGTTATCAATTTTAGATATTGTATTTGTGCTTTACATTGTGGTACTACTAGATTTGTCAGTCAATTCAAAAAACAGAAAAGTAGAATCTGTTCTGTATTGTTTCTTCATTGAGGTCGATATCCCCATCCCTATTATATCAAACTCAATCTGGCGTAACTCGTCGCGTGGCAAATAAATCTAATGGCCCTCAGGGACGTATGTAAGATTTTAATAGTGGTCGTTCAGCAGAGTGGTGGGGCGCCACTATATTGCCCAAGTTACTGCGCACATGTTATGCACAGACGCGTATCCAGAAAGGGATGATAGGGAGGTCACTTCGCCTGTGGGGGCGAAGATTCTGAAAACTAATGCTGTCAGAAGCACGTTTCTCGGCCACTCTGGTGATATCAAAGAGTCAATTCTGTATTTTACATGGGCGCTATATTTCAGGGGCGGCAGATTGTTAGGGAGGGAATATTTGCTCCTGGTGCCCCCCCCCCCTCTCGCCCACTTGGATCCGCGCCTCTGTAGGCGCCCCATAGCCCCAACATAAGTGTTCATTTAAGTAATATAAGAATGCTCGGATCAGGGCAAAGTAGACGCCCTTAAAACCGACTGATCAGTTCCTCAAGCGCATCACTGTGTGATCATAATCAAGTGTATTATGGGGTCCCGGGGTGCCTTATTTTTCTGGGGGTGCAATGTTCCCCCTGCACCCCCACTAGTTACGGCCCCGAAGGCCCTTGGTTCAAAAATAAGTTTCAGTATGCTACATTATTGGTCTTCCATACTTTTCAATTCATTTGAACTTTCAATGTATCATTTACATACCTAATCTGTTTAAGCCATGACTGTAATGGCCCCTATAATCAGCTGAAACCAATAAATCAGCCAAACTCACTGCATGTTCATGCTTCGTATGCACGGCTTCCATACATCTTACGACGAAATTATGGAATTCCTTGTTGGGCACAACACTCTCTTTGATTTCCGCCATCCTACAGTCAAACTAATAAGAGTCAGCAGGTTGAGGAGGTCAGTAAACTGATACTGATATGGTGTCCTACTTAGGAGTTTGGTACGGTGTGGCATACATGACACTTTAATATATCGTTTGCATAATGTCGCTGTTAAACACAAACACAACTCATTCGAATCACCACAAGAAATGAAATGAAATGGGGTTCAGCGTCCTACTGTTCTGCTCCTAAGCTCGGTTAATGAAGACGGGCATACCATACACTGTGCTATGAAGGAAATTTTGCGCGGGCAGTGGCGCTATGGCCTACTCGTAATCGAAATCCAACTGCCAAGGGATCTTTTACGTGCACGCCAATGTTTACACGGGACCTAAGGTTTCCTTCCCATCCGAACGACTAGTCAGTTGTCCGTGTCAGGCCCTCCGCCCTGCATCACTGACAACGAGAAACCACGCCGGAAAATCTGAATGAACTTTCTCGGCCAATGCAGGGATCGAACACCCAACCTCCACGTTAGTAAGCCAGCGCCCTACCCACTTATCCACCGCGATCCCGAATCGCCACAAGACCCTTAATATAAGCATGCTAATCATTACTAAACTGGCAAATTTCATTTAGTGACACAAATGTTTTTGATGGTCCAGCTACTCGGTGGTTTAAAAGAAGACTTTCATTTTTATTAAATTACAGTCTCACATGTTAAAGCTGTGTCCACACGTACTTACACGCGCCTTTTCTAAAATACTGATATAGTATGTACTGGTCAGTAAATGGTCAAATCGTCCTCTGCTAATGTGTTGTCTGAGAGTGTCTCAAGAAGTATCCGAACTGCCTAATGTAATCAACATAATTTTATAAGTCACATGGTTGGAAATTGTAATCATATTTAAGTTGACAGTGAATTATAGCAGCTGGCTACAATAAAATGCAACCCTTAAAAGAAGAATCTCCCAGCCACTACGTAGCTTGCATCTTTATAATAGAGTCTATCTGTATAAGTTGGGACTGTACCAGATTGACAGTTTGATTTATTATCTTATAGAGGGAATCAGTGACCCGTCGTACAATAACGGCTGCATATACCGGTCGTCATACAGTCTTTGTGTATACATTGCTTGATGTTAGACTTATCTGTTTAATTTATTAATCTATAAACGGGTCACGAAACATTGACATTGTGTAAATATAGACTCTCCAACAATAAAACTTACATATGAATGTTTAAACGAGCAGAATTGCAAGAAAAATCTCATGCGATTGTCAATGCATTCCCAGTGGTGACGAAAGTCAAATATATCCTTTAAATCAAAGAGTTCAAAACGACCTGGGTAGTGCTTTCTCCGTGAAGGACAATACCAAGACATATCTCGTGGTGAAGAGGCAATACGGTCAACATAGCTCCAGGTTAATGCGTGTGAGCACATATCTGCAAATCGTTGTATTCCCGAATGTGTTATGAAAAAAGAAGTGGTAACGGAGCGTCAGCATTTGAAAATGGTTAAAAGGTTTATTCTTTGTCTTGAAATACAGTACTATAAAATCTGAATACTAACATCCATTAGATCTCTGGTATAATTCCATTTCTTCAATTGCAAACAGTAGTCAGGGCGATATATGAGATTTAAATTTAGTAAATTTCCCACTGGAATCAAGAGATCGACATTTAAGTGGTATTTAAAATTTCCCGCACTTTTAAAACCTCGATGACTCAAATAATGAAGCACATGTATCCGAACTGAAGCCGTATAGGCCACATCCCAGAGGAAATTTGTGCTTCTTTTCACTGGATCCCGACCTTGTTACGTCATTGAATCAAATTGATTCCAATGATGTACCCTTGTTGAGTTTGTTGATTTTAAATGCGGAATTAGGAAAATTTGAGTCTCAAATGTATCGTATCGGACTGGAAAATACTAATAGAGGATAATATAACAACGGAGATATTTATTTTCTTACCATCTTGCTGTTTTAGTGGCTGGACATACATACATAGTTTATTTTAGTAATATGAAAATTTCGCTCTTTTCTTATGACTATTTGAACAAAGGGAATATTTAAAGTTATTAGTAAATGCTTCACCCTGACCATCAGATCTCCACAAAAGCGAAATAGGCGAAAATTCACAGTGATTATTTTTTTTATCAATCGTCCCTCGGAAAATGCCTACTGATTTCTCCCACGCGTTGATGTCTAGTCTACAAAATGACCAGAATAGTGTGCAGTCTGATATACAATGTCGCTTTTAACGATCTACAAAATTGGAAAATAGATGATCAGCAAGACGCAAGAGATCTTTTGTAAAATCGATTAAAACGTACGGCGACGTCAATATTATTATACGAAGCTGTACATTCCACACATCTGTCGGAGGGTATGCAACCAGATATATCTTGTTTCTTGTCAAATCCATATTACTTAATACAAATACAGATAACTAGCTAGAAACAACCGAATGATACTTTTGAAGCCGAAAATCCAGGATAACACTCAAGGTCTCCATTTAATGGTCGACCGCACGATTGTGCCCCTGTATGTTACGATTTAAAATGTTATTAATAATAATAATAATAATAATGTATATTTGTAAAGCGCCAAGTCATCCACAAACCGATAAGGATACTATTGCAGTAGTTCAATCGTGAAAACACTAAAGATGGGACAAGTGTGAGTAGCATCTTTGGTTAGCAGGTTTCTGATATGACTCATGGAATGCAAATGAAAATAACAAATTTTGCACAGATTGGTTACATGAGCTTCCATTGTTAGGCTTGAGTCTAAAAAACACCGAGATTTTTAACCTTATTTTGAGTTTTTATTTCAGAGTCGGCAATAATTAATGTTGATGAATTAAGTTTCTGAAGATTATGTCTTGTACCCACGATCATTACTTCCGTTTTGTCATCATTTAATTTAAGCATGCTTGCTGTCATCCAGGTTTTGATGTGCTGTGTGCATTTTTCTGTTTTAAGAAAGGAATCTGTTTTACTCTCTGGTGGAAAATCATCTATGACTTGCGTATCATCAGCATACGAATGGTGCGAAAGATTGTGATTTTTAATTATAGATGCTAGTGTAACAAAGTTCTGAACATTCATTTAGGTGCAAAGAACTGTATGACCTCTGTTAGTTTTGATATTTATTATAGTGGACGTTTCTTTTACTCTCTAAACTTATTTAAGGCACGATCTTGTTAACTACATAATTTATTCCATATGTTATTTACTAGCTACATACGATATGTACAAACGCCATAGAACTTCCTTATTTGATGATCCCTCCTGTCCACCTTCCCGAAGTGTTGGAGGGTTTATATACAGTAGTGTATACTCACAGTAGACAAGTGAAGACAAGACAACGAGAGAGAGAGCAGACGGCAGAGACCGGCGTATGGACTCGCCGAGTCCAGCCGCTGCATTGGCAGCGGTGTAGAATGGTAGATACAATATAGTTAGATGTGTTCCTGTTGTAGTAATTGTTCCAGTATATATAGACTAGTTCCTGTAGTGTAGATGTAGACCTATTTGTGTATTTGTTGATATTCTGTTCCCGATGTAAATAAACCACATATATATACGAAGCTGACTCTGTAATAACTAAAATATGTTACAGTGATTAGATTTGGTGTCATCGACCAACGAAACCCTTGGGTGTGTTCTCGTCAACCAGAAGAAAATCCCGCGTGGCAGACAAATGAAGTTTCATCGCTAGCCGCCCGTTGCGTTTGTGAAAAAAAGAAGTTTAAATAAAAATCCAGGACTGAAACGTTTATCTGTGAAACCGTGGGTGGCAGGCGCGGTTTCGTTGATATAAAAAATTCTTAATTCACGGATGGAAATGGAGCAAATCACCAAACACGGGGAAATGACGAACAAAAAGCCACGAAAGACGTTCCGATTAATGGCGACGGAACAGCGAGAAAAATGTGTGTGATTGTTGTTTTACGGTGAGTCATTTTGTTTTTAAAAGAATGTAAATTGTCCTTGTTTGTTTTTGAACACATATTTTGGCTGTTAAAGTGAATAGTAATAAAGTAATATGAAGTTTGTAGTAAGAAGTAAAATATTTTGTGATTGTTTGACTGGAATTGAGTTAAGTTCCTAATTAGGAAATTCTTGAATAGACGGTTGAATAGATTTTTCATCGTCCATCGCCATATTTGCGGTGAAGATATTAACTCACAAACATTCACATAATATTCACGGTTTTATCTCCTGTTAATTTTTTTGTGTGTTTTTATATACCCCGACGTAACGGGAGAGTTTTTTCAAGAGTTTTTACCTCGTAAATTCGAGAGATTTGTGTATTCCTATTAGGAGGAATCGGTTTTGTATACCCTCGAGGAAGAAGGGTCGCGCTTAGGTTAGAAGCGTATGTGGTGTTTTGTTTTGTTTAAGGAATAGAGAGATAAACCGTTGTTAATTTTGATAAGTTCTTTGAAAAATATCTTATTTAAGATTGGTAAAATGTGTTCAAATCATTCATTCACCATTTATCTCAAGTAAAAAACAAAATGACAAAATCCTATGTTAATTTTTTTCTATATATGTACATTTTCTATTTTATAAAATGTTTGCTATTTTTTATTAGCATTACATTTCAAGTATATGAATTCTCTTTTAGTAATTTTTACGACCGACGTGTAATTGTAGTGTAATTGTAATGCTATCGTGCTTGCAGTTCTTATTTTTTGTGTGATGTAACTTTATTATGTGTACCATCAAGTGATAAGAGATGAAATCAGTGTCCCAACTGTGTGAATTGTGTTATTTATTTACTTTCGTAAATAAACTGTGGGTGAGAAAGGAAATGTAACAAAGTTCTGAACATTCATTTAGGTGCAAAGAACTGTATGACCTCTGTTAGTTTTGATATTTATTATAGTGGACGTTTCTTTTACTCTCTAAACTTATTTAAGGCACAATCTTGTTAACTACATAATTTATTCCATATGTTATTTACTAGCTACATACGATATGTACAAACGCCATAGAACTTCCTTATTTGATGATCCCTCCTGTCCACCTTCCCGAAGTGTTGGAGGGTTTATATACAGTAGTGTATACTCACAGTAGACAAGTGAAGAAAAGACAACGAGAGAGAGAGCAGACGGCAGAGACCGGCGTATGGACTCGCCGAGTCCAGCCGCTGCATTGGCAGCGGTGTAGAATGGTAGATACAATATAGTTAGATGTGTTCCTGTTGTAGTAATTGTTCCAGTATATATAGACTAGTTCCTGTAGTGTAGATGTAGACCTATTTGTGTATTTGTTGATATTCTGTTCCCGATGTAAATAAACCACATATATATACGAAGCTGACTCTGTAATAACTAAAATATGTTACACTAGTTGGCTGGTGTAGAGCTGGGGGACACCACAGTTCAAGGAAGTTTTGTCCGACAGCTCATCACCGATTAGAACGGACTGTGTCCGATCTTTTAGATACGATCTAAACCAGTTTATGGGCATGTTTACAACCCCACAGCATTTGGATAGACTTTCAAGAAGTCTCTTGTGATCTATAGTGTCAAATGCTGCCTACAGATCCAGCATTACTAATGAGGCAATATTACCACAGTCAACAGTTCCACGCAAGTCGTTAACCACCCTGGTTCTACCATATGTTTCAGTTTTTTCAATTACATATTGTGATAAATTTGACAGGAATTCTGTCATTGAATTCTTGTTTTGTACATTGAATCTCATATTCCTGATGTAATGGCCCGAGAAATCCCTCTCTCGCCATTGCTGGATTGGCTTCCGATACTCGAACTTTTGAGTAGTATGTCTATTCTTCCCGTTCAATCAAATCTCTCACTTGAGTACAGCAACATGTCAGCCCTTCGTTTAATCTGGGATCTTCCCTAACACGCTGGACAGTGATTTAAGATATTAAAAACAGCGAAAGTCTGCTCGTATCCGTACATTATGTCAATGTTGGTAGCCTCGTTTGTCACGTAATTAGTGTTACTGCAATATCCTGCTATACACTGGTTAATTGGGCATGTAAACATGTTTGGTCCAATTTGACGCCTTGTTTTAAGGGTAATGCCATTGTAACACAGTTAGCGATTGCTAGTTAATCGGACTATTAACCAATCATAATTTACAACAAGAATGTTCACTCTTTCCAGCAGTGAGTAGTGGGATTAGCTCTAATCAAACAAAACACTGTGAGGAGTATGATTGAATTCGTGTTTTGTTTATTTACACTTTGTTTTGCTCACTGAATCTTTATTTCACCCGAGAATACATACGCTGTTAAAGATACCTTCCCACATACAGACTGTGCGATTTGATATTATACTTTAAAGATGCCCTCATATTTGTATCTTTCTAGAAAGATGGGGGGGGGGGGGCTCTACTTTTCATATATACACCAAATATGCTAAGCTGTTATGTTAAATGCCGCACCCTATAAATACTGTCGTGGGAGTGTATCTTTAAGCTGACTTATCATCGCTAGAAATAATCGCAATAGAAATTGTCAGGAAACAAAGTCAAAGACTATAGATGTGTCACCAATACACACAATTTAAATAATAACGCAAATCATATGGCCCATAATGATTTAATATAGTCCCCACAGTACTTCCATACCACCTTACTTCCATCTTATCGAATCTGACGAGGCTACTTTTATCCACGCCACTATCTTCTCATCATTCCAAACGATGAAGAATTGTCTAACAGCAAGCCGTTCCCTTGCATTCAGGGTAAATGTTATTATTAGTATACAGTTTGCACAGTGATTGGATAATCCGTTGGTTAAGCCTAGTACTGTTATCCCTCACTCGCATCGAACTATTTGGGATAGCAAGGCAGGCGTACCACGGGGTTTGACAGTTGGTATGGAATACCGTAGAGGTCACCTTCTAGAAGAAAAAATATTTTTTATATATGTAGCATTAAAGTTCATATTGTGCTGTCAGCTGTCACCCTTTGATTTAGATATGCTTTACTCTAGTAGGAAATGAAATGGGGTTTTACGTCCTACTGTACTGCTCCGAACTGGGCTGATGGAGACTGGTGAATCGGGGTAGCCATTTTCCCGGAAGGTGACATGTAATTCCTACGCGCGAAATTTCTCGTTTATTGGCGTCGTACGCCCCTGATTTTACGTGCCTGGATGACCGAATCACTTAAAAATATACCCACGCGTAGAAAAATAGATCTTTACAAAAACTTGAATTTGTTCGTTTAGGATCCAATTTTTTATGTCAGCGAGTTGACTTTGACTCAAGGATCATTTTACAACAAACGAAACGACCTCTAGTTTTCGAGAAACCGACCCAAAAAGATTGACCAATCAGAGGTCAGAGTGGGCGGGGCTTAGGTTTGAAAAAAATTGGAAAAAATGGATGGTCTAATGCGCCAGAGGCCTTCGGCTCCGCGGCTGCCTCTGGGAACGAGATTGTTACTCAGTAGGAAGGGGAAGGATATTTACATGATCAATGATTTTTATTCCCATTCCCTTTTCAATTAGAATGCTTTCACTAATAGATACGACAATAGATACCTTAAAATATAAGGGGGTTAGTAGAAAGATCCGTGAATAAATTATTTTTCGACTCAGTAGTTAAATCAACCGGAATTCCGCGATAGATCCCGGTAAATCCGGCGTATTCGATTTTATACCCCTACAGCGGGTCTGTGGACTCGGTTCACGTGTAGGTCTAAATATTAAGGCCAACTGCAGATTTGACCAAAGATCACGTGATGCAAACATGGCTATTGATAAACCTAACATATGTAGTTACCCCCAATCTCGTCAATAATCACTTAAAGTTGCAGTTCCGGGTATAAAATGGGTGATTTGACGATATATTAGGACTAAAAACATACTCAAACTAATTAATTTATAATAATTTTGCTCCAAATCCTTCTTAAAACACTGTAATTGCCAAGTATACCCGACTATCAAAAGAGGCCACGTTTGCGTTAGGGGATTACCCCCTATGGCAACGGCGGGCGAAGACGGGTGAGAATTCATTGCATACACAAGGCGTGTTTTCTGTAATCGCTGACTATTTATTATAATATCGAATCCTAATTAAGTTCTCGGATTATCCACTGCCTGCGTCTTTTTCCGTGATTTTTATCTCAGAAAGTGTTGTATTTGTCCTGTATTGTGTACACCGTGAACAGTCCATTTGCTGATTACACTATTTTGCCTCGACCGTTTTTATTGGACTTAGAATTTTGACAAATGGTTTGGATTGTTCGTATTTTACGTCTAACTCTTTATCAACACAAAGCGCTCAATGTACTCGTGCAGCCTTCGACGACACGCGTGGGGATAGCCCTAATCGTCGGATTGTTGATTATGGGAACCCTTACATGTTTGTCATGTATATGCTCAATGAGTGTTTTTCAGGGAATCCAGTATTTTTCTACTAAGATTAGGTGTCTCTACTTTCCATATATACCAAAATTGCCATACTTTTATTGGCATTAACTAATAATCACCCGATAAATACTTTGCTGGGAACCCATCTTTAACCTAACCCGATTATATCTCGCGACCCTGATCATATTTTGTACACGAAGATTTAGGACTTGATAAACGTCGCACGCTGGAAGACCGTAGTATTTACATCATAGCCATTTTCTACAGATTAATTAATTTTTGTTAACTGATATTCGAGTCGATTTACGCATGCAGATACAAATAAAATTTGTCGCCTTCTATATAGAATGTGGTTGCATTTAATATTCGCGTGATCTATGACCCCAGATTAAAGCAGATAACTGCATTAGCCGAGGACACAGTCCATTGCTGGATAGCCAGACTTGATATAGAAAGAGAGAGAGAGAGAGAGAAATGGGATTTAAAGTCCACTCAACAAAACCAGGTCATTTCGGGACTAACATATGGTTTCAATCCTATTTCAATCATTTGCCTGCGCGTAGGGGTCTTTAGCCGTGGGAGGAAACCGGAGTGCCCGCAGGAAACCCATGAGGTTGAGAAGGCGCCCCTATCTCCAAGCCACATACGCTCACACCAGGGCTTGAAACCACAGCCGCAAGCCAGAGGTGACCGGCCAGCTAGAGGTCGAAGCGCGGCACTCTAGACCACTAGGCCATACCCCCCCCCTGATATAGAAAGGTCATTAGAGAGTGTCAAATAATCGAAGAGCAGCGTTGTAATTGATATAGTTAATTTAGTTCATTGATCTTATATCCATTTAAAGCAGATGTAAATATGGCTTGACGGACTAGTAATTACTTTCCCTCAACGAATCTTTGTATTTACATTTTCTGTCAGATCTTAGTGAATACTCATGATTTTGTTGCTGACGGATCAGGAATTAGAGAAATTGCTTCCAAAATGGCGCCTCAGCATCGTTCAATACCAGGATAGTGACATATTGGGTGCTTTGTCGTCATTAGGATTGTAATGATCGGAAAATTTTAGTCTTACAAGTCTTAGCCATAATGAGTATTATCATGTGGAGAATTGCTTTCACATGTGACTAAGTATTATGTATACGAGCTATTACCTCCATGTTCCTAAGCAAAAAGCCAGATTATCAGCTAACTGGTCTAATCTAGAGGCAACCATTTCGTCTGAAACCGACGAGAAAAGTCTGGCTTTCACGTAATACCCTACATTTTCCGTCAAAATATTCGATTGGTTCCTGCCCAAACTGGGAACCACTCGGATTCCTCGATAGAAAATATCATCGCGATACCAAGTCGAGCGCTTCCAACTGAAATGTCTAGCTGTGATAATCGAGTTGCAAAGTTCAAGGTTCGTTCAACGTCAAGGTTGCTGGAACTTTCTGCTTTTCGGCTATCGTTATGCTATGAATCACTTCACATCTTAGTCCAAATATTTATAATTTAATTTTTGTTCTTCCATTATGCTAGTATAGTCGCTTATTCTGGCTTACCTTGATTTTTTCTACTACACAAAGCTTTCAACGCCCGTACACGAACCTATTTCTTTGTGTGTTTGTTTCATGAGTCTGGAATAAAGGGAGGTAACTCCAGGAACAAGACTGAAGGTGGATGTTAGACCACTGGCCTATTTTCCCTTAACCAATCTCAATACTCAGTAAATGTCATTAGTTATGAAATACAGTCTCCGTTAATGATAAACACGTGACGTGAAAAAGATATAAAATGGAACTTCTTTGTGACATGAGATGAATCAATCCAAACAAACATTTGGTAATTGACCCTCGATGATTTTTCACATTAACTTTGTGATTTGTATTGGCCTTATTAAGGACTGATTTATTGATAACCAAAACTTCTCAAGACTTTCTTTACTCGTTAGCTAAATAGTTACCCTGTATCACTGTTGAGAACCTTTCCTTACGGCATAATTTATTGAAAATGACAAATAATCGAATTGCATAATTTATTGAAAATGACAAATAATCGAAGAACATGTTTCTGGAACATGTGTCGCCGTATTTATAGTAATTCAGAATCCATTACCCCTTCAGCTCTCTTCATCTCCAGAACGGTATGTCTTTGAAAGAACGTTTGTTTTATTTTAGTTTTTAGTCTTACAAACGGCATACCCCAGATATCCTGTTACTACACTTTTGAACAAATAGATAATATACTCTGTCGTCCTTGATAGTGGTTTTGTATTTGTTGAACATAATTTATAAGACAAAAATATTGATAGTATAGTTGTATTAGCATTTAAGCTGCGGTATGGATGTGTGGACTATACTATTTATATAGATGTTAACACACGAGGTTAGTAAGGAAATGAAATGAAATGTGGTTTAACGTCCTACTGTTATGTTCCTAAACTGGGCTAATGAAGGGCATACGCCATACAGTGTGCTATGAGAGAAATTGTGCCCGGGCTGCGTCGCTACGGCCTACTCTTATATCGAATTCCAACAGCCAAGGGATCTTTTACGTGCACGCCAATGTGTACAGAGGACCTCCGCTTTTCGTCCCATCCGAACCACTAACCATCTGTCCTTGTCAGAGGTTAGTTAGGACTAAAACTAATGTAACTATTAATTATGCTAACAAGCTCCATTATCTATTTAGGGTAGAATATTGTACAGGGTGAATAGAAATATGGGTGAAAGACAGCTGCATCCTTTGTCTACAGATACAACGACGGTAGACTTAAGAAGTGATACGATTACGACACCAACGCAGGAAATGTATGATGCCATGATTAGTTCACCTGTAGGCGATGACGTTTTCAAAGAAGATCCAACAGTTACAAGTGAGTATGGAGTTTTTATTATTACCTATTGTCCAAGTTTTTTTTCTAACGTCCTGCCAATGTCCAAGAACTTGCTGCTGCGTTGCAACAGGAATGGGACAATCTGGACCAAAATGACCTTAGACGTCTCATTAGGAGTATGCCACGTCGGATCAATGCCTGTTTGGCAAACAGAGGAGGATTTACCCGTTACTGACTTTGTTGTGATGCTGTGGTAACTTTGCTGTTTGACCCCGGGTATCAATTTACCCTTATAATGGCCAGTCTGTGCCTTACTTAGTCTAACGATCATTTGGAATAAATCGATGAATGTGAACTTCATTTCATTTTGTCATTTGTTTCTTCGTCAGTTTCATTAGGTGACTTTAATAACACTTAAAAATCAAATATCCCCTACTTTTTTGAATAGTATAATATGAAAGATTATAGGTTCCAACGAGATCGGAAAATGACGGATGCTAGATTTTCACGTAGTGAAGGCCAACCGAAATATGATGAGATCTAATTTATGTTATTTGAGACTAACCATGTTCCTTTTATTTAGGAGGAGACAAAAAGTACACAATCTATATCTGGTCCCAAGTTTGCAAAGCATTCTCGGACTCAAGTTGAGAATTTGTTCATAATTGTTTGCTTTATTTTAACTAAAATAAAGCCCATTATAAAATGTGTATCACATACACCAATAAGAAACCGTGTGCAAAGTGTTATTAATTAATTCTTAATTAAAGTACGTCAACGATGCTTGAATATTCTGGTAATGAAACTAAAGATGTTGAATATAGAATTGTTCAGTTATTTGTCCACAAGCATATTAAATGAACAGTATCGTTATACACAAAAAGAAACTCCACATTTGAACAATCCGGTTTTCGACCGTTATTATGATCAGTCTGTTTGTATTTGTGTGTTCAGATTTGTTTTAACATACAATCTCATGATTTTAGAATTACAAGAAAAATGCGCTAAATTATTTGGTAAAGATGCTGCGTTGTTTGTTCCTTCTGGAACCATGGGTAACCTTATTTCAGGTAAGTGCATGTTAGTTAATCTGGTCCACACACTTAATTACCAACATCTGTTTTCGGTAATTATACTTTCAATGCCTTATAAGGCCGCTTAATTAGTATGTATAAAATAAAAAGAGGTTAAACGTCATACAGTCGGCTATGAGGGAAATTGAGCCCGGGCAGCTGGACTTTGGCCTACTCTTATATCGAATTTTAACTGACAATGGATCTTTTACGTGCACGCCAATGTTTACACGGGACCTCCTCGGGTTTTCGTCCCATCAAAACGACTAAGAAAGCTGTCCTTGTCAGGTCCTCAATCCTGCACTACTGACAAGATGAAACCATGCGACCAATGTAGGGATCGAACACGCAACCTCCAGGTTAGCGAGCCAGCGTCTTAAACACTGTATTTTAATACAGCCCTGCCATGGAGTTTGAAAATATTATTCTGTGTAAATAATTATAGTTAATGACGTTTCTTGTTTCGTGTGGATTGATTTCCTTCCAGATTTCCTTTTTAGTTGTTATATACCAAGTATACATTATGTAAATGGTTTTGTGCTTAATTAATGTTGCAATTAATTTTCCAGTTATGGCACATTGTCAGACTAGATTATTAGAAGCTATTGTGGGTAGCCAGTCTCACATTTTATTGTACGAAGTAGGCGGCCTTTCGCATGTATGTATATATTCTCTACACCATGGTTTAGTGTGAATTCATACCCGAAGAGAGAGAAAGAGAGAGAGAGAGAGAGAGAGAGAGAGAGAGAGAAATGGGGTTTAACGTCCACTCTACACAAACTAGGTCATTTTAGTACTAACATTATGGTTTAATTTTATTTTAATAATTCGCTTGCGCCTCGGGGTCTTTAACAGTGGGAGGAAACCAGAGTATCTGGAGTAAACCCACGAGGCTGGACAGGCGACCCTACTCCTTGCCACGTACAACCGGGGATTCGCAACCACGCCAGTTGACTCAATGGCAGGCCCGTGTGGTACAGCGTGCGCACGCTAGCCATTCGGCCATCCAACCCCCCCCCTAATGCCCGATGAGATATACACCTAATGATCACTTCCATTTCCTCACGAAAAATTCTATATAGATTGTCCTTTTGACACAAACTGGGTCATTTCGGACGTATGTTTCAATTTTATTTCAATAATTCGCTTGCGTTCAGAAAACTGGGACATCCCGAAAAAAATCAAAGCAGGGAATCGAAACCAATCCACTTGACTCAGTGACAGATCTTACGATCTGACAAGCACGGGATAAACCATTCGGAGTGAGAGGGTAGTAGATCATCCTGGAACTAGTTTTGTATCAATAATTCGTCCCCGCTCCTGTGCACATGTTATTTGCACCTCGAATTTTGAGTCAGTGACTTGCCTTTTGATCCAAATCACAGACAAAGTTGACTTCTCAACCACCCACCCACACCAGTTTCTTGATTGGTAGTTTTATCTCTCAGATATAAAGATGTTATGAATTTGTCCTGTCTTCTGTTTTGTTACAGTTTGGTGGAGTACAATTACGTCCTGTTCTTAACAAAGCTGATGGAACCTTTGATTTAGATGAAGTATCAAACATGATTAGAGATGAAGGTGATATTCATCAACCAAATACCGCTTTAATTTGTCTGGAAAATACACACAATAAATGTGGTGGTAGAGTTCTTCCAATAAGTTTTTTACAACAGGTAATTATTGCTGTTCAAGAATTTGTGGTCGAGCGTTAGAGAAAAAGTGCCACAGAGCAACGAAATAAATTTGACGAGTGTCGAACTCATAATTACCGGTTGCCAAATTATGTACAGATCTAGCTCATCCTTTCCAATACCGAACTATTTGTTTAATATACTTTGTAGGTTGTTAATATAGATATCCCACCAACAAGAACAAAACGGCACTATATTGTCTATATCCCCACAAAGAATATTTAAAGCATATTTAGTGATACTGTACATGCGAGAATCTTCGGTAATAAATTGACCCGTGAATTATACTTGAAACTATTTAATAATATTGGTATTGAAATTTGAATAGGTTATTAAAGCAACACGCATCGTTGGCTAAATGTATGAAATAGACCTACATTAAAATATTTATAAGTTGTTTTTGGCCTTGTCATTTTACTGGGTAATTGTGAGATTCAAGATTATTTTCTTCTAATTAAAATCTGATTAATTAGCAAAATGCCGAATGCAGATATACGGACATTAAGCTTTCTATGGCTTTCAGTTCCTGAGTTATCAAATTTGACCAAAATCTAAGTTTTCTTTTCGTATAAAGTGGTGTCTAGACATTCCTTTGTGTGGCTAACCGTCCCCAGTCTGTAACATAGGTGATACTAATCCATGTCTTTTCTGCCACAAACCCCCGACAATACCCGTATGTATGAGAGTCCTTAGTCTATCTGAAAGTCAGGTAGGAAGTCGATGCTTTCCAGTTCTATTTCTACACAGTCTCCTTTGAAAACGGGGGCTGGGATGGCCTAGTGGTCTAGAGTGCCGCGCTTCGACCCCTAGCTGGCCGGTCACCTCTGGCTTGCGGCTGTTGTTTCGAGCCCTGGTGTGAGCGTATGTGTCTCAACCTCGTGGGTTTCCTCCGGGCACTCCGGTTTCCTCCCACTGCTAAAGACCCCTACGCGCAAGCGAATTATTGAAATAAAAATTGAACCATATGTTAGTCCCGAAATGACCTAGTTTGTGTTGAGTGGACGTTAAACCCCATTTCTCTCTCTCTCTCCCTCCCTTTGAAAAAGTAAGGTACATCATCCTCTAAAGTGGAGAACATGTCGATAATATCTGTGTTGGGCTTTGTCCTTTCAATTAGCCAATTTTGTCCATTTCTGGTGATTTCAAAAGATGGTCTAGTATGACGGCAATAATAATACTACAGTTGCAGTTTTTGTGTCTATGATCCATTCAATGAATATTCTTGTTGGTGTCAATAGTTTGTTTCAACCCAATTGTTTTAGGGGGGTTGGGATGGCCTAGTAGTCTAGAGTGCCGCGCTTCAACCTCTAGCTGGCCGGTCATCTCTGGCTTGCGGCTGTGGTTTCGAGCCCTGGTGTGAGCGTATGTGGCATGGAGATAGGGGCGCCTTCTCAACCTCGTGGGTTTCCTCCGGGCACTCCGGTTTCCTCCCACTGCTAAAGACCCCTACGCGCAAGCGAATTATTGAAATAAAATTAAACCATATGTTAGTCCCGAAATGACCTATTTTGTGTTGAGTGGACGTTAAACCACATTTTTCTCTTTCTCTCCAATTTGCAGACTAAGAACTTTTCAGCCAGCCCTCGTACATTTGTTGGTGGTATTTATACTATTTGTTTGTGATATGTATCTTGGTGTGTAATTTGATAACAAATATATATTTGATTCATAGTGTAAGTCATATCACTGTTATTGGATCAGGTGAAAGAACTTACCAAAAAACACGATCTTAAATGTCATATGGATGGAGCAAGATTATTGAATGCTGCCGTCTACATGGATCGTGAACCGGCTGATATTTTACAGTATGTCGATTCTGTCAATCTCTGTTTTTCTAAGGTAAGAATAGGCATAATTAAAAATCTCACAGTACTTCACTTACCAGGATGTTACCTCTTAATGTAACCACTGTAATATTTAGTTGAATCGTCCATCCAAAAGTAGCTGAAACATACTGTGATTGGAACTCGACCTTTTACAAATAAAATGACAATGAAATGGGGTTTAACATACTACTTTTCTGCATTGACCGGACTATAAATGAAGACGGGCATACACCCTTCAATGTTCTCTGAAGGACATTGTGCCCGGACATGGGCGCTATGGTCTACCCTTATTTCAAATTTCAAATGTTGCAATGTGTATACTGGACTTCGGTTTGGCGCCACATCCAACGACTAGATGTTGCCCTTGGGGATACCACGGCTTTATCGACCAATACCGGAAGTGAGCCCGGGCCTCCTGGTTTTTGAGTCAGTTTCTTACCAACTGAGTCTTGTATGATATGTGTTTACCTAACTATGTTATTTTGTAGGGTCTATCCTGTCCAGTTGGTTCTATAATAGCTGGGACCCATGATTTTATTGCCAGGTAAATTTATTTAAATGTATTGTTCTGCGACGCAATGAAAACACTCCACTGATTTGACTGGAAGTGCTTGTGAGATATAATGCAGCTGAAATTTAATATTATCTACTTCACACTGAAACCCGGGCATAGGGGATACAAATAAAAGTGGCGGCTCTGCAGAGATATTTTTAGGTCTCTGTCCTGAATGAGGGCTAGTTGGACCCTCAATTTTTGTTGATACGGTGCCGATTTGGTGGTTGGGAAACTACAGAAGCTTTACTGGTGATCAAACAGGAAAGAGGGCTGACCATTTAAACACCGTCATATTGTTTTGGTTCAAGATGTGTATATGCGCTCGAAAATTATGATACTGTCATGCATGTAGATGTTGATGGCGTTTGATCAGACATAATATACTCGGTGACGAACAATCTCTCTACTGATGAACCTATGTGGTACCGGATAATGTATTGGTCTGTTGTTGCATATCTAGTGGGTGTCGCATTTAGGGAGAGGGGTTTTACATAGGCTAAACCTGTTCCACAATCCCATTCAGACAACCTGAATAAAATATTGTTTTTAAAAAAAAAATCTAGTGGGTCATGTATGATAGAAACGATGGGCCAGTCTCACAAAGGCTATGGGTGGCATCTCTACCTTCGGAGGCGACTCGTACTTGTGCCACTTATCGCGATGGCGCGCTCTTGATATTCAGGGGTGTCAA
Source organism: Patella caerulea (assembly GCA_036850965.1). Lineage (NCBI taxonomy): Eukaryota > Metazoa > Mollusca > Gastropoda > Patellidae > Patella > Patella caerulea. The sequence goes on from JAZGQO010000021.1 coordinate 18,760,946, forward strand.
CCTTTGTAATCTGTTGCACCCTTAACATAAGTAACGCTGGATAGTAAAAACCACATTTTTTTACCACATATCTGCACCATAAAATTGTGATTTTAGACATTCCTATAGTGTTGCATTCATTGTTTGTGATTGAGATAATTCATCTGTGGTAGGTTTACTCGTTGCGAAAACATAGTTGTCACTTGTTATCTTCGTGATCTGATGTTTTCACAATTACCTACGTATATCAAACTTGTGCGTTTTCATTGCGTCTCACTATATTGCTATACGTGGTCACAATATTCTTTCTGTGTATCTGCCGACACGGACACCGCGTGTTTCGTGGGTCCTAAGGGTAGATTCTGTGGATCGCTTGACTTGTCTACGATCTCACCTCAGGTGGAGGTGGACGTAAAACCCGAGGAACGAAAGAAAGAACAAACGATCGCTTGATACTACTACTTCGCTAATAGGATACTGACGAAGATACCGTTTACGATTGTGCCAATTACCCATTAGGTTTAAAGAACAATGAACACAATCTGTTAAACACGATCTTTCTGTTCGCATTATTTTGTTTTTATAATTATTTATAATCAATTTGTTTACATAGAGCCAGGTGGCTTCGTAAAGCTTTAGGAGGTGGAATGAGACAAATAGGTGTTTTAGCTGGACCCGCCATAGTTGGATTAGATACGATATATCCTAAATTATATCTAGATCATCAAAGAACCAAACAAATAGCAACAGGTTAGTCGATAAATTACATCTAAAGCATACGTAGACAAAACAAATATACACTCTTCAAAAAAAAGGAAAAAAAAGAAACGCCTTTCGGGTAGGTACCGACAGCGAAGTTCTACACGTGACCGCCCAACCTCATGCCAAACAAGAGTGACCCCACCTGCCCTTCGTCGTCACTTCGAGTTACGTCATTTGCGGAAACGATTCTCAACAGCGACCTCTATTGCTCGACGGCGTAGAATCTCAGACCAGACAGTCCGTAAACGCCTACGTGAAACCAGATTACGAGCCAGACGTTCCGTTAGAGCTGCTTTTTTGAAATACGCCGATACCGTCAAATCCGGCTGCATTAGGTTCAGACCCGAGGGTATGGCCACAGCAACAGAGTACATGAGAATGACCTACTCTTATATCGAATTCAAACCGATCGAATTCAAACCGAAAAGGGTTCTTTTACGTGCACGCTGATGAGTACATTGATTAGACACTGACCGTCGGCGCCTGCACCCCTGGCAATGGGAAACGCACTGGAAAATACCGGAAACAATTCTCGTCTTGCACCGGGATCGAACATCCTTGTCAGTGAGCCAGCACCTTACTGATCGAGTCACCGTGGGTTCTCCCTTGAAAGAACTTGATACTAATAACTTATTTAATTTTTTTACAGCTATACACGAAAACAGTAATGGTGTAGTGGAAGTAGATTTAGATGGGGTCCAAACAAACATTTTGATGGTCCACATGAAGAAAACAGATTTTGATGCTGATATGTTCTGTGATCGTTTAGCCAAAGTATGTTATAAAGCTTGGTAAAATATCTATGCTATTATAATCATAAAATTTCATTTCAGAGTAGTTTACAGAAACTGGGATTTGTAATAAATAATGATTAAAAAATGTCCACTAAGATCGACGCTTATCACATATTCATGAAATGGTTTGTCGACGAAATTGTTCGTTGGCCATAATGCCATTTCTATTGATTGAAACTGATACGCTTTGGTTTAATCTTGTTTATGTTTGATTTCAAGCAACAGGTGAAGGAACCGTATAAGTCTTTTTGTCAGGTAACAGATGACAAATTTATATAATTACAGTTATTTAATTTTATTACATGTAACATGTAATATATATTTACATTTGTTTATATTTATTACACGTAACAAATGACAATTTTATATGTTTACATTTGTTTATATATATTACATGTAACAGATGAAGGGTTTATATACATGTATATACATTTGTTTATATTTATTACATGTAACAGATGAATATATCATATATTTACAGTTATTTATATTTATTACATGAATCGATTATATATTTAAATGTGTTTGTATTTATTGCATGTAACAAATGAAAAAATTGGTGTGCTATTATTATCAACTAAAAAAACAAAACAATTTTCATAATAACACAACTTTATGGATTTACTTGTTTATACATGTTGTTTATACTTCCAGGTAACAGAGGACGAGAGACAACTATTAGAAGAAGATATATGTATACTTGGTCTACCCTTTTCTAATAAAACAGTAAGATTGGTACTTCATCATAACATCAATCAAAATCAAGTTGATAAAACAATCAAAAAACTGAAATATGTAATAAAAGAAATGGCTGATAAAAAATAAATGGAAATTTATATAACAGATCTGTACTGTTTATAAGCACAGAATAATAAGAATGATTTGTTATAATATCAAAATGAAGCCGTAACGTATTTTGATTATTTTTTTAATGTGTTTATATACATTAAACATAGAGATATACTGTGTTTCGAACATTTTTTACCAATAGTTTCGATGGTTCCTAAACTGTAAACCGGTGTTTTGTTTGAAAATATTTAATGTTAAATTCTTTGAATGTTGTTAGTATTTTTATGTCGATTTATGAATTCGTGATTCATGTCACCCATTTGGCCAACTTCATTGCTTAAAACCTGGAACCCAACCCCAGTGCAGAAACGAACGTCCAATACAATTGTTACAAAACATTAAAGTTGGTTAGGGTCAGAATAGAACCGACATTTATTGTTTATAGTAACTTCCACATGCAGATGCATTCTAAATACCAAAGCGACTCACAATAATTGTTAAAATATTACCCCTCCCACAAACAAAAAAAATATCGTTACCTGAAACCAACAGGATTAGTTCATAACACCACGTCAGTAAGACCCACCACTAAAGAAAATAAAATTTTTACCTAACAGCAGCAACATTAGTTTATAACACCATATCTTAGACCGGTTTCATGACAATTAATATCTCGGACCATTTCCATGACCTTGTTCTCCGATCAAAATTATTTAATTAATTTGGACTTTCACATAGAACGGATAGAATAGAATAAATGCACCACATAAACCGACTTACTAAAGTGGTGTTGGTATTTAGTGCAGAGGTGATGTAATATTATTTCGTTTGGGTTGATCAATCACCCGCAAAAAGCTATTAAAATGTGTTAACTCTTTAGGATCAATGATACTATAGTTTTCCAATAATGTAATGGTAATCACGGTGTTTAATAATAACAAGTCCAAGATTGGGTTTATGCTAATTGAATATGCTTGCCATAAATGCTCACGAATAAGAAACTGATGCACGATGGTTTTGTTTATATTAAGTATGCACACACATAGATATCTGTGTGAGTACCTGCTTTATCAACAAATAAGCAGTTAATTAAACCAGATATCTTTTTTGTTATATGATGCAGCATATTTTACGAAACATTAAAGCGAAACAACTTTTAGAGTTGGCAGATTTTGGCGCCGCGTACGTATGATAAGCTGAGCTGAGCTTAGTCCTATTAAAGCATGATGGCAGTTAGTCAAGTACCTCGCCTACAAATTCCTCGGCAGCAATTTTTGATTTCACGAATCTAATAATTTACAAATTTGCAAGGTCCCACCTCCCTAAATTTAGCCTGTAGACCAACCAGCACGCAGACAGACAGGAAAAATATCAAAATTTCGATAAAAACTGTTCAAAAATAATGATTAAATTCCTGTATTTATCTTTCTTAAAATCACATCAAATATTCAGTCCTGTCACAGTTCTGCCAGTCCCGACACCCGAGGTGGAGTGAGGAGAATCGTGACGTATTCCTAGATAAAAAAGACAGATTTCGGAACCTACATCTAGTCTCGGCTGTATGACAGTAAGTGGTATGTACCTACGCCCATACATTTGCGATGCGGCTGCCAGTTTACTTCAACAGGAAAACTTGACGCTATCACAAACAAACAAGACACCATGGGCGCAGCCATGTTTCATCCGGGACCTTTAAAGTAGTACCAAGACACCATAGGCGCAGCCATGTTTGATCCGCGACCTTTAAAGTAGTTCCAATATGGCGGAATTCGTCATACAGCCGAGACTAGATTTAGGTTCCGAAACCTGTCGAGATTTGCCGAGTGCATCCCCACTATTTCGCTGAACATAATCATTTCTCTCATGTATTAAATTAGCTTCTGTTGTCATATATCCCTTCTAATTATCAAAATAACAAATCTTATAATTGATATTAACTTTTTAACAAAAAGAATTACTCTTAAAATAATCAAGTATTTGTTTTTTGAATAATCAAGTATTTTTTTTTTTTGAATAAACAAGTAATTTTTAAAAATAGATATGTACTTTTTGTAAAAAAAAAATAATAAAGAAGTAATTTTGAAAATAGCAATTACTCTTTTATAATCAACAATTACTTTTTAAATAAATAATTACCTTTTTTTAATAAATAATTACTTTTTTTTAATAAATAATTACTTTTAAAATAAATAAATGCTCTTGAAGAATAAACAATAATAATTGCACTTAAACAAAATGAGGAAAATATATTCAGAACAAGGCTTCCCCTTTGAAGGCTATGTCCATTATGTATTAGCGTAACGAACAATAGAAAGCTCTTGTTCGATCTCGAATCACATAAAAATCCCTAGATAATTGACGCCCAGCTGTAAATCCCAAAACAATGTTTATGTTCAGGAGATGACTAAGCCTTTTGGGCACTTTTAAAACAAAACGTGTGGATATTCAGGAGTCAATTACAATTTAATAAATCAATTAAGTATGGCGTCTAAGCGGTGGTATTTTCTTGGCGTTAGAGGGGCATTCACTTTCTATATATACGAAAGAAATATGATTCCTCCGCCCATACAACATCCCTGCAAGAAATAGGGGCCCAGTACCACACCCAATCTCATTGAGATATTATCCACCGCCCCTTCTATGCCATTTTATTATTTGTTAAAACGTAATGCCCGCTCCACACAACACCCCTGCAAGAAATAGGGACCAATCCCCAATTTCCTTTACTTCTTGATGGTCCATGGGTACTGCTTTTAAATCTCATTATTTTGAACATGTCCATGAATTTATTAAGCTATATATAGATTTTGTTGTGCAGTATACGTTATTTAAAGTGATATTATAGTATGCACTGAAGTTAGAACCGAAAAAAATTGTTTAGAGTGGAGCATTGTGCACGGTGAATACAAACATGGCTGCAAGAAATATGTGTCCTTTGTCTAGAAATGAAACAACGGTAGACTTAAGAAGTGATACGGCTACGAGACCAACACAGGAAATGTATGATGCCATGATTAATTCCCCCATAGGGGATGACGTTTTTCAAGAAGATCCAACCGCTACAAGTGAGATTATAACGTTTTATCATATACTATTTCACTAAGGTTTTGACAGAAAATGGCGACAAGAATAAAATGAAACGTATAATGCTCAAAATCCACGACAGATTAATTTAAATTAGTTTATACTTTCGTTTCTTGTGGTTGATTACTTACACTATATGGCATGATCTAAGAACATCTAAAACACAATGTTGAAAGTGAAAATTAATAAGGAAGTATGTAAATCAACACCTTTATGTTGTGCCTAGCTCATAACACGCCGTACGTGTTTTGACACGGACAGGTCGTAGTATTAATAGAGACTTTTGGCAAGCGTAAATTTCTAGTGCGTATCGCGTTTGCGTATGGATTTTGTGTGTGACGTCATCAATGTGTGTGTATTTCTCATACGTGCTACGACACACGGATACGACAGCCCGTATCGAACATCTTTCACACGGAGAAGATCCGTATAACATTATTGTCGTCTTTCTAGACTCTGAAATGTTGTATCGTAACGTTTTTATAAATCTATGTGCCTCTTAGAACACGGAGGTGCATGTTTGATGTGAATTTAATCATAATAAAGACTGGAATTTAATCATTATTTTTGATGGGTTTTTCATACTTTTCCTGTCTGACTGCACGCTGGTTGATCTACGCGCTAGATTTAGGTAAATATGGGACCTTGCAAATCTGTAAATGATGTGATTCTATGGTAAAGGGGTGTAAATGATAAATTAGCGAGGCAAAAAATAGCTGTCGAGTCGAAGTCAAAGACCCTTTTTTTTAATAAGATGCGACATTATTTTTTTTAATAGCTCAGCGACTGTCGAGTGACTTCACGCACTCCGAGAAATTGCAGGCAGGGCACTTGACTAGCACTGATGGTGATCTTGGTAGATAAGTGCCATCATGCTGTCCAGAACTAAGCTCAGCTCAGTGACGTATACGTACGCGACGCAAGAATCTGCCAAAACTCTAAAACTACTCTGACGCAACGTGTCACGTATACGATACGGATACGTGATACGGATAGGGTAAATGCCACTTGCCAAAAGTCTCTAATTAGCCCACAGACCAGCTGCAAGTAACCGGGTGAACATTTTGTATTTGCAAGACCAAAAGTCTGTCTGCGATTTGTCTGCCATTGGCTACGGTGCCAAACACACGCAAGCTACACATACATCCCTCCCATTAGATTACTAAATTTGACGTGCGCGTTTCATCATAAGGTCTGCCATTGAGTCAAGTTGCGTGGTTGAGATTCCTCGCTAAACAAACAAAATAATTATCAAATAATATAATATGTTCCTAAAGATAATACTGAATACTTTCTTTGTCCCTTGACAAAGGACCCCATCTTGTAAATAATCCCCGGTTGTACGTGGCAATGAGATAGGGTCGCCTGTCCAACCTCGTGGGTTTTCTTCGGGTACTTTGGTTTCCTCCCACTGCTAAAGACCTCTACACGCAAGCAAATTATTGAAATAAAATTAAACCATATGTTAGTCCCGAAATGGCCTGGTTTGTGTCGAGTGGACTTTAAACCCCATCTCTCTCTCTCTCTCCCTCCCTCTCTCCCTCTCTCCATCTTGTAAATATCTAAATTACCCACCGTGTAATGTAATGTAATGTAAACGAGGTTCTGCTCTCTGTAGGACAAAATCTTATACAAACGACATGACTCTAATGTCTTAATCCCTCTAAAGGTTAACCAATTTTATGATTTCAGAGTTGCAAGAAAAATGTGCTAAATTATTTGGTAAAGATGCTGCGTTGTTCGTGTCTTCAGGAACTATGGGTAACCTTATTTCAGGTAAGTGCATGTCAGTTAATGTGGTCTTGGCCTGGAAAGGAAATGTATACACTTAAACATACATTATGCACAAAGGCGTTTTATAGCTGAGGCGCTGGAGGCGCCAGCCTCCTCGCGAAAAAAAATCAAAGAAGTTGAACAAATAAAACAGGAGAAAAATGCTAAAACCAATGAGAAAAATGAAATGTACCCTAGTTAGAGAGGGCCCTAAAGGCAGAAAAAGGGCCCCTCGTATGACAAAAGGGACCGTCTGACCAAGGGAAAGGGCCCTCGTGCCCGAATCAATCTTTTTCTTTACACTGTTACTGTGGAATCCACTACCGAATGAGAGCGCATTGCATTACACTGGTATGAAAATCATCAATCAAGACACCCCCACCCCCTGATAAGCCTCCGCCGTGATATACCTTAAAACGCTCCTGATTATGCAAGAGCTAAATCAGCCAAAGGATTAGGCCTGAAATATTATCTAAATTATTAATTAGACATCAAGACCATAATCATCTCTCGATGGCATCACTTGCCTGTAATATTCACTGGATTATGATCCCATTTGCGGCTCGACTTGCATTCATAATTTTTATCGTACAACCTTTAGTAATGATGATCGAGCTAGGCAGAAATTTCGATCGCTTAATTCCCGGTTCATAGTGGATCAGTTTGACTGAAATTTTCAGCAAATTTCCTTTTCATTATCTAGTCTTTAACTATTGTAGTGAGAACTGCCATCTCGCCACTACTTGTTTATAGTAACTGGACAATCAGCAAAAGGTTAAATGCTTAATTAATGTTGCAATTAATTTTCCAGTTATGGCACATTGTCAGTCTAGATTAAACATACATTATGGGAGAGCAAAAACTGACTTTTGTCGGTCTTCCTTTGAGCTTCAGATGTCATAGAAATTATAAATTAGATCTTTATTTAAACAACAAGCCCAAAATGAACACTGTAGACCCACGGATGGCTTGGATTGGGCTCGATTTAAAACAGGATTTCGTCGACTGATTTAATCACTATGGCGTTGTGGGTGGGGTTTCTGCGTGACGTTGACGTCATCATACTTCCGGAAATTATTCATAAAAGACAGTGATGCCCAAGGCTATACACAAGCTTCAGTAGATACCGTTTAAACATTACTTGATGATCGAGACTATGTAGGTGGAGTTAACGCCTGTCAATCAACAATCGGCCATAGTGGGAAAAGGGTGTCGATGATTTTAACCCCCATATCTAGTAAAAAATTATAGTGGTAACAACTTTGTTCAGGATAAAGTTATTTGACTGAAATTTTCAATATATTCTTGTTTCAACATCTATTTTTGAACTTTTATAGCAAGAATGGCTAACTCCTTGTCAAAATCTCCCATAATGTATCTTTAATGGAAGTTATTGTGGGCAGCAAGTCTCACATTTTATTGTACGAAGTAGGCGGCCTTGCGCATGTATGTATATTTTCAGTGCCTTTGGTATATTTTCATGCATGACTATTTTATTGGAAAGCTATCTATATCCAACCTTTCTTCGTAACAATGTTTCAGATAGTCAGCTTATCGACTTTCAACCATTCTCATTGCCAGATATCAACCCCTTAAATACGAAACCCGTGTATCGCACATGGGCTACAATTAGCGTGTGTTCATTTTGCAATTTTGATAGATTATTTAGCTTAAAGGACAATAACATTCTTGATGACTTGGTAGCTCCAGAAAATAAATAATACCCTTATTCTAAGTACTAGATGTTTAAGTGTCCTACCTGTTGTGTAAATTATCCATTACAACCTATTTTACTTGGCTTATTTATTCGAAGACGTTTATCGAATTAAAATGTAGATCATAATAATAGAGCGCTTAACTTCCAATCAACATAAAGTAGGTCATGTCGAGTCGAACATGTGGTATATTCCACCACGCACGCGTTTGACTATACCGTCGAATACCCACTCATTTGAGATTTAGAAATTTATCAGAAGTTAATCTGTAAGTTGTTGGTTATGAGGTACCTTCTCCATGATGCAGTGTGGTATTATTAACCTATGAACGGCGGACGAGTTATTCCCCTTTTTGGCCTGCTTTTTACCCTTGTTACGACGGGAATGATCACGTGATGTGTCATATTCAATTTGTATTGCATGCTATAAATTTTGTAGGCATGGGAACTTACGAGCCGAGCATGCACGAGGAGTCCTTGCAGGTGGAACACATGGTACTGCCCAATTTTGGATATACAAATGTTTATAAATTGTTATGTTTTCTGTTCTTATAGTTTGGTGGAGTACAATTACGTCCTGTTCTTAACAAAGCTGATGGAACCTTTGATTTAGATGAAGTATCAGACATGATTAGAGATGAAGATGATATTCATCAACCAAATACCGTCTTAATTTGTCTGGAAAATACCCACAATATGTGTGGTGGTAAAGTCCTTCCAATAAATTTTTTACAACAGGTACGTATAACGATTCGAGAGAAGGTTCAAAATGATTAATCAAACTCCAGATAAAAAGGATGCCACATTCCAAAACAAATAAAACAGACTCGTTTAAAAGTAAGTAATAGTCTGATAAAAAGGAAGCCACTCGCCAAAACAAATAAAACAGAACCGTTTAAAAATAAGTAATACCACACTCCAAAACAAATAAAATAGACTCGTTTAAAAAATTGTAATAGTCTAATATCGATTTATACACATACTCTAATACTCTTCATATTTGGAGGATCAATAAAGATATATAGACTGCTAATCAAATCACATGCCATTGGTCCAAAGGCGTTTTATAGCTGAGGCGCTGGAGGCGCCAGCTTTCTCTCGCAAAAAAAATCAAAGAAGTTGAACAAATAAAACGAGAGAAAAGTGCTAAAACCGATGAGAAAAATGAAAATGTACCCTAGTTCGAGAGGGCCCTAAAGGCAGACAAAAGGGCCCCTCGTCTGACAAAAGGGCCCCTCGCCTGACAAAAGGGCCTGACAAATGGGGGCCCTCTGGTTACGGGAAAGGGCCCCCGAGTCCGAGTCAATCGCTTTCTTTACACTGTTAATATATCGAATCCACTACTGAATGAGAATGCAGTCATTACACTGGTATGAAAAACATCAATCAAGACACCCACCCCTCAACCCCCGCGAACGAGGGCCCTCTAACTAGTATAGCCTCCGCCATGATAAACCTTAAAAAGCCCCTGCATTGGTCGTAAGCAAAATATTGAACAGCCTTCGTCAACGTCCGATAGGAGAATGTCAGATGTTTTAAATATGTCACCAACACAATATTACATCCTTGAATGTTGAAGCGATGTCAGCGTCTATAATAGTGTCATCGTGTATCTGTATAAATTTTATTATATGATTTTAGTTAAAATAGTAAATGACCAGTGTCCGCATTGATATCTCACTAATCTTTCAAGTCTTTGAACTGTTTGAGTTTATACTTAATGTCCATATCTTCTTTTGTATTTAAACATCTGTTTCAAATGTTCAATTTAACATCTTATCAAATATCATTATATAATTATTTTAATCCTAAGCTTGTATATAAGTTCTATATTCTGCTGTAACTTTTGTCTGGTGACCGGCTAGCCCTAGCGATACCTATCTCGTTAGTGTGACCGTCAACGCTTCGGCAATAGCGAAAAGGTCTGCATGTAGGCTACCTCAAATGTTCGCGACAGAGAAAAATTTCGAAAAAGAGAAGAATTTTCTAAATTGTAATAATATATATATTGTATGTACTTAAAAGTACATATATTATTACAATTTAGAAAATTCTTTCATATTTTTGAAAATCTGAAAAAATCTAGTACTAGTAATATATTTGTTCTCTTTTTTTGGGCGGAAAAAATATATGGCTAATAAATTAAAATGAAATTTTGGCAAAAAAATGTAACCCAGAGTGAGCATTGGACAGCTATGACTTTTTCCATAACTACAAAAATATTTTTCAGGATATTTACAAGTTATTCATTTTCTTTCTATGAAGCGCCATTTATGTAGTCTATTTAGCCGCAGATAAGGACATGTTAATTGAGCCACTTTACAAACGAGAAATCTGAGTAACGAATAAGGACATATTTGCCTTCTGAAATAGTTTCGTATTTCTGATAATAATCTTACAATTCTGGTTTAGCAGGTTGATAGTGATATGTACAAGACTTTACAGTCGACTCAGAGAAGAAAGCATGTTTAAGTATTTTCACTATTAATTTTTTCCGAACAGGTGAAAGAACTTACCAAAAAACGCGACCTTAAATGTCATATGGATGGAGCGAGATTATTGAACGCTTGCGTCTACATGGATTGTGAACCGGCAGACATTTTACAGTATGTCGATTCGGTCAATCTCTGCTTTTCTAAGGTAAGAATAAGTATAAATTAAAACAGAGTTATTCACTTAATAAGAGGGGTTTCACATGGGCAACGCCTGTTCCCCAATCTAAATTCAGATTTAATGAATAAAAATATTGTTTAGGAAAAAAGAAAATGATAGAAAACATTATTAACTCATGGCTTGAGAGAACAAACGTTAAAAGAGCTGAATCGCTAACATTTGCGACCTAGAAATTGACACAAGTGGATCGCAACGCATATAATACTGTATGAATGTATATACCTGATTTACATTCACCGGCTTCCGTTTTTACTCAGTTATGTTCGGCGAAATAAGCCAACAATCTCAATTGAATGCAACTTTCTAGCGTCTGGTAATTCCAGTCTACATACGCCGTTTGATTTGGTGCAATGTTTTAGCTTCGTTCCTCGAGTCTCTTGCTACAACTCAATTTTGGCTGAAACGCATTATGGTACACGATTCGAATACCAATGGTACAATGTTTATTTTGTCTTAAATATTGGATATCACTATCAGTAGCCCATCTTTTTCCGGTAAGATCACAACACCAATGTTGAATTAACTTGACCAATAATTCGTGTTTTCAATGTTGAAGAATTTGGATGTCATTGAGTTACAGACTTAGCTACTAACGTTAACTATCGATACTGGACGTCTGTCTCTGATGAATGTGTACATGTGCTATAAAATAATTCCCCGTTGATGGACCAACTGTTGTTATCTGTCACCCGAACACATGTCATTATTCGTTTAATTTTAATTAATATAAATTTATTTATCTTCTTGTTGGAAAACAGTTTATAATGTGTACACGAGAAAGAACTCAGGGCTAAATATACCAACTTTATTTTAGCGTAAATGTGAAACTTTCTTGCACAAATCTTATCTGAAGGCCATGTACGAAGTTAAAGAAGCTAAATCGTTAATAGTTGGGACCTAGAAATTGGCATAATTGAGTCGCAACGCATACAGTAATGTAATATGATTGTATATAATTTGATTTGCATAATTATTGTTTCGGTATTTAATCTAATTTCAAATCAGTTATGTTCGGCGAAATACGTCAGAGGTCTTAATCGAATAGCAATCTCCACCGTCTGGTTATTCCAGTCTATTGCGCATGCTCTCCAGATTTGAATATGGCGTCATCGTTTGACATAACTTATGGAATCTATGGTCTCGTTCTTTTTTGCCCCTTGTTAAAAATGACACTGAAACGCATTATGGTACACGATTCATATACCAATGGTAAAATATTCATTTTGTCTTGAATATTGAATATATCAGAAGCCAATCTTTTCCAAGAAAAATCATAACATCAATGTTGATTTAAACTGACAAATAATTGGAGTTTTCATTGTGGAAGATTTTGGATGATGTTGTGTTGGAGTTACAACACGACTATTCAGATTGTAAAGATATTATTATCATTAGTATCCGTATTTATTTCTCGGCAACATATTTGTATTATAACTGATGCTATTTTAAAGGGTCTGTCTTGTCCAAATGGTTCTATTATAGCTGGTACCCATGATTTTATTTCAAGGTAATTTTTTTTATACATTTGTATGCGGACATCGGCACCGTCTTGAGATATTTAATGCCTGTGCCAGATCATGTTGTTGAAACAACGAATGCATGTTTAACAACTTCTGGCCGTTGCTAGATTTGTCTGAAATTCCCAAACCTTTTGGTACGTTATCTCCCTTTATCACATACATGTGACACAAGCACATACTGGAAAAGATTAGTTTACAGTCGTTGAAAGCTTATTGTTTTAGTTGTAAATAAAAGCAACCTTACTATCATAATTGAAGAACAGAAATGCACTTTGGAAAGGTTTAGTTTAAGATGTGAAATGGATCTTAGGATAATAATACAGTGGAATGATTCCAACAACCTTGGAATTGAACGAACCTTGAAATTTGCAACTCGATTATCACAGCCGGACAGTTCTGTTGGAAAGCGCGTGACTTGGTATTTGTGGTGATATTTTCTACGGAGAACACCTGAGAGTCCTTTAGCTGGGTCCACAATCAATTGGAAGTAGCGAAGAAAGATGTTGAATATTATGGGGAGGCCTTGATGTTATAGTAATGGCGAATTCGATATATTACTCTCTTACTATCGTCGCAATTTTACATTAGGTTTAAGGAATAAAGTCATATTTGTACTTGATCACCCACTCTGACCGATCTGTTAAACAATTTCGTATTGTTTTGTTTTTATAATTATTTATAATCAATTTGTTTACATAGAGCCAGATGGCTTCGTAAAGCTTTAGGAGGTGGAATGAGACAAATAGGTGTTTTAGCTGGACCCGCCATAGTTGGATTAGATACGATATATCCTAAATTATATCTAGATCATCAAAGAACCAAACAAATAGCAACAGGTTAGTCGACGATATGGGAATACCTTTAGGTCTGGGATTTAATGTTATCTACATGTAAATTGTCAATTAGACATTAATTAACTTATCCAGACCATAATACACTCTCGATGTCTTAGCTAGCCTTCGATGTTGGCTGGATTGAATTCCTATATGCTGCTTAACAGCCATTGATAATTAAATTTGAAACTTGGATAATGGAGACTATGCTGTTTATATTAATTATGATGACCGAGGCTGCGCGAAGACATCGCTGCTTCGTTCTTGGCTGATAGTGGATCAAATGTGACTGAAATTTTCAGCAAATTACGTTTACACTATCTAATTTTTAACTATTATACCGAGAACTGCCAACTCCTTATCTTATCCCCAATAATGCATCTTTAACTAAATGCTGAGTGATTAATTTGCGTAAACTTTACCAAGGATTAAGTCGTGAGTGTGCAATCAACGTGAGACGACGGAGTAGATAAATTAGCTTTTAAATATTATAGAGAGAACTGTCAACTCACTATATTATCTCCCACAATGTATCTTTAACTAATTTCTGAATGATTAATAACTTTACCATGGATTAAGTCGGAGTAGTTAGATATACACTCTGTGAAATCCGATGGCAAAGCCAAGTGTGCAATCAACTTAAGACGACGAAGAAGATAAATTAACGACAGACATGACATATTCAAAATGCCTACGCATGTTAAATGAAATAAAACTTTGAATGTACAGAAGAGTTTTTCATTTTTTAAGGGAATGACGTTCTGGTAATTCGAAGCTACAATATAATAATACTTTTGGTTTTCGAAGTTACAATATTTCCGGTTTGAGAAAACTGGGTATTCCGACATACTGTGTGATCTGACAATTCTGTACGATGTCGGATTTGACAGAGTCCACTATAGTCCGAAAATTGCAAAAGACGACACCAAATATAAAAAAACGTTATGATGTTTTACAGCTATACACGAAAACAGTTATGGTGTAGTGGAGGTAGATTTAGATGGGGTCCAAACAAACATCTTGATGGTCCACATGACGAAAACAAGTTTTAGTGCCAAAATGTTTTGTGATCGTTTAGCCAAAGTATGTTAAATCTTTGTATATCAGCTATGCTAACATATTTACCAGGGGCGGGTTGCTCAAAAATAAATTATTTTAACAATCCGTTAAACTTTAACGGATCGTTATCTTGCTAACGTGTCGTTTGTTAACGGTCCATTAAATTTCGGTTGCTGGAAAGTCAATTTCATTATCCGTTAGTTAACAGATTCATTAAAGTTAATCCAAGAGAAGACTGTTTGTTCATTGGCTGAATTTTAAATTTACATATATATAATGTACATAACAACTACATAGAAGTTAGTATTAACAAGAAACTGAAGACAGTGGACAACTAACTAGGCAGTCTGTTCACAAAACTTAAGACATAAAGAGAATTTACTATAGAATACTTTATTTTTTCTTGTAGAAATTTTAGCATAAATCTGTATGAAAAATTATGGGATTTTTACTAAGAATATTTGGGGCCTTTATTTTCTACAGACCCCCCCCCCCCAATTCTGGAGAATACTATAAAATTTCATCCTATAGAAAATGGAATAGCCTCCCGTCGCCAAACCCTCTACAATGTTCTATAGAAAATTACACTACATGTATGACTTCTGCTACAGTCCACTAACGCCACCGTTAAACAGATAACGGAGCCCAACATCTCCGTTAACTATAACGGCAAGTTAACGACACATTAAAGTTAACATGGCCTCGTGAAGAAAACATTTCTCTCCGTTAAAGTTAACGGTCCGTTAACATGGAGTTGACAGATCGTTAAAAGTTAACAGAGCTTTGAGCAACCGGCCCCAGATGACAAAGAACAAGTTGTAGTTCATGTATTTACAATATTGTGTTTGGATATATACATGTTATTTTAGTATATTACATCTAATGCTGATGCAGTGACCAGTTTCAGTTAAATGGTGTTTATATTTGATTACAAACATTTGCATAGATTATATGTATTACATGTAACTGATGGAGAGTTTACTTCTTTACTTTTGTTTATATTTATTACATGTAACAAATGAAGAGTTTATTTCTTTACTTTTGTTTATATGTATTACATGTAACATATGAACAGTTGATTTCTTTACCTTTGTTTAGAGTATATATTTACATTTGTTGTATTTATTATATGTACAATACTAAGATAGAATACATATTTACACGTGTTTATATTTATTACATGTAACAGTTGAAGCAAGTCCAGTATTAATTTAATAATTTACTTATGGAAATAATAATAAAAAAATTTACTTATGGAAATAAAAAACGATTTTAAATCCAATATACGTAATGGTCGTTTTATCCATGGGTTCTATTTCCAGGTAACAGAGGACGAGAGACAACTATTAGATGAAGATATATGTATACTTGGTCTACCCTTTTCTAAGAAAACAGCACGATTGGTACTTCATCATAGCATTGATCAAAATAAAGCTGAGAAAACAATCAAAAAACTGAAATATATACTGCAAGAAATAGCTGATAAAAAATAAATAGAATTTTATTATATATTACCAAAGCAGCTTAGCTGTATTACAAGTAACCACATATACAAAAATGATGAATTTGATATATATGGATGTATATTTACCTCTATTTTATTGTATATATATCAAAATTAAGAAGAAAATATAGTTGATTTTGTAAACTAGATGCTATATTTTGATTTAATCTACAAAGAACTTTTTATATACCGTGTTTCTAACTTTGCACCAATTCTTTTGGGCGTATCCTTAAACATCTGACAGCAATATGTCATCTTAATTTGTGTAATACACAGTCTCTAAAATCGGGTTCTTGCAGTATTGACTCACACAATTTGTGAACATGTGACTGTCAGAAGCGCAGGCATTACCCATATGTTTACATTGGCAGGAATGTCATCAGCTGGGCTTTCATCACAAAGTCACTATTTGTCTGGTTTGGAGAGAAAGGGAGAGAGAAAAATGGGGTTTAACGTCCACTCTACACAAACTAGGTCGTTTCGGGGCTATGTCAGGTTTGGAAACATGGATTAAAACTTAAAGATGAAAAAACTGAAGCTATGTTAGTTGAAACCTCCAATAAATTACAAAAAATAACATAAGTAAATCAGAAAACTATGACGCAATGATCGACGTCTCTGGTAGTTTGAAACCCCTTGATGTTTTCTTTAAATCAACTCTCACTATGGAAACATACACCTTTGCGCACACGGACCACTATAAAGCTATGTTAGTTGAAACCTCCAATAAATTACAAAAAATAACATAAATAAATAGGAAAACTATGACGCGATGATCGACGTCTCTGTCAGTTTGAAACCCCTTAATGTTTTCTTTAAATCAACTCTCACTATGGAAACCTACATCTTTGCGCACACAGACCACTAAAAATGCATCCCAAACTTAGGCTGCCTGAGAACAGGCCCTAACCTAATTTTAATTCCTACATCGACGATTTTAGTCGAAAACACTGTGTATGATTGTAAATGGTGACGATGCAAAATGCTGGGCCCATAAAAATTCTATTTGCTCACCATATCATGGCCTGTAATGCGATGAACAAAAACATTCGATGCGATCGGCAGTCTGGAAGAGAAAACAACCAACAACAACGACTTCGATGGATGATCTGATTTTAGTCAAGTAATTACAATTCATGGGATTATCAAAAGCATGCACATAAACAACCAATCAGAATACAGCGTATTCCGAGTCACCCGTTCGTACTACAAACAAAATGTCTACCTAGTTCGTCCACAAACATGTTTATTTAGACGTTGTGTGTATGAAAGAAATCAATCTGATGAGAGCGGGATCATCATGAAATAGTCCACTAATTATTCAATATGGCGGCGCCCATGAAAGATAATTTTACAGAAGCGGTTTTGTTGGCGAAAACAAATTTGGGAGTATCAAACCAAAAGGCATCACATGGGCGTTTAAATGGACGGCATTTTGGAGAGTGGTGTATTCTCGAGGTACGACGTATATATATGGATCTGTGGGCAGTATGCTAAAAATGAAAGGTGATTAATATAGAGTACAATTACCGTAAATTAAATTTTATGAACATGGATTTAATATTTCGCGTATTAGTTGTTTTAATAGTCACACAACACCGTATATCAGTTTACATTTTTAGAGTCTTTTTTAAATCAAAATTAGGGTAGATATTGTCATATTATTTGAAAAATAATATAAAGTCATTCTCTTTTTACTGTAAAAATATTTAAAGGACATACAACACTGTGTATCAGTTGACATGTTTATGATATCCTTTAAAATTATAATGTGAGTAGATATTGTATATATTACTTGAACAAATGGAGTCATATTCTTTTTTTAAAATATAATATTATAATATTTAAAGAACATATAACACCGTATATCAGATGAAACGTTTATGTTTATTAAAATTAAAAATCGAGTAGTTATGGTTATATTATTATTCAAAAATAGGCAATTTGAGTATATATTGTGATATCATTTGAAAATGTGAAATCGGAATGAAATGAAATGAAGTTAAATGTCCTACTGTTCTGCTCCTAAACTTGGCTAATGAAGACGGGCATACACCATAAAGTGTAACATGAGGAAACTTTGCCCGGCAGCGCACTACATCCTATTATTATATTATATAATCGAATTCTAACTGCCAAAGGATTTTTTACGTGCACGCCAATGCGTAAACGGGACCTCGGTTTTTCGTCCCAACCGAACGACTAGACAGCTGTCCTCGTCAGGCCCCCTGTTCTGTGTCATTGACAAGGAGAACCAAGCCGTTACATCTGGATGAACTTTCTCGACCATAGAAGGGATCGATCACTACACCTGGGGATACCGAGGGTGGGTACATTTATGCGTTTAACCTTTGTTATAACATACCATACATGAAAACGATGCGTCTTCATTGCGCCTCACGATATTACTATTTCGTAAAGAAAAATATCACTTGTGTTCAAAACTGAAAATTTTAATCTCGGAAAACAACTAAGAATAAGCATGGTGAAATAAACATGAATATATTATCAGTTTCAAATGTATTTCCTTTAGTCAAAGGATTATTTCGTCTTCAGGTCCCATCAAATCAATTTTGAGTGCCCCATTTAGGCATTATTTAGGGGGTTGACTTTTTACGGTTGGTTTACGATTCATAGATTTATATTTTATCCATCCAACAGCAAAAAATATTAGAGCAACAAAAACACCTACTCCAATGATACTACCATTAAGTAACCACTCATCACCCTCTGAAATAAATAAAAACAGTTTTTAATAAAGGTAGAAAATCGTTAGCGCGTCCGCGTTGCATAAAGTCTGTCATTGAGTCCCTGTTTGTATGTGATAATGAGTAGGATCGCCTCCCCAACCACGTGGGTTTTCGCCGGGTCTTCCCACTGCTTAAAGACCTATAAGGACATGATAATTTTTGAGACTACTGGGTGGTTTTGATTCCCCGTCTGTCTGTGACAAATCTCATGGATTTTCTACGGGTCATCCGATTTTCCCCCACTGTTAAAAGACCCCTTCGGCCCTAAATCCCTAAAATTTTGGACCCAGAAATTGACAGTTTCAGTTTTTACTGTAATTTCTAATCAGTTATATTCGGCAAGTCTCAGTCAAATGGTAATATCCAGCGTCTGTTTATTCCAGTGTACACCCATAGTATTTATTGCGCATGTTCTCAAGATAAGAATATGACGTTAATGTTACACGATTCGTCTACCAATGATAAAATGTTTATTTTGTTTTAAATATAGGATATCAGAAGCCTATCTTTTCCCCGTGTGATCAAAGTTGATTTAAATTGAGGGGTAGCTGCTTTAAGTATTATAATGTTGGAATTACACAATGCAAAAGCGAACGCCAGCAGCTTCGTCGACGATATAAAGAAGCCAGCGTTACTTATAACCGTTTGGTTAGGGTGCCCCACCCTAAATGAATATCTGCAAATATCTCGACAATTACACCACAATACTAATATATTTAGAAAGCCTTAAATCTGTTTCACACATTTATAGTAGGCCTAACTAAATAAACGACCATGCTGTACTTCATAAGCTATGATCATTAAACCATACATAAATATACTATTCAAAAAAAGTGGCGGATATTTGATTTTTGGGGGCATAATACTAAAATATGCAAATGACTACGAAAAAGGTCACTATAGAACCTAACAGAAGAAACATTTCCAGTTACATGTGACGCCCAAACGCACCAATAGCTACCGCATGGAATGCAGGTGATGCGTGGGATCATCATGGGGGTCCAACCCAAGATTTGCACGACTCTGACTTTGAATGTAACAGTCATTGTGGCATTGAATTCAAGGGTGGAAACATCAGTTTAATTGTTTTAGTGACCAGAAAACAAATTTTGATATGCGTCGGCTTACCCAAAATGAAAGGTTACGTGCCCTTGGCATGATACAGATCGGCACATCACAGGCGGTTGTGGCGCGGACGATGAATGTTTCTCAGTCTGTCATAAGCAGGCTATGGTCCAGATACCGTGATACACAATCTATACAGGACAGACCACGCTCAGGTCGATCAAGGGCGACAACTCAAGCCCAGGATCGATTTATCCGTACCTTGGCCTTGAGAAATCGTGTCATCACAGCAAATCAGATCAGCGCTTGTCTTCAAACAGACACTGGTGTGAGAGTGAGTGGTCAGACGATTCGGAATCGACTGCATAGGGGTCACCTTCGCGCCCGACGTCCTCGCGTGATCCCTTGTTTGAGAGATCATCACATTCAGGCAAGACGTCGTTGGTGTAGGGATCGTCAGCACTGGGATAATCGACGGTGGAGCAATGTGATGTTTTCAGATAAGTCAAGGTTCACTGTTGATTTTTTGGACAGACGTAGGAGGGTGTGGCGTCGTCGAAACGAGCGCTTACAAGACGTTAACGTCATCAGACATGATCGATTTGGGGGTGGTTCTGTTATGGTGTGGGGAGGCATCACTGTTGCTGAAAAAACGGCTTTACATGTTGTTGCAGGGCGTGTTACAGGCCAGTACTACCGGGACAACATCTTGGCAGTCCATGTTGTGCCGTTCGCACGACGCCATGGCTGCCGTTTCACCTTCCAGGATGACAACGCAAGATGTCACAGGGCCAGGGTCGTTACAGGTTACCTCCAACAACAGAACATCACCACATTACCTTGGCCAGCACTGAGTCCCGACCTCTCCCCCATCGAGCATGTCTGGGACATGCTTGGACAGAGGTTACGTCAACGTCAACAACGTCCTGCCAATGTCCAAGAACTTGCTGCTGCGTTGCAACAGGAATAGGACAATCTGGACCAAAATGACCTTAGACGTCCCATTAGGAGTATGCCACGTCGGATCAATGCTTGTTTGGCAAACAGAGGAGGATTTACCCGTTACTGACTTTGTTGTGATGCTGTGGTAACTTTGCTGTTTGACCCCGGGTATCATTTTACCCTTATAATGGTCAGTCTGTGCCTTACTTAGTCTAACGATCATTTGGAATAAATCGATGAATGTGAACTTCAATTCATTTTGTCATTTGTTTCTTCGTCAGTTTCATTAGCTGACTTTAATAACACTTAAAAATCAAATATCCCCTACTTTTTTTGAATAGTATAATACTGAAAAATGGTTTTGAGTGGCGTCCATAACATCCAGACACTTTTGAGTAAAAGATAGGTTACGTGCCCTTGTTTTGAAATTAGTCTCGCTTAAATAGTCTACCGATCATTCTACGTCTAATTGACGGGTCGGGATAATCAAGACTACTTTTGTTACGAAACATGGAACAAGAAATTGAATTTAGAAGCACCAACATCAGGCAACTCAACAATATTTTTAAGAACCTTGTAAAAGTAAAATGAAACTACTGCTAGTATCATATTCCCGCTTTACGGATGTTGAGTCAGAGATATTATTTGTACTTATCCAAAATATGCAGCTTCTAATGGTACAGCTAATTATAAGGCAATTTAAAAAATAAAACGAGCGTAATTTCTAAAGATGCCGTAATAACCAAAAAGTTAAATATTATTGCTATTCAGAATCGTCAACAATAGATTTTTTACGGCTGTGGTAGTGTTTGGTGTTTTGAACATTTCCGCATGCTGTTGCTATTTATAGCCTCAACGAGTGTGCGAGACTGTTAGAAATCAGTAGTAAGTCATTCAACTAAAACGTTCAGGATCAACGTGTCAAGAACAACTTTTCAGTTGGCACGTGGTGCACCCTACCAAAGTTTGGTGTAAATATTTGATGGACTCCCTCTAAATCTGATTGTATCAAATATATCACTGGCGTCTTATTAAAAACAAATATTTTACTGTTGTCTATATGCCTTTTAAAAGAGCCATCGACATTTTAAAAATCGCTGAATCTAGGTTTTCTGCGCAACTGAGGACTCCTATGCGGACACTAATTATTGAAATAAAATTGTAGGCCCCTAATTACACTATTTTGCCTAATAACGTTTTTAGGACTTCGAATTATGTGTAGTGGTTTGGATTGTTCGTACTTGGTTCTATTTTATTTACGTTACTTTCGAAGCACCCCATCCACCCTTTCTCTTTCGCTCTCTCAAAACTCTTATTATTTTGCATGCAAAGACTCACCATATTGTATTTTATTTGATTTCGGCACAACGCAGAATCCGACAGCTGGACCATAACAAGCGTAGTTATTACAATTGTAAATAATCTTTTCCTTTAGGGTTATCCAATCAACCGCAGCCAGGCTGCAAAAACAATGTCCGGTGAAAATTACAAAGTGTAAAATCCAGAAATGGTACCAGAGTATAATGTTAGAGAGATGTTTAACTTTCATTCTATTACCTCAATTTGTATTTGCATGTTTAAACAATCTACATTTACCTTTTTCCTCGTTCAATGTAAAAGTTTCTTTCATCGAGCGTTATGGCAAAGCGACCATTTGCCATGTTATATAGGTTCAAGTTCTCCATTACAATAGTAGGTCTGGTGAAGTCATACGGATATTTAACAATTAAGTTGGCAATCACGAAATACACCCAGTCATCTACAGAAAAAAATAAGCACACCTAATTGTCTTTATATAGCGAATACATCCACAAAACACAAATTGTCAAATACCACCCTTTATACAGACGAAACTACAAAATTTGGCCCTAAATTCGGTACATACGCAATAACCGCTGGCTCGAGACATACGCTACTTATCCAGCAATGTGTTCTTTTTTCATAACAAACATCATGCAGTACAATATATTTATCTGTGGGACAAAAAATAAAGTCTTAAAATTAATAGTTTTATTGAGGTGTTTATCCCTCCCTCTCTCACTCCCCGTATTACATGTCATTATTATATTCCTCGTACTTTATGCGGCAATTTATTTTTCATAACAAACATCATACTGCACATTGTAATATTTAGTTAGCTTTGAGAGTAACATGAAAGTGTTATATTATTAGATTTATAGACCTCTCTCTCCCTCTGTATAAGATGCCATTATAAACAGGCCAGTGTCTGTGGGTATAAATAAGTAAACGCACTGTTCATTTTAATACATGTATTAGGCTAATCTTGAAATAATTCATATCAAACGCCAATCGTTTTATCTCCAGCTTAACATGTATTTTAATTTCTACTGTAGCATTATAAACACAGTTGATATAAAGACATCTGAAGGCGTGGGTCTACTGTTAAAACAACTAAGCGTTTGCGCATGCGTACATATGTCAAATCCAATCGTCCCATAGAGTGTATTCTGTTACTTCGCAGTAAGGAAATAAACGATGTTTTCCGACTGTGATAAAGTTATTTCGTTTCAGGGGCGTGCGTAGCTTGGAGCATATTTTTGTCCCCCGCCTTTCGAAGAAAGTTGGGGGACTATTAAAATGGGTTCGTCCGTCCGTCCGTCTGTCTGTCTGTCTGTCCGTCTGTCCGTCACACTTTTTGGGACACAATAACTCTCTTCCTAATTGAGCTAGAATGTTCAAACTTGGTGTATGTGTTTATTAGGGCAATGCCTTGATGGAGTTCAAAGATGAGAATTTTCCGCTTAGGGTAAGCAGAGATAAGCAATTAGATTGGTTGATTCTTTGGGACACGATAACTTTAGTTCTAATTAAGTGAGAGTGATGAAACTTAGTGTATAGTTTCATTACAGTAATACCTTGACTAAGATCGATAATGAGCATTTTCCGCTCAGGGTAAGCAGAGCAATTTGATTGGTCGAGACTTTGGAACACAATAACTCTCCTTCTAATTGAGATAAAATGTTCAAACTTGGTGTATATGCTTATTAGGTTAATGCCTTGATGGAGTTCGGAGATGAG
This sequence comes from Patella caerulea, assembly GCA_036850965.1. Classification (NCBI taxonomy): domain Eukaryota; kingdom Metazoa; phylum Mollusca; class Gastropoda; family Patellidae; genus Patella; species Patella caerulea. The sequence goes on from JAZGQO010000021.1 coordinate 18,785,226, forward strand.
CATTTTCCGCTTAGGGTAAGCAGAGATAAGCAATTTGATTGGTTGACACTTTGGGACAAGATAACTTAGGTTCATCTTGATTGATGATTTTTATGCCAATACAATGACTGCATTCTCATTTAGTAATCGATTCGACAGTAACAGTGTATAGAAACGATTGACTTGGACACGAGGGCCCTTTCCCTTGGCCAGAGGGGCCCTTTTGTCTGCCTTTAGGGTCCCCTTAACTAGGGTACATTTTCATTTTTCTCGTCGGTTTTAGCATTTTTCTTTATAAAACACTTTTGGATGACACTTCGTGTACAGTTTGATTGTTCGATACGTTTGAAAAAAATGAATGTGCGATTAATTGATATGTGTCTTCTATTTATTTTGGGATTTCGGCGGGGGACATCAGCCGCATTGTTGGCTTGTTTTTATTACAACCAAGGGACATAGCTCTTATTCTCACTAAGAGATAACTCCTTTGATTATGGAAGCCGGGAAGATTTTGAGCCATTTATAATATATGTCCAAATGGTTATATATCCTCAAAAATTAGACGTGGCCAGACTTCCATTGTTGATGAATGAAGTTTTTATAGTAAGTCTTATCATATAACGTCTTTACTGTCCCGAAATAGTGTACGTTTGTGTGCCGCCTGGGATGGCCCTGCATTTGCCACTCTGCTTTCAGAAAAAAAGCAACATCATACCTAAACAGTTATAGTATAATGGACATGTGCTGAAATTCTTCAGTTTGAGTTAAAAGCATGAAACTAAATTTTTTCGTTTAAGATCCAAAAGGTTATGGGCGAATTCCTTGGAAACAGCAATATTGTACAAGATGAATCTCCAAAATTAATATCAATTCATCAATGGTTCACCAATGGTTCAATTAGTCACTTCAGACGACAACCCAACATTTGATTTTCTCCGAATCTCTTAAAACATTGAATCCATTTTGTTATCTAATGTTGATATTTCAGTTTGAACGTATTGTGTCTTCCCTGATGCCTATCGCCATGTCCTTCGTTTCCAGAGGTACCCCCCCTCCACTCCCAGTGAAAAATACTGACATAAAGTTACCAGTTATCTGTATCTGTTCGTACTGAAAGTCGATCTTCAATTTCTGTTCCCCTCCATTAGGTAAACTGCGTTTATACACAGTACCCACCATACGTTTAGTCCAGTATAATCTACAAAACAAAACTAGTTCCTTAGTTTATATATAATTATGTAAATCAAACGCAATACCTCAATATATACAAATACACAAGTACAACACATAAAGGTATCAGGTGGTATATACCAGAAAGTTCTGCTCCTAAATTGGGCTAATGAAGACGGGCATACATCATACCGTGAGCTGTGGGGGAAATTTTGCCCGGGCAGCGACGCTACCCCACCGCTCTCAAAATCATTTTGAAGACTTAAAAATGTCAGGTTTTGACAATCAAATTATGAAATTCAGCTATGTTCCTGTCGCGGTAAATGGTAAACTTGGATTGGATAACCGCGTCTTTGTGGGAATTCCCACTGACGTCATATTATATAGATTGACATCGATAATCCTATCGAAATAGATTACTATGAATAATCCGATGTGAAACTGTTGCTGGAGGCTGTCAGATTGTTTACTGCGGATGCGTGAGCTGTGTATACGACGTCGTAATTTATACAAGAATTACTCTAGGTCGGGGAAACCTCTTTTGCTATAAATACTTTTCTTTCCGCGTGTATACTTAAAATTACACAACACACGACCGGGCTGTTGTGTTTCTTCTGGGTTATTTTACACGTGGAACAAGTGTGCAAAGTCCTAATAAGATTGGCGTTGAATAAATAGTGCTATCTTAGACTACTCAACGCCCTTCAAAGAATTGAAATGTCCTCGGTATGTACGGTGTTAAACATCGTAATGTCTATAATCGTTTGGACGTCATCTTGAAATTCATTAGCAACATAGTTATATGCCCCCTTTTGCTAATTATTTGAAAAAGTGAAGGACTTTATAGTCCGGGAACTAGGTGGGTTTTATTCAACATGAAAGGTGCGGAAGGTTTGGGATGCCAGTGGTGCATGGCTGGGATAGGAGACCCCAGAAACTCAATTCTTAAGTTGCACCAGTGGTGGGTATGGTAGGAGGAGCCACCAATAGTACCCCCCAAAATCTGTTTATTCAACATGGAAGGTGCGGGTTCCACTTCTGTGGCATTTGATAGAGGATTATGCCCTGAACCAAGAAATATAACTTAAGAATGGAATTTTTGGTGGAAAGGTCACTTAAGAAGAGGTCATAGGTCACCAACTTGCAATTTTTTGATTTTACTCTGAATTATTTTTATACGCCCACATTTTCATATGGACGTATTATGTCGTTGCCCCTGTCCGTCCGTCCACAATTTGTTTGTGGACACTCTACAGGTCACAATTCTTATCTGATTTTGACAAAACTTGAAATATAGGTTTATCTCCAAAAGATCTCGGCTGCTTTCGATATTGGCATGTATAGGATCCAAACTTCATGGATTATGACCCCTGATTGTACGAAAAATCACGTTTTTAGCTTGTGGACCCTATAGAGGTCACAATTTTGAACCGATTTTGATGAAACATGACATGCATGTTTATAACCCCAAGATCTTGGTTCCTTTCGATATTTGCGCCTATCGGAATGTAATTTCCTGAATTATGGCCCCTGACTGTCCGAAAAATCACCCTTTTTAGTTCGTGGTCCTTCTGGAGGTCACAATTATTATCCGATTAAAAAAAAAACGTTTGATTATATCACCGTTACACCATAGGGCAGGTTAGTTCGAATTTCGGGAAAATATCACTGCCCGTGCAATATTCACACAGTCAGTTGACACGTGTGTATTTGTCGGTCCAATTAACATTTGATTGGCATAATCATTAACGTGTAATTATTTTCATGTAAGCTACATATCACTATGTAAGTCAAAGCATTTTATAAAGCCGACATTTCCCCGACTTGAGTTGTAATAGATTATATATTTGTGACTAGAATATTACTACTACAGGAAGCCGGGGAGTTGCCTCTATCCCTAAGAAGAAAATAACTAGCGACAAAGTCTTGGGCTAAGATCTCGCAACTGGGCGAAAGATCCTCTACTTTTGTCAGTCTACAGAAGACAAGATATGTGAGAGATCCCAGAAAGAAAAGCTTCGGTCAGGGTATCAGGGAAACATTCAAGGAACTTCGACTGGGGGAGCTCGTGATAAATGAACACGACCCCCAGCGATCGCCCCTTGGACGCTTGTCACTGAATTGTTTTGGGCGTTGGTCACATCTGATATTCTTAAGTTCATTTACCACCAAAGTATTAATTCTTAAGTTAGTGTTTGTGAATCTTATGATCACTCCCTACATATTACACAATTGTACCAATGTAGCACCTTTCATGTTAATTAAATTTCTAATTAGGGGTCATTGAGTGCACACCAGTATTATCCTCTTCTTAAGTACATTGGCCAACAGAAATTTATTTCTTAAGTTGATAATAATCATTTCTGACATCATTCCGTACAATTTGGGGTTGATTCCACACTCGCACTTTTCATGTTGCTTAAAATTTTAATTACCGATGGGGGCCAAGTGATATTTCCGTTATTTTTGAGATTACGTGATACTTATATAGCTATAACTTCATTAATCTTATGTTATATTTTTGCTCCGAGCAGTATAAAACATGTCCATGCAGTTTTCTGTTAAATACCTGAAATGATCACGAGATAATGAATACATAGTTCAGAGTAAAATCGAAAAATTGCAAATTGGTGACCTTTTCCTGAGTGACCTTTCCACCAAAAATTCCATTCTTTTTAAGTTATATTTCCGATTTTTGGGGGTACTATGGGTGGCTCCTCCTACCACATCCACCACTGGTGCAACTTAAGAATTGGGTTTCTGGGGTCTCCTAACCCAGCCATACACCACTAGCACCCCAAACCTTCCGCACCTTTCATGTTGAATAAACCCCACCTACTGTCTGTCCCAGGTAATACTACAACTCGAAAATCGCTTGTCATTTATTCAAATTTTAAATAAAATGGCTAAAACGTCGTGTAATACCTGGAATGATCATCCCATTGCTTTCTGTCTTGTGAGAACTAAGTTCAGGTCATGCTTTATGTCCTGTCCCCTATGAAAAATCGTTATTTGTTTACATCTTACTAATTGAACCTGCCATGTTTGGCCTAGTTATCTGGACGAGCCTAACTGGACAAGGGGTGCTTTAAGTCGTTTCACCCTACTTTGATTAGCAGTTGGTTGTTTCGTTCCAGTAGAATATAACTCTTTTGAAAGAGCTATTTACTGAATCCCAGAGCACAGCGGTGTGTCCCACTAACTTGAATATTTAGTCGCCAACCGTCCGAAGGTTGTAATTTTTTGATATCGATATAAGCTACATGTAAATTTTAACCCGCTATCAACGAAATTGTGGAAAGAGGCTGTAAGACATACTCAAAAGTAGTTACGAGAACGTAGCTAAAACCGTTGAGATATCCTGATGAGTTTGTTTTTAGTTACGATCGAATGCCTACCTTTAGTTCTAAGTGGCAAACTCAGTTTCTTTATTAATGCACGTAACATCTTAAAAATAAGATAATTTTACACTATTATATCCAGTTAAACAGAGCTATAAAGTCGCAGAAAACAAATTTTACCAGACATATGTATTCAAACTTTAAATAACATATCAATCTGAACAAAAACAATATTGTTTCACACAAGCTTCAAAGTGTGAAACCCTAACAAGCATTATTGTCGCGAAAAAGACGGCCGAATTCCACTTCACTAGACATGTGTCACATTTCTAACCGAATGCACCAAATTTGTAAAGTACCTGTCTACCCTAATGCGAAATGCATGTGCCCTATTTAACGCACGCGCATTCGTAATGTTGATGTTATGAGAAAGTGACAATGTCTAAATATGTGAAATTTACAAGAGAATACTGGATTTTATCGGACTTCTAGTCATTTGGGCTAAGGGAAGAAATCAAAGGTATGTCACAAAGTTTTAGCCATTTTAATTAAAAAAATGAAGGCATGGTAAGCATTTTTCGAGTTGGAGTATCACCTGGAACAGACAGTAGTCTCGGACTATTATTATAAAACAGTTGCGAATGATTTTTAATGCGATGATCCAGAAGAAAATTCCCATAGATGAATATATATGCTATAATATTTCTACTTACTCTTTAATTAATCCATTTTGCCGTACAAATATATAATCAGCGTCAACTGTTCCACTGGCGAGAGTTATTCGATTTTTACTGCCATAGCGAATAACACCAAGTGAATTTTTGTTTTTGTTGTCAAGATTCTTAGATACATAATACAGATCACCATTGGAAGGGTCAACTTTTACCGCCATGATATCCTCGTCTTCATTTGCTGCATACAATATGTTGACATATAAATGTGAATATAATAATAACAACGAGTAAACAAAAATTAAATTTAGTAAAGACAACATACCGGGAAATATATCAATTGAGGATACATTTGACAAAGTATCTTCAGATTCTATATACGAGCCAAGATGTCGCGACACTTATCTCGTTTTGTTGCAGCTTCACTTATCTATGAGGTCCCAAGGCAGTGCTTTCTTGAAATATGGGACGCATTAAAATCTCTTTCAAAATTACATGAAAAAATGCAGGCTTTACCAAGAAAACATACAGACAATTTATACTCACTGTGTAGTATTTCGTCTTTGTTGCCGCTACCCATTTGTATACGATCTACTCCTTTATTTGACACATAATATACCAATTGTCGTTCAGGATCACACGCAGGATTTCGCTCTGTAGTTCGTGTAAGAAGAGGTTTTTGGGTTTTCGTAATTGTGTTAAGATGCCAGATTTTAGGATTATTCACCCATGTAATGTAGATATCATATCCTATGCAGTACAAAAACAGATATTACAAATTAATGTTATATAAATAGAACAAAATTAGTTTTTAATGTTTAAATTATAAGTTTTTTGTTAAATTAGTTACAGTGTAATTTGATACTTTCAGTCAAAGATTAAAATCGATATTTAGTCGCCATTTTGAATCCGATTTTGGCCAACTATTATTTTGTTGGTTTCGAAGCCAGAACCAAATAACAACAATTTTCGATGCTTGAATTTCGCTTTTGTTTACTTAGGTTTTACATTGAAATTTTCTTATCTCTGAAGACACTGGCTACTAGTACTAACTCACTATCTAGTTGAGACCTAATCTTTCATTGATCTTTGCTTATATTATGGTGACCCAAACCTCTATCAAAAATTAATATCGAAGACATAGATCTTGGAGTATAACTTCCTGTTTATTAAGAGTTAAAATTGCAGTTCTTTTTACTCGATACTGTGTGGTTATCTTGATTATCCTTGTAGCACACTGATGGCGTATGGGAGCAGAAAAGTAGGACGTTAAACTCCATTTCATTTCAGTTACAATGTGTGTAGGTTTTCACGTGTGATAAATTTCGGAAGTATGATCTAGGTTCAGGGAATTAATTATGGATTTGTTAATTGATGTTTGAATAATAATATAATTTAAATACCATTTGAAGCCAGAAAATAGACCTCCAATAGGCCGATTTACCTCTTACATGAAGCATCTTTAATAAGGATGGACTTATTAATTATAGGCATTGCTGTGGTCGAGATTATTTAGGAATAAGCTGCAAGTTATTCCGGGCAAATGCAGCCCATACATATTTAAAATGATCAACCTTAAGATAAGTCCTTACACAAAAGTTAATCTTATCAAAAATTGTTTAAGACGATCAACCCTAAGGTAAGTCCTTACGCATTAAAAGGTGATCTTATCAAAATTGTTTAAAGTGATCAACCCTAAGTTAAGTCCTTATGCATTAAAACCAGTCTCTCCAAAAATAGTTTGAAAGGGTCAAACCTAAGATAAATCATTACAAAAATAGTCTTATCAAAAATGTTTAAAACGATCAACCCCAAAATTCCCATCTTTTGATGTTATGGCTTCTTAGTTTTCTGACTTATACATGTAATTGGATATTATGTCTTTTGATTTAATCGCCCAGATTAAAACCTAACGACAACGCGTCAATACATTTTCTGTTCGAAAAAATCAAATTGCTGAAAATGGGCACTTTAAATAAAACAAGGTAATTATTAAGTTGACGTTGGTATTTTAGTATAACATTGCTCACAGGTTTGTAGGTAACGTCAGTCCTCATCTTGTAAATTTAATCTACAGTGGTAATTATGTTAGATGGGTTTGGTCTATTTGATAAGGCCAACTTCAAGTTTGGCCAAACGTCTCGAGATGTAATGAGGGCTAACGTTAGTCACAACCGTAACATTAGACCATTTACATCCCAGTGGCCTTTAAGAAACTTGAACTGACCTTAACAAATAGATTTAGCCATGAGCCATGTTAGAGGCCCTGTTAGTCATTAATTGTTTACGTTAAAAGTTTTTAATATATTATGTAATTGTGCAATGTTTCCTTTAATAATTATGTTGTATTGTTCTCTGGGATGTCTAGCAGATTTCAAAACAAATAATTGTATATAATAAATGGTCGGTTAAAAATATTTAAAAACTGTATACTCACCACCGATAACAAATGGCGTCATAAGTAAAACTATTTTTAATACCAGCAAACTTTTCTTTATGACACAATACATTGTAGAAGTTGGTTTACGCCCTGATGCTTTGTGTACTTTATAAGTTTTAAAGAGATATATCAAGTTATTCTAGATTAATCATACGGTGATCAATAACCGCATTGCTCTTTACATTTATATACAACATAAACTGGGCGTGGTTTAAAAAAAACTGGGTCTAAAATATATCCAACCAGGTTGAAGTAGCAGTAGATGAAAAATATTTTGAGTTAATTTAAGCCATAAAGACAAAATAAAGTGAAAGGGGGTTTAACCTCATACTTCTCTGCACCAAAGAAGGCTAATAAAGATGAGGATATTCGACTGTCAAGATTTTTTTTTATGTGTATGCCTGCATGCACATGGGGCCTCTATTTAACGTCCTACCCGAACGACTAGACAGTGTTTATAACTTCAGCCACTGACCAAAAATAAACACCGCTTGAATCATACGTGGGCCATGATGATGATGAACCGTGAAGTCTACTATAAAATATAATGCATGAGTCTTTAGTTTCTATTCGATACAACGAAAATGTTAGATATGAAAATGTAATCTTATGTCGAACCCGTTCGTTGGATTCGGATCACGAAATCATGGGTTCCAGTGTGTATGGAAATCTTATCTATAGCTCCTAATGCGACCATGACTCTTATTAAAAAGTGAATTTCCCAAAACGTTTTAGTGGCACTTGACTTTAACTGATTTAGAACAAAAATATATACTATCAGAACATATGAACTGGGTAATATAAGGTGTTACATTTCCTTTATATAGTATTATGTTCAAAAACTAATATGATCTCATATTTTCAAATATATTACTCCTATTTCAATTAAAAAAAACAACAAAACAACGATCATAAACATTTGAACACTGTCACTGAAATGAATAGAATGAAGTATCGATTTTGCAGTATTTATTAACTGGGGTAGTTTGTGAAAAGTCCGGATAGCACATAAAAACGGTCTTTTTTGTATATTATCAATGCATTCGCCTGAGAAATATATGGGTTGTCAGTAGCCACTTAAACCAATTTGTATCGTACCGTATGTCAGTCTTATAAGCGTTTAATTGTTTTGGACTGGGCCTGAAAATTTTAGTGAATGTCATGGCGATTCACTATGACCACGAATATGATAGTAATGGGATCGTATAAATGAAATGGGTTTATTTCAATCCATCATGTATATTACTAATATTATGTTTGCTTCAGAAAATGCTATTTTTGAAAATTATATATGATAAATATTATACTATGCAATTTAACTAACAACGTGGTTCATAAAAATAAGCAGGCATGATGTGCATGCAATTACATATTTTAATCAATATCGTTTAAGTAAGAGATGCGATGCAGTTTTGTCGCTTTAGACTATTGGACTGATATTGTCAATTAATGAATTGTGGTGAAATAATAATCAATTTGAAAAGAAAACTGAAATGGAATATAAAATCGAATCTTTTATATAGTCTAATAATATATCAATAAATTAAGATTGTCTTCAGTTACTATTAATGACATTATACGGCCAAACAAATGCGATAAAGGTTAAACTAGTTGAGTCATAGGTTATAATTTCCTTCCTTAATTATCAGTCCCTATTCAGTTCTTTGCTCCGTCTCTGCATTCATTTCATTTTTGGTCGAAAATATCCATTTATAAACCTATGTCTGTATATTGACGTGATCTATTGGATATTGTACAGTAACCTGTACAACAATAAAAACACATACTAAATAGACATTAAAGGGCGAATCCCGACAATATTTTGGAGAATAAAACTGCTTAAAACCCTCTTTATTATGACCGAACATCTAACGCAGTATATGTATAGGTGATACGTTTTCAAACAACTTAAAACAGTCAGTCTTCATCTGGAAATGGAGTCCAGTGTCTAAACGCCGTATTAGAAAACAAAACAGACTTTAATTTTATAAAAATAATGCGTCGGTGAAATTTACCTTTCATGTACTGAATATACCTGTAAAGGAATGACAATAAATTACAAGGTCATCCAATGAAAATAATTGACCTGAAATCTTAAAAGAGTTACGTGTCCGGATAAGCAGTGTTGACGTTTACGTCCAAATGACTCAACATTTTGATAAAAGGTAAATATAAGATTTTTCTATATTTGGGCGTTTAAATTTCACATGTACTCGGACTTTTAATTTTGAGACTCTGTTCAAATCGGAGCAATCCCTTTAAGATACAAAATGTTGTTGTGCATGGGATTTTTGTTTAAGGTGTTTCTCCTTTAAATAGTTCAACAGTAATGTAATAACGATTGTTTATCATGTAGGACATCTCATGACATTAATAATGATTAGATAATACACATTTAATAAAAGCAGTGATACGGATTGTTAAAAGTGGACAAGTTACTAAAATGTATCGTTGGTTGAAAACGATCTCTCTCGTGTTGGTAATAATTGGTAAGTGTTCTTTAAAGCACACAATTTTCAACTTTGATTCTGCTGTGATTTCGTTGTTGAATTATCACTCTGCGATAATCCTGATCAATGTACCGTGTTTGATATACCACCAATATATGCTTTTAATTAAAGTCTGCACATTACTTTCAGTCGAGGTGTGTCATGGAGTTACACCTGGTCCTGTGCGGATCAACCATTGGTTTGATGACCAGATTTATAACATGACTGTTAACGATGTCATCTGGTTTAAAAATTCACCACTGAGATTCAGAAAAGATTGGAAGGAATATTCATCAGCTAGAGGAGAATTGAAAGGATTGTTAGATACACCTCATCAAGGTACTGATAGATTGGGAGATTTTGAAACAGCTACATGGTATTTAGGAGTAGATGATAATGTTGTAGCTCTTGGATTCAAGGTTTACGACCAAAAGAACTATCTGATTTTACAACAGGTAAGTCATTAATGTTGGTTGTAAAATATTTAAAATTCTGTTTGACAGTGGGCTTACTTTTCATAAAACAAACCAATGTTTGTAGAAAATTTGATTCTCCCTGTCCTACTCAGGCATGCTAATAGCTGTGGGTCAAGAGCGGCAGTATTATTAGTATTATAGACAGCTAAAGTGGGCATTGTTATACCTTGGCATAACGGCATACCCATCATCCGAAACAGCTTGATAGAATAAGGAAATGTGACTCGACTGAATTGTTCCGCGTGCCAACAAATGGGACCTTTGATAGTATATACAGTCAGCATGATTACCCAAAAGATCTTATGCTATATTACTGGTTTTAGATATTGGCTATGTTACAGATTAGGGTTACACTTAAATGTATGCTTACTTTCTTTGCAGAATTTCCTCAATAAAACTTCCGGAACATCAGCAGGAAACAAAGACTTACTTGTCTCAGCATTTCCAGGATTTGTGATTGATGATACAATGCAAGGAGAAATAGGCTATATGGCTTACGGTGGAATCATGTCTGGAAGTAACAATATCAATTTTGGAACGTAAGGAACAAAAGGAACCAAGATCTTTGGGTTATGCATTTCAAGTTTCATCAAAATCAAATTAAAATTGTGACCTCTACGGGGTCCACAACCATGATATACAATTTTTTAACAGTACTTCCGTGCAAACGGTGGCCATTTTGTATGGCAATTTTGGTCCGATTTTCCCGAAATTCGAACTCAACCTTCTTTACGGTGTAACATTATAATCAAACGATTTTTTCAATCGGATAATAATTGTGACCTCCAGAGGGACCACAAGCTAAAAAGATAGGCTGTACTGCCAGGCAGGATACGCCCACATTTTTGAGAGATGGATAGAGAACAAGCAATACCGAAAGTGATTTTTCCTACATCATTAAGTCCTATATTTCATACTGTATTGGGAGCAGCCATTTTGTTGGTCAGTTCCAGTCTGATATTCATGAAATTCGAAGCCGACAATGATTATGGGTTGACGGTACACAACCTAGAAATGAGACTTTTCATCAAAATCGGATAAGAATTGTGACCATGATATACCATTTTTTAACAGTATTTGCGTACAAATGGCGGTCATTTTTTCTGTCAATTTTGGTCCGATTTTCCCGAAATTCGAACTCAAACCTTTCTTAAGGTGTAACGGTGTTATAATCAAACGTTTTTTTTAAATCGGAAAATAATTGTGACCTCCAGAGGGACCACAAGCTGAAACAAGCAATACCGAAAGTAATTTTTCCTACAATTAAAGGCCATAATTCATTAAGTTACAATTTGATATGCACAAATATCGAAAAGAATAAAGATCTTTAGGTTATAAACAAGCATTTCAGGTTTCATCAAAATCGAATTAAAATTGTGACCTCTACAGGGTCCACAACTTTGATATACCATATTTTTACACTGTTCGCGTACAAACGGCGGCCATTTTTTCTGGCAATTACGGTCCCATTTTCTCGAAATTCGAACTCAACCTTCCGTAGGGTGTAACGGTGATAAAGTCAAACGTTTTTTTAAATCGGATAATAATTGTGACCTCCAGAGGGACCATAGGCGATTTTTCAGACAATCAGGGGCCATAATTCAGGAAGTTACGATCCGATATGCACAAATAACGAAAGGAACCAAGATCTTTGGGTTATAACCATGAATTTCAAGTTTCATCAAAATCGAATATAAATTGTGACCTCTACAGGGTCCACAACCTTGATATACCATTTTTTAACAGTATTTGTGTACAAACGGAGGCCATTTTGTATGGCAATTTTGGTCCGATTTTCTCGAAATTCGAACTCAACCTTCCTTAGAGTGTAACGGTGATATAATTAAACGTTTTTTTAAATCGGATAATAATTGTGACCTCCAGAGGGACCACAAGCTAAAAAGGGTGATTTTTCGGACATCCATGGGCCATAATTCAGGAAATTACGTTCCGATAGGCCCAAATATCGACAGGAACCAAGATCTTTGGGCTATAAACATGCATGTCAAGTTTCATCAAAATCGGTTCAAAATTGTGACCTCTATAGGGTCCACAAGCTAAAAACATGATTTTTCGCACAATCAGGGGCCATAATCCATGAAGTTTTCATCCGATACATGCCAATATCGAAAGCAGCCGAGATCTTTTGGGGATAAACCTATATGTCAAGTTTGGTCAAAATCAGATAAGAATTGTGACCTGTAGAGAGTCCACAAACAAATTGTGGACGGACGGATGGACAGACGGACGGACAGGGGCGACAATATACGTCCACATGAAAATGTGGGCGTATAAAAACGGAGTTACAATGTGTTGGCCTTGTAAATGGTCTATTAGGATCGGATTAGTGCCGATTTAACAATTTAATTACCATTTATTTAGATAATTAATCCCCACAGAGCCACTGACCAAAATTTGCTTTCATCGCACTGTGGATACATCGATACACCTACACTAAAATGTATATGGTTATTATTTTAGGTGGGCTCCGGGAAAGGTTCACATGACAACAGGTACTGCTGGTGGACCAATTGCCTTCTTTGACAAGAAAGACAACGTTGTGATCATCGCGCCCTTTAGTGAATTCATGTCAGCATCGAACCAACTGAACAACACATCGAATCCCGAAACTCTGGATTGGGGAATTATGGGTGGGGTTATGGAAATTCCGGAAGATTTTATGTCTCAATATATGATCTTCTACAGTCCCAACGGAATTAATCAGGTGGGTCAGTCAAGAAGGCATTTTTTTCGGAAAGACATTTCGTAAAGGAGATCTGTTTTTGACTTGATACGCGGTATACTACTCTACTCAATTTATCGACATATATCAAAATAAAACTATACAACCTTTGAACTTTTTAGAATGAATCCTCTCTGTGTATTGCAGGCCTTTCAGGAATGGGGAAGTATTATGAGAGATTTTTATGGCAAAGATCCGTACTATAGAAAATCTGATATGACTATTAATTATCTTGGGTATTGGACTGATAACGGTAATATGCTTACATAAAACCTAGTTTCCATTGTATGATTTGTCAGATTTGTATACTGTAGGCCTACTCGAATCTTAAGGTCCTTTTATACGGAGCGCGAAAACGACCACTGCCACTTTACGAGCGAATCATCGTTCATATTAAAGCGACAGTCCGGGCAGAAATTCGCAGACGAATCTGGCGCATTGACAAATTGATCGTGGATGCTTTTTTGGGTAATCTTAATGTTTTCCCACCTATGTTCTCGACTGAATCTACTGTCCAAATTGCGTGTAATAGTTTATGCACTCCAGCTTTGTCCATGTTGCGCTAAAATATTTATCGCGGCAAAGATCCCCCATCTCATCACACCCATATCGTGGGGGATTTCCCTGGATCAGTACCTACACGATGCGTGCTATGCAATGTCAGCATATGTAATCATTAAAATCCGTTTGTAGTAACAGTTTATTACGTACTACGTACAACAGGAATCTTGACCTTCCTGTTCTCTTTCTGCAGGTGCTTATTACTACTTTAAAACCGAAGGAGACGGTACTTATGAACAGACAATATATGATTTACAAAGTATGGCTACCAAACAAGACATTCCATACAGGTAAATAACAGGATTACTGAGTGAGACTTTAAATACAATGAGGTATTCGTATCTTGAATTATTGCTATGAGTTTGTTTGAAATTTTCCGAAAGCTTACCATTAAAAACAATTAATACAACGGACATGGAACCACCATCCAAATACAGAAGTAAGGGGGGGGGGGGGGTACTCCGGAATGGAAAAATGTTGAAAGATAAAATCGATAGAGTTGATTTTCTCTTAAGAGAGATATTTGAAAGATATTTCGGTAATATCTTTAGGTTCTATCGCGTTCACAAAGTCTTCGGTAAAGCGGGGTAAATCCGGAACGGGAAGTCGTATAACGCTAAATGGACACATCACTAAATATTTCCATGCCGTCACCGACAATTGTAGGGTCAAGTTTTTCATGGTAAACCTCATACATGCTTTTGGCGAATATAATTAATGATCTATGGCCAAATATCCGAAAGGCTTGTCCTCCCATGATCACATTTCAAAGGGAAGGTTGTGTGACGACCCAGAGGAATTTCGGCACTCAGGTTATGTGAACTTAATTTATCTTGCGAGGAACAGAATAAGTCAAGTCTCTCTGTAACAAAGTATGTGATTAAACTAGTTCTAACTATTGCTATATGCCTATTTCAGATATGTTCAGTATGATGCCTGGTTTTATTTACGTGCTAATGGTTCAGCGGGTGGTGGAACTGGAACAATTCACTGGGATTCGCGTGATTCTGTCTTCCCTTCGGGAATGCAGTATGTGTTATTAGATTATTTTGATTTATGGGGGAAAATTCGGTGGAAACGACAGAAGTACTTACTGCCTGGGTTAGAACGACTGCTGCAGATTTTAAACTATGAATGCAGTCTATTTCACTGATAATTTCCCACAGTGTGACTGGTTCTTTTACTTACCGTGGTGTAACAAATATCATCTTTATAAACTTATCTACGTTTGGGGGCGGGAGAATGGTTAACACGTGCGCGCTGTATCATAAAGCCTGTCATTTAATTCCAAATCACCGGTTGTACGTGACAAGGAATAGGGTCACCTGTTCAACTTCGTGGGTTCCCCCCCCCCCATGCCAAAGACCCCTATGCGCAAGTGAATTATTGAAGTAAGATTAAACCATATTATGACCCAGTTTGTGTCGAGTGGACGTTAAGCCATTTTTTTCTTTCTCTGCCTACATTTCTGTAGTTTAGACAATTTAATATCATGTATGTTAACAACTGTGTGTCAAATCTGAAGATAAGCTGGGTTGCCGCATCTTGTAAAGTTCTTTAGAAATACCCTTTATATTGCTAACACATATTCAGTTTTCTGCGATGGGCATTGGGTGAAAATTATGCATGTGCTAAATCTGATATGTTATTTTATAATTTATTTTCAGAAAAGTGTATGAAAATACTCAGTGGCCAGTTCTAGCTCACAATATGTATTGGTAAGATACCGTTTCCGTTGCAAGGTCTGGCTTATATGATAAAGAGTAACTTTAACTTCGTATTAAAATGCAACTACAAAGCACCGATCTGACTTATAAATACATGTATATATCGACTTGATTTTTATATAAATACATTAGAGATTGTTGGTAATGATGTGAATATAGGCGTCGATTTGCTAAACATAATGTAAACGTTATGATTTTAAACCACTATCTTACAATAAAGGATTATTATGGTGCTCTGTTTATTTATATTATAGTATCAATTCCCTCTCCCTTGATTATATTCTGCACCTAGATTTGTTGAATTTCAGGTCAAATCAAACAACGTATGCTAAACAAAATGGCGGAATGTATAATTTTATTTTGGACCCTGATGGAAAAGCACTGCCATTTGAAGAAGTAGGTGTTTAATGCTTATCATAACGGGGCTATAAACCTTGAACTGAAATGTAACTTAATGATGTCGGGGAGATTGACAAAACAAACGATAACTTTCCCCACAGACTTTGAGACCATAGGCACCATTACATTAAACCCACCGGTAGAGACGTCACCGAGTAACAGCAAACGCTATCTTGGTTAGCCATTTGCTGATTTAATTTTAAATGGACGACTGTTTAAATCCGAGCTGTATCCAAGCCATTGTGCTTGTTGTGAAAATAAAGGTCTAATTAATCATTTATATAACATATGCAGCATAAATAAAAAATTACAATGTGCTGATTTAGCTCTTGCATAATGCATGTTTAAGTAAAATATTCAATGTTAATTTTCAGAGATTCTGGAATGATTTATTCAAGTATAGTAAAACATGGGGTTTAGTAGTGTATGAACAGGTAAGTACAGATTAGTATATACAATATAGGTAACATTACGCTGGGCCCTGTTTCTCGAAGTCTTGACTAAAGATTAAATCCAAATTTTGGTAGATCCCTCAATTTTGAGTGGCTAAGCACTAATATCAATCTAATATTATCCTATCAAATTTCTCAAATTTGGATTTTATCTTAGTGAAAATTTCGTGAAACAGGCTCCTGATCAGTAATAAGTAGTAAAGTAAAGGGAAATAACCCAGTTACAAAACTCATTGTTTTCCCGCTTTTTTTCAGTTACTTTTGGTTTTAATGGACCTCCATATTCATTGAAATTTTTAATATGGTGTTTAAATAGTCATTTCCAAATGAATACAAGTGGAATCTTTTCTTTCGCAATATGTTGTAGATTAAGTCCTAAAAAGATCTAAATTGACTGGACTAATACCTTGACAGCTATAATGGATCGATTAGGATTATAAACGCACATTTCCCGTAAAAGTAAATACCCTATAAGGTCCATATAGTCCTCCAATTTTAAGCGTTTTAAGATCACACAAAATATTCCCACTTAAACAAAAACAAAAGCTGTTCAAACAATTATTCGACAATGTGATTGATTTGGAAATCAAAGCATTACTATACTAACATTATCTTTTATCTGCCAAATTGCCTTTTGTGCTACCATATTTTTCAAAAAATTAATCAATATTGTTTCATTTTAACTGGTGTTACGCCATTTAGGACTACATGAACGATAATACAGATTTGATAAACCAGAGTATATCCGATGTTTATTCTGCCAAAACATGGATGATGGAAATGGGAAATGCTGCTAGAAAGAATGGGTTGACTATTCAATATTGTATGGATTATACTAAGCATCTGCTGACAGCATTAGAAATACCTGTTGTAACCCAGGTTAGCTTTTAGTTGCATCCCGAACCGCGATTACATAGCAATCCACACACATACCGACCCATATATTCTTGTTGCCAATTAATGATTTTAAGTTACCATTACAAGAAACTGACCACTAGTTATGTGAATTGGCCGACGTTGTTAACAATAATGTTACGGTAACGAGAACGCATCACTGCTATGTGCAGCCAGTCCTTCTCGCAACTCCTAAGTCCCAAAAGAACTACGTCAAAAATGACGAATCAGTTTTAGCCAATAATGTCTACCGTGCATCACCATTTAGTCAATAGAGAGACAACATTAATAAGCCGTCTAATCCGAAATTTTATATCCTAATGTAAACATATTTCAAGGTGATTATTTGATACAATACAATATCGTTCCCGATAAACGTATATAACAACTCCGTGTGTCTTGATCTGATAATCCAGATATTATTTAGGCTAGAGTGATGCAGGACAACACACCTGGCTCAGATCATTGGCGAATAGGGTATACTTCAATATTTGCTGAAGCCATGGGAATAGCCCCATTTAAAGATAACTTTTGGACAACACACGACGAACCTGGCAATACTTATAGTAAGTAATATTCATTTTAAAAATACAATTTTCCATTCGATTATTCAAGCAGATTTCAAACACCATGTTGCCAGGCAATTACAATCAACCCACCACCAGCTTCGTGAATTTATCAAGCGAATCAGTTGCTGTTTTAGATTAGTTTCCACAAATAAAATTTACGCAGGAATATACATTTCGATAGAGTTTCGCAATGAGAAAAATGTGAGAGCCTAATAATATGTAAAAAGCTCTGTAAACAGGGGCAATAACAATCCTAACCAGATTGAAAACATCAAAAAAATCTACTTTGATTCAGTAGATCGATGTACGGCCATGGAATGTGATCAGAAAATTTTATGATGATAATCCAAGCATACAATAATCCAAGCATACATTATTCCAACAATGTAATCGGATTTAACGTCTTAATTTTGTGTACCAGATGATGGAGACAGATCGCGTTACTAATGTTTCCGTGTGGGTGGCCTTTATTTATAAAATATTTGGAGATGGAGAACGGAGTTAGCTCCCTTTCCATGTTCTGCATCTATACACCACGACAATGTTATCGAATACAAGTAAAATATAGCTGCAGGTGGCAATTTTGATTACGCGTGGTTATTTATGTGACGGTTCCATTTGGAGTCTTATCTTTTATTCAAGTTATCAAGTTAAGGATGTGTTGTGTTAAAGACGCAAACTATTTAGATAAATTAGAATAACTATATTGACAATTGCATTCAACTCACTGTGTGCATTCAACTCACTGTCATACAATACTGGGAATACCCACAAGTTAATTACATCTGCATAACATGCTTCTCCTTTTAGATAGTACAGAACCCAACGGGGCACTACAAGCGCTGATCGCAACCATGAGTACAGGACCTGTTGGACCAAGTGACGAAATTGGGAAAACTAACGCTAGTCTTCTGATGAGGTAATATAGTTTGTCAAAGGTCGGTCACGTGCACTGTACATAGTCAACATTTTGTAGAAATGTATAAAAAACTTGTAGTTTGCACTTCGTTTTCATTGAAGTATAAGTTTTATTTCCAGTAGGGAATTCCGAAATGATTCCTATTTACCCGATGCTCCCCTCTACTAAAAGAAGCAGAAAGGATTTATCTAAACCGTCGATCAAATGAAAGTTGTCATCCTGTATTTTAATGAGAAGAATCGTTGTTTGATGTATCCACCGGTACCATAATCAAAACATTAATAATAGTCCGCTGAAAGATATAACAAGTCAACGATTTCGACATTCTATTTCTTTAATTATGTGACTAGATATGCCATTATTTGTACCGTGTTTAACCGCCGTGTGCATCAATATATGCCAAAGCACCTCTCCATTTGGACAATAAAACCCACTGAAGCTGCTTCCAGATGAACTCATTTCATGTCCGTAAATATCTCAGCCAAGGTAATGAGCTGGACCTATCTAGCCGTATGTCTTCGAGCAATGTCATGCTGCAGAGTGGTAACACTTGGTTACTGTTACAGACCATCCTAGCTTTATATTTTGCCAGACGGATTTCCACGGATGATAACAAACCATGTTCTCTTCAGACTAACACCTTCTACAATCTATTCATGTAATCCTACGTATGCCACAGTCTTAGTTTGTTTCTTTCAGATGCTGTAATGCGGAAGGTTTGATATTAAAACCAACCGTTCCTTTCACGGCTATAAATAAACAAATTCAACAGGTAATATATGCTAGCATATAATCTTCCATCGCGGAGAGCTTTGTATAGAATAACACCACACATAAAAACATCCGTGGGTACCAATATTCAATTGGTGGCTTATCTCCAAACATGGAATTGCTCCGGAATCAAGTCTGTACATGTATCTGAGGAATTTGGAATTTACCCACCCTGGTTTCTTAGCGATATATAAGGATAACTTTATTCCGTTTACTAATCCCAAAAATAACATTGCCGGAAATTGACCAGAAATCAAATTTTAAATTTCCTCTTTCGTCATAGATGGTTAGTTATTTGAAGCGAAACATTTCACTGAAATAATACAAACACAACTTGAATATTAAATAGTGCAACGTTTCAGAAAATGTTCTCATGTTATCTGATACAGGTGAACGATAATAGTTTTCACTGTGTAAACCGCGAAATAATTCCCTTGGTGGACAATGGCTTTGAGAGACAAGAAATTTCAAAGAGCGATATATACCGAATTTATATAACTTGTTGCATTTACTAAAATATATTGGGTATACCTACTTAAAATGAAGAAGATATTTTATTGCTATTATTTGATGGTTAGTCGAGTTATTGTGTAAGATAATCTTCCACGAAGAGAAACCAACCAAATAATTTTCTTCACAAAAGACATTTAAAATAGCAATCGATGCTTCCGAGTCACTGTCAAATTGACAGATTTGCACTTTCAGAGACTATAAATTGTAGGGTTATAGTTATTTGGAATAAGGATTTTGTTAATAGTGTATAATTTACTGTCTAGCGTTTCTTAATATCTTGTGGTTTTATCAATTGTACACATTTATATTCAAAACTTGATCCGTAGCTTCTTGGACAGTGGTTCGTTTATTTTAAGTGGAGCTAAGATCGCGACCTATAGCTCCAAATCAAATTCACATAAACCATTTTCATCACTGTTTGTTACCGTAGATTTAACATTTGAATGGATTCTAATTGTCAATCCATACGTATTAAGATAGACTTGTCTACATCCATGTTTTCTTTCACGTATTTCGAAATATAAATACATTCTTAGAATATGCTGGGGAGGGTGGGTGGGGATCATAAATTGTATAATAGCTCCTTCATAGAATTAGCGATAAATCGGGGGTATACAATTTTGACTGTTGCTCGACATTGTAACATTAAAACAGTTTTTAAATATGTTCATAGTAATCGCCATCTTCGGTTAGTTAGTGTACTCATTCCGTTCTACTCCACTATACCCAGGGTTAATCCATAGGGTTTCCACGATTTGAAATTATCTGCCCTGGCGGATTGTGATATTTTGTTATCGTCCAATCCCATAAAAAGCGTTACTTGGAAAGGTAATAGGCTCTAATCGTTTGTAAACTGTTTTTGATTGGTTTGTACACTCTTAACTACATTCAGATAGTTTCAAATCGTGGAAACACGATGAATTAACCCAAGGTATAGTGGAGTAGAACGGAATGAGTACACTGGGTATTGGGTAACCGAGGATAAGTTATCGTAAACATGCCACCACTTTCAATCGTCGCAAACAGGTATGCGCACACACGTAACCTATGCATCAACCAGCAGCAATGGTGCATGTTTTCATTTAAAAAAAACCCCGAGACGTACGATCTAGAAGGAAAAAGAGTTAGATTGATAACACGTGTTAGATATTAATAGATTAACCGTGCGCCGTAACCGCATTATATATCTCCTGTCAGCGCAATGGACCAGACCCATATCTTCACATTCACACGAAACAAATATTTATTGTATTGGTATTTCTTACAAAATCAGTGTTTAAACAGCAAAGTTAAAACACATACATGTAGATTAGCATTTGGTCCTTAATAACTTATGCTCTTGTGGGACATGCCCATGCGATACGACGGCTTGTGGTATCAGCTAGTAGCTAGTACAGTATAATAAAGAGTAATGCATATATACACTTAGAATTTACGTTATATTCTCAGATGGCGTTTGGTAATAACTTTGGCCCCGATGGAGATATATATTCGTCTTATACTGATATATCTGGATATAAATTTGGAGTTATTTTAGCTGCCAACATTAAGAGTTCTTATTCTCTTGCTATGCAGGATACCGGATTAGATATGGTAAGTATTATTGTCATGAAATAATTAATAAAGATTGTTTTCCAAGAAAAGTCTATAATGTTTCCTTTTACATGGAGCTAAATCGCTATTCTTTGCGCCTAGAAATGAACACAAATTTAACTTTTTTCTATAGTGTTAAAACACCAATGTTGATTTAAATTTATCAAATAAGTCGTGTTTGCAATGTCAAAAACTGTGGATGACCCTAAAATGACAATGCAAAGTTTAGTTCTAGGTTATGTGAGACAGAGCACATGCATGATATACCCGTAGTCTTTGTAGCGGGGAGGTGGTGGCTTAACTATTTCTATCTGACGATAGTTAGTAAATGTTGAACTAGAATCCGTATTTTAGACATTGGAAAGGGAAGGAGGTAGAAAAACTATTAACAAAACTCATCTAACTGCTTTACTAAAACTCCAGCGTGGTTTCCTTTTGTCAGTGATGCAGAACGGAGGGCCTGGCCCGACAAGGATAGCTGTCTGGTCGTTCGGATGGGACGAAAAATGGAGGTTCCGCGTACACATTGGCGTGCACGTAAAAGATCGCTCGATACTTGGAATTCGATATTAGAGTAGGCCGTAGCGCTGCTGCCCAGGCCAAATTTCCTTTATAGCACACTGTCTTCATTAGCCCAGGTTAGGTGCAAAAGAGTAGGACGTTAAACCCAATTTCATTTCATTTCACTGTACTAAAACACTTGATCTCGCGCACCTTGACTTCGGAGTAACTTCCACCATTTTCATGAATGAAAATGCAAATGGACTACCCCCTTAGATCTCTATTAATCATCAAGGAAAGGCAAACAGAAAATACGATATAAACAATCCAAGATACATAAAATATTATGTCTGTAAATCACTATAGTGTCTTAGATACACAGATGTGAAGAAGATATGAATATGTTTACCAATTAAGCTATATATTGAACATAATATCTAGTACAACACACGAATGATCAATTATTATTAATGACAACCCTTAGTTTCACTCCACTAGTAATGCGACATCAAAGGGAAATAATGATCTTCCTGTAATGGAACCCTGTCATTTTCTATATCATTGTAAAATATATCAATGTGGTGAAAGGATCTTTATTATAAATATGCATTATGTAGGTGAAACATAAGCCGTGTGTAATTTTTTTTCTGGCAAGCTTTTTAGACAAGTATTCACATGCTAAGCCTGAAATGAACTCCTTAGACTATTGGATGGCAGGGATATTAACTGGATTACTCAAAATCTCCGTTAAACGCTAAAATGAAAAGTCCAATATTGGTTTATTATCGGAGCAGTGGTACTTGACAATCGAAAATACAACATTACTGGTAAAAAAACGGCACATAATCTCACTCAAAATAAAGTAGTTTGATTGAAATTTTCAATATATTCGTTTTTTGTTTTATCCATTTTAAAACTATTATAGAAAGGGCGACCGGCTCTTTAACGAAACATTACATAATGGATCTTTAATAAAGCCATATCTTGTGAATCAGTGTTCAGTTGTGTTACTTCGAGCAGAATCAGTTACATAAAAGTGCAAATAATTACATGTGCTTAACTGGCGGCCTCCAACCGGCAATTCAGCGCATGTTGAATGGCCACGTTTACAACACGAGCACGTTTTGTTACAGAATATTTTATACACATATTTTGCATATATTTTTTAAGCGAGGGTTATAATATATTCAGATTCTGTTATTATCAACCTGTATTTTCAGTCATCAAATAATACCACCTTAATGAGCAGTGATTTATATATTAATGTCAACCTTGTCGAATTCTCAGAAAGCAAACCTCTACAGATAACCACCGGTTGTGTTACGGAAGTCTTCTGTTTGTATTATTATAGTCCTTTAATAACTGTAGGGTAAGCAGTTTACTGATAAATTAATTCCTGTCATCGATTGACCGTTGACGGCTAGATATTTAAAATATCGAAATTCGACATACTCAAGTCTAATATGGCTCAGTGATTTGTCAATTTGTATTCTCTATACTGATGAATACTCTTGTTTCATTTCATACGATGCTTTGTTTCTATAAATGCATATACACCCGCAATGGCCAAACAATTCAAAGATTTATTTCCCCATAACAAATTGCGTCCTAGCTCGTCATCCGCTAGTAAAAGAAAAAAAACCCGCAAAACACTACATAATTTGCTCTGCTAGCGTACACATTATTTTCTAAGGCAAGATCACAGTCATGATTTTTATTCCAGGAAGGACAAAGTTTTGATATATGGTGAAGTTGATAAATGGGCGACCATGTCAAATAACCGAGTAACTGGGATACGAGTTAGCTCTGTGGATCTCTACCTTCAGCTTAATGGTGTTCCCAATGAAATAGTAAGCTTCCGGTTTTTCAGAAACATGAAAGAAGAGATAGTGAAATGTAGCCTAGGACCAATGGGTGCTGCTGAATTAAGTCTTAACAATAACGCGTGTGCTTACTAATTGATATCGCCTATGTTTATCTGTGAATGTTCTAATTAGCAAATTTATGAATAAAGATTCACATGGCACTTTTGTGAATTGATTAAGAATGGTATAGCTCCTTGGTGCTGATATTCCTTGTATCATCCCTGTTGTTCGGTGTCGAAGACGCAGAGTTAAAGGAAATATAATATTTTATGAGAGCTCCGGAATCGGCAAATTCTAAAATGGAAGAGCATACTAAAGAGTTTGACTGCATTCTGAGTCCACTTCGAATATTTGCTCAACATTCGAGGTGCATTCAAGTGGAGAAATATCGTCGCCCGCCAGTTAACATGTTTCTGGACATTATATGTCATTATTTTTCGTATCCAGTTTGACGAAACTGATATCATGCACACAAAGCAGTTATGCCCCCTACCCTTTTCATGAAATATGTTCACAGTTTTTGGACCGTCTAGAGATCAAATTGGTTATCCGATATAAATGAACATTAATACATGTGTTCAGGATGGATATCTGGGATGGGTATGATTTAGGTGCGCATCACATCTCCCCTTCCAGAGATTGACGCTGCTTATTATGCGAAATGTTAAATATGTGAACATTCCGGATGATTTAGATGAAACTTAAACTTTGTGTTAAGAATGAAATGATCTCGGATGAGATGGTTAGGTCTACATCGTACCTTCCTATCCAGAGTTATCCTCCTTATCCAAACACCGTGTGACCGTTGTAATAATGGCTATAATTTTTAAACTGATTTTTGTTAAAAATTGTAGTTATGCAAGGACGAGACCTATTAGTTTTCTTTTTCGTGAATTGGATCGATATAGAGGTCACAGTTTCTAATCAGTCTTTCAAAATTCTGTGAAACATTTTGTGCGCGCGATAGATGCTACGGGTTAAAACATGTGTACCACACGGAACATAAGAGGGCGAGCCCTATCGATAGTCAGATACCCGTAACATTATGCTTCGAAGTTACCGTATTTTCCGAAAACTTTGTGAATGCGAGGGAGACTACAGTTATATTAATATGTGAACAATTGGAACGATGAGAGCAATGGGCCACAAATCCGGGGTATCTGCTCAACACACCATGGCGAAATGCCATCTTCTCGGATGAATCCCGATTCAACCTTATAGTTTTCCTGAGGACGTCACGGTATCTACCGACATAAACCCGATCAAACATCTTTGGGATGAACTTCGACGACGGTTTCGAATTCAAGCCGTGCCAGCACGAACTGTTACAGGGTTGGCACAGGCACTCCAAAATCATTGTCAAACAATCCCACAGTGTGCAGTGAGATATCTGTGCCAGTCCATGTCGAATGTGTAAGAACACAGGATGAATATACCCGATATTAACTCCAGCTGACCCCTACCTTGTTTCGTGGTTCTCTGACGTTTCCATGCTGAGCATTTCTGGCGAAATCTTTCATAAAATTATCCACAGATGCATGTTATCTGGATTTTGTCAGTTGTGCATTTGTTGAAGTTGCTGCAGTAAATCGACTTTTAATATGACATTGGGTTTTTGATGGCTTTGAGTGTTCATGAATGTTGTTTGTCATTTCACCGTTATATCTATAGTTAGGAATGTATTGACAGAATTCATTGATGTCACTTTTAGCAAGGAGACTTGGAAGCTTTGACAGTAATAAATTAAACAACAGTAGGCTATTCCATTACTGTTCATCATCTAGATTATTTTCCGATAATTTGCTGTCAAAATAACAAAACATCAGCGTCAATCTTGGCCTTCTTTAACCTGGTTAATTGAGAGTTTTCGATGAAGCGGGTGAATATGGTGGTAATCTATATTAAGTTCACATCATACCATGAAAGAATAGTATCGACATCAAATGTTCTTTTAATAATGTCTCTTTTCCAAAGTTTGTTCTATAAATAGATTTCAGCCCCCGTGAAATACTTTCAAGTGAAATTGTAGGACTACATAATAAAGTGACGTACGCACTTGGCTTCTAATTTTCAGTAATACGAAAGGATATACATTGTTGAGTTATACCGTAGAGTAATACGCCTTATGAAAGCTATCAATTTCCGGTTGTTAATGAATAGGTCCCCTTGATTATGAAACTACGAAAAAAAAAAGATACATCTCAATCGAGTTATAGGCGCTAACGGAACCGACTTAAAAACCATGGAGCTTGAGAGAAAGCATTCAAATTAATTCGATATGCAAACTTTTGTGCTCAAATTGGATTGTGCACACTGACCTGCCTGACGTTGATCAACCTGTTCTTTAATTGCGCTGATTAGATGTGTATTTTCTAACAGTGATCGACAACACCGAATTTTATACCGGCAGAGTAAACTAATCATTTGGTTGTGTGTAATTAAATTGAAGCTCTCCAGGTTTGTTTTAATTCATGGAGGTAACAGTTTAAATAAAGGAAGTTGCCCGTAGCGGCAAACCAATTCTTATATTATAGTTTAGAAAGAGGTTATGCGTAGAACTGATAGGGGCAGGGTAATTATATGCCATACATATTGTATCTATAAGGTAATGAGTAAGGTTTAGCATTCATACCTAAAGTGTATATTTATGGGGTAATCTTTATTCTATTTTTATACGCCCACATTTTCATGTGGACGTATTATGCCGTCGCCCCTGTCCGTCCGGACGTAATTGTTTGCGGGCTCTCTACAGGTCACAATTTTTATCCGATTTCGACGAAACTTGAAACATAGGTCTATCAAGGTTGTGGACCCTGTAGAAGTCACAATTTTAATCACTTTATTTTTAGCTTGTTCTCTATCCATGTCTTGAAAATGTGGGCGTATCCTGCCTGGCAGCCGCTGGTCGAAAAATGTTTTCGAAACCCCTGGGTGTGTGTAAGGGTAGTCATATTATGATAAATAATGTGTCTACAATGTTGAGTTTAGTATATACAGTATTTACGTTATAATCTTTTTATTTGGAAGAGGGTATTCTAATAACCTTAGATATTGGTTAAATGTATTCATACATAGGTAATCTTTATTCGCGAACACCGTCCCTTATTTTAATCTTCACACCACACTACTAGTTTAGAAGATCCATAATTATGCAGGATCTGGATTTAGCAATCAGAATACCATGTGACGAAATAGTTTTATCTGCATGTTTTATCACTTGTGACAAATTACTATTTATTATTCACTGGAATATCATGAATATATCAACCAGATTGCGGAAAACATCAATATCAAAGAAAATATTTTATTTCCCAAATGTTCAAAAAATGCAGAGAAACAAAATGGTAATCTTTCAACTTTGTACACATTTTATTGATTTATTTCGTGTAGTTAAAATCCACGTGGGCATATCATAGACATCTTTAACCCATAGGAAATAAGAAAATCACCTCTATTATTTTGATTAAATTATTCGGCAAAAACAGCAGATTAATTTTCAAGGAATCTTTTGTCTGAAATAAACGTCAGGATTTTCGGATGTTTTAGGATAAACAATTGATGGTGTAATGCATACTAAATCAAAACGTCTAAAAAATAAAATAAATAAAAGTTAAACTTTATTCAGCGCTTTTCGAGATGCGTATATTCAATACTACAATACAGCTCCAGATATTTACAGAAATATTACGATATTCTCTCTTGTTGCATCTACATCCTTGGTTATCATCAGAAACAACATAACAATTGCGACACAAATTTTGATCATTTTGTTCAGTCTGTATTAGGTTCTCTTAAATAAAAGTTTAAGGGAGTTTTGAGATAACGAAGACAATAAGGATCATAATTAGTTAGTCTAGTTATCAACTTACATTATGGCTACCATCTTGGATTTTTTTGGTATTATATATATTATCTTTATTTCCTCCAATTCGGAAGATTTACAAAAATAATTACATAATAAATGCATAATAAATATAAAAGGTTCTAGATAAGATTGCAATTAAACAAAAATTAGTTAAACATGGTTTAATAATCCATTCAGATAATTAATTTGCATCATAAAAAAGACTGATCATTGGTTAAGGGAGACAACCTGACCTTTCGTAAAGCGCCGAATACAAAGTGTAAAATACTTTTCTGAACAAGAAGATACGAGTGGTTTAAGTATTATTTTGTAGGGATCAAGACTGAATATGAAAGACAAAAATTCTAGTTCATTTGAAAGTATGAGCTTGGACAGGGCATTTTGGGGTAATTGTAGTTCTATTTGTAAAAAGAATATCTTTCGTATGTTTTCAAACCAGTTGCAATACATTAATGCGTGGAATGACAATACAAGAAAACATCTGGCCGAATTTTTCACACAGTACCTGGCGACTATAACAGCTTATCCGGGCTGGAGAGGGCTTTTATGAATATAAGGCAGCAATGTTTATATTGGGGATGGGAACACCAGTATAAAAATATCGGATGGGGGGGGGGAATTCTATATACTATTCAAAAAAAGTAGGGGATATTTGATTTTGGGGGCATAATACTAAAATATGCAAATGACTACGAAAAAAGCCACTATAGAACCTAACAGAAGAAACATTTCCAGTTCCATGTGACGCCCAAACGCACCAATAGCTACCGCATGGAATGGAGGTATTGCTTGGGATCGTCATGGGGATCCAACCCAAGATTTGCACGACTTTGAATGTTACAGTCATTGTGGCATTGAATTCCAGGGTGGAAACATCAGTTTAATTGTATTAGTGACCAGAAAACAAATTTTGATATGCGTCGTCTTACCCAAAATGAAAGGTTACGTGCCCTTGGCATGTTACAGATCGGCACAACACAGGCGGTTGTGGCGCGGACGATGAATGTTTCTCAGTCTGTCATAAGCAGGCTATGGTCCAGATACAGTGATACACAATCTGCACAGGACAGATCACGCCCAGGTCGACAACTCAAGCCCAGGATCGATTTATCCGTACCTTGGCCTTGAGAAATCGTGCCATCACAGCAAATCAGATCAGCGCTCGTCTTCAAACAGACACTGGTGTGAGAATGAGTGGCCAGACGATTCGGAATCGACTGTATAGGGGTCACCTTCGCGCCCGATGTCCTCCCTTGTTTGAGAGATCATCACATTCAGGCAAGACGTCGTTGGTGTAGGGATCGTCAACACTGGGATAATCGACGCTGGAGCAATGTGATGTTTTCAGATGAGTCAAGGTTCACTGTTGATTTTTTGGACAGACGTAGGAGGGTGTGGCGTCGTCGAAACGAGCGCTTCCAAGACGTTAACGTCATCAGACATGATCGATTTGGGGGTGGTTCTGTTATGGTGTGGGGAGGCATCACTGTTGCTGGAAGAACGGCTTTACATGTTGTTGCAGGGCGTTTTACAGGCCAGTACTACCGGGACAACATCTTGGCAGTCCATGTTGTGCCGTTCGCACGACGCCATGGCCGCCGTTTCATCTTCCAGGATGACAACGCAGGATGTCACAGGGCCGGGATCGTTACAGGTTACCTCCAACAACAGAACATCACCACATTACCTTGGCCAGCACTGAGTCCCGACCTCTCCCCCATCGAGCATGTCTCGGACATGCTTAGACAGAGGTTACGTCAACGTCAACAACGTCCTGCCAATGACCAAGAACTTGCTGCTGCGTTGCAACAGGAATGGGACAATCTGGACCAAAATGACCTTAGACGTCTCATTAGGGGTATGCCACGTCGGATCAATGCTTGTTTGGCAAACAGAGGAGGATTTACCCGTTACTGACTTTGTTGTGATGCTGTGGTAACTTTGCTGTTTGACCCCGGGTATCATTTTACCCTTATAATGGTCAGTCTGTGCTTTACTTAGTCTAACGATCATTTGGAATAAATCGATGAATGTGAACGTCATTTCATTTTTTCATTTGTTTCTTCGTCAGTTTCATTAGGTGACTTTAATAACACTTAAAAATCAAATATCCCCTACTTTTTTTGAATAGTATATTAATGTAATATGAATGTATATAAACTGATTTACATTAATCATTTCCGACTCGACTATAATTTCAAACCAGTTATGTTCGGTGAAAACTATAATTTCAAATCAGTTATGTTCGGTGAAATACGCCTATGTGCCAATCACTAGCTTCTGGTTATCCCAGTCAACATTATTGCATATCCTAGATAAGTATAGAAATATTTATATATTCCTGTGCAGATAAGAATATTATGCCACCGTCTAGCCTCGTCCTTCAAGTCCCTTAATATTGAATATCATCTTATTTCAATATTGATTTAAATTGACAAATAATTCGTGTTTTCATTATCGAAGATTTTGGATGATATTGAGTGAGAGACTTAGCTACTTTAAGTATTGTGTCAACGAATCACACAACCCACTCAAATACATTCATATCTAGCAGATTCGGGGTAGATTAATAAAGAAACTGCAATAGTGCTAGCTAAGCTGGGTGTTATGAATCAATGAATTTGAAATACAACCGCTGTAGATCTTTTATTCAAATCGTTATTAGGATACCTTATCAGTGAAGTATCGCTACTCATTTTTTTTTTATCATCCATCGCCTAAAAG
This sequence comes from Patella caerulea, assembly GCA_036850965.1. Lineage (NCBI taxonomy): Eukaryota > Metazoa > Mollusca > Gastropoda > Patellidae > Patella > Patella caerulea. Next base: position 18,815,888 of record JAZGQO010000021.1, read on the forward strand.
TTTATATCGAAGTCTTAGTGCACGTTCGAGGTTATCGTTACTAAATAAAAAAATGTTGTCTTAGTTTGGACAATTTGTTGTGAATAGTTGTGTTTACAGTCTCTCGGTTATTATTCAACATGGAATGGCGAAAGGTGACGAAAATGTCAATCTACAACTTAGTACAAGACGTGATTGAAAATCATTACACTGTACATGCCTTTAAAGTCAAAATGTGTTCGGAAACTCTGCACAACGGGTTCCCATTTCGAAATTAACAACTCCACAGATTTGTCCTGTAGTGGATTAATACTTTTATTACATTTGAACATAGACGGGAACAACCAACCAATACATTACGTGGTAACAAAATCGATCTGGATTAACCAGAGGTCTAATTTTATTAACATACAAGTACAATATCTAGTGACCACTCCGGCTACAATACGCCATGACATGGTATATTATTATTATGGAGGCTATCCAAAATAGATACTAAACGTAAATATTGTGAACTCAAGATCTTTTTACCATAGCTTGAACCACACGACAGATGAACAACATTTTCACCATCTTTTAACACGTAAAATCAACCCTCCGATGTTTTAGGGATTAAAGGGGGGTTGGGATGGCCTAGTCGTCTAGAGCGCCGCGCTTCGGCCTCTAGCTGGCCAGTCACCTCTGGCTTGCGGCTGTGGTTTCGAGCCCTGGTGTGAGCGTATGTGGCATGGAGATAGGGGCGCCTTCTCAACCTCGTGGGTTTCCTCCGGGCACTCCGGTTTCCTCCCACTGCTAAAGACCCCTACGCGCAAGCGAATTATTGAAATAAAATTAACAATATGTTAGTCCCGAAATGACCTAGTTGTGTTGAGTGGACTTTAAACCCCATTTCTCTCTCTCTCTCTCTTTTAAGGGATTAAAGAGACGGGTGGGTTGTATTATGTTTCAACAAAATGGATTTTAAAAAAATGGATAAATATTGTCGAATACAAAACAAAGATGAGCAGTTATCCATGTTGGTACAGGGAGTTGCACCCAAAGATTGTCTGAAATTTTTACATTAGTTAGCGCGTTATGTATTATGCTGATAAACGTGGTGTCCAGCGGGCGTAAAAGTGAGAGACTGAAACGCACAACAGGTTATAATGAGATTAAACGACGGAAAAAGAAGTATGCAGACATAATCCCAGAATTTACTTAGAATTCAATATTTAGGGTAAATGGGCAGCGATTACCAAGCATGACTTCTTTAAACAGCTTTTGTATAGATGGGTCATTTCCTCGCAAATACAATTTTTTGAGAGGATTTTAAGCATAAATTTTGAAAGGAAGGCACCCGTAACGAATTGTGGTAAAATTTGCATGATTATTCTTTTCATAGAGTGGATATCACCTAATGTTTTTGATGCATGCCCAAACAGACGCAGAGGAACGTCCACAATTTTGTTTACAGTTCTCCTTCTACACCTATTGATTTTGAAGCATGATGTGTTATGCCTTGTAATTAGGATACGTCTTTAAATTCTCACGGTCGAGGGTTCTAACTGACTTTCTCCAATCTTGCCATGATCGAGTATTGCACACTAACTGATCTTCATGCATGCCCGGCCCCCAGGGTGGGGTGGGGTTAGATTCCCACATTTATAGTCTATGACCTTATTACTGAAATATACATATTATTACAGAGTATAGTTCAAATTCCAACCCCCAAGCTGTCATTTTGACTAAACCTAGAACGTGGACGTATAACCCACCTTTGGTGTTGCTACTGGTTCGTAAATATACGGGATACTTTTAGACAGATCGATCTAAAGAATTGTTAGATATTCGTCTTCTCCAAAGAGCACTTCAGTGCTAACGTGGATGTCCATCACTCGTCTGTCCAGTTAATATGGTCTTTCTTCGGATATTACTAGTTTGCCGTTGCTGACAAATAGCCTATAACATACAAATTATTACAATGTCGTCCTCAAAGTCTCGGGTCATCGAACATCTTTTATAATGTTTATATGAGATTAAAGTAGTTTTACTCCAGAACTTTCTTAAACCAATATTCTTTCGTCTTAAGTGATTCTAACTAATTCGATTAGCTTCACCAATACTGACCACGTTCAGCATGCATTTATTTCAGAACATAACGACTGTGTTAAATCGCTTTTATTTCCCATGAGTCGGGTCCCAAATCCTTTGATAACGGGTAGAATAGTCTACAAATCACCCGTTTAACCAACACAAATCCAGTATTCACGGATGTAATCTCACGATAGATTATTTTAATGCGTCAATTCACACTATTTCCATGCTATTACACGTCTAATAAGGTTTACACTTTCTCTTGTTTTATTAAATGGCAAGTGCTAAAAATATCCAAATAAAATAACAACATGGGAATGTTTATAATCAAAATATTTAGCCTTTCATCGCTAACTTTTCGTAATTTTTGTCTTTAATAAGGTTCCAAAAATAGAGTCATTAGCCCTTTAACGAGACAATGTATTAGTGTATGTGTGGGATTAGGGAACTAACTACAGGATTCACCTAGAAACTAAAAGGTGCGGAATTCTGTTTGGCTAAACATTTCTATTCAATTGAGCCTCACACCTGTTTAATCTATCTAGTCTACCCCCCCCCCCCATGGCAATTGTACAAATTTAATTCTGAAATAATCGGTGCTCGTCTGTCAGAAATTAAAGCTTTATGTACTTATCAAACTCAATTATGATCAATCGTCTTTATGCGGATGATTCGCCATAATAGAATTCTTGAAGTCGATATCATAGAAAATATGCGGACATCTTTAAACATGTGTCTTGGGGCAAGTAGCCTTTTTCATGGACGGGTGGAAGTGACTCAGTAAGTAAGACGTTTGCTCGCTAATCAGTAGATCTCAAGTACGCTCTCAGTATTGGCCGATAAAGTTCCTCCACATTGTCTGGCGTTGTTTCCCTGTGTCGGTACTGCATAATGGAGGACTCGGCACAGAACAATGTCTAGTCGTTCCGATGGAAAAAAATGGAGCTCCAGTGTGCACGGTAAAGAATCGCTTATAATAGCAAACTACAAAATACCCCGGTTGATAGAAAAAATTAGAATGTTTAATATTCATTGACGATAAGTCCTATTGACTTGTGACACTTTAACCTATCGAATGGGGTACAGCTGATGTGTTGGCATTTAAACTGGAAGTTGTCATAATTGAAAAGCCATCCATTTCATTATTGCAAGGTCATTTGAAATAGAAACATCGTTATATAATATTAGATATGTCACAATTTGAGCCCGTCGTTAAAGGATTGTATTCTCGCGGTAACAATAACTGACGTATGCTTGTTAACCTTATGTATGCCATCAATTGCCTATTGCTCCAAGCTTTAGTCGACCAACCAAGAAACGTGAACATGATTGTTTTAGGTGGAAAACATTAGGAATGTCACTACTTTGATTGATCAGGAAAGCTTTCATCTATCATCTTTATCGTTTTTTTTATAATTTTGTTTCATTTATAACTAGGGTATGTTTCAAAATGTTAATCAATTAAATATTCCCAGAAAGGGGCTTAAATGGGGGGTATGGGTGGTAATTGATTGGCCAAGACACAAAGATGCATTTTATGTAAGATTTGGATAACAATCTGATCGTTCTTGCTATAATGGATGAAGCTCAATTTTTCTAAAACTAAATGATGACAAAACTGTTGTACTTCAAATTGGCTCAAAAACTCAACTTAATCGACTATTAACTGAAACTTTATCCATTTGTGACACTGACATACCACTTTCGAAAACTGCTTATGACAGAGTGAGAAACATTCATCGTCCGCGCCACAACCGCCTGTGTTGTGCCGATCTGTAGCATGCCAAGGGCACGTAACCTTTCATTTTGGGTAAGCCGACGCATATCAAAATTTGTTTTCTGGTCACTAAAACAATTAAACTGATGTTTCCACCCTGGAATTCAATGCCACAATGACTGTAACATTCAAAGTCACAGTCGTGCAAATCTTGGGTTGGACCCCAATGATGATCCCAAGCATCACCTGCATTCCATGCGGTAGCTATTGGTGCGTTTGGGCGTCACATGTAACTGGAAATGTTTCTTCTGTTAGGTTCTATAGTGACTTTTTTCGTAGTCATTTGCATATTTTAGTATTATGCCCCTAAGATCAAATATCCCCTACTTTTTTTGAATAGTATATAACCCCGGTACTCAAAGATTTACACTGGCTTCCAGTTAAACAAAGTATTATATTTAACTTACACCTGTCTACACTGTGATTTTGCTCAAGGTTATCTAAAATAACTTCTTATCAATAACTGCCCGTCTCAAAATTTAAGATCACGTGATAAGAATTTACCAATGGTACTTTTAACAAAGTCAAATCGTGCTTTCTCTTCTGCTGCTCCCATTGTTTGGAACTCTTTACCATAAAAAGTAAAAAATAGTGACAATATAGAATCATTTAAAAGGAACTTAAAAACAGAACTATTCCGACAGTCATTCTGTTAATGACTTTAACGACAATGTAATTTGCGCCAATGAGCAGCCTTTTGGTTGGAATTCCAGCGCTATATAAGATGATTATTTTTATTATTATTATAATAGTTCCAACATAGATAATTCAAAATTGATGTATTGGAAATTTCATTTAAATTACTTAACCCGTTCAGACGCTTAAATTAACGGGGTCGTTAAACAAGTTTAACTTGGTTGCCTGAACGCAAATGTGGGGCAAATAAACCAGTTTAAAAATCACAAAATGTGGGGCTCGCGACCTGGGCCCGGTTCCTAGAAAATTCTTAAAGTAAGCACAAAGTTATGCTTCACTTTTTCTTACGTAAGAATCTTAACAAAATACCATCTCTAGAAAATTCTTAAGACCGCTCTTACGTAAGCACAAATCAAGTACGAGTCTAAGCACATTGTGACTGGTAAAATGAGACAATAGCGCTCTCAAACGTCATAAAAACAGTTTTGGTATGCGAATTACATCATAAAATTGTCGTCTGCTTCCCGGCAAATGGTCGATTTAGATGCATGTGACACGCGCTAAAAAACAAAAAATAATAAAAAATAAAAAAAAAACCCAAAAAACGCAAGCACTCCTTAAATTGTCTCCTACGTATCAAAAGATGTAGGAAATGCCGTGGAATAACTCCCAGCCATCTTGTTTGAAGCAAAAACAGAATTAAGGTTAGTAAGCAAACCCTATACCTTGCTTGAGACTTGTGCTTAGATAAGAACAAAAATGCGCTTAAGTTTATTCTAGGAACACATAATGACGTACTTGTGCTTACACTGAAGTCTACTTAAAATCTAAGCACAAGGACGTTCTTAAGAATTTTCTAGGAACACAAAATGCGATAAGTTTACTTAAATGCAAAGTCAACTTGAAATTTAAGCACAAGAACGTGCTTAAGAATTTTCTAGGAATCGGGCCCAGGTCTTCTAGAAGGCTTTTTTTTAAAAATTAAAACTGGTTCATCTTGGTCGTCTGAACGGGTTGGTTTACCCCCCCCCCCCCCGTTTAGACCAGCTCGATTCCTGGGCAATGTCAGTGTTATCTAAAACTGGCGTGGGCCGAATAAAGAAGCTACCCCTGCGTAGTTAATAACTATAACTGAACGGTATATAAGTTTGAAGTTTTGTTCATTCAAAGATGAATGTCAAAGTAATTGAATATCATCATTTATTTAATCGTTGGTTTGTAGCAGAAAATACTATTCTTACTCTTTACTAGTTACTTTTCAAAACGAAACCCTAAGATAAGGAGTGATCTCAACGCATGAGACCCCATTGAACAGTTTTGACAATGTTAATGGTAAAAGCTTGTAGAAGGAATCACACTAATTAATATCATTCACAATAAGTTACACATGTATGTTATCTTTGCCTTCGTTAGTGAACTCGCACAGTCACTTAACATGACTTCATTTTATACAATTAGTTGCTTGACAGATTAAGAGGGTAGCCAAAGAAATCAGATTCAATTTAACTAGATTCATTCAACTCCAAAACTTTTATGACGATATCAATTTTGAATCCTATATAATATAATAGATGGGCGTGTTAAGCGGTGGGGAAATTTTGCTATTGATAATTACATTTCTAAGGTACTTGAATTGAATTTAAATGGATTATGAATTTTAGAACATATTGAAGACTCGACCATTATGAATCAGTACAGACAGAAGTAATACAATTTTATTTTTCGGAAGTTAAAACCCCCCAGGTGCTATGGTGCCGCGTGGGTACTTAAAAGTATCCACGATGGCACCATATTGGGTCCAGTTCAGCATGACCAGCAACATTCTCGTCGGGAAGCAACCTAACTCGTTAAATCTTTGTCACCGGGGATAATGGAAGTAATGAATGTAATAAGTCCTATAAGGTCTCCGCTGAGCCTCAATAATTTGGTAATGATGTCCAGGCATTCAATCGGCAATAGTTAAAAAGTTGGGACATTTAGTGGAAGTAACAGATGACCTCCTACAATACTAGGTTATTCCAGATAATTAGGACCATTATACGTGACACCTTAACATATTCCGATAACAAGAAGCCAATCTATTGGCAGAGAGACCACTTTAAAACCCATTAGTTTAGTTCTTTTGCTTTTCCTTTAAAAAATAATAATAATGATGTTGATGAAAAAAATGTATTTTCATTTCGCCCCTTTGCACAAATGCACTTTGGATTTTGCTGATGAACCGTCTTTAATAATCGCAGTATTGTGTCAGAGATAAATTGTTTTTAATGTGAAAGACGTGTGTCTGATCATATGTTATGGTTCAACTTTATTTTTTCAAAAGTGTCTATAATAAAGGGTCATTAATCTCATATTCCATACATCGCCTTCTGCGATAGGAGATATATCTGAAGGGATTTAAAATTGAGTAGATATTACATGTCTGATAAGTTCTGATAGCAGATTTTATTCGTTAGACAATAAGTGAGTCCGGAATCGAAACCAGAACGTCAAAGTAATGCAAATGGACCATGATTATGTTGGAAATTTTAGTCAAATTTGAACGGCGTTACAAAAATTGCCGTTAGAAGAACATTTTACTCACGATTGCCATAGCTACCGTCGTTATGATAATGTAACGATTTTTAAATCTGTTGCAAATCAAAAGTATTCGATGATCAAGAGCGTTGATTATGGGTTTAGCATGTGAATAAATGTCTAAGTCATGATTGATATTATGACATTTGAAATCAAACAAAATATCTCTTTAAGGAAATAATTCGTTCCAAATTTTGGGTACTTTTAATATGAAGCCGTGGAAAACACAACCCAGAGACTGGTTGGATGTTTTTCTTTTGAAGATTAATATACTAAGCAGTGCCGGATTAACCTTGTGGGGGGGGGGGCATTGTTGTACGCTCAAACTGTTCGTACTGACCGCGGATCTTACTAGTATGTACTCCACCCCATTGAGTGTCTGGGGCGTTTCCCCAAAATTTCTTTTTTTTAAAATTAGGATTAATTTCAGTGCATATGTGACACTTTGAGCAGCGATTTCATTGACGTTTAGAATTCGTTGACCTATCAGTCCCGGGCCCCCAATATCTCTTACTGCCCAAGCCCCAATCCCCGCCCCTCGCAGCCCAGGTACTGGTTGGCTCCGTCCGGGATAAATTATTATTATGACCCAGAATTGTGGGGGCCCCTAAATGTGGTGGGGGACATTTGTCCCACTTTGCCTCCCCAAGATCCGGTACTGATACTAAGCCTACGGGCGATGTAAAATCCCTTTACGCCTGTTTAAGCTAATTCAGTTACGGCTATATATACTCTTCAAAAAAAGAAACGCACAACCCAATTTTCATCATTTTTTTTTATTTGAACCAGGTCTTTGTTTCGATAAATCTTACTTGTTTTTAATGCCATTATGTAAGGATAAAAGAAAATCATTATTGGTTTTAAAGGTAGGGTCACTAATTGTGACTGGTCATCCTTTTTGTCGAAATTTTTTATCGCTTGATTGCACCAAGAAACATGAATTTAACAACTTCGTGAGCTTTTCGCATGGAACCTAAATCTAAGGTCTTTAAAATCCCAGGGTTCTCGGTTTCCAAATCAGTTGCACATGTAAACACTCAAAGACCCAAGTGATGCCCCATTCGAACGAAGACCAACGCAACAACGCTATTGGTGGATTACAAGCAGATGACTCCAAGACAGATGTAGCAAGGCTGCTGAATGTTTCCCTTAGTTCCATTTCTCGCCTTTGGGATAGGTACTGACAGAGAAGTTCAACACGTGAACGCCCAAGCTCAGGCCAAACAAGTGTCCTGGGTCGTCACTTCCGGTTACGTCATTGGCGTAATTGGTTTTTAACAGCGACCTCTACTGCAGCAGCAATTCCCAGAATCTCGTACCAGACAGTAGGCAAACGCCTACGTGAAACTGAATAACGAGGCAGACGTCCCCGTTAGAGCTTCTGTTTTGAAATACGCCGACACCATGAAATCCAACTTTAATGGGTTCAGGCACTAAGGATATGGTCACAGCAACACTGGAGAGCAGTTTGGTTCAGCGACATGTCGCCGTTCTTGTTGCAACAAGGCGATAGTAGAGCGAGGATATACTGACGACGAAATGTAACGTTGCGTTTCTTTTTTGGGAGAGTATATTATTTTAAGACAAGCAAAAACTATTAAAAAATAGAAGATACATTATTGTCTTTACATCTGTCAAGCTTGTGCGTTCAATTTGCTTTGTAAAACTGAGATGACATAGATTTCCTGCCCGGACATCCAGGAATATGTTTCCTTGGACGACAGATTTCCGTGATATAATTATTGCACACATGATGTATTAATCAATAAATTTCATTAAATTGACTCTTTTAAATGAGACTGGACAATCTTCAGCAGGTCCAACAGTTACTGTTTTATTGGCTTACCTATTCCTATTGGACTAACTTGATCATATTGAAGAGGGTGTCCCGTCAAGAATATTATGAACAGTGTCAAGTCCTAGGACAGTTAGCGGTTAAAATGTATTAATTAAGATATAGATAAAAAGCTGGACGTTTTCGCTATGATACAATGTCATCAACCGAGAAATCACGCAACGAAAAAGTTGCTCGTGGAGCAACTACCGTTTTCTCTTACCTGAATACGCTTATTTATATGTTGAAGTGGAACCGCGTCGATGTAACCGGAGAAAACGGGAATTGGACTTTTAAAAGACACAGGTTATTATTATAAATTTAATTGCACATGGATCTTTTCGATTTTTTTTATATATCGAACTACGTGGCAAAGACACTGGCTCGCTAGCCGGGAGGTCGGGTTTTCGATCCTTGCATTCGCCAAGATTTCCGGTGTGGTTTCCCCTTGTCAGTGATGCAAGGACAGCTGTCTAGTTGTTCCGATGTGTCGAAAAACCGAGGTTCCGTGTACACATTGGCAGTTCGAATTCGATATAGCACACCGTATGGCGTATGCCCGTCATCATTAGCCCAGGTTAGGAGCAGAACAGTAGGACTTTAAACCCCATTTCATTTCATTTTTAATATTATATTGATTATTGTTAAAATCCATATCTGATATTACTTTTCTTTGTGCATATGAATATTGTTTTTGTGATATTTTTTAGCCGGATTCATATTTCACTTGTTTTAATGGCATTTAGCAATTGGACATATTAACACACGGTACAATTTTATGGATACATAATTACTGAGTTGATATTAAGCGACGTTTCGACAAGGATACTTGATAAAGACGGGAATATCCTCAAACCCAGTTATTGTGTATCCATAAAATTGTACCTTGTGCTCATATTTCACCATTTTGAAATCACGCGCAAGGAAACTATTATGGCATTAAGTCATTGAACGCGAAACTATGTGGAGACATAAATGTACATCATATTCGAGCACAATCGGTGGTCAAATACGAAGTCTTTCAGAAGAAAAAGGTAAAGTCCAGTAACGGTAGCAAGTTAACTCTCCATACATGGCCCTACATGTACAGTGGAAATTGTACACATGCTGTTTTTTTTTTGAAAATAACAAACAAGCCAAATAAAAATCTATCTTTCTATCCCTTCTCATTTATGGGGCTTTTTGTATCGGCAACTGGAATTACATTGAATAAGAAAGAAAAAAAGAAAAACGGCGCTTCCTTCCATAGCACGGATAGTGAGATTTAAGCATAGATTGAACGATGAGATCAGCGGTTATCATTTTACAATGAAAGAATGTTTATCTAAAGTCAAGTCTAGGTGTTTTATTTAATTTAATTGTCAGGGGGGATGTTACTTGAAACTGTGCACGTTCGTTAAATTGAAGTCGTTAACATTCTTGTAAGAGATGTCTGGTCTTAGTTAAAGACTCTCTGCATTAAAACGAGAAAGAAAACAAAAAATTAAACTCCATTGATTGAAAACATGTGCAACCCTTGGACTCTTTGATTTTGTTTAAGAAATAAATAGATTTGGTTACATTCGATGTTCTTGAACCGATAGATATCTTTGATCACGACACAGCAGCCGTCTACGGATTGACCTAATTTTGGGAGTTAATCAATTTTCTTTTCAAACTATTTTATGGTATGTAGAGCTTGTCCAGTGTCAGTGATCAGAAGAGTCTAGTATACCATTCCAATTGTATCCAGCACCACGGTTTTACACCTACACGGTCTGGTCCTTTGAATTAAATATTAATAAAATGGGGTTTAACGTCCTACTCCAACTGGGCTAATGAAAACGGGCATACGCCATACAGTGTGCTATGAAGGAAATTTTGCCCGGAAAGCAGCAGTATGGCCTACTCTTTCTGTCGAATTCTAACTGCCAAGGTATGTTTTACGTGCACGCCCATGTATTCACGGGACCTCGGTTTTCGCCCATCCGAAGGACTAGATTTTAGTTATGATAATGGTGGCTATGCGGAAATTTATGTACTTGCTTATGTATTGCTTTACCATTATAGTGAGAATTGCCAACACGTTATCTAATCTTCAATAATGTGTCTTTTAACGTGGTTAAACTGCACATGCAATTAAAGGAGATCTTTGGTTTGTCAGCTTCAATTAAGTTTTGTTGTGTACAGGTGTACAGGTACATATAGTCATATTAGAGAAGCCCAGTCGAAACGTCGCTCAGTAATAAGCAGTAATTGTATTCCATAGAATTGTGACCTGTATACTCTAGTTCAATTACTAAATGCCATTGAAACAGCGAATTACAATGCAGAAGTGAGACCATCCTTTGCACAATATCAATCTTACATTTTTTTATTTTAGATCAAAATATTTGACTCCGTGACGATTTAATCGAAATGCACGGGCAGGATAGTGTCAGCATTGAACGTTCTCGTGCAGTGTCAATATATTACTTAATGCATTGATTTTCGCGAAAATTTGAGCAATAAATTAACTAAGATTATGTGAAAAAAAACAGAGTGATCCCAATTGAGTATTCCTGATTTGTACTGATTGATAAGTTCATGGCTGTGTTTTCTTTATTTAGTTGAGTCATGCAGTCTATGTTCCTAAATCTTGTCTCTGTTTATTGTTGTACATGTATATCGCCTAACCATGATTTTGTTTAGCAAGTACGAAAAATCCAGAACATTAGACAAAATTTGAAGTCTTACTCAATTGAACCTATAACGAGTGCCAGTGTATATACCCTTAATACGAAACAACCGATGAAAACTGCTCATTTGTAATACAAATCTGGTTTCCCATTGGTTGAGACATATTCCCCATCTATGTCTAAAACATAAAATCGGCTACCCCTGACAAGATAACCGACCAGTAATATCCATTGTGTCATAAAAAAAACAAGTCTAAGGTAACGGTTACTGCTGACAAACCAGTTGCCTCGAAAATTGTGTTTTTTCGAACTTGAAATAAACAAATCTACCAATATATTTTATACAATAACTGGAAATGTTAAATTCATGTTTTTATCCGAAACGCCCCTGTGAAAACAGAAAGGTCTCGAATTTGTCAACCCTTTTTAATGGCAGAAAGGAAGAAAAAAATCCAATTCTCTCGTATAATACATTTATAATTTGATTTAAACAATTTATCACCATGAAGAAAATGTATTGGAAATTTTTTTATCTGGAAGATATTATTATCGTATGTTTATCAAAACTTAAAGGAAACGTTGACATAAAAAGCATGGATTACCATTACGTTTGAAGCTTAGAACGGCTAGATAATTATGTGGATTTTGCATAGGCATAATTTTTTTTTTTAACAAGACATTGGAAAATGACTCGTGATCAAATATGTTTACGAAACTTAAGTGCGAGATTTAATTTGGAAGTCAACAAAATGCAAATTTTAGCCCGAAGATTCTGCACCCCCCCCCCCATTAAACCAAGAGCTCTAGAAAAACGCGAATAAGAACCACTCAGTATATTGGGTTTGAATTGTTCTTCGAGTCATAGATGGTTACTGGACAAGTCGTGTTTAATTTAAATCTCGTAGATTCAATTATTGTAGCTGGAAGTCAGTTGATCTACGGTGCTGTCGTATTAACTGTCAGCATAACTCGCGTGTAATTGTTTTTATATAATTTATTAACATTTCGATTCAATACAACAGTTCACAATGCGCATACCCCATAGGTTTCAGGCGGTTACATCCAGTCAGACTCACGGCTGATTACGTTACACTGCCATGGCAAATGAGAGACAAATGGGGTTTAACGTCCACTCGTCACAAAATAGGTCATTTCGGGACCAACATGTTTTAATTTTATTTCAATAATTCGCTTGCGCATAGGGGTATTTAGCACTTTGGGAAACCGGAGTGCCCGGAGGAAACCCACGAGGTTGAGAAGGCGCCCCTATCTCCATGCCACATACGCTCACACCAAGGATCGAAACCACAGCCGCATGCCAGAGGTGACCGGATATCTAGAGGTCGAAGCTCGGCACTCTAGACCACTAGCCCCCACCCCCATGGCAATGGCATATGATTTAAGTATTATAATATATGTGATGAAAGATTAATATCGCAGTTCTTACAAAACAATGTGCAATAATGAAAAGCTTAAAGTGCCAATCCCGATAACCTTTTGGCGAATAAAACTGCTTAATTTTGTGTTAAAATCCTTTAAAATCCATAACCTAAGGTCAACCTACAAACCCGATATTTGTGATACGCTTGTAAATAACTTAAACCTGACAGTCTTCATCTGGGAATGGAGAACGTTGTATTATACAGTATCTGGATAAAACCAGACTTTTTTCTATAAAAATGATATGTAGGTGAAATTTACCTTTTGTTATCAAGTACATGGCATGGGTCATTCACTGTATAGACCTCTCAAGAAACATTAATCGATTATCAGGTCACCCAATGAAAAAATTGACCAGGAATCTTAAAAGGGTTATGTGTCTGGATAAGCAGTGTTGACGTTCACGTCCAAACGACTCAATATTTTGAGCTGAAATTTTGAGACAGGGTAAATACACCATGCCACTATATTTTGGTCCATAAATTTCATAAATACTCGGAGTTTAATTTTTGAGACTCTGTTCTTATCGGGATTGTCCCTTTAATGTTTCAAATCTTGAACCCTTTGGTTTCTGTTACGACATTGTTCAACTATGTGTTATATTTGAGCACGGTGGCGATACAGTGGGCGAACGTAGACCAATGGTTTTAAAACCCCATATATGCAAATGACAGCACCTTAAAGATACCATGATAGTTAGAAATCAGCAGAGAGTCCGGGCAAATATTTCGCACAACCGGTCTCATGTCATTTGGCTCTATAGTCATTATTATACGACATCTGGTGTAAGTAACACAAACCATTTAACGTTTCTGTATTGACACGATTAATAACAAGGTGACATCATTTAACGTATCTGAATTGACACAATTAATACAAAACAGTGACATTTCAATGGCATTTCATATCCTAGTAAGAAATTCAATATTTTTTTATCGATTATGGTTTGGCCAGGAGTGTCTTGGTTTATCGAAGTCGTTATTGAGTTATCATGTGACATTAATTTGAAATTTATTTTAGGAGTAAGAATTTGCCGGAATGCAGCTGCACACATATCTCTGGTTAAAATCGGTCTATTCCTGGCATTATTTTATCAGGTTCACGGCTCAGTGAATTGTTTTATTATCCGACATCAGTTAGTACTAATCCTGAATAATGCGATCATTTGGTTACTTCTTGTAGCAGTTAAATTGGTTCTCTTGAAACAAGTGCGAGTTATTCATACTACCCTCTTTACGTGTGCCCAAGAAGTCGTTCGTGTATTAGTAGGGTTGGGTCATGGAGGTGTATATAATAGAGTGTATGGTGATCGCGTTCCGACTATGGAGGTTGGGAACCATTTTACAAATTTAGCCTACGTTGGCATATACCAACCTGTCGGTGAGTTCTTATTACTTTGGTTAATTCAATGTCAGGCGAAAAGGGAGTGGGTTATCATTTCATAAGTGGGTATAAAAAGTTATAAGTGAAATAGTGATTTAATAGATCATGATAATTGTGTAAAATAATGTAATAAACACGGCGAGAAGAAGTCGAACACTCGACGCCGGTGGGTCCATCCACTTTATTTATTAGTACTGATACGTTTAACCTGTAATAATTACAAGGTCCGTCTGTTTAATTATGGAAGTTGTGCATATTATACACAAATCTGGCTTTGAAAGTAAAATATCGCGGGGAGTAAGTCTGCTTATTGGAGTGTTTAGTCACAAAGTTTCTTGCAGTATCAGTTTATGTTATTTTGTTTTCTTCAGAAAACCCGCTTGAAATCCCCGAACTATTTAAAAAAAAAAGGGTTAATAATAATAATATAAACTTCATTCCCAAATCAAATTTTGTAAAAAATAAATTAGGCCTGATATATTTTTTTTAATTGTTGCTACTACGAAAATCGTATTTTTTTTTTTTTTTTGTAAAATTTTAAATATACCACCGTATTTCAATCATGGAAATTGAAAACGATATAGACATACTAAACCTGTTTATATTTTCTATTTTTTAAGAAAAAAGGATTTCTCATTTGCATCAGATTTTATTTTACTGGTAAATGATAGAAGTCCTTGATAATTTTTAAAATCTATTTTATTTCTTTATTGATCACCTGGATGACGCTATATAGTGGTTAAGCATTCATTTCAAATCGTCCAACAATTTTTTTAGATCTATCCAATGTTGAATTTCAGCTCCTTTTTATTCGACTTATCCGCCCTCCGTCAGTCTATTTGCCTTTGTTTACGTTCATCCGGGCACTTCCGTCATTCTTTCCCGGTTGAAACATGGCGACCGCTCTCCAGTGACGGCCCACGGCGTTAACGTTAAGTCAATATATACACCTCTATGGGTTGGGTAAATAACAGCGCAATTGCAGTTATCCAATGATGACTTGCGGTTTCTATGGTCATTTTGGACGGTGAATCCGTCGGACTGTTTGACCTTTGACCCTGGAAGATTAAATTTATTCAAATTTCATGCTTTTGGTCAACTATAGCATAAATATACAGTTAATGACTCTCTTTGTAGGGTTTAGGAGGTAGGAAAGAATGAGAAAACATTTCAGAACAGCTGTGAGGCGTCTTGGCCCCAAACTATCAAAAACGAAGCAAAATCACGAGAAAAATCTCATTTTGTAGCAAACTTCGACATTTTTTGAAAACAATGCCTTCCAGACTGAAACGCCTAACCAATTTCACACAGCAGTTCAGTTTATCTCACCAAATACTCCTCTCAGGAGTTGATCAATGTCTGTAGAGGTACCACTTTTTGGCCCTAAAGCGTTCTTTACAGAGTTGCGTAATCGTACTAATCTGAAACGATCCGTTTTATGGTATTTATACCGTAACTATTGTCTTAATACAAGGTGCAGTTGTAAGCCTCTGGTAGGCGATTTCCTGTACCAATTCCTTTTCAAATAGACTACCAAGAAGTAGCAGACAGTTAGCAGTCCACCATGCTCTTTGCGCTTGTAATAGGGTATTATATTCCCTTTAAATATTTAAGTAGGGTGTTACAGTCTCTTTAACCATTTCAGTCAGTTTCCATTATCTTGTGTATCCAGCTAGTCTTTTCTTTCCAGTGGTTATGATTACATTAGTTTATAGTTTAAAGATGCTATTATTGTAAGATAGTGAGTAGATTTCAGAGTCAGCATCCTGGAAACCTGATTTGTTGATCTTAGTTACTAACTTCGCTCTTCTGGCCATTTTGCAACATCCATACTTAATAACAGCACAATTTAATCATTTATTTCAGGTAGGTATATTTGTTTGACTGACTAGACATTTTAAACTATATAAATAATTCTAAACTAATTAATTATTAGCAAGTTAATATACATATAGAAACTAAATGTAAATGTTGATTAAATATATTATCCCCTGTGTAATTTCTCTTGTTAACTGTGATGTTATTGCTTTTCTTATTGTATTGTCTATAGTGTACAATTTTATCGACCATGTTTATTTGTCCGGAAAACACCTGTAAGGGATATTGGAGTGCACGTTAAAGATCCCTTGGCAGTTGGAATTCGATATAATAGTAGGCCGTAGCGCCGCTGTCAGCGCAAAAGTGTCCCTCATTGCACACTGTATGGCGTATGCCCGTCTTCCATTAGCCCAGGTTAAGTGCAAAAGAGTAGGAAGTTAAACCCCATTTCATTTCATTACACGTTTGATATATGTATTTATATCTTTAATCTTTGTTTGAACGGTTAAATGTAAATAGTGTTTTTATTTTAATGCATAATAATATAGCATGGGCGCAGATCCCGGTTGGGGCGCAGGGGTGGGGACATGATATACTGTTTCCCCACCACTTATTTCCGATGTTTTGCTGACTGTTTATATTTTTTGAAACTGAAATCATTCCACAGCTTTTATTGCCATTTCAGAAAGTGAAGAGGCCCCAGACACTTGAGGCCAGGGTCCTTGAAGTTGAGCAAATACACCCGGTGACCGATTTTTATACGCCCTCATTTTCATGAGGACGTATACTATTGTCGTCGCCCATGTCCGTGAGGACGTCTGTTCGTCCACAATTTGTTTGGGGACACTCTGCATGTCACAATTTTTATCCGATTTAAACGAAACTTAAAATATAAGTTTATCTCCATAAGATGTATCGGACCGTAACTTCATGAATTATGGCCTCTCATTGTACGAAAAAAATCGCGTTTTTAGCTTGTGGACCCCGGATCCATTCACTTGAATTGATATTTTCCACAGGTTAATTTTATAGGTTTTTGTTTTTCGTGTGGTGCGGTCCTCCTGCACTTACTAATAATAGAGATCACAATTTTGATGAAACTTGACATGCATGTTTTTATCCCAAAGATCTTGGTTCCTTCCGATATTTGCACCAATCGGATCTTACCTTCCGGAATTATGGCCCCTGATTATCCGAAAAATCGCCTTTTTTTTAGCCTGTGGTCCCACTTGAGGTCACAATTATTATCTGATTTAACAAAAACGTTTGATTATATCACAGTTTGTCTGACAAAATGGCAGCCGCGTGTACGCGTATTGTATAAAAAAAATATGGTATATCAAGGTTGTGGACCCTGAAGAGGTAACAATTTTAATTCGATTTTGATGAAACTTGAAATATCTGCTTTTAACTTAAAGATCTTGGTTCCTGTTGATATTTGTGTGTATCAAATCGTAACTTCCTGAATTGTGGCCCCTGATTAACTTTTGGTCCCTCGGAAGGTCACAATTATTACCCGATTTAAAGCCACCCCCACTTCTAGCAGCTCACGCAAGCGGATTTCGGTTATATAGTCGGTACTTTCACAAACGAACCCACACACCTTGCTTCCAGCCTACATACCCGACTCTGTATGATCACTTATAAATTTCCAAAGAAAATATTCTTTAAATTATTTGTGTATCCAATTGAATACACATTTTGCTCAAAGACTTTACGTGGTCTTCGAACACTACTGAGAATGGAAGCGGGGGCCTTTATTCGTTAAGATACGGTTCGACTTGCGCGAGAAGAGAGAGAGAGAAATGGGGTTTAACGTCCACTCAACACAAACTAGGTCATTTCGGGACTAACATGTTTTTTTAAAATTTTTATTTGAATAATTCGCTTGCGCGTAGGGGTCTTTAGCAGTGGGAGGAAACCGGAGTGCCCGGAGATAATCCCACGAGGTTGAGAAGGCACCCCTATCTCCATGCCACATAGGCTCACACCAGGGCTCGAAACCACAGCCGCAAGCCAGAGGTGACCGGCCAGCTAGAGGTCGAAGCGCGGCACTCTAGTCCACTAGGCCATCCCAACCCTCCTCGACTTGCGCGAATACGTACAGGGGGCGAAATCTTGGGGTTATAACCATACATTTCAAATTACATCAGAATCCGATAAAAAAAAAGTGACATCTAGAGTGGATGCCATGCAAGATACGCCCTCATTTTGCAAGAAGAGATTGGCAGAAAACAGGGAAAATCAACAGGGCGCATCCTACAGCTGTTCGAATACGTCACATTGAATTTGAATAAAAGAAAGAAATAAAAAGAAAGTTACAAACTGGTCCAAGATTTACCATTAGAATTTAGCATTAGTCAT
Organism: Patella caerulea; assembly: GCA_036850965.1. Classification (NCBI taxonomy): domain Eukaryota; kingdom Metazoa; phylum Mollusca; class Gastropoda; family Patellidae; genus Patella; species Patella caerulea. Next base: position 18,834,426 of record JAZGQO010000021.1, read on the forward strand.
TTACATGCTGACAAAGGGTCGGGATTAAAATAGTGTCTTATTGGTTAAGTCTATTGCATAATTTTAGAGAACTAGCGCAGATTGGACATTCTACCCCAATTAGGAGAGTTATTGTGTTCTAAAACGTGTCCGATAGACCCATTTTAATATAGTCCCCTAATTACATCTGCATGTATAACAAATTGTATAATACTGCTTACTATTACCTTTTGGCTACCACTGTCATTCCTACTAATAATCACGAGTAATTGCAGCTACATTTGTATAACAAGTTATAAAAATACTGCGTAATACTACAAACATCACTGCTGTCAACCGGATGCAATTTAAGAAGACCCATACGCACATTAGGAACAAGCAACTTGTGGGGATGAACATGGCAGTGAAGACTCCATTTAGTAAAATAATTATAAAGTAGTGCAACGCAAATCTCCGTTGTAGACGTAATGGGTGCCTTAATAACGAATATTAAAGAGTCGAACATACTGAGTTTTAAGGAAAGCTACTTTAAAGGACAATGATGGGTGGTTTAACAAAATATTCGTTCCAATTCTCAACACGATGGTTTTCATTTTAGTGCGATGAAAGAAGACGATTCTATCAAAATTCTCCCCAAATAAGCACAAGCTGAAACAACACTTTTCTGCTGCACCACACTAACGTTTATAAATGAACTGTTTGCTGTGGCCGTGTGACGCTAATGGTAGACCTGAAGATCCACACGAAGGATGAACACGCCTAAAAGCTGAGACTCGTTCCGAAGAAAGTTCTCTCTGAGAACAGTTATTTCGGTGATGCGAGTTAGAGGGGCGGAACGATGTTAGCAAACGCACGCACTCGCCGTCCAGACCCGGGCTTTATGAAAACCTGACGATGAAGACTATTCACATGATACAGGGAAACACCCAACACCATGTTCAGTACAGAGGTAGACGCGGGTGCCTTTGGCGTAAAATTTATGATGGATGTTTCAGGCCATATCAAATCTATTAACGTCGTCGTTAGATTGTTTCTTAAGTTCCACAAATATGATGGACGTGCTCAACGGTTTTTAAAAGAGGTAGGGGGAACAGAAGGCCGAGATCGGGATAAGAGTTAAATAAGAGAGTTACGGAAACGGATAGTTACACCAAAATATGTACAGCTTGGTAACAAAGACAAGATAACATGATAGAAGACGTGCTTGGGAGGGCGAGGAAGTCTTCAAGTTTGGGTCGTCAACTTCGCTTAAGTGGCCGTCTGTGAACTGCAGGACGATGAATGCTACAGGGAAGTTGGCTGTTTGGGAGCGAATCATTAACGTTCGATGTAATCAACGAAGACTTCAGGGACAGCAGAAAAATCAAGATAATATCTGTGCAATATACTGAGAGAAATGACATTGGAAAAATGTGCCTCTTCGTCCACTGTCATGACTCTGACTATGTTGGAAAGCGCCCCAGATCAGAGACGCCGGAATACCGAGGATATGATAGATGCCGCAGCCATCATTTTACGAATACAGGATGATTCAGCTTTAAGACGGAAATTGTGTAAAATATTTCAATGTTCCATGCGAAATTATTTAAAGATCAACAGTGCCAAATTTATTCGGGGGTTATATATATTTCTTTGACTGCCTGTCTTACAGCCTTAATTCAACAATGTGTCGTATTATTTAATGAACCACGCTACTTTCGTTAATTTATGCACACTATTGTTTTTCAGAAACTATAACTTACGTATATATCCTTAACTGACAGGTGCGTGTCTTTTGCATGTCATTTATATCATATTGCCCTCAGCTTTATTTGACGAACCAAGAACTTGAAAATTGAACATAGTGTGCGTGGTGGCCGTTTCCATATCTAGATCATAAGTTATTTTTAGTATTTCGTTTTTAAATTGTTTCCGAAATGTCATTTAACCTAAAGTCCATTTATTTTGACGTTAAGGCCCAGAAGTGGTGAAAAGGGATCAAATTAAATGTAAAGCTAGTGATTGGTTGGTAGACGGACTACTGACCAATCAATATTTAAAACAACATCCACTCATAATAGCAGTGTGTAGGAAGATTACCTGTAATCAAACGAAACGCTGTGCGGAGTATGCAGCCATTTAAGATTAGTCAATAGACAAAACATTGCTAGTCATGGTAGACGATTGGTCGAGACTGGCCGCCCTTATGGTTGTTTCAAATTCAGTGTGATGGTGACCTAAATATCATCTTAGACCCGTGTTTTACGGGTATAGTGATGGAATCCCGTGGTCTTATACGGGTGGTGTATTTAAACTGTCCACGCTGTTAATGGTAAAGGCTTGTAGGAGGAATCCCGATAACACAGTTCACAATAAGTTACACATGTATGTCTTCCCTGTCTTGGCTAGCAATAAACCATTAATAGATACTTGCAAATTGTGTAACCGCAGTCACTCAACATTCTGTTTATGCTAATGTACTAAGACGGTAGCCAAAGACAGTACAATGAATCCGCTTCACGCTATTAATTCATCTTCGGAACGTGTGACGGTAATAAACAGGAAGCCTACAGAATGTAAGCCAGTTGGGTGTCTTGACTGTGTGTACAGTAGGCAGTAAAGAATTACCTTTGATAATTATTTACTTCCAAGATATTTAAAATGAATTGATATGTGTTGTGGACATACAATATAATTTTAGATCATATTATTAAATGTCATCATTTAGACAGATTCCTCTGGTACATGGGCACTTTACAAACATATTCCGAGACACCATCTTTGGGCCACGTCTGAAAAACAAGCAACATTCTCCTAAGGCTACACATTAACTTGTTAAATCATAGTCACCGGAACTAATTATTGTTATTAACACAAGACATCCATTGATCTCATATAATGTGGCAATCATGTCTACGCATTCAACTGACAACACTAAAAAAAGTTGGGGCGTCAAGCGTAAGTAACAAATGATCCCCTGTGTTACTAGGTTGTACCAGATAATTAGAACCCTTGTGCGACCCACCATAACATATTCGGATAACAAGAAGCCAGTCTGTTGGGAGAGAACGTCTACTTTAAAACCCATTTAGTTCTTTTTTATATAATATAATGACTCCCTGAAATACTTCATGATGGTGAAATAAATTTATTGTTTAGTTTCTCAGTCAGAAAACACTTTAGCTGTTGCTGACGAAGTGACTATTGTATCCACGATACATTGTTTTAATGCGTCAGACGTGTTTTATTATGTCATTGTTCAACTCTACTTTTTTTTCAAAAGTGTCTTTAACGAAACGGCATTCAACTCTATTCCATACATCTGTGACAGGGGATGGATATAACGAGATTTAAAATTGAGTAGCTATTACATGTCTGATACCTTTTGATATGAGTTTTTAGAGGTTATTATTTGCCCATGGTGTTTAACGACCATGTGAAGAACATAATATCCTTTCAAACTTATCAATATTTTGAAATTAATTTGATCCAAATAATGCCAATTACTCGTATTGCAAAGTTGTAAATTCTACAGAGCTTGAAATGTTAAAACAAGCCCAGACAGTAGGCCTCTTGGTAAATGAAAACAGTTAGGTTACATATAATCCTTATAAGACAAATAGAAATAGATTTCACTAAAAATATGGATATACTACTTCTGAATTTATTAACATGCTATGTTAAGTGTGGTTCCGCTACTGAACACTACATCTGCGCCGATTGGCTCTGTTAAAATTCTTTTTATTTGGTGGCTAGCTGGTCCTATAAATGGGATGGTGATAAAAGCAGGCGATTTCTTCTGATGGCTTCGGGTGATTTGCAGGTATGCGTCGGTGTTTTCTTCATTTACATCTCCAGTACCAGAACCTTTTGGTATTGGTAAACATAAGGTGATGAATAGAGTTGGTCCTGGTATATGAGTAATCTCGTTTACAAACAAGAGACTTGAAACATAATATTTATCCCGAGCTAATCTTTAGAAAGAGGTTGTCCATGTCACATGCACCCGTGCTTATTGTGTGAATAATGTGGGTAAAGCTGACAATGTGTATCAAATCAGATCCATTCCTGGCTGGAAGGGTAGTACATTATTATCTAGCTAATCCCCTAGTTTTTCTCAAATGTTGGTAACCCACTGAATAATTGTCTGAATGATGCAGACTAAAAGTCTCGTAAAATATATCACACTCAATATGTGCATAATAAACATTCCAATGTAGGATGCATTTACAGGGTTTGATAGATCGGTCGTCGTAGTATGCTTGAAGCTATTATTCAATATCTTTATAAATTTTATTTAAAGATGCGTTATACAAGAGTTAAATCTGCCTATAGTAGGTCTTTTTTGGCCTCAAAATAGACATTTATTCAAATGACAACCCCAAAATCAACTCTCTAGACTGTCGAATGACCGTGACTTTCAATGTATTGAAACAAAATGTAACCATTTAATTTAAAAATGAAGAACTGTAACTTCGTTTTTGATCGTAATAATGAAATCGAGACTGCTATTCTTATCATAAATGAAAACACTAATAACTTTGCTCATAAAAATTTTCAATATAATTATTTTTCATTATCATTTGTTTTTATACGCCCACATTTTCATGTGGACGTATATTGTCGTCGCCCCTGTTCGTACGTCCGTCCGTCCACAATTGTTTGTGAACAGTCTACAGGTCACAATTTTTATCCGATTTCAATGAAACTTAAAATATAGGTTTATCACCCTAAGGTCTTGGTTCCTTTCGATATTGGCATGTATCGAGCCATAACTTCATGGGTTATGGCCCCTGATTGTACGAAAAATCACGTTTTTTAGCTTGTGAACAGTGTAGAGGTCACAATTTTGAACTGATTTGGATGAAACTTGAAATGCATGTTTATAAACCAAAGATCTTGGTTCCTTTCGATATTTGCGCCAATTGGATCGTAACTTCCTCATGGTTATGAAGGTTGAGTTCGAATTTCGTGAAAATCGGACCAAAATTGACGGACAAAATGGCCGTCATTTGTACGCGAATAGTGTGAAAATATGTTATATCAAGGTTGTGGACCTTATAGAGGTCACAATTTTGAACCGATTTGGATGAAACTTAACATGTATGTTTATAACCGAAAGATCTTGGTTCCTTTCGATATTTGCGCCCATCGGATCGTAACTTCCTGAATTATGGCCCCTGATTGTCCGAAAAATTGCCCTTTTTAGCTTGTGGTCCCTCTGGAGGTCAAAATTGTTATCCGATTTAAAAAACGTTTGATTATATCACCGTTCCATGGTTATGAAGGTTGAATTCGAATTTTGTGAAAATTGGACCAAAATTGACAGACAAAATGGCCGCCGTTTGTACGCGAATAGTGTGAAAATATGTTATATCAAGGTTGTGGACCTTATAGAGATCACAATTTTGAATCAATTTTGATGAAACTTGACATGTATGTTTATAACCGAACGATCTTGGTTCCTTTCGATATTTGCGCCCATCGGATCGTAACTTCCTGAATTATGGCCCCTGATTGTCCAAAAATATCGCCCTTTTTAGCTTGTGGTCCCTCTAGAGGTCAAATTGTTATCCGATTTAAAAAAACGTTTGATTATATTACCTAATCATGGTTATGAAGGTTGAGTATGAATTTTGTGAAAAATAGATCTTGGTTCCTTTCGATATTTGCGCCCATTGGATCATAACTTCCTGAATTATGTCCCCGGATTGTCCGAAAAATCACTTTTGGTCCCTCTGGAGGTCAAAATTATTATCCGATTTAAAAAAAACGTTTGACTATATCACCGTCACATGGTAATGAAGAGAGAGTTTGAATTACGTGAAAATCGGACTAGAATTGACGGACAAAATGGCCGCCGTTTGTACACGAATAGTGTGAAAATATGTTATATCAAGGTTGTGGACCCTATAAAGATTACAATTTTGAATCGATTTTGATGAAACTTGACATGTATGTTTATAACCCAAAGATCTTTGTCCCTTTCGATATTTGCGCCCATCGGGTCATTACGTCCTGAATTATGTCCCCTGATTGTACGAAAAATCACCCTTTTTAGCTTGTTGTGCCTCTGGAGGTCACAATTATTATCTGATTTAAAAAAAAACCGTTTGATTATAAAAACCAAACAAATTCTAATGATTTTCTGATAATTCTTTAATATGCGACAACTCTTGTTGACTGCCCGGACGATTTGGCTGCTGTGTGGGCGTATGTTTCGTTGCCTGGCAACCTATTTTTAAAACTATTATATCACGAACGGTCATCTCTTTAAGTTTAATAATCTTACATAATGCATCCTTAATGAATTCTTCTTTGAAATACTTTTTAAATGTATTGTTAGAATTAGAACATCTACCATGCAAGAAATAAGATAGTCTAGATCTTTGGCATTCATCACTACGATATTTCGTTAATGGATAAACTCATCACGTAACTGGAGTAAAAAGCACCCACTTGAACAAATTACACCATAACATAACGGCATTATGTCGCTTAAATGGCCATTAGCACTCTGGAATTAGATTACGACATGATTTGTCAAATGGTTCTGCTTTTGCGTTTAGCTGTGTTTTTAATAAAATATTTTAATTGGCTTTAGGCATGACGTGCTTGTATAAACGTATTGGTAACAGGGATCATTTTAAGGCTTTATAACATACCGCTTCATTGTAAGGCACGAACGCGTCGCCTTAATTGTAATTGTGAAGAACGTGAGTTTTGTCCGCTCGATAATGTTGGCCCATGGGCTTATAAATACAGACGACACGCGTCGCACATCAAGTACCTCTTTCGGTGAAACTTGGCGTGCACGTTGGGTGGCTAACTGTTTCATAGTGATACTGGGTTAGGGTTAGCCTTCCGTTTAATTTGGACAAAATGACCCGACCCATCTTGTAGGTCACGCGCAGTATAGTTTACGTAGGATGTAGGAGAATACACACTTTGCGGGGCGGAATTAGTGTCTTTTACTCAGTTCACGCCTAGGTGCACAATTTTATGTACTACTTGATATTTCAAACACATGTATGTTTCTAATAATTTAAAACCTGTTTGTAGAATTGAATTGCAGAACATAAAAAGTTATTATTTAGATCTAATTAAATCGCCCCGATGTCTAGTTCATTGACATAAGCGGCTAATGAATATCTTACTACTGTAACGCACAGTTTCCACAGACCAATACTTACAAATGAAAACTGTAACACGACATATTAAACACGATCATGCAAGGTTAACAAACACAACACAGATTGATTAACGGCTTAAAAACATTCTTAGACGCAAAGAATTTACTAACTTGCAATCACTGTTTACGAGAAAAATCTCTTTTAACCAAAAACACAAAACCCAGCAGTTTCTTATTATGTATTTGATAAATTAAAACAACAAAAGTTTTATAAGGGGATATATATATTTTAATAAAAGTAAGGCACACAATTTTGAATAAATATGGGAATGGTTTGTGAAACCGGGGTCTGGTCATCTCCTATTTTTCCAGTGGTATCAATCCTTTCTACTTCACTAACACCTTGGTCCCTTTATGGGGGAGGAGACACATAGTCAAATTATCCGCCCTTATAATGCCTCTGCTTTTTTATCGACCAATCGAATCGGCGAAGTATTGCATTTTATTGCAGCCAAGTCGTTTTCTAAGGCAAACTCAATTTTTGTAAAGGTCGATCAAATGCAAATAACGTTAGGGCAAGTGATTGTTGGCGAGATTGTGGGTTAGGGTTAGGTCCAAGCTCTTTTTTGATTGCTTCGTAGAACACTCATTCTCATTTAAACGTGATAAACTATGTCGCCACCCTCAAAACGACTACAGTTTGAATCTAGAAATCAACAGAGCGAATTTTTATGTTTCTATTAAAAATATAATCAAGAAACTACACATAACACGTGTTAAATTACTTGAATAAAGGTGCTCACAACCACCATGCCAAGTTGCCTTAAACTAACAAAATGCAATGTCGCCAAACACAATATCAAAATACAAATTGCTTTGTGTTTGATACTATTTGCCAAATCACAAAAAATGTGTCTTAAAATTAAAATTCAAACATTAAAAATTTGCATGAACAATTCAGACAAAGAGTGTGCTTATTCATATTTTTACTATGACGTCTCAAAAATTGTCGCCAAATTCGTGTAAATTACGAGCCAATTTTCACAATCCCTGGTGGACTAACCGAGGGAGTTTAAACTATTAAAATATAATATTGGTCAAACGTCATCGAAAAAGATGTGTTATTCCTAAATTCAACCGAGTTCACGATAAAGGATTTCGTAATTTTTAGAATGTAATCTACGATACATTTACCTTATAATACAATTTAATAGCAGTTAGAACTTTATGTTCGAATCCGGTCAATCGAGTACAGTACTGAGATCAAACACCATTAAACACATTTATACTATTGCACGTATTCGATCTCTGCCTTTAAACATTACAAATTTAATTTACGAGGCGTAATTTACGAATGCGAAAAATTCAAGGTCACTATATTACGTCACTAAATACACGCGAAAACGAGACTTATAAAGTCAATGTCATGAGTTTGAGCGGGAAAGCCATATTGACGACAACGAGACGTATATTTGCGACTTTTTCACAAGATTAATCATCCTTTGCTGCACCCACTAAACACAGGTATGTCTCATTTATAGCTTTAGGAAATGTTTTCTCATGTATACTTATAACATTCCCAATCTCTGCAGACAGTCGTTAGTTTGTGGTAGCTCGTAAAATACACTAATGTCGTCGCGTAAAATACTTGTTACAACCACATTTTATCATCAAATTTATAATACAAGAAACGTCTTTAAGTACAATAATGAATAGTTATCAAATAGCATGGCATTGGAAATCACATACTTACATGAATGTATCAAACTTCAAGTATATTTAGACAGTCAGTTACACCTTAGTTTTCCTTGTCCCGTAAACTACAAAATTGTAAATACATTGATTATTTTTTAATTAATTTTTCTAAATTTTGTCGTTGTAGGATGGCCAAATACAAATCTCAGAGAATGAAGGAGTATAGGGCCCGAAAAAAGGCTTCACTGGGAACTGTTTGGCTTCAAATGGAATCTCAGCGAGTAATGAAGTACTATGTCCCAACGGCGGATTTAAATAAGAAACAGAAAACTGAAAGACGATTAAGAATCAAGAAAAATGTTCCTAATGCTTCCCTCCATTCAAGTACAATTATTCTTGAAGATGAAAACTCAGTTTCCTCAATGTCTAATATACCCGTAACTGAAACACTATTAATTGTTAAATTACCATCATACCGAACTTCTGGTAAAAAGAGATCTCAAAGAGCCTTGTCAATAAACTGATCCAAAAATTAAGAAGGAATTGCTCTTTTGTGAATATATTGTGGATGAAGTTAAACGATCACAGAAGAAAAACCCGAACAAGAAGAATATAATATCTAAAGTGATATCAGGGAAAATTATAAAGAAGTATAAACTACAATCTTTCCTCGGAAAAACGACCGGAATTTCATGGAGACACATCAGTGAAGATACAAATCTAGTAGAAATTAGGAGAGAATAAGTCATGCATCAATAATCAAATCTTTCCTAGAAAGGGACGACAATTCGCGGTTGATGCCAGACAAGCAAGACTGTGTCGGTACAACATCAGGAAAAGTTCAGAAACGCATTTTGAATCATTACCTTCATAATCTGTTCCCTTAAATTTCAGTCTGAATTTAATGACAATAAAATAGGATACTCGACATTTACTAGGCACAGGCCCAAGAGTAATTCTGGTTAATTTTACATCACGAAACACATGCCTCTGTTCCAAACATCAGAATTTTGCTTTGAAGATGAAATACTAAAAGTCTGTTGGAATTATTACTTCTTCCAGATACATTTGTCAGTGAACATAAGGATGGAAATATTTTGAATACATTGAACAAAATTTCATCAGAAGTAGTTAACTATCAGGAATGGCGTAAAGTTGAAACATCGGACGGAAGACAACGCCTTAGAATTGTTGATGTTACAGTTAACCGAGGTGAATTTATAGAAACTATGGTCTCATCATTTGAAGCTTTTAAAGGGACAATAACATTCTTGCTGGCTTGGTATCTCCAGAAAATAAATAATAGCCTTATTCTAAGTACTAGATGTTTAAGTGTCCTACCTGTTGTGTAAATTATCCATTACAACCTATTTTATTTGTCCAGAGGGTTCGAAAATATTTTAAAATCTTTGTTACATTTGAAAAGGTTTACGTTAGACTTTTCAAATCAATTGGTTGAATTTTTCAAATTTTTCAAAATAGGTGTGTTAAGATGAAATTTATATCATCATTTAATTGGAATATTCTAAAACAATACGATCTTTTGACCAGAATGAAGATTGGGACATATTATTCAGTTACAACAAGAGTGTTATTGGGGCTTTAAGGGTCACGTTGAAAGAGTATCCAACCAGTATTGTGCCATGAAGAACGATCTTCCAGTATATCACCTTATTGTTCACATGGACTTTGCAGAAAATTACAGCTGTCAAAACATGAAGAAATTCAATCTGTGTATTGGACAACGACAATGGTTACATTACATCCGGTAGTATTGTATTATCGTCATTCAAATGGTTCCGTTGAACATAAAAGCATAGTCTTTGTTTCAGATGAAATGCAACATAACACGTCGATGGTGCATGCTATAATAACTCGTCTAATGGGTGTCATCGGGGAGGTCTGTCCTTCAGCATCTAATGTTCCATTTCTGGACAGATTCTCCCACATCACAGTATAGAAATAAGACCCTATTCGATTTGATTTCCAGGTTCAAAACTTCCTTTGGCCTTATTGCGTCTTGGCACTACTTTGAAGTAGGCCACGGAAAGGGTGCCTGCGATGGTGTTGGAGGTACTGCCAAGTGATATGCTGATATGGCTGTGAAGTTAGGAACTGTCGTAATTCGAGACGCATCAGATTTCTTTGCATGGGCAGTTTCTGAACAAAACACCATTTTTATAAACCAATACGAGGCCAGTAGAATGGTAATTGAAGAGAGAACAAAACTTATAAAGGGAACCATGGTAATCCATTGCGTATTGGGTACGGCAGAAGAAAATATTATATATACACGCAAAACTTCACGTGGATGTAATTTATGCTTTGAAAACGAATGTTTTTATTACAAATCACCATGTGATTAGCAACGTCAATATTTACTTGCACAACCTAACAAGATAGTAACTGAAAGTCAATAACCGGAACCAGAGCCACTGCTTTTTATGCCAACCGAGCATGGACCAAAAAGGGTCAATGATTAAGTGGTGGCACTATATGAGGGAAAGAAGTATATCGGTCAAGTTGTTGATATTGATGAAGATGATTATGAAATGACATTCATGATGAAAAGTGGGAAGTTTGGGTCATCGGTGAAGTGGCCTGCTTCTCCAGATATTATTCATGTAAAAACATTGGATGTTTTGTTCAAAACTGAACCCCCAAAACCGACTGGTAATGCAAACGGGTCTTCACAATATGTCATTGATCAGCTCGAAGTATAAAACGATTGCTGTCATAATTTTGAAATTTACGGGACGTAATAATTTTCAAAGTTAAACATTCATGTTCGAGCTAACATGGATTTTTTTTTAACAATTATAATAGTTTATTACATAGAAAGCATAGTTGTCGTTAAATTTGAAATTTTATAATTTCTAATGTACGAGTCTGATTTTTAAAACTAAAATCGAATCTACGGGACATTTTCTACAGTCAACCGTGTTGACTAATTTCGTAATTTGTTCAGAGTTATTTACAGGGCCATAGTGTTCAAATTCAAGATTATATTTTGTTTTTGTGTTTATCAAAAGCCTGTGTTTGTTCATGTTAATAACACACATTGTGTTTTGAAAGTTTTAAGTTATTTTTATTGTTTTTAATTGAAAAGTGTTAAACAAATAAATAAGTCATTGAATCAGTTCTTGTGTGTATTTATTAGCAGAATAAGATAATCAGTCCTCTTCGAAAAAGTAAACTTTTAAGTATCAATTGGATCGTATAATAGTGCTGCTGTATGTGTAGGACTCGTATGTTTCAAATGGTATTTTACATATCTGAATTTGAATGTCTGTAATTTCTACATTTGGTAATTGCGGTTGGCAATACAGTTATATTTTTACACTAGGAAAATACATCTATCATAAAATAAAAAAAAAACGTTAAAACTATTGACATATGTTATTTTAAAATTTTATTATATGGAATATCACGTTTAAATGAGAATGAGTGAGAATCAACCTGAGATCAAGGGCAGGTAATTTGAATTCGCGAAAAACGCATGATATGGACCCGGGAATTAGTGTGGTATACCGGATCGATACCACTGGGAATACCTAGGATGGAATCTTGTGTGTTGATTAACGCAGTCGCGAGTAGTTTCAAACATTGAGATTATAATTACGAAAGAAAATATCCGATGGCGATCATAAAAATACTTAAATGTAATGGCAATTCCGATCACCACATGATCATCCAAAACAGCAGTTAATATTCGTACAAAACCAATTCGAAAAGATACAGTAACAATTATTTAAATTTGGAAGATAATTTTTATCTTATGTTCATGTAAATCTAAATGGTAAAAAAGGAATATCAAATGCCCGTTGGGAAAAAATCTAAACAACGCGGTTCCTTGTTAATAAGCCACCAAGCTCGAACATGAAAGGCTCTCTGAATACTACTTTGTGCTAACCATAAACGTCTTGACAGTTTTTTAACCCACGAATTGCATTTTACACTGACTTAAGCAAGATCGGCTCGTGACCAAACATGTTTACGAGACCTAAGTAAGGGAAAGAGAGGGGATATGTCGATATGAATAACATTTAATTAGGAAGTCAACAGAATGCAAATTTTCAGCCCGAAGACTCTGTAGGCTCCATTAAATCCAATTCTTTACAAAAAAAAAAAAAAAAAAAAAAAAAAAACAAAAACAAAAAAAACTTCGAATTACAGCTCGCAAATGAATTGCGTTTGAATCTTTCTTGTTAAAATATATCTTCTAGTCATAATTGATTATCGGGCAAGCCGTGTTTAATTTAAATCTCGTAAATTCAATTATTGTAGCTGAAAGTCACTTGATCTACTGTGCTGTCGTATTAACTGTCGGCATGGTCGTATTTTGTTATTAATTCTTGCGATCGACATGAGGCTCGGGAAAACGTAATTACAATTCTTGGTGTCCAAATATTTCAAGACAACCTTAAAACCTTAAATGAAATAGGATTTACCGTCCTACTGTTGTTCAAAAACGGAATATATATATTAGGTACAATATGAATTAAGTATATATATATACATGCATAAGTAAACATCTTAATTATATATATATATATATATATATAGATTATTTAAGGACAGTGGCGGCCCCAAACGCCAAAATCTGGCCTGTCCTCTGCTTCCCCCCCCCCATAATTTTCGAAAAAAAAAGTGATCTGGCCAGCTCTATTTATCTCAACGACCATTGTCTGAAATGCTACCTGGTTGCATTCCCTGCAGTCTGTGGCGAAGCCTGCTTTTCAAATTATATGGGACTCTGGAGTCGGAAAGACTAGTGATCAGGCGACATCCGATCAGCTCTATTTATCTCTACGATCGGTGCTTGAAAACTGTCAGGTAGCATTTCTAACAGTCTATTTTTCAAAATTTTCTTGGACTCACTTCTTTGGCTCTCACAAAGGTACTTCGTTGAGGTTCGTTTGACACTTTACCTCAACGATCATTGCCTGAAATACTACCAGGCTACATTTCCAGCAGCCTGTTTTTCAAAATTTTCTGGGGGGAGCCCCCCCCACCCTTGCCCCCTTAACCTTGGACTTTGCCCCTCCAACCACCGACGGCTGGCGCCGCCACTGTTTAAGGAGAGGGGTTTTACATATCCCATTCAGTCATTCTGAATAAAAAATATTATTTAACAAATAAGCGACTTTTGACCCTATGACGTGAGTCGTTCAATTAACCTAATAGTTTTGGCGTTGAAAGTGCACATGCATTATGCAGGAATACTACGTTTGCTTTCTGTCGCGATGGATGTCTAGCATCGCAAATGTATGGGCGTAGGTACATATCGCTTACTGTCATACAGCCGAGACTAGATGTAGGTTCCGGAATCTTTCGAGATTTGCCGAGCGCGTCCCCAAACAGTATTGTTTAAATTGTATCCATATTGATATTGTCCTTTGTCACGCAATTAGTTTCTGCAATATTCTGCTGTGCACTGGTTAATTGGAAATAAATAATATTGTGAGTAATGACGTAACGTTATGTAAACAAAATATTTGGTCCAATTTGGAGCTCTGTTTGAAGCGTAATCATATTGTTACTGCGAGGGGTATGCAACTCTTCGGGATCCTAGTGTAGTGGGGCGAAGTAAAACCAAACAGTTTGAATCCTTTGGTGTTTCTCATCAGAACCGCTCTGTTAATCCTTGGTATGTTTTGACTATTTGGGACAGAAGGCATGTTCATTTGGTTAATCTGGTGTGAAATCTTATGTCAAAACAGTCGACTTGGCTCGTGATACGCGCTATCACTGTTTGAATACCTTTCCTTTTGTACGGTAAAAAATGAATTTCTTTGTGAGACTCCCGACTTCATTAGCCTAGGTTATGAGCAGAACAGTAGGACGTTAAACCCCATTTCATTTCATTTATTTGTTGGACTAAGTGGATGGTTTACTTGTTCATTTTTTAGAATACTTGTTTTTTTTTAAAAAATTTTTTATCTTACCCACAGAAACACAATAAGCCCGAAAGTGTACGACACACCCAGTTGGTTTGATGCAATCACTTTGGTACTATGATAAATTGTAGCCAAATGTTTCTTTAACCTGACGCTTACAACCTTCTGGGATAGAAAACGAAGATAAGAAGACGCAGGACGGAAATTCTGATTCAGATTGACTTTTTTTATAGAAGCGGATGAACCACACTTAAGACTGTTTATGATAAACCGAGTGATGAGAGGTAAATAGTTGATCCAGTAGCTACATTGAAGGGATTCATCGGTTTAACAATCGTCCCAGCTATTAAGATACCCAGTTTGATTTTTTAAAAGGGAAAGTGTATTTTTACAGAATCATAACTAGGATGGTTATAACTTAAATGAAAAAAATGTTTCTAATAGCAACTATATATATAAAATAAAATCAAGTACGAACAATCCAAACCATTAGACAGAATTCGAAGTCCTAAAAACGTTATTAGGCAAAATAGTGTCATCAGCAAATGGACTGCTCCCCGAATAGAAAATACACGACAAACAGTGGTAACAGGTGTCCGGAAGAGTAAGCTTACCCTGCCTGGCGCCACACCCTCCATAGCTGCATCCAAACTATTGGACGAAATGTCAATAAAATAGCATGTTTGGCCAATGAACTATCGGTATGTAAAATGCACGTGATGAACTGTGTTAACGATGTAGTAGACATAATTAGGCAGATAGTAATAGTAAACGTGTCAATTAAATATATCTAGAATAATAGCTGTGAGAGACACATTATATTATAAGAAATGTCATAGATGTGCCTAGATATAATTCTGAATAGAACTAATTTTAACAGCAACAATACAAGTTGAAAACAAGAAGTCTAGGTCACGGGGTTGCAATTTCATATTTTTTAGTTATATTTCTAAAATATATAAAAATAAAGCCCTAAAACAGGTTGTATCTATAAACAGTCCTACCTTGTTTTAACAATAATAATCCTGTAGTTCACTATTGCCAGTTGAGAAATTGGCAAAAATATCATTTTCGACTTCAAATATTTCAAGATCGCCATTGCATGGAGGGGAATGGGAAAACAAGGGGGGTAATGCAAGTAATTGTGTTATTATTTTCTGTGTCAGAGATTTTAATGCCTGTGAAATATTGCCTACCATCGTATAATAGTGAGTTGACAACCGTTTGACCTAAAGACATGGAAATAATTATGTTTTGAATTTCTTAGAAAATAAACTCTACATGCATTATCTACTATATAAAATAAAAGTAGCGCCAACTGTTTTGTGTTAGACAAGTGATAAGTTTAGACAATTTGGTGATTTCTCCGACTTCCTTTTCACTAAAAGACCTGAGGCCGAGATTTATACGCGTTAGATATGTTAAGTTTAAACAACTTAATTGGTGATTTCTCCAACTTCCTTTTCACCAAAAGACCGGAGTCGAGATTTTTACGCGATTTGACTGTTGAACGTTTAGAGACAACAGATGCATGTTTATCTAGCAATTGAAGTGTTTCTGTAGTTGTCCATTTGATCATCAAAATCAGTCAAGGGTTCCAACACAAGCTTAGATCTGCACAAACCAGTGTTCCTTAATATTTCTACAGTGTGGAATACGACGCAAATAAACCTAACAGTAATAAGGAAGTAGTCGAAAATCTTCAACTTACATATATCTTGTACTAAAGGTATAAGGTTATTAAAGATCTCGATGCATGCATCAGGTGTCACCGTTTTTCCCTGGCAAAAAGAAATAAATACGGTTACATATTGTGCCTCTCTATAGCCATGGGTAGCAGTAGCTATCGCATTTGTATTTCGTTTTCCGGAAAAGCGCTCCGTAGTTCTTTATTTAGATTATTTAATTAGTGTTAGTTTCTGTTACCTACCGCTGCTCTAGTAAAATCTATCATTTTCTCGGCACAGACATTGCCTATGAAATATTTTGATAGTTTTATATTGTGTAAGAGTGTATATTTTTAATTATGTATGCTGCCTATGTTTTTATTATAGTTAATTGCGTCTGCCGACTGTATTTTCATGCCAGAACTTAAATATGTATTTATATGTACTTTCACTAAGTTTGTTGTAATATTTAGTGGGCAGAATTTGTAAGTCAACAGTTTTGATGAGAAATTATATGTATCTGGTAGATAAATTATCGAGCTATCCGTGCCTATCCTTGGTTTTGTGTTGCCTACTCTGTGTCAAAAGTTTTACATATATTTTAGATGGTACCCGTGTCTGAATTTTAGAGTTCATGCCGACTTGTCCAAGGGAGATAATTTTAGCTTCTTGTTTATCAAGAATTTATTAATTAGTAGGCATGTTTAATTTAAGACTTATTATTTCTTCAACATTCCTGTTTTGCGTTTCTTACATGGGTTATTATATGATATTTATGCTATGGTTTGTACAATTACATGGTCTCAAAAACTTATAGTTTTTTAGTTTTTAACGTTATTTCATCTAGATTATCGCCCTTTTTTATCGGGAAATTGCACCTTCTAGCGACGACGTCATAACAACTATAACGACAGATTATCACGTCACGCCATTCAGTTAGCAGTCGACAATCTCCCTAGACGGTCTTACACTCCTTTGCTTCTATGTATTCAGTTTTGTTCTTGTTTCTGTGACGGTTGTAACGTGTTTCCAAATGCATTCAATATACTTCAATCCTCTTCTCTATTGATTTAATGCATCTAGTTTTTTAGAACTAGGCCTACTTCTTTGATACATTTAGCGATGTGGTTACTTGTATATTTTGTAATTTATACAACAATATGCTTGCATTCGTATTTCTTGCAACATATAGCAGATCATGACTCACACTGACATTATATAATTATTTCCTTGGGTTTTTTACTCCCAACTTGTTTTCAAATATGAGTGAAGTCTGTGTCACCACAGGCCCGGACTGTACAGCGCAGTGGACGCTTACGGCTAGCCCCCGGATCCATTCACTCTTTTTGATTTGTTGTTGTTTATGGTCTCTTAGCATTATGTCTTATCTGTATATTTGTTTTTGTGTAGAATTGTGTGTGGTGCAGTCCCCCTGCACTTACTATTAGAATATATTAACATTCCAAATTATTGTTTATGTGTGACGACCGGAAAATTATAACTAGTTTTGGCGATCGTCTTTGGGTTATTTTTTTTGTCTCTAAATTCTAAATTAAAACTTTTGGCTTACTGTCTCACATTGCTCACTGCTTCCGTCAATAATCACCCCCTCATCTCATTTTAATTTTCTAATCAATCATCATCAATCACCGTTCTTTTTAATAAATCTACGTATCATTTTTCTTTTACCCGTGTTTGTTTATTTTCTGTAAGTATCGCC
The DNA here is from genome assembly GCA_036850965.1 of Patella caerulea. NCBI lineage: Eukaryota > Metazoa > Mollusca > Gastropoda > Patellidae > Patella > Patella caerulea. The sequence continues at coordinate 18,852,498 of JAZGQO010000021.1, forward strand.
GTGTCTCGTTAGCGAGATATCCGCTCAGCGAGAAGCTGACGTCACGCCATGTGATAAAACTAGCGGGAGCTCAACTTTTCGGCAGAACGATGATTGGATTGAAATCGGTAGGTCGTGGATAGTGTCTAGTTGGTGTTTTGGATTATGTTAGACCGCGTTTGGGGCAGGTGTCGTGAGCCCGATATTAGGCTGGTGTTAGCCTTGTGCATTAGTCAAGTGTTGGTGTAGTGTGCGCCCTGCTTGGGTTCTTACGTGTACCTGTGTCGGCTGTGTAGTGACGTCCTATTTTGGGGCCACTATTGAAGCTTATCGCGTGTACGTGTACCAATCTGTGGCCGCGTTTAGGACTGTGCATATATATATCAAAATTCACATGTGTTTAATCCCTCTGTGTCAGTGCATATTGGATTAGCCCCTTTAGTTGCTTCAACGTAAGTGTTGAGCACCAGTGCCTTAGTTGTAGTCACCGGTGAGCCCCCAATTACATTGGACTCAGCCCGGTTTCAGCTAGGCCCTGCTTGCGGTCACTAGACCTTGTGTTGTGTCTCTTCTAGAGAGGTTTTGTTGCAGGTATTACCAGTGGAAGTCGTGAGTGTCTAGGTGTTGGTGTGAGACGTTGTTCAGGAGATACGAGTATATATGGATTAGCAGAGTTCCTGTTAACGTCGCGATTAAAAAGGCTACCTTGCTCTTGTACATATTCGCGTGCCTATTTCGCTGTGTTATTGTATATTTTCTGTTTATTTGTTGTAATAAAGTGTATGATCTTTAGAACTTTGTGATTGATCGAAACAAGGTATATCGAGCTGGGGTTAACTTCGAGTCAAGACATTGATTCGGGTTAAGGGTTTGGATTTGGGTCCGAACGAGGTGATCGTTAACTTAATAGTCACTTTTTAGCTGACACTTACTCCGTTATTCTCTAGAGACGTCGGGGCCGAGGCGAGGCTCAAGAAAAACCACTCCCTCGGACAATAACCAGTAGTCTGCACTGTCCTATTTTAAAGTAGAGTGGCCGTTGGTTGTCACATATCCGGTTTTTCTTTGGTGGCAGAGGTGGGATTGTTAAATCATCCCTTCTACATAAACCCTTATAGCTCTCTTGTTTCGATCTACTCACTTGTTCATCTGGTTCATACATTTTCTTACATTTGTGTCATTGTGGTGCAAAACCTTTGGTGTTGACATGACTACTTATTCTTTACTTGATATGGACTTGATCTCTTTGGATAACGTTCTAAAAGATGCGCCCCGGTGTCTCGGGATTCTGGTTTTCCAAACGAGGATATGATTTGCACAAACTGTGACAGTGATGTGAATAGTGAATGTGCCTCACCCGGAGACCCTAGTAAAGGGCCTAGGAGTATAGCAGACCCTGAGGTGCATGGTGATTTTAAAGAATTCCAAAAAGTGATTGTGGAACAATTCTCGCTGTTAACACAGGAATTAAATGATAATAGACGTGTCATCGAGCATATTGCAGATGTGACGTTAAGGGGTGCCGCATCTATGGATCAGACTGCACCCAAGTTGAGTGGCATCGTTAAAAGTGGTGATTCTAATTTGCAACAAGCGGTGCTAGCCCAATTGACAATGTTATCCGACGCGATTGAGAAAAATCAGAGTGAGATCCGACAAATGCGTCGGTCTGTGCCTGACAGTGAGTCTAACAACACACGGTGTGACCCTAGAGAGGATCGTAAAATGGTGACATTTGATACGAAGTTTGAACCTATCAGCACGTCAACGCCTGCCACAAAATCAATGGCCTCGTTTCGGAGACCGATCCGAATCCCACAAGATTACGACGGCTCCACCTCATTTATGGATTACAAATCTCATTTTGGGATATGTGCAGAATTAAATGGATGGGATAGTGAGGAGATGGCCCTCCATTTAGCCAGTAGTCTGAAGGGTAGTGCTCAAAAAGTGTTAACGTCTGTGAATTTAAGTGAAAGGCGGAATTACCATAAGTTAATTACGGCTCTAGAAGACAGGTTTCTACCCCAAAATCAGACCCAACTCTATCGTGCCGAGTTAAAGGCTAGAAAGCGCCGCCCAAGAGAAAGTTTACCTGAGTTAGGGGAAAGTATTAAACGGCAAGTGGCAATGTCGTATCCTACAGCATCTGGTGAGTTACTTAGCATATTGGCTAAGGATGCATTTTGTGATGCACTCACGGAAGATCGTGACATGGTGTGGCAAATTCAGCTTTCGAGACCTAGGCATTTGGAAGATGCAGTTAGACTAGCAGTGGAGCTTGAGGCTCACCGTGCAGCTGGTGGGTCTAGTAGTAATCAATTTCGTAGTGTTAGTGGCTCCTATGCCGATGCGTGTGATTCCTTTGAAATCAAAAAGTTAAGTAAAGAGTTGAGTGAAATTAAAGATCTTATGAAATCGAATCAACACAAATCGACGCCACCAAAATTAAATAGACCGCCTAATAAAACTCTTCAGCGGACATATAACCGTGGACAAAATGCCAGAACTGTTCATAGACCCCAACGACCTCTTTCACGGAAGAGAAATGCCCAACCAGATCCTCAAACTGGGCCCAGTTCTAGGCCCGATAACAGGTCTTTCGGAACCCCAAATGAGACCGGTCTTCACGTGAAAGCTCGTGTCTGTACCGTGGCTGTGAATGGATTGATAGATACCGGGGCAACCATAAGTATTGTGTCTCGAGAAACCTATTTCAGAATTCCTGCGCGTATACGACCTAAATTAGAGCATGTGACTCACACATTTCGTGCAGCTAACGGGGGTGCGTTGGATGTCTTGGGTAAAGTAAAACTCGAACTTGAAATTTATGGGGACAATTATTTCCATACATGTGTAGTTGCCTCCATTGGGTCTCAATTCATTCTTGGTTTGGATTTCCTGGAAAAACATGAAGGAATAGTTAATGTGAAAGACAAAACCTTACTCATTAATGGTAAAAGTTGTGATACCCACCTAGAGGGACCTGTAGGTATTTGCCGTGTGTCATTATCAGAGAATACTTACATCCCTGCTAGGCAAGAGATTATCGTGAAAGGGGATATACCACCGGAATTCGCCAAGCAGCTGTCGCATTTTGATGTAATGATTGAACCTATTGCTAAAGTATACGAAAAACACAAAATAATTCCAGCGAGAGTCTTGTGCCAACCCTCCAGTGAACAACCATGGGTACCCATTAGGCTTTTAAATGCAAATGAACATGATGTGTTACTGTTTCAAAGGACTAATCTTGGGAACGCTATTTGTGTTGAAGTTGTACCCAACAAAAATTGTGTCAATGTTTCAAGTGTGTCCAACAAACCCACGATTGATATGCCAAGCCATGTTTTGGATTTGTGGGAACGAGCTTCTAGTGGTTTAACTCAAACTCAGGCAGAGGGTGTGAAGAAACTGTTGATGAAACATCACGATTTATTTGCGGCATCATCGAAAGATTTAGGCAAAACCGGACTAGTTAAACATACAATCCAAATCGGAAACTCTGTGCCAATTAAACAAAGACCAAGAAGGGTAGCTTTGCACCAGAAACAAGAAATGGATAAAATGGTGAACGAGATGTTAGACAATGGCATTATTGAACCTTCAACTGGTCCTTGGGCCAGTCCCGTAGTGTTGGTACGGAAGAAATCCGGCGACTTACGGTTTTGTGTAGATTATCGCAAGCTAAACGAAATTACCATTAAAGACGCATATCCGCTTCCCCGTATTGATGAAACGTTAGATTCCTTGTCCGGGGTTCAGTGGCTATCCACAATGGATCTGGCAAGTGGATACTGGCAGGTGGAAATGGACGCTAAGGATAAACCCAAAACCGCTTTCACGACTTTCAAAGGACTATATCAGTTTAATGTGATGCCTTTTGGGCTGTGCAACGCTCCAGGGACATTTGAACGTCTGATGGAGAATGTTCTGTGTGGACTCCAATGGGAAGTGTGCTTGGTGTACCTTGATGATATTATTATTTATTCGAGGAACTTTGATGAACATCTCAATAGGATAGAAGTGGTTCTCAATCGACTTCGAGCAGCCGGACTTAAGTTAAAAGCCAGCAAGTGTAACCTGTTCCGTGATGAAGTCCAATATCTGGGCCATGTGGTTTCCGCGAGTGGCATTTCGACAGACCCATCCAAGATAGAGTGTGTTCGGAACTGTCCTGTTCCCCAGAATTTAACTGAGGTTCGTAGCTTTGTGGGGCTTTGTAGTTATTACCGGAGGTTTATAGAAAAATTCTCAGAGATTGCCAAACCTTTAAGTAAACTGACAGAAAAGGGGAAGCAATTTGTTTGGACCAAAGAGTGTGACGAGTCTTTCAGGAATTTAAAAAGGAAATTAACGGAAAGCCCTATTTTAGCGTATCCAGACCCTGCTAAAACGTTCATACTTGATACTGACGCGAGTGGATATGGAATGGGAGCTGTGATATCCCAAGTGCATGATGGTGTGGAACGTGTTATTGCCTATGGTAGTAAGGCGCTATCCAAGTCCGAACGTAATTATTGTGTTACCCGCCGGGAGTTACTCGCGGTTGTTTATTTCGTTAAATATTTTCGGTCTTATCTGTATGGCCACAAATTCCTTATTCGCACAGATCACGGTGCCTTAAGATGGCTCCTTAACTTCAAAAACCCTGAAGGGCAAGTCGCGCGATGGATTGAACAACTCTCTGCCTATAACTTTGACATTCAACATCGCCCTGGAAGGGTACACTCTAACGCAGATGCGTTAAGCCGTAAACCTTGTGTGCAGTGTGGATGGAAACCCCATCACCAGCTTAATCTAATAGGTATTGATACAAGTGGCATGAAACAAATGCAGGAGAATGATCCAGAAGTAAGTGCAATAATCCGCTGGATAGAGAATGACGTGAAACCTAAATGGGAGGAAGTGTCTCCACAGAGCCCTTTTGTGAAGAAAGTGTTAACTAAATGGGACTCCTTGCACTTAGAAGACGGTGTGCTATACCTAAAACAGAATAAACTGGGTGATATGGAAGTTAGTCGTGCTGTAGTGCCCAAGTCTAAACAGGGCGAAGTCCTACGATTTTCACATGATCTTCCAACCGGGGCTCATCTCGGTATAGGTAAAACCACAGAAAAGATCAAGCAAGCCTATTATTGGCCGGGACTTAAGAGTGATGTACAAAATTATATAAATTCGTGTAAAGAATGTGCATCCATTAAACTGAGAAAGAGGAAAGCGCCCATGAGCTCGTATGCGGCTGGGGCACCTTTTGAACGTTTAGCTATTGATATTGTGGGACGTATTGATCCTCCAACTCAGGGAGGAAACAGATACATATTAGTCGTGTGCGATTACTTTACAAAATTTGCAGATGCTTTTCCAATTACGAATGTTGAAGCTAAGACTGTAGCAAAGGTCCTGGTAGAGAAGTTTTTGCTCTGGTTTGGTATTCCGCGCCAAATACACAGTGACCAGGGGAAGCAGTTTGAGAGTTCCCTGTTTCAGGAAATGTGTAGCCTGCTCGGTATTCATAAAACACGTACGACCCCGTATCGACCTCAATCGAATGGACAAGTCGAACGGAATAATAGGACGATTAAAGGAATGTTATCGTCATTTGTACGCGAAAAGGGTGATGAGTGGGATCAGTATCTTCCATATGTTATGTTCGCGTACCGATCTAGTAGGCATGAAAGTTCTGGTGTGACGCCAAATTTTGCTATGTTTGGTAGAGAGTTTAATACTCCTCTTGACTTGCAATTTGGTAAGCCTCCACAGTGGGAATGTGATAAAAATTCGTGGAATACGGTGTTAAGTGATCGCCTTATTCAGTGTCATGATTTTGTTAGACATCACCTCCAAAGTGAAACAAACCGCCAGAAAAACTATTACGATCATCGGATCGGTATGGAGAGGCTTTCTCCCGGGGATAAAGTGTGGTTGTTTACCCCAACTGTGACAGCAGGAATACCTAATAAGTTTGCCAAACATTGGCGTGGGCCTTACACCGTAATTCGGAGGGTAACCGACATCAATTATGAAATTGAGGATGATCAGAGTCATCGTAAACAAGTGGTTCATGTTGATCGACTTCGTAAATTTACACAAAGATTAGATGGGTATAATAGTGATAGTGACGAGGACGCCGTGGTGTGTGAGGACGACATAGAGGACGCCGAAAATGACGAACTGGACATCCAGGGTTTTGCACCGCACATGACCAGGCGTGGTAGGAAGGTTGTGAGACCATCGTACCTTGATGCTTATTTGATGTCCGTTTCTTTATATTCAGGTACCATGGCATCATCTTCGACCCCGCAACCCTTCACTTGTATGATTTGTAAAGACGCCCAATTTAAAAGCAGATCCAAATACGACCGACACTGTAGTACTAAGACACACAAGCTAAGTGAACTAGAACTAGAGAAAGAAAAGAGAGAGCGGGACGCCGAGATGGAGCAAAAGAAGGTAATGAAGTCGGTGGTACATGTAGCCCAAAGGAACGAGTGTCCGGCAACCCAAGGTCGCACGTTTGTAGTGTCACCACTCCGCTTGAATATCAACAGGGTCACTGTGCAGGAGAGAGACAGCGATTATGGGGATGAACCAAAACTTAACTTCTCCATGTACTCCGACGTCAGCTCTGATGAAGAGGGTGAAGTGGTTAATGAACAGAAAGTACAGAAAGAGAGTGATGGTATGCTGGTCGAGAAACCCAGAGCTGCTGGTGGGAAAGGTTAAAAGGACGACGACAACAGAAGAACGGCTTGAGGATGGGAGTATTAGGAAGGTGGTGATAGAGGAGGAGTGGGAAACTAACGTGAAGGAATATCAGCAGGCCATGGAGTTGTTAAGAGTGAAGAGACTTTAGACTGTAGTGTGATGCAACGATAGAACTAATGTGCTGTGATTTGACTCATCTGTGATCTAACTGTGATTTATTTATTTTATTATTTTCATCCAACTTTTGTTTTCATTGCTGCAATGCGGGACGCATTGGGCGGAGGCGTGGGTAATGTGACGACCGGAAAATTATAACTAGTTTTGGCGATCGTCTTTGGGTTATTTTTTTTGTCTCTAAATTCTAAATTAAAACTTTTGGCTTACTGTCTCACATTGCTCACTGCTTCCGTCAATAATCACCCCCTCATCTCATTTTAATTTTCTAATCAATCATCATCAATCACCGTTCTTTTTAATAAATCTACGTATCATTTTTCTTTTACCCGTGTTTGTTTATTTTCTGTAAGTATCGCCGTGTCTCGTTAGCGAGATATCCGCTCAGCGAGAAGCTGACGTCACGCCATGTGATAAAACTAGCGGGAGCTCAACTTTTCGGCAGAACGATGATTGGATTGAAATCGGTAGGTCGTGGATAGTGTCTAGTTGGTGTTTTGGATTATGTTAGACCGCGTTTGGGGCAGGTGTCGTGAGCCCGATATTAGGCTGGTGTTAGCCTTGTGCATTAGTCAAGTGTTGGTGTAGTGTGCGCCCTGCTTGGGTTCTTACGTGTACCTGTGTCGGCTGTGTAGTGACGTCCTATTTTGGGGCCACTATTGAAGCTTATCGCGTGTACGTGTACCAATCTGTGGCCGCGTTTAGGACTGTGCATATATATATCAAAATTCACATGTGTTTAATCCCTCTGTGTCAGTGCATATTGGATTATTTTGGGGCCACTATTGAAGCTTATCGCGTGTACGTGTACCAATCTGTGGCCGCGTTTAGGACTGTGCATATATATATCAAAATTCACATGTGTTTAATCCCTCTGTGTCAGTGCATATTGGATTAGCCCCTTTAGTTGCTTCAACGTAAGTGTTGAGCACCAGTGCCTTAGTTGTAGTCACCGGTGAGCCCCCAATTACATTGGACTCAGCCCGGTTTCAGCTAGGCCCTGCTTGCGGTCACTAGACCTTGTGTTGTGTCTCTTCTAGAGAGGTTTTGTTGCAGGTATTACCAGTGGAAGTCGTGAGTGTCCAGGTGTTGGTGTGAGACGTTGTTCAGGAGATACGAGTATATATGGATTAGCAGAGTTCCTGTTAACGTCGCGATTAAAAAGGCTACCTTGCTCTTGTACATATTCGCGTGCCTATTTCGCTGTGTTATTGTATATTTTCTGTTTATTTGTTGTAATAAAGTGTATGATCTTTAGAACTTTGTGATTGATCGAAACAAGGTATATCGAGCTGGGGTTAACTTCGAGTCAAGACATTGATTCGGGTTAAGGGTTTGGATTTGGGTCCGAACGAGGTGATCGTTAACTTAATAGTCACTTTTTAGCTGACACTTACTCCGTTATTCTCTAGAGACGTCGGGGCCGAGGCGAGGCTCAAGAAAAACCACTCCCTCGGACAATAACCAGTAGTCTGCACTGTCCTATTTTAAAGTAGAGTGGCCGTTGGTTGTCACATATGCATGTTGTAAGTCATGTGTCGTGTTGGTTTAGTTGAGGCATGGGTTCTTTCATTTATTTTGTGTCTGTTAGGTTAGCTTTTCACCTCGCCTTCTGTGACTAGGTGAATTAATAAGTTGAGTCTCATTGCCTCCATGCATTAGCCTTCGTGTCGTGCACACTAGATTTATTATCCTGGCTCGAAAAGATGTTTTTAAGAAAGTGTTTTATATTTAACCTTTGTTTCTCTAGTAGACTGGATGTTAATATCCTGGCTCGAGTGAGTAGTTTGTTCAAACAAAGTGTTTATCGTTTATTATTTATCCTGTATGTCTAGTCGATTGAGTATTATAGAAGAGTGTGTTTGTAAGTTTTTAATTAGTACATAGTTAGAGACGACCACAAATCGTCCCGAAGTCACGTAATTCCGGATACCCGTATTTCGCTTAGCTATCCCCAACCAAATATTATATGTATCACATATGTTTCTTTATTTTATTAAAGTCTTTTTAAGTTCCTGTTGTTTTAGTGTCGTTTGATTATTAGACTAACAGTGTGCGGGTGACACATAAACGGAGTTCTCTAGTCCGCTGCAATGAGAAATGCTATTAATATGGGTATCAATAAACTTAACCCGCCCCTAATAACAGATATAGTTGGACTAATAATGAACCCTAATAACAGATATCCGTGATTAGTGAACCCCCTGACTAGTGAGCATTCCTCATAAACATAAATTGACATCATTCATAAATAAATTGACATTTGCAATGTTATGAATATGTTATGACAGAAATTGAATAGTTTTATCATTGATTATAATTTGGCCAGAGGCCTCGTGGTTAATCAAATTCGTTATTGAGTTATCAGGTAAAATTAATTTGGAATTTATTTCAGGAGTGAGAAATTGCTCGAATGCAGTTGCGCAAATATCTAACATCTTGGGCTAAAATTTGTCTATTCGTGGCATTCTTTTATCAGTTTCACGACTCAGTGGATTATTTCATTATCAGACACGAGTTAGAATATAATGTGCTATAAACCTGAATAATGCGATCATTTGGTTACTTCTTATAGCAGTGAGAATTGGTTTTCTTGAAACAAGAGAAAGTCATTCACATTACTACTTTGCGTGTCCTCTGGAAGTCACTGGTGTATTAAAACGGGATTTTGTTGACGACAGTCGTATAAATCCCACACACGCCCTGAATGGAATAATTGTGAATTTAAGATTAATTGTTATGCTCGGAGGGAATGAATAACAATGTTACAATAATCCGGACTTAAAACAACCTTCACAATTCATACAAACTGACCATTGGACTTTCTTACAATATACCCAAACTGTTTTTCGTTTACCAATAAAAATATTACGGCCATGTTATGTGAAGAAGAGTTAATAACTAACGGCACATTTAATCTCGTTTAGCAACAGACGTGTATCAACGATGCGAATTAGTTACCCCATTTCAATGGAATTTGTTTGAACTGCGCATCAAGTTTTATTGTATTGTACATGTATTTAACGATTTTAACTAACCCTATGTTACTTTTATTTACACAACAACCCCCGTGTGTGATGTAGGAAAAATTTAAGTGAGAGTTAACCAGATTTGTATGCACTTCGTGGTATAGTCGACAACATTATTACTAACATCTACTACCCTTCTGATTGCATCAAACCCTGTAATTGTATAACGCCAAGACTCGATTATTAGAACAGAGCAGGTTAAAAGTATGATAGCTCTCGAGCTAAATCAGCACACCAAGAGAAGGGACGTAGCTATCGACGAGTCCCTTATGTCGTGGAAGGGAAGACAATAGTACATCCCTTCCAAACCGGCATGCTTTGGGATAAAGTCGTTGTATACAAGCCCGAGTATCAGCAACATTTTTCGAAGAGGGCGTCCCTGGATATACCCTTCTTCCGTGATGTAATGGACTATGACCGGTTCATCCTTTTGAACAAGTTTTTGCATTTCGCAGTCAACACCAAAGCAGGAGACGGTGATACCATTCCCCGCAAGCTGTACAAATTGTGGCCAATAGTCCAGCACACGAAGAGAAGAAACGTAGCTATCGACAAGTCCCTTATGTCGTGAAAGGGAAGACTGGGGTGCATGGCTTGGGATATGGGTATTCAGATCAGCCCACATCTTGGACTTCTTTGTTTACACTGGGTGGGTACGGTTTATGATCCAGGGCTTGATGAAAATCTACCAATGGGTTCAAATTCAAAATTTATCCTTACACTTGTTCGGCAGTTCTCCAACAGAGGTTACTGTATCACCTGGTCTTTATGATGAACTTTGTGCAAGAAGCACTGATGCTGTTGGAACCATTCGGCCTAACCGCATAGGTCTACCCAAAGAGTTCAGAAGCAGAAACTTCGTAGAAGGAAGATCAAAGCTGTGTATGGTGAGAAACTGATGCTTTTGAAGTGGAGAGGCAAGAAGGACGTCCACATGCTCAGCGCCATCCATGATGTCAGAACCAAGCACGTAGCAAGAGCAGATCCAAATAAGCCAACATTAGTGAAACCACCAGTGTACCGCGATTACAATCATACCATGAGTGACGCTTTCTTGTCTGCCTACCCAGGCGGATGTCGAAAAGAACTGAGATCTTTGGGATACAGTAAAATAAGTTTCATCAAATCGACCAAAGGTTATGACCTCTAGCGCGTTTACAACCTTCGTATTACATACTTTTACAATATTTGTGTACAATGACTGGCTATTTTAATGGGCAGTTTGGTTTCGACTTGTCAAAAATTCAAATTCAACTCTTATTTAAAGTTGGGTAAAAATGATGACCTCTTAGGGGTTCCAGAAGCTAAACATGTGATTTTTTTTATGAATCTAGAAAGTTATGGTCTGATATGTGAACAAATCGACAGACACCGAGATATTTGGATGTAAACATATTTTAGTTGCATCAAAATTAACCAGTGGTTAGAAAAAAAACAACATAATTTATATTGAAATAACAATCACTGGTTCATACACATATAGCACTTTACTAACTAATTAGATAACTTAATAGGTATTAACATAAATATAATCACAGCACAAGGAAGAACATGAGGGTAATTAGATAATTAAGGTACAAGAACCGAAGCCCTATTCAATAAGATCACTTAATAATTGGATGTACATATACTGCTTATAATAACTACTGCTTGTTTCCAGTGATAACAATTAATGGACTAAGGTATAGAGAGGATTGTAGATGTTGTTAATATATAATTGTAGTATAAGGTGTAATCATAAAGCTAATTAATAATTAAATGTGCAATATTTTAAACTCCTAGGTTAAGGAAAGTAATATCAGAACGATATAACTTATTTAAGTTAAATTTTTTTAAAAGATTTTTCTCCATTTTTATGAGCTCATCATTGGCCCCAGGAATATATAACCGTGTAACTCTGTTTAGTTCTGGACTGTAACGTTTAATTTGGATGGCTTCTATAATTTTTCCCTTCTTTTTCTGGTGTTTGTGGACTGCTAGTGTTTGGATGTTGTGACCCTTGTTTACATTGATATGCTCTGCTATTGCGGATACATTGGTAGTCTCTAGACCTGTGTTCTGGGATCCTTTTGTCAATTAACATTTCGTTTTTGTCCAATATATGATTAGTCACACGAGCAATCAACTTTGTAGACTTCTCCTTTTTGTTGAATTGGGTTAGTCGGTAGTAGTTTCCCATTATTTGTTTCAAGGTTGTAGATGTGGTAAAAGTTGTTGCAATGTTCACTGTCTTCAGAATTCTACTGACCTGGTAAGAAAGTTTTACATAGAAGGGCAATGTCACTCGGATGTCTGGTATTTCAGGTTTTGGATAATCTTTATGTTCGGTGTGGTGCGGGTGGTTTTAATGACACGGTTAACAAAATCAAGGGGGTAGTCGTTTAAGGTACAGAAGGCATCCCGAAGGTGATCAAGTTCTTTATTCAGGTAATCTGATTCGCAAATATTGTAGGCTCTTCGAACTAAACAGGAAACTACTGGTGCTTTTATATAGGTGGGATATCTTGAGTTGAAGTTAATATACTGATCCGTATGGGTGGGTTTACGGTACACACTGGTGTTGATGGAATTATTTATTCTTTGGACATGGACATCTAGGAAGGGCAATGATTGATTAACTTCTTCCTCCGTTGTGAACTTAATCCCCGGGTGCTGGTTGTTGAGGTGGTTGAGAAGGGCTGCTTGGTCATCTTCTTCCTCCAATATGACGAAAGTATCATCTACCTTGCGGAAATAACACAAGGTGTTACGGAGGACGATTGTACCGCACGATCTTCAAATTCTGTAAGATATATTTCTGAAACCAGGGGCTTCCCATTGGTGGGCGTTGGATTTGCTCGAAGAAGTCGTCTCCCCAGGTAAAGTAGGTGGAGTTAATGCACATACTGACCAGACCTGCTATGTTATCTGTTGACAAATTGGTTTCCTGCGGTTCCTCAAGGTTGTTGATCCGTGATCTAAGGGCTTCCATGGCTTCATCCCGGGGCACATTGGTGAATAGGCCGACCACGTCGTAAGACACAAATTTCCTCTTGTCACTTATATTTCTGATTTTTTCGCAGAACATAATAGAAAATGTAATGAATGAAGACGCGGTTGTGCCTAACGAAGTTAGTAGTTTGCTGAGGTACTGGGCAACATTATAGAAGACGGAATCTCTTGAGCAGATTAATAATCTTGATTTGATTGGATTCTTATGGGCCTTGATGGTGGCACGTGCGTGTGGTGGTCGTGGATGACTGCATCCGAGTTGATAAAACTGTTTTTAGTGATCTATTCTTGTTTTTTTATTTCTTCAAGTTTACTGTTTGATATAACATACTTTTTAAAAACAATAATTGTGTACAGGGAGTGGCCATTGTGTCAATATCGAACGAAACAGATCTTTTGCGGATAAAACTAAACATTGTGACTGGTAGAGTGTTTACAAAGAAATTGTGGACGGACAGGGGCGACAATGATTTAATACGTACACGAGAAAATGTGGGCGTATACAAAATCCATAAAGGCAAATAAACCAATACTATCTATGAAATAAAATAGAGTGCTTTCTTGCTATGAAATAAAATAGAGTGCTTTCTTGCGAGTTGTCAAAGAATTTCAGCAAGTTTGACAAAAATTGAATTCAAAAGATCGTCCGAAGCGCACCTGGATTTCGACACGGCCTCTCTCAATATACAGTCCTCAATGAATGTAAGCGTTTAAATGACGAGGCAATTAAACATGCGCGTAACTTATAAATGCAACAGCGAGATGCTGCTGGAATAATCCATTTGCCAAATCTCAATTTAAGAGAAAGTGGAAATATAGTCCACCCAATTCTTCTGGTGGATTATACCTCTTCAATATGTATAGATTCAGAATCAGGACGATGTCTGCACCCTTAATTAAAACATTAAAGATTTCTTTTAAATCTATGTAGTTTCACGATCCACATTCAAGTGGCCGTCATTTGCCATGTTCTAATAGAAGGCGCCTTCATGCGGAGGTCTGAAGGATTCTGAAACTGCACATTTTAAAGATATATAATACACCAAAAATCCATATTTCAATATATCACACATCTTCATTGAGAACCTTAAAAGTTTCCTACCAAAATAAGCCTGGTAGGAACTTCGCCCCCCCCCCCCTCCCGGGCCAAGCGTAATAATGTTTAAATATTTAGGAAGAATAACTAAGCTCACAGTAAATATTTTACGTATAAAATGTATCTTATTACAAATGAGGCCACGAGTGTTCGATGAGGCTTCGACATTTGAGTATTTTTTAAAGGCTTTCATGGTGTTATCCATATTTAATGTTTAAATATTTAGGAAGAATAACTAAGCTCGCAGTAAATATTTTACGTATAAAATGTATCTTATTACAAATGAGGCCACGAGTGTTCGATGAGGCTTCAACATTTGAGTATTTTTTAAAGGCTTTCATGGTGTTATCCATTTTTTTCTGTGATTCGTTATCATTATCCCAGTCGGCGCTGCACACTATAACGTTACACTATGTTTGATTTCTTCTGTGATTGGTTGTTGAAATACTAATTCCGTGTGACATTTTAACCACAATATGTGGTTCTTTTCAATTGGGAGTCTGTCCAGGGTCACTCTGGTTTGCTATGTAAATTTGCTAAAACGGACATTGCATGATCACAATATTTAAAATGGATGAAATGGTGTTTAACGTCCTACTGTTCTGCTCCGAACATAGCTATAAAGACGGACATACGCCATACAGTGTGCTATGAGGGGAATTTTATCCGACAGCGGCACTATATCCTATTCTTTTATCGAATTCCAACTGTTAAGGGAGATTTTACTTGTACGCCAATATGTACATGGGGACCTAGATGTTTGTCCCACCCGAACGGCTATACAGCTGTCCTTCTCAGACCCTCTGTCCTGCATCACTGACCAGGGGGAAAATCACGCTGGAAAATAGGGATGTACTTTCTCTGCCAATGCAGGGATCGAACTGCCGACCTTATCCATTTAGCCACCGTAACCTTAGTAGGCAAGCTGGTATTTTGTGATTTATCCAATCTAATTAAAATATAGATCTATATTTCGTTTCGTTTTTTATACTTTCGATGGCCTACACTCATGTAGATCTAACTAGTTATAGTGGAAGCTCACGTTCTATGACGTCCGGTATCAAGCACGGGCCATTTGACCCGATAACGTCAGTCATTCGATTAAGCAATTAGCGTCCGCCATGCTTTTCAAAATCTACTTTTATTTTGTTATGATTTCTATCCGCTGGTGTTTATAGTATAGACGTCGTTGGCTGGTAATATCTACCCACAGTTCCACGCATGAAAAGGTCAAACGGTCGATTCGACAGACCATTTGATTGGCTGACCCCTCATTTAAGTCAGAACACGAATTAAATAACAAGTCTTCCAAATCCAAGAGTAGTGAAGACAAGTAAAAACGAAATTTTGAACTATAAAAAACGAAACGAAATTGGATCTGTGTTTTAATCAGATTGTGATTTATCAGTTTAAAATATATTATTTTCATTCCAGTCCTTATTAACAATTCCATTTCATGTTATACCCGTTTGCAGTCCATTGTCTAATGTTTGTATGCTCGAATAGCTCATTTACGATTCACCTAAGCGGTTTAAGGGTTGTGGATTTAAAACCAATAGCGCTCATTAACAATTCCGTTTTATTCCCGTATACTGAAGCAAAGACACTCATTATCAGTTATTAATAAAGTATGCTACCAATTGGCCATTTAGGACGCATGTACTCCCCGTTTGTAACCAACTTAATTGCCTGTGTTTTATGACCGTGTTTCCGTGAAAATATCCTTAATCCAGTCCACAACATTTTGAAGAGGGAAGCATAACAATTCATTCTATTCCAGGTCTAATAGTCACATCATACAAAGTCGTTACACACATGTAGATTAATTTGACAGCTTGTCAATTGGGTTTTGGATATTATCCTGACATTACGAAATCTTGTTACTAACATTCAGCCACACCCCTCTCCAGAATGTTTACTTATAAAACACGATTTTCGCTGTTTGAAATTGTGGAAATATACTATTCAAAAAAAGTAGGGGATATTTGATTTTTAAGTGTTATTAAAGTCACATAATGAAACTGACGAAGAAACAAATGACAAAATGAAATGAAGTTCACATTCATCGATTTATTCCAAATGATCGTTAGACTAAGTAAGGCACAGACTGACCATTATAAGAGTAAAATGATGCCCGGGGTCAAACAGCAAAGTTACCACAGCATCACAACAAAGTCAGTAACGGGTAAATCCTCCTCTGTTTGCCAAACAAGCATTGATCCGACGTGGCATACTCCTAATGAGACGTCTAAGGTCATTTTGGTCCAGATTGTCCCATTCCTGTTGCAGCGCAGCAGTAAGTTCTTGGACATTGGCAGGACGTTGTTGACGATGTCCCAGACATGGTCGATGGGGGAGAGGTCGGGACTCAGTGCTGGCCAAGACAATGTGGTGATGTTCTGTTGTTGGAGGTAACCTGTAACGATCCTGGCCCTGTGACATCTTGCGTTGTCATCCTGGAAGATGAAACGGCGGCCATGACGTCGTGCGAACGGCACAACATGGACTGCCAAGATGTTGTCCCGGTAGTACTGGCCTGTAACACGCCCTGCAACAACATGTAAAGCCATTCTTCCAGCAACAGTGATGCCTCCCCACACCATAACAGAACCACCCTCAAATCGATCATGTCTGATGACGTTAACGTCTTGGAAGCGCTCGTTTCGACGACGCCACACCCTCCTACGTCTGTCCAAGAAATCAACAGTGAACCTTGACTCATCTGAAAACATCACATTGCTCCAGCGTCGATTATCCCAGTGTTGACGATCCCTACACCAACGACGTCTTGCCTGAATGTGATGATCTCTCAAACAAGGGATCACGCGAGGACGTCGGGCGCGGAGGTGACCCCTATGCAGTCGATTCCGAATCGTCTGGACACTCACTCTCACACCAGTGTCCGTTTGAAGACGAGCGCTGATCTGATTTGCTGTGATGACACGATTTCGCAAGGCCAAGGTACGGATAAATCGATCCTGGGCTTGAGTTGTCGACCTGAGCGTGGTCTGTCCTGTACAGATTGTGTATCACGGTATTTGGACCATAGCCTGCTTATGACAGACTGAGAAACATTCATCGTCCGCGCCACAACCGCCTGTGTTGTGCCGATCTGTAGCATACCAAGGGCACGTAACCTTTCATTTTGGGTAAGCCGACGCATATCAAAATTTGTTTTCTTGTCACTAAAACAATTAAACTGATGTTTCCACCCTGGAATTCAATGCCACAATGACTGTAACATTCAAAGTCAGAGTTGCTGTGATGACACGATTTCGCAAGGCCAAGGTACGGATAAATCGATCCTGGGCTTGAGTTGTCGACCTGAGCGTGGTCTGTCCTGTACAGATTGTGTATCACGGTATTTGGACCATAGCCTGCTTATGACAGACTGAGAAACATTCATCGTCCGCGCCACAACCGCCTGTGTTGTGCCGATCTGTAGCATACCAAGGGCACGTAACCTTTCATTTTGGGTAAGCCGACGCATATCAAAATTTGTTTTCTTGTCACTAAAACAATTAAACTGATGTTTCCACCCTGGAATTCAATGCCACAATGACTGTAACATTCAAAGTCAGAGTCGTGCAAATCTTGGGTTGGACCCCGATGATGATCCCAAGCATCACCTGCATTCCATGCGGTAGCTATTGGTGCGTTTGGGCGTCACATGTAACTGGAAATGTTTCTTCTGTTCTATAGTGACTTTTTTCGTAGTCATTTGCATATTTTAGTATTATGCCCCCAAAATCAAATATCCCCTACTTTTTTTGAATAGTATATATGGTGTTTTAAATTGCGACTGAACTTGCAAATAGCGATTATTAAAAAAATAAATCAAAACAGTAGAAATGGTCGTTAAGAAAGGCAACAACTATGGCCAGACAATGACATATTCAAATTTTCTAAGAAAGGGGGGGGGGAATTAGAAAAGAAAACCAAACATAACATGGCACGTCCATCCTTGGTGCTATTATCTCGGCATCTTTTTAGCAATTATTTTTTTTCTTCTGTAACAAGAATCGAATTTGCATTAAAGCGTGCTTTGATAAATACTACTTAAATCGGCGATCTGAATGTTTCATATGAACACCACGGTAGTTCTAATTAAAGTCATAAATATATACTTTTACGAGCTGTAGAATCAATTAAAGGGTTTTCGTAATCACGGGGGGGGGGGTGTTTTGTTCTTGTCGGGGCTGTTGTACGTCTGTACACAATAAAAGTAAACACACGAAAGTTACCACTGTGCACGGGCCAGTGTTGTAGGTTTATCCAGGTCTTGCTATTCTGGAAGCTCGTTCTGTTTACACTTCCAGCAGCAACTGCACGTTGGTATTTCTTCAATACCATCTCAGAGAGCTTCATAACTAATTCTGACTAAAATAAAGGGATCTTAACAGTATTTTACGCATAATTTTAACCAGTGGCAAAGGACGATCACCACTACCTGACATTTTATTCGTCATAACATTGGCGATACATTGGGAAACCTTAGGTCCCCATGATGCTGAAGTGAAGTGGTAGTACCTGTCCAAATTGCCCAGTTCGCCAACTTTACGAAGATGTGCATGACTGTCTGCGATATTAAAGAACTTTGCATTTATTGATAATAGAAATCAGAAGGTTTCACTCATCGGATTATATTTCAAATGCACAACGTTCTTATCAATGCAATTTCAACTATGTTTACTCTACGAAAGCTCATGAATGGAACATGTTTAATGGAACATATTTTAAATTTCGATCGTTAATACTATAGATTTCACATAATTACATTACAATAAACACATTGCCAATTAAGATAAACTGTTAATGGAACAATGATCATCCCAAAATGAACAGCTTGATCAACAGAGAAATTGTGATGAAAAATGATAATAGTTGATCTCTCAACAAAAACCGTTGAAAGCTTGGTGTTTTAATGATTGTAATGGTAAATAACATTAAGCGTTATTCCCTCATTTATTTGATATCCATGCTCGTGTCTTTGAATTGGGATTAATTTACCAATAAATTCAATAGTGTACCGACTTATTTTCTAATTTTATATGATATTGTTTCCGAGAATTCCATCGCATTATTATTTCATTTTCTATGGTTACAAAATTAATGCATTAACAATGTGCCATTACAGAATAAATGCAATATTAATGAAAATCTCATTTGTGTTTTACAGTTTTATAGGTACGTTCTGGTTAGTCCATTGTATGAATTTTAATGTTAATTATCCTTTGATCATATAGACGTTTAATAATGCAGTATTGTGGATAAAGGTGATCCGTGTGCCAGCTCGGTCAAAATGGAATTTAGTTTGTTTTAACATGCATAATGGAATGTGGTTTGTTTCAAGATGCACGATGGAAAATAATTTAGGTTACCTTCTCTAGCAGAGAATATTGGTCATTCGAAGGTCTGTGGCCCAGTAGTTCCGAAATGGAACCTCCAGTATATTCACAGACTATATAAAAGGACTAGATTGCTGTCAGCCATTATCACATGTGATAAGTGATAGAACCAGTCAAGCACTTTCCAAACATAATTTTAACACAAAGATCATTGCTACGGTAGATGCGTTATGAGGCTTTCGAGAAATGGGAGTGGCGAATTGACTTAAGTGATGAGTGATAACAGATACACGGGCGAATTTCTGCTTACTTATAATCTTTCGAAGACCAAATGTTATCATGTGAGGCTGTGAGGATATCTGATAATTCTATAAAGTAATTGAATGTCGCTAGATAAGAGAAAGCAAGAAAATTGAAATAGTCCGCATATTCCCTTGTATTTATTCATTGTAAACTTAATAAAACATGGCAATGCACAGAGTTTTTCTGTCGGGGAATTTGATATAAGAATACACGAAGGTCATAGCGCCACTGGCTGGGCAAAATGTCCCTCATTGTATACTACATAGCGTATGTCTGTCTTCATTAGCCCAGTACGACATTAAACTTAATCCCCATTTCATTTCATTTATTCACCAGAATGCCTGCGTATTGAGAGGACTACTTAACATGTAATATATATAGTTAACGAATCACTCATGTTATTTAATCATCTCATGTTTGAATTATTGGGTTTTAAATTAGCTAGTTGAAATTCTGTCAAAAAAATATAGGTGGGATAATGTCAAAAGAAACTTACATTTTAGATCACAAATAACCGGTGCTTTGTGTCAATACATCCATGCAGATTGAACAATGATGCATTGCTACTCCAGAAAACTTGGATTTGGTGTTAATGGAATTCATAATGTGAGTTGATTATATTTAAGAGAAAAAGTGGAGAAAACAATAATGGGTAACTAGAATAGGGAATTGAAAAATTGTCTATTAATAATATATGCTTGGTCATGGCTAATTAGCAGTCTGCTAGCTCTGTAGGCTGACTACTTCAGCTTATTTTCGCCTGACTTAGTATTCAATGGAGGGGATACGTTAACAATGACTAGAAAATCAAGGATTTTGTAACATAAAAAAACAAGCCATCAGTAAAGTTGATGTCCCCCAACCCCAATCAAAAATAAACAGATGACATGTATTCATTACCTGCGCACACAGCTTTTTTTTTATAAAGGTTCAAGCAATGACTCTACTTAATCCGAAAAAATATATTCATTGTCGAACTTTTGTCAATATATTGGTGATTGAAACTATACACCGAATTCACCCCCACCCCCCATATTGCAGCAGATATGTGTGACGATGTACCGCATCATTTATCGTAGTTAAGGCATTCACAGTGAACAACTGCATCGAGTTTGACCGAAAGACAGGCGCGTCGACCCATTTAAGTAGGTACCTGCTGTATTCGAAAGGCGAAGGACAGGAATGGCTTCAACCCTGTTGCTTCAACTGTTTTTGCAACATGTTTTTGTGGGTTTAGTATTCATACAAGTCTTCATGTGACGGATAGTAGCTTCAGTCATCCGGTTTACTAGGGACGCAACACAACTAAAGTCACGTAGACGGAGGAGAAGCTTTAAAGAAAGAAAGAGTGGTTGAAAAGATTGGTATTTCGTTTATATTTTATTCAGGAATAGTCTAGTGATTGCAGTACGAAACGCAGTTCAATTTGATAACGCTGAAATGTTGTGTAAGCACTATTCACGTCAAGAGTGTTGGGCTATATTTCAAACTTGCAGGGACGTAAAGGTAGAATTGTTAGCGCATTTTAAGGTGAATGAGATAATGATTGAGCAGCGTCATGCTACGTTTAGATAAGATAGTCCTAACATTACTTCTTGCAATTGTATTGCGTATGACTCTAATTAGTGGTGGGAGACTTGTACGAAAATATCTAATACCAGTTTTCTTTACCCATTTTGGGGGTTGGGATGGCCTAGTGGTCTAGCTGGCCGGTCACCTCTGGCTTGCAGCTGTGGTTTCGAGCCCTGGTGTGAGCGTATGTGGCATGGAGATAGGGGCGCCTTCTCAACCTCGTGGGTTTCCTCCCACTGCTAAAGACCCCTACACGCAAGCGAATTATTGAAATAAAAGAAAACCATATATTAGTCCCAAAATGACCTTGTTTGTGTCGAGTGGACGTTAAACCCCATTTCTCTCTCTCTCTTTACCCATTTGTACAGATGGCAGACTGTTTCTGAAATAAAATGACTGTCTTCCTCTAGAAGAGTCAACACATTATCTGTCATTCCACAGACATCGTGTAGACATCCTTACCGTGTTTTGAACTTATGGACGCTCATCATTAGTTCAAAAAGCGAGATACTGTAAATAATCAGGCAGTCATGAAATGTTTCTTTATCGTTTGTGGGGTCTGTAGAATACCTCTGATACCATTAGGCGTTTATGTAATTTTATTGACGATGATCGTTTGTCTTGGTCAAAATAGCGGTCGTCGTGAGAGACAGGCGGTTCCGTGGTTGGGGTCGTCGTAGTCTGCTTCTGTTAAACGTGTACAATTGAGCTTTTGTTCATTCACTATATATAGGTTTGTATCCCAAAGATCTTTCGGTATTGGCATGCATGCATCAGTCCGTAACTTCAAGGATTGTGGCTCCTGATTGCACGAACAATCACGCTCCCAGTTTGTGGGCCCCCTAGAGGTAACAAATGTTATGTAATTTTAATGAAACCGTCTCAACTGTTACAGCTTCGGGACCCTCTAGAAGTAATATTTTTATTTGATTTTAACAACTGTTAAAGCCCCAATAACACTCTTGTTGTAACTGAATAATATGTCCCAATCTTCATTCTGGTCAACAAATCGTATTATTTTAGAATATTCCAATTAAATGAAGATATAAATTTCATCTTAACACACCTAATTTAAAAAAATGGAAAAATTCAACCAATTGATTTGAAAAGTCTAACGTAAACCTTTTCAAATGTGACTTGGATTTTAAAATATTTTCGAACCCCCTGGACTAATAAAATCGGTTGTAATGGATAATTTACACAATAGGTAGGACATTTAAACATCTAGTACTTAGATTAAGGGTATTATTTATTTTCTGGAGCTACCAAGCCAGCAAGAATGTTATTGTCCCTTTAAAGTACATCACTCGCATACATTATGATTGAGTTTGAATTTCGTGAAAATTGGACATAAACTATTCACTCTTCTCTTTTCGCAAGTAGCGTAAAATTATATATTATCTGATATTCATGAAATTTAAATTGTTTATATCCCAGGTGGGGCTGAGAAGACTATGTACGAATGCCAAGAAGTTGTATATGTGGATTATAGAAAGCAAATAATGTCTTACGCGAATAGCGGAGTTGGGTGGTGTGGAGGTTTAATACGCTCGCGAAGTCACGAGGTCGTCATTGAGGCGAGTGGCGTGGTTTATATTTCCTTTAGAAGTGACATGGGGTACGGTTGCTTGTACAACCTCGTGGGGTTTCTCCGGGCCCTTCTGTTTCCTCCCACGGCTAAGACCCCTACTCGCAACCGAATTAGTGAAATCAAATTGAACCATGTTAGTCCCAAAATGACGTTAAACCTCACTTCTTTCTTTCTCTTACATGAATTAATTGCGCTGATCAGTCAATTCACTGGCTTCGATATGTTATTAGGAAACACAAGCGACGATGACGTTTCTTTAATCTGATTTTATATTCATTCGAAAATACTGATTTATGTTCGATTTATATTTTAAAAAGTAATCAATGACGATGAACTTGTCTATCAGAGTATAATCTGGTCCCCGCCATTCCCGCCAGACCTAAATCAAAATCAATTAAAAGCTCAGACATAAGTCTGGTTGGTTTATTTTGGTATACCTCATACTGATCTAGGGGGCACGTAATTACATATCCCATAATACATGATATAATAAGTCGTGGACGCATGCCTACGGCAAATTAATATTCATAAATATGAACCAAGGGTTTAAATATTATATAACTTTTTTCGTATCTTCCTGAATTAAAAAAACCGTTTAATTATATCACCGTTACATGGTAATGAAGGTTGAGTTCGAATTTCGGGAAAATGGCGGCCGTTTGTACGCGTATAGTGTGAAAATATGTTGTATCAAGGTTGTGGACTCTCTACACGTCACAATTCTTATCGGATTTTGACAAAATTTGAAATATAGGTTTATCCCCTTACGATCTTAGCTGCTTTCGAAATCGGATCGAAACTTTGTGGATTATGGCCCCTGATTGTACGAAGAATCATGTTTTTAGCTTGTGGACTCTATAGAGGTCACAATTTTGAACCGATTTTGATGAAACGTCACAAATATGTTAATAATGCAAAGATCTTGGTTTCTGCGGATATCGGATCATAACTTCCTAAATTATGGCCCCTGATTGTACGAAAAATTACTCTTCCGGACACCTGTTACCACTGTTTGCTGTGTATTTCGTACACGATGAACAGTCCATTTGCTGATTACACTACTTTGCCTAACTATTTTGCCTATTACGTTCTTTAGGACTTCGATTTTTACCTAATGGTTTGGATTGTTCGTACTTGGTTTTATTTTACTTTATTAGCTTATGGTCCCTCTGGAGATCCATATTCCTGAAGCAATGGCGCGAGAAATCCCTCTCTTACCATTGCTGGATAGAAGTCATATTCTTGAAATTGGGCGGGGCGTGTCTCTTTTTAACGTCCAATCAAATCCCTCCTCTCTTCTCCCATTCGGCATAATTTTCAAAATGGCCGACGAAGAAAACATGTTTGGACTTAGTCTCTTATCATCCAAACAAATATTCTCCGTGCGTTGAAGACTAGGGGGTTCTGGGTGACCGAGACTAGCTGTCACTGGATAATTGAGCAAAACAAATTTCGCGGGTTATGACGTCGCGATTGTCACTAGATACATTGCGGTAACATATTTTGAGGTCTGTTTAACCCCGATATTGTTTGTTACAATGTAGGTCATTGGTTGGTAATGGCACTACTGACAAATAATAATTTAGCACAACAATGTTCACTCAAGATAGCAGTGTGAAGTGGATTAGTTCTAATCAAACGAAACACTGCGCAGGAGTATGCTGGAGATCACAATTATTACCTAATTAAAAAAAAAAAAAACATTTGATTATATCACTGGTACAGGGTAATATAGGCTGAGTTGCGTAAAAAACGGACCAAAATTGACAAACAAACTGTCCGCCGTTTGTACGCGAATAGTGTAAAAAAAAATATGGTATATCAAGGTTGTGGACCCTATATAGAGATCACAATTTTAATTCGATTTTGATGAAACTTGAAATACATGTTTATAACCGAAAGATCTTGGTTCCTGTCAATATTTGCGCTGATTGCACGAAAAATCGCCTTTATTATCTTTTGGTCTGTCTGGTTGTCACAATTATTATCGGATCGCGTAAAACGTTACACTGTAATGAATGCTTGGTTCGAATTTTATGAACATTGGACCAAAATTGCTGAACAAAATGGCCGCCACTTTTACCCGAATGGTGTAAGAATATGGTATTACATGGTTGTGGACCCTGTAGAGGTCACAATTTTAATCCGATTTTGATGAAATTTGAAATGTCAGTTTATAACCCAAAGATCGCGATTCCTCTCGATATTCGGACACATTGGACCATAACTTCCTGGATTTTGGTCCCTGATTGTACGAGAAATCATGTTTTTTGCCCTGTGGACACGATTTCATTCCGAATTAAAAAACCGTTTGACTATATCCCGTTACACATTAATGATGGTTGAGTTGGAATTTCTTGAAAATCGATAATTGAACAGTTAATTCCATAATTATTAAAAATAAAACAAACAAATTCTAATGATTTTCTGATAATAACTTAATATGCGATTGATGCCCGGGCGATTTAGCTGCTGTTTGGGCGTATGTTTCTTTGCCTGGCAACTTATTTTTGTCAACGACTATCGAATACATCTGGTATCTTATTATCCATTTATGTTTCCGAATTCCGTAATTTAACTCTTTTCTGTTTATCATAGGTTTCTGTAAAGGTTAAAGGTGTGAATTATTTCTTCAAATTACTTGTTTTGTGTATTTCTATGGAATATTTAGTATTAAACAGGAAATTTACTTGAAATGTAGGGATAAAATGGACTTAATATTGTTATTTTATGGGATAAACGGCGAAGTGTTTGATTTTGTCCCCATCTACGAAAAGGGTCCAACTGGTAAGTAGTAGAAACGGCTAGCTTTAAATATGTTCCAAAGAATTATAAGGACTCAAACTGTAATATTTTCATATTGGTTTAATAAAAATGTTATTAATGGGGCTATTTTTTGGTTTATGGATTTCGAATTATGTGACCCGTGTGGAGTAGCAAATTTTGAAAATTGAGCCGCTGTTTTCACATTCTCACAGTGATGTAGGGTATGTTTGCTTCGGGCAAAACTTGAGTTAATTATTGAAGACATTTCTGTAAATTGCACGAAAAACAAAGGACAAAAATTTCCCGGTAATTGTGGTTTCCAGAACTTCTTACGTTTTTTCACGGATTTATTTGTTACATTGCAGGAAAATAGCCGTGTATTTAACAAATAATTAACAACGCAGAAATTATGAAAACAAGAGCTAAGTGATTGTAAGCAAGTAATCAGGTTATGTCAAGATGAATAAATAAGAATATCAAAGACAATACTTATAGTATACAACATACAAGACAAGGAATAAGAATAATTGCAGACACACGCCCCCTCTATTTTTTTAGGTAGCGAACAATTTTTGACTCCATATATTCTCGTGGGAAAGGAAAACAAAAATAGTTCAGACTTGATATCGTAATTTACAGTACTAGTACTTAGCACTCCCAAGTGGGTGCAGCACACCTAAGCTTTCTGAAATTCTTGAATCCGACCCTGCATTGAACTTAGATGCATACACTGATAGTTGCTGTTTTGTGTAGAGGCATTATCAAGAAAGAAAATAAATAATGAATTTTTTTACAATACATCATATTCAAAATAACCGTAGATATACCTATAATACAAGCACTTTGGTCAACTCTTAAAAGATATCAAATCTTGGAAAACTACTAATGGTTATAATGTGTTTTTTTATAATGGATCTGTCTAAATTGTGCACACAATTTAATTGGAAAATCCACAATATTAATGCAAAGACAAATGGCGGTAAATCGTAAATTATATAATTGAGCGACTGTCAAACATCGAGAAAGCGATAATGTCTCTTTAAGTGTTTTACACAAAATTAATTGAGAACAATTAAACCTCGATCGAATTACCGGCATTACAAAGTTTCACATTTGGATTTGTTTTCAAATAACATGCGTGCATTATCCCTCATATTTTTCATATTGACCTAGCTGTTCAGTTTGTGATTATTGGTCCATTAACAGTTCAGTCGTATTAACATTGGGCATATTTGCCTTATGTTGATTATAAGAATTCAATAGTTTTGATGAACATACAAACAATGTAAGATCACTAAAAGGTTTTCATGTTTATATTATAGTATACCTACGTGATTATACCTTATTCTAATTTGCAGATACCAGGCTGTTATTTTGGTAACAGAATACACAAGTATATGAATTTAAAAAAAAAAGAATATTGCCATATATTATTTGTAACGAAGATATGCACTGATCTGTCAATACCAACTCGTCGAAACATATCTGTTCGTGATTGTGCTTAATTCTACCAATAAGAACAATACCTTTTCTTGCATATACAGGTAGATAATCGCGGTTATCAGGTGGTGACACGCGGCATTATTGGCTTTCACTTCATTCAAAACTTAGCCACAATAAAATAATGTGCTTGATAACGTGTTTAGTGTACAAACCGGTGATTGTTTTCCATGTCAATTGTGTTGTGTTTCTTAATCCAGGAATTTTATTTTCTTGAACCGGGTCCTTAAGCCTTTAAGCCTAATTAAACCCACGGGTCACAAGTGTGTGGGATACAATTGCTAAGCGACGTTTCTCGGGTCTATATTAAGCAATGATCACATATGAATTGCACTGAGAGGCTCTAATATACATGTAGAAATAATACTGGGAAATAACAAAATGGGGATTTACATATTACTTTTCTTTATACACCAAGCAGTGCGTTATGATGGAAAACAATCCTGGACAGCGGCGCAAGGGCTTACTCTTATATTGAATTCCAAATATTAAGGGTTCTTTTACGTGCACGCCAATGAGTATACGGAACCTCAGGTTTCGTTCCATCTGGCACTCTCGACTTGCACCACTGAAAAAACCACGTCAAAATGTGCCATGGGATTTTCTCGGCCAACACCGGGAGCGAACCCGAGACCTTCAGATTAGGTCAGTTTCTTACTCATTGAGCCACCGCGGTTCCATGAAAACAATACTTGCCTCTGTTTCTCGTATTCGATCTTGACTTCTGTACTCAGTAAATAAATAATGTTACACACATGTGTATAGTATCCTCTGTTTATCGTACATGGTGTTTAGTGATTGCACTGAAATGAGCTGTTCTGACAATGGAGACAAGTCCCTCATGACAGGGTGTTCTTCAACATCTTTTAAAGCGAGCTGCATATCTGAGCAGATTATGGTCCTGCGGGGAGCAAAGTGGCGCGGTTGGCTAATGAAGACGGGCATATGAGGGGCATTGCTGAGTCCTACCCGCATCCCAATTGTCGAACTTTGATTTATGTACACGTCAATGTGTACACTGGACCACTGTAAACCATGCCGGAAAACCCCTTAAAACTTTCTCGGCCAACACCGAGACATTCAGGCTATCAAGCTAGTGTGTAATTCACTGAGCCACCATGACACCCAACAAAATACCTAGTCTAGAAGGTTAGACTGGACTTTGAGAAATAAGAGCACACAGGTTTGTTTTTTACGTTTATTTTAATGTTTTCTCTTTATGTGTTCACAGAAGCAATCTGATGCCTTTTTAGAAAATATAATTGTATTCCATTGTCTAAAACTTGTAGGTCTATACACCAAGATCACAATCTTAAATCAAAAACAAAATGCAAATCTAAGTGGCAAGTAGCTTAAGAAAGGTGTAGCATTTGCCAGGAACGTCTTGCTAAGCAGCCTGTCTGTGGTGCATTATAATCAATATAATACACTAAAAATACATCGTTTGGATACTGATTTACAAATTTGAAAACAATAAGTTTTTTTCAGTTTAATCCGGGTCCAGCAGTGTATGGTTTAGTTAATGGCAAATTTCAGGGGTTGTCCGTGTGTTAACAATAGATGGTCCTCGAGAACCGTTTGAAGTGAATAAGTTGAATGGATGATACAAGAATGAATGGTTGTTGTCTATCTGTTTTCTTGGCGGAACAGCCTTCGGATACTACGTTAGTGCCAAGACAGGTTCGAGTGGTAAAGATGGAGTAATACGAATCATGACCATTAGTAAAAATACAAAGTCCTAATTTGTCAAATTTTGTAACGGGAGAAATGGTTGCCCTTGTGCAACATTGGGGTATCGACTGATAACCTACACGTGGACCATTAGTATAATAAAATGCCGCTATACGCAGATTACAGCAAACGGTTAGCTATTTAATCAGGATATAAACCTGTGTATGTATAAAACATATTGACTCTCCTGACGTCAGCAAAATTGCTTACAAATATTAGCCTTAAAATATCTAATCTGCCAAAAATGATTATTTTGTCGGCTCATTTCACACATAAGAGAAAGCCTACAAATAATCCAGATGTCCCAACCTTATTTGTATTGTAAATCCAGCCCCTGCCTCTACCCACACACACTCAATGGACATTATTTGTACCTAGTCGTTCTCATAATTTGGGCCCGCTGCGATATTCCAATAAAACTTCCGTTATGCCCATTTGTTAAAATGGCAGTCAAAAAACAACAGCTAAAACTATCTTATTTATCTCTTTTGAAAACATTATTAATAGAGCCACATTAATGAAACCTTAACAGTTGGAATTCGAAAATGAGTAAATGCAAACGCTACGTATGTACATCTTATAGTGCGCTTAATATAGAAAGGTATGCGATGTTAAACTGGCTCCATTTAATTTCACCGCATTTCATTTCCCACACAACAGCTGCAGCACGAAATGAGTAAGAAACCTGTCTCCCGTAATCTGGAAACACCTAGCAAGTCAAATTTTGGTGAAAATTGAGTTAGACTCCTATTTGGACTTAGTACACATGTATATAATAATAGGGTTTTTTCTCCTTCACCGAAAGGGCTTCTAATTATCTTCATCTATAAAGACACAAATAAAGTTGGTTATATATTCAGTAGCTTAACAAAACAGTTTTCCTTTGTTTACTCAAAACTACATTCAACAGTGTTACTAATACTATGTTTTTCCAGATTACGGGAGCATGTTATATAGCTTATAAAAAAGCTGCCTGTTGCTGGGTAGTCTAATGGAATATGTAAATTATAGCGACATTATTGTAGTGACACATGTTCCGTTGCAATAATAGAGATATCTTACTTTTTGTACTAAAATCTAAGAAGCTTAAATATTTTTTCTACTAAAGAAATATATCTTCAATGGCAAACAAATATTCTCACTTACACGATTATTCCACTTAGGCCACGTGCAGAATTCACTCGGATGTCGTAAACAGAGTAAATCATAATCCCACATGGCTTTGAGAAGACACATCAATCTCTATCTCTTTATCTAGATTCAAGAAAGGCGGTTTTCTGTTAGAAATAACCAATTGATCTCATTATTTAGGGTTGAAAAACATGGCTTTATACTGATAGAGTAAAATCGTTCGCATGGATAGTTTCCACAATTTTAAATTCCTACATGCTACTGAAATACGTCAGGGGAAATCGTTCCTGTTGAATACCCGTCTTATCTAAATGACCTACATGTAGTACTGAAGGTAGAACCATTTCTGGCATCTCACCATCATCTGTCATTGTAGTAACTGGCCTTTAATAGTACACAAAAATATCGTTGATTTTATAAATTAAGGTCTTTGATTAAATGATTTTGGAAATACAGCCGTTTTGTATTGTAGCAGGAAGAGTTCAGGGGAATAACGATATAAGTAACCTTTTCCACCAACCCCAGTTAATGGCGCCATCTGGTAGCAAATTGCATAAGCTTTCTGTGGAACAATCAATTTCGGGTAAGAACGATCAGTCAATCAAACCAGGGCCCTTCTGGACAAATACAAGTCCAGCGACCCTTTATTTAACCTTAATTTGCCTGAATAGTGGAGGTTAGTTCTACTGGTAATTATGGTTCGTGTTAAAAATCATTTTGAAGTTGTAATTAAACCCACTCGTTGTTCTGTTCGCGTCAAACATTCTCGTCCAAAAGTCTGTATTGCGAAAAGACAAAACGTGACTAAGATATACTATTCCAAAAAAGTAGGGGATATTTGATTTTTAAGTGTTATTAATGTCACCTAATGAAACTGACGAAGAAACAAATGACAAAATGAAATGAAGTTCACATT
Organism: Patella caerulea; assembly: GCA_036850965.1. Lineage (NCBI taxonomy): Eukaryota > Metazoa > Mollusca > Gastropoda > Patellidae > Patella > Patella caerulea. Next base: position 18,883,333 of record JAZGQO010000021.1, read on the forward strand.
CATCGATTTATTCCAAATGATCGTTAGACTAAGTAAGGCACAGACTGACCATTATAAGAGAAAAAAGGAAACCCGGTGTCAAACAGCAAAGTTACCACAGCATCACAACAAAGTCAGTAACGGGTAAATCCTCCTCTGTTTGCCAAACAAGCATTGATCCGACGTGGCATACTCCTAATGAGTCCAGATTGTCCCATTCCTGTTGCAACGCAGCAGCAAGTTTTGGACATTGGCAGGACGTTGTTGACGTTGACGTAACCTCTGTCCAAGCATGTCCCAGACATGCTCGATGGGGGAGAGGTCGGGACTCAGTGCTGGCCAAGGTAATGTGGTGATGTTCTGTTGTCACATGTAACGAGGTAACATGTAACGATCCTGGCCCTGTGACATCTTGTGTTGTCATCCTGGAAAATGAAACGGCGGCCATGACGTCGTGCGAACGGCACAACATGGACTGCCAAGATGTTGTCCCGGTAGTACTGGCCTGTAACACGCCCTGCAACAGTGATGCCTCCCCCACACCATAACAGAACCACCCCCAAATCGATCATGTCTGATGACGTTAACGTCTTGGAAGCGCTCGTTTCGACGACGCCACAACCTCCTACGTCTGTCCAAAAAATCAACAGTGAACCTTGACTCATCTGAAAACATCACATTGTTCCAGCGTCGATTACCCCAGTGTTGACGATCCCTACACCAACGACGTCTTGCCTGAATGTGATGATCTCTCAAACAAGGGATCACGCGAGGACGTCGGGCGCGAAGGTGACCCCTATGCAGTCGATTCCGAATCGTCTGACCACTCACTCTCACACCAGTGTCTGTTTGAAGACGAGCGCTGATCTGATTTGCTGTGATGACACGATTTCTCAAGGCCAAGGTACGGATAAATCGATCCTGGGCTTGAGTTGTCGCCCTTCGTCGACCTGAGCGTGGTCTGTCCTGTACAGATTGTGTATCGCGGTATCTGGACCATAGCCTGCTTATGACAGACTGCGAAATATTCATCGTCCGCGCCACAACCGCCTGTGTTGTGCCGATCTGTAGCATGCCAAGGGCACGTAACCTTTCATTTTGGGTAAGCCGACGCATATCAAAATTTGTTTTCTGGTCACTAAAACAATTAAACTGATGTTTCCACCCTGGAATTCAATGCCACAATGACTGTAACATTCAAAGTCAGAGTCGTGCAAATCTTGGGTTGGACTCCCATGATGATCCCAAGCATCACCTGCATTCCATGCGGTAGCTATTGATGCGTTTGGGCGTCACATGTAACTGGAAATGTTTCTTCTGTTAGGTTCTATAGTGACTTTTTTCGTAGTCATTTGCATATTTTAGTATTATGCCCCCAAAATCAAATATCCCCTACTTTTTTTTGAATAGTAGTTCTTCCTCTGTACTCTTCAAATCACGTGACTATATATTTATGTAATACAATTTTACCAACCGCGGTAATGAAGACAGAGAAACGCAATGGGGTTTGGTTCAGATCTGAATAATAAGGCCACCTGCAGATTTGGTCGAAGTCACCAGATGTAAACAGGACTAGGGGCACGTGATTGTTGACGAGGATTGTGAGTCGGGATAGGTCTTAGGATACAGTTACGGATAGCACTATTTAGGGTTTCACACTGCGTAGCTTGTGTGAAACACTATTGTTTTTGTTCGGATTATTATTAGGCTTTCAGACTTTCGTCTGAAAGCCTATTGTGATTACTAAAATTATTATTAAGCTTTCATATTACATATGAAAGCTTATTGTTTCTGTTAAAGTTATTATTAAGCTTTCATATTACATATGAAAGCTTATTGTTTCTGTTAAAGTTATTATTATTAAGCTTTCATATGTATTACATATGAAAGCTTATTGTTTCTGTTAAAGTTATTATTATTATTATTTTTTTTTTTGTGTGTTTTCTGCAAATCGGATTTCTCAGAATCTATCCATAGGATCTTTCTGAAATTTTGACCTACCCCCCCAAAAATGGGGTGCGAACCTTGATTAAATGTATTTTCAAAACGTTTTACGAATCCGAAATCACCGAATTTTACGAACGAAAAAACTGACAATGCATAGTCGTATCTTTGTTATTTTTTGACCGATTTTACTAATTCTTTTTTCTTTGAATACCTTGAAAAAAATCGTTTTCATCTGCAGTTTCACATTTTCGTATTTCGAAAATTCGTCGCTGTGATTTCGAACCGGAAGTTTAGACCAATTTGACAACTTCTTTAATAGTTGTACGATTTTCATGAAATTTAGTATACAAGTAGATCTTACCGATGTGACTTCAAAAATATAATTAGAAATTTTCTAAATTATCTCCCCTTGGTGAAATTAAGGATCAAAGTTTTCAAAAAAATCGTCGAAATATAGGTCAGAATGACCTAAAAAAAATTTTCGATACTCGACAAGTAATTACTGATTCCTACACAAAATATGGAGTTTGTCGATCGAACCGGAAGTGCCACCATCTTGAAACATGAAAAATCCCTAAGGCTTTTTTGCTATTTTACTTACAGACACGGGAGTTATATTTTCTGAATCCTTGAAGGATGGCCCAAAAATCATAGGGAGCAGAATTTTGATTTCGGTCACGTGATGGTCACCATTTTGAATTGAAAATGAAAAGTAGTAGCAATTTGAAGGGCCGAGACTTTGAAACACAATAACTCTCCTTCTAATTGAGCTAGAATGTTCAAACTTGGTGTAGACGTTCACTAGGACAATGTCATGATTGAGTCCAAAGATGAGCATTTTCTGCCAAGGGTAAGCAGAGATGGGCATGCTGATTTGTTGATTCTTTAGGGCACGATAACTTCGGTTATAATGAAGGGAGGGCTGTGAAACTTTTGTCAATAGAGAGTCCAATAGCTAGCCTGTTGTGTGAAATCATTGTATCATTTATTTTAAATATCAGGGATAGGCGAAAAAAAGAGATTGAAAATCCAAAAATTCGTATTTTTACAATTTGGAGCATGTTTAGAGGTCTTTCTCGTAAAGTCAACTTAATATTTTTTGGGAACTTCTTCTACAAAGAGTCTTATTGGTAGTCTTTCATATAAAACCATCGATCAACAATCCAACATATCAGGAGTAGAAGAACAAAAGGATCGAACATTGAAAACGGCATCCTTTCATTGTTAAGCGACACATGCAGTGTGGGTGACTACAATCTACACATTTAGTCATCGTATACAGCTTATTCAACAGTATCGAATTCCAACTGCTTAGGGATATTTTTTAGAATCTAACCATAGGATCTTTCTAAAACTTTGACCTACCCCCCCAAAAATGGGGTGCGAACCTTGATTAAATATATTTTCAAAACGTTTTTCGAATCCAAAATCACCGAATTTTACGAACGAATGCTTTTGACCTACAATGCTGTAACTTTGTGACTATTTGACCTATTTAATTAATTCTTTTTTCTATGAGTACTTTGAGACATTTACTTCAAATCTGCAATTTCGGATTTTCGAATTTCGAAAATTCGTCGCTGTGATTTCGAACCGGAAGTTTAGACCAACTCGACAACTTCTTTAGTAGTTTTACGATTTTCATGAAATTTAATATGTAAGTAAACCTTAATGATGCGACTTGAAAAAATACTTTGGAAATTTTCTAAATTATCTCCCCTTGGAGAAATTGAGGATCGAAATTTTCAAAAAAATCGACGAAATATAGGTCAAATCATCTTGAATTTTTTTTTTAGGTACTAGCTACGAGACCACTGATTAGTACACAAAAAATGGAGTTTGTAGCTCAATCCGGAAGTGCCACCATCTTGAAATGTAAAAACCTCAAACGCCATTTTGCTATTTTACATACAGACACGGGGGTTATATTTTCTGAATCCTTGAAGGGATGGCTATAAAATGTTGGCAGTAGAATTTTGATTTAAGTCAATGGATAGTCACCATATTGAATTGAATATCAGAAATAGTGAAAAATGGACATTAACGGGCATGTAAATTATCAGAACAGACCGTAGTTTGTTGAATTCGTTTCTTATCTTTGAAATTAATACATTTGGGGATAGCCTAGCTCATTGTCGAATTTTTGGTATTTGCAAATTTCAAAATTTCAAATTTCGCCTTTGATGTTTTCCGTGCCGACAAAGTTGTTTTCGCGTGAATAACTCCGATTAACAGCTTGAAAATAATCAAATGGATCGCAGTTTCGCGATTTTGTCTCAAATCTGGGAAATCAATACATTTCTGGTTAGCCTCCTTTCAAAAATGGGTGGTGGCCTTGGAATCAATATATTTTCAAAACGTTTTGCGAATCCAAAATCACCGAAAACAACTGATGAAAAAATTGACCTTGACAGCTGTGTTACTTCGTGATTTTGTGATCTATTTTACTTTTCTGGTTAGCCTCCTTTCAAAAATGGGTGGTGGCCTTGGAATCAATATATTTTCAAAACGTTTTGCGAATCCAAAATCACCGTAAATAACTGATGAAAAAATTGAGCTTTGATGGAAACTATATAGAAAAATAAAAGGAAACATCAACAATATATAGGTCTTGCACACATAGGCTTAGAACTTTGCAGCCAGTCCTCATATTAATTGAAATTGAATAGGTTTGATTTGATATAATTATTTGTTTTCTATTTTAAAACTATCTAAAAAAAATATTTTTAATCATTTATGTTATTGATTTAGATTAATACTGTTTATATTGTGTACATTTTAACACCTTCATCGATTAATAATGGTTTGCATAGTCATCGTATAGAGCTTATTCAACAGTATCGAATTCCAACTGCTTAGGGATATTTTACGTGCACTCCAATGTGTACACCGGACCTTGGTTTTTCGTCCCATCTATATGTTAGTTTGTGTCGAATGGAGGTTAAGCCGCATTTATCTCTTTCTCTTTTATTTTTAAAGTTTTGTAATAATCGGTTGTACTGTACTGTAAAAGTGATAAAACAGAAAATTTCGCCCGGTAGTAATGTTTCTCACATTAAAGTCACCAATTTGCTCATTTTAGGGGGCAAACGTTTATTGCGAACAATTAAGCTGGTCAGGGGGGGGGGGGGCTTATTTTTAAAAGTTTTGTAATATTCGGTTGATAATTAAAGGTACCGTGCAAATTAAACTGTTAAAATAGAAAATTCCGCCCGGTTGAAATGTTTCTCCTTGTAGGTCAGCAATTTGCCAAATTTAGGGAGGTTGCGTGGCTAAATGGTTAGCACCTGCGCACTGTATCGTAACGTCTGTCATTGAGTCAACTGGCGTTGTTTCGATTGAAATGCCCGGTTGAAATGTTTCTTGCTATAAGTCAGCAATTTATCGATTTTAGGGAGCCTGAATGGCTGTATGGTTAGCATGTGCGCGCTGTATCGTAACGTCTGTCATTGAGTCAACCGGCATCGTTTCGATTTCCAGGTTGCACGTGACATGGAGTATGGTGTCCAACCTCGTGGGTTTTCTCCGTGTCCTTCGGTTTCCTCCCACGGCTGATTTCAGATTATTGTTATGACTGGGTGCAATGTTTCATACTATATTTAGATTTGTAACTTCGCGAGTTTTTGACCAATTTTGATAATTTTTTCTTCTTATCCTTTTATTTAGGATACTTGATACAATCAATGACACGTGACCATGAATATGAAAGCTTTCATATCTGCATGGGACAGTAGCAGATCTAGTTATTATTTTTTTTTTTGTGTGTTTTCTGCAAATCGGATTTCTCAGAATCTATCCATAGGATCTTTCTGAAATTTTGACCTACCCCCCCAAAAATGGGGTGCGAACCTTGATTAAATATATTTTCGAAACGTTTTACGAATCCGAAATCACCGAATTTTACGAACGAAAAAAATGACAATGCATAGTCGTAACTTTGTTATTTTTTGACCGATTTTACTAATTCTTTTTTCTTTGAATACCTTTAAAAAAACCATTTTCATCTGCAGTTTCACATTTTCGAATTTCGAAAATTCGTCGCTGTGATTTCGAACCGGAAGATTAGACCAATTTGACAACTTCTTTAATAGTTGTACGATTTTCATGAAATTTAGTATCTAAGTAGATCCTACCGATGTGACTTCAAAAATATAATTAGAAATTTTCTAAATTATCTCCCCTTGACGAAATTAAGGATCAAAATTTTCAAAAAAATCATCGAAATATAGGTCAGAATGACCTGATTTTTTTTTTGGATACTAGATAAGTAATTACTGATTTGTACACAAAATATGGAGTTTGTCGATCGAACCGGAAGTGCCGCCATATTTAAAAGTGAAAAATCAATAAGGCTTTTTTGCTATTTTACTTACAGACTCGGGAGTTATATTTTCTGAATCCTTGTAGGAAGGCCTAAAAAATGTCGCGAATAGAATTTTGATTTCGGTCACGTGATGGTCACCATTTTGAATTGAAAATGAAAAATAGAAGCAATTTGAAGGGTCGGGACTTTGGAACACAATTACTCTCCTTCTAATTAAGCTAGAATGTTCAAACTTGGTGTAGACGTTCACTAGGTCAATGTTATGATTGAGTTCAAAGATGAGCATTTTCTGCCTAGGGTAAGCAGAGATAAACAAGCTAATTTGTTGATTCTTTAGGGCACGATAACTTCGGTTATAATGAAGGGAGGGCGGTGAAACTTTTGTCAATAGAGAGTCTAATAGCTAGCCTGTTGTGTGAAATCATTGTATTATTTTTTCTAAATATCAGGGATAGCCGAAAAAAAGAGATTGAAAACCCAAAAAGTCGTATTTTTACAATTTGGAGCATGTTTAGAGGTCTTTCTCGTAAAGTCAACATAATATTTTTTGGGAACTTCTTGTACAAAGAGTCTTATTGGTAGTCTTTTATATGAAACCATCGATCAACAGTCCAACATATCAGGAGTAGAAGAACAAAAGGATCGAACATTGAAAACGGCACCCTTTCATTGTTAAGCGAAACATGCAGTGTGGGTGACTACAATCTACACATTTAGTCATCGTATAGAGCTTATTCAACAGTATCGAATTCCAACTGCTTAGGGATATTTTACGTGCACTCCAATGTGTACACGGGACCTTGGTTTTTCGTCCCATCCGAATGACTAGACAGCTGTGCTTGTCAGGCCCTCCGTTCTGCCTCACTGACAAGGGGAACCACGCCGGGAAATCGAGATGAACTTTCTCCGTGCAGAACTTTCAATTCAGGCGAAAACGTTTATTGCATACGATTAAGCTGGTCAGTTGGAGCTTATTTTCAAAAGTTTTGTAATAATCGGTTGGTAATTAAAGTACCGTGCACATTAAACTGTTAAAACAGAAAATTTCGCCCGGTTGAAATGTTTCTTGCTATAAGTCAGCAATTTTCTGAATTCAGGGAGGCTGAATGGCTGAATGGTTAGCATGTGCGCACTGTATCGTAACGTCTGTCATTGAGTCAACGGGCGTCGTTTCGATCTCCAGGTTGCACGTGACATGAAGTATGATGTCCAACCTTGTGGGTTTTCTCCGTGTTCTTCGGTTTCCTCCCAACGGCTAAAGACCTGTAAGCGCAGGGGGAGTTTTTAAATAAAATTAAAAAACATATGTTAGTCCCGAAATGACCTAGTTTGTGTCGAATGGACATTAGGCCGCATTTCTCTCTTTCTCTTTTATTTTTAAAGTTTTGTAATAATCGGTTGGTAATCAAAGGTACTGTAAAAGTGATAAAACAGAAAATAATCGGTTGGTAATCAAAGGTACTGTAAAAGTCATAAAACAGAAAATTTCGCCCGGTTGTAATGTTTCTCACTTTAAAGTCAGCAATTTCCCGATTTTAAGTGGCAAACGTTTATTGCGAACGCTTAAGCTGGTCAGGGGGGAGCTTATTTTTAAAAGTTTTGTAATATTCGGTTGATAACTAAAGGTACCGTGCAAATTAAACTGTTACAATAGAAAATTTGGCCCGGTTGAAATGTTTCTCGCTGTAGGTCAGCAATTTGCCGATTTTAGGGAGGTTGCGTGGCTGAATGGTTAGCACGTGCGCTCTGTATCATAACGTCTGTCATTGAGTCAACTGCCGTTGTTTCGATTTTTTGGTTGTACGTGACAAGGAGTATGGTTGCCTGTCCAACCTCGTAGGCCGTAACCGCCGCTGCCCGGGTAAAATTTCCCTCATTGCACACATTATGGCATATGCCCGTCTTCATTAGCCCATTTTAGGAGCAGAACAGTCGGACGTTAAACCCCATTCAATTTCATTTCATTTTCTCTATGTTGCTTATTTATTATAGTGGATAAATATTTTTCTGGTTCTAGCAATTATTTAATTTCTGCATAGAAATCTTGCTTTGGCCAGTTTTTTTTATTGCAGAGTGCCATTCTTGTTTAAACAAACATGATCCTTTGTTTAAAACATGCTTAAGAAGTCGTCACGATTTCCTACTTATAACCAAACATATTGGAAATATTAGTCTGGCATTATTAAATCCTAATTTTATTGGTCTTATTTAAAATTAAACTTTCATTTAACTATGAACAACCCTTAACGTGTCTCTTTAAAACTATTAAGTACTCTAAAACAGTAGCTCAACCTTTTGACCTAAACTCATTAATTTACCATTTTGTTGTGAGCGACTTCTTATTCTTCCTATATGACATATTGCACGTGTCTGATTTCAAAGGGGGGTTGAGTGGCTGAATGGTAAGCACGCGCGCCTGTCATTGAGTAAACTAGCGTGTTTTCGAATGCCCGGTTGTACGTGACAAGGAGTAAGGTCGCCTGTCCAACCTGCCATTTTTAATTTTTTTTTCCCGCCATTTTCATTTCATTTTCTCATCCGTCTCATTACAGTAATACAAGTTTCAGTTATTTCCCTTTAGTTTTCAGATTATTGTTATGCCTGGGTGCAATGTTTCATACTATATTTAGACTTGTAACTTCGCGAGTTTTTGACCAATTTTAATAATTTTTTCTTCGTATCCTTTTATTTAGGTTACTTGATACAATCAATGACACGTGACGATGAATATGAAAGCTTTCATATCTGCATGGGACAGTAGCAGATCTAGTTATTATTATTTTTTTTTTGTGTGTTTTCTGCAAATCGGATTTCTCAGAATCTATCCATAGGATCTTTCTGAAATTTTGACCTACCCCCCAAAAAATGGGGTGCGAACCTTGATTAAATATATTTTCGAAACGTTTTACGAATCCGAAATCACCGAATTTTACGAACGAAAAAAATGACAATGCATAGTCGTAACTTTGTTATTTTTTGACCGATTTTACTAATTCTTTTTTCTTTGAATACCTTTAAAAAAACCATTTTCATCTGCAGTTTCACATTTTCGAATTTCGAAAATTCGTCGCTGTGATTTCGAACCGGAAGATTAGACCAATTTGACAACTTCTTTAATAGTTGTACGATTTTCATGAAATTTAGTATCTAAGTAGATCCTACCGATGTGACTTCAAAAATATAATTAGAAATTTTCTAAATTATCTCCCCTTGACGAAATTAAGGATCAAAATTTTCAAAAAAATCATCGAAATATAGGTCAGAATAACCTGATTTTTTTTTTTGGATACTAGATAAGTAATTACTGATTTGTACACAAAATATGGAGTTTGTCGATCGAACCGGAAGTGCCGCCATATTTAAAAGTGAAAAATCAATAAGGCTTTTTTGCTATTTTACTTACAGACTCGGGAGTTATATTTTCTGAATCCTTGTAGGAAGGCCTAAAAAATGTCGCGAATAGAATTTTGATTTCGGTCACGTGATGGTCACCATTTTGAATTGAAAATGAAAAATAGAAGCAATTTGAAGGGTCGGGACTTTGGAACACAATTACTCTCCTTCTAATTAAGCTAGAATGTTCAAACTTGGTGTAGACGTTCACTAGGTCAATGTTATGATTGAGTTCAAAGATGAGCATTTTCTGCTTAGGGTAAGCAGAGATAAACAAGCTAATTTGTTGATTCTTTAGGGCACGATAACTTCGGTTATAATGAAGGGAGGGCGGTGAAACTTTTGTCAATAGAGAGTCTAATAGCTAGCCTGTTGTGTGAAATCATTGTATTATTTTTTCTAAATATCAGGGATAGTCGAAAAAAAGAGATTGAAAACCCAAAAAGTCGTATTTTTACAATTTGGAGCATGTTTAGAGGTCTTTCTCGTAAAGTCAACATAATATTTTTTGGGAACTTCTTGTACAAAGAGTCTTATTGGTAGTCTTTTATATGAAACCATCGATCAACAGTCCAACATATCAGGAGTAGAAGAACAAAAGGATCGAACATTGAAAACGGCACCCTTTCATTGTTAAGCGAAACATGCAGTGTGGGTGACTACAATCTACACATTTAGTCATCGTATAGAGCTTATTCAACAGTATCGAATTCCAACTGCTTAGGGATATTTTACGTGCACTCCAATGTGTACACGGGACCTTGGTTTTTCGTCCCATCCGAATGACTAGACAGCTGTGCTTGTCAGGCCCTCCGTTCTGCCTCACTGACAAGGGGAACCACGCCGGGAAATCGAGATGAACTTTCTCCGTGCAGAACTTTCAATTCAGGCGAAAACGTTTATTGCATACGATTAAGCTGGTCAGTTGGAGCTTATTTTCAAAAGTTTTGTAATAATCGGTTGGTAATTAAAGTACCGTGCACATTAAACTGTTAAAACAGAAAATTTCGCCCGGTTGAAATGTTTCTTGCTATAAGTCAGCAATTTTCTGAATTCAGGGAGGCTGAATGGCTGAATGGTTAGCATGTGCGCACTGTATCGTAACGTCTGTCATTGAGTCAACGGGCGTCGTTTCGATCTCCAGGTTGCACGTGACATGAAGTATGATGTCCAACCTTGTGGGTTTTCTCCGTGTTCTTCGGTTTCCTCCCAACGGCTAAAGACCTGTAAGCGCAGGGGGAGTTTTTAAATAAAATTAAAAAACATATGTTAGTCCCGAAATGACCTAGTTTGTGTCGAATGGACATTAGGCCGCATTTCTCTCTTTCTCTTTTATTTTTAAAGTTTTGTAATAATCGGTTGGTAATCAAAGGTACTGTAAAAGTGATAAAACAGAAAATAATCGGTTGGTAATCAAAGGTACTGTAAAAGTCATAAAACAGAAAATTTCGCCCGGTTGTAATGTTTCTCACTTTAAAGTCAGCAATTTCCCGATTTTAAGTGGCAAACGTTTATTGCGAACGCTTAAGCTGGTCAGGGGGGAGCTTATTTTTAAAAGTTTTGTAATATTCGGTTGATAACTAAAGGTACCGTGCAAATTAAACTGTTACAATAGAAAATTTGGCCCGGTTGAAATGTTTCTCGCTGTAGGTCAGCAATTTGCCGATTTTAGGGAGGTTGCATGGCTGAATGGTTAGCACGTGCGCTCTGTATCATAACGTCTGTCATTGAGTCAACTGCCGTTGTTTCGATTTTTTGGTTGTACGTGACAAGGAGTATGGTTGCCTGTCCAACCTCGTAGGCCGTAACCGCCGCTGCCCGGGTAAAATTTCCCTCATTGCACACATTATGGCATATGCCCGTCTTCATTAGCCCATTTTAGGAGCAGAACAGTCGGACGTTAAACCCCATTCAATTTCATTTCATTTTCTCTATGTTGCTTATTTATTATAGTGGATAAATATTTTTCTGGTTCTAGCAATTATTTAATTTCTGCATAGAAATCTTGCTTTGGCCAGTTTTTTTTATTGCAGAGTGCCATTCTTGTTTAAACAAACATGATCCTTTGTTTAAAACATGCTTAAGAAGTCGTCACGATTTCCTACTTATAACCAAACATATTGGAAATATTAGTCTGGCATTATTAAATCCTAATTTTATTGGTCTTATTTAAAATTAAACTTTCATTTAACTATGAACAACCCTTAACGTGTCTCTTTAAAACTATTAAGTACTCTAAAACAGTAGCTCAACCTTTTGACCTAAACTCATTAATTTACCATTTTGTTGTGAGCGACTTCTTATTCTTCCTATATGACATATTGCACGTGTCTGATTTCAAAGGGGGGTTGAGTGGCTGAATGGTAAGCACGCGCGCCTGTCATTGAGTAAACTAGCGTGTTTTCGAATGCCCGGTTGTACGTGACAAGGAGTAAGGTCGCCTGTCCAACCTGCCATTTTTAATTTTTTTTTCCCGCCATTTTCATTTCATTTTCTCATCCGTCTCATTACAGTAATACAAGTTTCAGTTATTTCCCTTTAGTTTTCAGATTATTGTTATGCCTGGGTGCAATGTTTCATACTATATTTAGACTTGTAACTTCGCGAGTTTTTGACCAATTTTAATAATTTTTTCTTCGTATCCTTTTATTTAGGTTACTTGATACAATCAATGACACGTGACGATGAATATGAAAGCTTTCATATCTGCATGGGACAGTAGCAGATCTAGTTTATTATTATTATTTTATTTTTCGGGGGAGCCTATTTCTCATTGTCTGTAACAGATACAGATCTGGGACGTAATTTTCTATCAGGAAACCATATAGTGGCCATCCCTTCCACTGTATTTGAAACTTCTGCGCAGACCGGAAGTGGCCGAATTTTGTGCGGTGCCAAAAAATTAAAAAACGGCCGTAGATTCGTCAATTCTGTACCTATTTTCATACAAATTACATTTTTGGAAACCCTGAGTCTTTTCTCGGACGATAGCAGTTGAAAATTTAGCAATTTAGAAACTTCGCTGCTGACTTCTAGCATTCGAAAAATGAAAATATGTTGTTTAAGACACATTTTTTGTTATTTTTCAAAATTTTCAAATTTGACCTACATTTTTGGATACCTGAAGGCAATCCGGTTCCAGTAATATAAGTTTCATTCAGAGTCATCGCCCTTTATTTTTCGATTTTTTTCGAATTTTCTTCACATTTTGTGAGCTTAAGTTTCGTTTTACGGCCGGATCGACGTTTCTGAAATTCCTGGAACATGAAGTAATATGGTCAAACCACCGTTTAAAGCAATTTCAACAACAATCCGTAAACCGGAAGTAGTCGAAATACTATGCGATATTTTGAAAAAAACGTGAAAAATTGGTGTTTTGGGTAAAAACACGATTTTTCCGTCCGATATCAACGGATTAAACAAATTAAGGTATCATTTGGTCGGGCGGTAATTGGACCACTGAATGATACCCAATTCGTACGGATACGATCAGCAGGAAGCAAAATATGGCTCGCTGAAAATCAAGTATTTTCTGATTTGGAGCGTTTTTAGATGCCTGTATCTCGAAAACTGCTCCACAGTTTTTTATGAAACTTTCTCTATAGAGAGACCTTGCAGTAATCTTGTGTACGAAACATTCCATTACGACTTTGAAATATCTGGAATAGGTGAAATAACGGACTGAAAATCGAAAAAAGTCGAAAAATCGTGAAATTTTGGAAAATGCTCTGCTATTTTTTAATTTTAAGAGATCTTCAAAAAAAAATTGTATATTCAGATAGCTGACCTAATTACGATTCTAACGATGTATAATATGTATGTAGTTATTGAAATTTAATTTTCGATATTTTAAATTTTTTGCATTTTTGGCACTTTTGAACCTAGGATTTCTCAGGGGCATTTTATCTGATCAGATAATGTAATATATCATTACAGAGCCCTGTGGCTATTTTAGTGCCTAAACCGGTTATCAAAACTATATCGACAATAATAACCATACCGGAAGTATTCAAAAAATGTTAAAAAAGGTTAAAAACATTGTCGCACTTGCAAAAAACTTGATTTCTCCCTTAGGTAATAGCGGACCAAAAGAACTAAAGTGTCGTTGGATAGCCCTATTAATGGACCATCATATGGTATCTAAATAATACGATATCGATGGTAAGGAAATAAATTATTGTGTGCCAAAAATCTAGTATTTTCCGATTTTTTAACATTCTGAGACGTCCTTTTCTCGAAAACGACGCCGCAGATTTTTCTTAAACTTTTCTTACTCAAAGTCCTATCGGTTGTCTATATAGTGAATCAAAAATGAAAAGCATTGAAATAATATAGGTGGTCCAAAAATGGCATCAAACTTTGAAAAAATTGAAAAATCGTTAAATTTTTGTAAACGCTCTTTAATTTATCTTTTTTTTTCAAAACTGCTCAATGGATGTTTCTGACAATTCTGGTACAGAAAGTTAAGTATCCAAAGACCTTCGTAAAGCTATCACAACAACGATCGTAAAACCGGAAGAAGTCGAAAAAATGTCCGATATTTTGATAAAAAATAATTTTTTTACGAAAATCTTTTTTATTTATGAATATTTTTTGATGATATTTTACACAGGGTTCAAATATCATCCTACTTGAGCAGAAATGAGAAAAAAAAATTGTCTCGGTAATTTGTGTTAGCCGCCATCGGCTAATTTAGTTTTTCGTACCCAGAAAAATTATTTATTGTTCGATTTGTATAAAACAAAGTTCATATGCTCCGTGGTCCCAATTGTAATTTTTTTTGTTACGGTGAAATTTTTCTGTCGGCAACGGAAGTGACGTAATATTAACAAAAACTTCAATTTTGATAGTTCGGTACCACTTTTTGAAAGCAAATATTATTTTTTTTCAAAACTGATATAACTAAATGGATGCACCCTGCAAAGGTGCACAAAATCCTTAGCTCATATTTTTAAATTTCAATTCCATTTACGGGCAATTTCGAATAAAATGTAAAATAAAGTGTAAAATTCAGTTATTTACAATTCATTCAGCGTCTTCATATTTTGAAATATTTATTTGTAATTTCCATAAACTCGTAGCACTAATCCAGACAAAGAGAATGTTTGCGAAAATTAGTTTGTAATATGAGCAGTTGCCGAGAAATATGCAATTTTGCATGCATCACGTTTCACGTTATTTTGCCTATGCAAGAGTGAATTATTATTGGATTTGCAATATTTTTTCCCATTTGATGCCTAATGCCAATTTGGACTAGGTCAAGCCAATTTTACATTTTCACTGTGACCGGAAATGACGTCATTTGGGCAAAAACTGTATTTTTAACCTAAAAAACTAAAATTTTATTCAAATCAGTCTCCGTTATAATATTTTTAAAATTATGATATTTGATTCCCATCAACGAATAGAATGAAGCCATAAGACCATACAGATACCACAAAATGGTTTCTAACTTGTACGTTTACAGAGAAATAGGCGATCTTCTATAAGTCACTTTTCAAGGTTTTTGGTATATAAAAGTGTCAATTATTATTCGATTTTTATAATTTTTTTTTTACCATGTGATACCTTATGCAATTTATGACTTCTATGAACCAAGTTAACATTTTCAATATCACCGGAAGTAATGAAATTTTTGCAAAAAACGTATCTTTAGCCTTCAAAACAAACATTTTTTAGAAGTGATTTATATTCATTATTCGTTTAACTTTATAACGTCTGACTCTAATGGGCAGTGAGAGTGAATCAATACCATCATATTGATATCAAGAAAAGGCTTCTAGCATGTTCCCTTGTCGAATAATAACCAATTTTCCCAGGGTCACTTTTAAGTTTTTTACCTTCTTAATTTCAGTTTATGGGTTATAGGTTAATTATTTATTGCCCTAAATGTATAAAACAACGTTTGGATTTTGTATGTTGCGAATTTTCGACTTATTTTTCACCTATAAAAATTTCTTTCGGCACCGGAAGTGACTTAATTTTGCCATAATTTACAATTTTGCCTGGTCTTTTCGCCAGCAAATA
The DNA here is from genome assembly GCA_036850965.1 of Patella caerulea. Taxonomy (NCBI): domain Eukaryota; kingdom Metazoa; phylum Mollusca; class Gastropoda; family Patellidae; genus Patella; species Patella caerulea. The sequence goes on from JAZGQO010000021.1 coordinate 18,899,003, forward strand.
TTACTTTTACATATGATAGAGGGTGTCACTAAAGCAAAACAACCTAAAGTATAGTTTGGTAGCTCAATGGATCGGCTATGGTATAATAAACTTCCTGTATGATTCCTGAAAGCCGGTTCAGTGCTGCTTGCAGGTCTAGTTCTTATTATTATTATTTTTTTTTTTCCATTTTGATCATATCTCAGAAACTACTTGTCGGATTGATCCAATTTTTTCGGTTTTACTGGGAAAGTGGGTGTGACTTAGAGATTAAAGCTATTTCAAACGTTCTGCGACAATGCGAAATGTCCGAAATCACCGAAGTTGTCGTTTTTTTAAATAATGCCGTAATATTAACAACACTTGTTGGATTGTAACGTTTGATAGATTTTGGCATAGCCAGAGACAAGGCACATGGCCACGGTTCTTTAGAATTTTGAATTTCGACGAATCTTCGGAAATATTAGGCGCCAAAGTTTGGAAATTTAAATTTTGACAAAAAACTTTTTTATTAATGAATATTTTTTGGTGGCCTTTTACCCACGGTTAAAGGGTCGTCTGATTTGGGCAAAAATGTTAACATTTTTTGTCCCGATATTTTTCCGTGGCCGCTATTGGCTAATTCAGTTGATCGGTTATAGATACATTATTTATTACCCGATTTGTATAAAACAAAGTGCATATGCTTCGTGGCCCCAAGTGACATATTTTTTGTTACCGATGAAGTTGCCTGTTGGCACCGGAAGTGACTTTAATTTAGCAAAAACTACAATTTTGACAGTTCGGTACAACTTTTTGAAAGCAAATATCATTTTTTTCAAATCTTATGTGACTGAAAAGATGTGCCATGTAAAGGCGCACAAAACATCGGGCTCAGTTTTTTTAATTTCGATTTCGTTTTCAGGCAATTTGGATTAAAGGGTGAAAAAAGGTGTCAAAATAAGCTATTTACAACCCATCCTGCGTCACCATATTAAAACATATATCTTCGTAACATTCATAAACTCGTAGTAATAACCCATACGAAGAGAATGTATGTGAAAATTAATTTGTAATATGCGCAGTTGCCGAGAAATAGGCAATTTTGCATGAGTCACTTTTCACGTAATTTTGGCTGTAAAAGAATCAATAATTATTCGATTTTCAATTTTCTTTCGCCATTGGATGCCTAATGCCATAGTGGACTATGTCAAATCATTTTACGTCTTACGCTGCCACCGGAAATGACGTCATTTGCTCAAAACTTAAATTTTAGCCCTCAAAAACAATCTTTTATTCAAATGAGTCGTACTTGTTATCTGTTTCAAATTATGATATTTGATTCTATTGATCAAATAGAATGAACCCATACGATCATACAGATACCACAAAATGGTTTCCAACTTGTACGGTTGCAGAGAAATGGGCGATTTTTCTTAAGTCACTTTTCAAGGTTTTTGGTCTACAAAAGTGTCAGTTATTATTCGATTTTCATAAAAATTTTCACCATATGATATCTTATATCATTTATGATTTCATAGAACTATTTTAACATTTTCAGTATTACCGGAAGTAATGTCATTTTGGCAAAAACTGTATTTTTAGCCTCCAAAACAAATATTTTTTTCAAATGAGTCTGATTTGTAATATATTTAAAATTATGATATTTGATTCCAATCAACAAATAGATTGAACCCATACGATCATATAGATACCAAAATATAGTTTTTATCATGTGCGGTTGCCGAGAAATAGACGATTTTCTACAAGTCACTTTTCAAGGTTTTTGGTCTATAAAAGTGGCAATTCTTATTCGATTTACATACAATCTTCGCCATGTGATGCCTTATGCCATTTCTAATTTCATAAAACTAATTGAACATTTTCATTATCACCGGAAGTAATGAAATTTCGCCAGGATCACTTACAAGTAACATATGTATAAAATGAATTGATATTGCTGGATTTGGTTGATTCTTCGTCCATTTTATTTGATGTTTGCAATGCCTATGTGGAAACCTGTTTAATGGTTTCATTGGTATCGGAAGTGACATATGTTCAAGGGCAACGTGGCACCGAAAGTAACGTGGCACCAGTGAAACCCGTCATTCCTGCATGCAGGTCTAGTCCTTTTTACATTGACACAATCCGCCGGTGACCTTAATATTTCGATTGGGCCATGGAGAGTGCTGTAAGGGAAATTAAGCCGGCATAAAGGCGTTTCCGGATATTCTTCGAGTTTCTTTACGGACAGGCCAATGTAAATACGAGAGGTAGATTTTCGCTCCAACAAACTGTTTAACGTTGTTCCCTTTCAGACCATCCGGGCTGCGCCATACCGCAGAATCTCGACATATACATCCTTGTAAATTGATCAGGTGGTCATATACTTAGCATATTTCGAAGATGTCGCCCGTTCAGGCGGTAAAATGGGACGATTTACAACCTTGTGAAATGAGCATATGTTCACACACTTAGCGCCATCAAGTCTAAAAATCAGACTGGAGTTCATCTACTACAGTGCTATTTTCCGGAAAATTGATATTAGCTCAGTGGTCAACAAGAAATGTTCATTGTTGGATAATATGCATAATGAGTAAAACACGAAACGGGCTTCCAGAAACACGCGATTAGCTTATACGTAGCAGAAAAACCTTTCCAGTAATGTGTTTAGAAAACGTAATGCCGCGGTGGCCATTTTGAAAATGTTCTGACTGTGTAAACATACCACCATTTCACGCAGTTGCAAATTGCAGAAATTGAATCTGCGCCCAGAAAATATATTAACATAGAAACGCGACTAATTTTTCAAAATCAGTACATCGTCCCATTTTCCCGCCGCAGTCATTTTAGAAATATTCTAACTATGTGAACATATTGTGACCTTTCCACACTGTTGTAAACAGCCGAAATGGAATATGCGTCCCGAAATTTAATCCTGATACCATAGACGACTACTCCAGCAATATCAGTACATAATTCCACTTTCCCGCCAAAAATGACCACCAGGTTGTAAATATTCAAAATAGTCAGTTGTTAATGGCTGAAATGGAATCTGTGCTCCTGACTCCAAAGACGACTACTTAAAATGACCGTTTTTTTAAATATGCAAAATAGTTCAACAGCTGTAAGGGTTAGAAATGGAATCTGTGTCCCTGAAAACATATATATTGACATCAAACACTACTACTTAATCAAAATCAGCACATCAACAGATGGTCGCCATCTGGGAAATATCTCTATATAGTGATGGAAGAAAAATATCCCAACTATGGTCACGACCCCTGCCAATATTAATACATTGCCAAATCACAGTTGATATGTCGATAATACACTCTGTCGAAAAAAAGAAATTCAAATATGACATTTCGTCGTTGGTATACCCTCGATGTAACAGAAACCGCGTCACGCAGCTGAGCCAAACTGCTGTGGCCATACCCTCAAGTCTGACCCCAATGAAGTTGGATTTGACGATATCGGCGTATTTCAGAACAGCAGCTCTAACTTAGGCATTTACGGGTTGTGTCTGGCCTAGGATTCTACGCCGTCGAGCAATTGCTGCTGCAATAGAGGTCGCTGTTGAGAACCGTTTCCGCAAATGACGTATCCGGAAGTGGTGATCAAGGTTAGGAGGGATCACTCTTGTTTGTCCTGAGGTCGGGCGGTCACGTGTTGAACTTCGCTGCCGGTAGCTATCCCAAAGGAAAATTCATCAGCTTGGCTTCATATGTCTGGGATTCGCCTGCGTGAAACCGACCAATATCGTTGTTGCGTTGGTCTTCGTTCAGATGTGGCATCACTTGGTTCGTTAAGTATTTACATGCGCAATGGATTTGGAAACCGAGAACCCCCAGATGTTAAAGACCTTAGATTTAGGTACTTGTGTCGTGGTGTAATCAAGCAAAAACAAAAGGATGACCAGTCACAATTAGTGACCCTACCTTCAAAACCAAAAATGAATTTCTTTTATACTTACATAATGACATTAAAAACAAGAAAGATTTATCGAAACAACGACCTCGTTAAATAAAATAAAAATGATGAAAAATTGGCAGTGCGTTTCTTTTTTTTTTATTATAAAAAAGGTGAAAATAAGTTGGAATATTATGCAAAATGGCTACCCACAAATAATGGCCCCCCATACTATAAAGAGCTACCCAGATAAAATGTCAACATTGTTTTGGTTTTGTTGTCATTAAACATCAAAACCTTCAAATTGAAGCTTATTCCAGGATTTCTACCCGACAAGCTGACGAATGGAAATTATGTAACAAACCGAATCAGACAATTAGGGCATATCTATGAATCAAAGCTAACATCAAACCCTAGAGGATATACAATTTATGTGAGCTCTCTTAACTAGTGAATTATTACTGACAAAATCAGACACGTAACCAAACCTGAAAACATCATTCAAAAAATAGTATTGTCATTATTAATGAAAAGCTCCCTGATGGCAATAACCACTTAATACATTGTATACTGAAAGATGGAGAAGATAATTTTAAACCGTAACATTATATGACATAAAAATAGTTGAAACGTCTCTTATGTCAATCTATGGTTACATCGTTTGATAACTAACTAAGTGACTTCTAGCTTAATAATTGAATTTGTGAGATTTAAATTATACACTGCTTGATCAATAATCAATGACTGTGGGTTATATATTTTTTCAAATTGTGGTCTTTGAGAGATACTTACGCATGCATTTTAATCTTTATTGAGGTAATGTGACCCTTTGATCTCCGAGATGCCACAATGCAGGCGTTGTGATGTTTTTATACGTCTTACATACATACCTTAGGGTCAAAAGTCGCCCAAAAGGACCCCTGAGCGACCTTTTACGGAAGACCCAGATTACAACGAAGGACTGTCATGTTGCTGTACTTAAGTGATAGCTTTCATTGAACGGAAAGAATAGACACACTCCCGCATAAGTTCAGGAAACAGACGCTATTCATGGCTCACGATTTTATTATGTTTAATTAACCCGTGCATAGCAGAATACTGCAGTAAAACTAAATGCGTGACAAACGAGGCTATCAGGTCGAATGAAATGTAAACAATTTTGGTTGGAAACGAACATACTTTCACCGTTTTTAATACCTTAAATCACTGCCCAAAGTTTTAGGGGAGACCCAGATTAAACGATGGACTGTCATGTTGCTGCACTTAAGTGATAGCTTTCATTGAACGGAAAGATTAGACACACTCCCGCATAAGTTCAAGAAACAGACGCTATTCCAGCAATGGCCAGAGAGGGATTTCTCGGGCCATTGATTCAGGAATATGGCCTTGCTTGCTCTTCCCTAAAAAGAAACGGTGGAAAATAATAGTTTATCCCATTTCAGAAAGTCATTTTGATACAAATCTTCGAATTTCTTAGAAATATGAAGATTAATACAAACAAATATGAATGAAATAGCTATCGATAAGTAATGTGAGTAATATATGGAGAACCATTGTTGATAAGAGACCCGTTACCAAACAAACCAAGACGGAACTTGTGAATGCCAATGATGCTTTCACAGCAAATCAAAAACGAGAGCTACTGTTGCTCAATGTATCCCAAGAAGATGGGACAAATGCAAAAATTCTTCAAATTAATTCTCATAGGCTCGAAATGGCATATTCATGTTTCTCGTCCCCAGCATCCCGCGAAACGACATATCACACATGTATATTGTTATTGCAATTAAAAGAATACTCTTCACGCCACTTCCTACTACAATTTGGGATTTTGACTAACTTTGACCTACTTTTCGTTAGATGAATCGGAAAGTGCCCTGTGAGTACTGTGGCCAACAGAATTTATAAATGATATATTACCTGGGTCATTTTGCCAACAATGTTTGTCCACCTCAATTTCAGACCAGTTTTGGCCACCATATCTTTGATTTTTGGTTTTCTGAAGGTAGCTCTGGGCATAACAAAACAAATATTTTTACTATGACCCCTTCTATGAGAAACCATCGTCAAACCTTGTTCCCCGACTACTTTGTTTAAATAACATGTCCCCAAAACCTAATGAAGTAGACATGTATTCAAATCTAATTATTGGTAATACAGTCGATTCTCCCGTTATTTTACGAACTGTTCAATATGACATGTCTAGAAACAAGACTTAAATGAATCAAAGAGAACTGCCATCGACCATGAACGTCACAATATATTTGACCTTCTTGCAACTTTATTATTATTTTAAGATGATTTTAAAAAGATATGGACGCTGTTATTAAAACAAATTTGATTTTATTTTAGAGTCTTAAAATCTCCAAATTGCCAATTCTACAATAAACACTAATTATAAAAGATGATCTTCAAATCGATATGAACGCTGTTATTAAAACAATTTAAATTTGTCTTAAGAGTTTTCAAATCTCCAAATTGCCAATTCTACATGTACAATAAACACTTATTAAAAATCCACACAACTGTAAAGTAAGGCCAATTCATCAACCACCAGAGATTCATTTAAACCAACTGTGGAATTTGATTAATTCATTTCACAATCCACATAATGTGTCTTCTGCGTGTTTTCGTAATATTACAAATACATTATCATCAATTTCCGAGAAAGGTAAATATCCTTCCATGCCTTAGCGGGTGTTATTTGTGAGTACTGTCACTTTTAGAATTTCGATTACATACCCTATGTTGTGTTCAAAAATGGGGGAAATCGAAACGGAAAGGTTTTTGTGGCGGGAGGGGGCTGGGCCAGGCCCCATGAGAGGCCCCAGTTTTTCTTTAAAAAAAACTGCCTGTAAATGGTGAAATTAGAGTAATTACGAAACTACCAAACAGATAATATATTAAGAAATTATTTCAATTAGTTATAAAAAAAGACATAATTTCAAGACTATTTATAGAATTTGACATCAATGTCATTTGTACCCGAGATACGGAAGCGTTTGCTTAATGTATTCTTCTTCTTTTATCAAAGTTTAACTTCCGTTTTCACAAAATGTTATATGTTATTATTATTAACTAAGGTTGAGGATGCGCCAATATATCCCAAACCACATATCCTCACACCAGGCCCCAAGTTCACAAAGTATTCTCAGACTTAAGTTGAGAATTTACTCAACTTTCAATCACTGTTTATAAGAAATATTTTTCGTCCAGAAACACAAAACTTTGCATACAGTTTCTAAGTAGGGTATTTGATACATTCAAACAACAAACGTGTTTTAAAAAGGCTATATTTTAGCTACTATAAGGCAAACAAATTTGAGAAAATTCTTACCTTAAGTCTGAGAATGCTTTGTGAACTTGAGGCCAAGGCTCGAAATCATTACCGTAAACCAGAGGTATCCAATCACACTAAAGTTTAATACGCACCTTTAGTTTCACTGAAATTTCAATCGGGTATTGCTGGCGATCAATTATGTAATTGGAAACCGTATCCATATTTTCTTTTTTACATATTAAAGTATTATTGCGTCATTCTAGCACAATTTGGGACTCATTTACACAAAATACCCATATTTTCTTTTTTACATATTAAAGATTAAAGTATTATTGCGTCATTCTAGCGCAACTTGGGACTCGTTTACACACTGCAATATTGTGAAAGTTTAATTTATAATATGTATTTTCATAAATAAAAAAAGGAAAAAAGAAGATTCGATTCTGTGCAGTATTTACAAAGGTATGCTGAATTGAAATTTTGTTTGCTGTGTAATAAGCCAGTGTCATTTTGTTGTCCTCGAATAATTATTTGTGGACCTATTTTAAATCCAATTGAGTTCAAGCTGTGAGATTATCTTGCGTTGGTATTTTCATCTTGTTTTCTTAATTAAATGTTAAATAATCCTTCGCATGGGTTAAGCCGTGCGAAATTTGTTATGTTAGCGAAAAATGCGCAAACGAAGCATCGTTACTTCAACCCAGTTCAAAATCTGTTTCAACTGTTGTATTTAAAAGATAATCTGACCATCTACCAATTGTATGTACATTAGTGATACAATTGGTTAAACTAGCAACTGACAAGTGACAACAGGCAGAGGATATTCAGAGTCATTATTAGTAACTTGTTGTTAGGTAATCAGTAGAGATAATCACGTGATGAGACGAACCGGTAACTACCAAGAGCATCCACAAAGTGATAAGTATAATCAAGCGAATGCTAGTAGCTGAATAACGACAGGCAAGGTTGATCACCCTAATTAGTAATTACTTAAAGAGGGAGAGTTTAATCAATCGAAGTAGAGGAAATGTAAATCGTTTTTTGCCCCTCATAATATTGAATGATTTCAAAACACGACTGGTTCTCACCATCATTCATTTTCGGGTTTCCATCCAGCATTGCATAACCGTTTAGATGTTATTGAAGTACTATCTGCTCAACTGTGAAGTAGTATCAGATGTTTTAGGGAAGTATGGATAGGTTTCCGTGCAATAACATAAGGCTGAAATTAGCCTGTTAGTATTACACTGCTGCCACCAGACTTCACGTCAGGATTACTAATTAGATCGCAATATAAAACATTCTTGAACTGTATTGACCTAATGGTTTGATACGTGCGCGTTAGATCCCAATGTCTGTGATTGAGTCAAATGGCGTGGTGTCGATCCCCCGTTTCTGCGTGACAGTAGTAGGGTCGTCTGCCCAAAACTCTTAGGCTTTATTCGGGTCTTCTGGTTTCCTTACACGACTCACGACCTCTACGCGCAAGCGAATTATTGACACAATATCAAATCATATATAAGTCTTGAAATACCCTACCTTATGTGGAGTGGTGTTACCCCCCCTATCTCTCTCTATACGATACCAACAGATGAATTTAAAACACATAGTTCATCGTTGCTACCCCATTATTATATATATAAAACAGTTTGGCTTTCATCATATAAATTCAGAGCCAGAGATATCTCGCCAATCCCAAGGGCAGCTCTTTCCACTATATCTTACTGGTTTTGGTTCATTAAATGTCTGTTCCGATTTTATTTTGGCGCGAGACACAGTCAGGGGGGGGGGGGCTTGGGCGGTTTAAAAGGTTGTTTGTACTAAAACGTGCCTCTTGATTATCGAAGAATTAACTTTACAATATATCTTTGGTCAATTTGGCAGACACCCATATGAATCGGTTGGTTACTTGATAAAACGAGCATCACCGAGTGTAGTTAAAAATAGCCTATCATGTAAGCAGGCTTACTTTGAATGATTTTCCATGTTGCGGGGGCTGAAGAGCCATCTATCGATTACGAAGAGTGAGTAGTTTGGCAATTTGAAAAGACAGGTCATGCCATGTTACATAAACTATTTAAAGTTTTGACCTGCCCGGAAATGTTATCCTCCCTTAAACGAGTCCTTAGCGATTATGTCGTGTGAAAAGTGTAAAAAGCTCTAATGATGAATACAAGTATTCCTGACGGTTATGTGCTTTAAATCACTAAAACAAAAGTCTACCAGATCATTATATCTTCATACGGATCTAACTGTACGTAAAATAAATATCGTGTCCTGCTGATATAAAATCTACATAAAACCGTGTTAGTGCATTTGTCTATACTAGATACTGTATGTTCTAAATGTCAGAATTAATATTTGATCGCATAAATTAGCAAAGCTAATAATTGATTACATCAAAGGGAATTTAACTTACTAAATGTCGGAATGAATATTTAAACGCATACATTAGCAAAGCCAACCACTGATAACATTCAAAGGAATTTAAGTCACTAAAATCTTGATCAACATATTTTATTTGTGATTTATTTGCGTGCCTCGGTGGCTCAGAGAATAAAACACTTGCTAACAGACCTTGATGCCTCTGGTTTGCTTCTGGTGTTGTCTTAGAAAGGTCCCCAGGATTTGCCAGTAGTGCAGAGCGGGGACCTGACAAGGGGTAGTGTTTAGTCGTTCGGATAGGACGTGTACACAATAGTGTGCATGTAAAAGAACCATTGGAAGTGTGAAGTAGAAATAAGAATAGTCGACAGTGCTGCTGTCCGGACAAAATGTCCCTCATAGAACACTGTCGGGCATCGGTGATAAAAGGTTGGTCGTTAAACTACATTCCATTCAATCTGTTAGTGAGATCCAAACTGTGCAGATATTTTAGAATTTGTCTAGATTGAATTCGTAGTTTAAACAGGTACCCGAAACTATACACCAAACATCTGTTGTTGGAGAATGTAACATTCGCCTCTATCAATCGGCTGTATCTTGGATGAATAATTTTCCTATAAATTTTCCGTGCTGATTTAATTATTTTTGTAGTCCTTTTGAGTTCAAGTCGTCGCCTTACGTAGACAAAACAATTGTATAAAATAGCTCAAGATGTATTGAAGATTTTATTATAAAATGTGAATTACGAATTATGTACTCTTAACTCGTAGATTAAAGATATTTTTTTTAAAAAAATCACGTAATCGGTCTGAATAATGTACTTGATTTGTCTTCACAAAATCTTGACATTATGTTATTGAATGAAACTAAAACAAAGACATAAGTAGTAGTAAGTAAAGGAGAAAAGGCTTACATGTGCCACCATAATAACCTTTCGCTTATTCATGATGGGGCCGAGGTGGCTCAGTGGGTATGTTGCTGGCTTAATAACAAGGGCGTATGGGGTTCGATTCAGGTGTAGATCAAGAAAGTTCTCTAGTTATTTACAGCACAGTTTTTCCCCTCCCCTTGCCCGTTGTGCAGGACGGAGGCGTGCCATGCACAGTTTCAAGATGGGACGAAATCCGAGGCCTTGTGTACACGTAAAGGAACCCTTAACATTGGGAATTCGAAATAAAGAGCAGACCGCAACGCCGCTGTCCGGGCAGATTTCAACCATAATCAACTTACTGTATGGTGCCTTCGTTATTTGACGCATTCATTAACCCAGTCGATACAGACAAATGGGAAGTGAAATCCCTTTACGTCTTTTATTATGAAAATACGTCTATGTATGGATAGCCATTGCTGTAGTTATGCAGTTCGTCGTGCTAAAGTCTTTTAAAAACTAATATACTATTTATTGTATACAAATTAAAAACAGTAGATATGTCAATAACAAGACAAATTCGCCTCGCATACACACTCTGTTTGATCAGATTCCGATAAATCAATACGAGGTTGGTGACGTCACTCAAAGTCGTCGTCTGTCGTCTGCTACAGTAAAATTGTATTTTGTTGTTTCATTGATGTCGTAAGTGGATGAAGCCGCTAATCCGGAGCTTAACTAAGTGGCTTTTGATTTAATCATTAGTGATTCAAACCCGCTTCATGGATTTTTGAATACGGTGCAATTCGAAATATCGGTTCAAGGTAAGAAAACTTTTACTATACTTTTTCATGTGTTGGGCTGCAAAAATGTGCGGTCTGGGCAGCTGATTTTCTAACCCTCAGTGATTGTAACTTTGGTTTTATTTACGTTAAAGTCGTTAAAACGACTATCAATTTTATTAACATGGAAGGCGAACTGTACATGCTATCTGGCGAATGGTGTCGCAAAGCACTAACAATCTTTAAAACAAAGTTTTGAACGCGTCGTTCATGACCCGGAGCCAAAAATCAGCAGTCTGGCAAAATAATACAGGGGCCTTATTCACGAAATTTTAACTAAGATAGTTATTTGGTTGGATAATATTAGATTGATTTTAGTGCTTAGCCAATCAAAACTAAAGTATCTACTAAAATTTGGATTTTATCTTGGGTTAAGATTTCGTGAATCAGGGCCCAGGACTCTATAGATACCGAGAAGGTTATATACCAATAGCGATACCTTTCAGCCAAATCCATTTTAAAAGTGAAACTAGTATCGACAGATGGCAGAAAACCCGGTGGGGCTTTCATACGATCCGAAGTCAGATGACTACAATCTGAATGAATGTATTGGAAATTGGTTACTGTGTATGTAAAGTTTACCTCGGCTGTAAACATAAAAGAACTCCTTTTTGCTATTTTCCTAATGCCTATTTCTAAAGTCTTTAAAGTTATGAGAACCCTGATATAGTGGATAGGCCAATTACGAATCTGGACGTTTTTAGTGTTTTACAATCTTTTATGTCATATCAATTTCACGGATTTGTGCCACCGATCTTCTAAATTCAAAAGATACTTTTCACTTTTATCTACTCATAAAACTTACTTAAATAGAAAAAGGTCAATCTGAAGAAATAGTTTTCGGTCGATTTCTATGAGAACGTCCGTTCTGGGGTACTTCAAAGAACGAAATGACGCGATTCGGTATTCAAACAGTCAGCCATTTGGGAATTTTTTCCTTTCTTTTTCTGCTTGTCTTGAAAGAAGTTAATTAAACGTATCGAAGTCCAAATCGGGAATACTTATAACGCCAGTTACTTTCTCCAAAACACGATTGACAAATCGCCATTTTCGCTTAAATTTTTTCAAAATTCGCCTCACAGGGCTGTCGTGGTCTGGAGTGCTGGTAGATGGGCGTTGAGAAATTTTGAACACAACTCCAGTTTAGATTAATTCAAAAGTGAAAGATACATTTGTTAGCTGTGTAAACTTGAAAGGGACTGTACAGCGCAGTGGACGCTTACGGCTAGCCCCCCCCCCCCCGGATCCATTCACTCTTTTTTAATTGTTTTGTTTGTGGTCTCCGAGTACGATGTCTTGTCGGTATATTTTGTTTTTGAGTAGACTTGTGTGTAGTGCAGTCTCCCTGCACTTACATATAGGGGATCTCTCTCTCTCTTTTTTCTCTTTCTCTCTCTCTCTCTCTCTCTCTCTCTTGGGTTACATACCAACCTTGATAAACAAGTTGCTGATTATTTGTTGAATATTAAAGATCTACATGCAGCTTCAAGTTGTACATGTAAACCACCGAACCCCATATTAATTTACCAATGAATATCGACCAAAATAGCGAACATTCCAAAATAAACTGCCGTCTAATGTCGACAAATGAAATCTGGAAGATTCCATTTAAAAGCACAAATTGTGTTGATACATACAGACGAAAATATGACAGGTCATCAGAGGTGACGTGTGTCATAACACCCAATCTATTTATTCAGTAGTCAATTTCCTATCTTAGCTTCTAGTAACAATGTTGATTTAATCAATGTTTTTGTTTTCTTACAAACACATCGTTTATCATATTTGACTGATTCTGTGATTAAAACCAAACTTAATTCAAGTGAACATACATGGGGCCTATTTATTTTAACTCTGTTCTTATATTACGTGACACGATTCTATTATTCCTTGTATTTCTTTGACATGAGAAAAAGAGAATTCGAGACTTTAAACTAAGACACAGCTAAAATATTGAATTTTTAATATCGAACAACTTTCGACCAAGTTTCATAAAAATCTATTTATCTATTTTTCTATGATTAAATAAGCTAAAATGGGATTGGAAACATTATAGGTTCTACAGAAGTGGAATCGACTTAAGGCCGTTCACTCGTTAATTAAATCATATCCTAGTTAATTAAATCATATCTTAGTCTGTTGAATGCCTGTTGTATAATAGAACACAGTCAACCGTGTCAGTTAGGAAACATTGGTTGATAGATTCTTAATTCGCTCCAATAAATATTAGGGAAATAACCTTTAGCTATTGATGACTAATATTATACATGTTCCTTTATCTATATCTCACATTGTCGTTAACTATGTACAACCGTCAGTTCACATTCGGGTAAACACTCTATTGTAGGATTTTAGGGACTATGCTATTGGAATGTTATTAATAAAGGGGTGGGGGCGTTCCCATTCAAATTCAGAACCGCAAATCGATGTTTAAAGATATATAAAATCTTATCTTACCTTATCTATTACTAATTTCTCGGATAGTCACAGGATGAGCCCTACAGAAATTGTTCTTGTCACCGAACCCTTGTTTAAAAATGGGATGGTGCCAATATACCACTATACACCACGAACTCCGAGGCCATTTAATACTTGGGGGATGACGTGGTGAGTTTTATTACAGAATTGTTGGTGCATCTGGGTAAATAATAAGCTTTACATAAACGAAATGTAGCATTTGCCCATGTATGTAATCAATTGCCAATTAAACTATTATGTTCATTTGCTATGATGAGTGTTATTAAAATTCAAATATCTCCTCGTTTACATTTTTGGTTCCCGATGGAATGTTTCCATAGGAATGAATGAATGAAATGGCGAAATTCAGCACCAACTGGGTTATACTGCGCCAAAAATGGTGATCAATCTGGAAAAAGGTGACTCACTGAATCATAGGTTTGCAAATACAAAAGTAAATCACAGATTACTAGAAAATAATTAAAACACAGTCTATCGAAGAATTTTAATTTAATTAAAAGATAATTATTTTCTAATAGTCTGTGATTTTCTTTTTTAATTAACAAATTTTAGTTTATATTTAAAAATATAAAGTCTATGGAAGAATATGAATATAATTTAAATTTAAATGTAAATACACTTGATCCGATTTACTACAAAACTTTCCTTCAAGATTTAATTATTAATTGGATAATCGAGACTATGCTTTTTACCGTATCGATTTTAGTTATGATGATCGAGGCTGAGCGGAAATTTCTCTTTCTTAACTTTCGATTCATAGTGGATCAATTTGACTGAAATTTTCAATAAATGACTCTACATTATCTAGTTTTTTAACTAATATAGTTAGACCTAATCTCCCATAATGTATCTTTAAGTAATGATGATCGCGGCAAGGTCGCATATTCAATCGCTAAATTCTCGGTCCATAGTAGATCATTGCAACTTGCAGCTCTTTATCTAATCTCCCATAATGTATCTTAAAAGTATAGTATCTATAATATATAATTAATTTCGCTTATTGGTTAAATGTCTGAATAATTTGAAATAAAGTGGATATTTTTTCATTCACATTCTCTATCTGCTAGGCTAATAAAGGCGGCATTATTATCGGTTCCAGCTAACATAAATGGAAGCACGATTGCACGCATTTCCATTTGCGAATAATACACAACCTGTTAGTTTTAGAAGTTTCCTCTATACTAATAAATAGGCCACAAATCAAGTTTATAACAAAGAAGCGAAAGGAGAAGACGTTTATAAGTTTTTAGAACTTTTGTTTAATCCTTTTATATTGTACAATGATATGTCGATGCAATAAAATATGTTTCAACTAAGCGAAACAACGAACATATCAGCTATGTGAACGCCTCAAACGAAAAATACGGAAGACACATATCAAAAATACAGCGAATTCTTACATGGTGTGTTTGAATAAACAATTCTTTAGAAAATGCCACCTGTCAGGCGATCTGAATGTAGTTCCATTGACATACCTTGTACGTCGATTTTTGCAACATACGCTTCAAACTGTCACCCCCTCCATTGACATACGTAGGTCGTCGGTTTTCGCACCATACGAACGACTAGACAGCTTCGAACTGTCACCCCCTCCAGCCTGCATCAATGATAAGGGGGTAATTGGGAACCCATGCAAGAAAGTCCCGAAGAAATTTGTCGATCATCACAGGATCGACGACTCCGGGATCTCCTTATTAGTGCACCAACGCCTTGTTCTCCAAGCCACGATGACGCCCTTTAAATACTATAATTTAAGCTAGCACCACGCTGCATATCATAAACATTACTATCAGTGTGTCGTTCATTTCGTAAGGAATACGGATGAATTACTGTTTAAAGGTAAGAATGGGTAGTTTTCTTATTATTGGTTTGGTGGCAATATAAACAACGTTAGCTTCTTCATGTTTTAAGGGTATAGGCAACACATATCGAACATTGACTATCAGCATCATTGTTAGTTAAAGAGTAGCTTTTTATTTCAATAAAACCTCTGTAATTGTTAATAAATGAAATGGGGATTAACGTCCTACTGTTCTGCTCCGACTGGGATCATGAAGACGGTGAATAATAAATAAATTAATCAGCTTAAATGTTACATCTGGGACTATTGACATGGCGATTTGGGAAAGTACAGGCGGGGGGTGCAAGGGACTCTTCCAGATGACGAGAGAAGAGTGCTTTCTGCTTACCAATTCATAAAGAAAACGACTCAATCTAGACCCATAAACTACGCAAAAACAAAACTTAGGGCCCCGAGTCTATACTCGTGGGCTTCTTCTAAATCTGTCCTTTGCATGTGTCTGTTATCGGCCAACAAAATGTCTATCAACTGATATCTTGCTGCAAGAAGTCAGCTTAATTGCAAGTTCCATCATTTTTCGGTGGCGTTTTCAGCCAGGGCGTAATGATATTCAAAAGACAGGTGCAGAAATATTTTTATATAAATGTAATGTAAATTACAACTTGTCCACATAATAGATTATGTTAACTGTGTGTATTTACACGTTAGTATTTGTACACATGCTACCTAATAATATAATCTATACATAATGTTTAAACATTGTTGTGAATACCAATAAATCATTTGAAAGACTCACCTATAATACGATACGATTCATTTCAGGTTAGCACGTTATTTACGTTTGAAAAGCCTATTTGAAATACAAGTCTTATCGTGTGTCCCAATAAATCTGTGATATCAGTTTGCTTTTATGTCGTATTTTATGATTTATTTGGATACTGTTGTTCAATGCTGACCTTAGATATCTCCATGCTCCCCATAGAAGGTAGGCCACGCCAATTTAAGAAAATTGATAAGTTTATTAATGATTTATAGGGAGGATTACTGCAAAGTACATTGACTTTTTGTATGTTTATGCGGAGAATTTAGTCGACCACCTGGCTTTGGAATGCAAGGTTAAACGATCGTTATTAAAACTGAAATGAAATGGGGTTTAATGTCCCCACTATTCTGTAAACCAAGCAGTGCGCTACTACGAAAATATGTAGGTGCTAGACAATCTACATATTACTGTTTAAAATACACGTGAAATAATGCACTTTAAAGCCCCAATAACACTCTTGTTGTAACTGAATAATTTTTCCAAATCTTCATTCTGGTCAACAAATCGTAGCCTATTATTTTAGAATATTCCAATTAAATGATGATATAAATTTCATCTTAACACACCTATTTTAAAAAATTGGAAAAATTCAACCAATTGATTTGAAAAGTCTAACGTAGACCTTTTCAAATGTGACTTGGATTTTAAAATATTTTCGAACCCTCTGAACAAGTAAAATAGGTTGTAATGGATAATTTACACAACAGGTAGGCCACTTAAACATCTAGTACTTAGAATAAGGGTATTATTTATTTTCTGGAGCTCCCAAGCCAGCAAGAATGTTATTGTCAATTTAAAGTGGTTATAGTAGGTTGTGGACAATGAATGGACGTTTTAGATCAAATGACTGCTAAATCGTTTGTTCTATTCGGACCAGTTCAATAAACAGGTGGGTCTCTGGCTTTGTTTCTCAACAGTTTATGCCCCCACTTCCTCCAAAAAACACAGACACAACGATGTACGCCCAAACATGATCTAGATAGTGTACAGTATGATCCCACGTCTTACCACTTCCAATATGGTATTTAATAACTTTTAGTTTCTTGTTAAAATTCAAGGCGTATCTTTAAACTTTTGTAAAACGATAACAACGCTTCTATGTTTATGTATATAGATTATGTGATCTGTACCTGTCTTGTTTAAATTTTGTGCTGCTAATGTAAACTATTTATTATCTGAATTTTCTGTTTTTGCAGGTTAGACATAAACTGTAGCCATGGCGGAAATTAATATTATTCATCTATCACCCGGGGATAACGAGACAATGTATGTGTTAACCGACTCGGAATCGAACTCTACAAATGATAATCAAACGACCAGAGACAGTGATATGGCTAAAATAGAAATTGCTGTTCAATCAGTTATATTATTCTTGGCCATTTTTGGCAATCTGTGTGTTCTTTTCGCACTTGCCAGGGGCAAAAAGGTACGATCGCGGATGCACATGTTCATCATGCATCTAAGTATAGCCGATTTACTTGTAGCTTTCTTTAATGTGTTACCTCAGCTCATGTGGGATATCTCATTCCGCTTTGAGGGCGGGGATTTTTTATGTCGATTTGTGAAATACATGCAACTATTTGTGATGTATCTTACCAGTTACGTTTTAGTTATGACAGCCATAGACCGATATTTAGCAATCTGTCACCCATTATCAACACATACGTGGACCACAAGAACTGTTAACGTCATGGTTCTTGGGGCTTATCTCATATCAGGTATTTTGAGTATACCCCAAGCAGTACTGTTTAAATATCAGCGAATAAGTGCCGACAGTGACGTTTATGATTGCTGGGTCCACTTCGACCCACCCTGGATATTACAACTTTACATCACGATGTTTACATTTGCTGTTTACATCATACCGTTCTTTATCTTGTTGTTTACATACGGTTCAATTTGTTACACAATATGGCGAAAACATCGCTTTACTCAAAATAACGTCACAAAACGAGAAGAAAATGGAGTTAAATGCAAGTTAGTTTATGAAGTACAGAATTATAGTTCCTGCAACACAGCAACACATACTAATGAGAAAGATACAGCAAGGCGTTATCGAAGACACAACGGAACTCCTCATCCCCGAACTCATTCCGTGAGAGGTTTCTCAAGGGCTAAGTTAAAAACAATCAAACTAACATTTGTTGTAATTGCGGCTTATCTTGTATGTTGGTCACCATTTTTTATTTCGCAACTGTGGTGGCTATTTGACGAGACTGCTGCCGACAGTAAGTATATTTACATGGTTACTTTTTATACCCCCGCAGTTTCGAACTTTTTGGATTCGAGCTAATGCTTCTTTATTATTTTTGTTAAATGCCGTTGGTAAAAAATGGCGTTAACACCCAAGCGGTTGCTCATACAATCCGATTATTTAGAAATTGGGTTTGTCTTTCCTACCATACACATCATAAAGTACAATCGACACAATGAGTCTTTAACACGTGGATATGCCGACATTATCTTCTGATCGGAAAATGCAGACGCTTCCGGACACCCACGCCCACTTCGTGAGTATCAAAATAAACCTCGTACAAATTTTTCTCGATCCGGTTCTCATGATTCTTTTCGACAGGTCGGCAATGGTTTACGCGTCGCAAGCCCTAATAATAGCTATACAATAAACTATGGACCATACGCTTTCATGTGGTCAGCATCTAATGTGTTATTAATTACGATGGGTCTAGTTTAAAGCCGATGAATTCTCTCCTACGTGATCAAACCTAGCGCAATATGTAAATATACTGAATGAAATGACAAGTAAGGCGAAATATAAATACATTCGACTAGACAATCCATGCAATATAAATTCAACATATTACAATGCCATGATTTCCTGTGTCTAGGAATTACATAAATGGGGAAATTGCGGAATAACGATCGTTGGCAAGAGGATAGTTTAGATATACTTGCAAAATCTTATACTTCATTTCACAAGTAATGAAGAAACAAATGATCAATTTGTCTGATGAAGATAGTTTGGGGTATAGGGTATCTTCAGGAGAACACGACCAATGATATTCAACACGCTATAATCAGGCAAATGACCAGAAATAACCGTTTCCATTGATGATATGATAGTGTCTAGGTTGAGAGGTATTGAATTCAAAGTAAATGTCAGGGATTCGATTTCGACAATAATCCGATGCCTAAAAGCTTATCTCCCGTTTTCACCGAGTTTGTTTATCGGGTGTTTTTAAAATCCGACCTTTAATTAATTTATAACAATTAATTAGGAATTGAATAGATATGACAATACTTTCTAACCATCAATTTAAAAGTTTGTCGCGGCTGTGTTTGATGGTCTACACTGTCTGTGTGGGTGATTGTAATGGTAACATTTCTAGAGGCCTTCGAATTGTATTTCAAAGAATCCGAAGTTAAATTATTTCTAGATTTGGAATCCAGATCCCCGTTTCAAGCAATGTATTTCCCAATTTGAAATGAAATAGTATAAGATCTGCTCAGAATAGAAATTAGTTATGGGCATAATGTAGTTTAGATTTCGTATGCATCAAGCATTTCTTTAAAAGGAAAAGTCGTTTCTTCACACCCCCACCGTAATCACAGAATGTTGTCGATGCTTTCATCACCACTTAATTACAATGCGACTTTAGAAATACATTTGACAATCCTGATATCACTAGAAATGAAGGTTCTGGTTTGTTTAAAGCCCAGGGGCCTATTTCACAAAATTTTAACAAAGATAAGATCTGAATTTTAGTTATTTGACTGGAAAATTTTAGATTGATTTTAGTTCTTAGCCAATCAAAATTGAAGTATCTGCTAAAATTTGGATTTTATCTTTAGTTAAAATTTCGTGAAATAGGGCCCAGGGCCCTGATTCACGAAATCTTAACTTAAGATAAAATCCAAATTTTAGTAGATACTTCAGTTTTGATTGGTTAAGCACTAAAATCAATCTAATATTATCCAATCAAAATACTAAAATTTGGATTTTATCTTAGTTAAAATTTTGTGAATAAGGCCCCAGTTCTACTAGGCGTGAGCGACAACACGACAATTTTATTTTGTCCTTCCATTAAACACTCAAGCATAGAAATGCAATAAACTTATGCTTGCTTCAAACTGACCACACGTCTTCATTAACCTGATTTCAGCAGAACAGTAGGACGTTAAACTCCATTTCATTTTATTTCATTTCAAAATGATCGACGTATT
The DNA here is from genome assembly GCA_036850965.1 of Patella caerulea. NCBI lineage: Eukaryota > Metazoa > Mollusca > Gastropoda > Patellidae > Patella > Patella caerulea. Next base: position 18,919,532 of record JAZGQO010000021.1, read on the forward strand.
GTTTTTACGCGTCATTCAATCCAGTACTTCTTACCAGGAGTTATCGTATTAAAGCTCTGGGCTTAATTCCGAATTTGACCATGTCAGTGATAAAAACGACAAACATTTGGGTTCTTGTTATAGTTGTGTGTCACATTTAGTGTCTAAGATGTCACCTGCAATTGGGGTCTAATGAGTTTTAAAGATGTGAAACCCTCTCATGGCATGGCACTAACAGTATAATGTACACAATTCAACGAGACACCATCAATGTCAACAGATGTGGTTTGAAAATTTAATAGGGAGACCACTCTAAAATAAATTTTAAATTTAAGCCCAGGGGCTGAAATTCAAAATTTAAACTCGTTATTAAACCATGGTCTAAATAACGGGAGGGCTTAAATACGAGGCTTCCCGGTACGTTAGTGATTGTGATCGAGTCTGAAAATTGAAGGAGCAATTACTGCAGCGACATAAAACAAAATTACATATTAAACGTGTATTTTTGGTAATGATATTTTGTGATTTTGTAACCTAAGAAATAATATTACCGCTTGTAGCAATTTAAAAAAGATCTGCTGACAAAGACAATTACCGCATGTTGCCGTCTAAGATAGATCTCGTGTTAAAGACGGTTACCGCTTGCTACGATCTAAGAATATACGTACCAGCAAAGGTTTTAAAATTAATTATAACCACAAGACAAAAAACAAGATCATTTATAATTGTTGCAAAAATGACTATGTTTAATCCAGTATGTTGAAACCAGCCCATTAAATATTCTCAGATTGACAATTTAGTTGTGGATTGACTGCTGTGATCTAAGGCAAGCTCTTGCAAATTATAGAAATTTGTAAGGAAATGATAACATATAATGTACTGCGAGATCATTAACTAGGTTGGATAGTAATGATTTCTAAATCTTTCCATCGCCACAATATTATGATTTTAATAACGTTAGCTGTACACGACACGGGGAACAATGACAATCAGTTGGTTATCATCTACTACATGCAGCTGATATAAATTGAGTATATCGTAGAGTATGAACTTCTGAACTGTCGACGGATCTGTTATTGGCAACTAATTTCTGTCCTTTGAGCGAGACGCCTATAATAATTTCTCAAATTAATTGCACACCCGGTGATAAGTTATTGAACATCGTTCATAATTGAAACTTAATCATTGGAATGATAACGATTTCATGTCGCGTCAACACTCTGGTAATCAGTAATTGTACTTAAAATACTGAAGTATAAGTATGAAATTTAATTTTCTTCTTGACACCTTGCATATTACTAGTTTCCAAGTTACATCATAATTGTTCATGGGAGAAAGGCGTGACATTCTGTCTGATTAATTTAGAAATTTTTTTCCAAGATATATTTTAAGCGAGCTTACTACAGATATATACACATGGAATAACCGACCCAATTAGTGTCAATACAATTATGGATATGTGTTTGTATACTGTCATGCCGTGGTGGCCCAAGTGAGTAGAGTACTGATTCACTTATCAGGGGGTTCAGGGGTCTGTTCAGATATTGGCCGAGAAAGGTCCTGGCTCTGGGAATTTTCCAGTGTGTTTTCTCGATGGCATGGTTATGAAGAAAACAGTCTAGTGGTTCTAATTGGACGAAAAACTGAGACCCCTTGACAGTTGGACCCGGGCGAAATTTCCACCATAACGCACTGTAATAACCCGATTGAGACGGATAGATGGGAGAGAGAAATGGGGATTAACGTCCACTCAACACAAACTAGGTCATTTTGGGACTAACATATGGTTTAATGTTATTTCGATAATTCGCTTGCGCGTAGGGGTCTTTAGCAGTGGGAGGAAACCGGAGTGCCCGGAGGAAACCCACGAGGTTGAGAAGGCGCCCCTATCTCCATGTTACATACGTTCATACCAGGATTCGAAACCACAGCCGCAAGCCAGAGGTGACCGGCCAGCTAGAGATCGAAGCGTGGCACTCTAGACCACTACCCCCCCCCCCCGATAGATAGGACACTAAACCCCATTTCACAAATTCAGTCTATATCCCTTACTGTTTAAATCAATTTTCTTTTACTTACAGAAACAAAGCACGAACTACTCATTTTTATGAGTACATGTATATGACTTAATTAAGTTTAATTCATCGTGCTGAAAGGATCAATTGTCTATTAAAAGCTTCTTGGCGATTTCGATTTGTCTTCTGCAAGCCAGATTATAATTATTTACATCTAAATGGGTTAATGTTATTTGATATCAACTTGAAGATACCATCTCAACAAACCCCCACCCCCAAAGGAAAGCAACAAAATAGAAGGTATTCGCATTGCTTTCACACTCTTAATTAATTTCGTGAAGTTAATTAGTGGAACGAAATGAACTGTTTTTTCAATGAAATATTTATTATTTCGTCAGAAAGTTACTTCAATAGAAGGTCGATATATGCCGTATTTCAAGTACACATTAGTGATCTGGGTTACTCCGTCCAATTGCATGATGTTCGAGATTCAAACATGTCATATCGGAAATAACCAAAGTGTTATATGGATAATTTAAGAAGAAAAAATTGATATTTGAAAATTGAAAGCATCGTTATTCATATTGCCCCACGTAGATTCAGTCGCAATTACAAAGCAACAGGGAAAAGTCATAAGGTGCTAAATCAAACCCCAATACTGATGAATTAAATTAGTATCATACAATTGTTTGCTTCTGTAAAGTTAATTAGAAATTTCGTCAAAAAAAAATCATAGAAGCATCAAAAATGAAATGAAATGGGGTTTAACGTCCTACTGTTCTGCTCCTAAACTGGGCTAATGAAGACGGGCATTCGTCATACAATGTGCTATTGTTACACTATAGACCCTATATGCTGTAGAGGTTACCTTCGTTTGTAAAATATCTTCTGGTTTATGTATTGAAATTGTTAGTAACAACAAGAACTAGGCTAACAAGAATATGTCTGGAAATTTAAAGTGGGGCAATGACATCATAAGACTGATAATCCAAATATGGTAATCCCATGAGTTATAAACGTGGTTATCTACTCTCCTGTGTGCCCATATAAGTACACTGTCTTGAAATCCAGTATAGCGTCTGTGTAGTTGACCAATCCGATAATGGAAGTACCCGGTCAATTTCCCGGGGCTCAATTCTGAATCATGCACGTAACCTCTTTATCTCTTTATTTAAAGAACAATCGCAGTTTAAGTTTCTTTATTATAGATATCATTCGAGAGATTCAAGGGGAAGTTCATATCGTGAGCTGCTGCCCTGGCTCACAAGCCGGATTCAGATATCATGATGAGGCGGTAGAAAATAGATACCATTGGGGGGGGGGGGGACACCACAGCCTTCCCGGCTGAGAGGCGAGGAAATGCCACCTCAGAACACAAGCTAAGGATATTGAACTTCAATAATATTGTAGTTTCCTGTACCTGTAACCACTGTAGTTTGTTGTATTTGTTATATAAAAATAGTAACAAGATAAACGGTGTTTTACACTTAATTGGTCATTGGATATAATTTTTTAACAACGTGAAGTCCGAAGAAAACCCTAGACGATCATTGTCACCTCTGTGGCCTCGTAGTGTCACAGCCTGTTTGTTAGTACCGTGTCGCAGGATAGTGTCACACTATGAGGGAAAATTTGCCAAAGCAAGGGCGCTACGGCCTACTCTTATATCGAATTCATAGAAGCGTTTCTCCATTTAAAGCTTTAATTGTTCATTCTCGGTATCCGCTGTGGTTTCATTCCTTTCTACTCCTGTGTTCATCCGTAGGGTATTCACGTATTCAAATGATCTGTCTTGGATCGTAGCTTAATTCTACGAACAAATCAAAGAACAGTTTACGTTCACAACAATATTAGCGGCCTGTTCTCTCGATTTTGCGAATGTTTGCAAGAAATTTTACATAAAAGAAGTGGCATTGCTGTCAAAACAGGCAGTGGCAAGTGGTTATGTTACAGAGTGTATTTGTTTTTAAAAAAAAATATAGCACAGTCACCAAGGGTAGATAATTCGATGGTGTGTCTTCCCCGTGGATGAACCAAGGGTAAAGTGAAACGGGATGAGACCACTCAAGATACTGAAGATGGTTAATGTTATGCTGCTAAATGCCTCACTCTTTACATTGTAGCCTATTCATAAATCCACTATACGAGACGTTAAACCCCTTGTTGTTGTTTCAAATAGATAGTACAATATATAACAGACAACATTATACAAAAATAGAAGAGGTATTTCAAAATCTAGTGCAACCGCAGATAACCGGCCATAACGTTTCTTAGATACGAAAAATGTTGCGTTAATCTATAGAATAGAGTATACGACCCAATTACATCTTATTATTTTCTCCACACAATTTAAGAGCTTTGTGGAGAATTAAATTGGGTGGAAAAACGAATTGACACAAGAAATTAACATGGCTTATCATCAATATTAAACAATTTTACAGAAAAAAAATATGATGTTAATTTGATTCTGTTTTGACCGAGGTGTTGTATTTATTAATTTTAATTCATCGCTTATCTTCTAGGTTTTAACCCCGGAGTTCAAATCAACAAAATTACATAAAATACTTACAATAAAAGCAAACTTTATTAATCAACGAATTTGAGCATCAAGAAACCGAAATTTAATTACGGATCTGGTTACAATATATGGACATTTGCCGGACTAGTCGCTTGGATTTTTGATATCTTGTGCGATTTTACGTTGCTGGATATTTAGATAACGTTTATTTAACAGGCCACAGGTGAAATACGATCAAGCTTATTTGTGTCGCTGATCGTCAATTAATATTTGTATATACCAATCCACATAGATGACATTTCTTCACAGCTTAAAGATACATTATGGGAGATTAGATAACGAGTTGTCAGTTCTCACTTTAATAGTTAAAAAAATAGATAATGTAAAGGCAATTAGCTGAAAATTTCATTTAAATTGATCCACTATTAACTTAGAACTAAACGATTGAAAGTTCCGCTTAGCCTCGGTCATCATTACTGAAGTCGGTAAGACAAAAGCAGTAGTCTCGGTTATCCACTTTTAATGGTAATTCATGAAGGAAAATATTTCAGCGAATCTAACTACAATCCAACGAAAATCTCATGCTAGCCTCGATCGACATCGAGAGTTGATTATGGTCTTAATAAGTTAGTTAATGTCTGATTAATAGTTTTTATAACATTTCAGGCCTAAAGAAAGACCTAAAATAGGCAGATTTTGCTCTTGCATAATGCATGTTTAATGTGTATGTTTAGATTGGCAAAAAATTGTAAATGATTGTATATCATTAAGCCATTTTCACTTGGTATCGAAAAGTATGATTATGCTTGATTTGACCAATGTTGCAAGATCGGGACTACAATACAGTCAGTCGTAAGGTCATGTCGACTTGAATTTATGTTCTTCGGGAGTGTCTCCAATAGATTCTGCATCCAATTTCATGAAAAACAAATTTAAAAACAAAGAGTAGTTATAGTTGCTCTTCTTAAAAGCTCTTAGTTCCAAATATTTAAGTTGTGAAATCTTAACGAAACGTCGGTGCGCCACTTATCTCTTACTAGGCCTCATTGCAATTCACTCAACCGTATACTTAATTTCTTAAAATCTAAATAATATCTTAACTGCTTTGATCATCTGACCAAACAAACAGTTCCTGCAAAATCTGTTATTAAGGCACGCTCAGTCCAAGAATATTTAATCACTGACAAGTAATTAATTGTGCCAGTAGAGCATTTTTTCCCAAAATTTAAACTACAGACCAACATAATGAACATAATGAACATTTTAAAATGAGTACACGAGTATTCTATGGTTTCGGGCGCCACTTGTAATGAACAAAGAAAAACATATCCCAGAGGACAAGTAATTAGTGATAGCTGATGCAAAAACGATAATAATAAACATTCAAAAGTGATAATAATGAACACACGTAGAATAGACTGAGCAGGCGTAAATGACTGTCGTTCAATTTGCATGGTTCATGTATTTGGCCCTATATGATCGATTAGAAATTACAATTTTAATATTTCAAAATATAATCACTTTATATACATCCAGGGGGTCACGATGGATAAGGGACGTTGGCTCGCTAGGCTGGAAGTCGGGTGTTCGATCCCTGCATTGGCGGGTAAAGTTTACCCATATTTTCCAGTGCGGTTCCCCTTTGTCAGTGATGCGTTATTGGCATACACGTAAAAGATTCCTTGACAGTTGGAATTCCACATAAGAGCAGGTCGTACTGGCGTTGTCCGGGCAAAATTTCTCTTATAACACTGTATGGCGTATGTCCGTCTTCATTAGTCCAGCTCAGAGCAGAGCAGTAGGACGTTAAACCCCATTTCATTTCATTTAATACATTCAGAGTACACCAGTATGTGCTTTTAGGCCAATTTTCATTTATTTTAAGGTTTCATTGAATAAAGCCATACACTCTTTAATAAAAGCAAGTATGTTTAGTTTGGGCGCGGGCGAAGCACGTGTACAGGGAATTCGCTTGTGAACATACTATTCCCAACGAAACGTCTATGATGAAATGACGGTATAGTGTGCACTGAACAGATTGTCGCCGGTGAAGCAATCCTTGGTGGATCAAAATTGGATGCGTCGTCCGACACAACCAAACCACCATCCATACCCTCTTCCTCGCAGGCTTTTATAGGCATGTAAATGGCTTGATTTGTTTGCTGTCATTTCAAACAAGGTAGTACCTAGTCTCGGTCACCCAGAACCCCCTAGTCTTCAACGCACGGAGGGTCTGGGTCGGTTCTCAATTATTGACGAAAATTACTGGATAATCTACCACATAAAAAACCAAACTCCCGGTTACGCATGGGCAATGGAACCTTTTGGCTAAAGTCTCGGTAAGTGATAGATATTATGAAGCCGAGCCGATTTTGATAGATTCTATAACGCGAGGATAAAATATATCCCACAATTCACTTGGCACATCTATTATTAGAAACAAAATAGAGACGACACAACAGTACAGCATGAATCGCGATTAAGGAGATTGTGAGAAGCCATACGTTTGATTCATGACGAGAGAAAATTACCATTTCAATTAAAACCTTTAAAACAAAATTTTAGAGAGTGTCATTGTTGGCAAGCGAGATGTTTTGATAGATTCAGTACGTGGTAACTTAAAAGACTAGATAAACCAGACAGTGACCAACTTTCTGTCAAATTTTGAGGACCCATCCAGACTAATATTCGTAGAATATTTGTTTGGATGATAAGAGACTAGGTAGTAACAGATTGTCTTGTTGCTCACTCAGAACATTTCAGAGTCTAACAAATTGCCGTTTCCTTATAAATCTCTTTTGTTATGGATTAACATATTATATATAGACCTGGGTTTTTTTATTTGATCTAATACCATGACTGTCCAATATTTGAAACTAAGCAGTCAGCTTTAATATGATTTAACTGCCGGTTTTGTTTCATTGATTATATGATTTATGTATAGTTGTTTACTCTAGATATCAGTCGCTATCACCAAGCTGTCAATAAACCATTTACGCCATCCGGTAACTTAATAGAGTACCCAGATCGTAGTTATTGCTGTGTTACTTATAGAAAACAGTTCATACAAATCGCCTACTTACATTAGTCTCAACAAGAATCAAAACAATGAACAATATCCGCAAGGAAGAAGGTCGGAAATGGTCATAACTGAGCCTCACTCTAAAGCAAATATCACTGACTCTTTATCTAAATTGGAGAATTCAACTCATGCATTTAGCGAAACGAAAAAATCATTATATTTTGTAACAGTCTGGACTATTAATCTCCTTTCACTATGTAGTTTTTTTTTCTTGTTTTCTTAGTTCTTTTTTTTATTATCGTATTTCACATACGTAACCCCTTGGTAATTACGCTTGGCTTGTTACACACATGTTAAGTGACGCACGTTCCTAGTCCCCAAAATCTGTGTATATCATAACAAAAACTAACAACATTGCTGTTTCATCAGTCTTTCCAATACGTATACGTCATAGTATTATACTATATATATAATATATATAGTTAATACCTGTGTTTGGTCAAATTAGTGGGATCGAGTTGACAAATTAAGACAATATGATTATACCTTAGCTATGATATAAGTTGGCTTGAGTGGGCGAATTAGACAGTTACTAATACCTGAAGCCCCACCCACCCAACGAAAGAAAGAAAACCAACAAAATCACCCAAAAAAAACCCCAAAACCCCAAACATTATAAGGATCCCAAATGTCTATTTAATATAATCTTTCGGCATTTGGCGATCACAAAACATATTAACCGAACACAGTTTTTATGGGATACAATCACTGGTATATTTTAAAAGCCCGACGTTTCGACATTTATCCGCTTATCGTTATCAAGCACAATGACATTTAGTAAACTTGAGGTCAATATATGATATTCATATTGGAACCATTTGCATGGATTAAAATAACAGTAATAATATCCCAATCTCCACTCAACGAAAGAAAGAAAACCAAGAAAATAAAAAAAAAGCAAACGTCATAAGGAGCTCAAATGTCTGTCTAATATAAAAGGAAAGCCTTAAGATATTTCATTTTTCTATATCTAGTGGGTGTTCAGAATACATTCATGCAACGATAAACTTAACCCCCTTTCTCATTTTTATATCAAACAATAGAAAGGCATCTCATAAATGTCAGTATGTTGCATTTATATGACACCAGTTTCAATTTTATCTTAGTCAAATTTGATATATGGTTGGTATTAAAGCACAGTTTGATAAGGATGTGTCAAAATGATCAATTCATTTTGAATGTGGCCAAAACATAATAATTATAGTTCTTTTACAGGACATCCGGCGCGAGTAGTAAATTGCACAGTTTTACATTTGAGCTGAAGGAGTTAAAACTACTCAAAGATGACCAATATCTAAAAAATAAATCGCCGTGAATTGATTTGGTTATCAATACATTGGTTCAGTTGAAATTATTTGGTATGTAAGATCTGAAATGACATGTTAATCCACAAGCGCATTGTAATCTAAAAAAAAACACAATTACTTTTATTTAAATATTTCTGATTTAAAGGGAGGTTGTGTGACCGATTGGTTTAACACCCGCGCTTCGGGCCATACAATATATGTTATGAGTCAAGGGTCGCCTGTCCAATCTCGGGTTTCTCGATCCGGGTCCACAGACTTCCTCGCACAGGCGAACTAATGACATTATTGGAATAATATTCAATATTCAATCATGTTAGTTTCCAGAGATGACTTAGTTTGTGATGAGAGAACGTTAAACACCATTCAACCACTATCCTGGATTATTTCTGATCGAAACATTCTATCTTCACTTCTAGTGGTCAAACGTTTATTCATCTTCTAAAAATGAGCATATCTATAATTTACTAAAGACAATGTGATTGGCTGATCCTAGACTATTTCAATCTTCATTCACATCAATTCGACCACCGATGCAATCCGCTTAATTAGCTCACTGTCCTCTGTCGTAATTTTGCACCTTCAATATTACGATGAACACCCATAACTGAGCGTATGATAAATGATAAATCTTTCATTGTATACCTTTGAAATGTGGTGCAGGTATATGATCATTAAAAGTGCGGTGGTCATGGTGGGTAAGACGCTGGTTCGCTAGTCTGGAGGTCGGGTGTTCGATCCCTGCATTGGCCGAGAAAGTTCCGGCGTGGTTCCCCCTTGTCAGCGATGCAGGACGGAAGGCCTGACGAGCATAGCTGTCTTGTCGTTCGGGTGGGACGAAAAACCGAGGTCTCGTGTACACATTGGCATGCACTTAAAAGATCCCTTGGAGAAAGAGAGAGAGAGAGAGAGAGAGAGAGAGAGAGAGAGAGAGAAAAAAAAATGTGGTTTAACGTCCACTCAACACAAACTAGGTCATTTCGGGACTAACATATGGTTTTAATTTTTTTTCAATAATTCGCTTGCGCGTAGGGGTCTTTAACAGTGGGAGGAAACTGGAGTACCCTGAGGAAACCCACGAGGTTGTGAAGGCGCCCCTATCTCCATGCCACATACGCTCACACCGGGGCTCGAAACCACAGCCGCAAGCCAGAGGTGACCGGCCAGCTAGAGGTCGAAACGCGGCACTCTAGACCACTAGGCCATCCCAACCCCCCAAGATCCCTTGGCAGTTGGAATGAGATATAAGAGTAGGTCGTAGCACCGCTGCCCGAGAAAAAAATTTTCTTCATAGCATACTGTATGGCGTATGTTCGAAGCAGAACAGTAGGATCTCTTACTAGCAGCAATGCAGACGTTTGTCTCAAAATGACAGATGATTTGTGATGACGAGACATTAAATCCCGTCCCAATCCTCTTTAATTTTAAAGATTTGAACATCATACCTTATTCACGTTCCTGAGACCTAAAGCAATTTTAAAAATGTAATTTTAATTTCGCACTAAGTTTGTGAAGCTAATGAGATATTGGTGCCAGTTCGAAGAGGAATTTTCCTATTTAATTTTCTCATTAAACGGATCGTGTTCTTTGCGATTCACAGAACCTGCTGTTAATTACATTGAAATGGAAGCACAAATTGATGACTTCAGCATGAGGAAAAAGGCTTTGTAATATATCTAATTAAAATCTCAATCTGAATAAATAGTTTTTTTAGCATTTCAATTAAATTAACAACGTGTTGTGGACATTATTTTAGCCCATAAGAAATAAACTACACGTTAAACACCTAATAACTATGGACATTATCTGAAAAGTAGAGTGGTTGTGCAGAGCCCTGACCAACAGCAACATAATGTTTTCAAATGACAATATTTTTGCCTTTCGTTGGAATTGGTTACACAGAGTATAAATGGGCCGTCTTTATTTTATATAATCTGAATAAATCATTATTGTCTAAATTTGAAAATGTACAACGTTTAAACGTTTATACAGAGGTCTTTCTTATTAAGACTTTCGTACTTGCAATTTTACCTTAATTCTCTAAATATTCGGTAAATAAAATTAGTTGACACGTGAAGGTTCTCCAGAAATGCAGAATCTATATTGGTAACGGGTCGTTAGTCGACAATCGTTAGAATATAGTCAGGTTGACTATTGATTCTCTTGCCGTTATCTAGTACACTGACTATAACGACAAGAGAATCATTGTTGAAACGTTGCTTCTAATAAATTCAATAACTGTATTTTATAAACTTTTAAACTTTTCAATAAACAATTGCCTATATATGTACACGAAGAGTACCGAATGGAACAGGACACCATGATACACTGATTTGTTCCGTTTGAGACGCAATGTTTATTTTTCTGGTCTCGATGTTCACGTGTAAACTAATAAAAATTATGCCAACAGTTCGTTCTTTTTGCGGTTGTGTACCCCACTTCATTCGGGCCTGAAAACATTTCTTTTCAAGCTGGTCCAGAAAATATATCAATACCGTACAGTGGCGACGTTTTAACTCAAGAAAAAAAAATGACTCAGTAGATTTTACAAATTATGCGGCATTTTGATTTATTCAAAACTGAAAATGTTGCTGGGCTTTAAAGTTGGAATTGTAACCCCCATTACATGTATTCGTGGACTGAAGGAAGGGCACTCCACTTGTTATGTCGATGTAGGCCTAATCATCGATTTAATCAATAGATGATAAAAGGTTATATACAAGGAAGGAACTGATATCGATTGGTAATATTGATATTAACCGTTACATCCGATTATAGAAGCAAATTTCATGACAAACAAATAATTAATATTTAAAGTTTTATTGGCGAATGCGGAGGTTGACGACTACCGACAATGTTCCTTTATCACCATAATAATGTATTATACTTGTATATTACCGCTATTTCCTTCATGGTCAATACTTAAAACATTAAATCATTATTCCACTTCACGGGCGTTATGCATTAGATAAACAATATATTTTTTATAGTGAATACGAAAAATCTTTTACAAGAAATGACGTTGAGAAAGTGAATGACAATGACAAAGAAAGAAATTGGGTTTATCGCCCACTCGACTCAAACTTGGTCATTTCGAGACTAACATATGCTTCAATTTTATTTCAATAATTCGCTTGCGCAAAGGGGTCTTTAGCAGTGGGATGAAACCGGAGGACCCGGAGAAAACCCACGAGGTTGGACAGGCGACCTTACTCATTGTCACATACATCCACGGAATCGAAACCACGCCAGTTGACCCAATGACAGACCGGTATGATACAGCATGCACACACTAACCATTCGGCCACCAACCCCTCTTCAAAGACAGTATAACTTTGTAGTGTTGAGGGTGCTCTTCTTGCCTTAACGCATGTCGAGTAAACAAACATCGAATTCCTTCAATGACGTAAACTGATTTTATTTAAATGTTTTATAAATAAATCCAATTACTCAGCTTTATAAAAAAATAACCTTCAAATTATAGTAAATTGGTTTCTTAATCAAGAACTGGCAAACTGAAAATAATGGAAATACGTTCTGTTAACGCATTGGGATAAAGATTTATCAATCGATCACTTATTGTTTCAAACAACCTTCGAGTGTCATGGCGGTTTCATAAAATTGCTGACATAAATATTTTTTTTTTTAAATGCCCATGCCAGTGGAGTCTTTGATTATAGCCACGTGTATTCAAACGAAGACTACGTCTATGATCTAAAAATGCTTTTCACAATAGCTACGGATGAAGTGAATGTATCACCATCATCTTTTTATCGTCACGGAGGCACAATGGGTTTGACGTTGGCTCGCTTAAGCCTGGACCACTACCCATCGTACGTGTTTTGACACGCACGGGTCATGGGGTTCAGCAGCTCACAGAACAGACGCATGAAACCGGATGAAGATTTTGTATGTGCAAGACCAAAAGTCTCTAGGGCCAGCCTGCGATCTTCCACGATGCCGACCACAAGCAAGTGGCGCGTAAGACAGTTTAACTAAAATCCCGAACCTATGTACGGATAAACTAAAATCCCTCACCTCCGTAGACTGTCCGTACAGCGGGTTGTCAGCAAGGCCTAAATTCCTGTGTTTGCCGAGAAAGTTCAACGAGATTTGCCGACGTCCCCACCCCACTACGCACCCCCTTTTCAGTGACAGAGATGGCGAGGGAGGAGCGGACGTATTTTCCACCAATGTGCCTGACTGTTAAAGATCCCTACGCGCAAGCGTAATATTGAAATAAAATTGAATCACGTGTTAGTCCCAAAATGAATTAATTTGTGTCGCCTGGGCCTTGAGAGGAACAAGGTACAGTTGGGACGAACATCCGAGGTCGTAGTGTCACTGTTGGGGCAAAATGTCCCTCATAGCGCACTGGCGTATACCCTTCTTCATTTGCCCAGTCGGGACAGAACAGTAGGACGTTAAACCACATTTCATTTCCAACACTTTTTCAGTTAAGGCAAAGCAATAGTAATTTGTACAAAGCACAAAACATTTGCACAAGATCCCTGGATCCACTGCACTTGATTTGAAAGCGCTCAGATGTTTTGCAATATCCGTGTGTTTTCACTGTTGTTTTGTGGTGTGCGACACCTTGCGCTTATTGTTAAACGACCATATCACATAAACCAAAATAATCCATTACATCAATTTGTGGACACTCATAACTAGTTAGCCTTTCACTGATAAAGCGGATGTCAAAATACTCCTTTAGCTGATTGAATTTGTGCGCTTTTAACTAAACGTATATGAAAAACGACATGTTATGATATCGTTGTTTTGAATAAAATAGTTTTTTTGCAGGGCCGGTGCTGCCTTCTAGGGCGCAGTACTAATTTTTGATATTTTGCACTGGGAAATATTTCTAAGAAGGCGAAGATTTTGAGCTCTTCTCCTTTGTTTTATTATCATTGAATTTAAGAACAGTCGGAAATTTAGCAAAACATATGGCAATATTTCCCCATGTTCTGAGAAATATTTCTAATAAGGCAAAGATTTTGAGCTCTTCTCCTTTGATTTGTTCTCATTGAATTTACGAAAAGTCGAAAATTTAGCAAATCATATATGACAGTCGTTTTCCAATGTTGATATTATTAATACATCTAACCCCGAATTCCTTTCAACGTTTCTCTCGCCGTCTCGAATTAGAAATCTAACTATGCTAATAATATTTACCTAACTGAATAAGTACCTAAATGAATATAAAAAAAAATGAACAGCGTTTATATGCGATGTAATATACACTAAGGTCAAATACATTCTAAACATGTGTTACATTTATGAAAAAGTAATCAAAACATAGTTTGTTCATATTTAAGATCAAGCCTTATAGATCTATATAACATTTGTGACAAATTACATCATGTAATCAAAACATATTTTGTTTATATTTGCAGATAATGCTCTGGTTATAATGATTTTGCTGGCAAGTTTAAACAGCTGTTGTAATCCTTGGATTTATTTAGCTTTTAGTGGAAATTTGTTACGTCATCTGTGTCCTTGTTTTAACTCCGTGTGCTCGGCAACTGCTAAACAGAACCAAACATGGTCCCAGTCAAATACCGACACCAAACATAAGACTATCGAACTGGATCGTCTTCATTCAAAAGGTACGATCGCTAAGCGGATGGAATCGTTCACTTCTCTGTTTTCTACCAAAAAGAGGGGATCACAGTCATTGGCTACCCCATCGTCACCAAGGAGATCTATTCCATCGGAAAAATCAAGTAGCAGATCAGATGAAAACTCCCGTTCTCCGCATGTAAAGAAAAGGGCACGCGTGCATGAACGACCACGAGAAGAAGTGAGGGAAGCTCAAATGAAATGGGAGCGTGGTATGGGATCCGAGAATTCTCCAAACCAAGAAATTCCAGGTCTACAAATGCACTGTGAAATATCAGATGATGAAATATTTGTGAAACCTGATATCCCCCTCTCAGACGATTAGGTGATATCTGCGAAAGTTGAACAAATTGCTCAAGTTAAAAAAAAACTAACGTGAAATGGCGCAAAAACACAGAGAATGGTCACTAAATAAAAGAAATAAAAACCTGATTGTTGTTTTAAAAATCGTGTTGTGGCTGACTGTGTCTCGTTATCCGATGGACTTCTAAATATTTGACTGTAATAATTAGCCAAATGTTTTAGCGCGACTCATGTAATTCAGATTCAGTGGAATAATATCTGGCTTGTTCGACCTGAGATACTGACACCAATATAACAATAGTGTGATTTTAGATTTAAAAAATGTCTTGAATAAGCGAGGTGTGACGGTATACCCCAAACTCACACAAGTCGTCCAAGTGCAAGTTGTTAGCCTTCAATATTTTCCGAAGATTGCATATTACTGATTAAATTTAGCTAGATCTTTTAGTGATGTACAATCTTTTGTTATATAATTTATAATTTAAACACCATTATATGATTGTATTTGCACCATCATTATTTTTACGTTGCATCATCAATGTTTTGTTTTCATTAATTTTCAAGGTAAACGTTTTGACGGTATTGATCAGAATACACTGAGTTGAAATACAATGTATAACAAACGTATTAAACCACCAGAAGGAATATTTTATTGATTAAAAGCAATTAAATCTCATCTTATTCTTTTCCGGCATATCTTTCCATATTGTTTTCCAAGCTCAATATACTTATAATGTCAGATTGATATGATTTGGGGAATTAAGTTATAATTTAAAAAAATATTGTAGTCATTGGAAAAGGATTGAAGAACAGACAAAGCCTATATAAGTTCATTTCCGGGGTTACAGAAAATAGTAAACAATATAACATAACCATAATGTACATACAAGAAAGATAAGATATAATATAAATTATAAAACGGAGCATATATAAAGCATGTAAAAGATAATCGACCCCTTTTGGTACTTTTTTAAACTAAAATTATGGATTGCTTCGGATATCAAAATATTAAAGTAGAGCAATTTAAAATTAGATCAAAATTTATGGCGTATCTGATCTGTAACAACTTTAATGCTTGCGCCAGACTTTCCCGAAATTGACACCAGATAGCCATTCGAATTTGGAATTTTGAGTTTTGCGCGAAGACGCCCCTGAACTTGGTCAACAGTCAATCATTTTTAATAGTTGAATAATATGGGCAATAAACAAAACCGTAGTCATTATCTTCATCTGTATGGCGGGGGAAAGCGGCAAAAACCTAATGCTATGTAGAAATGTCTAATTCAAAACACACATGTAACATAATGCCATACCAAATACCTAAAACGTCTAATGCAAAAAACAAAATACAAGAAACCTCTAATACAAAATACCTCATACGTCTATTGCAAAAGACAAAATACAAGAAACCTCTAATACAAAATACATATTACCTCTTATGCACAATTGATTTTACAATCTGAAACATCTACCATAAGCATTAGATGACATATCTCGTTGTCATTACTTACGTTTCTCCACTGAATTATCTTTATTTAGGTTAATGTCAAGGTCACCGAACACAACTTGGCGACCTATTCGGCTAGCGAGCTATTCGACCGATCCAGCTGGCAACCTGTTCGTTGGCAACCTATTCAGAATTAAGACAACAGTCGCCCAAACTCATCTATGTTTAACAAACCAATAAAATCCAACGTTACGTCTATCAAATGAAAGTAGAATAATATATTATTTTTATCAATTCCTTTAGCTCAGAATAGAGATGTAATTTCGCATTATCGTACAAAATTCAAGACATCCAACTAAATATATTCCGAAAGGTAATTAAATAGGCTTTCTAAGTATTATCAGTAAAAATTGGCACATTCATATTAAAGGGGTGTACTCTCTTCCTAAACATGACCAATTTTTTAAAAATTTTAAAGGGAAAAACTGTTAATATCCCGTGTCAAAATTCGGACCATCGTACACAATTCTCATGACCCAACTAAATATATTCTAAAAGGTAATCGAATAAGCTTTCCAAATATTATTAGTAAAAGTTGGCACAATCATATTAAAGGGGTGCGCTCTCAACATGAACATAGCCAATTTTTCAATATTTTAAAGTGAAAGAACGGTAATATTTCGAGTCGAAATTCGGACCATCGTACAAAATTCTTAGCAACCAGCTATATATATTCTGAAAGGTAATTGAATAAGCTTTCTAAATATTATTAGTAAAAGTTGGCACAGTCATATTAAAGGGGCGCGCTCTCAACCTGAACATAGCCAATTTTTCAATATTTTAAAATGAAAGAACGGTAATATTCCGAGTCGAAATTCGGACCATCGTACAAAATTCTGAGCATCCAGCTATATATTTTCTGAATGGTAATTCAATAAGCTTTCAAATATTATTAGTAAAAGTAGGCACAATCATATTAAAAGGGCGCGCTCTCAACCTGAACATAGCCAATTTTTCAATATTCTATATGTAAAGATAGACCGGAAATTTTTTCGAAGTCCGAATTTGGACCATCGCACAAAATTCTGAACATCCAGCTATATATATTCTGAAAGGTAATTGGATAAGCTTTCCAAATATTAATAGTAAAAGTTGGCAGAATCATATTAAAGAGGCGCGCTCTCAACCTGAACATAGCCAATTTTTCAATATTTTAAAGTGAAACAACGGTAATATTCCGAGTCGAAATTCGGACCATCGTACAAAATTCTGAGCATCCAGATTGGCACAATCATATTAAAGGGGCGCGCCCTCAACCTGAACATATCCAATTTTTCAATATTCAAAATATATATAGGTGGATGCTCAGATTTTTGTACGATGGTCCGAATTTGTACTTCGAAAAAAATACGGGTCTATCTTCACTTATAGAATATTGCAAAATTTGATATGTTCAGGTTGAGGGCGTGCCCCTTTAATATGATTGTGCCAACTTTTACTAATAATATTTAGAAAGCTTATTCAATTACCTTTCAGAATATATATAGCTGGTTGCTAAGAATTTTGTACGATGGTCCGAATTTCGACTCGAAATATTACCGTTCTTTCACTTTAAAATATTGAAAAAATGGCTATGTTCAGGTTGACATCACATCCCTTTAATATGATTGTGCCAACTTTTACTAATAATATTTGGAAAGCTTATTCAATTACCTTTTAGAATATATTTAGTTGGATCATCAGAATTTTGTACGATGGTCCGAATTTTGACACGGGATATTAACAGTTTTTCCCTTTAAAATTTAGGAAGAGAGTGCACCCCTTTAATATGAATGTGCCAATTTTTACTGATAATGCTTAGAAAGCCTATTTAATTACCTTTCGGAATATATTTAGTTGGATGTCTAGAACTTTGTACGATAATGCGAAATTACATCTCTATTCTGAGCTAAAGGAATTGATAAAAATAATATATTATTCTACTTTCATTTGATAGACGTAACGTTGAATTTTATTGGTTGTTAAAAATAGATGAGTTTGGGCGACTGTTGTCTTAATTCTGAATAGGTTGCCAACGAACAGGTTGCCAGCTGGATCGGTCGAATAGCTCGCTAGCCGAATAGGTCGCCAAGTTGTGTTCGGTGACCTTGACATTGACCTAAATAAAGATAATTCAGTGGAGAAACGCAGGTATTGACAACGAGATATGTCATCTAATGCTTATGGTAGATGTTTCAGATTGTAAAATCAATTGTGCATAAGAGGTAATATGTATTTTGTATTAGAGGTTTCTTGTATTTTGTATTTTGCAATAGACGTATGACGTATTTTGTATTAGAGGTTTCTTGTATTTTGTTTTTTGCATTAGACATTTTAGGTATTTGGTATGGCATTATATTACATGTGTGTTTTGAATTAGACATTTCTACATAACATTAGGTTTTTGCCGCTTTCCCCCCTCCATACATCTGAAGCATTGCATTTTAAACAGATTTTTGATTCAGATAGGTAGGGTGGAAAAGGTGATTGTGTCAATGGACGTTAAACCCCATTTCTCTCTCCTCCCCCCCCCTCTCTCTCTTTCTCTCTTGGTTATAGCAGTGAAGTTATCTATATAATATCTCCATACTCCATAACACTAACAAACAGGCATTATAAATAACGTAACTATTGTACAGAAGGCAACTCTATTTAACTTTTTGGGCGTAGTATGCTGAGTCTGCTAAAACCTTTTTGTGAATCTTAGAAATATGTTCTGCCCACATTCCGTTTAAATGAACATTTAGCTATTGGAAGCACTGTAAGGTAACTTTATGAACCATTTTTTTTTTCAAACATAAGATTGGAGTGATTAGTTCTTTTACGTGCAGATATTAAGTTTTTAGTTTTTATTGGGTTATATTTTATTTGCTATTTATTTGCCCACGTTAATATTAGATTCAAATCACTATTATTTGAATTAGCAATTTCCAACGGGTTTTCATTTTTACTGCAAATAGAGCTATTTTCAGCAATAATCGTACATTGCTATAATTTATATAGATTGTCATTTATCTAGATTAAAAATAGAAACGGACCCAGTAAATACTGATCCCTGGGTAACACCGAATTCAACGGATTATATATGGTGAGCGAAGCCTTCGGGGACAACACAATGTTTACGACCTGTTAAGTAGATGTATATCCAATCACATAAATTTGGACTAAAAATTGTCTGCATCTTGTTTCAGCTAAAAGTATAATTCAAATTTTGCGAAATGTTATGAAATCACACCAAGAATCCCCACTACAACATATAATACCCAAAAAGGTGAGACAAGACTTTCTCTTACATTTTCAAATTTGTGTTATATGCTAGATTAACTATCACATGTCTATGAATATAAGGTCATTGGGAATAGCAATATCGATGCGGGTCGGTATCTTACACGGTTTGAAATATCATGTATTTTAGAGGTACTGGCTTAATAAATATTAACTCCACTAAAAATTTTCATATTTGCACCAACTACATGTATTATGTATAAATTCCAAGTACTTTTCAACAAAATTTAATTTCTTTTGAATTCAACATCTTCATACGATTACAAGACTTGATTTGTATCCATTGACATTTGTGTCTTAATCGTCTAAATTAATTAAAATTAATATTGACCACCTATGCTCTGGTTTGCCTCAATGATAGACATACCCTTGTCTAATGCATGGTTTAATTACTATAATTATTCTTTCTTCAGTACAGTCATAACAAATACAATATCAAATCAAAGATTTAACACTATTAGATTTACACAAAAGATCAGCGCTGTAAATATTAACTTCATTTACTTCCGGTAAAAAAACCAACAAAAAACAAAACGTTACAGGGTCCATACATAACGTCTATGAAAATACAACTACGTAAAGATCCTGTTGGGGGAAATTAGGGAATCTTACTGGTTGAATTTACTCTCTGAATAAGGTTCTACATAAATGCTAGTGTGTGTGTGTGTGTGAGAAAGAGAGAGAGGGAGACAGGGAGAGATAGAGGATACTAGTGAGATAGAGAGAGGGGGGATGCGAGTGAGAGAGAGGGGGGGTAACGTCCACCAGACACAAACAAGGTCATTTCGGGACTGACATACGGGAGGAAACCGGAGGACCCGGAGAAAACCCACGAGGCTTGATAGGCGATCCTACACCTGGTCACGTACAACCGGGATTTCGAAACCACGCCTGTTGACTCAATGACAGGCTATATGATACAGCGCGCATTTGTCAACTATCAGATGTGCAACTAAGATTTCATCATTAGTTTGATTCAAAACACGGCTACCCGTAGAGATGAAGGAGTCAATCAATATTCGTGTAACCTTTTTTTTTTAACTGTCTTTAATTTCTGTTTAGATTAAATTACAGTTTTTACGTTAATATAATTATTAAAAATGTCATAAAGTATTATAAAGATAAGTTTGCTGATAATACTCGTAATAAAGACAATGAACGAATAACCAGGAAGCTATCATATGAAAATCGATAACCGAACTCGTTCAAAATCCGGGCTGACAAAACCAGGGTTACGTAATGCCCATGCATATGTTATAATATAGATGAACTAATTGCTCCTCTGATTATTGGTGGTGGCCATGTCAGAAGCTGTGTTACCTTATCTTTCTGATTGACTCTATAATTTATTATAGAGTATTGGCCCGTTGAGGTCAAATAGGAATTGCACGAATTGCAAATATCGAATGGGAATTATTGTTTGGCGAGAACGATGAGCCCTGAAATTAATAATTTAATTGTTTTGGTAAATTTTGTACTGCATCTCAATATATTTTTAGGTATTTCATTATGTATATATGACGAAACAAAATCCATGTCTAACGCCTTTAAACTAGAATCTAGAGATTTTTTTACTTTAGAAAGTAAAATCTAATTTGTTATCTTCACTAACGTGAGAATGCAATTTCCGATTTCAATTTCCATAAATTGTGGAGTTTTTTTCCCGCAAAAAACAAAGGCTTATTCTTGAATACAAACTGTCAATAGATGGAAATTGAGTACAAAACAATTTGAAATATCACATAAAGCTAACAATATACTTTATTTGCTATAATCGCATTTTTATTCACCACTTTAAATATTTACAAACATCGATATAAAACAGAACTATATTAACTTGAATTATACAGATTGTATTTTTTGTTATAAATATCTTTGCATTATATATTAAATCAATTTCGAACGCGAAATTTGCAGTATCTTACACCGAAGCAGGCCATGACGAATTTATTGGATATTGTTTTCCAAATTTAATCATTAAAGAAGCAGACCCAAATCTACAAAGGCATAACTTGGTACACGTGATTAAAGGTATGGTAATTTAACGTAAAGATATAGTCGAAGACACAACTGAATTGTTGGCCTCTACTCGATTGGTGAACCTGACCCTTAACACTTCAAATCAATGGCGGATTAAGCTCCACCAAGGCCTGGGGCGGCAGTTTCTGGAGGGCCTATTTAAAAAGGCGTGGGCCTAATTAATTTCGGGTCAAGGCCTATGTTGATTCCCGTTGGGCCTAAGCCCACCCTCTAACATTCATTGTCTATGCGTTTTTAATCGTGTCAGTGCCTATGTTGATTCCCGTTGGGCCTAACACCCCGCCCCCCTAACATTCATTGTCTATGCGTTTTTAATCGTATCAGACAAGTCTAAAAAATTTTTTTTACAAAACCTTTGGGCCTGAGGCTGCAGCCTCATCAGCCTCACTGATAATCCGCTACTGTTTCAAACGAAGAGCTAAAGGATGTCGAAAACAACCGAGAACAGATTAATGATACACTAGACCCATTTCTTCAGTTTTTGAGATGCGAAAACCTTCTTTCTTGATTCCAACTAAATTCGACCGATAGAGCGTTTCTTTGGGAATTAAAATAAAAGTATATTTACTAATACTGTATTTTGTTGTTTTTAACCCGTACCTAACTTTGTAGAATTCAGAATGCAGATACAATATATAGTGGGTATCATACTCATGGGGGTGGGGAATGGGTGGCCGAATGGTTAGCACATGCTGCATCGTAAAGCCTGTCATTGAGTCGCCTGGCGTGGTTTCGAATCCCCGGTTGTACGTGACAAGGAGTAGGGTCGCCTGTCCATCCTCGCGGGTTCCCCGGTTTCCTCCCACGGCTAAAGACCCCTACGCGCAAGCGAATTATTGAAATAAAATTAAACCATATGTTAGTCTAAAACTGGCCTAGTATGTGTGTTTAGAACGGTTATCAAATGTATAGATGTCCAGGCCCGGATCCAGAATTTTGTCGAAGGGGGGGGGGGGGCATACTTTGGAGCAAATGGTAATAATCAGGTTTGGTGTAGTCCCCAGCGGAGACAATGCGGAAAACATGTTTATATCATCTATTAAAGCGTGTGAACTACAACAGTAACAAAGCCAACGAAAATGAACATCAACTACAATGTATGTCACACTGGGGCTGAAGGGGGGGGGGGGGAATCCGCGCCTGATGTCTGGTAGTATCTCTCATAATTCTTTCATGTATCGTTACCTTCGAAATTGTATATGCTTAAATCTATTCCAAAGACTGTTTTCTTATTATAAAATCACATGTTTACAACGATAAACTGTATTGATTACAATTTTATATATACGAATTCTCTGGTAATATCTCTTTATCTTACTGTAATAGAAACCCAAAACCTGTATTTTATTCTGTTATCGTCTTAATAATGTTATTAATCTAATAATTCAAAATTTGGAGACATTCAAATTCTAATCAGTTTTTACTTCCTTATTTGAATTAAGATAAGGTGATATATATCTTTTTTTATTAATAAGAAGGTGTACCCCAGACAGGGTACTATGGGGGAAATCTTACTCACTTAGCAAACGTGGCTCCGATGAACAAGAAAAACATAATGATTTGATTGTTCGTATTTCAAAACGGTTATTAAAATTCCACCATTAATACTATCGCTAATACCAACTAAATTATCTCTTCGACAATCTCAATCAGGAAAATAATTAGTTCCTAGTAGGTCAATATTTACCGGATATTAGTAACCATGTCCGTGAAATTAGTCTCCGGACTGTCTACATTGTTTATTGCGCCATATCAATAGTAGCGTCATTACCCTCCGGAAATTTATTGGCATTAACCAACAAACATCTATATCAAGGGGCAGTGCGCTTGAAAATGGTGCCCGAACGACAAGTACATAATATTTGCTATACATATTCAGTGGAGCTAATTCAGATTTCTCGAAAAACGACTCGCTTTGAAATAATTATAATAATTTCGCATTAAAATTACAAAAGATGAGATTGGTCCAAAATTGTATAAAACCATCATAACTTTTTTAAAAATTTCCGTTTTGCAGTTTTGTTGTTTTTTCTACATTTTCCCTACATATCCTTTACAAAAAAGAAATCCTTTGTCTGAAATATGCCCGAATTTAAATCTTCAGGATGTAGTCGTAAATAGCTTTAGTATTGTTCGCATTAGAAGCTTCTTCTAGTTAAATCTGCCACTTAACGTAACAGCACATCCTTTTTTTTTTCTATGTAAAATGCACGCAGTTAAAACTATGTCAAACATTTATAATATACGTCTACTGAAGAAATGCTTCTTAAACACTATACTCCATTAGCTTTTAGACAGACTTTAAATATAATTGTAGACAAGATTTCGGAGAACCTACAGAATCATTTTAAGACTTCTTCCATTAGGTTTTATTTTCTGCGGTCAACTGTTATCACACAAGCATTGACAGCAAATGTATTCCTTTATGTTTGATTTCTTTAAACGAGTTATTTAATAGATGGCTACAAACCCCAGGGTCTCCGGGCAACATACGAATTAAAAAGCAACAGAACAAATAAATCATCCATACAAAAACTTATCTACAAGTTTACTGAAGCAATGGTTACTTTCATTATCAATTCATTAGCCATTGCTATATACACACAGTTCTAAACTAATGTATGTGGCCATTCTTCTTCCTTTCGGATTGGTTCCTATATGCAGGGGTGGATCAAAAAAAAATCGGGGAGGGGGGCAGGTTCCTGAGACAATGTGTTTCCCCCCCCCCCATCCCTTAAAATCGTTTTGAGAAATGTATGGTCTCTATCGTCATTTTGGGGTATATACATACACATTCTGCCTCTCTATTGTGAATTGTCATTCAATTTCATTATTTTGCACTTTTTGAGTGCCCATACCGTCCCACCATCTGACGATAAAGGATAAACCACACGGTGGGGGCACTTTTCTAATTAAAAACGCCCCTGATTATGTTGACTTTGAGATGGGCTAATCGAGCCTTGGGAGTGTTAGTCTGATAAAATGACCCCATAGCCCCACTAAATACACCTCTACATCATACACATTATTTACTAATCGACGGCTATGACTGAATGTCAAGCGATTATCTTTGACACAGCTCCTTCAATTTGACGGAAGCATTAATTGCATTGTCTCTTGCATCTGAAAATACATTTCTGAAACACTTTTAATAACCAAATTTAATACATGCTCACTCAGGCGACTGTGTAGAATTTGTCGCAGTTCCTTACAAATATCGTTATGGTATCGAATCAAACCATGAGACTGTAAATGATGTTGGCAGAACCAATTATTAATCTACGGCACCATTGCATATGTTTGTAAATTATAAAGATATCTTTCAAACAAAGCATGTCTTGTTGTATATCTAAACACAAGACTCTACAGCTATATATCTTTCAACACCCCTGGCTTGAATAAACAATATCTTACCACCATGCTTTAAATATAAATAATTATTCTAAAAGTTTACATAAGTATGACTAAGAACAATTTGGTTATTATTTTGCGGCGATGGTGTGAAATGAAAGAGGGTGCGTCCTATGAACAAGAGGCTGTTGACCGAGCCGATATCTTTTCCGGATATTACGATTGCCATCTGTTCTCTTGAACTAATTGTCTTTTAAAAAATAAACATCTGACTTCTAGTGTGAATTTCATTGATTTTCACGACATGGTGAAGTAATAAATATCGGTGTGCTTTTTTGACCAATCCAGTATCATTTGTTGTAATCCATTTTCTTGGGCTAATTGTCTTTTTAAAAAATAAACTTAACTTCTGGTGTCAATTTCATTAATTTTAACGACCTACCGAAGTAATAAACAACGATATACCTTTTTAAAACTTTGGGTTTAAATTTATCGATTTATCTTTGGAAAGACTTCTTAACAAAAATTTTAAAGGCAAATCCAGTTAGTTTCACTTAGAAAAAAGGAGATGAATTATCTTATCATTTCAACAAATATGTGCAGTTGTTGAAGACGAAGCTAAATGACACACTCGAGTTAACAAATGATATTGAAATTAATTGTACACACTTTAATGAAGACTCTTTGGATACTGGTGCTAAGAACTCGCTTGTGTTTTATTTAAACTAATTAAAGGAACAAAGTCTTTTGTTCAATATCATCCACAGTCTTCGACATTTTAAACCTCACTTTTTGGTAAATCTAAATCCACATTGATGTTGTTATCTCACAGTGAAAAGTTCGGCTTCTGATATCCAATATTTAAGACGAAGGGAAAATTTAAAACTTGCTACACGAATCGCGTGCCAGAATGCTTGTGAATGCCATGTGTTTTAAGCGACAAGTAGGAAAATACTATCAGTGTAGACTGGAATAACCAGTCGCCAAAGACTGTCATTCAATTCGGACTGATTAAAAATTATAGTAAAAAACAGAAACTCATGTATGCAATTATTTTATTATATACATACATTTTAAATTATTATCTGCATTGCGACCCATTTGTGTCCATCTCTAGGTTTCAAAGAATAAAGATTTAGATCCTTTAAGAAGAAGAATTGTGTAACCTATACACAAAAGTATGGTATTTAGGTTAGATCTCAAATGTCCTTTCGATTAGAGTCGGGGTAAGTTCTAACCTATGAGATTAACTTTTTGTTTCTAAGATCAAGCGGAAGTCGCTTTCTTTACTAATTTTATTTTGAATTGTATCATACCGTGTCTACAACAGAGGGACACAAAATCAATTATATCCCAAAGCTGGCTTAATCTATTGTCGTAAAACTTTTAACGAAAACAAATGAACCCAAGAAATGAACAGTTTTACTTTTGATCCAAATCAATGAGGTCTAGACACATCTGTTTCAAGTAAATTCCCGATACACCCAAAAACATAACCGATAAGCTGCTATAACAATTTGTCACAAAGACAATGTGCGGTTAATCGGAGAATGCCGACTTATTCTGGCAACAGAGATGTACTATATATTATATCCGGTGGCATCGATCCAGTGTATTATAATGGGTAGTTGATAGGATATGTTTTCGCGTTTTAGATAATAAACTAACAACTGAAACCAATTTAGTCATAAGTAATCAAATGTTGACCTCTATGGCGTAAAAACATACTTTAGCACGACTCTTATATGGTAATATGGGTGACACAAACAAGGTCATTTCGGGATTAATAAACAGTTCACGTCGATTTGGGGGTCTTTAGCGGGAGGAAACTGGGTTATCCAGAGAAACCCATCAGGTTGGACTGGCGACCATACGTATACTCGCCGACTCGAAACGGTCACGGCACTTGATTCAATGACAGACCATATCGTCTAAA
Organism: Patella caerulea; assembly: GCA_036850965.1. Taxonomy (NCBI): domain Eukaryota; kingdom Metazoa; phylum Mollusca; class Gastropoda; family Patellidae; genus Patella; species Patella caerulea. The sequence continues at coordinate 18,946,456 of JAZGQO010000021.1, forward strand.
GCGCACACTGTAAACCGGATGTAACTCCGCGGTAACTATTACACCTTCAGTTAACAGAAAAAAATGATATCATTTATTCTTTGTCCAATTTCCTACTATTACACCTTCCATTAACAGAAAAAAACGACACCATTTATTCTGTCAAATTTCCTACATGACAATAAGAATAAAGAATACAGAATATTCCAAGTCGGTATCATGTTGAAGCACAATTAAGGGAGCTAAATCTCTATTCTTTGGCACCGAAAATGGACACAAATGAGTCGCAACATAATAATGTAATATGAACGTATATCCTGATTTGCATCCAATGGTTTCTGTTTTAGTGTAATGTCTAATTATTCGGCGTCTGTTTTTCCAGTTTACAACCGTAGTATTCTTCTGTGGTATATGTTTAGCCTCGTTCATCGAGTCGCTTTATTATAAATGGCGCTAATAAGCATTCTGACACGCGATTCGTATGCCAATTTAAAATTGTCACGTTATCTTAGATATTGGCTATCAGAAGCCTATGATTTATATTGACCAAGAAGTCGTGTTGCAATGTCGAAGACTGTGCATGATACTGAGCAAGAGACTTGTCTCCTTTAACAAAATATATGTGTATCCTTTAACAAAGTATATTTGTATTGTAAAAAAAAAATAATAATTTCCAAGACGCCCCCATACTTAAAAGCCAAAACTAGTTTTAGAGGGTAAATGAAAGGCTTTAAATAGTAGCTTTAACAACCACATCCGACAGACCAACATTTAGCATCGTCTTCAGATTATTATATCCCTGAGACTCTCCATTTTTTTTTTTTTATCAAATATGGCTTTTGTAAACCCTATAGTTGTCCTATTATTACTGTTACCACATTAACATTGAACAAGACTGTTTTTTGTGGTTTGAATTATACTATTCAAAAAAAGTAGGGGATATTTGATTTTTAAGTGTTATTAAAGTCACCTAATGAAACTGACGAAGTAAATAAACAAATGACAAAATGAAATGAAGTTCACATTCATAGATTTATTCCAAATTATCGTTAGACTAAATAAGGCACAGACTGACCATTATAAGGGTAAAATGATACCCGGGGTCAAACAGCAAAGTTACCACAGCATCACAACAAAGTCAGTAACGGGTAAATCCTCCTCTGTTGGCCAAACAAGCATTGATCCGACGTGGCATACTCCTAATGAGACGTCTAAGGTCATTTTGGTCCAGATTGTCCCATTCCTGTTGCAACGCAGCAGCAAGTTCTTGGACATTGGCAGGACGTTGTTGACGTTGACGTAACCTCTGTCCAAGCATGCCCCAGACATGCTCGATGGGGGAGAGGTCGGGACTCAGTGCTGGCCACGGTAATGTGGTGATGTTCTGTTGTTGGAGGTAACCTGTAACGATCCTGGACCTGTGACATCTTGCGTTGTCATCCTGGAAGATGAAACGGCGGCCATGACGTCGTGCAAACGGCACAACATGGACTGCCAAGATGTTGTCCCGGTAGTACTGGCCTGCAACACGCCCTGCAACAACATGTAAAGCCGTTCTTCCAGCAACAGTGATGCCTCCCCACACCATAACAGTACCACCCCCAAATCGATCATGTCTGATGACGTTAACGTCCTGGAAGCGCTCGTTTCGACGACGCCACATCCTCCTACGTCTGTCCAAAAAATCAACAGTGAACCTTGACTCATCTGAAAACATCACATTGCTCCAGCGTCGATTATCCCAGTGCTTTCGATCCCTACACCAACGACGTCTTGCCTGAATGTGATGATCTCTCAAACAAGGGATCACGCGAGGACGTCGATTCCGAATCGTCTGGCCATTCACTCTCACACCAGTGTCTGTTTGAAGACAAGCGCTGATCTGATTTACTGTGATGACACAATTTCTCAAGGCCAAGGTACGGATAAATCGATCCTGGGCTTGAGTTGTCGCCCTCGGTCGACCTGAGCGTGGTCTGTCCTGTACAGATTGTGTATCACGGTATCTGGACCATAGCCTGCTTATGACAGACTGAGAAACATTCAACGTCCGCGCCACAACCGCCTGTGTTGTGTCGATCTGTAGCATGCCAAGGGCACGTAACCTTTCATTTTGGGTAAGCCGAAGCATATCAAAATTTGTTTTCTGGTCACTAAAACAATTAAACTGATGTTTCCACCCTGGAATTCAATGCCACAATGACTGTAACATTCAAAGTCAGAGTCGTGCAAATTTTGGGTTGGACCCCCATGATGATCCCAAGCATCACCTGCATTCCATGCGGTAGCTATTGGTGCGTTTGGGCGTCACATGTAACTGGAAATGTTTCTTCTGTTAGGTTCTATAGTGACTTTTTTCGTAGTCATTTGCATATTTTAGTATTATGCCCCCAAAATCAAATATCCCCTACTTTTTTTGAATAGTATATATTCAAAATTTTGAATTGGAATCAAACGGTTGAACTTATAAATTTAAAAATAACTGTATAATAACTTGATTGTTTTTAAAAGAATGTACAGCTGTTATTGATGAAATCGACAAATAAACCAATTGCGTTTATATGGATGTTGATTGTTATGATAGATTATTGCAGAACATACAAAAATTTCTAGTATGCATGATCCATTGCCTTCAAAATAACTCTCTTTTTTTCTGACCAATTGCTAATTCAAAACCAAATCGAACCACCAAAGTGTTTAACGCCGGGTAACGTAGTTAGTTCCTGATAAGAATACGAAGAATATTCCTGATATATTTTGCGAATTTAGCCTCATTAAATCATTCTTGTGTCTTGCCTTTCTAGTCATCGCAAATATGATTTACTAATTTTAATCTGTTGGCTACGTATATAGTCAGGTTGGCAATATCCTATAAGGAAACACTAAAGTAAATAAATAGGTCTATAATTTTAAATATTTCGAAATACTTCCATTGTTCTGTGTTATAGAGAGGCAACTTCTTTTGGGACATGCTCCCTGCTGTTAAAATGACCTTCCAAACGAATTTTGAAAAAGTCCAATACTAATGTACATGTTTACCCATCCAAGATATGTTGCGTTTCACAGCTTAATACTTCATTTCTTAATAAATACTAAACTGGTTAGAATCAAGATAGACTGATATTCCTTTCAGAGATTGGACTTCCACATTACTTGAGCTTGCAGGGATTCTCCAACCACTACGAAGATGTGCAGATATTAAAGTGTAAATACTACACCGTATAAAATAAAAACTTGGTTTTTGGTGTTATGCTTAATTTGCGCTTCTCATCTTCATGAATGGAAAAATATTGAGCATTGTTGCATCGACACTTTGTTTTTTTGACACAAATCAAAGAGAGATTTGGCTTTTTAATTTTCACATTAAGGTAATTATTGGCCTAATTCACTAGAAATATGGAATAGAAATAACTTCTTTATTTGAAAGAGGCGCCAATATCACAGTCTTCCTGGCTGGTACATATATAGGCATATCTCTGGTGTGCTTTTAATATTTTCAATTTAGTTTACAATACCATCATTTATGTATCCATCAATCAGATTTTAAATGAAAATGTTCGTTCCGTTTTCTGTTTGTTTTATGCTGCATATAGCTTAATGTTAAATAAAAGTACACTTGCTATCCTTCACACCATGGCACCCAATATAAGATAATCAAACGAGTTACGGCGCCACATCAGTCTTTCCTGGGTTTTTTTTTTTTTTTTTTTGATATGGACATACGGTTAATTGTTTAGCGAAATGGCTTTCAACGTCTTACTTTTCAGAACCGACCGGAACTCCAAAATATTTATTTTTCGTTGATATGAGAAAAATAATCTTTAGAATGATTATTGTTGTCAATTAACCTGGTACAGATTATGTCATTGTGATATTAGCTTACCTGTCGTATTGAATAAAATTCGTGTGCACATGCACAAACTCTTGACAGTTGGAATTTGGTGAAGGTTGGACGATATCGCCACTCTCCGGGTTCCCTCTTGTCGGTGAAGTGAAGGACCTGGCATTGACAGCTGTCTAGTCGTTCGGGTGGAACGTAAAACTGAGATCCCGTGTTCTCATTGTCGTGCACGTAAAAGATTCCATGACAGTTGGAATTCGATATAAGAGTAGGCCGTAGTGGCGCTGTCCGGATTATGTTTCTCATAGCACACTGTATGGCGTAGCCAATTTCGTAGCAGAACTGTAGGACGTTAAATCCCATTTCATTTACTTTTCTGCTCCAATTGAGGTGGTGGGGGATGGCCTTGTGGTCTAGAGTGCCGCGCTTCGACCTCTAGCTGGCTGGTCACCTCAGGCTTGCGGCTGTGGTTTTGATCCATGGTGTGAGTGTATGTGGCATGGAGATAGAGGCGCCTTCTCAACCTCGTGGGTTTCCTCCGGGCACGCCGGTTTCCTCCCACTGCTGAACCATATGTTAGTCCCGAAATGACCTAGTTTGTGTTGAGTAGACGTTAAACCCCATCTCTCTCTCTCTCTCTCTCTCTCTCTCTCTCGCTTGCGGTTGTTGTTTCGAGCCCTGGTGTGAGCGTATGTGGCATGGAGATAGGGGCGCCTTCTTAACCTCGTGGGTTTCCTCCGGGCACTCCGGTTTCCTCCCACTGCTAAAGACCCCTACGCGCAAGCAAATTATTGAAATAAAATTAAACAATATGTTAGTCCCGAAATGACCTGGTTTGTGTTGAGTTGGCGTTAAACCCCATTCCTCTCTCTCTCTCTCTCTCTCTCATACATTGAGGTGAGACTGTACATTCAAAGGGGGGCAACTCTTTTAACTAAACATTTCTGAATTGCAGTTGCCTCTCTACATTCCTGAAGCAATATGGCCCGAAAAATCCCACTCTGTCCATTGCTGGATTGACTTCTGATGCTTGAACTTTTAAGCGAGTGTGTCAATTCTTCCAGTTCAATCAAATCCCTCCGACATACAGCAACCTTGTAGCCCATCATTTAATCTGGGGCCTTCCCATAAATTTTGGACAGTGATTTAATGTATTAAATCTGGCAAAATTATTTTTCTTCCCCAAGCAGTATTGTTTAAATTGTAGGTGTTTTGATAGCTTTGTTTGTCACGCAATAGTCTTTCTGCAATATTCTGCTATGCACTGGTTAATTAGGCGTAATAAATTTCGTGAGCAAACATATTAGGGCGATATTTTTACGCAGTTATCGGTATGGGTTGTTAATCGGACTATTGACCAGGCATTATCTAAATTTGCTTTCATTTCAGCAGTATTAAGTGGGATTAGGTCCGTCAAACGAAGAACTGCGAGGAATATGTTACTTCTCCTCTTACGCAATTCGTCCAGATTTAATGAGTATGACATGAATGAAATTGTGTCCATTACAGTTGCTACTCTAATGCTTGTTACTCAATTTCGTAGACTGGAAAGCACTGGGTTCCAGCTGGCAATAGTTCAACCTAGGCAATCTGATTAAAATAGAGATGTATATTTCGTTTCGTTTTTTATTACTCTCGATGGTCTAAACTACACGCGAAGATCAGACCACTGTACTGGGAGGTCATGCCACGGATCATACGAGCGGCTTTCGACCCTTTGACATCAGACATTGATTAATCAATCAGCGTTGGCGTTTCTAGGGGGGTAAACCCACAGATATGTACAGAGCACACAAAGAACTCGATGTAAAAGACCGTTTCATTGGCTAATTCTTCACATCAACTATACTATATTAGACTATAAAAGAAAATATCTGGTTGTCACGGGTGACTTAAAGAAAGGGTTGCATCACCCGTTTTTATTTACTTTTTTTTAATTTTTTTAGATAAATGAGTGGGAGATAGGCTGCATCAAAATTATCTTGAAATGAAATGTAATGATCATGGACCGTATATTTACTAACCATAAGTATGGCATCTAAGTTCAAAAAAGGATTAGTTATATACACGATAGGATAAAACTGTCAGTGTTTGCTAATTATTTGAAGCGACATGGTTTCGGTATGTTACGTACCGGTATCAACAATAATTCGGTCGTTTTCGGTATATTTCAACAATGATTCGATGTTTCGCCCCAATCTGTTTCACAGAGAATTACTTACGAATTATCTCTATAACAGACGACTGTCCACAACACGTGCGTTGAATGCACGCGGTGCTAGTCATTGGCTCGTGCCATTCGTAAGTAATTCTCTGTGAAACAGATTGCCATTGACGTCACCTTTTAATATGCGTCTTGTTAATTCGAGTCTACCGGAAGCCAACAACGGATCTCAAAGGTAAACAAGAACACACTAAACAGAAAGTTTTATACTCGTATCAAATTTTCAGAGGTATTGTCATTAATATTACCCAACAAATACTTTTGCAATATTTTCCCCAAATTTCTGACTCTTTATGTCAGGTTGCTTGCTGGGGGAAAGCTTGAGGGGTAAATTGTAGGTCCACGATGTTAATCTTGTTGCCTTCTCCATAATAATCTGTCAATCACTTAATTTGTTCCATAGAAATACAGACAGTATCTATTACTTGTATTCTTCTATACATTAACGGAGCTAAACATTTATGAATTAGGTCAAAATGAAGTATCGAAATTGCTTGATGTTGTTCACTTTCAGTCCATGGTCAGAGTCAGACTACCGGTAATGATAAACTATTATAAAGATTATGATTCATGAAGCCTTATTTAACTTATTAGAATGACAGGGCTATTTTTGCAACATGCCATTCCAGAGCTATTTGGCGTGGCAAATCTAAAAGCTGGCATAATTTTTTTTTTTTTTATAGTTGTAGAAATACTCGATATGGCATATTATAACCAACCGGGATCTTACAATCAACAGCAATATCAACAATGGCAGCAACCAAGTCAGTGTTACGGTTCCTATGGTAACTACTATCAGAATAGTGTTTTCTCGGTACAAGCTTGGCAGGTAGGTTATGATAATGGCAAGATTTCTCAAGTGTTCGCCTGATGCTTGAATAGTGTCTTTCTGATTAACAAGGTTCCTAAAGCCTCAAATTCCTTGTATTTAGATTATCCTATAGAGGGATTTAATAGTCTCAGTAATACCGGCCTTCAATTGTCTGGAGAATAATCAGTAGACTGGTTTTCGCATGACTTAAGTAAGGCTTGTTATGTATTTGAATATGGTGGCATAATTTTCGATATATTTGGAATTGCCTTTTGTTGTGTGGCACCCTACATTTGGTTAATTTGTTTTGTTTATTCTTACAGGCATTTCAGTTTCAATCTCCGAGTGATCTTCATGTTGTGTTTACAGATGTGATGAACAGAAATCCTGAAAATTCTGTAAGTTTATAATTTAATGACACAATATATATGTTATTCCCTATTCATTTCAACAGAGGCAATCCTAGTTACTTCTCTTCTGTGCTGAGCATATTATTGTTCTAACCTGGCAGCCATACATTTTTTAACACACATTGATATAAATTGGCACTTGAAATTTTGTCACTGGTTTGGGTGGGTGTGATCCACACGGTGATCCACCCTTCTATGTATGTAAATACAAACACATTCCTTTGAGTACCTTTTAAAGCTAGATAAACTGAAAAAAACAAGGACATAAGAACTTTGATACCTGATCTTGGTTACAAAAATCCAAAAATAGTGATTTTGTCAGACAGCAGCACTCACTATGGTACATTGACAATAATCTGCCATCTGGTTATATTTCTTTGTGTATGCCAGTGCAAGGAATTTTATGCTGGTTTATGTGCTTTGATTAAACTTACAATTTTTATAGCACCAGTTAACTTTGTTTATTTCAGAGTAGAAATGCTATCCAGGCAGAAGACTTAACCAATGTATTAAATAATACTCCCAGTATTCAAAATTATTTTAAAAGTAGGTATATGGTATTTTTTGTATTATTACAATATAAACCTCAGAATGCCTCGTTCGGCATTTCTGTCCAAACAAGGTTAAAAAAGGCCTTGTCTGCAGTTCCAAAACGAGGTTTTTTTAAATTGCCCTGTTTTTGGAACAAGGTATTTTGTTCAGGACGAGGCTTGGTAAAAATGCCTTTTTTTTCAAGATAGTTATTGGCGGTGTTTGCTATCAGCAAATTTGTAAAAAATTAAAATTTATGTTACTTAATACGAAAATAAACCAGTCCAAACTATGATATTATAATCAGAGAAATAGACAAGACAAGAATACACACCATAGATGGAGGTGTAAAACTATTAAAGACACACAGCTACCTTGATTAATTTATTGCCCAATCAGGTATAGGTGTCAAGTAACAACTGAGGTGTTATGAAAGTGAAATTGGGGTTGTAAATCAATCAAGGTAGCTGTGTATTTTACACCTCCACCTAACTGATATCGCAGACAACAAATTAGTGTTTATCTGATCTAAATACAACAAATAATCCATTCTTATTAATCTAAAAAAGCATTAAATTTCATCTTGTATTTCCAATACGCCAGTTTATTTTTTATATTTATTGTAAAGAAAATAACTTGACCATAGCATTGACTGTTTCTGTTGAAACCTCATAACATTGCACAAAATATTATTTGAGCAAAGTTATATAAACACACAGCGATAAATTTGTCGACTTTATACCAACTGTCAATTAAATGGGAAATAAAGCACACCTCATACATTAGAATTTAATTAAAACGTTTTATTATGAAGACAGATGGGTATTAATAGTGCAAAAATAATTTATGGTATGGCGTGTATTCTTGTCTTGTCTATTTCTCTGATTATAATATCGTAGTTTGGACTGGTTTTATTTTCGTATTAAATAACATAAATTTTAATTTTTACAAATTCGCCGATAGCAAATACCACTAACTACTATCTTGAAAAAAAACACGTTTAGTAAACAAGGTATTTTACCCAGCCTCGTTCTGGACAAAATACCTCGTTCCAAAAACAGGGCAATTTAAAAAAAACTTGTTTTGGAACTGCAGACAACAAGGCATTTATTTTACCTTGTTTGGACAGAAATGCCGAACGAGGCATTCTGGGCTTTATAGTGTTAAGTAACAAACTGGTTAATTATTGTTTAATCTTCCTTGAGCAGCATTTAGCAATAGACACAAAAATATAACATAGAACAAAATTACTTTTATGATTAAAGCAAGGTTTTATATAGATAGTACTTTACTCAACATGTTAAAGGGGTATCCCTGTTGATTATTGTGTAATGTTTTTTGCTAAGTTTAGGCAAAGTGGTAAGCAATTGGATTGCTTGATGCCTTTACAAAAAAACAAATGAGCATAATGATTGATGAATGTTGTCTGTTTATTTTGCATTAAAAGCAGTGGAGATAAACCTCACTTGTGCTTTATTTGAAAAAGGATAAATAAAGTATTGTTTTGATGTCACAATAAAACTGCCATGAATAAAATCCCAAAAAGAGCTAACATTTTGAATCCTAAAATTATATTGTCAGCAAATATATAATTAGATAGAGTTACCTCCCTTGCATTACTATTTTTTTTTTGTTTACCTCCTTCCAAGTTCTTTATTTTGTATTCTTTTGTTGAATGCACCAGGGAATATTTTACTTTTTTACATTTGATTAGTAGTTTCCAAGTATGTGACCACATGTTATTCTTTGTACGAAACCTGGACATTCTTTATTTACTTCATACTCTAGTCAGATCTTTTCTGCGTCATATTTCCTCACCCAATCTTGAACTGTTGCTAATTTTAATGTCGAATTTGAAGACAGAACATAATATCATGTGTTTGAATTTCGCGACGTACCCTCGATCATCCGGTAATTTTATCTTGTAGTGTTTTGAATGTCTGTCTTGACGAATGTGACTACCACAGATATAGAAAGAAAGTATGTAGTGTTGTCATCTCTGTCATCAAAACCTTTTACGTCTATAAATAGCAGACGTCAACATGTACTGCTCTCGTTCCACTGGACCGTTGCAGAGGCACGTAAAGAGTCTTAATGATATAGACAATAAAATTGCGAGATTTGAGATTTGTTTTGATGTGTTTTACGATACTGAATGGTTTTAAAGTTAAAATTAATTTTCAAAACTTTGATTTGCGCTGAAGCAGGGTTTTATGCTAATAATGCTAATCAAGTATGAATTTGATTCGCAAAATCGGACGTTTGAGTCTCAAATTGCGATACGAACCCGGTTAAAATATTCCCTGGAATGCACTTGTACAAATGGAGAGACTGTTTCCTTTAACCCTTAACCGGTCAACGTCATTTTGACGTTATGACGTCTAGTGGTCAGGCTAAAAAATAACTAACGTGAAATATTTTGTATGCCTATTACAATCGACTACTGCCGAATAATTATAAATGATAGAATCTTGACACCAATAAAAAAGTTGAAGAGGATAAGTTGATCTATAATTTGCATACCATCTTAAATCATTTTCATCAGAAATATCGTCTTCAGAATCGGCGTAATCGATATAATCCGAGTCGTAATCATAGGCATTTCAATGACTTTGAGTGTCTTTATTATTCCCGTCATCGTTAAATTACGTTTTTGTCAAAAAATGTAGAACGAAGACATGTTTTTCTCAATGTTATTGACAAGACAAGTTCCTGTCTGAGACGCATGCGTGGCGATATCAATTAAATACGAAATTAAATGCTCAAATGCGGCTTATAAAAAAGGTTCTTGTTATGGTCGCAAATATGCAACCGTGACCACTTTTGGATATCACGTCATGGTGCAAATATGCGACCCTGACCGGTTAAGGGTTAATGTTTTTCCTTTTGTTTTTCTAGTTAACTGGAGTCGAGAGTTATGTAGTATCATGATAGCGATGTTAGATGTATCCTTTTTAAATAATTTGAAAAACAGAAATGAATTAATTCTTTTTTAAGTACTTTTACTTTAACAAACACAATAGAAACTTAACAAACAACAAAAACCAAAAGTAAAACATATCATCTAGTTGATCTTCAGTCTGTGGAAATACTAGTCTGAATTCCGGGGAGCAGAAGATCGGGAGCAGAAGTCAGATCTTCGGTAGTTTTTTCAATAGCAGCTAATTTATAACTTGACATCCCTTTTCAATCCAGTTCAAAAGACTATTTTCCTTAGCAATGTAGGTTTGCCCAATGTCAATGATTCTAAATGAACAAATGATATAATCTTGCTTAGATCTGGAGGGTAAACCCCACCACAGTACAAAATGAAATGGGCTTATTCATAATATTACAGAAAGTAACTGGGTCGAGAAAGCGCTAATCTATAATACATTTTAGACAGAGTTCTATAATGAGCAATTGGTGGGTAATACTTTATGAGTAAATAATGATTTGGGATTTCTACTTGTGGGTTATATAACTCTGGTTTGATTTAAATGAAACGAAATGGTGTTCTGCTCCTAAACTTGGCTAATGAAGAAGGACACACTGTGCCATGGGTGAAATTTTGCCCAGGCAGCGGTGCTATGGCCTACTCTGATATTGAATTCCAACTGCTAAGGGATCTTTTATGTGTATGCCTATGTGTAACACGGGACATCATTTTTTCATGCCATCCGAATGACTAGACAGTTGTCCTTGTCAGGCCATCCGTTTACATCACTGACAAGGGGAAACCACGTCGGAAAATCTGGGATTGAACACCCAACCTCCATGCTAGCGAGCCAGCATATTACCCATTTAGAGATATGATCCCCTGATTGATTTAACATAAAAATGACCAATGGAAATGTTTTCCAAATATTTTCCTGTTAATAAAAACGTAGAGATCGATGGATGGTTTCATGCAGTGGGAAGAATTTACAGAACTGTTACAGTGTCTTGTATCATGGTATAATGTCTTCAGACAACATGATGCCAATGGTTCAGGATTTATTGAAGCATCAGAGTTGGTTAAAGTTATTAAAAGTTTATTTGGTAAGTTTATTATAAAAATAGTTTATTTGGCAATCATATATGAATTAATTTAATTTGCTAAATTTTTCACCCATCAAATAACATTCATTAATTTAACAAAATTTAACTGTTGCTTTCCCCAATATATCACTTTTGTTGGTAATAAGATGTCAACAATTATGGGTTACGATAATGTAATTGTAATAATAAATGCAATCAAAACTGTTCTGGCTTAAGGATAATAGATGCAATCAAACCGAGAAAAAGTGGATTAGAAAATTTATGAAGTTTGTTTATTTACATTTAGTTCATGACATAACATCAGTGTTTTAATTTGTTGATTAAAGGTGAACAAATTTGCATACTTAACTATAGTTACCAAAAGTTGTTTCAAAGTCATTTTACGATCTCCTATTGTCACAAGTTGTTATTTATGGACTCAGAATTTAACTCTAAGTAATAAATGACCCTGCTTTAAACTCTAAAGGGGCTATCCTCATGAATAAAACAATAATTCATAGATTTTCGGAAAATTATAATTATTTCATGACATTTTCTAAGCATTGGCACTTTAACTTAACCACACAGCCATACTGTATCTTGATTAAATTTTGTCATTTGTCACTCATTCACAGCAAAAAACAGTTTATTGTGTTGACATGGCTTGTCATAAAGGAAACAACTGTCTGCTATTATTCATAATAATTTATTATGGAAACAATGTATTACTATCTCATGTCCATTCTACTTTCAACAGGGTACCAGATAAGTCCTCAGTGTTTGGAGACAATATTAAAAAGATATTCTCGAGTGATTGCTGGTCGAGGTTGTCTTATAGCCTTTGATGATTTTGTCTCTTTATCTGTTAGACTACGGGCATATACAGGTTTGAACCTATTCTTTTGTATAGACCTGGGTCATAAGCCCTGTTCACATGATAAGACTTGGTCAACAAGTTTCAACAGTGTAATATTGATATGGTGGACATATTCAACCATAACTCAGTACCTGTATGCATACATGAAAAAATGTCATTACCCGGTATGCTAAAGTAACATAAAATGTGCATTAAATAATGTGTATACTCATTAGGGATTAGGCTTTTCTTCAGGTCGACTTTTCATCATTTTAAGATCCTGGGGGATGAGGGACTGGGACTCCAGGATTTCAGATTCAAAACGTTTTACTCATACCCAGGTGCTCCATTCAGCGCAGTTTCACCAATTACGGCAGATGAAAATGCCAAAGGGCAACCATCGTCAAGCTTCTCGTGGAAAGGTTGCTTAGCTGCGTTCTTATTTCTTAGAAGTTGTTTCTCCTTGCGTAGTTAGGTAGCAAGGTTGAGTTCTTATTTCTTGAAACTGCACAAATGACAATGGAATACATCAGTAAAATTCTAAGATGAGGTGCCAATTCCCGACCGATACCAAAGATAAAATGTCAATTCCTTTCCAGGTTCCGGGACAAGATGCTAATTCCCTCTCGGGTCCCGTGATAAGATGCCAATTCCCCTGGAACACAGGATAAGATGTCAACTCCCTCCCTGGTCACCAATACTTACACTCACATGGATTGTTCATTTAATTATGTTATGCATCAAGTGTTATCCTTCTATATTAACAGATGCCTTCAGAAAAAGAGATGCCTTACAAAATGGTCACGAAACTGGTAGAACAACATTTGAATATGATGATGTAAGTATACTATATAATTACTCATTAACAAGGCTTTATTTGTAGGGGTGGGTGACCGAATGGTATAACATGTGTGCGTTTGATCATTAGATCTGTCATTGAGTCAAGTGGTTTCCATTGCTTACTTTTAAATGACAATAACATAACATCAATCAGTTGGGTCACCTGTCCAAACTCATCATAGTTCTCTGATTTCCTCCTACTGCTAAAGAGTCAAGACCCCAATGTGCAGAGAAAATTATTGAAATATAATTGAATCAAATGGCAGTTCCGAAATTACCTAGTTTGTGTCGAGTGGACATTAAATCCCATCTCCCCTTTTTGTCTGTTAAATGTCAACAATTTGATTTAAAAAACATAGATCCAATTTGGTTACAATTTTTATAGTTTGATAATGAGGAGTTTCTGCCTAGGTTAAGCAGAGGTAAGCAATTTCATTGCATGACTTGGTGGAGTTTAATGATGGGCATATATAAGAAATTGAGTATGTCTATGCTTTGAAAAAGGAAAAGTCTGATTCTAATTGAGTGAGTCATGAAATTGTGTATATACTGTAGTTGTATTCCACCACTACTATAAAATTAAGATAAAACCAAGTGTGAACAATCCAAACCGTAAGACAGAATTCGAAGTCCTAAAAAAACATTATAGGCATGATAGTGTAATCAGAAAATGGACTGCTCCCTGTGTACATAATACGCGACAAACAGTGGTAACAGGTGTCCGAAAGAATAAGCTTACCCTGTCTGGCGTCACACCCGCCATAGCTGCATCGAAACTATTAGACAAAATATCCGTAAAATAGCATGATTGGCCAATGGACTATCAATGACAGCCTACACCGGTAGTTTCCAAAAATCCTGGTATAGGCAAAATAGTTTAATCAGGTAAAATAGTGTAATCAGGGAAAATAGTGTAATCAGGCAAAATAGTGTAATCAGCATATGTGTACAAAATACACTGTGTACAAAATACATGCCAAACAGTGGTAACAGGTGTGGTGTACAATACTGACCATTTACTGCTTAAATGAGCAGAATACTAAAAAGTCTGATGATAAATGTGAAAGGAGGGCCACATGAAGAATTTTTAAGTTCCAGAGCAAGAAAATTTGGGCTCCGCTGGCACAGCGGCTATGCCATACGAATTCTGGCCATGCCGACGTAATTGAATAGATATACAGTGTGCCCCTTTGCTTAATGTGCCCCTGCGCCTTGTAAAGGCTGCACCCCCAATCCTTGAGTCTAAGTGCAAGTAATTATTTAGTGAAGTTTATTTATTTTGGAATTGAGGTCAGCGAAATGAGCCTCCCAGTTTGATTGTTTGAATAAAATACAGATGACAAGATTTTATGCACCCATGGTTATTGTAATGGCTTATTGATGTCATTGTCTGTCTCAACCAACGTGTTTTTCCCACCTTGATGATTTGGTTTGTCACAAGAGAGGTCAAATAAAATGAGAAAGCCAAAAATAGGCAGCTAATTAAAAGGTATTAACTTACTTTCACTTTTTATTTTTAGTTTCTGAGGTGCGTCATGTGTCTGTAGTCAACTTCCGATGTCTGCCACATGTCTGTAGTCAACTTTTGTAGCGTGTCATGTGTCTGTAATGAGCCTTTATCATCGAAGTTTAATGATGAAAGTCGGGAGAGGTGATTAAAAATCTACCAATTAAATGAATGCACTAAAATTTAATGAATTTGACCAGCAAACACTTGACCAAAATATCACTGCAACCACACAACCTGTTTTTTTTTTTATTATTATTTCTTTAAATGAAATATTTGGTACCAAATTGAAGTCGACATTTCAGAACATGGTGACATTGTGCATACACATCAGAAAATGCATAAAAATCATGAAGCTCTCATGTTATGTTTTAATGTTTACATTTATTAAGATGCGTTATGTAACAACTAAATCTGCCTTTTTTGGTTCTTTTTCTGGCTTGATAAGTTATATATTCCTACTAAGACATTTATTTTTATGACAGCCCATAATAAACTCTCTAGGCCTGCTAAGATATTGAGTTGATTAGACAAACATTAAAGATACATTCCTGTGTACAAACTGGCAATATTTATAATATAACGACGCTTAATTAAATTCTAGGATTATCTACTGCCCACATTTTTGTTCGTGGTTTTTATAAAAGAAACTGTTTCGGGCTTAAGTTCACCATCTAGTTTATCAACATATACATCAAGCGCACATTAACTCTAAGAAATCAGACGATCTTTGCATGCAACCTTTGACGTCACAGACATCCCTTATCACTGGGGTGCTGGTTACGGAAACCCACGCACTCCATGGGTGTTTTTCATGAAATTCTGTATTGTTGTAATATGATTGGATGTTTCTGCTTTCCCCCAAATTGCCACACTTGAAATATTTTTGTGGAAAAGTATCTTTAAACATTAATATGGACATCTCTCACACAGAGTGCTGATTGAAGGGCTGAAAATCAACATTATTTATTGTCAAAACTTCAAATGTTCATGACTGTCCTTAATGCTTAAAATAAAGTAATTTGAATCAAACTTTCCATATTATAGACAGAACAGCCAACTCTTCATCTAAATCTTATATAATGCATTTTTAATGTGAAAGTAGCTACGTCTCTAACTCAATATCATCATTAGTCTTCGAGGTTGAAAACACAAATTTTTTGTCAATTTAAATCAGCATTGATGGTGTGGTCTTACCAGAAAAAGATGGGCTTCTGATATCCAATATTTAAGACAAAATAAACATTTTACCACCATTGGTACACGAATGGTGTACCATACGGCGTTTCAGACTCATTTTTAGCTAGGGAACCAAAGAACAAGGCTAGGTATACTGATATTAGAGTAAAAACAGAAACGATTGAATGTAAATTAGTTTATATACATCCATATTAAATTATTATATGTCTTGCGACCCATTTGTGTCAATTTCTAGGCCCCAAATATTAGCGCTTTAGCTCTTTTAAGTTTGATTTAATTGATTACTTTTAAAATTATTGTCTTTATTTATTTTGTACAATCTTGTGAACACCCCAGCAACAATAGTTTATGATCTGATTAGCTTGAAATTTATGTGCATTTTTCTTATTAGTCATACAATTATCACATTATTTGAGAAGAATACTATTTTAAACTTGATATTACATAACAATGCCTCTTTAATCTTGTGTTAAACAAGGTTTCTAGAACAGAAGTATGTTGAGTGTCTTGGAGCTATTGGACTTGAATAAGGAAGTGTTGACTAATATGTATGTTTTCTAATCTAACATTGGCAAATGCTAATTCCATCTAATGTTATATACCTTTGTTTCAAATTCCCCCTAAATGCATATTTATTTCCAATCCCAGCTAAAGTTATACAATTTCCTATTCCAGCTACAGTTATGTACATTTTTTTTTTTTGCTCAGACATGGTTATATTTTAACAATTACGGTGTTATCAAGAATGACATATTTAACTCTTGTTTGCATATTTATTAGAAGTTTTATTATATGAATCTGTGATAAATTGTTTTAGTTTTTTACAATTTAAATTAGTTTTATTTCTACATGTATTTATTTATAATGTAATTAAATATCTATATAAAAAAACTACTTTGATGTATTAGTTATTATATACCAGTTAATGAAGCTTTTGTTTAGGTTTGTCATTTTTGCTTTCCAGATTTGTGATATATATTCTAAATTTACAACACTGATGCACAAAAAAAGAGTTTAGTTATTTCAGCGAGTTCCGATAATTACTGCCAGAGTTATCTCCCATGATGACTTTAGAGGCCAAACTTATCATCCGATTGAGTTCAGATTTAGCGGCGGTGGGTGTATGTTTCGTTGACTGGCAACCTATCTTTATACTTTCGATGGCCTACGTTACATGAAGATCTGACCTGTTGTTTTAAAGATTTAGACAGTCTATTGACCCTATGACATCAGACATTTGTTTAACCAATCAGCATTGATGTTTCTAGTGGATTACCCATAGATCCCTGCACATCATGTCAAAAGCTCGCTGCGACAGACCCTTTCATTGGCTAAATGAGTCGGAAGTCGCAAAGCTAGATTATGAGATAGAGTGCAATGATGGTTCAGTAGGTCAAAATTTTCAAAATTCACATTTTCTCATTAAAAGCCTCAAAAATACCTCTTTCGTCAATTAAAAGTTTAATTTTCATGAAAAGAACATCTATTAATGTTCAAAAATTGCATTTTGTAAAAGGCAGTCAGCAAAGAAGTCATTAATTATCTTGGAATAAAGCAAAACAATCGTTCATTTACTTGCCGTTTTCATAAAATGTCCAAGCAAGCCCGAGAACACCATATTCGGCACTATACAAGCCTTGTATCCTATATGTTTCCCAGAATAATGGAAAATCGTGCCATTTTGGATTTCCGCCATCTTGGATTTTTTATATTATATTTTCTGCCCATATTTAAATTTGGCGTCCCAAAAATCTCATGTTACAAAGCATGAAAGCTATGTATACCATGATCCGGACATAATATAGAGGAAGTTTCATATTTTTTCCGTCAATTTTGGCTGCCATCTTGAATTTCCGCCATTTTGGATTTTTGAAATTGATTTTCAGTCCTATATTTGATTACAGTGACCCCAAGAACCCAATATTTGGCACAACATAAGCCATATCCTATCTCTGCTTCCCAAAATAACAGAAAATCGTGACATTTTGGCCGCCATCTTGCATTTCCACCATCTAGGATTACAACCATCTTGGATTTTTGATATTATATTTTGTGCCCATATTTGAATTCGACGTCCCCAAAAATCCCATGTTACATATACCATGAAAGTTATGTAAACCGCGATCCAGACATAATATAGAGGATAACACATGACACAATTTTATGGAATACAAGTTACTTAAAGAATTAATTTCAGCGACGTTTCGACGAGGGTTCTCCCGTCTTTATCAAGCTAAGAATGACAATCATAGCACAAATGAAGATATATATACAAAATATGAAACAAAGGAAAACATTTATATACAATGAGAGATAATCAGTTGAAACCATCAAAGGGATAGGAAGCCATAAGGGTGGGAATAAGTGGGCTATGACTAATATAGAGGAATTGTCATTTTTTGTCAATTGTCAATGTTGGTCGCCATCTTGGATTTCCGCCATCTTGGAATTAAATTATTTTCTGTGCCCATATTTGATTTCTGCGACTCCAACAATCCATGAAAGCTATGTATACCGCGATTTTCATTTTTTCCATCAATTTTGGTCGCCGTCTTGGATTTCTGCCATCTTTGATTTTTGATATTTGAATTCGGCATCCCCAAAAATCTCTTGTTACACACCATGAAAGCTATGTTTACCGTGATGCAGAAATAATACATGTATAGAGGAATTTTCATTTTTCTGTCAATTTTTGTCGCCATTTTGGATTTCTGCCATCTTGGAATATTAAAAAAATTTCATTTTCCATATTTGATTTCTGCGACTCTCAACGTTCCATGTTAGACGCCATGAGAGCTATGTATACCGTGATTCGGACATGATATATAGGAATTTTCATTTTTTCTTCATTTTTGGCCGCCATTTTGAAAAATATCACTGCACCATCATAAAAAAAATTATTTTTTCAAAAATTCTTCTTTATTCGTTTTTTGTAGCCCATTTCGCATTGGGAAAGCATCTGACGTTTTATTGAGTTTCAAAATGAATGTTTATTGTTCCATGAATATTGCAAAAACTAAGTGTCATTTTCAGAGGCCGTTTTCTCCAAATTTAGGAAACCAGGGATCTCCAGACCACCCAACTTCAAATCGCAATTTCTAAGAGATGAAACATGGTAAAGCAATGGTTAATACATCATTGAAAAGCTGAGACCAGTCTCTCTTTTGTTATTCCCAAACCTCACTTTTGAACAATTGGTCACTGTGACTCATTTTGCTATGCCGGGTCACATATGTTAGTCCCGAAATGACCTAGTTTGTGTCGTTAAACCTCTCTCTCTCTCTTTCTCTCTCTCTCTCTTTTGTTGGTTCAATGTTCTATAGTAGTAGGTGCGTTCCAGAAGTGATGGAGACTGTCTTTAGTAAAGTGGTGTGATTTCAATCTCAGTGCTTGTAAATGACCAGGAGTAGGGTCTCCTGCCCAACAAGATGCGTTAATGTGGGTCCTTACTCCTTTGGTTTCATCCCACTGCTAAAGACCCCTATTACGAGCAAGTAGGGCTAAAATATTGAAATATAATTCCTTGTTGGTTCCAAAATGAGCTAGTGGTGGCA
The DNA here is from genome assembly GCA_036850965.1 of Patella caerulea. Taxonomy (NCBI): domain Eukaryota; kingdom Metazoa; phylum Mollusca; class Gastropoda; family Patellidae; genus Patella; species Patella caerulea. The sequence goes on from JAZGQO010000021.1 coordinate 18,966,208, forward strand.
CAATGTATTTTTGAATCGATACATTTGGATTCACCTTCTCACGAGAAGCTGATTTGAATTTTTGTATGTGTTCTTGTTGCTCCGTAACAAACCTGATACTCTTAAATTTCAATGCCATACATCATTCATCTGTACACAATGAATTTGATTAAACGAGTTATATTATGTATAACTGCAAAGCTCTATGAGTTGTTACAGAAAAGAAGAGTCTTGAGTTTTTGAATTCTGCAATAGTTCCTTCTTCTTTCACACACAAAGGACTGGTGCTGCAACAGAGAAATCCCTATCACCACAGGATAGGAGATTTGTTCTTGGAATATCAAGTTGTTGTATGTTTGACAACCTGGTTCTTTGATGGGATTTTATTCGGATCAGGTCCTGGAGATAGCTTGGAGCTATGGCATGAGTAAAACAGGCCACCGAATCCGTGTCAAAAAATACTACTGGGGAATCAAAAACCCACACCACTTGCCTCAATGACAGTCCTTCTGATATAACAAGTATCAGCCACTTCCCAGCAGTTTCGGTATGTCCAATCAAGGTGTGTGCTGCTATTAACATAACACTTTTCTCTCATTTTCTTCTGAGAGAGAGAGAGAGAGAGAGAGATGGGTTTATGGTCCACTGATCACAAACTAGGTCATTTTGGGACTAACATATGATTTCAATTTTATTTCAGTAATTCGCTTGCACGTAGGGGTCTTTAGCAGTGGGAGGAAACCAGAGTGCCCGGAGGAAACCCACGAGGTTGGGAAGGCGCCCCTATCTCCATGTCACATACGCTCACACCAGGGATTGGTTTTAATTTTATTTCAATAAATTTTTGCACATAGGGATCTTTAGCAGTGGGAGGAAACCTGAGTACCCAGAGTAAACCCATGAGGTTGGACAGGCAACTCTACTCCTTGCCATGTACAACCGAGGATTTGAAACCACGCCAGTTGACTTAATGGCAGGCCGTAGGATACAGCGCGCGCTAGCCATTTGGCCACCCAACCCCCCTTTCTTCTAAGAATGTGAGTAGTCAATAAATACATGTGTTAAGTAATAAAAGGTTAAGATCTGTACACAGGTGGGGTAAATGTGAGTTTATTAATTAATGAATACCAATAAAATCAAGGATAAACAGTTCAGGTGGTATATTAAAATCATAAATTCCCACGTTACACCTGATCCATCAACATGTGTGGGTATATGATTGTTTCACAATTTTTCTTTCCGCCATTTTGTCTTTCCTTGTATTGACACTTTGTTGAATACCCCTTTGGGTTTTATGTGAGCATGGATTCTTTGATTTTGCATATCTGTTTCCTTTAAGTTGATCCATTTGACCTCAAAAAGGTACAGTACTGACACAAGTTTTACAGAATGTGTCTCTTCCCTTTCTTTTGATTGTGGGTGGGGGGCTGAATACATGAAATAGTAAGGTGCTGGCTTTGATGACATGAACGAATGCCCTCAACTATGTCTCTTTTTACCTGAAAAGGGATTCGGGAACCAGGTCTGCTACCGGTGTTTATTGAGAAAGTCCTCATTATTTCCCAGTCTGATTCCCCCATGTCACTGGTGCAGGGCATGGTAAGAACAGAAGTCACACGTAAATGCAACTATGCGCCTAAAAGAACCCTGTCAGTGGAAATTTGACAAAGGGACACAGTGACTAAGTGAGTAAGCTGATGGCGTGTTAGTCTGGAGGTCACAGGTTTGATCCAGGTTTTGACCAAGCAAGTTCATCAGATTTTTTTCCCTTGTCAGTGGTGCAGGATGGAGAGCCTGACAAGGTCAGCTGTCTAGTCATTCGGTTGGGACAAAAACCTCAGGTACCATATGTAGGCCTATACATTGTTGTGCACATATGATCCCTTGGCAGTTGGAATTTGATATAAACATAGGTCGTAGTGCCACTGTCCTGTCAAAATTTCTCTCATAGCACAACAACAGGAAGTTTAAACCCCTATTCATTTCATTTTGATAAGTGGGACAATAGGAACACTGCTCCCCGGGCAAATTATTTTCTGAATCAAGTCAAAATATTCAGGCCAATTGCATATTTTCGTCATGGTTGTGAGATGTAAATAGGGTTAGGGTACCGGTAAGTGATTGTAGACACGATTGTGGGGTAGGTTTGACCAAATGTGCAGTTGGCCTTAATATTTAGACATAACCTTATTTTCCCTCATAGCCCCTCATGCTTGCGGATCTAGATCTCTTCCCTACAGGTGGTACCATAAGTTCAATAAATGCCATTGCTTTATTGGATGATCCGAAGGAAAACTAGAACAAAATATTTAAAGAAGGCACAGCTTTTCTTTATTAAAACCTATATTTATCAAGACAAATGGTAAGCATGACATGGTGTGTTAATTCGTTGTCGAGTCAACGGTATATGTTGGAGAGTGAAAGGTATATTATAACATGCAACAATGGGGATTATGCCTTCAAATACTGTTCTTAAATGTTTTACTATGGGGAGTATTATCAATATTGGTACAATGTTACTCATGAAATAATTGTTTTAATACATTATAGCAATGGCTACTACACATATTATAATATTAGATTACAATGAATGCTTTAACAACATGAATTCATAACTTAAAATTGAAAAACTTGTCCAGTTTTAGGAGTCCCAGAAATAATTCATGAAACCTTCCAAATTTAAAGTTTTCAAAAGATAGTTTGGGGCAATGCCAAAAAATCATAATATTATATAAATCTGTCAACTCATTTTCTAGTTTTTTAACTTATAATTCATACAAATTATAAAGATGAAGTAAATACCTAGTCTCTTTAAGCAAAGACCCCCCCCCCCCTCCAATAAAATTCCTGGATTCCTATTAAATTTAAAACTAATCATTTAAAAATGTAAATATGATTTTCACTAAAGTTACTGGGGACCTGGAGAGGTACATTCTCATTTACATAGATCTCTTGATCCACAAGTCTTAAAACTAGAGGCATCATTCCAAATTAATGAGTGGGTGTCTTAGTGAGAATAAATAGATGACTACATTCTCATGAAAAATATGCCATTCAAAAGATAAAATAAACCACCCCTGCCATTACATGTATATTTGCCATTCACAAATTTAGCTCTTGATATACTTTATTTCTTTAAATCGTTATGAAGCTGTACTCTGTTTTTAACAATAGCAATTAATTTCAAGCATTATGGGATGAGAAGTCAGTCAAAATGTAATAAGGGTATTTCAACACTCACTTACATAATTACCTAATACCAAGGGACATAACCAGTTTTGTATTACAATAGTAGAAAAACGTCTATATGTACACATACTAAAACCAATCATTTAACAATATCATAAATCCCCTCAATTTGTTACTTTTCAAACAAGATAACTATGTAACAATTTAAAATAAAATCTATATGTACAGTCAGTGACCACGAATTTGATATTAGAAGGGTGACTACTTCTTCAAAACAAAATTATGAATAAATGTTTTTAATATAAAATTTTGAGAAAATGTATTCTGATTAATAATATTCAACCATATCCAATTCCATAAAATTTATACAAATAAATGACTGGGTTAACAATTATATTTAACTGTTATACTGGCCTATTTCTCCATTAATGTTAGAATGAAGATAACATGTCAAACATACATTATGCAAGAGCTAAATCTGCCTAATGCAGGTTATAAACTATTAATAATTATACATTCTTTACCATGACCAGACCATAATCAATTCTTGATTCCATCAGAAATTTTCAATATTTAGTAGTATAGAACAGTTTAGTTATTTAAAAATGGAGAAACGAGACTTAGCTTTGAATAACCAGTACGGTCTTTGCAATTAATGTACATATTTGGTTAAACCTTAAAGGTTAACATCTTTGCTTTCAAAAGAGTAATTTAAATGAAATTTTCAATATATTCATTTAGAACTATTTATTTTCAAACTATTATAGCAAGAATGGCAGCTCTTTATCTAAATCGTACATAATCTATTTTTAATGAAAATTTAGATGATTACTACAAGTACATGTAACTAACTGTATGCCACCGGTATATATCAAGTTTTACTAATTAATAATATGTAATATTTCTTATCTTTCTCTATAAGTAACAGCATGTCAACAATTTTTATTTACAATGAACGAATAAAATGATTTTATAAACAATAACAATATTTAGCACTATACAATAACATTATAGCACTATCAGTATTAAATAACATCATAGCACTTCAAAATATCACTTTTATATATGTATAAAATAACATGAACTTTTAAGCAAATACAAGTTTTACTTTCTTATTTTTGTTTGTAAAACCTTTTTTTTCTCTTTTTGCAAAAAACCATTGAACACAAAGTGTTCTTAACTAGATTTTGTTTATATATAGCACTTTTTTTTAAATTACAAATAAACAATGTATAGTCTACTTACACATTGAAATTTTCACTAAGCAGTGTAAAATACTGAGAGAAATTCAATAAGTGTATGTATTACTGTATTTAACATTTATATGAAACCATTATCAAAGAAAAAAGTAATGCACTGACTGTGTAATATATTAAATGGCGTATTAATGTTTTCAATGATAAAATTTAATGAATCACTGGGAATATTCATCCATTTTTTCTGGACAAAAATAACAAATATTAATATAAATATATGTCATTTAACAATATAACAAAAAAAACATAAAAATGAATAACATTCATATAATTTATCATCAATGATCAATTTTCTGAAAGAAACTTTTAGTACAAATTGGTTACATTAACACACACTAATATAATAATTTACATAACATAAATTTAATTGATTAAATCTTTAACATTCATTTCAGTGGAGAAACACCTGGTCCATTCAATGTAAATACATCATCAAACTACCAGTTAGTTCAGTCATAACTTTAAAGTTAAATTTGATTCAACATTTTTGTGCCATTTTTGTGTTTTAGAAAAGTGCACTATTCATTCATTTAACATGATCAGACCTCTTGCTATTGAGTAAAATAAGCCAAATTATAATAATTTACTTTCAATTAATCTTTTGAAGCATCATTTTAATAGGCTAGAGCATGCTGTATTACTAATCAAAAGAAACCCATTCGTCAAACCAATTCAACACTTTATTTGACTTAAATCAAAGAGCCCTAGCTCCGTTAAGCTTGTTATGTGGGGGGGGGGGGGGATGTAATCAGTAATTAATCAATTAAATTCAGGTATTGTAAATAAAACTAGCACTATACAACTTATAACTGACACCTTAAATAACCTAATAACCGGTATATATAAGCAATAACCACATCTATCTATTGCACATTTATTGAGCCGATATAGATATATTACTTATATAATGACATATTATTAAATGTTAATTAATTAACCTTAAAATATACACTCTGATATCTCACTGAAAAACCATCATTAATATTTTTGGGGTGTTAACGGAATACTCAGGATTATACTTGTACAATACATGTACTAACAATGACTTGAGATCGAACTCAAAAGGGGACAAAAACATGAGACAAACTTGAACGGAACCTAAAGAATATATGTCTAAAAACAACATTATTTACCATTTAACATCAATTATATATGAAAATGATGATGTTAAAAATTTGCCATTTTATGTCACTGTGTCTGTATATTTCAAGCTATACAGAATGAGGATGACGTAGAAAAAGAAAAACACATTTAGGGCACTCCCAAAAAATTGTTTAAATTCATACACCACAAAATCATATGTTATTTCAATAGTAATTGTTTACTCTGGTGCTCTGGCAAACTGAATAGTAATTAATTGATCAAATTGTTAGATCACATAATTGTTTACTCTGGTACTCTGGCAAACTGAACTGTAATTAACTGATCAAATTGTTACATTAATATGGTACTCTGACAAACTGAACTGTAATTCATTGATCAAATAGTTACATTAATATGCTATCTCAACAGTAATTGTAACTAAATGTAGGTCAGCATTACTAACTGTGCAATATGAGCAATATTTCATAGTAAATTCTCCAATATCTTTGTCAAAAATTACCAAGACATTAAACCCCATTCATGCCATTTAATAGATATCCATGCATTGTTACAGTAATTAATGAGTACCAGTACTATTAACGAAATGAAATGGGTTATCTGTTGGATATAAATAAAACTTAGGTAATGCCACCTAGATTAAATATAAATTAATAGTTATACAAATAAATAGCAGATCTACATGTACATGTACATGAAAAAAGAGCAAATTACGTTGTTTTTTTAAACTACTAGAATTGAGATGGGGTTAAATAAACATCTATTTTTTGAGCGTAAAACATATATAAACTGCAATAAACATGTTTGACTTAATTCTGGTAAATATACAAGCTAAACTGAAAAGATTTATTTAATTCAAACTTAACAAACTTATTACTACTTTATGCACTAAAATGAACAAACTTATTACTACTTTATGCACTAAAATGAACAAAACTAACTAACTGATTACTACTGAATGCACTATAATGAACAAAATTAACAAACTGATTACTATAGAATACACTTAAATGAACAAAATTAACAAATGGAACACTCCTGAATGCACCGTGTACATGCATTATATAACTGTATGTGTTATACACAATGACACATGAAAATGCTCTTGACCCTATGACTTTTGTCACATATAATATTATATCATTATTAAACACATTGCTATTTACATTTTTATGTAGGTATGTTTTAATGACCTTCATGAAATATGAATGTCATTTTTTACGTGTTATTTTAGAGACCAACAGTCTGATTAATATATAAATGATAAAATATACTCCTACACATTTTATCAATCTGTACATTTTTGTGAAACACATCAAGAACACAATTGTTTGTTAAAACAAATATACATGTAAGTAAGCAAACGTTAAAATTGGAGCATAACAAACAAACCATATAGATTACATAACTACATTTAGATACGTAATTCATCATAATATTAATAATATAATCGTACTATATAGGTGAAAATAACAATTAAATAAAATTTAACAGATGCCACCCAGGTAAAATATATATAGATATATCTCATTTTGAACACATAACATCATAACCGGGGATACATGAAGCTTTTGGGAACTATACATATTTCAGGAGAGAGTTTATGTATCATAATAGCAGATATATTTCATACCAATTCTTTCTCAGCTCGTTCAAATTAACTTTATGAGCACTTCACAAATCATAATATGTCTTATGAAAATACAAAAAAAAATATATTGCCGATTTATGTGTTCTTGAACACATATCCATTGTTTTTTTATGCTTAATATTCCTCTTCAATGCCATTTGAAATGCACTTGGTAGAAGTTCAACCTGACAAGCACAAATATTTTTCGAGGGTTCACCACCTACTGGTTTTACACATAATCACAAACATTTCAAAATATCTCCCATGTAGATCGTTACAGCAAAATGTCAAAATGTCTAATTTGAAAATCAACTGAAGGATGTCAAATATATCTGTCGGATTTAAGCATTCTTGTTTTTGACTGCCTCAATATCAAATATTTCTTGTAATAATGGCTGAACACTGGAAAAATTGTGACTGTGATCAAACAGATGGTTTTGAAGATTCCTTGAAAATTCGTCAACAATTTGGCACAGGTCTGGAATCAACACTAGGAGTTTTGGCAGCATGAGTTTATCTTTTGGGTGATTATGTTTCAATTCGAGGCGTAAAGCATCAATCAAATCACTTTGAACTTGTTCGGCTTGGTGGACATTTTGTAATCCTGGACATTCTAGAACATAAAAAAAGATAATATATAAAGCTATCAACTGAAAACAAAAAAAATATCTTTCAACCCACAAAAGAAACTTGTTAAGCTCTCCCACAGAGAGAATTTATTTTGTCTAATATAATCTAGCAAGGAAGTTTTCTAAGATGTAGTATTTTAAAGTAGACTTAAGTACATGTATGACAAGTACATGTATTTAAAACAAATAGCAGCTACATGTAGGTACAGAGTTAAAACAAGTTAAAATTTATGATGTTTTAACAGTTTTCTTGTTTTGTAACCAATACTAATTGACAAAGGAAATAGAAATTTCTATATTTGTATTTTAGCTTTATCACTGGTTTTTATAATTTGGAATTGGCCTAGATAGTTATATGTAAAGCATGTTAAAAAAACAAAACTAGATTGATCTTAAGGTTGCTATGGTATCTTTCACAGTGATTAAACAAGATTTGGCTATGTCTTTCACAGTATTTAAAGAAGAATTTGCACCTCCCTCCATGTCAGCAAATATAATAATTTAATATATTTTCTACACTCACCTGAAGTTAATAAAATTCCACAAAATAATGCAATTTCTCCAGCAGTAAGCTGCATATTGTGTAGTCTATCTCCAACACATATAGTTCTTTCTAGTAATTTCTGAATCTCCGTACAAAGATACGGTGAGAGACGACTAAGTCGAAAAGCATTTCTTCTGGACACAAAATTAATATAGTCCTTATCTATAAGCATATGAAGCTGAAAAATAAAAAAATTTATTTATAAAATTGAATCGGATCAGTTGATAATTGTGGTACATAGAGTGTTATCAGGAAATTGAGGATTATAGTCATACTTGGATGATGACAATATGCAAGCACCAGTGCAATTTGGGTATTTTAAGAATGCTACTCAGTCGCAGTTGCTTCATATCCTGATTTATGGCTTTAAACTAGTGTAAACCAATGAAGTATAACTATTGTTCTGGAGGGCATTTTTAACCTGCTATTTTAGAAAATGTGTGTTTTTTGACAAATAACTTTATTAGTGAGCACAAGAAAAATGCAAAAAGGTTGAAGCAGTGCAATTTAGAACAATAATAATGATATATTGTTTGTTTAACTATTTTTATCATATCACAATTATATTGCTTAATTATGATTTATAGGTGAAAACAAGTCCCCATATATTGTTTAATTAAGTGTAACACATCACAATATATTACATGTATTTAATAAGTCTTTAGCAGGTGGGAACCAGAGGACTCAGAGAATGTGCTCCAGGCCTGGAAATAACGGATTTAGTATCTGACAAAATGTCAGGCACTAATGAAATATTACCTGACATTTTCAACTTAATGCCAGACATGTATTGATAATATCATTAAAAAAGAAAAATCGGTACCGGACAAAATGACAGGCACTACACTGAGGTTTTGTGCCTGACAAAGCCTGTATCTGTGCCTGACATTGTCAGTGACAGCTGCCTTATTTCCAGGCTTGATGTGCTCAATCACTAAATGCCACTCAAGGATTTTAAAACCACACCAAATGACTCAATGACTGATCTTATGATACAAAGTGCATATGTTAACCATTCCGCCATCTAATCCCCTCCCCCCCCCAAAAAAAAAATATTGTACATGTATATGTAAGTCTATTGTTTTGAAAACAAACTTGAATAGATAATTGTAGACAGTTTGGAAAGGAATCTTTTGTCCGCAATATCACTTTACGTAAAAGAACATGTGAACCCTTATTAGTAAAGATACGTCATGAAAAGGTAACTAATTCAACTTTCGAACTATGTTTAGAGGAGGTGTGTGAAAAAAAATCTTACAGACAGGGCCATCAAAATATATATGCTGACAGACATTAAAGACTGGAGTTTGTAGATATATTACAGCAAAAAAGGTCAAACATGATTTGATTGACACTATTATGACAAATGGTACAAAAAATCTCTCTAAATTAGAATATTTCTGTCAAAATAACATGTAATATTTCATGCGATAACAGATAACTCATCAGTTTTATTTGCTACTTTTAGGTAATAGAAATGCAGAATTTGGATATATTAGGTACATGTATGAGAGTACTTTGCTGTACATATGCACTGATTACTATATCTAGAACTGAGTTATTCTGGAGATTGAAACCCTTACAGAAAAGTTTTTTTTTTTTTTAAAATTACATGATTTGACTACGTGTGTCCATTTAATGCGGCTATTTTTTGCTTGAAAAATCCTACCATAAATAATGTAATAGGTACATGTAATTAGATTATATTGCTCACTGGTTCTGGTATTCATGTGCTTCTCATTTTTAATGACATGGGGTAAAATGGTGTGTCATGGAATATTATGCCCTTTACTGAGTGTCATTTGTTGGGAAGTTTTCACCATTAGATTTTGTATAATTTGACTTTACTCTCCTAAATGTATTTCTTTTTTTATGTTGTATGTTTGATTGTCTATTTTAATATGTGTGAAATGAAATAATCTCCAATTTCCAGTCAATTCACAATAATTTTGAAAAGTTCCACCATCATGTTCCAGATTTTACCAGCAGGATGAAGACTTTACCAGAATTATCAAGATTTTACCACACTGATCAAGATTTGATCACTTTGATCAAGATTTTACCACTCTGATCAGGATTTTTTTTTACTACTATAATCAAGATTTTACAACCATTTTCAAAATAAGTTTATACATTATATTGTTAATAATTTAATCGCTATGAAATACTTACAGCTATTTGAACAACCATAAATCCATTAGTTTTCATTAAACAAATTTGATCGGCCATTGACATGTTGGTGAAGCCTGGTAATTTTTTAGCAAACTTAACACTGGCTTCCATGACAGGAACAATTAATTCCTGATACTGAGTAAATATTCCTTTTTCAAAAAATTCTTCAGAACTCAAACATTCTACCACTATTAAGTCATCATAATTTACACACTGAAAGGAAGAAAACAAAGAATTCATTCAACTGAAACATGGGTTGTATTTTTCACATGATGGGATACATGTATACATTTACATGTACATGTAGATTTATTTTTAATTGTTATTCTCTAAACAAAAGAATTTTATGTACATTTGAATACTATTAGCAACAAGGAGTTACACCACTTCAATCCCAAATCTGATCATAGAAATATTTTACAATATTACCTGTCCCTCTGATTGGTTAAAAATCATAGCCCTTGAGTTTTCTCGCGCAAAGAATATGGTGTTGATGAAAATGTCTCTAAATGCAGCTTTAATCAGATCTGTAAGTGATCTTAGTTCAACAATTCTTTTACCACAGGTAGTCATAAGCTCTTCTTTATCAGCCAACAATTTTTCTCGCTCCGCTTTCGGCATTCTACCAAACCTCACAGCTAAAACAAGTGAACAGGTAGATTTAGTACAAGTTAATTGATCAATAAAAATATTTTCCATATACCAGTATGACTAATATTATCTCATATTTTGTGAAATAATTATAAATTTGATAAAATAAACATGATCTGTAAATATTATCACAATACTTACCATCTTGTGACATACCAGCATTCAAACATCTTTGATATCTACAGTATTGACATTTGTTTCTTGTACCCATATCTATCTTACATTGTGATCCCATTTGGCATGGTTTGTAAACTAAAGACTTTTTTAATGTTCTCCGGAAAAATCCCTGTAAATATTACATAAAAAATTTATTGACTGCATATACCAAATACGTGATTAACTATTTAATAAAAATTTATATGAATGTATATGTATTAGGTTTTCTGTTTTTAGTTTTGACATTTGGGTTCACTAATGCTCCGTCTGTACATATTATATGAACCTAATTTCTTTTGCACAATATTAGGACAATGTGTGCACTCCTGTTGTCCATGTTCAAAAAGGTTGAGTTGACAATTTCATACATGACTATCAGCTTACAGCAATTTACATTCCTAAATTACATATTACCTTATGACGCAGTCACACCCAGATAATAAAGGAATATCATTTATTAAAGTATGTTTTTGCTACAGCTTAGAGCTGCATAGCCAGAAGTTGTCAGTTAATTTATTGATTAAGTCAAAGATATAATATACGCGCAATCCACGACATTTTACTACAAATGCTGCAAGCAGTTTGCTACATCATTTGATACATGTACATGTGACAGGAACAAATATGGAATTACGAGACACATAATGATTGTTTCATTTCCAGATTTTGTATTTTCTTTATTGGCGGAACTATTGTGTGTATGGTGTGTATGGTGTTGATTCACTCCCCAGGAAGTCTTGAGATTAATCTCGTGGAGGGCATGAAAATTTACCTGGATTTCCCAACGCTTTTTCAGTGGTGCAAATTTGACTACACAAGAAATATTTATTTAATGTTTCTTTTCCCTTGTTTATTACATTTCCTAAATACTTGTACTATTTTCATTTCAATAGCTTTAAAATAAAAAAAAAATCTTGGGTAGCCCTCCCCCTTGAAGATCCTCCAGACATACATCGTACACATACAAGTACATACCTTACAACCTTCACATGAATGTACACCATAGTGAAAACCAGATGCTCTATCACCACATATCCGACATAATACATCTAATTCGGCTGTATACTGTGGCTTAAATAATGGCTGTAAAATAAAATAGACCATACTTTCAGGGGAACGAACAGGTTTTTATGCAACACTTTAGCACTAAAGTACAAATAAATTGCGGTTTATCATAATTTGTATTCCATGACAATACACATTTTTGTGTAAAAAGTTTAAATTATGGGTCTCGCTTTAATAGTAAATGATAAAAGTGCATTTATAAAAAGAGCATTGCACTTTTGGCATACTGCATGCTGTTGACATATATAATATTTTTACCACAGTAACAACAATTAAATATAAAAAAATATTTTTGGGTTTAACATAGGCTATGCCTGTTCCCCAATCCCTATTCAGATACAAATTTGAATAAAAATATCGCTTATAAAAAAATGTATATAGGATCAGTAATATAGGGTTGTTGATATAATTTCGAAATACAAGACTTAATTTTGAAATTATGTTAGATTTATTTTGATTAATTATAGGTCATATCTGTAGGGTGAGAAAAAGAGGTTGTTGATATTAAATGTACTTTCGAAATACAAGGCTTAATAATAATTATGTAATTATTTACCTTTCCCCCATCTGAGGAGACGCTAGGACTCCGAGAAAGGGCTTCATGTTGAGACGGGGATGATGTAGTCATATGGGGATATAGTACAGATGAGGACTGCGATGACTCCTCCTGGGAAAAAGCTACCGCTAACCTTGCATCCTCCATCATGGTACTACCACCAAACACATCAAAACACATTGTTGGCATCAGTTGATTTGAATCATAGTAACCCTCATATGGGTCCGCAAAAATCTCTGAAATAAAAAAACGGAAACAATTTTAAAAGAATGATTTTGATCTTAAAAAGTTTTTAGCACATATTGATTTTATCCATGAAAAAATAACCCTTTTATGTCTCACCCAGTCATCGCTGCTGTCATATGAAAGAGGATTAAGCTAACGTAAAGCTAGTGCAACAGCTGGAACTACAGCAGTGATATACATGTATTTAGTTGACGGTCATTGATTGTTCCCTCCCAATATTCTGCTGTCAAAATTTTTTTTATTTTTACCAGATATTTAACCTTCCAATATCCAATTGCAGTGATAACAACCACATTCAATATTACTTGTAAGTACATTGAAGTAATGTAAGATTTTATCAACCAGACCTGTAGATTCATGCATATCATTTTCCCCATTGAAAGAATTTTCAAAAATAGTTTTATCATTATTATGCTTCACCTAAATTTGATATTAAAAGTGCACTTATATCATTTATTTCTGGTGGGGGTTTTAAAATCTTCTGTTGAGGTCCACGAGGCAAATGGATGCCTGATATATAGTATAAGTACATCATGCTCATTGAGAACTTTAATCTTATCATCAAAGTATCTGAACAATCACATGACATATAAGAGATAAAAAAAAACCCACCAAAGCGTCAATGACCGTGTGCATTCAAGTCACGAATGTGAAAAAAGTATCCTTTTGGCAAGAATGATTTCAGTGCCTACAGAGAAAACATATACGCCAACAAAGCCTTGAGCAGTATTATTTCTACATGTGTAAAACACCCACTGTTTGATATTAAGAATGAGCAAGTTTTTTTAACAAGGTTCAGTGAACTGTTGTGCATATTCCTACATACAGTATATCTGTATTAGCTTGAAAACATTGAGAGAATAGTCTTCGAAGCGCCGTTCCTAAATATATCTGTTATTTTAAATATGTACATGTAGTAAGTAGAGAGAGAGAGAGAAATGGGGTTTAACGTCCACTCAACACAAACTAGGTCATTTTGGGACTAACATATGTTTTTTTTTTGCCCGGAGGAAACCCACGAGGTTGAGAAGGCGCCCCTATCTCCATGCCACATACGCTCACACCAGGGCTCGAAACCACAGCCGCAAGCCAGAGGTGACCGGCCAGCTAGAGGTCAAAGTGCGGCACTCAAGACCACTAGGCCATCCCAACCCCCCTGTAGTAAGTAGCCTACATGTCCTACAATGTAGTCGTGGTAAGATTGTTATTCTTAGTTGCCAGCAAATAAGATTAACATCATTCGACCACAATATTTTGTATGTTTTTTTGGAAAGAAAAGCATGGTTTTTTTAACAGCCACATGTATTTGGATGGCTTCCCCCCCCCCCCTCACACACCCATCTGGCCTGGGTACATGTAACACTGAATCAAGGATCTGGCTTTAATCATATTTGTCATTGGCTGAGTTTCAAGAATTAAATCTTAATAGACAATAAATCCAATTAAATCTAGAGATATTTAAAAATATTTTAGAAAAACTAGGAATCTGCTAAAACCATTTCTTCTCAATCTAAGGTAAACCAATGTGTCAAAAATTTATCGACTTGCAAAATGTTGATATGAAATAAAATGGGGTTCAACGTCCTACTGTTTTTCTCCAATCAGAGTTGCTATTTCAAAATATATATCGCAAAACAATTACCGTAACTTTTATCGTTATACAAGCAGCTCACAATTATGAATTATCCAAATCCGTACATAATAAAAAAAACAGGTGCACATTGTTATTTTTCTGATGGAATTCGTGTCTGGTATTCAAATTTATGTCAGTAATATTCCTCCAAAATTATGTTTCTTTATGATAGAAAGAAAGCGTGCCTACTTGTACAGGTCTATATTAGGATAGTTTGAATTTAAAATTCATGATTTTAATTTCTTTGTGAATGTAATATTGCCTCCAGATTTTTGCTCTGTACTGCTTCTTAGGATAATCTAGAAGAGAAAGGCTTTACATGTACATAGAAAATAACTGTTTTATCTTTGCATGTCAATAGATATGATTTGTGGCATGTATAAATATATATATACGTGACATCACGATACTAATCTATATCATTTATCTACGATATAGATGACATGATCTAAATAACCTTTACATCTTTTACAGATTTTCTATATACATAGTATAGGTATACAATAATCTGAATGTACCTACGACCCAGGTATACATGTAGGTAACTAACTTCATTTCATCTAGTCTTTACAGAATGATTAACATTTGTGGTACATGTACATGTACCAACCAAATCATACAAACAACCTGTAAATGAGTTGATACAAAAAATGGGACTTAACGTCCACTCGACACAAACTAGGTCATTTTGGTACTAACATATGGTTTAATTTTATTTCAATAATTCCCTTGCTCGTAGAGGGGTTTAGCAGTGGGAGGAAACCTGAGGACCCACAGAAAACCCACAAGGTCGGACAGGTGACTCTACTCCTTGTCACGAACGATCGGGGATATGAAACAACACCAGTTGATAAATATAGAAATGGAGGAATAAATTACAAGCAATTTAAACAAATGGACAGGTGTTATTTATCTTTTTTTTATCTTATTATCCAAATAATTGATTTAATCAATCAAAATAATGCTGTTTGGGTATTAAACTCTCAAAAATCAGTTGTGGGTGAACCACACATACATGTACATGTAAGATTCACTTTTACATACATGTACATCACAACCTGGAATGGGCTGGTGTAATAGACTTTCTGGGACGGGCGTGGTTGGTGTGGGCCAGAATTCGGAATCATTGGGGATTCTGAATTTCATCCGAAAATTTCATTGGATTCATAGGTCAAATGGGTATGATGTGATATTGGTTATGATTATAGGCTAAATGTCGACAGAGAAAACCGCAAACTGATGGGCCACAGGTAAAAATATATAGCGCATAACCTGATTTAAAGGTCCAATATGGTCGAGGCATCAGTAGGACGTTAACCTGCGTTCAGTTGTACTTTGGATTGTTCAATAAATAACTGAAAAAAGTTCTTGAAGCCTTGAAGGGATAAATCTTTTAATATGCAAATTGCCCTTTCATATCTATGCTTATATCTCAATTTCTTTTCACCACAAAGCATACTACATGCATATTGTAAGCTGGTTTAGAAGGCGAAGTGCCAGTGACCTAGTGTCAGAAATAGCTATTGAGTTCGCAGCTATAAATATATTTTATTGGCCCATATTATACAGAGTATATCTTTACCTATTATGTGTGCAGTCAAGCTGTTACACAAGGCTGGAAGATTGCCAAATCTAAATAACAAGCTAAGCCCAGGTTTTACACACAAAAAACTTTATTTGATATTTTGTACATATGAATATATGAAATTATGAATTCATACGTGTATTTAGGCAAAGCAAAATAACCGTTGTGATTACACCTTAATTCTACCCCCCACCTCCTATAATCAGTACATGCACATGCCTTATCAAATTTTATAAACATAATTATTTGGTTATGGATAGGTAAAAGATGTCATTCACCTTTCCCCATATCAACAATCGTTCTACATGTACATGTATATGAACACGTTTTATACCAAATACCTATATGTACATGTATATTAGGCCTTTTTCTGTACAGTATTACTATTTTTTTTTTATCCGGGGGGGAGGGATGCCCTAGTGGTCTAGAGTGCCACACTTCGACCTCTAGCTGGCCGGTCACCTCTGGTTTGCGGCTGTGGTTTCAAGCCCTGGTGTGAGCGTATGTGGCATGGAGATAGGGGCGCCTTCTCAACCTCGTGGGTTTCCTCCGGGCACTCCAGTTTCCTCCCACTGCGAAAAACCCCTACTCACAAGAGAATTAATGAAATAAAAATTAAACCGTATGTTAGTCCCCAAATGACCTAGTTGTGTTGAATGGACGTTAAACCCCATTTCTCTCTCTCTCTCTCTCTCTCTTTGATCCAGTATCTAGGCCTACACAGATGTATAAGCCTGTCCAGCTTTAGTTACCTACTAAGGGAGTGTTGCTGTCGCCTTTGTTGTATCCAGTATTACTTTTCTCTTTAAAAAGATTTAATAACCAGTTTTAGTATGGTAAATCAAAATCAAGGATTAAACATATAAGATTCATTTAATCTCCATTCAAGTATTGGTGGACATATTTTCATTACATGTATTTCGATAAATAGTTTTTAGAAGTAATGATTATAAATTGTTTGTAATTCAATATGTACAGCCATAAAATAATATCTTCATGTATACTTTTTTCGACATACATTCAATTAAAGGTACATGTATCTACATGTATTTATTTTAGTAATTTATCGGTTATAGTTTATAATGACACCGAACAAACCCTTGTCTATTTCTTTTCAGGTGCCACAGTAGCGACATTTTGAGATGCTGTTATTGTGTTATTAATTTTAAACTTTAAAACTGGTATAAATTACATGTACATGTTTCAATATAACTTCAATATATTTTGACGGAAAGAAAGAGGGATGGGGTTTATTGACCATATGATACAAGCCGTTCATCTAAGCACAATTTAATTTCAATAAATCCCTACCAGGTACAGTTCAGAGGACCCAGAGAAATTGATTTTTGTTGTGATTAACAAGTCACTGCTTCAATTGAACTAACTGTATATAAATTCTTGAATGTATTAAGTAACCCTGTTAATCAAATCTAAAGCCACCTACAAATTCACCCATTATAACTGTGCTGGATGGGATAACAGTGATAACACCATTTCCCCTCTCTATTTGGGAGGTACATGTAAGAATCAGCCAACAGGCGCATCCATGTCTATTTCATGTGCCCAGACACCCAATAGAGAGCAATTTATTCAAAATGTTACAACAATTAAAATGATTCCCCTAAAACACTGTGATTAGTCTTGATATAATATACTGTAATTTTCAAATATCAAGTCCCGAAAACTCCTGATCCCCTTAAAAATTCATGAACATGTTCCAAACCCCCAAGATAGGATACCAAACATGAACAGTAAAATATTCTATTGCAATGCAGATATCCTTACATAATATGTACTACAATTTTTATCATAGCAGGCCATCGTAGCAAATATTGCAGTGGTCGGTCGGTTTAAGGATCATTTCTTCTATTACTGTCTGATCATTAAATTTTTAAAAAAATAGAAATATGCCTAGATATTGTTCCATAATTTGATCTAGAACTTCATCCTTAACATTGAAAGATGTCTCCTAATTAATATTTGGAAATGTGTCAAGTCTCTATCTAGGAATCGTGGTTGTAACTTTGTTTGCTTTATTTCAGTCATATACGAGTCAACGCACGTATAGATCATATACATATCTACATGCTATACTATTTCGAAAAGGAAGCTCAATTTAACAAGAGGGATATCCTTAATCACTGATGCAAGCCCATCAGGAAACGGCACTTAAAAGTCATCATATAAGTTCACAGTGCTCCTGTTGTAATACGAAACACTATCAAAATCAAAAAACTTTCTTATGTAAAGTAGTGGATCTAAATGTACTTAAATTGAGAGGTACATGTATTGACATCCCTTAATCTAAAGCGCACAATCTATCATTATTAAAGTAATAAATTTCTGACAACAATATAACGCCCATAGCTACACCCATTTGAAAACTACGCAATTTTATTTTTTATCCCCAAATATATTACGTATATTGCGTTGTTATATTGATTACAATACACGTGTACACATGTACTTTACAAACTGCATGTAACCTACATACATGTACATATATATTACATTCCCTCGGGGAAGTACATGTATTGCCCCAATTATTGCAATAAAATTTCAAATTTTGCTTTGATTTGAAACAATTTTTATTAACAAAATAAGTTTATTTAGACGTAGATGTGATTGTCACGTCTTGTAGATTATGTAAGTTTATTAATTGTGATGCAGATTTTTGTATAGTAATCAGCCAGGCTAGAACAGAATAGTACATTCTAGAATGTTTCCCTAATATCATAATATTCATTAATTCTCTATTTAATCAGTACATACTGCACCAAATACAAAATGTATCAGTAAAAACTTGAGATAACAATGTAGGAAGTACTGGTCTTGCTTATGGGCAAATTTAGGCACCCATTTTTAGTGAATTCACAGTTAGTGTACTATTTTATCATGTAGTATTTATATATTCTGGGATTGATGAAAATATACCCTAACTGAAACCAATAAAAACCCTTTGGCTGGCTTAATATACATAGTATAGGTTATAATTACAACAATGCCTGAATCCAGCGTTATACAGTACGTCACTAGTTCTAAATGGTTATCATAAGACTCTAAGGCATTCGTGACTTTTTATAGCAGTAGGTGCGATACATCTTAGTATGAAATCATAGTGAATTCGACTTTCCATTCATATTTGAAATCCATCTTTTTCTATTATATGAAATTAATCAGGCCTAATTTACATATATTATGTACCACAAATGACACAGTGTTTACAATTTGATATGTGAACGCATGCTTAAAGATATGTTAATATACTTGTCTATTAAACGCCAACTGAATATATCAGATTAGAAATATCTATATAAGATCAATAATATACATGCACTTTTGTGAACACACAAATAATAAACCTATGATTCATAATAAATAAAATAAATCCATAGATGTTAAATGTTCACATCTGTTGATGAAATTTTAAAAATGTACATGTATATAACACAACCATACAAAGATAATAACAACTGGCTTACATACATGTAGGTACTTCATTTCACATAAAAATTCATTAATCTACACGAGTCAGAAAAAAAACTTTCTATGGTACATGTACATTAACTACCACATTGTTCCTTTCTTTAAAAATTAGAACATTATAGTATACATGCATTAAATGCATTACATGTACATGTTTTTATGTACACCTACGTGCATACATGTTCAAGCCTACATGTTATTGCTACATGTATGTTTGTACTTATAATTACTTTTTTATGCCAAGATATAGTCGATAATATGTAAATGCCAGTACCAGTAATATTTAATCATCCATGAAATAGTCTGATATCTCATTTATCTCAATATACGGTACATTAGTCAGTTATCGGCAATTTGTGGTTTTATGAAATTTTCTACTTGTATACACATCATTTAAAAAATATTTATACATTAACAGTATATTATTCATAATAACACAACTTTATGGATTTAACAAACAGTATATGCATACATGTGATTTCATAGACTGAAATCTCTTATAGGACGGTGCATCCAACACAATAACAACGACGTGTATCAAATAAACCCCATAAAACATCATTAAATACATGTATTATGAAACCATGCGAGTGATCTGGGGCCATTGCATAATCATGTACAATGCATATAAGTATCAGGACAATATACAGATACGAATTAATACATGTACCTATAATATTCAACAAATTTGATGTATTCTAGTCAATATAAATGACATTGTGGACATCAGGCAAATAATATGATCAACCTAATTGATAATCAACATTAACCAGGTTATTTGGTGTCTACATGTATCTGAATGATCGACTTGCATGTAAGGGACTTTAAAGAGAAAGAGAGAGAGAAATGGGGTTTAACGTCCACTCGACACAAACTAGGTCATTTAGGGACTAACATATGATTTCAATTTTATTTCAATAATTCGCTTGCGCGTAGGGGTCTTTAGCAGTGGGAGGAAACCAGAGTGCCCGGAGGAAACCCACGAGGTTGAGAAGGCGCCCCTATCTCCATGTCACATACGCTTACACCATGGATCGAAACCACAGCCGCAAGCCAGAGGTGACCGGCCAGCTAGAGGTCGAAGCGTGGCACTCTAGACCACTAGGCCATCTCAACCCCCGTGACTTTAAAAGTGAAAGGAATCTACAATACCAAGAGAAAGCCCCTACACTTTTTTGTTTACTGTATAATCTGGGATGACATGTGTACCTTGCCCTATATTTTACACAGATGATGAAATGATTGTACATGTACGCACTCATCATGGTGCTTACTCAGATTTAAAGCTAAAATACAGAAATGTGTAACATGAGTTACAGGAATTTCGTTGTGACAGTGAAACTTCCTGGCGCAATGAGTAGACAATATTCCCTTGTTAACCCTTTGGCCACCATATCTGAAGACCAAACTCTAAAAAATTTCTGAGTATCTGCTCAGTCCATCTTGGGGTTTGACCCAGACATTCTATTCAAGAGACTAATGTCATAACTATTTGATACCAAGTACCGAGTATTTAATTCATATATGTTCATTGAACTGAAATACCTATTTTACTTATCATAAACATACATGTATTACATAACTGTGCCATGTGACAGATCTACATGTATATACTACCAGATCTCCAGGCTAGTACAGCATGCATTATACATCTACATTCTACATCATCGTATTCAACTTCAACTCCCTACAAATTTTAATCTTATTTTACTATGTCTATATTATAGACTTACTTGATGGAAAGATGTTTACACAACCCATCAATAGTTTAGGACTGATAGTGATATTTGTCTACTTCTACTTTACAACGTGTAGACATGAATATATTGCAGTCAAAATAAAAATGGTTTCAGGAAAAATTAGAACTGTTTATGATTAACGTTATTTATAATATATTAAGTAACAACCTACATTCACAATCACAGCTAGACTTAAAAAATAATTAAAACTTACCAAAATGATGTGATTGAGGACCGGAGGCAGGATGGTACTCGTCAGCGAGAAGCATTTATAATCCCACAAAATAACAGTTAATACAATTTGTGAGCCACTACCCCAACATAGACATGTGCCGCGGTAAATCCTAAAAACTTCTGGCTGGTGGTTCAATGTTAGCCTGGGTCGCTTCGACAAAACTCTCAAGGACGTCGACACCAACTGTGATCTAGATTACATCAAGTTCTTGTCGGGTTATATTGGCGTTAATATATACTCGTAGTCTTCTATAGTATTATATAACTGTGGACAAGCTGATACACATCTACCTTACTCGACTCTTATTCCGCGAATGCCACTGTCTGAATGCACGTCGCATTAAAAATCAGTCTGTTTTGTCCTCGATACGTCACGTCACTAATAGGGTCAAACCGGTAAGATCTGCACCGTTCGGCCCACTGACACACTGTGATACTGACATACTGACCTGTTTAGCGCGTGAAGCTGCGCAGAGTTATGCGCGTTGTGAATTTTAGGTCATCAGTTATCGCCTGTCGGCTTAGTCTCGCATTACAGGCACTTCGTATCGTCACGACACGGCAAGCTATACAGCTGTAATATGCGAGCAGCATGAACGCTATTGTTTAATTGCCTACTGGTTAGATAATAAGCCAGTGGTTCTTAGTAATGAGATCACAGATCGAGTGGGTTGAGTACGGGTAGCTTCGGCTAATTTCATTGATTATATGTAGGCAACAAGAACATTTTTATTAAAGAAAAATTATGCAAGGAAGGAGACTATAAGTCTAGTCTAATACTTATTAATGAAATTCATGTAGCTTTTTTTTTTACCTTAAACACATCTTGATTGATCACGAAATAACATTTAGTGGGAGTAAAATCAGCTTGAAGATATTCTTATTTATTTATTCTCAAACTTCGTGGCATTGTTTGTGTTTTTTAAAACTTCTTGTGTGAATTAATTTTTTAAGCTTGGGTTTTAAGATTTAACAATCTATTTAGATATTATATGATTAAAAGTATGTATAGGTATGGAAATTATATTCTTAGGTCATTCAAAGATTATACGGTTATAATGAAATTAAGTATGGGTATGGGAATTTACATTTATAGACTAATACGTGCTTATGTAGTGCGTCTAAATAAACAACTTCGTCTAAATCTTCGAGGAGTTTACCAAAATATTTTCCTCGAATAACAAGGAGTGGAGAGGGAACCAGCCCAAGCATACACGTGAAGGGGGGGGGGGGGTCATCTAGTTTGAAACCAGAAAGTAATCCCGCGACTATACATTATGAAGAAAAGTACATGAAATAGCCCATTACATGAAATCAGGAAGAGCGTCAAGGTGTAAAAAAAAAATTTAAAAAAATAAAACCACAGCGCTGTATAAAATTGTTACTAGAAACTTTTTTAAATACGTAGTTCCTATGTCTTTCAATTTGATTAATTATGTGTTAAGATAGAGTCATGAATCCTCCCACACCTGTTCCCATGTATAAGTACAAGGAAGTTTGTAGTATCATCTATATATTTTATATGTTTTCTTTCCGGGATAAAATATAATATTACATGCGTTAAAAGCAAATCGCAATAAATTCAGTGGAAGGTATATAGAGGATCTTCTACGAGTCTTTGCAAGGGTGGGGGGTGTAGTCTCGATTATCCCTATTCGAACTGTCTCTGATTCTAGTATAACGAATAGTATTATATATGCTGGATGAGTGTTCGGTGTATAAAGTTCATATTATACATGTAATTGATGACAAATGTCTCTTACACCCGATGGCAGTTGAAAAAAAGAGAGATTTAAAACACATTAGCGCCACTATGTCATGAAGCAATTCTTTTATTCAAGAATTCGCCTGCAAACATGACCGCGATTCGGTAGTTGTAAGAGAGAGAGAAAGAGAGAGAGAGAGCGAGAGAGAGAGAGAGAGAGATTGATTTAACGTCTATTCGACACAAACTAGGTCAATTGGGGACTCACATTTTCAATTTTATTTCAATAATTCGCTTTTGGGAATGCGTCTTCAGCGGTGGGAGGAACTAGCGAACCCAGAAAAATGGACTGGTGTTCCATGTCGCTTACAAGCTTAGGATCGAAATCCAGTAATTTGAAAAAAGTGACAGACCTTGTGGTCTGAAGGACTGAAGTGTACCTGTTATAGACCACTAGGCCAATCAACCCCCATTAGATAACCGGAGTATACAAGGGTTTTGATTTGGAGAGTAATCCGGAGTCTACTGGGTGGGCGAGAAATGCCGGAAACAAACGGACTCAAACGTTTGATTGAACTGCGGATTCAAATACTTTAATGCTCTTCTGTACAAGTTGGATATCAACCCAAACGTAGTCTCGCGGTGCTACGTCTGGTCTGATGTTTCTGGAAACTGTATTATAATACATCGGAATTTCAATACTGGGTGACACCATGTATCAAAAGCCCCTTATTTGCAACCGCCGTGACTATAACAACATCTTTTAGGCGATAAGAATAAACTCATTATATTATTATGAAATGAAATGTGGTTTAACGGCCTACTGTTCTGCTCTTAAAGCCCCAATAACACTCTTGTTGTAACTGAAAAATATGTCCCAATCTTCATTCTGGTCAACAAATCGTATTATTTTAGAAAATTCCAATTAAATGATGATATAAATTTCATCTTAACACACCTATTTTAAAAAATTGGAAAAATTCAACCAATTGATTTGAAAAGTCTAACGTAAACCTTTTCAAATGTGACTTGGATTTTATAATATTTTCGAACCCTCTGGACAAGTAAAATAGGTTGTAATGGATAATTTACACAACAGGTAGGACATTTAAACATCTAGTACTTAGAATAAGGGTATTATTTATTTTCTGGAGCTACCAAGCCAGCAAGAATGTTATTGTCCCTTTAAATAGGGGTAATGAAGACGGGCATATGCCATATTCTATCGAATTCCAACTGTCATGGGATTTTTTACGTGCACGACTAGACAGCTGTCATATATCAAGACTTCGCCCTGCCTCACTGACAAGGGGAAACCTAGCTGGAAAATCTGGATGAACTTTCTCGGCCAATGCAGGGATCTAACACCCGACCTCCAGGCTAGCGAGCCAGCGTCTTACCCACTTAGCCATCATGATCCCCAAACTCATTATAATATTGCGAGACATGTGATGGAACAAGGAACAATAGAACGTATAGCCCACCACATTCTCTATTTATTTAATCACGATGAGTATCGGTTACATTTCAAATTCAATTGAATTTCTGTGAAGCAATATTTTAATATATAAGCTCTTTACATTAGAAATAATGGCAATCGTGCGTGATATGGCGAATATAATCCTAAGCTTATAGCTTTAATATTTTTAAAAGCGACCAACAATGAGTTATGAGTAACATTGTCTTCACACTGGGAGAACAATGAACATAACGCTTTGATTTACTACTGCGTATCATTATTGATCGACTACAAATTGTAATTTCGTAAGTGCTACGAAACATCGAAACGGGAAATCGTTTTTTTTTATCAAACCTTATAATTATTCTTTTTCCCTTCCATCACCGTTAATTTTTTGATTATATAAAGTGATCAGGTAAACTCGCTATAAGCATTATCACCGTAATTTTTGCTTAATACTGGAGATGCCCCCCCCCCTCATCTGTGTTGGATGGAGAGAAGTAGGACCTTAAACTCAATTTCACTTACTGCCCAGATTCCAGATTTAGAAGAAATAACACAGTTGGTTCACTGCGTAATACCTTAGCCTCGCAGAAGTGATGGCCAACCCCAACAAAAACAGACTTGACATGGAAGGTTTTGGGATTTTTTCTGTCAATCATCACGGTATACTTTGCCGAGGATTTAGTTTCTTTCTTGTAAGTATTGCTTCGCTTGACCGCAAAGTCTGCATTACCACGGTAAATTAACATACAAATACCAGAAAATATTTTCAATGATTATGATTTGAGCGTTTTAATTACTGTTAACTCGTGTTTATAATTGCATCTGTGTTCACGTAAGAAGGAAGTGTAGACCTTTCTCTAAGACATTAATTCCTTTGACGTCACATCTAAGTTGTAATTTACATATCGTGACATCGACAAGGGTGTAATATTCCCTGCTTAATGCTACAATCACTTCAAACTATGCTATTGTGGATAATGTTTCACGTGGCCTTTTGGGCATGTCAGTTGAGTCATATAATGTACGTTTTTTTTACTTGCATGTATGTCTTAAAGGGGAATAGATTTTGTTCTTTATAATTTTATATTGATAAGGGCCGTAGGATACAGTGAAAACAATGCATTAATTTCAATTACATCCTTGAACGAATCGACTAGCGTTTTACGTTATTTCATTGATGACGCAAACGTATAGTTAGATAGAATAATGGTGCGCCAGTGGCGCCATTGATGTACGTATTCTTATAAACGAACAATAAACATTATCATTTCAGAATCGATCGACTTAAATTGAAATCAAATTGGAGTTT
Source organism: Patella caerulea (assembly GCA_036850965.1). NCBI lineage: Eukaryota > Metazoa > Mollusca > Gastropoda > Patellidae > Patella > Patella caerulea. The sequence continues at coordinate 18,992,538 of JAZGQO010000021.1, forward strand.
AAAGTCCTAATGGTCTGCTCATTCTGGTCTAATGAAAACTGTCATAGCCAAACATTGTGCTACGAGGGACATTTTGCCCGGACAACGGTGCCATGGCCTTCTCTTATATCGAATTCCAACTGTCAACTCCTCGGGAACTCGATTGGTCGTCTGATCTAAACGACTATGCGTTGAATGAATGAATGAATGAAATAGGGTTTAACGCCCCACTTTTCTGCTCCAACCGGGATAATAAAGATCGTTATACACCAGGCAGTGTGTAATGTGTGACATTTTGCGCGGGCAACAATGGGATTCCGACTGACAGGGTTTCGTTTACGTGCACGCCAATGTGTACAAGGAACCGCGTTTGTTTCCTTCATACCCGAACGACTAGTCGCTGTCGCACTGACAAGGGAGATACGCTGCAAAATCTGGAACGAAGTTGCGCGTTATAAGTGTAGGTAATTTGGGGAATATGGTGTAATTAGATGTATTACTCAATCTAAACTGCCGGAAATTAAAATTTGATCTGTGTTTTATTCCGATTTTAATTTTCACCCCGTCTACACATTAAAGTTCCAATAGCATATTTTTAAGTTATATTTTTAAAATGTATTAAAATAAAGCCCTAAAATAGATTGAACCTATAAACAGTCCTACCTTGTTAAAGAATAATCCTATTAATCCTATAATTCACTATTGCCAGTTGAGAAATTGGCAAAAATATCATTTTCAACTTCAAATTCAAACGTTTGAAGATGGCCGTCTATGGAGAGGAATGGGAAAACAAGGGAGGTATTTGAGTTACTATTTCCTCAATCAGCCTGTGTCAGCCATTTTAACGCCTGTAAAATTTTGCCCATGGTCGTATAATAGTGAGTTGACAACCTTTTGAGCAAAAGACATAGAAATAATTGTGTTTTGACTTTCTTAGAAAATATGAAATTGGAACTTTAAGATCTACTTTTCTTTTCAGTAATTTCATTGTTTGGTTAGCTAGCTAACACCATGGTTGTCCAAGGGAAATCATCAGAGAGAGAGAGAGAGAGAGAGAGAGAGAGAGAGAGAGAGAGAGAGAGATAGGGTTTAACATCCACTCGACACACAAACTAGGTCACTTCGGGACTAACATATGGTTTAATTTTATTTCAACAATTTGCTTGCGCGTAGCGGTCTTCAGCCGTCAGAGGAAACCGGAGAACCCGGAAGAAACCCACGAGGTTGGACAGGCGAGCCTACTCCTTGTTACGTACAACCGGGGATTCGAAACCACGCCAGGTGATTCAGTGACAGGCTTTATGATACAGTATTCACGTGCTAACCCCCCCCCCCCACAATGCAGACTGCTTATATACAGTGTTAAGACTGCAATGCAGTGTAAATGCATATCAATTTACAAACGCAATAAAAGAAATGAAACAGGTTTAATGTCTAAGTTTTACTACCTCACTTAGGCCAAACAAGATGAGAGAAACGATGTTTTAATTCTGGCGACCCAGAGAAAGAAACAAGATTGGATTTGAAATAAACGCAAACAGTAATATAATTATGTTTCTACGTATAAATAAGCATATCAATACATAAATAAATAAATATAGTTGCTGTGAGTATTCTATGAAAGGGTATCGACATTAAGATATATCCTGTTGTGCAATGTCTGATTCTCACATATTCGTAATAACTATTTAAAGTTTATCATTCGTAAACAAAAAAATGTGATATGATGACATTAATGGTCTTTTAGGTCTTTGCTCCTATAGTGTGGGAGGTACATAAATACACGATATCAATGTTTTTGTATATTATAGCCTATATCATTGATAAATATCCCCGAAGCGCATATTTGTTTTTGTTCATTATATAGAGCAGTGGAAGAAAGCGAGGACATAGCCTTTTCTTCAAATTTACATCAACAGCCGTTAGGCAGAACGTTCACCTCATGTCTCAAGAGGAGCAGTGACCGCAATATATACGACGCTTAAAAACAGATGTATGCGTGTTTGACACAACCTACGTTGCTATGCACATTCGACTCACCAGCCTGATAGCGAAACACCTACGACAAAATCGAAGATTGCTTGCACTAGAACTGTTAGCTCTAACACATGACTCATATTCTGTCTGACGCCATTTTCTACGAGCTGTGCTTTAATGATGGCATTCTATTGGAATTTTGATACGTTTTTTGAGTGACCGTAGCCAGTGATCGTGAATTAATGAGTTGCTTATGCGCTGTATTGTAATACGTAGTTATATCTTCGAGTTATAATACAGACAGCTGAACATTGCACAAGACTCTGTCAATAAAACACTACACGCGACAAAAAATAAATCAAAATTATCTAGGTCAGTAAAATCGATACGAGAGAACGATGCAGGGGGTAGAGCAGTGTTAATGAACTGAATCGCTGTAATAGCGCCTGAAGCCATTGCATGTAATACTGGTGTAATTACTATAGAAGTCGCATTTTTATGATGTGGTTCAGCACGGCGAATGGATGCATCATGACAATATTACTCTCTAACGATGTCAAAAAGACAGACTTAATAAAGAGTGCCTTGTAGTCGGCTAATTAACTAATCAATAAGCATTACACGTGCAGTTACCGTATGTCTGCAACTTACGTCCAGATTGTTCGAGACAACATCCTCAATCTCAGACGATTCCTGCCTTTTCCCCGTTTTTTTTTGTTGTTATTATTTTTTAATACAAATATTTTTTAAATAAAGAGAGACGTTGATGACACCCCTATATTGTTGTCTGGAAATAATGATACCGATGAACACCAACCAACATGTTCACCTTGAAGGTTCCTCGGGATTTCCGTCGTTATTCCAGCTTGTCAGTGATGTAAGCCGGGAAGGGTATGTGTGTAGAGAGGGGGTGGGGGGGCTGAAGAGGACAGGTCGTAGGACGAAAACTAAAAATAAAATTAGGCCGCAGCGCCGAACCCCGTCTACAATGTAAGATGTTAAACTCTATTTCGTTTCATTTCTGGACACCCCAGAGTCGACCAAATACCTAAACGGGACCAATATTAAACTATTCTAATAATATAGTGATATATTGTTACACAGCCTATAGTATAATATATTGCTTAACGATAGTAGAAAGGTGTTCAAAAAGGTCTGTAACTTTACTGACAACCAAAGCGAATATGGGCCTATCGAGACACACGACAGTGTAACATTGAAGATTTGGTGCCGGGACAGGATAGATGTCCCCAAAATGTCACAATTTCACACACCAATGGACACTCTCGCACCCGACGACGGCCGTTTGCAAACTATAAAATACATTCAATACGCCACAGTTTCCTGTGTCAGAGGTCATATTATTTGTAACAATCTATTCCAATTAGTGCAGACAGGTACTTAAGTTGAACCACTATAAAAGTAAATACGTCACACGTATAGATAGCATCTACAGTTTCCCATTACTCCCGATCCAAAGAGATATTGTCTGTCGGAAAAAAAGTGTTGCTTTCGAATATAGTGGAAGGTTGATAAGCAATCGTGTATCAAAATGGAGTGGTAAATACCCAACCATAGCCTTAAACATTAACAAACCTACTGGTGAATTGTTTAGAACTGTTTGATTTTCCTAAACAAGGACCTACAGTCATGGAATTGCCTTTTGTAATTGACACAAAACACAAATTCGACCAAATCTGGATGGTAAATCCCAACACTGCTCATAAGGTACTGTCGTGGTGGGAACCATGATGGCGTAGTAAGACGCTAGCTCGCTTATACACTGGAGGATGCGGAAAGTGCATCGTTTATGATTCCCCTTGTCAGTGGGGCAGAACGGAGAGATCGGCACTGGCAACTGTCTAGTCGTTCGGATGGTACGAAAAACCAAGGTTCCGTGTTCACATTGGCAGTTGCCACTTTCCCGGCAAAATTTATTTCCCTCATAGCACACGGTATGGCGTTAGCCCTCTCTTCTGCGTCCCAGTCGGAGCAGATCAGTGAGACGTTTAATCCCCATTTAATTTCATTTTTAATTTACTTACCGTGGTATGATAAAGCAGGGACTTACAAAACAAACGAAATGAAGGATTAATCATATATGCGTGTTAAATGCTGTTCTACCCACATAACACTCTAGAACACTATTAACCTGCAACCGACTGACATCAACATCTGATTGTTAAAGTTGATTGCCACCATAGAGACATTTAAATTCAAATTAAAGATGTTCGACACCGTCCCACTAACACAGAGTAGGTAGGGCGTATTCAAGGGTAATAAGTACAAAATCAATACTAGCTGCGACAAACAGGATTGTCTGCGATATCGCTTTGGTGGAAGCGGAAGCTAAATAAAGCTAGTTTTCACACGCGACAAACAGGCAAGATCATGTAAATGGAACAACATTGACCTGTATTATTACTGTTTATCACACAAAACTACATTTCACAGAAGATAAAGATTGTGTGCTAACTTTCATATTCTACTGAGCTCTACATAAATAAAATCGCTACTCGTCTCTTGATGTAAAAAAAATATCAACACTCTGCAAACCCTCGTTCTTTTTTTGCGTTATCGAATTGTTTTGATATTTTTGAAACATAAAAATGACTCGTTAGAAGATTATGTATAATATATTGTTTTTCCATCATATTATAAACCTGGCGGCTATAGGTCTCTATAATATTGACTAAGTGAGGTCTTATTAATCACATGAGATATGAACTGACTAGGGTGGTTTTTTTTGCAAAGCGCCCTTGGTGTTGCATAGATTTGTTACAGATATCGCTAAAAATCATAATGTATCCATCGAGTAAATGATTTCACAAAACTTTGACAAAATCTTGACTATATGAAAATACTAGCGAGACTAAAGGTTTGTGGGTTTAAGTCCATATTCTATTACTAAAAACCGATCTCGTTCCAATATTTTCAAACTGATCATTGTTATGGGCATATTAGATTTTTTTTTTTCCAAGTGATTTAACGACACCATCTTTATGGGTTTGTTAGTTAGGGAACCTGTGTGGACGTTTTGGTCAGCAGGGCCGCTTTTATGAATTTAAATTCATAACTAAAGGTTGCTATTGAGTCAACTGTCGTGAATTCGATCTCAGAAAATGGAGCAGTGGATGTACTTGAAGCTATCCCGGCGCTGATTATTACATTCGAGCTGTCTGAGAAATGTGATTGCTCAGCGGGAAGTTGAATCTGTACTAGACGTATTATACACATGATTAAAATCTTACTAGTACATCATCATCACAAACCAAAACACTTAAATATCGATTGGTGCAAGGACATCATTTTCGGAAATCACGATTCTTGCAAGTTTGTACCGATGCGCCCACCAACTTGAGAAACCACGACTCTTTCAAGATTATACAGATGACTACAAGAACATCATCCTCGCAAACTACGGTTCGTGCTCGATTCACAAACCACAATGCTTACGCAATTCCCACATTGAATACACGTTTTAATAGTTCTTTATTTCTCAAATGATAAACACTGAATTGTTTATTCGAGGCATGGTTTTCTGAATCTCATAGACCATAACGTCGGAACAATTGGGTCTTATTTGGTCGTTATGGTTAGGGCCGTAATGACTACATCCATCTGAAAATAAAGAACCATTGATTGTGACGAGATAATTCGCATCCCTGCCTTTTCCAGGGGTGGCAACACGTGTGGTTCATGAATATGTATTTTTTTATTTCCAAAATATAAGATCCTTGTATCTAAGTAATATTCACAACGTGCATTGAAAAGGAACTTCCTGGTGACGTGGAACTCACTAAATTAATAGTCTCGAGCGTCATTTGTAATCAGGGGACTTGATGGACAGAAGGAATTTTAAAAATCTGTTGATCTGTTTTTGGATTATAGCAACTTTATCTAAACTGTACATAATTCATCATAAAAAAAAGAATGGAACTATATGCTCTTTAAGGATAACCAACTCGTATGATTTCATATATGACTTTGCAAGGAGTAAAAGCGACAGTTTTAAGAAGGCGGTGTTTTATTCTTTTCTTGGAATTAATTTTAAATATACTCGGGTATTCTTGAAGTCTGGTGATATATATTATCCTTTTCGTGGAATTATGAGGTATTATTTCATTGAGAAAGGGCGAGCACCCCCGAGCAATTCTTACATCCACTGGCGCTCTCCGTTCTACACATATCTGCACATCTGGAAGCATAATAATATGCATTATCTCTAGATGTGCCCATAATGCATCAAGCCCTTCCTTAATACTATTGTTTTATTTCAAGCTATGTCTCCAGGCTTGGTATAGAAGAATAAATAAGAATAGGCGGCATCACCAATCTATATTAACTATACATCATTGAGAAAAATGGGAAGGTATAGTGACCCAGAGACATCAATACCGCCCGAAGCCAGCCCTATCTTTATAACAACTCATTGGAATCTAATGAGTAGAGAATCCCCCGGTCGTCTTTAAATGAAAAGCTTGACATTTACCATAACCAGAAGCAGTGTAACAGGGTGCGCCGTCTGTTCATTATTCCGTTCGTTGCCGATTTATTGTATTTTTATTATGACGTTGACAATAACAACTAAAGACTTAGAAAAGGTCAATGTCTTAACAAGTCATTAGCGTCGAATCATTTGAACTGATGGCGTCCTAGGGCTAGGAAAGTTGAAAACAAATAAAACTTACACTCTATCAATAGTGTGTTTACACTATTATGTTACATAATAATAATTTGCTAAATAACAAATGCCTATGGCTTTTGTTAATTGAATGTCTTATTACACATAATAGTCTAGTTTCCAAAACAAAACAAAGTTGACCGGACGAACTTTTATTATACCATATTGTTATATTTACTAATATCATAAGCTCGCCCATCTAAGTTATAATCTATGGTATCAAGTACGGGATGCACGATTTTGTATGATAAGTATCCGTTTATCGTCATCAAGCACAATAAGCTCTATGATAATATTGTGCTTGATAACGATAAGAGAAAGAAGATAACACACTCACTTTCTGTGAATCTAGCATAGAAAATGTAGAACATCTCTTTGTTCTCTGCCCATTTTCACAAATAAGATGGGATCATTTTCATAAAATCGCAGTAATATAAAGATAAAAATAAAACACATGTTATACATCTTGGTTTAACTAATAAACCAGATTATATGAATAATACTGAATGGATTTTCATTAATCATGTAGTTATTTTAACTAAATTTTATATATATCGGGCTAAATTGGAGATTGAAATAGTTCCTGAATTATACATATATAAATGGAAATATCTTTTCATGAATTAACAGACTGCCTCCATAACGATTCCCCATTGATGGATTTATGTACTTAGATCTGTATATAGTAGGAACCCTTGTGATTTACCGTTTATATAGAACAATGTATTGTATTTGTTAAGATATGTACGTAACATGTGCTTGTAAAAATTTGACGTAAGTTAAAAGAAAAGAAAAAGAAAAAAAAAACGATAAGAAGATACCTCCAAAACGTATGGTTAGTGTTTCATAAATTCGTGATTGTTGTAACTGTTTTAATTTTGTTATGTCTTTGATCGTTAAATGTCCCTAAAGGATTAGCATGTATAACATGCATGATAATCATATGTGTTTATGTGTATTATCTATGGTATCAATTATAATGTTATGCATCACCATACTACTGTGTGTTGTCCTTCTATATAAACTATGGTATCGCTATTTATATAATATGGCCATTATGTGTGTCTGTGTGCATAATCCATGGTATCTATGTGCATAATATATATACACTATGGTATCAGTTTTTTTTTTATATTTGGTCATTATGATATGTCTGTGTGTATAATCTATGGCATCTATATGTATATGCCGATGTACAATATGTATCAACATGTACGTGATTATTTCTATTTGTATATACAATCTATGGTATTAACTATGCTTGTCGTCTAAGTTATAAATGTCATATTCGGTAACATTTTATTATTTTGCATCATTTATAATCCACTGTTACGAAAATCCATAATCATATACGTGTGTATGAAACGAACGTATTTTCATATAAATATAGAAACTTTCCTAGTGCATGTCTGTTACATAATATACGTAGCTTAGCCTTTATTTACTAGTAGGGGTAATCACCTTTTAATTTGAACATTTTACAGGAGATTTAATGTTTCTAAAATTAATCCAGTAAATAAAGCAAACGCATGCGCAAATTATAGATTAGTCATATACTTCGAGGCGCAGGTCACCTCGCTCTTACTGGTATGTATTTCAAAGTTTATTTTAAGAGATACTATTTCGACATCACGTGTCTTTCCATGTCAGTCCTAATAATATATCGTACCCTCTTCAAACATTATCGTATGATTTAGATGGAAGTTAACTATCTATGCATTTTATCGTATGATTTTCATTGCTCAGCAACCTGTACTATTTTGAATGCAATCTGTTTCACAGAGAATTACTTACGAATTATCTCTGTAACAGATGACTGTCCACAACACGTGCGTTGACTTGCACGCGGCGGTAGTCATTGGCTCAACGGCTCGTGCAATGATTACTTAACATCTAACTGCCTCGGGCAAAATGATGCATATTACTCATTTTAATACCCGTTTACACTAAATAGGAAATATTTTTTAACTACAAATACTTCAAACGTCTTTATTTATTTTTCTTTTACCTCAAAAAAATGTTTGAAAAGTTAATTTGTCGGAGTAAAAAAAGTTAATATGTCGTACTCATTAAGCCTCGTCGATGTCATGCTTATCAGTGATTGTAGCGGCTAAGCGAATATTCACTGCGGGATCAGTTTGTTTTGAATGTAGAATGGGTTTCCGATCATCTAGAAGCAAAAAGAGAAGGATATGCGTAAGTAAAGTCAAGTACGTATAAGGTATATATTCGGAAACGGATAACTGGATTTCGATTGATATCTGAGGAAACTCTAACTTTGTTACAAGTTAACCCATATTATCCATAACCAACTATCAAAACTTCTCTTTAAAGGAACTTCTACAATGAAACTATTGTAATTTGGGAACAAATTGATCATGCCCGCTGTCTATTACCAAGTGTCTTATTATATATAACATAATTACATATTACTTCACCATTCGATTCGTTAAAACTAGTTTGGTTTGTGGCAGGTATCTATTATGTAAAACACGAGTCATAATGCAGTTTTTACTTGCTAAAGAGAAGAGAGAGAGAGAGAGAGCGAGAGAGAGAAAAAGATAGAGAAATGGGTTTAACGTCCACTCGACACAAACTAGGTCAATTTGGGTCTAACATATGGTTTCAATTTTATTTCAAAAACTCGCTTGCGCGTAGTGGTCTTTAGCAGTGGGAGGAAACCGGGGTGCCCTGAGGAAACCCACGAGGTTGAGAAGCCGCCCCTATCTCCATGCCACATATTATGCTCACACCAGGGATCGAAACTACAGCCGCAAGCCAGAGGTGACTGGCCAGCTAGAGGTCGAAGCGCGGCACTCTAGACCACTAGGCCATCCCAACCCCTCTTGCAAAAGAAAAGGAAACCAAGTGATTAGAAAGACACTATCTAAATACTGTATATCTGTTTATTTTAAAGCAGAGGTCTCTGTGATAACATAAATCTGAATTCTTGTGTGAATAGATTGACGCATGTATGTAAAAGGTTCAACACCCCTGATTTACAGACATCTCTTAGTTTTATGTCAATATTATATACTACCACTAAGACGTATGGTAAAACACAATTTACGATAACAAATAGATTCTTGTGTCGGCAACATCGAAAGAGTCAATACATGTACATGGTAACTGTGACAAACACCAACTGTGTGAATGTACCTTTAATCTGAAAGTCGAACGAATGTACCTTTGACCTTATTGTATGTCCATATAAGGTGATGATGCGAGTGTGGTGAGAGAGATAGCCAATGAGGACGGAGTGAGACATGTGGTGGGCTGTTGTTGTTGGCGGTGAGTGAGGGTTGGAGACTGGTCTAGGATTGAAGATTGATTGTATAATATAAAAACTACAATAAAGTTTATTCGACATTCGAAGCTGAACACCTTCATGAGTTCGAACAAACGGTACGACAAATTGGCGTCCCCGATAGTCACGAAGGTGTGTGGAATTTACTTGTCAATCTCGAAACCAGAAAAATTTTTGAAGAAATTTCTCTGGTGAATCGGGGTAGCCATTTTCTCGGAAAATGATATGTAATTCCTACGCGCGAAAGTTCTCGTTTATTTGCGTCGTACGCCACTGATTCTACATGCCTGGATGACCGAATCACTTAAAAATATACCCACGCGTAGAAAAATGGATCTTTACAAAAACTTGAATTTGTTCGTTTAGGATCCTTTTTTTATGTCAGCGAGTTGACTTTGACTCAAGGATCATTTTACAACAAACGAAACGACGATCCGACCTCTAGTTTTCGAGAAATCGACCCAAAAGGATTGACCAATCAGAGGTCAGAATGGGCGGGGCTTAGGTTTGAAAAAAATTGGAAAAAATGGACGGTCTAATGTGCCAGAGGCCTTCGGCTCCGCGGCTGCCTCTGGGAACGAGATTGTTTACTTGTGTGAATGAGAATGAAAACTAAGTCGCCAAACGAATTATGAAAAGTCTTTCAAAGTCGAAGAAAGAAGTCGGCCTGTACTACAGTAACCATATAAACATTTATTACTGCTGTCTCGTGGGAGGCTCAATGTCATGAATAAAAAAAACCCGACTCTCTAACCCGGATGTCCTGCGTTCCATCCCGAGAATGTTGGGATGAGAAAGTTCATCCGTGGTTTCTTCTTGTCAGTGCCGCAGATCCGAGGGCCTGACAAGGAACAACGCCTTGTCGTTCTGACGGGACGAAAAACCAAGGAACCGTGTTTACTTAAAGATCCCTTGGCAGTTGTAATTCGATATAAATGTAGGATGTAAGGCCGCTGCACACTGCATGGCTTATATGCCCGTCTTCTTTAGACCAGTCGGGACGTTAAAAGGGCATTTGATTTCATTTTATTTTTGATATTTCCACCGTACCGTTGAACTAGAACACAGTAGTGTATTTGTCTGATCACGTCTCTTTAAAACATTTTTTTGGAAATATGTTGTTATCCATCTGCTATATCATGTATCAGTATCTTTCAACAAGCCCTTTTATATATTTCTGATAATACTATGATAAATATGTCAATCAAGTAATTTGATAAGTTTTATACCCGTAAGATAATAAGATAAAAAAAAAACAAAACAAGAAAAACAAAAGATAAAATATATCTTCTAACTTATCAGATTCGTTTAACTGCACTAGAAAAATACAGGACCGGATTAACCTAGCGGGCTCCAGGGCTGCTCCTGGGCCTTTGGGACCCCAACACATTCAGCATTTACGGATGCTCTTCGTCCCATAATGATAAAAGAACAAAATCATAGTGGGGATTGTAAGCAGGGCGGGTTGGAGCCGTCGGGAACCGGCCTAGGGCTCCCGTGTCGGAGCAGCCCTGGAAAATATCGTCATTTTATTAATTAACGTATTCATTGTATCGTCAAGAGTCAAGAGAATTTAACTGGTTAAAGAATGGGATTAGTTGAGAAAATTTTGACCATTTGACCGATGAATCCGATGAAATTTTCGGATGAAATTTGGAATCCTAATTGCAGGATTCCGAATTCCGGCCCACACCCAGCTGACCCAGCACACCCGACCCAGAAAGTATATTATACCAGCCCATTCCAGACTCGGCGTGGCGGCCCGTTAAAGGCACCGGTCACATACAACATGATCATCATCGCTCCATGCCCCCCCCCCCCCACACACATATAATGTTCAGCAGAAAAAGGTTTTGTAGACCAATTGGACAAAATTATTTTTTTTTCGTTTTTTGGTCCGACTGGCCCAGCAACCAGAACACTTTAACCAACAGAGCAAGATATGATTTCCCGGGGCGAGGGTGTTGCTGTGATTCGGCCTGATATCGGAAATCAAACCAGATCAAGTGTGAAAGGGCGCCCACATTCTTATATCACCTATGTGAAGGCTATGGGGCGCCACCACTGACGCGAATCCGAGGGATGGTAGCAATAGGAGCTACTGACTCTCTTTAAAAAAAATCTGCCGCCCCTGTAAAAATGGACTTTTAGATATCACCATTGTGGTCTAGAAATGAGTTTTCAGTAGCGTTATCTTTCAAAATTTTCTGAGGGTTCGTTTTGGTCGCTCTATCCATATTTGATAGGGCCGCTTCGGTCTTTGGGGGGGCCGCCACCAAATGACATTATTAGAGATTCGCGTTCTGGCCGTCCTCGCCACATGGCCTTGTTGATGGTTTCGGACTAGTTCTGGTTTAGAGGATCAGAAGTTTCTTATTTTGGTGTGTTTAACATCAAAATGAGCAATAGCGCCACCGAAATTGACAAAACGGGGTTGCGGCGTAAAATTTTCAAACTTTTCGGGGGATGGGGGGATGATGTCTGCGTGTAGCCACTCCGCGCTCAGTAACTCCCACTCCTCTGCTGTACCCCCCACTTTTAAAATCCTTCATACGGCCCTGACATTAACTACACTGTATACGACTGCCATCGGTCGTGAGGGTGTGGGGATGATCGGATACTGGCTAAATTTTACATATAAGATATCGATACAATCGCACAGATATTATGCGAGGGCTAAATCGGGCCTATTGTAGGCCATTCTCTGGGCCTTAAAATGTATACATATTATCAATTAGACATTAATTAACTTAAGACCTCAATCAACTCTCGATGCCACGGGATGACCTCGATATTTAGTACATTTGATGAGGTTACTGTAAAAATGGATAATCGGGACTTTGCTTATTATCGTAACAATGGTTGCTATGACAGTCGAAGCTTAGACTGTAATTGTAATGCCGATAACTAGACTCAAAGTGAATGAATTGGACTGAAATTTGCAACGCATTCCCTTTTCATAATCTATTTTTAACTATTTTTGCAACAACTGTCAGATCTTTATCTGGCCTTACTTTATGCACCTTTAAACAAGATTTCATACTGTAATAGTGTAACGGATTTCGCAAGCCGGGGACCGGAAATGGTCAAAGCGAAGTAAAATCGAATCTTTCCATAGTTGAGGATGAGAGGAGCTTCACTAGTGTTGAGGGAAAAGCGTAGTTTGTTATTCCAAGCCCGGAAAAAATCATTAAGAACTGGAAAATATGATAAAATTTTTGAAATTGTAGACATTTATCCTGTAGACCCGATGAACAGTGGGTGTATTCCTGGTGGTAAACAGGCTATATCATCATTTGTGACTAATGGCTAATGCACAACATTTTAGTAATATTATAATTTCTATCGCAATTCTCATGTGCAAACTATTTTGATTAGAGGTATATTTCAATTACTAAAAACTAATTTAAGCGAATTTTTTGTAGGTATGGCCTCAATTCTGACCTGGAAGCGGTGAGGCTGATTAAGGAATTTCTCTAGGTTACGGAATGATGACGGTACAGTCTAAATTTGTGACTAGGTCATTAGAGAGAACAGAAATACTAAAAAATTGGATGAGGGTGTAAAACATTACCAGTGGTCTACTTTGTATCTTCGCCTGATTAAAAGATTGACGTAAATGCGCCTATTTTTACTTGAAATTTACCATAAAAACACCAAAGAAGTCCTTATTTATGCTAACATTTCTGTGATCACACGTCACTGGGAACTCCGTATGTGCAAGGCATGCCAAATGAGTTCTGGATAGTACGAGAATAACGGCTGAGTGGTAGTTCGAGGCAATATGAATATATAAAACAACTCTATGGTCTTTGGTGAATTAGCAGACTGACGTCATGGGTATTTTCAGAATACTACAAATGCCTTCTGGGTAACGGTCGCCATCTTGACATTATATTATTATAGTATAGCGAAAGAAAACATAACACGTGGACAGCATTAAATAAAAATTCTACGACCGTTTCGTAAAAAGTTATGCCCTTTCTTGACACACAGAACCAAAGTCAAACGGGGGCGATTTAATGGACAGATAAAGGTCGAGTTGAACGATCCCTAAATCCTTAAGGGGTTTTCAGATATTTCTGGTATTGACATTACCTGGGGTTTTATGGGATTTATTTTATTTTAAAAAAAAGAGTCACCTTCAAATCAATCAATCTCACCTTTAAGTAAATCTGCTTTCCGTATATTGCCATTTGCCAAGAGGGAAGGTCGTATACAGCCCTTAACCTCCACTAGATAAACGTTTTTCAACTTAAAATTTTTATTTGGCCAAAACTTATGAACTTTGTACCAGTAATACCTTCGATAATACACAGAAAACTAGGAATCTAATTAAAAGTGGATTACAATTTCGTTTCGTCTCATTTTGTTCTGCTTTTTTTACACACCACCGTAATTTAAAGCCCCAATAACACTCTTGTTGTAACTGAATAATATGTCCCAATCTTCATTCTGGTCAACAAATCGTATTATTTTAGAATATTCAAATTAAATTATGATATAAATTTCGTCTTAACGCACCCATTTTAAAAAATTGGAAAAATTTAACCAATTGATTTGAAAAGTCTAACGTAAACCTTTTCAAATGTGACTTGGATTTTAAAATATTTTCGAACCCTCTGGACAAGTAAAATAGGTTGTAATGGATAATTTACACAACAGGTAGGACACTTAAACATCTAGTACTTAGAATAAGGGTATTATTTATTTTCTGGAGCTACCAAGCCAGCAAGAATGTTAATGTCCCTTTAACCAAATGTCTGCCATGGTTATGTTGCAGCAACGGGACTAACATAGTATATCAGACAGTTGCATTTCAAATGGTTATAAGTAATATAACCCTTAACCATGAACCCAGAATTATTCCAAAATACGACTTCAAATACGACAGAATAGACAACCCTGTATATGAACACGTACTTGAACAAAATATTTCGGATGTAAGTACATACTACAGCAAAATAAATAAAATGAAACGTGATTCAAGCTAGTACTAGTATTAGTATACATTAAGGCAAAATTAACAATGTTTTGAGATCATTAATAACAAGAACGGAAAAGCGGATTCAAATTTTAACACCACAAGTAGACATTTTTATAATAAATCGTCATCGGAATTTGCACTTGACGACTCACAAGCATTAATCGTGGTGACAAGGGGGTGTTATTTTGTGAAGACGTTACTCTCGGTGATGAGTAAATCAGTGAACATTATTAGCCTTCTGACACTTAGTGAACGCCATTCTTGGTGACGAAAAGACGTTACTTCTGACGACCAGTGGACGTTACTCTCGGTGATGAGTAGTCGTTACTTCTGGCGATCAGTGGACGTTACACTTGGTAATCGGTAGACGTTATTTATGGCGATCAGTGGACGCTACACTCAGTGCATAGATTTCACGCCTAACAACGGCTTGTGGGCGCTATGTTTTGTAACCAATGGACGCTATTTCTCATGACCTTATTCTTGAGGTCCGTGGACGTCTCCTCGGACGACCTGTAGACATTAATCTTGGCGACCTTTGGAGGACACTTCTGGCGACAAGTAATTAGCTTTAATCACAGTGATCTACCGATGTTGTCATTTATATAACCTGAATAAATTACTCAAGGTAGAACTGGTGCCTTTCTAAAAACTTTAAAAAGCCACGCTTAATGTTTTTTTTTTTTTAAAAAAAAAAGCAAACTTACCAGAGTGCATTCGGTGTAATCCAGACTTTGCATGTCTATTCATCACGTGTGCTGACATTTTATTGTTCTACCTATATTTGAAACACATCATTCAATAAATAATAAAAAAACAAAACAAATAAAATGAAATAAATTATATAAAATATTTTTTAAAAAAGGGGAAATTACTTAGATGAGTCTTGATTCACCAGAACCCATCTTGCATCTCGATCACAGATGTACTGGTTATGCGAGACTAGTGTGATTTGTGTCATATCGGATGTGAAAGATTGAGAAAAAAAAGGAAGATATCCCGTCATTGCTGCACGATTGACTACATGTTTTTTGTAAATTGTTTCTCGCCAGTCAGCAATTTTGATAACAATGAATGGAAGTAACCACTTTGGGCTAGTATGCACGAAATCACGAGTTATATGTAAATACATATTATTAGCAGTGATAATGTGTATGGTAAGATCAAGCCCTTGGGTGATTATTTAGAAAGTTCAATAACTTCTGACTTATGAATGGACGTGACACTGCAATACAACCTTACTGGGTGCCATTCATAATAGAAGGTTGAAAAGAGTATTTGGTCATTCCGTTCTTGCAATTGTCAATAAAAAAGTACCGATTATATAAATTAAAAGGGGATATTATTTTTGCGAATAGTGATATCGAAATGGTATTCATTAGCTTTTATACTGCTCATTTGAAGGGGAGCATAGGTTTCTGTAAATATGTTTTTTTACAGATCACGTCATAATCTGAGTAGTTCCTACTAACCATCTCTATATTAGTGATTCCAGACAACTGAAATCAGGCCATAATTAAAGTTTAGAAAGTTCTTCACCGACCCGACCATGGTACATTCTGTTTGCGATCCCACCGAAAAAACATTTTTAACGTTAAAATATTAATATGTGAGTAATGTCTAAATAATAATTTATAACATTTGAAGCCATTAAAATAGACATGTAAAATAGACATGTTTAGATCTTGCACACACAGTGCATCTTTAATGTAACATATAACTCACGAATTGCAACGTTATGAAGTATGCACATTAACGTTAAGGTAACATCATGTCAAAGGAGCTAGATCGCTAACATTTGGGGTCTATAAAAATTGACACAAGTGGGTCGCAACGCATATAATACTGTAATATGGGTGTATATACATGTATACTGATTTACGTTCAATTGTTTCCGTTTTTACTGTAATTTCAAATCAGTTATGTTCAACGAAATAAGCCAGCAGTCTCAATCGAATGCAACTTTCTAGCGTCTGGTTATTCCAGTCTACATATAGCGTTTGATTTGGTGCAATGTGTCTAGTCCCGTTCCCCGAGTCGCTTGCTAGATGTGGGACTGAAACGCATTATGGTACACGAATCCTGTACCAATGTTAAAATGTTTATTTTGTCTTAAATATTGAATATCAAAAACCCATCTTTTCCCGGCAAGATCAAAGCATCAAAGTTGATTTAAATTGTCAAATAATTTGTATTTTCAAAGTTGAAGATTTTGAGTTAGAGACTTTAACATAACCCTGTATCAACTTAATATTTCTTTTTTTAAATACAAGAAAACAAACCCTTATGGAAGTTTTATTCAATAAAGGTGACCCAATATAGTGACGCCAATGAAAGGGCAAGGGACGGTACCGTAAACCTAAAATCATTATCAATTGAACACTTTAATCTGCCAACAGTAACCTCATGTCAACATATGTCTAAAAACGACAACCCATATCGCATCGCCGTAATGCCTGCCAAAGTTACCTCAAATCAACTTGATGTCTACCAAAAATAACCTCATGTCAACTTTATTTCTATCCCCCAAAATGTTATGTTTTCCAAAAGTAACCTCATGCCAACGACATTACTTCAAACCACCACCTTAAAACTTTATGTCTACCAAAAGTAACCTCATATCAACATTATATCTAAAAAGGCAAGCCATATCTTCGTAATGCCTACCAAAGTTACCTCAAATCAACGTGATGTCTACCAAAAGTAACCTTATGTCAACGTTATATCTATCCCCCTAAAACGTAATGTCTACCAAAAGTAACCTCAAGTCAACGTTATTTCTCCCCCCCCCCCAAAAAAAAAAAGAAACCCCTTAAAACTTGATGTCTACCAAAAGTAACCTCATGTCAACGTTATATCTATCCCCCTAAAACGTAATGTCTACCAAAAATAACCTCATGTCAACGTTATTTCTCCCCCCCCCACCCCTAAAAAAAACCCTTAAAACTTTATGTCTGCCAAAAGTAACCTCGTGTCAACGTTATATTTCTACCCCCAAATTAACGTTATGTCTGCGTAAAGTAACCTCATGTCAATGTAACATAATATATAAACACGAGCTAAGGGCTGTGAGCTGTTAATCCCTCTTAATAAAATGTATTAACCATCTAATTAATGATATTTTGAACATGAATTTCAATTTAAGTATATTTTAATTAAAATATAATTAGATAGTCGATCTGTGTCAAAATTATATTTATTTTAAAATGGCAAACGTTCAGGTTAATATTCGCTTTATCTTCATTCTCCAATAATCGAAATGGCCGAAATTTAATACACCAAGAATGATGTTCTTACAGCTAATGGTCATCGGTTTCTGCTTTTTTTCGAACAGAAATACATGTATGTGCATATTAACAACAGATGAAAATCTATGATATTTACCGATTTCAGGACAGTAGCACAAAATGCTGCTAACATTGTATTTAATTTTGATGTTAAAGGGTGCATGTTTACATTTTTATATGTATAAATTATTTAATGTTATTCAATAAAATTTAAATTTGTTACAATCAATACAAATTTATCATTTAAAAAGATATGGACTATAATTTATAACACCATTATTCTAGGATTAACACTGGATTAGCGGCGAAATTTGACATCAAAGCTTGTCGGCAAAGTGGAAACACTCCGTTCGATGTTCTGTGATGGAAATTAATATACTTCTACGAATTCCTGAAGATTTTATCAGAAAATATGACGATAGGTTACTCGTTGAACAGCCAAGCACGTGGGAACCCAATCTACCCTAGTCAGATGTCTGACCCGTAGGAAACTGCATTACCCCCTTGCCCCACACGGTTTGATCTGAATGATCCAATATAACTGTGTTCTAAATGATCATAGTTGTCTTTCAGTACTGACGGATATCGTACACACGCGATTTGACACACTTATTTTATTTCCGCATTTACTTGTGAAGTTCCCGCAGACGCCAATAATCGTTTTGCCGTTTACTGCAAACACATGTCTGAAAATCACTATATAACCTACAGCAAGTATATTTAATAATTACTTACGGTGGCTAGCCGTTGTGATCTTATCGTGGTTGTGAACAATCATTTTCTAATTCGCGAAAAAACATGTATGATGATAAAACACACAATTTACAAAGAGATCCTTTGGTCATTGTCCTAGATTACTGAGACAATAATGGCCATGCGCCCGAGAACTCGATTAAGTCAGATAAGGCTTCTATGGAGGAATTCGACACAATGTCACTGTGCTCTTGATTTTACTTGGTCTATTTCAATGACCTGGTATGGAAATGGTTTATTAAAAATGGGTTGTTACGATTTTTACAAATGGCTACCCACATCAGACTAAGATACGCATTTTCATTTATCGACCAAATCTTGCAAGGTTATAGTACGCGGCCATGAAGTTCTCGTTCTTTCATATTTTATCTGGAGATATACATTTAAGGATAGGCATTGTCTTCTGTTTCTCAATTAGTGCTTTACGTGTCCATCTAGCCCATAATTAATACTCTTGATACGCTAATAAACAAAGTCTCGATTACCCATCATTACGGTAACTGCATCCACCGGACATTGTATTTGGATCCACTAAATACTACAGGCATTTAAAGTTGATTATTGTCTTGGTAAGTTAATTAGTGTTTAATTAATAATTGATTTAATATTTCAGACCCAAAGAAAGACATACAATGGGCAGATTTTGCTCTTGCATAGTGCTTAATTAAATTTTCGTATTTAATTTAGAGGAGTAGTGGGTAAAGCGTTGGCCGACTAACCAAGACATTCGGGGTTCGATCATGGTGTTCCATGGTGTTGACCAGCACGGTTTCCCCTTATCACGGTGTATTCCCGTCTTCATTATCGCAGTCGGTGCAGAAAGGTAGGACTTTAAACCCCATATTATATCATTTCTGTTTTTTCCGTATTTAATTTGAACATAAGAAGGTAACTATACCGAAATGATTGACAGCCATAGTTATTTATCCTCTCGTTTCCATAGTTATACAAGAACCGTTTATTCTTTATTAAAGATATGGAGTATACGCGAATATCCATTTATTTAGATAATCGCAGTTTATTGACCTAATAATAATAAAACATCCAAATTTCACACCATCAAGTCAAGCCATTTATTAGCCTATTTAACATTTCCTACACAAGTTTTTGTTTGAGATTTAAATGAAGCTGTATGAAATGTCTCAACGTCTCATTTATTAAAGTAGACACGGCCATTAAATTATGTCACCGAAGCCAGACCGCGAAGAGTTATAAACGTAACACGATTCATTTCATTATCCTAACATTTTAATGTATCTAGGGAAACATTTGATATAAATATGATCTTTATTTGAAAAATTTTTAAAGGGCTCAAAGCTCTGACTCAATTTCAATGTATCTAGGGAAACATTTGATATAAATATGATCTTTATTTGAAAAATTATTAAAGGGCTAAAAGTTCTAACTCAATTCCAAGTTTGTGGAATTACAAATGAAATGAAATGTGGTGAAAGGTCCAACTGTTTTGCTTCTAAACTGGGCTAATAAAGACGGGCATACGCCATACAGTGCGCTATGAGGGAACTTTGGCATGGGCAGCGGTGTTCCGGCCTACTCTTATATCGAATTCCAACTGCCAAGGGATCTTTTACGTGCACGTCAATATGTACACGGGACCTCGGTTTTTAGTCTCATCCGAACGACAAGACACTGACAAGGGGAAACCACGCCAGAAAATCTGGATAACTCTCTCGGCCAATGCAGGGATTGAACACCCTAGACTAGCGAGCCAGCGTCTTACCCACTTAGTTACCGTGACCCCCTTGACATTACATGCATTCTAACCAATGGTGATGTTGCTTTCTTACCGTGAAAATATGGGCTCCTAATATCCACCATGAAACTTTTGAGTTTTATATTTTAACTTTATTTAGAACAATCGTTTAACCGCTCTACAACTATCTCCCAGAATTCCGTCCACAAATCGGCTGAAATCCAGCAACACTGACAACTTCATCGGCCCTTCCATCACATCAAATTGAACGCCATTCCAGACCCAAGTGGAGATACAACGATATTAAAGGAGTCTCTAACTCAATATTCATCCACAGTTTCGACATTGCAAACACGAATTGTTGTCAATTAAATCAACATTGATGTTGTAATCGTACCGAGGAGAGATAGACTTGATATCCAATATTTAAGACGAAATGAAAGTTTTAAAATTGGCACACAGAGAATACTTTCGAGTGCCACTTTTAATGAAGCGACTCGATGAAGGAATTTAAACAAATTCCACATGAAAATACTACATGTGTAGATTGGAATAACCAGATACCAAAGATTGCCATTCAATGTGGACTCGGTGTATTTCGCCGAACATAACCGATAAGAACTTATAGTTGCCAAAGTATAGAGATTAGTTCCTTTAAACTATAATTATAAGAAACGAAATGGGGTCTGTGTTTTAGGGTCTAACGCGTACGTAGATTTCTGCCCAGTGTTGAAGACCATTACATACATATGATGTATTGACGAGAATCCTGCGAAACCATTATTATAATATGTAAGGCAAGAGTTTTTTGAGGGCCTGTTTATAGTGCGAATTAGGACCCGTGCGAAATTGGGTCGTTCTGTTTGCAGCAACGCTTAGCTTATGATAACGGATGGCAGTGTAAAGCCTGTGCATTTAATTCAACAAATTTAATTTATGGATGGTTGGATATAAAATATCTTAATCTTCCCTGGACACCCGCGATCAAAAGAATAGTTAATGGGTCTCCCATTTCGACCATGAAATTAATTATGAACGTACGATATATTTTGAAATATAAGCATGTCTGTGTGGGAGAAATAACGAGCGCCGGTCACGTTTTATTCCAAGGAACATTCTGACAAAAATCTTTGCTTTTGGGTGCTTTGAGAGGAATTAATGGAAATGAAACATACGAGAAACACGAGTTTTATAGTGCTACTTCTCTGCTACATCTGACAAGCCATTGAGAAAGTTATTAAGGAAATATTGTCCGCACAGCGACGCTTACTCTTATTTTGAATTCTAAAGTGTTCTCTTACGTACATGGCAATGGGTACACGGAATCTCGTTTTTTCGCCATTCCGAAGAACTAAACACTGTTCAGGAAACTATTGGGGAATGTGGGAATATTGCAATGGTGAAGAGTTGGAGACAACTTAAAATCTCCATAACTGACTAAAGGACAGCACAATCTGATTAAAATACATATCTATATTTCGTTTCGTTTTATTTATACTTTCGATGGCCTACACGGAGAACGCTAGATCGGATACGGTCCTACGCAAATTGTGACGTCATAAGTGAATTGTGGGTTAGGGGAAAGGGTTAGGCTTGATCATGGGTTAGGGTTAGGGCTAGCCCTGTTTACATCTCGGGACTTTGACCAAATCTACAGGTCCTAGCCCTTACCCTAACCCTAACCCACAATCTATATATGACGTCATATGTGCTAAAATGCGTAGGACCGTCTCCGATCTAGCGTTCTCCGGCCTACACTACACGAAAGCCGACTATAACGAATATTTGAACTATAAAGAAACGAAACGAAATAGGATCTGTGTTTTAATCAGATTGAATGACAGCACGATGTTACAGCAGGAATTATGAATGACTTTATCATTTGAATATAATAAATTCCCACTGGAGATTTATTAGGGTTTCACACTGCGTAGCTTGTGTGAAACACTATTGTTTTTGTTAAAATTATTATTCTTATTAGGCTTTCAGACTTTCGTCTGAAAGCCTATTGAGATTACTAAAATTATTATTATTATTAGGCTTTCAGACTTTCGTCTGAAAGCCTATTGTGATTACTAAAATTATTAGGGTTTCACACTGCGTAGCTTGTGTGAAACACTATTGTTTTTGTTAAAATTATTATTCTTATTATTATTATTATTATTATTATTATTCAGATTCCAATTTGAATAGATCTCAGCAACTACGTGTCGCATCGTTACGATTTCTTCGGTTTTACTGGGAAAGTGGGTGTGACTTAGAGGATAAAGCTATTTTGAACGTTCTGCGCCAATGCGAAATGTCCGAAATCACCGAAGTTATCGTTTTTGAAAATATTGCAGTAATTTTAACAATAATCATTGGATTTTAACTTTCGATACATTTTGGCATAGCCTGAGACAGGGCACATAGCTACGCTACTTTCGATTTTTGATTTTCGGCAAATCTTCGAAGATATTAGGCGCCAAATTTCGAAAATTTAAAATTTTACTAAAAAATTTTTTATTTATGAATATTTTTTAGTCGTATTGTGCACAGAATTAAAGAGTCATCTGACTAGTGCAAAAATGTTAAAATTTTTTGTCTCAGTAATTTTCCTTGGCCGCCATTGGCTAATTCAGTTTTTCAGTCCTAGATTAATTTTTTATGGTTCGATTTGTATAAAACAAAGTTCATATGCTTCGTTGTCTCAATTGTCATTTTTTTTGTTACCAATAATGTTATCTGTCGGCACCGGAAGTGGCATAATTTTACCAAAAACTACAATTTTGACAGTTATTTTCTTATTTCGAAAACAAATATTATTTTTTTGAAAAATTATATGACTCAAAGAGTGTGTCTTTTCAAGGCGCAAAAAATGTCGGAAGCAGTTTTTTTAATTTCGATTTCATTTTCAAGCAAATTCGATTAAGAGGCCAAAAATGGTGTAAAATTGGCCTATTAACAACCTATTCAGGCTTTTCAGATTTTAAAATATTTCTTCGTAACTTTTATAAACTTGTAGCTATAATCCATACGAAGAAAATGTATGTTAAAATTCGTTTGTAATATAAGCAGTTACCAAGAAATGGGCAGTTCTGTACAAGTCACTGTTTTCGTTATTTTGCCTGTAAAATAGTCAATTATGATTGGATTTTTATAAAAGTGACATCATTTGATTCAAAAAGCATGTAGCGTCATATCAAGTTGATTACAATTTAAAATTGACACCGGAAGTGACATCATTTGGTCAAAAAATGCATTTTAAACTTTTTAAATCAATGTTTTATTCAACCAAGAATAACTTAATATGTATTAATAATTTTACCTTTTGGTTTAAATTCACATATAAACAAAACTCATATGGTCATATAGATATCATAAAATGGTTTCTAACTTATTCGGTTGCCGAGAAATAGACGGTTTTCTACAGGTCACTTTTGAAGGTTTCGGGGCCATAAAAGGGTCAATTATTATTCGATTTTCATAAACGTCACACCATGTTATACCTAATGCCATTGGGGATTTCATACAAGTAATTTAAGATTTTCATTATCACCGGAAGTAACATCATTTTGGCAAAAACTGTATTTTTAGCCTCCAAAACAGATATTTTATTCAAATGAGTCTGTTTTGAAATCTTTTTCAAATTATGGTATTTGATGCCAATCAACAAATAGAATGAACCCATACGATCATACAGATACCACAAAATGGTTTCTAACTTGTACGGTTGCAGAGAAATAGCTGATTTTCTACAAGTCACTTTTCAAGTTTTTTGGTCTTTAAAAGTGGCAATTATTATTCGATTTACATAAAATTTTCACTATATGATATCCTATGCCATTTCTGATTTCATAAGACTAATTGAACATTAACACCGGGAGTAATTTAATTTTGTCAAGATCATTTACAAGTAACAAATGTATAAAATGAATTGATATTGCTGGATTTTGTTGATTCTGCGTCCATTTTATTTGTGTGCAATGTTAATTTGGAAACCTGTTTAGTGGTTTCGCTGGTACCGGAAGTGACATATGTTCAAGGGTAACTTGACACCGGAAGTGACATGTTTAAGGGTAACATGGCACCAATGAAACCCGTCATTCCTGCATGCAGGTCTAGTTAGGGTTTCACACTGCGAAGCTTGTGTGAAACACTATTGTTTTTGTTAAAATTATTATTCTTATTATTAGGCTTTCAGACTTTCGTCTGAAAGCCTATTGAGATTACTAAAATTATTAAGCTTTCATATTACATATGAAAGCTTATTGTTTCTGTTAAGATTATTATTATTTTTTTTTTTTGTGTATTTTCTGCAAATCGGATTTCTCAGAATCTAACCATGGGATCTTTCTGAAACTTTGACCTACCCCCCCAAAAATGGGGTGCGAACGTTGTTTAAATATATTTTCAAAACGTTTTACGAATCCGAAATCACCGAATTTTACGAACGAAAAAACTGACAATGCATAGTCGTAACTTTGTTATTTTTTGACCGATTTTACTAATTCTTTTTTCTTCGAATACCTTGAAAAAAATCGTTTTCATCTGCAGTTTCACATTTTCGAATTTCGAAAATTCGTCGCTGTGATTTCGAACCGGAAGTTTAGACCAATTTGACAACTTCTTTAATAGTAGTACGATATTCATGAAATTTAGTATACAAGTAGATCTTACCGATGTGACTTCAAAAATATAATTAGAAATTTTCTAAATTATCTCCCCTTGGTGAAATTAAGGATCAAAATTTTCAAAAAAATCGTCGAAATATAGGTCAGAATGACCTAAAAAAAATTTTCGATACTCGACAAGTAATTACTGATTCCTACACAAAATATGGAGTTTGTCGATCGAACCGGAAGTGCCACCATCTTGAAACGTGAAAAAACAATGAACTTTTGCGATATTGCTCTTACAGACACGGGAGTTATATTTTCTGAATCCTTGAAGGATGGCCCAAAAATCGTAGGGAGCAGAATTTTGATTTCAGTCACGTGATGGTCACCATTTTGAATTGAAAATGAAAAGTAGTAGCAATTTGAAGGGCCGAGACTTTGAAACACAATAACTCTCCTTCTAATTGAGCTAGAATGTTCAAACTTGGTGTAGACGTTCACTAGGTCAATGTCATGATTGAGTTCAAAGATGAGCATTTTCTGCCTAGGGTAAGCAGAGATAGGCATGCTGATTTGTTGATTCTTTAGGGCACGATAACTTCTGTTATAATGAAGGGAGGGCTGTGAAACTTTTGTCAATAGAGAGTCCAATAGCTAGCCTGTTGTGTGAAATCATTGTATCATTTATTTTAAATATCAGGGATAGGCGAAAAAAAGAGATTGAAAATCCAAAAAGTCGTATTTTTACAATTTGGAGCATGTTTAGAGGTCTTTCTCGTAAAGTCAACTTAATATTTTTGGGGAACTTCTTCTACAAAGAGTCCTATTGGTAGTCTTTTATATAAAACCATCGATCAACAATCCAACATATCAGGAGTAGAAGAACAAAAGGATCGAACATTGAAAACGGCACCCTTTCATTGTTAAGCAAAACATGCAGTGTGGGTGGCTACAATCTGCACATTTAGTCATCGTATAGAGCTTATTCAACAGTATCGAATTCCAACTGCTAAGGGATCTTTTACGTGCACTCCAATGTGTACACGGCGGGTGGGGGGACACGCCAGAAAATCGAGATGAACTTTCTCGGACAATGCAGGGATCGAACACCCGACCTCCTGGCTAGCAGGCCAACGCCTTAGCCACATAGTGTGGACACCCATCGTACATTTCATCCGTCAAATCAAAGCATTTCATTGCATTAGACCAATAATTAATTATTCTTAATTGAAAACTTTATTTTAATATTAGTCTGGCATTATTAAATCCTAATTTTATTGGTCTTATTTAAAATTAAACTTTCATTTAAGTATGAACAACCCTTAACGTGTCTCTTTAAAACATAAAAAAATACTCTAAAACAGTAGCTCAACCTTTTGACCTAAACTCATTAATTTACCATTTTTTGTGAGCCACTTGTTATTTTTCCTATGACATATTACACGTGTCTGATTTTAAAGGGGGGTTGGGTGGCTGAATGGTTAGCACGCGCGCCTGTCATTGAGTTAACTAGCGTGTTTTCGAATGCCCGGTTGTACGTGACAAGGAGTAAGGTCGCCTGTCCAACCGGTCATTTTTAATTTTTTTTCCCGCCATTTTCATTTCATTTTCTCATCCGTCTCATTACAGTAATACAAGTTTGAGGTATTTCCCTTTAGTTTTCAGATTATTGTTATGCCTGGGTGCAATGTTTCATACTATATTTAGACTTGTAACTTCGCGAGTTTTTGACCAATTTTGATAATTTTTTCTTCTTATCCTTTTATTTAGGATACTTGATACAATCAATGACACATGACGATGAATATGAAAGCTTTCATATCTGCATGGGACAGTAGCAGATCTAGTTATTTTTTTTATTATTATTCTTTTCCGCCGGAGCCTATTTCTCTATGATCGAAAAGAGATACCGATTTGCGGTCCATATTTCTATTGGGAAACTACGTGGTGGCTACCCAATAAAGCAATTTTCAAACTTCTGCGCAGACCGGAAGTGGCCGAATTTTGAACGTTGGTAAAAAATTAAAAATCGGCCGTGGTTTCGTCAATTCTCTACCTATATTCAAACAAATCACATTTTTGGAAAGCCTGAGACTTTTCCGAGACAATAGCAATCTCACATTTTGCGATTTCGAAACTTCGTTGCTGACTTCTATCGTTCGAAAATTCAAAACACGTCGCCTACGAGACAATTTTTGTTATTTTTCAAAATTTGGAAATTTGACCTAGATTTTTGGATACCTGACGTCAATCCAATTCCAGTAATATAAGTCTCATTCAGAGTTACCGCCCTTTATTTTTCGATTTATTTCGAATTTTCTACCCATTTTGTGAGCTGTGGTGTCGTTTTACAACCAAAATGATGTTTCTGAAACTTATGGAACATGAAGTTATAGTCCAATACCAACTGATAAAGCAATTTTGACACGGATCTTTAAACCGGAAGTGGTCGAAATAATGTGCAATATTTTGAAAAAAATGCAAAAAATGGATGTTTTCGGGGAAAACGTGATGTCTCCGTCCGATATCAACGGATTAATCAAATTAAGCTACCATTGGGTGGCACGAGGATTGTACTATCGTATGATACCCAATTCATACGGATACTATGATCAGACAGCAAAATATGGCACGCTGAAAATCAAGTATTTTCTGGTTTTTAGCATTTTTGGACGCCTGTATCTCGAAAACTTAACCGCAACTTTTTTTTAAAATTTTTCTATCGAGAGTCCTTTCAGAGGTATTTTGCATGAAGCCATCCAATAAGACTTTGAAATATCTGGAATAGGTGAAATAACGGACTGAAAATCGAAAAAAGTCGAAAAATCGTGAAATTTTGGAAAATGCTATACTATTTTTTTATTTTAAGAGATTTTCAAAAAAAGATTGTATATTCAGATAGCTGACCTAATTACGATTCTAACGATGTATAATATGTATGTAGTTATTGAAATTTAATTTTCGATATTTTAAATTTTTTGCATTTTTGGCACTTTTGAACATAGGATTTCTCAGGGGCATTTTATCTGATCAGATAATGTAATATATCATTACAGAGCCCTGTGGCTATTTTAGTGCCCAAACCGGCTATTAAAACTATTCCGACAATAATAACCATACCGGAAGTATTCAAAAAATGAAAATAAAAGGTTAAAAACATTGTCGCACTTGCGAAAAACTTGATTTCTCCCTTAGGTAATAGCGGACCAAAAGAACTAAGGTGTCGTTGGATAGCCCTATTAATGGACCATCATATGTTATCTAAATAATACGATTTCGATGGTAAGGAAATAAATTATTGTATGCCAAAAATCTAGTATTTTCCGATTTTTTAACATTCTGAGACGCCCTTTTCTCGAAAACGACACCGCAGATTTTTCTTAAACTTTTCTTACTCAAAGTCATATCGGTTGTCTATATAGTGAATCCAAAATGAAAAGCATTGAAATAATATAGGTGGTCCAAAAATGGCATCAAACTTTGAAAAAAATTGAAAAATCGTTAAATTTTTGTAAACGCTCTTTAATTTATCTTTTTTTCCAAAACTACCCAATGGATGTTTCTGACACTTCTGGTACAGAAAGTTAAGTATCCAAATAACTTCGTAAAGCTATCGCGACAATGATCGTAAAACCGGAAGTAGTCGAAAAAATGTCCTATATTTTGAAAACAAAATTTTTTTTTACGAAAACCTTTTTTATTTATGAATATTTTTTGATGGTATTTTACACAGGGTTAAAATATCATCCTACTTGAGTAGAAATGAGAAAAAAAATTGTCTCGGTAATTTGCGTTAGCCGCCATCGGCTAATTTAGTTTTTCGTACCCAGAAAAATTATTTATTGTTCGATTTGTATAAAACAAAGTTCATATGCTCCGTGGTCCCAATTGTATTTTTTTTTGTTACGGTGAAATTTTTCTGTCGGCAACGGAAGTGACGTAATAGTAACAAAAACTACAATTTTGACAGTTCGGTACCACTTTTTGAAAGCAAATATTATTTTTTTTCAAAACTGATATAACTAAAAGGATGCACCCTGCAAAGGTGCACAAAATCCTTAGCTCAGATTTTGTAATTTCAATTTCATTTTCGGGCAATTTCGAATAAAATGTAAAATAAAGTGTAAAATTCAGTTATTTACAATTCATTCGGCGTCTTCATATTTTGAAACATTTATTTGTAATTTTCATAAACTCGTAGCAATAATCCAGACGAAGAGAATGTATGCGAAAATAAGTTTGTAATATGAGCAGTTGCCGAGAAATATGCAATTTTGCATGCATCACTTTTCACGTTATTTTGCCTATAAAAGAGTGAATTATTATTCGATTTGCAATATTTTTTTTCCATTTGATGCATAATGCCAATTTGGACTAGGACAAGCCACTTTTACATTTTCACTGTGACCGGAAATGACGTCATTTGGGCAAAAACTGTATTTTTAACCTAAAAAACAAATATTTTATTCAAATGAGTCTGGCTTATAATATTTTTAAAATTATGATATTTGATTCCTATCAACGAATAGAATGAAGCCATACGACCATACAGATACCACAAAATGGTTTCTAACTTGTACGGTTACAGAGAAATAGGCGATCTTCTATAAGTCACTTTTCAAGGTTTTTGGTCTATAAAAGTGTCAATTATTATTCGATTTTTATAATTTTTTTACCATTTGATGCCTTATGTCATTTATTACTTCTATGAACCAAGTTAACATTTTCAATATCACCGGAAGTAATGTTATTTTTCCAAAAAACGTATTTTTAGCCTTCAAAACAAACATTTTTTTGAAGGGATTTATATTTATTATTCGTTCAACTTTATAATGTCTGACTCTAATGGGCAGTAAGATTAAATCAATACCATCATATTGATATCAAGAAAAGGCTTCTAGCATGTTCCCTTGTCGAATAATAGCCAATTTTCCCAGGGTCTTTTTTAAGTTTTTTACCTTCTTAATTTCAGTTTATGGGTTATAGGTTAATTATTTATTGCCCGATATGTATAAAACAAAGTTTGTATGTTGCGAATTTTCGACTTATTTTTCACCTATAAAAATTTCTTTCTGCACCGGAAGTGACGTAATTTTGCCATAATTTACAATTTTGACCGGTCTTTTCGCCAGCAAATATTACTTTTACATATGATAGAGGGTGGCACTGAACCAAAACAACTAAAGTATAGTTTGGTAACTCAATGGATCGGCTATGGTATAATAAACTTCCTGTATTATTCCTGAAAGCCGGTTCAGTGCTGCTTGCGGGTCTAGTTATTATTATTATTATTCTTCTTTTGTTTTGAGTAGATCTCAGCAACTACGTGTCGCATCGTTACGATTTCTTCGGTTTTACTGGGAAAGTGGGTGTGACTTAGAGGATAAAGCTATTTTGAACGTTCTGCGACAATGCGAAATGTCCGAAATCACCGAAGTTATCGTTTTTACAAATATTGCGGTAATTTTAACAATAATCATGGGATTTTAACTTTCGATACATTTTGGCATAGCTGGAGACAGGGCACATAGCTGCGCTACTTTCGATTTTTGATTTTCGGCAAATCTTCGAAGATATTAGGCGCCAAATTTCGGAAATTTAAAATTTTACAAAAAATTTTTTTATTTATGAATATTTTTTAGTCGTGTTGTGCACAGAATCAAAGAGTCATCTGACTTGCGCAAAAATGTTAAAAAATTTTGTCTCAGTAATTTTCCTTGGCCTCCATTGGCTAATTCAGTTTTTCAGTCCTAGATTAATTTTTTATTGTTCGATTTGTATAAAACAAAGTTCATATGCTTCGTTGTCTCAATTGTCATTTTTTTTATTACCAAGAGTGTTATCTGTCGGCACCGGAAGTGGCATAATTTTACCAAAAACTACAATTTTGACAGTTAGGTACATTTTTTGAAAACAAATATTATTTTTTTGAAAAATTATATGACTCAAAGAGTGTGTCCTTTAAAGGCGCAAAAAATGTCGGAAGCAGTTTTTTTAATTTCTTTTTCATTTTCTAGCAAATTGGATTAAGAGGTGAAAAAAGGCGTAAAATTGACCTATTTACAACTCATTCAGGCTTTTCAGATTTTAAAATATTTTTACGTAACTTTTATAAACTTGTAGCTATAATCCATACGAAGAGAATGTATGTGAAAATTAGTTTGTAATATAAGCAGTTGCCGAGAAATAGGCAATTTTGCATGAGTCACTTTTCACGTAATTTTGGCTGTAAAAGAATCAATTATTATTCGATTTTCAATTTTCTTTCGCCATTGGATGCCTAATGCCATAGTGGACTATGTCAAACCATTTTACTCCTTGCGCTGCCACCGGAAATGACGTCATTTGCTCAAAACTTAAATTTTAGCCTTCAAAAAACAATATTTTATCCAAATGAGTCGTATTTGTTATTTTTTTCAAATTGTGATATTTGATTCTATAGATCAAATAGATTGAACCCATACGATCATACAGATACCACAAAATGGTTTCTAACTTGTACGGTTGCAGAGAAATGGGCGATTTTCCTTAAGTCACTTTTCAAGGTTTTTGGTCTATAAAAGTGTCAGTTATTATTCGATTTTCATAAAATTTTCACCATATGATATCTTGTGTCATTTATGATTTCATAGAACTAATTTAACATTTTCAGTATCACCGGAAGTAATGTCATTTTGGCAAAAACTGTATTTTTAGCCTTCAAAACAGACATTTTTTTCAAATGAGTCTAATTTGTAATATATTTCAAATTATGATATTTGATTCCAATCAACAAATGGATTGAACCCATACGATCATATAGATACCAAAAGATAGTTTTTATCGTGTACGGTTGCCGAGAAATAGACGATTTTCTACAAGTCACTTTTCAAGGTTTTTGGTCTATAAAAGTGGCAATTCTCATTCGATTTACATACAATTTTCGCCATTATGCTGCCTTATGCCATTTCTGATTTCATAAAACTAATTGAACATTTTCATTATCACCGGAAGTAATGAAATTTTGCCAGGATCACTTACAAGTAACATATATATATAAAATGAATTGATATTGCTGGATTTGGTTGATTCTTCGTCCATTTTATTTGATGTTTACAATGCTTATGTGGAAACCTGTTTGATGGTTTCATTGGTATCGGAAGTGACATATGTTTAAGGGTAACGTGGCACCGAAAGTGATGTGGCACCAGTGAAACCCGTCATTCCTGCATGCAGGTCTAGTTATTAGGCTTTCAGACTTTCGTCTGAAAGCCTATTGAGATTACTAAAATTATTATTATTAAGCTTTCATATTACATATGAAAGCTTATTGTTTCTGTTAAGATTATTAAGCTTTCATATTACATATGAAAGCTTATTGTTTCTGTTAAGATTATTATTGTTATTTTTTTTTTGTGTTTTGTCCACAAATCGGATTTCTCAGAATCTAACGATAGGATCGTTCTGAAACTTTTACCTATCCCCCCAAAAATGGGTGGTGGCTGTTGATTAAATATATTTTCAAAACGTTTTACGAATCCGAAATCACCGAATTTTACGAACGAAAAAACTGACAATGCATAGTCGTAACTTTGTTATTTTTTGACCGATTTTACTAATTCTTTTTTCTTTGAATACCTTGAAAAAAATCATTTTCATCTGCAGTTTCGCATTTTCCAATTTCGAAAATTCGTCGCTGTGATTTCGAACCGGAAGTTTAGACCAATTTGAGAACTTCTTTAATAGTTGTACGATTTTCATGAAATTTAGTGTGTAAGTAGATGTTACCGATGTGACTTCAAAAATATAATTATAAATGTTCTAAATTATCTCCCCTTGACGAAATTAAGGATCAAAGTTTTCAAAAAAATCGTCGAAATATAGGTCAGAATGACCTAATTTTTTTTTTTTGATACTAGACAAGTAATTACTGATTCGTACACAAAATATGGAGTTTGTCGATCGAACCGGAAGTGCCACCATCTTTAAACGTGAAAAATCAAAAAGGCTTTTTTGCTATTTTACTTACAGACTCGGGAGTTATATTTTCAGAATCCTTGAAGGAATGCCTAAAAATCTATCGGATCCGAATTTTGATTTCGGTCACGTGATGGTCACCATTTTGAATTGAAAATGAAAAATAGAAGCAATTTGAAGGGCCGGGACTTTGGAACACAATAACTCTCCTTCTAATTAAGCTAAAATGTTTAAACTTGGTGTAGACGTTCACTAGGACAATGTCATGATTGAGTTCAAAGATGAGCATTTTCTGCTTAGGGTAAGCAGAGATAAGGATGCTGATTTGTTGATTCTTTAGGGCACGATAACTTCGGTTATAATGAAGGGAGGGCGATGAAACTTTTGTCAATAGAGAGTCTAATAGCTAGCCTGTTGTTTGAAATCATTGTATCATTTTTTTTAAATATCAGGGATAGCCGAAAAAAAGAGATTGAAAATCCAAAAAGTCGTATTTTTACAATTTGGAGCATGTTTAGAGGTCTTTCTCGTAAAGTCAACATAATATTTTTTGGGAACTTCTTCTACAAAGAGTCTTATTGGTAGTCTTTTATATGAAACCATCGATCAACAGTCCAACATATCTGGAGTAGAAGAACAAAAGGATCGAAAATTGAAAACGGCACCCTTTCATTGTTAAGCGAAACATGCAGTGTGGGTGACTACAATCTACACATTTAGTCATCGTATAGAGCTTATTCAACAGTATCGAATTCCAACTGCTTAGGGATATTTTACGTGCACTCCAATGTGTACACGGGACCTTGGTGTTTCATCCCATCCGAACGACTAGACAGCTGTGCTTGTCAGGCCCCCCGTTCTGCCTCACTGACAACGGGGAACCACGCCGGGAAATCAAGATGAACTTTCTCCGTGCAGAACTTTCAATTCAGGCCAAACGTTTATTGCACACGATTAAGCTGGTCAGTTGTAATAATCGGTTGGCAATTAAAGTACCGTGCACATTAAACTGTTAAAACAGAAAATTTCGCCCGGTTGAAATGTTTCTTGCTATAAGTCAGCAATTTTCCGAATTCAGGGAGGCTGAATGGTTAGCATCTGCGCGCTGTATCGTAACGTCTGTCATTGAGTCAACGAGCGTCGTTTCGATCTCCAGGTTGCACGTGACATGAAGTATGATGTCCAACCTCGTGGGTTTTCTCCGTGTCCTTCGGTTTCCTCCCAAAGGCTAAAGACCAGTAAGCGCAAGGGGAGTTTTTAAATAAAATTAAAAAACATATGTTAGTCACAAAATGACCTAGTTTGTGTCGAATGGACATTAGGCCGCATTTCTCTCTTTCTCTTTTATTTTTAAAGTTTTGTAATAATCGGTTGGTAATCAAAGGTACTGTAAAAGTGATAAAACAGAAAATTTCGCCCGGTTGTAATGTTTCTCACTTTAAGGTCAGCAGTTTGCAGATTTTAAGGGGCAAACGTTTATTGCGAACGCTTAAGCTGGTCAGGGGGAGCTTATTTTTAAAAGTTTTGTAATATTCGGTTGATAACTAAAGGTACCATGCAAATTAAACTGTTCAAATAGAAAATTTGGGCCGGTTGAAATGTTTCTCGCTGTAGGTCAGCAATTTGCCGATTTTGGGGAGGTTGCGTGGCTGAATGGTTAGCACGTGCGCTCTGTATCAAAACGTCTGTCATTGAGTCAACTGGCGTTGTTTCGATTTCTTGGTTGTACGTGACAAGGAGTATGGTCGCCTGTCCAACCTCGTAGGCCGTAACGCCGCTGCCCGGGTAAAATTTCCCTCATTGCACACTTTATGGCATATGCCAGTCTTCATTAGCCCATTTTAGGAACAGAACAGTAGGACGTTAAACCCCATTCAATTTCATTTCATTTTCTCTATGTTGCTTATTTATTGTAGTGGATAAATATTTTTCTGGTTCTAGCAATTATTTAATTTCTGCATAGAAATCTTGCTTTGGCCAGTTTTTTTTATTGCAGAGTGCCATTCTTGTATAATTCAGTCTATGATCCTTTGTTTAAAACATGCTTAAGAAGTCGTCATGATTTCCTACTTATAACCAAACATATTGGAAATATTTGTCGGGCATTATTAAATCCTAATTTTATTGGTCTTATTTAAAATTAAACTTTCATTTAACTATGAACAACCCTTAACGTGTCTCTTTAAAACTATAAAGTACTCTAAAATAGTAGCTCAACCTTTTGACCTAAACTCATTAATTTACCATTTTGTTGTGAGCGACTTCTTATTCTTCCTATATGACATATTGCACGTGTCGGATTTCAAAGGGGGGTTGGATGGCTGAATGGCTAGCACGCGCGCCTGTCATTGAGTTAACTAGCGTGTTTTCGAATGCCCGGTTGTACGTGACAAGGAGTAAGGTCGCCTGTCCAACCTGACATTTTTATTTTTTTTTCCCGCCATTTTCATTTCATTTTCTCATCCGTCTCATTACAGTAATACAAGTTTCAGTTATTTCCCTTTAGTTTTCAGATTATTGTTATGCCTGGGTGCAATGTTTCATACTATATTTAGACTTGTAACTTCGCGAGTTTTTGACCAATTTTGATAATTTTTTCTTCTTATCCTTTTATTTAGGATACTTGATACAATCAATGATACGTGACGATGAATATGAAAGCTTTCATATCTGCATGGGACAGTAGCAGATCTAGTTATTGTTATTTTTTTTTTGTGTTTTGTCCACAAATCGGATTTCTCAGAATCTAACGATAGGATCGTTCTGAAACTTTTACCTATCCCCCCAAAAATGGGTGGTGGCTGTTGATTAAATATATTTTCAAAACGTTTTACGAATCCGAAATCACCGAATTTTACGAACGAAAAAACTGACAATGCATAGTCGTAACTTTGTTATTTTTTGACCGATTTTACTAATTCTTTTTTCTTTGAATACCTTGAAAAAAATCATTTTCATCTGCAGTTTCGCATTTTCCAATTTCGAAAATTCGTCGCTGTGATTTCGAACCGGAAGTTTAGACCAATTTGAGAACTTCTTTAATAGTTGTACGATTTTCATGAAATTTAGTGTATAAGTAGATGTTACCGATGTGACTTCAAAAATATAATTATAAATGTTCTAAATTATCTCCCCTTGACGAAATTAAGGATCAAATTTTTCAAAAAAATCGTCGAAATATAGGTCAGAATGACCTATTTTTTTTTTTTGATACTAGACAAGTAATTACTGATTCGTACACAAAATATGGAGTTTGTCGATCGAACCGGAAGTGCCACCATCTTTAAACGTGAAAAATCAAAAAGGCTTTTTTGCTATTTTACTTACAGACTCGGGAGTTATATTTTCAGAATCCTTGAAGGAATGCCTAAAAATCTATCGGAGCCGAATTTTGATTTCGGTCACGTGATGGTCACCATTTTGAATTGAAAATGAAAAATAGAAGCAATTTGAAGGGCCGGGACTTTGGAACACAATAACTCTCCTTCTAATTAAGCTAGAATGTTCAAACTTGGTGTAGACGTTCACTAGGTCAATGTCATGATTGAGTTCAAAGATGAGCATTTTCTGCTTAGGGTAAGCAGAGATAAGGATGCTGATTTGTTGATTCTTTAGGGCACGATAACTTCGGTTATAATGAAGGGAGGGCGATGAAACTTTTGTCAATAGAGAGTCTAATAGCTAGCCTGTTGTTTGAAATCATTGTATCATTTTTTTTAAATATCAG
The DNA here is from genome assembly GCA_036850965.1 of Patella caerulea. Lineage (NCBI taxonomy): Eukaryota > Metazoa > Mollusca > Gastropoda > Patellidae > Patella > Patella caerulea. Next base: position 19,029,507 of record JAZGQO010000021.1, read on the forward strand.
GGATAGCCGAAAAAAAGAGATTGAAAATCCAAAAAGTCGTATTTTTACAATTTGGAGCATGTTTAGAGGTCTTTCTCGTAAAGTCAACATAATATTTTTTGGGAACTTCTTCTACAAAGAGTCTTATTGGTAGTCTTTTATATGAAACCATCGATCAACAGTCCAACTTATCTGGAGTAGAAGAACAAAAGGATCGAAAATTGAAAACGGCACCCTTTCATTGTTAAGCGAAACATGCAGTGTGGGTGACTACAATCTACACATTTAGTCATCGTATAGAGCTTATTCAACAGTATCGAATTCCAACTGCTTAGGGATATTTTACGTGCACTCCAATGTGTACACGGGACCTTTGTGTTTCATCCCATCCGAACGACTAGACAGCTGTGCTTGTCAGGCCCTCCGTTCTGCCTCACTGACAACAGGGAACCACGCCGGGAAATCAAGATGAACTTTCTCCGTGCAGAACTTTCAATTCAGGCCAAACGTTTATTGCACACGATTAAGCTGGTCAGTTGTAATAATCGGTTGGCAATTAAAGTACCGTGCACATTAAACTGTTAAAACAGAAAATTTCGCCCGGTTGAAATGTTTCTTGCTATAACTCAGCAATTTTCCGAATTCAGGGAGGCTGAATGGTTAGCATGTGCGCGCTGTATCGTAACGTCTGTCATTGAGTCAACGAGCGTCGTTTCGATCTCCAGGTTGCACGTGACATGAAGTATGATGTCCAGTAAGCGCAAGGGGAGTTTTTAAAAAAAATTAAAAAACATAATTTAGTCACAAAATGACCTAGTTTGTGTCGAATGGACATTAGGCCGCATTTCTCTCTTTCTCTTTTATTTTTAAAGTTTTGTAATAATCTTTTGGTAATCAAAGGTACTGTAAAAGTGATAAAACAGAAAATTTCGCCCGGTTGTAATGTTTCTCACTTTAAAGTCAGCAATTTGCAGATTTTGAGGGGCAAACGTTTATTGCGAACGCTTAAGCTGGTCAGGGGGGGGGCTTATTTTTAAAAGTTTTGTAATATTCGGTTGATAACTAAAGGTACCATGCAAATTAAACTGTTCAAATAGAAAATTTGGGCCGGTTGAAATGTTTCTCGCTGTAGGTCAGCAATTTGCCGATTTTAGGGAGGTTGCGTGGCTGAATGATTAGCACGTGCGCTCTGTATCAAAACGTCTGTCATTGAGTCAACTGGCGTTGTTTCGATTTCTTGGTTGTACGTGACAGGGAGTATGGTCGCCTGTCCAACCTCGTAGGCCGTAACGCCGCTGCCCGGGTAAAATTTCCCTCATTGCACACTTTATGGCATATGCCAGTCTTCATTAGCCCATTTTAGGAGCAGAACAGTAGGACGTTAAACCCCATTCAATTTCATTTCATTTTCTCTATGTTGCTTATTTATTATAGTGGATAAATATTTTTCTGGTTCTAGCAATTATTTAATTTCTGCATAGAAATCTTGCTTTGGCCAGTTTTTTTTATTGCAGAGTGCCATTCTTGTATAATTCAGTCTATGATCCTTTGTTTAAAACATGCTTAAGAAGTCGTCATGATTTCCTACTTATAACCAAACATATTGGAAATATTTGTCTGGCATTATTAAATCCTAATTTTATTGGTCTTATTTAAAATTAAACTTTCATTTAACTATGAACAACCCTTAACGTGTCTCTTTAAAACTATTAAGTAGTCTAAAATAGTAGCTCAACCTTTTGACCTAAACTCATTAATTTACCATTTTGTTGTGAGCGACTTCTTATTCTTCCTATATGACATATTGCACGTGTCGGATTTCAAAGGGGGGGTTGGATGGCTGAATGGCTAGCACGCGCGCCTGTCATTGAGTTAACTAGCGTGTTTTCGAATGCCCGGTTGTACGTGACAAGGAGTAAGGTCGCCTGTCCAACCTGACATTTTTATTTTTTTTCCCGCCATTTTCATTTCATTTTCTCATCCGTCTCATTACAGTAATACAAGTTTCAGTTATTTCCCTTTAGTTTTCAGATTATTGTTATGCCTGGGTGCAATGTTTCATACTATATTTAGACTTGTAACTTCGCGAGTTTTTGACCAATTTTGATAATTTTTTCTTCTTATCCTTTTATTTAGGATACTTGATACAATCAATGACACGTGACGATGAATATGAAAGCTTTCATATCTGCATGGGACAGTAGCAGATCTAGTTATTGTTATTTTTTTTTTGTGTTTTGTCCACAAATCGGATTTCTCAGAATCTAACGATAGGATCGTTCTGAAACTTTTACCTATCCCCCCAAAAATGGGTGGTGGCTGTTGATTAAATATATTTTCAAAACGTTTTACGAATCCGAAATCACCGAATTTTACGAACGAAAAAACTGACAATGCATAGTCGTAACTTTGTTATTTTTTGACCGATTTTACTAATTCTTTTTTCTTTGAATACCTTGAAAAAAATCATTTTCATCTGCAGTTTCGCATTTTCCAATTTCGAAAATTCGTCGCTGTGATTTCGAACCGGAAGTTTAGACCAATTTGAGAACTTCTTTAATAGTTGTACGATTTTCATGAAATTTAGTGTATAAGTAGATGTTACCGATGTGACTTCAAAAATATAATTATAAATGTTCTAAATTATCTCCCCTTGACGAAATTAAGGATCAAATTTTTCAAAAAAATCGTCGAAATATAGGTCAGAATGACCTATTTTTTTTTTTTGATACTAGACAAGTAATTACTGATTCGTACACAAAATATGGAGTTTGTCGATCGAACCGGAAGTGCCACCATCTTTAAACGTGAAAAATCAAAAAGGCTTTTTTGCTATTTTACTTACAGACTCGGGAGTTATATTTTCAGAATCCTTGAAGGAATGCCTAAAAATCTATCGGAGCCGAATTTTGATTTCGGTCACGTGATGGTCACCATTTTGAATTGAAAATGAAAAATAGAAGCAATTTGAAGGGCCGGGACTTTGGAACACAATAACTCTCCTTCTAATTAAGCTAGAATGTTCAAACTTGGTGTAGACGTTCACTAGGTCAATGTCATGATTGAGTTCAAAGATGAGCATTTTCTGCTTAGGGTAAGCAGAGATAAGGATGCTGATTTGTTGATTCTTTAGGGCACGATAACTTCGGTTATAATGAAGGGAGGGCGATGAAACTTTTGTCAATAGAGAGTCTAATAGCTAGCCTGTTGTTTGAAATCATTGTATCATTTTTTTTAAATATCAGGGATAGCCGAAAAAAAGAGATTGAAAATCCAAAAAGTCGTATTTTTACAATTTGGAGCATGTTTAGAGGTCTTTCTCGTAAAGTCAACATAATATTTTTTGGGAACTTCTTCTACAAAGAGTCTTATTGGTAGTCTTTTATATGAAACCATCGATCAACAGTCCAACTTATCTGGAGTAGAAGAACAAAAGGATCGAAAATTGAAAACGGCACCCTTTCATTGTTAAGCGAAACATGCAGTGTGGGTGACTACAATCTACACATTTAGTCATCGTATAGAGCTTATTCAACAGTATCGAATTCCAACTGCTTAGGGATATTTTACGTGCACTCCAATGTGTACACGGGACCTTTGTGTTTCATCCCATCCGAACGACTAGACAGCTGTGCTTGTCAGGCCCTCCGTTCTGCCTCACTGACAACAGGGAACCACGCCGGGAAATCAAGATGAACTTTCTCCGTGCAGAACTTTCAATTCAGGCCAAACGTTTATTGCACACGATTAAGCTGGTCAGTTCTAATAATCGGTTGGCAATTAAAGTACCGTGCACATTAAACTGTTAAAACAGAAAATTTCGCCCGGTTGAAATGTTTCTTGCTATAACTCAGCAATTTTCCGAATTCAGGGAGGCTGAATGGTTAGCATGTGCGCGCTGTATCGTAACGTCTGTCATTGAGTCAACGAGCGTCGTTTCGATCTCCAGGTTGCACGTGACATGAAGTATGATGTCCAGTAAGCGCAAGGGGAGTTTTTAAAAAAAATTAAAAAACATAATTTAGTCACAAAATGACCTAGTTTGTGTCGAATGGACATTAGGCCGCATTTCTCTCTTTCTCTTTTATTTTTAAAGTTTTGTAATAATCTTTTGGTAATCAAAGGTACTGTAAAAGTGATAAAACAGAAAATTTCGCCCGGTTGTAATGTTTCTCACTTTAAAGTCAGCAATTTGCAGATTTTGAGGGGCAAAAGTTTATTGCGAACGCTTAAGCTGGTCAGGGGGGGGGGGGCTTATTTTTAAAAGTTTTGTAATATTCGGTTGATAACTAAAGGTACCATGCAAATTAAACTGTTCAAATAGAAAATTTGGGCCGGTTGAAATGTTTCTCGCTGTAGGTCAGCAATTTGCCGATTTTAGGGAGGTTGCGTGGCTGAATGATTAGCACGTGCGCTCTGTATCAAAACGTCTGTCATTGAGTCAACTGGCGTTGTTTCGATTTCTTGGTTGTACGTGACAGGGAGTATGGTCGCCTGTCCAACCTCGTAGGCCGTAACGCCGCTGCCCGGGTAAAATTTCCCTCATTGCACACTTTATGGCATATGCCAGTCTTCATTAGCCCATTTTAGGAGCAGAACAGTAGGACGTTAAACCCCATTCAATTTCATTTCATTTTCTCTATGTTGCTTATTTATTATAGTGGATAAATATTTTTCTGGTTCTAGCAATTATTTAATTTCTGCATAGAAATCTTGCTTTGGCCAGTTTTTTTTATTGCAGAGTGCCATTCTTGTATAATTCAGTCTATGATCCTTTGTTTAAAACATGCTTAAGAAGTCGTCATGATTTCCTACTTATAACCAAACATATTGGAAATATTTGTCTGGCATTATTAAATCCTAATTTTATTGGTCTTATTTAAAATTAAACTTTCATTTAACTATGAACAACCCTTAACGTGTCTCTTTAAAACTATTAAGTACTCTAAAATAGTAGCTCAACCTTTTGACCTAAACTCATTAATTTACCATTTTGTTGTGAGCGACTTCTTATTCTTCCTATATGACATATTGCACGTGTCGGATTTCAAAGGGGGGGTTGGATGGCTGAATAGCTAGCACGCGCGCCTGTCATTGAGTTAACTAGCGTGTTTTCGAATGCCCGGTTGTACGTGACAAGGAGTAAGGTCGCCTGTCCAACCTGACATTTTTATTTTTTTTCCCGCCATTTTCATTTCATTTTCTCATCCGTCTCATTACAGTAATACAAGTTTCAGTTATTTCCCTTTAGTTTTCAGATTATTGTTATGCCTGGGTGCAATGTTTCATACTATATTTAGACTTGTAACTTCGCGAGTTTTTGACCAATTTTGATAATTTTTTCTTCTTATCCTTTTATTTAGGATACTTGATACAATCAATGACACGTGACGATGAATATGAAAGCTTTCATATCTGCATGGGACAGTAGCAGATCTAGTTATTATTTTTTTTTTTGTGTATTTTCTGCAAATCGGATTTCTCAGAATCTAACCATGGGATCTTTCTAAAACCTTGACCTACCCCCCAAAAAATGGGGTGCGAACGTTGTTTAAATATATTTTCAAAACGTTTTACGAATCCGAAATCACCGAATTTTACGAACGAAAAAACTGACAATGCATAGTCGTAACTTTGTTATTTTTTGACCGATTTTACTAATTCTTTTTTCTTTGAATACCTTGAAAAAAAACATTTTCATCTGCAGTTTCACATTTTCGAATTTCGAAAATTCGTCGCTGTGATTTCGAACCGGAAGTTTAGACCAATTTGACAACTTCTTTAATAGATGTACGATTTTCATGAAATTTAGTATACAAGTAGATCTTACCGATGTGACTTCAAAAATATAATTAGAAATTTTCTAAATTATCTCCCCTTGGTGAAATTAAGGATCAAAGTTTTCAAAAAAATCGTCGAAATATAGGTCAGAATGACCTAATTTTTTTTTTCGATACTAGACAAGGAATTAATGATTCGTACACAAAATATGGAGTTTGTCGATCGAACCGGAAGTGCCACCATCTTTAAACGTGAAAAATCAAAAAGGCTTTTTTGCTATTTTACTTAGAGACTCGGGAGTTATATTTTCGGAATCCTTGAAGGAATGCCTAAAAATCTATCGGATCAGAATTTTGATTTCGGTCATGTGATGGTCACAATTTTGAATTGAAAATGAAAAATAGAAGCAATTTGAAAGGCCCGGACTTCGGAACACAATAACTCTCCTTCTAATTGAGCTAGAATGTTCAAACTTGGTGTAGACGTTCACTAGGTCACTATCTTGATTGAGTTCAAAGATGAGCATTTTCTGCTTAGGGTAAGCAGAGATAAGCATGCTGATTTGTTGATTCTTTAGGGCACGATAACTTCGGTTATAATGAAGGGAGGGCGGTGAAACTTTTGTCAATAGAGAGTCTAATAGGTAGCCTGTTGTGTGAAATGATTGTATCATTTTTTTTAAATATCAGGGATAGCCGAAAAAAAGAGATTGAAAATCCAAAAAGTCGTATTTTTACAATTTGGAGCATGTTTAGAGGTTTTTCTCGTTAAGTCAACATACTATTTTTTGGAACTTCTTCTACAAAGAGTCTTATTGGAAGTCTTTTATATGAATCCATCGATCAACAGTCCAACATATCAGGAGAAGAAGAACAAAAGGATCGAACATTGAAAACGGCACCCTTTCATTGTTGAGCGAAACATGAAGTGTGGGTGACTACAATCTACGCATTTAGTCATCGTATAGAGCTTATTCAACAGTATCGAATTCCAACTGCTTAGGGATATTTTACGTGCACTCCAATGTGTACACGGGACCTTGGTTTTTCGTACCATCCGAAGGACTAGCTAGACAGCTGTGCTTGTCTGGCCCTCCGTTCTGCCTTACTGACAAGGGAACCACGCCGGGAAATCGAGATGAACTTTCTCTGTGCAGAACTTTCAATTCAGGCAAAACATTTATTGCATACGATTAAGCTGGTCAGTTGGAGCTTATTTTCAAAAGTTTTGTAATAATCGGTTGGTAATTAAAGTACCGTGCACATTAAACTGTTAAAACAGAAAATTTAGCCCGGTTGAAATGTTTCTTGCTATAAGTCAGCAATTTTCCGAATTCAGGGAGGCTGGATGGCTGAATGGTTAGCATGTGCTCGCTGTATTGTCATTGAGTCAACGGGCGTCGTTTCGATCTCCAGGTTGCACGTGACATGGTGTATGATGTCCAACCTCGTGGGTTTTCTCCGTGTTCTTCGGTTTCCTCCCAACGGCTAAAGACCAGTACGTGCAAGGGGAGTTTTTAAATAAAATTAAAAAACATGTTAGTCCCGAAATGACCTAGTTTGTGTCGAATGGACGTTAGGCCGCATTTCTCTCTTTCTCTTTTTAAAGTTTTGTAATAATCGGTTGGTAATCAAAGGTACTGTAAAAGTGATAAAACAGAAAATTTGGCCCGGTTGTAATGTTTCTCACTTTAAATTCAGCAATTTGTCGATTTTAAGGGGCAAACGTTTATTGCGAACGATTAAGCTGGTCAGGGGGAGCTTATTTTTAAAAGTTTCGTAATATTCGGTTGATAACTAAAGGTACCGTGCAAATTAAACTGTTAAAATAGAAAATTTGGCCCGGTTGAAATGTTTCTCGCTGTAGGTCAGCAATTTGCCGATTTTAGGGAGGTTGCGTGGCTGAATGGTTAGCACGTGCGCTCTGTATCATAACGTCTGTCATTGAGTCAACTGTCCTTGTTTCGATTTCTTGGTTGTACGTGATAAGGAGTATGGTCGCCTTACCAACCTCGTAGGCCGTAACGGCGCTGCCCGGGTAAAATTTCCCTCATTGCACACTTTATGGCGTATGCCCGTCTTCATTAGCCCATTGTAGGAGCAGATCAGTAGGACGTTAAACCCCATTCAATTTCATTTCATTTTCTCTATGTTGCTTATTTATTATAGTGGATAAATATTTTTCTGGTTCTAGCAATTATTTAATTTCTGCATAGAAATCTCTGGCCAGTTTTTTTTATTGCAGAGTGCCATTCTTGTATATTGCAGTCTATGACCCTTTGTTTGAAACATGCTTAAGAAGTTGTCACGATTTCATACTTATAACCAAACATATTGGAAACCATAATTATATAACATATCTCTAATTTTGGAAGCCCGATTACAGCCATACAAGTTTAGGTTATTTCCCTTTACTTTAAAGATTATTTTTTTGCCCGGGTGCAATGTTTCTCACTACATTTAAATTTGTAACTTTGTGAGTTTTTGAACGATTTTGATATTATGTCTTTATAATTTTCCAAATCTACATATTTAACGTACATATTCAAACAGTTGAGTTCAACCTGATTCAAAAAGTTTTAGTTTTGTTAAAAGTTATCTCATTCATCCCGATTACAGCAACACACGTATCAGTTATTTCCCTTTAGTTTTCAGATTACTCAATGTTTCATACTATATTTAGACTTGTAACTTCGCGAGTTTTTGACCAATTTTGATAGTTTGTTATTCTTATCCTTTTATTTGAGATACTTGATATAATCGATGACACGTGACGATGAATATGAAAGCTTTCATATCTGCATGGGACAGTAGCAGATCTAGTTAGGCTTTCAGACTTTCGTCTGAAAGCCTATTGAGATTACTAAAATTATTATTATTAAGCTTTCATATTACATATGAAAGCTTATTGTTTCTGTTAAGATTATTATTATTTTTTTTTTTTGTGTATTTTCTGCAAATCGGATTTCTCAGAATCTAACCATGGGATCTTTCTGAAACTTTGACCTACCCCCCCAAAAATGGGGTGCGAACGTTGTTTAAATATATTTTCAAAACGTTTTACGAATCCGAAATCACCGAATTTTACGAACGAAAAAACTGACAATGCATAGTCGTAACTTTGTTATTTTTTGACCGATTTTACTAATTCTTTTTTCTTCGAATACCTTGAAAAAAATCGTTTTCATCTGCAGTTTCACATTTTCGAATTTCGAAAATTCGTCGCTGTGATTTCGAACCGGAAGTTTAGACCAATTTGACAACTTCTTTAATAGTAGTACGATATTCATGAAATTTAGTATACAAGTAGATCTTACCGATGTGACTTCAAAAATATAATTAGAAATTTTCTAAATTATCTCCCCTTGGTGAAATTAAGGATCAAAATTTTCAAAAAAATCGTCGAAATATAGGTCAGAATGACCTAAAAAAAATTTTCGATACTCGACAAGTAATTACTGATTCCTACACAAAATATGGAGTTTGTCGATCGAACCGGAAGTGCCACCATCTTGAAACGTGAAAAAACAATGAACTTTTGCGATATTGCTCTTACAGACACGGGAGTTATATTTTCTGAATCCTTGAAGGATGGCCCAAAAATCGTAGGGAGCAGAATTTTGATTTCGGTCACGTGATGGTCACCATTTTGAATTGAAAATGAAAAGTAGTAGCAATTTGAAGGGCCGAAACTTTGAAACACAATAAATCTCCTTCAAATTGAGCTAGAATGTTCAAACTTGGTGTAGACGTTCACTAGGTCAATGTCATGATTGAGTTCAAAGATGAGCATTTTCTGCCTAGTTTAAGCAGAGATAGGCATGCTGATTTGTTGATTCTTTAGGGCACGATAACTTCTGTTATAATGAAGGGAGGGCTGTGAAACTTTTGTCAATAGAGAGTCCAATAGCTAGCCTGTTGTGTGAAATCATTGTATCATTTATTTTAAATATCAGGGATAGGCGAAAAAAAGAGATTGAAAATCCAAAAAGTCGTATTTTTACAATTTGGAGCATGTTTAGAGGTCTTTCTCGTAAAGTCAACTTAATATTTTTGGGGAACTTCTTCTACAAAGAGTCTTATTGGTAGTCTTTTATATAAAACCATCGATCAACAATCCAACATATCAGGAGTAGAAGAACAAAAGGATCGAACATTGAAAACGGCACCCTTTCATTGTTAAGCAAAACATGCAGTGTGGGTGGCTACAATCTGCACATTTAGTCATCGTATAGAGCTTATTCAACAGTATCGAATTCCAACTGCTAAGGGATCTTTTACGTGCACTCCAATGTGTACACGGCGGGTGGGGGGACACGCCAGAAAATCGAGATGAACTTTCTCGGACAATGCAGGGATCGAACACCCGACCTCCTGGCTAGCAGGCCAACGCCTTAGCCACATAGTGTGGACACCCATCGTACATTTCATCCGTCAAATCAAAGCATTTCATTACATTAGACCAATAATTAATTATTCTTAATTGAAAACTTTATTTTAATATTAGTCTGGCATTATTAAATCCTAATTTTATTGGTCTTATTTAAAATTAAACTTTCATTTAAGTATGAACAACCCTTAACGTGTCTCTTTAAAACATAAAAAAATACTCTAAAACAGTAGCTCAACCTTTTGACCTAAACTCATTAATTTACCATTTTTTGTGAGCCACTTGTTATTTTTCCTATGACATATTACACGTGTCTGATTTTAAAGGGGGGTTGGGTGGCTGAATGGTTAGCACGCGCGCCTGTCATTGAGTTAACTAGCGTGTTTTCGAATGCCCGGTTGTACGTGACAATGAGTAAGGTCGCCTGTCCAACCGGTCATTTTTAATTTTTTTTCCCGCCATTTTCATTTCATTTTCTCATCCGTCTCATTACAGTAATACAAGTTTGAGGTATTTCCCTTTAGTTTTCAGATTATTGTTATGCCTGGGTGCAATGTTTCATACTATATTTAGACTTGTAACTTCGCGAGTTTTTGACCAATTTTGATAATTTTTTCTTCTTATCCTTTTATTTAGGATACTTGATACAATCAATGACACATGACGATGAATATGAAAGCTTTCATATCTGCATGGGACAGTAGCAGATCTAGTTATTAAGCTTTCATATTACATATGAAAGCTTATTATTTCTGTTAAGATTATTAAGCTTTCATATTACATATGAAAGCTTATTGTTTCTGTTAAGATTATTATTGTTATTTTTTTTTTGTGTTTTGTCCACAAATCGGATTTCTCAGAATCTAACGATAGGATCGTTCTGAAACTTTTACCTATCCCCCCAAAAATGGGTGGTGGCTGTTGATTAAATATATTTTCAAAACGTTTTAAGAATCCGAAATCACCGAATTTTACGAACGAAAAAACTGACAATGCATAGTCGTAACTTTGTTATTTTTTGACCGATTTTACTAATTCTTTTTTCTTTGAATACCTTGAAAAAAATCATTTTCATCTGCAGTTTCGCATTTTCCAATTTCGAAAATTCGTCGCTGTGATTTCGAACCGGAAGTTTAGACCAATTTGAGAACTTCTTTAATAGTTGTACGATTTTCATGAAATTTAGTGTATAAGTAGATGTTACCGATGTGACTTCAAAAATATAATTATAAATGTTCTAAATTATCTCCCCTTGACGAAATTAAGGATCAAAGTTTTCAAAAAAATCGTCGAAATATAGGTCAGAATGACCTATTTTTTTTTTTTGATACTAAACAAGTAATTACTGATTCGTACACAAAATATGGAGTTTGTCGATCGAACCGGAAGTGCCACCATCTTTAAACGTGAAAAATCAAAAAGGCTTTTTTGCTATTTTACTTACAGACTCGGGAGTTATATTTTCAGAATCCTTGAAGGAATGCCTAAAAATCTATCGGATCCGAATTTTGATTTCGGTCACGTGATGGTCACCATTTTGAATTGAAAATGAAAAATAGAAGCAATTTGAAGGGCCGGGACTTTGGAACACAATAACTCTCCTTCTAATTAAGCTAGAATGTTCAAACTTGGTGTAGACGTTCACTAGGTCAATGTCATGATTGAGTTCAAAGATGAGCATTTTCTGCTTAGGGTAAGCAGAGATAAGGATGCTGATTTGTTGATTCTTTAGGGCACGATAACTTCGGTTATAATGAAGGGAGGGCGATGAAACTTTTGTCAATAGAGAGTCTAATAGCTAGCCTGTTGTTTGAAATCATTGTATCATTTTTTTAAATATCAGGGATAGCCGAAAAAAAGAGATTGAAAATCCAAAAAGTCGTATTTTTACAATTTGGAGCATGTTTAGAGGTCTTTCTCGTAAAGTCAACATAATATTTTTTGGGAACTTCTTCTACAAAGAGTCTTATTGGTAGTCTTTTATATGAAACCATCGATCAACAGTCCAACATATCTGGAGTAGAAGAACAAAAGGATCGAAAATTGAAAACGGCACCCTTTCATTGTTAAGCGAAACATGCAGTGTGGGTGACTACAATCTACACATTTAGTCATCGTATAGAGCTTATTCAACAGTATCGAATTCCAACTGCTTAGGGATATTTTACGTGCACTCCAATGTGTACACGGGACCTTGGTGTTTCATCCCATCCGAACGACTAGACAGCTGTGCTTGTCAGGCCCTCCGTTCTGCCTCACTGACAACGGGGAACCACGCCGGGAAATCAAGATGAACTTTCTCCGTGCAGAACTTTCAATTCAGGCCAAACGTTTATTGCACACGATTAAGCTGGTCAGTTGTAATAATCGGTTGGCAATTAAAGTACCGTGCACATTAAACTGTTAAAACAGAAAATTTCGCCCGGTTGAAATGTTTCTTGCTACAAGTCAGCAATTTTCCGAATTCAGGGATGCTGAATGGTTAGCATGTGCGCGCTGTATCGTAACGTCTGTCATTGAGTCAACGAGCGTCGTTTCGATCTCCAGGTTGCATGTGACATGAAGTATGATGTCCAACCTCGTGGGTTTTCTCCGTGTCCTTCGGTTTCCTCCCAAAGACTAAAGACCAGTAAGCGCAAGGGGAGTTTTTAAATAAAATTAAACAACATATGTTAGTCACAAAATGACCTAGTTTGTGTCGAATGGACATTAGGCCGCATTTCTCTCTTTCTCTTTTATTTTTAAAGTTTTGTAATAATCGGTTGGTAATCAAAGGTACTGTAAAAGTGATAAAACAGAAAATTTCGCCCGGTTGTAATGTTGCTCACTTTAAAGTCAGCAATTTGCAGATTTTAAGGGGCAAACGTTTATTGCGAACGCTTAAGCTGGTCAGGGGGAGCTTATTTTTAAAAGTTTTGTAATATTCGGTTGATAACTAAAGGTACCATGCAAATTAAACTGTTCAAATAGAAAATTTGGGCCGGTTGAAATGTTTCTCGCTGTAGGTCAGCAATTTGCCGATTTTAGGGAGGTTGCGTGGCTGAATGGTTAGCACGTGCGCTCTGTATCAAAACGTCTGTCATTGAGTCAACTGGCGTTGTTTCGATTTCTTGGTTGTACGTGACAAGGAGTATGGTCGCCTGTCCAACCTCGTAGGCCGTAACGCCGCTGCCCGGGTAAAATTTCCCTCATTGCACACTTTATGGCATATGCCAGTCTTCATTAGCCCATTTTAGGAGCAGAACAGTAGGACGTTAAACCCCATTCAATTTCATTTCATTTTCTCTATGTTGCTTATTTATTATAGTGGATAAATATTTTTCTGGTTCTAGCAATTATTTGATTTCTGCATAGAAATCTTGCTTTGGCCAGTTTTTTTTTATTGCAGAGTGCCATTCTTGTATAATTCAGTCTATGATCCTTTGTTTAAAACATGCTTAAGAAGTCGTCATGATTTCCTACTTATAACCAAACATATTGGAAATATTTGTCTGGCATTATTAAATCCTAATTTTATTGGTCTTAACTTTCATTTAACTATGAACAACCCTTAACGTGTCTCTTTAAAACTATTAAGTACTCTAAAATAGTAGCTCAACCTTTTGACCTAAACTCATTAATTTACCATTTTGTTGTGAGCGACTTCTTATTCTTCCTATATGACATATTGCACGTGTCGGATTTCAAAGGGGGGGGGTGGATGGCTGAATGGCTAGCACGCGCGCCTGTCATTGAGTTAACTAGCGTGTTTTCGAATGCCCGGTTGTACGTGACAAGGAGTAAGGTCGCCTGTCCAACCTGACATTTTTATTTTTTTTTCCCGCCATTTTCTTTTCATTTTCTCATCCGTCTCATTACAGTAATACAAGTTTCAGTTATTTCCCTTTAGTTTTCAGATTATCGTTATGCCTGGGTGCAATGTTTCATACTATATTTAGACTTGTAACTTCGCGAGTTTTTGACCAATTTTGATAATTTTTTCTTCTTATCCTTTTATTTAGGATACTTGATACAATCAATGACACGTGACGATGAATATGAAAGCTTTCATATCTGCATGGGACAGTAGCAGATCTAGTTATTGTTATTTTTTTTTTGTGTTTTGTCCACAAATCGGATTTCTCAGAATCTAACGATAGGATCGTTCTGAAACTTTTACCTATCCCCCCAAAAATGGGTGGTGGCTGTTGATTAAATATATTTTCAAAACGTTTTACGAATCCGAAATCACCGAATTTTACGAACGAAAAAACTGACAATGCATAGTCGTAACTTTGTTATTTTTTGACCGATTTTACTAATTCTTTTTTCTTTGAATACCTTGAAAAAAATCATTTTCATCTGCAGTTTCGCATTTTCCAATTTCGAAAATTCGTCGCTGTGATTTCGAACCGGAAGTTTAGACCAATTTGAGAACTTCTTTAATAGTTGTACGATTTTCATGAAATTTAGTGTATAAGTAGATGTTACCGATGTGACTTCAAAAATATAAGTATAAATGTTCTAAATTATCTCCCCTTGACGAAATTAAGGATCAAAGTTTTCAAAAAAATCGTCGAAATATAGGTCAGAATGACCTAATTTTTTTTTTTGATACTAGACAAGTAATTACTGATTCGTACACAAAATATGGAGTTTGTCGATCGAACCGGAAGTGCCACCATCTTTAAACGTGAAAAATCAAAAAGGCTTTTTTGCTATTTTACTTACAGACTCGGGAGTTATATTTTCAGAATCCTTGAAGGAATGCCTAAAAATCTATCGGATCCGAATTTTGATTTCGGTCACGTGATGGTCACCATTTTGAATTGAAAATGAAAAATAGAAGCAATTTGAAGGGTCGGGACTTTGGAACACAATTACTCTCCTTCTAATTAAGCTAGAATGTTCAAACTTGGTGTAGACGTTCACTAGGTCAATGTTATGATTGAGTTCAAAGATGAGCATTTTCTGCTCAGGGTAAGCAGAGATAAGGATGCTGATTTGTTGATTCTTTAGGGCACGATAACTTCGGTTATAATGAAGGGAGGGCGATGAAACTTTTGTCAATAGAGAGTCTAATAGCTAGCCTGTTGTTTGAAATCATTGTATCAATTTTTTTAAATATCAGGGATAGCCGAAAAAAAGAGATTGAAAATCCAAAAAGTCGTATTTTTACAATTTGGAGCATGTTTAGAGGTCTTTCTCGTAAAGTCAACTTAATATTTTTTGGGAACTTCTTCTACAAAGAGTCTTATTGGTAGTCTTTTATATGAAACCATCGATCAACAGTCCAACATATCTGGAGTAGAAGAACAAAAGGATCGAAAATTGAAAACGGCAACCATTCATGGTTAAGCAAAACATGCAGTGTGGGTGACTACAATCTACACATTTAGTCATCGTATAGAGCTTATTCAACAGTATCGAATTCCAACTGCTTAGGGATATTTTACGTGCACTCCAATGTGTACACGGGACCTTGGTGTTTCATCCCATCCGAACGACTAGACAGCTGTGCTTATCAGGCCCTCCGTTCTGCCTCACTGACAACGGGGAACCACGCCGGGAAATCAAGATGAACTTTCTCCGTGCAGAACTTTCAATTCAGGCCAAACGTTTATTGCACACGATTAAGCTGGTCAGTTGTAATAATCGGTTGGCAATTAAAGTACCGTGCACATTAAACTGTTAAAACAGAAAATTTCGCCCGGTTGAAATGTTTCTTGCTATAAGTCAGCAATTTTCCGAATTCAGGGAGGCTGAATGGTTAGCATGTGCGCGCTGTATCGTAACGTCTGTCATGGAGTCAACGAGCGTTGTTTCGATCTCCAGGTTGCACGTGACATGAAGTATGATGTCCAACCTCGTGGGTTTTCTCCGTGTCCTTCGGTTTCCTCCCAAAGGCTAAAGACCAGTAAGCGCAAGGGGAGTTTTTAAATAAAATTAAAAAGCATATGTTAGTCACAAAATGTCCTAGTTTGTGTCGAATGGACATTAGGCCGCATTTCTCTCTTTCTCTTTTATTTTTAAAGTTTTGTAATAATCGGTTGGTAATCAAAGGTACTGTAAAAGTGATAAAACAGAAAATTTCGCCCGGTTGTAATGTTTCTCACTTTAAAGTCAGCAATTTGCAGATTTTAAGGGGCAAACGTTTATTGCGAACGCTTAAGCTGGTCAGGGGGAGCTTATTTTTAAAAGTTTTGTAATATTCGGTTGATAACTAAAGGTACCATGCAAATTAAACTGTTCAAATAGAAAATTTGGGCCGGTTGAAATGTTTCTCGCTGTAGGTCAGCAATTTGCCGATTTTAGGGAGGTTGCGTGGCTGAATGGTTAGCACGTGCGCTCTGTATCAAAACGTCTATCATTGAGTCAACTGGCGTTGTTTCGATTTCTTGGTTGTACGTGACAAGGAGTATGGTCGCCTGTCCATCCTCGTAGGCCGTAACGCTGCTGCCCGGGTAAAATTTCCCTCATTGCACACTTTATGGCATATGCCAGTCTTCATCAGCCCATTTTAGGAGCAGAACAGTAGGACGTTAAACCCCATTCAATTTCATTTCATTTTCTCTATGTTGCTTATTTATTGTAGTGGATAAATATTTTTCTGGTTCTAGCAATTATTTAATTTCTGCATAGAAATCTTGCTTTGGCCAGTTTTTTTTTATTGCAGAGTGCCATTCTTGTATAATTCAGTCTATGATCCTTTGTTTAAAACATGCTTAAGAAGTCGTCATGATTTCCTACTTATAACCAAACGTATTGGAAATATTTGTCTGGCATTATTAAATCCTAATTTTATTGGTCTTATTTAAAATTAAACTTTCATTTAACTATGAACAACCCTTAACGTGTCTCTTTAAAACTATTAAGTACTCTAAAATAGTAGCTCAACCTTTTGACCTAAACTAATTAATTTACCATTTTGTTGTGAGCGACTTCTTATTCTTCCTATATGACATATTGCACGTGTCGGATTTCAAAGGGGGGGTTGGATGGCTGAATGGCTAGCACGCGCGCCTGTCATTGAGTTAACTAGCGTGTTTTCGAATGCCCGGTTGTACGTGACAAGGAGTAAGGTCGCCTGTCCAACCTGACATTTTTATTTTTTTTCCCGCCATTTTCATTTCATTTTCTCATCCGTCTCATTGCAGTAATACAAGTTTCAGTTATTTCCCTTAAGTTTTCAGATTATTGTTATGCCTGGGTGCAATGTTTCATACTTGTAACTTCGCGAGTTTTTGACCAATTTTGATAATTTTTTCTTCTTATCCTTTTATTTAGGATACTTGATACAATCAATGACACGTGACGATGAATATGAAAGCTTTCATATCTGCATGGGACAGTAGCAGATCTAGTTATTATTATTATTATTATTTACCGCGAGGGCCTAGATCTCCATGATCGAAAACAGATATCGATCTGGAATTAGCTTTTCTATTGGAAAACCATGTGGTGGCTACTTGATAAAATATTTTTGAAATTTCTGCGCATACCGGAAGTGACCGAACTTTTTACTTTCTCTAAAAATTGAAAATCGGCTATAGTTTCGTCAATTCTTTATCCATTTTCAAACAAATTACATTTTTGGAATCCCTGAATCTTTTCTGAGACAATGGCTATCTCACATTTTTCAATTTCGAACATTCGTCTATGACTTTTATCGTTCGAAAATTGAAAACATGTTGTTTACGAGACAATTTTTGTTATTTTTCAAAATTTTCAAATTTGACCTACATTTTTGGATACTTGAAGTCAATCCGATTCCAGTAATATAAGTTTCATTCCGAGTTATCGCCCTTTATTTTTCGATTTTTTTCGAATTTTCTTCCCATTTTGCGAGCTCGGGTTTCGTTTTATGGTAGAATTGACGTTTCTGAAACTTCTGGAACATGAAGTTATAGTCCAATACCAACTGATAAAGCAATTTCGACACGGATCTTTAAACCGGAAGTGGTCGAAATAATGTTCAATATTTTGAAAAAAATGCAAAAAATGGATATTTTTGGGAAAAACGCGATTTCTCCGCCCGATATCAATGGATTAAACAAATTAGGGTACCATTGGACTGCACTAGGATTGTACTATCGTATGATACCCATTTCATACGGATACTATGATCAGGCAGCAAAATATGGCACGCTGAAAATCAAGTATTTTCTGATTTTTAGCATTTTTGGACGCCTGTATCTCGAAAACTTAACCGCAACTTTTTTTTTAACTTTCTCTATCGAGAGTCCATTCGATAGTCTTGTGAATTATGCCACCCAATAAGACTTTGAAATGTCTGGAATAGGTGAAATAACGGACTGAAAATCGAAAAAAGTCGAAAAATCGTGAAATTTTGGAAAATGCTCTACTATTTTTTTATTTTAAGAGATTTTCAAAAAAAGATTGAACATTCAGATAGCTGACCTAATTACGATTCTAACGATGTATAATATGTATGTAGTTATTGAAATTTAATTTTCGATATTTTAAATTTTTTGCATTTTTGGCACTTTTCAACATAGGATTTCTCAGGTGCATTTTATCTGATCAGATAATGCAATATATCATTACAGAGCCCTGTGGCTATTTTAGTGCCCAAACCGGCTATTAAGACTATTCCGAAAATAATAACCATACCGGAAGTATTCAAAAAATGAAAAAAAAAGGTTAAAAACATTGTCGCACTTGCGAAAAACTTGATTTCTCCCTTATGTAATAGCGGACCAAAATAACTAAAGTGTCGTTGGAAAGCCCTATTAATGGACCATCATATGGTATCTAAATAATACGATTTCGATGGTAGGGAAATACATTATTGTATGCCAAAAATCTAGTATTTTCCGATTTTTTAACATTCTGAGACGCCCTGTTCTCGAAAACGACGCCGCAGATTTTTCTTAAACTTTTCTTACTCAAAGTCCTATCGGTTGTCTATATAGTGAATCCAAAATGAAAAGCATTGAAATAATATAGGTGGTCCAAAAATGGCATCAAACTTTGAAAAAAATTGAAAAATCATTAAATTTTTGTAAACGCTCTTTAATTTATCTTTTTTTCCAAAACTACTCAATGGATGTTTCTGACACTTCTGGTACAGAAAGTTAAGTATCGAAAAAACTTCGTAAAGCTATCGCGACAATGATCGTAAAACCGGAAGTAGTCGAAAAAATGTCCGATATTTTGAAAAAAAATAATTTTTTTACGAATACCTTTTTTATTTATGAATATTTTTTGATGGTATTTTACACAGGGTTAAAATATCATCGTACTTGAGCAGAAATGAGAAAAAAAATTGTCTCGGTAATTTGCATTAGCCGCCATCGGCTAATTTAGTTTTTCGTACCCAGAAAAATTATTTATTGTTCGATTTGTATAAAACAAAGTTCATATGCTCCGTGGTCCCAATTGTAATTTTTTTTGTTACGGTGAAATTTTTCTGTCGGCAACGGAAGTGACGTAATATTAACTAAAACTACAATTTTGACAGTTCGGTACCACTTTTTGAAAGCAAATATTTTTTTTTTCAAAACTGATATAACTAAAAGGATGCACCCTGCAAAGATGCAGAAAATCCTTAGCTCAGATTTTTTAATTTCAATTTCATTTTCGGGCAATTTCGAATAAAATGTAAAATAAAGTGTAAAATTCAGTTATTTGCAATTCATTCAGCGTCTTCATATTTTGAAATATTTATTTGTAATTTTCATAAACTCGTAGCAATTATCCAGACGAAGAGAATGTATGCGAAAATTAGTTTGTAATATGAGCAGTTGCCGAGAAATATGCAATTTTGCATGCATCACTTTTCACGTTATTTTGCCTATAAAAGAGTGAATTATCATTCGATTTGCAATATTTTTTTCCCATTTGATGCCTAATGCCAATTTGGACTAGGTCAAGCCAATTTTACATTTTCGTTGTGACCGGAAATGACGTCATTTGGGCAAAAACTGTATTTTTAACCCAAAAAACAAATATTTTATTCAAATGAGTCTGCCTTATAATATTTTTAAAATTATGATATTTGATTCCCATCAACGAATAGAATGAAGCCATACGACCATACAGATACCACAAAATGGTTTCTAACTTGTATGGTTACAGAGAAATAGGCGATCTTCTATAAGTCACTTTTCAAGGTTTTTGGTCTATAAAAGTGTCAATTATTATTCGATTTTTATATTTTTTTTAACATTTGATGCCTTATGCCATTTATGACTTCTATGAACTAAGTTAACATTTTCAATATCACCGGAAGTAATGTAATTTTTGCAAAAAACGTATTTTTAGCCTTCAAAACAAACATTTTTTTGAAGGGATTTATATTTATTATTCGTTTAACTTGATAACGTCTGACTCTAATGGGCAGTAAGATTGAATCAATACCATCATATTGATATCAAGAAAAGGCTTCTAGCATGTTCCCTTGTCGAATAATAGCCAATTTTCCCAGCGTCACTTTTAAGTTTTTTACCTTCTTAATTTCAGTTTATGGGTTATAGGGTAATTATTTATTGCCCGATATGTATAAAACAAAGTTTGTATTTTGTGTGTTGCGAATTTTCGACTTATTTTTCACCTATAAAAATTTCTTTCGGTACCGGAAGTGACGTAATTTTGCTATAATTTACAATTTTGACCGGTCTTTTCGCCAGCAAATATTACTTTTACATATGATAGAGGGTGTCACTGAAGCAAAACAACTAAAGTATAGTTTGGTAGCTCAATGGATCGGCTATGGTATAATAAACTTCCTGTATGATTCCTGAAAGCCGGTTCAGTGCTGCTTGCAGGTCTAGTTATTATTATTATTATTATTATTTACCGCGAGGGCCTAGATCTCCATGATCGAAAACAGATATCGATCTGGAATTAGCTTTTCTATTGGAAAACCATGTGGTGGCTACTTGATAAAATATTTTTGAAATTTCTGCGCATACCGGAAGTGACCGAACTTTTTACTTTCTCTAAAAATTGAAAATCGGCTATAGTTTCGTCAATTCTTTATCCATTTTCAAACAAATTACATTTTTGGAATCCCTGAATCTTTTCTGAGACAATGGCTATCTCACATTTTTCAATTTCGAACATTCGTCTATGACTTTTATCGTTCGAAAATTGAAAACATGTTGTTTACGAGACAATTTTTGTTATTTTTCAAAATTTTCAAATTTGACCTACATTTTTGGATACTTGAAGTCAATCCGATTCCAGTAATATAAGTTTCATTCCGAGTTATCGCCCTTTATTTTTCGATTTTTTTCGAATTTTCTTCCCATTTTGCGAGCTCAGGTTTCGTTTTATGGTAGAATTGACGTTTCTGAAACTTCTGGAACATGAAGTTATAGTCCAATACCAACTGATAAAGCAATTTCGACACGGATCTTTAAACCGGAAGTGGTCGAAATAATGTTCAATATTTTGAAAAAAATGCAAAAAATGGATATTTTTGGGAAAAACGCGATTTCTCCGCCCGATATCAATGGATTAAACAAATTAGGGTACCATTGGACTGCACTAGGATTGTACTATCGTATGATACCCATTTCATACGGATACTATGATCAGGCAGCAAAATATGGCACGCTGAAAATCAAGTATTTTCTGATTTTTAGCATTTTCGGACGCCTGTATCTCGAAAACTTAACCGCAACTTTTTTTTTAACTTTCTCTATCGAGAGTCCATTCGATAGTCTTGTGAATTATGCCACCCAATAAGACTTTGAAATGTCTGGAATAGGTGAAATAACGGACTGAAAATCGAAAAAAGTCGAAAAATCGTGAAATTTTGGAAAATGCTCTTCTATTTTTTTATTTTAAGAGATTTTCAAAAAAAGATTGTACATTCAGATAGCTGACCTAATTACGATTCTAACGATGTATAATATGTATGTAGTTATTGAAATTTAATTTTCGATATTTTAAATTTTTTGCATTTTTGGCACTTTTCAACATAGGATTTCTCAGGTGCATTTTATCTGATCAGATAATGCAATATATCATTACAGAGCCCTGTGGCTATTTTAGTGCCCAAACCGGCTATTAAGACTATTCCGAAAATAATAACCATACCGGAAGTATTCAAAAAATGAAAAAAAAAGGTTAAAAACATTGTCGCACTTGCGAAAAACTTGATTTCTCCCTTATGTAATAGCGGACCAAAATAACTAAAGTGTCGTTGGAAAGCCCTATTAATGGACCATCATATGGTATCTAAATAATACGATTTCGATGGTACGGAAATACATTATTGTATGCCAAAAATCTAGTATTTTCCGATTTTTTAACATTCTGAGACGCCCTGTTCTCGAAAACGACGCCGCAGATTTTTCTTAAACTTTTCTTACTCAAAGTCCTATCGGTTGTCTATATAGTGAATCCAAAATGAAAAGCATTGAAATAATATAGGTGGTCCAAAAATGGCATCAAACTTTGAAAAAAATTGAAAAATCATTAAATTTTTGTAAACGCTCTTTAATTTATCTTTTTTTCCAAAACTACTCAATGGATGTTTCTGACACTTCTGGTACAGAAAGTTAAGTATCGAAAAAACTTCGTAAAGCTATCGCGACAATGATCGTAAAACCGGAAGTAGTCGAAAAAATGTCCGATATTTTGAAAAAAAATAATTTTTTTACGAATACCTTTTTTATTTATGAATATTTTTTGATGGTATTTTACACAGGGTTAAAATATCATCGTACTTGAGCAGAAATGAGAAAAAAAATTGTCTCGGTAATTTGCATTAGCCGCCATCGGCTAATTTAGTTTTTCGTACCCAGAAAAATTATTTATTGTTCGATTTGTATAAAACAAAGTTCATATGCTCCGTGGTCCCAATTGTAATTTTTTTTGTTACGGTGAAATTTTTCTGTCGGCAACGGAAGTGACGTAATATTAACTGAAACTACAATTTTGACAGTTCGGTACCACTTTTTGAAAGCAAATATTTTTTTTTTCAAAACTGATATAACTAAAAGGATGCACCCTGCAAAGATGCAGAAAATCCTTAGCTCAGATTTTTTAATTTCAATTTCATTTTCGGGCAATTTCGAATAAAATGTAAAATAAAGTGTAAAATTCAGTTATTTGCAATTCATTCAGCGTCTTCATATTTTGAAATATTTATTTGTAATTTTCATAAACTCGTAGCAATTATCCAGACGAAGAGAATGTATGCGAAAATTAGTTTGTAATATGAGCAGTTGCCGAGAAATATGCAATTTTGCATGCATCACTTTTCACGTTATTTTGCCTATAAAAGAGTGAATTATCATTCGATTTGCAATATTTTTTTCCCATTTGATGCCTAATGCCAATTTGGACTAGGTCAAGCCAATTTTACATTTTCGTTGTGACCGGAAATGACGTCATTTGGGCAAAAACTGTATTTTTAACCCAAAAAACAAATATTTTATTCAAATGAGTCTGCCTTATAATATTTTTAAAATTATGATATTTGATTCCCATCAACGAATAGAATGAAGCCATACGACCATACAGATACCACAAAATGGTTTCTAACTTGTATGGTTACAGAGAAATAGGCGATCTTCTATAAGTCACTTTTCAAGGTTTTTGGTCTATAAAAGTGTCAATTATTATTCGATTTTTATATTTTTTTTAACATTTGATGCCTTATGCCATTAATGACTTCTATGAACTAAGTTAACATTTTCAATATCACCGGAAGTAATGTAATTTTTGCAAAAAACGTATTTTTAGCCTTCAAAACAAACATTTTTTTGAAGGGATTTATATTTATTATTCGTTTAACTTGATAACGTCTGACTCTAATGGGCAGTAAGATTGAATCAATACCATCATATTGATATCAAGAAAAGGCTTCTAGCATGTTCCCTTGTCGAATAATAGCCAATTTTCCCAGGGTCACTTTTAAGTTTTTTACCTTCTTAATTTCAGTTTATGGGTTATAGGGTAATTATTTATTGCCCGATATGTATAAAACAAAGTTTGTATTTTGTGTCTTGCGAATTTTCGACTTATTTTTCACCTATAAAAATTTCTTTCGGTACCGGAAGTGACGTAATTTTGCTATAATTTACAATTTTGACCGGTCTTTTCGCCAGCAAATATTACTTTTACATATGATAGAGGGTGTCACTGAAGCAAAACAACTAAAGTATAGTTTGGTAGCTCAATGGATCGGCTATGGTATAATAAACTTCCTGTATGATTCCTGAAAGCCGGTTCAGTGCTGCTTGCAGGTCTAGTTTATTATTATTATTTTTTTTTTCGCCGGAGCCTATTTCTCAGTGCCTGTAACAGATACCGATCTGGGACCTAATTCTCTATCGCGAAACCATGTGTTGGCTACTTGATAAACTATATTTGAAACTTCTGCGCAGACCGGAAGTGGTCGAATTTCGTGCGGTGTCAAAAAATCAAAAAACGGCCGTAGATTCGTCAATTCTGTACCTATTTTCATACAAATGACATTTTCGGAAACCCTGAGTCTTTTCTCGGACGATAGCAGTTGAAAATTTCGATATTTCGAAACTTCATCGCTGACTTCTTGCGATCGAAAAATGAAAAATGTTGTTTGAGAGACAATTTTTGTTATTTTTCAAAATTTTGAAATTTGACCTACATTTTTGGATACCTGAAGTCCATCCGATTCCAGTAATATAAGTTTCATTCAGAGTTATCGCCCTTTATTTTTCGATTTTTTTCGAATTTTCTACCCATTTTGCGAGCTCGGGTTTCGTTTTATGGCCGAATTGACGTTTCTGAAATTTCTGAGGCATGAAGCCAAATGACCATTGCAAGGAATAAAGCAATTTCAACAATAATCTGCACACCGGAAGTGGTCGAAATAATGTCCGATATTTTGAAAAAAAATGCAAAAAATGGGTATTTTGGGGAAAAACGCGACTTCTCCGTCCGATATCAATGGATTAAACAAATTAGGGTACCATTGGACTGCACTAGTATTGTGCTATCGTATGATACCCAATTTGTACGGATACGACGAGCAGGAAGCAAAATATGGCACGCTGAAAATCAAGTATTTTCTGATTTGGAGCGTTTTTGGACGCCTGTATCTCGAAAACTTAACCGCAACTTTTTTTTAAACTTTCTCTATCGAGAGTCCATTCGATAGTCTTGTGAATTATGCCATCCAATAAGACTTTGAAATGTCTGGAATATGATAAAAAAGGGACTGAAAATCAAAAAAAGTCGAAAAATCGTGAAATTTTGGAAAATGCTCTACTATTTTTTTATTTTAAGAGATTTTCAAAAAAAGGTTGTATATTCAGATAGCTGACCTAATTACGATTCTAATGATGTATAATATGTATGTAGTTATTGAAATTTAATTTTCGATATTTTAATTTTTTTGCATTTTTGGCACTTTTGAACATAGGATTTCTCAGAGGCATTTTATCTGATCAGATAATGTAATATATCATTACAGAGCCCCGTGGCTATTTTAGTGCCCAAACCGGCTATTAAAACTATTCCGACAATAATAACCATACCAGAAGTATTCAAAAAATGAAAAAAAAGGTTAAAACCATTGTCGCAGTTGCGAGAAACTTGATTTCTCCCTTAGGTAATAGCGGACCAAAAGAACTAAAGTGTCGCTGGATAGCCCTATTAATGGACCATCATATGGTATCTAAATAATACGATTTCGATGGTAAGGAAATAAATTATTGTATGCCAAAAATATATTATTTTCCGATTTTTTAACATTCTGGGACGCCCTTTTCTCGAAAACGCCGCCGCAGATTTTTCTGAAACTTTTCTTACTCAAAGTCCTATCGGTTGTCTATATAGTGAATCCAAAATGAAATGCATTGAAATAATATAAATGGTCCAAAAATGGCCTCAAACTTTGAAAAAAATTGAAAAATCGTTAAATTTTTGGAAACGCTCTTTAATTTATCTTTTTTTCCAAAACTACTCAATGGATGTTTCTGACACTTCTGGTACAGAAAGTTAATTATCCAAAGAACTTCGTAAAGCTATCACTACAACGATCGTAAAACCGGAAGTAGTCGAAAAAATGTCCGATATTTTGAAAAAAATTAATTTTTTTACGAAAACCTTTTTTATTTATGAATATGTTTTGATGATATTTTACACAGGGTTAAAAATATCATCCTACTTGAGCAGAAATGAGAAAAAAAATTGTCTCGGTAATTTGCGTTAGCCGCCATCGGCTAATTTAGTTTTTCGTACCCAGAAAAATTATTTATTATTCGATTTGTATAAAACAAAGTTCATACGCTCCGTGGTCCCAATTGTAATTTTTTTTGTTACGGTGAAATTTTTCTGTCGGCAACGGAAGTGACGTAATATTAACAAAAACTACAATTTTGATCGTTCAGTACCACTTTTTAAAAGCAAATATTATTTTTTTATAAAACTGATATAACTAAAAGGATGCACCCTGCAAAGGTGCACAAAATCCTTAGCTCAGATTTTTTAATTTCAATTTCATTTTCGGGCAATTTCGAATAAAATGTAAAATAAAGTGTAAAATTCAGTTATTTACAATTCATTCAGCGTCTTCATATTTTGAAATATTTATTTGTAATTTTCATAAACTCGTAGCAATAATCCAGACGAAGAGAATGTATGCGCAAATTAGTTTGTAATATGAGCAGTTGCCGAGAAATATGCAATTTTGCATGCATCACTTTTCACGTTATTTTGCCTATAAAAGAGTGAATTATTATTCGATTTGCAATATTTTTTTTCCATTTGATGCTTAATGCCAATTTGGACTAGGTCAAGCCAATTTTACATTTACACTGTGACCGGAAATGACGTCATTTGGGCAAAAACTGTATTTTTAACTTAAAAAAAAATATTTTATTCAAATGAGTCTGCCTTATAATATTTTTAAAATTATGATATTTGATTCCCATCAACGAATAGAATTAAGCCATACGACCATACGGATACCACAAAATGGTTTCTAACTTGTACGGTTACAGAGAAATAGGCGATCTTTTATAAGTCACTTTTCAAGGTTTTTGGTCTATAAAAGATTTTTATCATTTTTTTACCATTTGATGCCTTATGCCATTTATGACTTCTATGAACTAAATTAACATTTTCAATATCTCCGAAAGTAATGTAATTTTTGCAAAAAACGTATTTTTAGCCTTCAAAACAAACATTTTTTTGAAGGGATTTATATTTATTATTCGTTTAACTTTATAACGTCTGACTCTAATGGGCAGTAAGATTGAATCAATACCATCATATTGATATCAAGAAAAGGCTTCTAGCATGTTCCCTTGTCGAATAATAGCCAATTTTCCCAGGGTCACTTTTAAGTTTTATACCTTCTTAATTTCAGTTTAAGGGTTATAGGTTGATTATTTATTGCCCGATATGTATAAAACAAAGTTTGTATTTTGTATGTTGCGAATTTTCAACTTATTTTTCACCTATAAAAATTTCTTTCGGAACCGGAAGTGACGTAATTTTGCCATAATTTACAATTTTGACCGGTCTTTTCGCCAGCAAATATTACTTTTACATATGATAGAAGGTGTCACTGAAGCAAAACAATTAAGGTATAGTTTGGTAGCTCAATGGATCGGCTATGGTATAATGAACTTCCTGTATGATTCCTGAAAGCCGGTTCAGTGCTGCTTGCAGGTCTAGTTATTATTATTATTATTATTTACCGCGAGGGCCTAGATCTCCATGATCGAAAACAGGTATCGATCTGGAATTAGCTTTTCTATCGGGAAACCATGTGGTGGCTACTTGATAAAATATTTTTGAAATTTCTGCGCATACCGGAAGTGACCGATCTTTGTACTTTCTCTAAAAATTGAAAATCGGCCATAGTTTCGTCAATTCTTTATCCATTTTCAAACAAATTACATTTTTGGAATCCCTGAATCTTTTCTGAGACAATGGCTATCTCACATTTTTCAATTTCGAACATTCGTCTATGACTTTTATCGTTCGAAAATTGAAAACATGTTGTTTACGAGACAATTTTTGTTATTTTTCAAAATTTTCAAATTTGACCTACATTTTTGGATACCTGAAGTCCATCCGATTCCAGTAATATAAGTTTCATTCAGAGTTATCGCCCTTTATTTTCCGATTTTTTTCGAATTTTCTTCCCATTTTGCGAGCTCGGGTTTCGTTTTATGGTAGAATTGACGTTTATGAAACTTCTGGAACATGAAGTTATAGTCCAATACCAACTGATAAAGCAATTTCGACACGGATCTTCAAACCGGAAGTGGTCGAAATAATGTTCAATATTTTGAAAAAAATGCAAAAAATGGATATTTTGGGGGAAAACGCTATTTCTCTGTCCGATATCAATGGATTAAACGAATGAAGGTACCGTTTGATGGCACGATTGTTGGACTATCATATGATACCCCATTCATACGGATACTATGAACAGACAGCAAAATATGGCACGCTGAAAATCAAGTATTTTCTGATTTGGAGCGTTTTTGGACGCCTGTATCTCGAAAACTTAACCTGCAATATTTTTTAAATTTTTTCTATCGAGAGTCCTTTGGGAGGTATTTGACATGAAGCCATCCAATAGGACTTTGAAATGTCTGGAATAGGATAAAAAAGGGACTGAAAATCGAAAAAAGTCGAAAAATCGTGAAATTTTGGAAAATGCTCTACTATTTTTTTATTTTAAGAGATTTTTAAAAAAAGGTTGTATATTCAGATAGCTGACCTAATTACGATTCTAACGATGTATAATATGTATGTAATTATTAAAATTTAATTTTCTATATTTTAAATTTTTTGCATTTTTGGCACTTTTGAACATAGGATTTCTCAGGGGCATTTTATCTGATCAGATAATGTAATATATCATTACAGAGCCCTGTGGCTATTTTAGTGCCCAAACCGGCTATTAGAACTATTCCGACAATAATAACCATACCGGAAGTATTCAAAAAATGAAAAAAAAGAGTAAAAACATTGTCGCACTTGCGAAAAACTTGATTTCTCCCTTAGGTAATAGAGGACCAAAAGAACTAAAGTGTCGCTGGATAGCCCTATTAATGGACCATCATATGGTATCTAAATAATACGATTTCGATGGTAAGGAAATAAATTATTGTATGCCAAAAATCTAGTATTTTCCAATTTTTTAACATTCTGAGACGCCCTTTTCTCGAAAACGACGCCTACGATTTTTCTTAAACGTTTCTTACTCAAAGTCCTGTCAGTTGCCTATATAGGGAATCCAAAATGAAAAGCATTGAAATAATATAAGTGGTCGAAAAATGGCCTCAAACTTTGAAAAAAATTGAAAAATCGTTAAATTTTTTGAAACGCTCTTTAATTTATCTTTTTTTCCAAAACTACTCAATGGATGTTTCTGACACTTCTGGTACGTACAGTTAAGTATCCAAAGGACTTCGTAAAGCTATCACAACAACGATCGTAAAACCGGAAGTAGTCGAAAAAATGTCCGATATTTCGAAAAAAATTAATTTTTTTACGAAAACCTTTTTTATTTATGAATATTTTTTGATGATATTTTACACAGGGTTAAAATATCATCGTACTTGAGCAGAAATGAGAAAAAAAATTGTCTCGGTAATTTGCGTTAGCCACCATAGGCTAATTTAGTTTTTCGTACCCAGAAAAAATATTTATTGTTCGATTTGTATAAAACAAAGTTCATATGCACCATGGTCCCAATTGTAATTTTTTTTGTTACGGTGAAATTTTTCTGTCGGCAACGGAAGTGACGTAATATTAACAAAAACTACAATTTTGACAGTTCGGTACCACTTTTTGAAAGCAAATATTATTTTTTTTCAAAACTGATATGACTAAAAGGATGCACCCTGCAAAGGTGCACAAAAACCTTAGCTCATATGTTTTAATTTCAACTTCATTTTCGGGCAATTTCGAATAAAATGTAAAATAAAGTGTAAAATTCAGTTATTTACAATTCATTCAGCGTCTTCATATTTTGAAATATTTATTTGTAATTTTCATAAACTCGTAGCAATAATCCAGACGAAGAGAATGTATGCGAAAATTAGTTTGTAATATGAGCAGTTGCCGAGAAATATGCAATTTTGCATGCATCACTTTTCACGTTATTTTGCCTATAAAAGAGTTAATTATTATTCGATTTGCAATATTTTTTTTCCATTTGATGCCTAATGCCAATTTGGACTAGGTCAAGCCAATTTTACATTTTCACTGTGACCGGAAATGACGTCATTTGGGCAAAAACTGTATTTTTAACCTAAAAAATAAATATTTTATTCAAATGAGTCTGCCTTATAATATTTTTAAAATTATGATATTTGATTCCCATCAACGAATAAAATGAAGCCATACGACCATACAGATACCACAAAATGGTTTCTAACTTGTACGGTTACAGAGAAATAGGCGATCTTCTATAAGTCACTTTTCAAGGTTTTTGGTCTGTAAAACTGTCAATTATTATTCGATTTTTACAATTTATTTACCATTTCATGCCTTATGCTATTTATGACTTCTATGAACCAAGTTAAAATTTTCAATATCACCGGAAGTAATGTAATTTTTGCAAAAAACGTATTTTTAGCCTTTAAAACAAACATTTTTTTGAAGGGATTTATATTTATTATTCGTTTAACTTTATAACGTCTGACTCTAATGGGCAGTAAGACTGAATCAATACCATCATATTGATATCAAGAAAAATCTTCTAGCATGTTTCCTTGTCGAATAATAACCAATTTTCCGAGGGTCACTTTTCAGTTTTTTACCTTCTTAATTTCAGTTTATGGGTTATAGGTTAATTATTTATTGTCCGATATGTATAAAAAAAAGTTTGTATTTTGTATGTTGCGAATTTTCGACTTATTTTTCATCTATAAAAATTTCTTTCGGCACCGGAAGTGACATACTTTTGCCATAATTTACAATTTTGACCGGTCTTTTAGCCAGCAAATATTACTTTTAGATATGATAGAGGGTGTCACTGAAGCAAAACAACTAAAGTATAGTTTGGTAGCTCAATGGATCGGCTATGGTATAATAAACTTCCTGTATGATTCCTGAAAGCCGGTTCAGTGCTGCTTGCAGGTCTAGTTATTATTAGGGTTTCACACTGCGTAGCTTGTGTGAAACACTATTGTTTTTGTTAAAATTATTATTCTTATTATTATTATTATTATTATTCAGATTCCAATTTGAATAGATCTCAGCAACTACGTGTCGCATCGTTACGATTTCTTCGGTTTTACTGGGAAAGTGGGTGTGACTTAGAGGATAAAGCTATTTTGAACGTTCTGCCACAATGCGAAATGCCCGAAATCACCGAAGTTATCGTTTTTGAAAATATTGCAGTAATTTTAACAATAATCATTGGATTTTAACTTTCGATACATTTTGGCATAGCCTGAGACAGGGCACATAGCTACGCTACTTTCGATTTTTGGTTTTCGGCAAATCTTCGAAGATATTAGGCGCCAAATTTCGAAAATTTAAAATTTTACAAAAAACTTTTTTATTTATGAATATTTTTTAGTCGTATTGTGCACAGAATTAAAGAGTCATCTGGCTAGTGCAAAAATGTTAAAAAATTTTGTCTCAGTAATTTTCCTTGGCCGCCATTGGCTAATTCAGTTTTTCAGTCCTAGATTAATTTTTAATTGTTCGATTTGTATAAAACAAAGTTCATATGTTTCGTTGTATCAATTGTCATTTTTTTTATTACCAAAAGTTTTATCTGTCGGCACCGGAAGTGGCATAATTTTACCAAAAACTACAATTTTGACAGTTATTTTCCTTCTTCGAAAACAAATATTATTTTTTGGAAAAATTATTTGACTCAAAGTGTGTGCCCTTTCAAGGCGCAAAAAATGTAGGAAGCAGTTTTTTTAATTTCGATTCCATTTTCGAGCAAATTCGATTAAGAGGCTAAAAATGGTGTAAAATTGGCCTATTTACAACCTATTCAGGCTTTTCAGATTTTAAGATATTTCTTCGTAACTTTTATAAACTTGTAGCTATAATCCATACGAAGAAAATGTATGTTAAAATTCGTTTGTAATATAAGCAGTTACCAAGAAATGGGCAGTTCTGTACAAGTCACTGTTTTCGTTATTTTGCCTGTAAAATAGTCAATTATGATTGGATTTTTATAAAAGTGACATCATTTGATTCAAAAAGCACGTAGCGTCATATCAAGTTGATTACAATTGACACCGGAAGTGACATCATTTGGTCAAAAAATACATTTTAAACTTTTTAAATCAATGTTTTATTCAACCAAGAATAACTTAATATGTATTAATAATTTTAACTTTTGGTTTAAATTCACATATAAACAAAACTCATATGGTCATATAGATATCATAAAATGGTTTCTAACTTGTTCGGTTGCCGAGAAATAGACGGTTTTCTACAGGTCACTTTTGAAGGTTTCGGGGCCATAAAAGGGTCAATTATTATTCGATTTTCATAAACGTCACACCATGTTATACCTAATGCCATGTGGGATTTCATACAAGTAATTTAAGATTTTCATTATCACCGGAAGTAACGTCATTTTGGCAAAAACTGTATTTTTAGCCTTCAAAACAGATATTTTATTCAAATGAGTCTGTTTTGAAATATTTTTCAAATTATGGTATTTGATGCTAATCAACAAATAGAATGAACCCATACGATCATACAGATACCACAAAATGGTTTCTAACTTCTACGGTTGCAGAGAAATAGCAGATTTTCTACAAGTCACTTTTCAAGTTTTTTGGTCTTTAAAAGTGGCAATTATTATTCGATTTACATAAAATTTCCACTATATGATATCGTATGCCATTTCTGATTTCATAAGACTAATTGAACATTTTCATTAACAGACGAAGTAATTTAATTTTGTCAAGATCATTAACAAGTAACAAATGTATAAAATGACTTGATATTGCTGGATTGATTGGTTGATTCTGCGTCCATTTTATTTGTGTGCAATGTTAATTTGGAAACCTGTTTAGTGGTTTCGTTGGTACCGGAAGTGACATATGTTCAAGGGTAACTTGACACCGGAGTGACATGTTTAAGAGTAACTTGGCACCAGTGAAACCCGTCATTCCTGCATGCAGGTCTAGTTATTATTATTATTATTATTCAGATTCCAATTTGAGTAGATCTCAGCAACTACGTGTCGCATCGTTACGATTTCTTCGGTTTTACTGGGAAAGTGGGTGTGACTTAGAGGATAAAGCTATTTTGAACGTTCTGCGACAATGCGAAATGTCCGAAATCACCGAAGTTATCGTTTTTGAAAATATTGCAGTAATTTTAACAATAATCATTGGATTTTAACTTTCGATACATTTTGGCATAGTCTGAGACAGGGCACATAGCTACGCTACTTTCGATTTTTCATTTTCGGCAAATCTTCGAAGATATTAGGCGCCAAATTTCGAAAATTTAAAATTTTACAAAAAACTTTTTTATTTATGAATATTTTTTAGTCGTATTGTGCACAGAATTAAAGAGTCATCTGACTAGCGCAAAAATGTTAAAAATTTTTGTCTCAGTAATTTTCCTTGGCCGCCATTGGCTAATTCAGTTTTTCAGTCCTAGATTAATTTTTTATTGTTCGATTTGTATAAAACAAAGTTCATATGCTTCGTTGTCTCAATTGTCATTTTTTTTATTACCGAAAGTGTTATCTGTCGGCACCGGAAGTGGCATAATTTTACCAAAAACTACAATTTTGACAGTTTTTTACGATCTTCAAAAACAAATATTATTTTTTTGAAAAATTATATGACTCAAAGAGTGTGTCCTTTCAAGGCGCAAAAAATGGCGGAAGCAGTTTTTTTAATTTCTATTTCATTTTCTAGCAAATTGGATTAAGGGGTGAAAAAAGGCGTAAAATTGACCTATTTACAACCCATTCAGGCTTTTCAGATTTTAAAATATTTTTACATAACTTTTATAAACTTGTAGCTATAATCCATACGAAGAGAATGTATGTAAAAATTAGTTTGTAATATAAGCAGTTGCCGAGAAAAGGGCAGTTTTGCATAAGTCACTGTTTTCGCAATTTTGCCTGTAAAATAGTCAATTATTAATGGATATTCACAAAAGTGACATCATTTGATTCAGAAAGCAAGTGTGCGTTATATCATGTTGATTACTATTTAAAATTGACACCGGAAGTGACGTCATTTAGTCAAAAACTCAATTTTTAACTTTTGAAATCGATATTTTTTTCAACCAAGAATTATGTCACATATAATAATAAAATCAACTTTTGGTTTAAATTCACATATTAACAAAACTCATACGGTCAAAAAGATATCATAAGATTGTTTCTAACTTGTTCGGTTGCCGAGATATAGGCGATTTTCTAAAAGTCACTTTTGAAGGTTTTTGGCCCATAAAAGTGTTAATTATTATTCGATTTTCATAAAATTTTCACCCTTTGAAGCCTAATGTCATAGACGATGTTATAAAACTAATTTAACGTTTTCATTATCACCGGAAGTAACGTCATTTTTGCAAAAACTGTATTTTAAGCCTTCAAAACAGATATTTTATTCAAATGAGTCTGATTTGTAATGTTTATACAATTATGATATTTGATTCCAATCAACAAATAGATTAAACCCATACGGTCATATAAATACCAAAAAATGGTTTCTAACTTGTACGGTTGCCGAGAAATAGACGATTTTCTACACGTCACTTTTCAAGGTTTTTGGTCTATAAAAGTGGCAATTATTATTCGATTTACATAAAATTTTCACCATGAGATGCCTTATGCCATTTCTAATTTCATAAAACTAATGGAACATTTACATTATCACCGGAAGTACTGTAATTTTGTCAGGATCAATTACATGTAACAAATGTATAAAATGAAATGATATTGCTGGGTTTGTTTGTTTCTGTTTCCATTTTATTTGATGTGTGCAATGCTTATGTGGAAACCTGTATATTGGTTTCATTGGTACCGGAAGTGACATATGTTCAAGGGTAACGTGGCACCGAAAGTGACACAAGTTCAAGTTCAAAGGTAACATGGCACCAGTGAAACCCGTCATTCCTGCATGCAGGTCTAGTTTATTTTAATTCTGAACCTGGAATATACTTCTGATCTGTAATCCGTGCTTTGAGAAAAATGATTAAATCCACTTACCACTTCGTCATAATGCCTCGCCATTCTTTATAATGATTAGTCTGTTCAGATTTAATCTTAAACACGTGTTGATTCATTGCATAATAGTGTTTAGATCAGCAGTTTAATGTGGCCTTTACCTGAGTATTCATGAATGAAGACAATGGCCTGTACGTGATAGATATAATAGAACTTAATGAGGTAATACTCGATATATTTCATTGATAACAATCTTTGCGTGTCATCCAGTTAAGGTGTACATCTGCAATCTAAGAAGGTCGAGGTCGACCATGCCGACGTAAAACAATCACTGCAGGTCATACCTATCGCTACTTGACATAACAAATTACAATAATAGGACACTTCATAGCGTAAAGTTGGGCATAATTAAAGGGACACTCTCAGATATAGCACGTAGACGCATGCAAGTGTTCGTCCTTATTTGAGTCACATTCCAATCCCGTATCGTGACCATTTGATCGATGTGCAACACGTGTGTTTAATCGGTATGACATATAAAGCAATAAAGCACCGATTAACCAGGTAATATCTATCTTTCAACGTGACTGATGTAATTAACAAATACAAGAGGCTCAGAGAGTAAGGTGCTGGCTCAATGAGCGGGAGGTTCGGGGTTCTATCCCGGTATTTCTTGCATTTTTAATCTTGGTTAACGTTTGTCAATGATACACGAAAGACTAGCGTCTAGTCGTTGGTTTGGGACGACAAAATATCCCACACAGCACCCTGCACGGTACTACATCTAAGTCTTTCAGGTGGGTATGTTTAGGGGCGGATTGGTGCCGGGAACCGGCCAGGGCTCCCTTGTCGGAGCGGCCCCTTTTACTGACGGCGGAGCCCGGACGGATTTGGACGGGGGCGATCCCCCTTGAAATTTTTGAAAAATGAACCCCAAATTGTGACCATTTGATTAACTAGTTAGGAATATTGAATAAGTAGAATTATTTTCATTGAAAAATATCCCATTTTTTTTGCCGGGAGCGCTAGTTGATTCCTCCTGTGATGGAAGGCCACGAGACACATTGGTACAGAGTGACGAAAGTGAAATTCATAAAAGCTGCTTTTTGAATTTTGGATTCTGGCGTATCCTCACAAACAGGGTTCAGGTGACTTAATAATTAGTAAATTTGCGGGCGACAGTGTCGGGTGAATCCGTTGAAATTTTTGGATGAAATTCTGAATCCCCATTGCAGATGCCGAATTCTGACCCAAACGAAGCACACCCGACCCAGAAAGTCTATTATACCAGCCCATTCCAGACGCCAGTGATGGCGTGGTGGCGCGTTAAAGCCACCGACCAATACCCCCTCCCCCATATATTGCTTAGCAGACAAAAAAAAATTTTTTTTTTAGACGAATTGTCCAAAATTTTTTTGTTTTTCATTTTTTGTCCGACTTGCCCTTCGGGCGATCGCCCAAAGGCCCAATCCGCCCCTGGGTATGTTATCAGCGCAGTTGAGCAGATGTTTCAGGGTGAGTGAAAAAAAAAACGAGTTGCCAACACAGGAAGCAAGAAAATAGACCGACCATTCAATAGAACAAATCATCATTGTACCCCCAGTTCTGTGCCGCCTATTTTCGAAAATAAACCCACTTTCATTTCGTTACCTTTCCAAAAAAAGTATTTTCAAATGTTTTCTATACGTCCCCAACTATATAGCAAAGTGTATCACTGATTATACATTTTACCTTATCTTGTGGCTAAACACATATAAGATCACATGCAATAGTGGCATTTGTTTCTAAAAACACAGAAGAAATGAGTTGCATGTAGAATACACGAATACTACAATCCAAGGGTTAGTACCAGAGAGAGAGAGAGAGAGAGAGAGGGTGGGAGAGAGAGAGAGAGTGTGTGTGTTACGCCCACTCGACACAAAGTAGGTCATTTTGGTAATAACATACGGTTCATTTTGATTTTAATAATTCGCTACCGCGTAGAGATCTTTAACAGTGGGGGGAACCGGAGGACCAGGGGGAAAACTAACGAGGTTTGACAGGCAATCCCATTGCTTGTCTGGTACAACCGTGATCAAACCCCACACCAATTGACTCCATGATAGACCTTACGATCAGACGCGCCAACGTACAGCCCCCTTAAAGAGTGTACTGACTGTGTTCAATGTTGACAACATTATGGCTAATTTCACATCAAAATATTGATATGATCACTAGATTTAGTTACCGGGACTACGCAACTCTTAGTATGATCGATTTTACAATCGCGATAACGACTAAACACCATGTCATTATATACACATGATTATCCAAGCACTTGCACAGCCTGGAATTCGTTGGTTAAAAAATGTCCATTTTTTCGCTCCATTTTGTTACCGCTTGACCTGCTATGTAATGAAGTGAAATAGTCCTGTTAACCTCTTGAATTCAGGGAAAAAAGATTTGTCTGAAACACACCTAACTTAATGATTAATAAAAACCAAAGTAAAACATATATATTATGCTGGGTTGCCTATGTTAGCTCCTCCTCTGTGAACGCACACCCCACCCCATAGACGATATCAATCACTACGTAAAACTAAACAGAGTGATGGCCTGGACCTAAATTTCCGTAGAACGATAGTTTAAAGATACATTACAGGAGGTTTAATAAAGAGCTGACAGTTCTTGCTATAATAGATAAAAATACATAATGTAACGGGAATTTGCTGAAAATTTCAGTCAAATTGATCCACTTTTTACCGAGATTTTACCGATTGAATTTTGAGCCTAGCCTCGATCATCATAACTAACGTCGGTGCGGTAAAACAACATAGTCTCGATTATTCAATTTTTGATTTATTTAGTAATGGACGTTAAGTAGTAGACAGGTTTCTAATCCAGTAAATATCGCAGACTAGCGATGTCATGGATAATTGATTTTGATCTGAATAAGTTAAATAATGTCGACATAATAAATTAGATAAAATTTCAGGCCTAAAGGAAGACGTGTAGTTGGCAGCTTTAGCTCTTACATAATGTATGTTTAAGAATTAAAATGGATAGAAAAACGGACTGATATTTCGATTTATATTTCGAAACGTCATTTGCCTTTATATATATTTTGTGTAATCAGTTATCAATCACGAATACGTCAGATCAACCCAATTGAAAACTCTAACATGACCTAAATAAAACAGATTTATGTCCTTTGTTTGACGAGAAATGTTGTAAATACCGTCAACATCACTATACGTACGTATGTCAGGCGCGGATCCAGAGGGTGGGGGTACAGGGGGTTCGGACCCCCCTTCTCAGGCTTGAAAATTTTTTAAGCGATTTTATTGGCGATTTAGACCAGTACTTTTGCAACTTACCTTCCGGAAATACGTCAGAATGAACCAAATTGAATCTAATTTACCAAATTTTTCTGGGGGAGGGCCAAACCCCCCGTTAATCGGTTGAGCGCAATTATCAAACCTAGACCCCCCCCCCCCTGCAAAAAATCCTGGATCCGCGCCTGTATGTAGTAAACGGATCCCATGACATGTAATTACGTGTAATCAAATCAAAGGGACCATAAACATGTTTGGCAGATCAGTGAGATTTCAGAGCTATTATGGATCATTAATGTTGATTAGGCCGATTAGAATTATAGCTTTATATTTTGTTTGATGGGTGTTTTCGTGTTTGTTGCGTAGAAAACAAAGAACCTTCGTTTTTATCGATGGGTGTGTGAGCAGCTGTAGAATTATACAAATCATGTAAATTGCACGATAAAAGTTCATGTATATAAGTAAAGAATAATAATTGCTCTCAATGGCATAGTATATTTTCTGACCTAAGTGGGTAAGTCTCTGGCTAGCTAGCCTGGAGGTCGGGTGTTCGATCCCTGCATTGGCCGAGAAATCTAGGTACGCTTGATTATTCATTAAAAGGATTAAGATATATTTATTTCATGACACATATATATTTAATGCTTAAATTATGTTCTGCAGTTGGTTAAAGGGGTTAAAATTGCGTTTATTATATAATAAAAATTCAAAATGTAGTTATTTCCAATGGTCAATAGTATACACGCTTCCTGGCTGTTTATTCTACTTTCAGTTTTTCTATATTCTCATAAAATCAAAAATGTGAAATGCTGACCAGAAATGCGGAGCAGTAAGCATAACCTAGTCGAGTCACAATTTTTTTAAAAAATTAAACCCCAAACGAAGAGTCACCCTAATGTCCCAATTGTCAAATACTCTTTCTTTAATGAACTTTAGATGACAATCGTGAGTGTAATATTAATCATTTTTCAGAAATTAGAAGCAGTGAGCATAACCTAGCAGGGTCACAAAATTTCAAAATACCTCTCTTTTTTGCTGAGCTTTGAATGACGGTGGTGTAATATTAACCATTTTCTAGTATTTGAATGGTTTTAGGCAATTCGTGACACTATTCATGTCTTCAAGTTTATCAATCACTTAAATTGGCATATATAGTGACTAGACTGTAGAGTCTGGGAAAATATACTTTATTAACCTATTAAACTTACTGTATTCCAATATCAAAACGAAACGTACGTAATGCTCGCCTTTTGTTCCATACCAACCTATACTTCATTTTTATTTATTGGCTGTTTGACGTCATCATCTTATGAGTTTCCTATGTAAACTATTACAACACTTGATATAGGTTCAAAAAGTAAACAACAATTAAAATTATAGTTTATTACTTATTGATATATACAGGAAATATGAGAGTCTTTGTGTGTAGGGTATCAAATATATCTACGTGCTGAAAAATATCTGCAATTCCCAAACCTCGCCTTTCTTCAACCTCGTGTCGGTTTTCTTAAGAACGTAACTTGTGATAGTCTATGTCACCAAGGCGTAGTTTAGTAGAATGTTGTTCGACTGAAAGACGTCTTGGTGACCCACACTAAACATCTCAGTGCACCGTTCTTTACAAATTGACTTTTTTTTCTTCGGCCATTTAGAGTGGTGGGAGAAAATCAGATTCAAGTGAACTATGGAAACAAATCGAAACAAACGATTTTTGCCTTTTATGAAAGGTCTATTATTGGAGTACAACTCCAGGAAAAAAATCCACCGAAATATGCCCTGGGCACAGGCGTCTTAAATCCAAATTTGTTCACTTTGCTTTTGCCCTGTTAGACTATCAACACATTATTGTCTGATTTCAGTATATTCCCATATTTGGAAATACTAAATACTGGAAGCATGAAAGTTGTTGTATAATGTTGAACATATTCACATACATGAAGAATGACCGTCGCCAGACATTTTCATTGGGGAGGCACCCCGCCAAATGCCCCTCAATGCATCTTCCCTAAAAGCTAAGCGAGACTAGCTCATTTACAAACCACATGAAAGTTGTTGCATATAAAGTTGAGTATATTCTCATAATCTCAAGAATTACCGTCGACAGAAATTCTTATTGCCCATTCCAAAATTCTACGCTAAGCTAGTTCATTACCCCAGGCGTGGTAATTGCCCCACTCAACGACCAAGCCAGATGAACCCATTTTCTAAGCATAAGAAAGGCTACCCCTAAATATTCCCAGTGGTGGGGTACACCCGTCATAGATCTACATGTAGTTGTTTAACCCCAAAATCTAACACATGACTAACTTAAAAATTAGAAACCCTTAAACTTATCCCAACTAATCATAAATAACCACTCAAAGACGTCTTCTGTGGTGAGGTACACCTGCAATAGGACTGAAAACTGAAAATCGGACCGTTCAAAACAAACAGTTGTCTAACCGCGCTCACTGTGACCTTGGAATTTATGAACTTAGTGATTCTGATGACAAACCCTGGACCGAAGAATCGTATACGAATCTTTTCAAGTGTCTACTGACCCTTGAATTACCATATATAGAATATTTCAGACATAATGAATATAGTTATTTTAACAGAGTGAACAGTTCTATGAAACATATGTTACTAAGCTGTTTATTTCTGACAACGTTTCGATGAGGGTTCTCTAGTCTTCATCAAGGAATAAAAATCCGTGTATGTTCAAATTCTCTGAAGTTCAACGTTACAAGATCGCCCGCTTCCGCACACCTTGTGACACATAACCCTCTCCGCAACCAATCGAAACCAGTGGCAGCTTATTCGTCCATTACAGACCAACCAACTAAGCAACCATGTACCTGTTAAAACATGCAGAACGACAGGATATCCATCACACAGACGACCAGCTCTATTTACTACCACACGAATTAAATGTGGTATCCACAACCAAATCATGATGATTATATTTGACGACACTAAATCTGCAATATCATCAGTAGTACAAGAAACAAGCCCACACCAAGCATCTTCAGTACAAATCCAACAACCAGTTCCAGATAACCAGATCTATTTACTATCCCGCGAATTGAAGCTGGTATCCACAACCAACCCATGATGATTGTATTTGACGACACCAATTCTGCAATATCATCAATATTACAAGAAACAAACCCACACGAAGCATAATCTCGATTACAAATCCAACCGCCAGTTCCAGATCAAGAGGCCATCATCACGACATTTGCCAATCGTGCCAGCAATATTTATGACCATACTTTTCTCTTTAATGGAATCTCCGCCAAGTCTTTTCAACATTTAACCGGTACGTCAAGCTGCTAATCAACACCACAATTGATTCTACAATACCATTCTAACAAAAATTGATCCATCACACATCAGCCAGCATGCCATTCAATGGCAGTTTATCCTACCAAATCAGTCGAATATGGTGGATCTCAATAGTTATGCACATGATGTAATACATACTAAAATGTATGGTATTGTGTGTGTTTATGGTTACAGGATAATTATTTATTTCTTTACAATATCAAAATAGGTTTTACCTATCAATGGAAAAGACATTTTAGTAGAGAATTTAAAATTTGCAGCGATACCCTTCCATAGGGTTTTAAATCCGACTATTCTGCAACAACCGGGCTATTGGAAGGGGTGGGGCATATCCTCTAGCTTGAATGTGTTATGAGGGAATAGCGATGGGTAGCGGTGTTTCCGCCCACTCTGCATCACTCACAAGCGGAAACAAGGCTAGAAAATCCTAACAAGTTTTGAAATTTAATAGGTCCCATATTTCCTTCCCACTATTCTGAAACAACCGGGCTATTGAAAGGGCTGGGGGGGGGGAATATCCGCTGTCATGGAATGTGTTATGGGAGAAATCTTGATGGACAGCGGTGTTTGAAGCGTGTTTCCGCCTACTCTACATCACCGAGAAGCGGAAACAAAGCTGGAAAATCCCAATGACCTTTCTCGTGTATCTGGACACGTTTTGAAATTTAATAGATCCCATATTTCTCTCCGAAAAACTGAACATCACATTTGTACCTTGTAACTTTAAATAAACTATTTTTAGTGAAGACGTAAGTGTCATCGAATCCTCGTTGTAATTTCCTTCGATAAGCTTATAATTCAAATGATGCACGGGGGTGGGCACATTGTTGTCTTTACTACAGAATTAATACGGAGAGGTATTATAATCTATGAAACGTTCATTGGAATATTGTCTGCAACATACTGCATGTATCCAGCTATAGAAAGGGTATGTTGTTCTTAACGAACGATAATATTGCCATGGCAACTGAATTATTCTTTAAACATATCAATGGGTTTCAAGGGAATGTGATCACAGTTCATCATATTTTGCCCAAACCAACACTTTGAAGATCACGTGTCAGTCTACAGTCTAGTCGACATTCTTAAAGTTCCAATTTCATATTTTCTAAGAAAGTCAAAACATAATTATTTCTATGTCTTTTGCTCAAAAGG
Source organism: Patella caerulea (assembly GCA_036850965.1). Taxonomy (NCBI): domain Eukaryota; kingdom Metazoa; phylum Mollusca; class Gastropoda; family Patellidae; genus Patella; species Patella caerulea. The sequence goes on from JAZGQO010000021.1 coordinate 19,072,533, forward strand.
TTACAACTCACTATTATATGATCATGGGCAAAATTTTCTGGGCATTACAAAGGCTGACACCCGGTGATTGAGGAAATAGTTACTCAATTACCTCCCTTGTTTTCCCATTCCTCTCCATGGACGGCCATCTTCAAACGTTTGAATTTGAAGTTGAAAATGATATTTTTGCCAATTTCTCAACTGACAATAGTGAATTATAGGATTAATAGGATTATTCTTTAACAAGGTAGGACTGTTTATAGGTTCAATCTATTTTAGGGCTTTATTTTAATACATTTTAAAAATATAACTTAAAAAAATGCTATTGGAACTTTAATATAATCAATATAGTCTGATTAAAATGCAGATCTATATTTCGTTTCGGTTTTATTTTACCTTTCGATGGCCTGCCTTACATGCAGATCTGACTAGTTGTACTGGAAGGTAGTGCCGTACAAGCGGCTTTTGACCCTATGAGGCCAGACATTGATTAGCTAACCGGTGTTGGCGTTTCTGGTGGTTTACCCGCAAGTCCGTTTATGGTACGCCATGAAGTTGCCGTATAACAGACCGTTTCATTAGCTCATCCCTCACTTCAACCAAAACACCGGTAATATAACAACTCTTCCAGATCTTAGCGTAGCGAAGACAAGTAAAACGAAATTTTGAAAAATAAAAAAAAACAAAAAAAAAAACGAAACGAAATAGGAACAGATTGGTTTCATTAGTATCTCATTTTTTGGTTTCCGAAGATGTTTAGGTTATAGACATGTGTATTCTACATACCATGTCGACAATTTTAAGGATGTTTGTCAAAGCGACTAAACTGCCAGAATGTTGAAGAACAATCTCAAATTACAACACGCACATTAACAATTAATCGCCAGCAGATACAGATGAGAAATGTAACTACAAGGACGTTAGCCACGAGAACCCCCAAAGCATAAACTTGCTATGTCCTGTTCACAAAAGAACCACAAAAGTCGACCGGGACTCCAAAATGCGACCTCAGCTAGTCTTAGTCAAACTTTACATAACGCATTAATTTCTTGTCTAACCTTGATCGTGTAACGTGACATTGTGTATAAAAGATGTGTTCATAATAGGCTTCTTGGTGTTTAAACGTGTAGAAAAGCACGTTGGATGACAAACTAACAAGGAAGAAAACTGCCTAGTTACTGTAGTAGGTAAGACGGTTGATCCGCTCTAACTCTTTGCTTTACAGCATCAATTCGTGACAATTTGATCGTCGCAATAGTTTGATAATTGATATCAATGTTTACAGGGAATGATCGATTACAATAATGTGTCCATGAAGACCTACGAGCACCCAAAACACATTGATGGTAATGATGGTGTTGATGGAGAACCAGATATGTGGTGGTGTATCTTTTTCCCACATTCTTAGTTGATGAAACCAATTATCCCCCACCTGCATAGATGAATAATGGAGTACAAGATAGAGAGACAGTAGAAAGAAAATAAATTACTAAAACATCAATTGCCATTGTTTTGTATGAACGAGACCTTTAAGAATTCAGATGCCATGTTTGTGTACATCGCTTTGAATGAATAACCTTTTAGCCTGAAGAAATTTTGTAGCAGCATCTAACTAGAATATTGATTCGTTATCGATTTTCGTCTACAAATCTATTTAATATATAAATGCTACGCACGCCGCCCGTTTCATGTTGTACACAGTATATTGACGTCCCTGCTTTATGCCGCTTATATCGATTAGTTTTGATGAAAGCTGAAGCTGAAGTACACAGCGACGCTATGTCACCGTAACTAGGAAGTGGTCGGGTCAACACCTCGTCATCTTCATTGTCCAGTGCTCTAGATGTACTTATCACTAAAAGCCTTGTGACTGGCTGATCGGAAATTGTATTAAAGATTAAACGACGGACGAGAGAAAGGGAGAAAAAAAAAGTCGGTTAAGAGTCTGAACAGTGCCGACCGAGGTCAGGGTTATCAAATATCAGAAGGTCGTAGAGCCATAGATGTACTCTACAAGCAAATTATTTTCTTTTGTGTCAAAGAAACTGATATGAGTGAAAGCATTGACTGACTCATTTCAACAGGCCTAAAAGATATACATTAGCTTACCATTTGATTAGAATCCAATACAAAAATTAAGTCTCCACACACAGTACCCCAGTAGCTACCTTAGCGAATTACTATAAGAATAAAAACCACCATGGCAAATACTATAAAGCGGTGGACTTCAGCTTTCTGTCCGAATATACAGAAATCTGCAACCTGTAGTGACAGAGGTTCGTGAAGTTTGCATCCGAATTATGGTATGGTCTTCATTTGGCGATAAAACATATCTGAGACACCAACTCAAACGCCGGACTATTCTCTTTTACAATGCCTTTGAGTAACTGCGCTTAAGCAGGAACCCTAGATTGGTTGCGCTATATATAAGTATATCAATGACTAGTTGATATATTTTCATACTTTTTCTTGCTTTAACATAAAACGCACCCAAAGGACAACCCCATTACCATATCCCCACACATTTCTCACACCAACAACACACAACTTTAAAATATAAGGGAGGGTCAGTTTCACCCTGAATCTCCCACCCAACCGGTTCTATCCATACAATCAAATCATCTGCTTCCATAATATTATTGAAAGATCGCCGGCCAACAGGCAGTTTACTACTCTCTGTCTCTGCACCCTTTTGCTGAAACCGATACAACAGAACTTTTGGCATGAAAAAGAAACAAAAGCAATGGCGATACTAGAGATAATGGCACCAGTAAGTAAGGATGGGCGTTTGGGCGCTTTATTGCTGATAATAGCGATGCAAAATCTACAGATCTTAATAAATCAAGATGATGCCCACCAGGAACGATGCTGGTGATACCGATTAAAAACCTAGACGATAGCTATAAATCAAAACACCATTGAAACACTTGATGATATGAAGCGATGCCCGGGTTCTTTTGTTTGATGGAGACCCATACAAGTTTGAAAATTATTTTAATTGGAAGTAAAGATTCCGGTGATGGATTAAGTTAGTTATTGCGCGTATTTTGTAAAACAAATCTGATAACCTGAACGCCCACCTCACGCACTCCGCTCCCCCCCCCCCCCCCCCAAAACCCCCCCCCAGCACTATAGGTTGATGTTAAGGATTAGATGGATCGTAAACCAAAATTATAACGATGGCGACGTTGCTGCTGATGGTGCCAACGAACAATCGGTGGAATAGTGAGAGTGACATGATAATCACGGAAATGATCAGTTAACCAACACGGTAATGAGATAGGAACACTCGACAAATCAAGATGACGGCGACAACAACGATGATGATACTAATGACAAAGCTGTAGTTGGGCAATGGTGCGGATGTTGATGTTAGCATTTCATAAGACAAGAACGGCCTTGAATCCAATCTACACACCTTCTGATTATCTGTAAGACATTTCAGACTTTAGATTGTGGAAAATGATTCTACGCAGATCTAGACAAGGCAGGTTCAAGGTCGTTACGTGGGCGTTTATTATATCACCCGTGAGTCTATGACATTTGTTATTGTATAAAAGAACGTCGTGAATCTTGTCAAGGTTTTTTATACGATAATTGGGAGGATGAAATATATGGCCATTAGTTTCAATCTTGATATTTCAAAAGGTCGCACTGCAATCCACAGAAAATTCACACAATATCTGTTTACTACATTGTTCCAGTTTGTATCGAAATTGCTTTAATAATTTGAACTAACAGTACAGTGGGGTACGCATTGCGACGGATATCTGATTGGTGGAGCAGTTAGTTAATTCATACAGCTATACAGCCAGGCTGACACTTACACGATTCTGTGGCACGCATTGGCACGACTCGAGTCGGCACGACACCGTCCGATTTGCGCAAACTCGTCGTGCCAATGCGGGAAGGGCGTACACAATGCGTAAACAATGCGCAAACTATGCGCGAACTCGTCGTGCCAGTTCGTGTCACTGATGGGCACGACAAAATCGTGGCCAAAAAAAGTCGTGCAAGTGTCAGTCTGGCTTAAGCAAGGCTGACACTTGCACGATTCCGTGGCACGCATTGGCACGACTCGAGTCGGCACTACACCGTCCGATTTGCGGAAACTCATCGTTCCAATGCGGGAAGTGCGTAAACAATGCGCAAACTATGCGTGAACTCGTCGTGCCAGTTCGTGTCAATGTGGACACTGATGGGCACGACAAAATCGTGGCCAAAAGTCGTGCAAGTGTCAGTCTGGCTATAACACTATCCATTTCTATCGTTGATTATTCGAATACTAGTAGATAGTAACGTGGGGTGCACAATCTTCCTTTTGACGCTACCGGCATTCTTCTGTAATGGAAATATTGCTTCAGCAAAAAAAATATATATTAAAAATATTTCTTTATGGTTATTTTGTATTACCAGGATGGATAATAATAAGAATCGCTCTCCATGAATGGATTAAGAATCCCTCTCTATCAATATCACAATTATTATATTAAGAATATTTCTCTTACAATACCAGGAACCTGATTCATGAAATCTTAACTATATATAAAATCAAAATTTTAGTAGATACTTCAGTTTTGATTGGCTGAACACTGAAATCAATCTAATATTATCCAATCAAATAACTAAAATTTGGTTTTTATCTTAGTTAAAATTTGGTGAATATAATATTAAGACTATTTCTCTCAACACCAGGATTAAATAATGTAAAGAATTTTCCTCTATCAATACCAGGATTATAATATTAAGAATCTCTCACTACGAATATCAGCGTGGTAATATTAAGAATTATTCTCCAGCAATACAAGTATTATAATATTAAGAATCTGGTAATATTCTAATAACAGCGTTATAATATCACGAAAATCTCTCTGTCAATATCGGGATTATAATATTAAGAATATTTCTTTATCAATACCAGAATTATGATATTAAGAATCTCTCTCTATTAATACTAGGATTATAATATTACGAATCTCTCTCTCTCTCTCTATCAATACTAGAATTATAATAACTCGTTCCCTATGGATATCAGGATCCTAATAATATGAATGTAAGCATTCCCTTTCTTTTACTGCATGTTCTAAACATAACAAACGTAACAAAAACAATATTAAGAATTGCTCTTTTCTCTAAATGTTTAATTACTTACATAATTATGTCTCTCCTGGCCAAGTTTTATGTACATGTATATGTGTCTATTATTTTTCAGAACAAGAAACGCCTGTCATCTAATGATATTATGCTAGTCTTATGCTATATTCTAAAGAACATCAAACATGACTATTTCAGAATTTAATATAAATTTTATTTGATAACATCGTTGAATAATTGATTTTATGTCTACATGCGGTTGACTGTATTAATAAAAATAGTTTATTCAAAAGAGCGCACGCAATTCTATTTGACTATAGTTAAGGCACTTAAATTAAAACATTTATTCGTGGACTCATATCGCTTGATATGTCAAGCTGTTGACTTGTCCCATTAGATAGGCTCTATTTATTTTGAATTATGTAAACTGTGGGCTGAAATCTAAATATAGAGTTCCCGTCATTAGAGCAATAGGCCAGTAGGTCAGTATTTTACACAGGAAACCATCCATGACTAAAAGCATTCTATTTTCGAATACGACATGTAAAAACCATTGAATAATTAACAGGGATGGTCGATACGATCAAATTCAACCACAAGTGCTATAACTACACAGTGCTTATTTTAAACATGAGATTGATATTTTATTTATAACATTTTTTTATTTGATTTGTACACACCTATTCTATCACGCAATATTTGAATAAAGAAAAAATACATGTTTTAAAATAAGAAGCACAATGAACGAATGAAAAAACATAACGCTAACGCTACAATATACGTCCACATTCCTGCTTTGATTGATATGGTACTTTGTCAAGAAGGCTAGGCGTTTGGTTTGTTTAGCGTAGAGGGTCGTGCACCAACATTAATAGTTGCCGTCCTTAGAGTATAAGGAATAACTATACCAAGATAATCCATTCAGAATTGTGCCTTCCTAACGCTAAAGGCAAAAAGTGGGCGTGGCTCAGCCCCTGGGGGTCGGGACATTCATCAAAATCAATAGTGGACGCCCTCAGGCTATATGGAATACATAGGCAAAGTACCAAGCTGATTCATTCAGAATTGCGGCCTGTAAACGACAAACACAAAAATTGGTCGTGTCTTGCCTGTGTGAGTCGGGACATGCAGTTGACCACTCGGCAAACCTCGTAAGATTTCGGGAATCTAAACTCGACTGTATGATGAATTCCGCCATATTGGAACTACTTTAAAGGTCCCGGATGAAACATGGATGCGCCCATTCCAAACACAAGTTGGCAACCTATTTGGCTAGCGACCTATTCGACCGATCCAGCTGTAAGATAATGACGAAATTACACGTCTATTCTGAGCTGAAGGAATGGATAAAAAAATAATATATTCTACTTTCATTTGATAGACATAACGTTGGATTTTATTGGTTGATAAATAGAGACTGTTGTCTTTACTCTAAATAGGTTTCCAACGAACATGTTGCAGCTCGGTCGATCGAATAGGTCGCTAGCCGAATAGGTTCCCAATTTGTGTAATAGCGTCAAGTTTTCCTGTTAAAGTAAACCGGTAGCCGCATCGCAAATGTATGGGCGTAGGTACATATCACTTACTGTCATACATCCGAGACTAGATGTAGTTGACGTAGTTTACGGAATCTGTCGAGATTAGCCGAGTGGCAGTTGACGTCCTTAGGCTATATGGAATACATATCCCAAGTTTAAAGACGATCCATTAAGAATCGTGGCCTGTAGACAACACACATAGACACGAAGTAAAAATGGGCATGGCTCTGCCCCTGGGGGTTAGGAAATCACCAAAAACAATAAGGGTCATCTTTAGGGTATAAGGAATAGGTTTGTAAAGTTTTAAAAGGATCTGTTAAAAATTGCATCCTGTAGGCGAACACAAGACACAAAAGCATTGGGCGTGGCTCTGTCCCAGGCGGTCCGTCATGCACCAAAAATAATAGTGGTCAGCCTTAGGGTATAAGGAATAAGTATAAAAAGAGTTTTCAAGACGATCGATTAAGAATTGTGGGCTGTAGGTGACACACAGAGAGACAAAAAAAAATGGGCGTGGCACTGTCCCTTGGGCATGCACCAAAAACAATAGGGATCTTCCTTAAGGTACCAAGAATAAGTATTCAAAGTTTCAAGATGATACATTAAGAAATGCAGCCTGTAGACGACAGACAAACAAATACAAGAAATGGGTGTTGCTGTCCCACGGGGGTCGGGCATGCACCCAAAACAAAAGGGGTCAGCCTTAGGATATAAGGAATAAGTATTTTACGTTTCAAGATGACCGATTAAGAATTGTGGCCTGTAGGCGACACACAAAAAGAAAATGGGCGTGACTCTGCCCCTGGGGGTTGGGCATGCACCCCAAATTATAGAAATGTTCCTTAGGGTACAAAGAATAATCATTCAAAGTTTCAAGATGATACGTTAAGAAATGTGGCTTGTAGACGACAAACAAATAAATACAAGGAATGGGCGTGGCTCTGCCATTGGGGGTCGGGCATGCACCAAAAAACAATACGGATCATCCTTAGGGTAAGTATACAAAGTTTTATTAAGAAAATCCAGTTAGAATTGCGGCTTTTAGGCGACACAGAGACACACAAAATGAAAATGGGCGTGGCTCTGTCCCTGGGAGTTGGGCATGCAACCCAAACGATAGGGATCATCCTTAGAGTATAAAGAGTAAGTATACAAAGTTTTAAAGAAAATCCAATAAGAATTGCGGCCTGTAGGCGACACAAAGACACACGAAAAGAAAATGGATGTGGCTCTGACCCAGGGGGTTGGGCGTGCACCCCAAATGATAGGGATGTTCCTTAGGGTACAAAGAATGTGTATGCAAAGTTTCAAGATTATAAGTTAAGAAATGTGGCCTGTAGACGACAAACAAACAAATACTAGAAATGGGCGTGGCTCTGCCCCTGGGGGTCGGGCATGCACCAATAACAATAGAGATCTTCCTTGGGGTATAAGGAATAAGTATACCAAGTTTGAAGAAAATCCATGAAGAATTGCGCCCTGTAGGCGAACCACAGACACACACACACGCATACACACACACACACGCACACACACACACAGAGACAGGGGCGACGGCATAATACGTTCACATTATGAATGTGGACGTAAAAAAAACGTATTAGTATTAGGTATTCATGTACTTATTCAATGAAGTACATAAGTGCAAAGCATATGGCGGAACACCCGTTACAGAAGGCCCCTTTTAATAATTTAAATTGCAATATTAACCAATAGATGACTACATAGGGTAAACTATAGGTCACACTAACAAGAGCCGTGGTCTGGACATTGAGACCTGTGGGGGTGGGGGTGGATGGTGAGTTGATACAGCGTCATATTTGGCGTTAAGTATGGAGGAATATCAAGGCCGTATGTAGGATTTTAAAAGTGGGGTTGCAGCAGATTGGTGGGGCGCCATAGCCTCCACGTAAGTGTTTTAAGAAAGTTTGGATCAGGGCGCCCTTAAAACCGACCGACTGATCAGTACCTTAAGAGCATCACTTTGTGGTCATAATCAAGTGTATACATTATTTTATAATTAAAAGATTGTCAAATTTTTGGATGGGAGGGGGCACAGTTTCTCGGGGTGCAATGTACCCCCTGAGCCCCCGCTAGATACGGCCCTGAGGAATATCCGAGAAATTTATATCACCAGAACCCCTAAAACAATATTTGCGCTCATTTAGGTGAATTGGGGGCAAAATATTAATATATGAGAGAAATAAATAGACTTTGTATGGACCGGAAATGGGGTGGGTGCCTGTCCCTTTGGACCTACCCCCTCGACACGCGCCTGATTAATTATCAAATACAGAGGAGGGTCGGACAACTGCTGGAATATGTTTGGAGGTTAAGTATGACATTGTCGCTATACTATGCAAAGTACAATCATAATACTTACATAACTGATCAAAACAAATTATACAATTTACAATCATCTTCCAGATTAATGTAAAACATTTAAAATTAGCGATGGAATATAATTTAATGTATAATACACACCCTAGAATAATACATAATACATGAATAATAATATTGATAAATATATCACGGGAGAATATTATTGTAGCCACATAATTATCCAATAATCAAAACATCCAAAAACACTAAGCTACTTCAAAACTATTAATAAATGTTGGTGATTTAAAAATTAAAACGCATGTAACTCGGTCATGTATTGGCTTAATGTTTGCATGTATTCGAATTTGATTGATGTTCAGTCAAGTCATATTAATCAATTCTTCCCGTTGATTACCATTCAAGGAACAACATCTTTAATTATAATTAATGTGGATATGCATTATTCAAGATTTCGATTTATTAGTAAGCTTGTATTGCCGACAGTATACAATATTTTAAAAAGTGATGATAAATATTTACTTATAATGATGTCAAACTTATTTGCAACACTTATATCTTTCTCTCTTAAATAATAGAATACCACAATATATATATTATCATGGCGATATCATTTAACTTAAAATCAATTTTCTTTATTAATTAACGCTCTAAAGCATAGTTATTTGTTATCCACAAACTATTGATTTTTAGATCTGAATCTTTGCAGAACAATCAGTCGATCGTGTCTGTACACTATTAAAATTTAAGGGTTATTATATACAGACGGGATAGGTGGGGCATGAAAGTCGCGATGCCAGATAAAAAGATTCACATATTTAACCATTAAACGGTTCATTTTTAAAGATCAACTACGCTCTTTCGACAATCCTCTGAAAAATCCCACATCCTTAAAAACCGAACTCTACCGAACCTGTGCAAACTCCTAAACAACCAACAAAAAACGCAGCTCTTCCAATTACGTCAAGGCATCGATGATTGGTCTATTTCTACAGAAACTCAAAATGTTGTGCGAATGGCAGCCGTTCTGAATTTATTGTTAAATCGTATATTACAATACAGAAAATCAGATGCATAAATACGAAACGAAGTAAAAAAATAATTAGATTGTATCCTTAATATTCGCGTTGAACTTAATAAATCACTGGCTAATTGAGCAAGATTCGAAATCTCCACTACATTTTATTAAGGAGCCGTGCTGTGTCAGTGCGTAAGGCCCTGATTTCCTCCTGTCGGTGTCCCGGACGTATGGGTCGAAAAAACAGTTTCCGTGAATACAATGACGTAAAATATCTCTAGATAGTCAGTCGCTGTCTGGGCAATTTGTTCTTAATACCACACTGTATGGCGTACAGTACAGTCGTGCAGAAAAGTAGGACGTTAAACCTCATTTCATTTCAGTATTTCTCTTTAAAGGGACAATAACATTCTTGCTGACTTGGTAGCTCCAGAAAATAAATCATACCCTTATTCTAAGTACTAGATGTTTAAGTGTCCCACCTGTTGTGTAAATTATCCATTACAACCTATTTTACTTGTCCAGAGGGTTCGAAAATATTTTAAAATCCAAGTCACATTTGAAAAGGTTTACGTTAGACTTTTCAAATCAATTGGTTGAATTTTTCCAATTTTTTAAAATAGGTGTGTTAAGATGAAATTTATATCATCATTTAATTGGAATATTGTAAAATAATACGATTTGTTGATCAGAATGAAGATTGGGACATATTATTCAGTTACAACAAGAGTGTTATTGGGGCTTAATATTCATTTCTTAGACATCGATATGATCATTTCTTTCTATCATCACCAAGTAATTGTGACATTATTTACTAACTCGGTAGACCCAATAATATGCAGCTAAAGCAAATTATATGTCTAATGCATTTGAAATTCGTTTTACAGTGTACAATCGATAATGGCTTTATGTTATGTAACAGTATTTAATTACTACATACTTTCAGCAATATCTTCTTTGGAATCATGCTATTATGATCTAATGAACAACTATGATTGATAAGCTTGTATCCGGTGATTGAAGGGACGGTATCACCATCAGAGAGGACAATGTATGAGATCCAGTTTATCTAGAGCATATCTGGCATCGCAGGTTTTTTTCCGGATTAAATCGTGTGGGTTTGTGTGTGTGTGTGTGTGTCGGGGGGGGGGGGGCTGGCAATGACTAGAATGTGTTACTGTTGATATAAATGATTACCATCTTATTGAAAACATTAAAGATACATTATGGTAGATTAGAAAAAAGGGCTCTCTCATAATGCATGTTTAATTTATAGTTGTATACAACACAAAACATAGGGTGCCCTTGGATAACCGTTTTGCTTTGTGAGGTGGCGAGGGGAAGTGGCAGGTGGGGTACGGCAGAACATTAATTTCTGAATTCTCGAAGTATCCTTCGTTTTTTCGACTAAAATCGGATGGGACAAAAAACAGAAGTCCTGTGTAGACATTTGTGTGCACCTAAAAGAGCCCTTGACAGTTGGAATACGAAATAAGAATAGCCCATAGCGCTACATCATGTATAATATAAATAGGAATGCTTTGTGTCTGTTTTCAATCAGGGCGAGAAAGACATCGCTTATAGTTTCGTAAGACATGCCTCTTGTCATCACCATTCTGTGTGATTTTGTGTACTTACGTGCCACGTGGTTTCATGTCAACTGCATGCATAATAAAACAATAAACTTAACAAAAGAGAAAAGTTGTAATTGAGCCTATAAATCACCACATGTTATATTATACGACATGCAGCGCTATGGGCTACTATTATTTCGAATTCCAACTGTCGTGGGTTCCTTTAGGTGCACGCAAATGTCTACACGGGGCCTCTGTTTTTGTCCCATTCGAACGACTAGACATTGTTCCACTGACAAGAGGAATCCAGATGTTTCTCCGTCAAAACCTGGGGACTACCTTAATTAATTGCAATATTTTAGAGTCGACTTTATCTCCGCTACATTGATACAATCGTTCATGCTTCGCTCAGCTATATACAAATAACCTTAAATGAATATATTTCAACAGGTATCGTCATAATCTGTATTGAAATATATGCATTTATCACAATCAATGAAGTGTGAGCTAATTAAATAGTCAACGAGCAGCTTCTCTTTGGTTGTAATGCGTTTTATATATTCGAGGCGACTTTTTGTATGACGTGTTTAAATGGTCATCACGTTACCCACGTAAAATTTCGATTAGCCTTTGGATTTTTCAAAATCATAGAGTTATTCGGTAAGGTGTCTTTATAAATTCAGTGTGAATAAGGTAGTAGTTACTTATATGTTAAGCTACGTGCAGTAGGCGTACCTTTCGGGACCAGATTAAATGGTAATTAAAGGAGTTATTGACCTGTAACATGTTTGTAATCAAAACCTGCCTAAAGGAAAGCCTTGGAACCACCATCTACTGTGGTTGGAGTCAAAGATGTTAGTTATCAGTAGTGGAACAATGTATGGAACATCCTTTGATAGCTTACTACCGGGTCAATGATATTGACATGGCCTTCAGAAACCAAAATGAAATTACCTCCGGACTACGAACAAACATGCAAAAATACAAATACAGCGGATTTTTATAAATTATTCTTACACCACTGAACCAGTTTAACATGTTGGCTACAACACACCAATGTCACCTGTCAGAACACGTGGCTGGAACAACTCGCTAGCTTTTAAGTCAATAGAAACCACCGTGTGATCGACCATTGACCCAATATCATGTCCTTGAAATTTCTTTGATTTTCCATTACAATTTTTTACTTGAGTTTCGTCCTTCAGTTTCGTCTACTACACTCCGTGGGAGGTGATAATTAAATGCATCCGGGTAGAGAGAGCTGTCTCCGTTCGATCGATCGAACTCCGCGTTTTATTGATGGCAGACAGAGCAAGACCACTCCACTCGGCGCGGCCTTTCATCGTGTGAGATACATTCAATGGTGAAATTAACGCTGACCTTCCTATACCCAGCCAAATGCCCCTGACCTCAATTCCTTAACATTCTTATCTCTGACTCAGTGTGTCAGTAGGTCAAATTATGGCCACAGCGATTAAGTGCAATCGCCAGAATCGGGTTTATTTGTTGGTCCAAACCTTGTACAAGAGGATACTGACTGTCTCTATGTCTGCTTGCAATTGGTGAAGGAGAAGCTTAACTGACAGCCCAGCCATTGTATCACTGTGTATTACATGGTATATTATGTATTTGTAATTATTAGAGCATGCATAATCTATCTGATCAATACTAGAAGGTGTACGTGTTTAAAAGTCCTATACAACACTGCACGAACGTTTGTTAAAAGTACGTTTTGATATATACGAAGGTTTTAATATAAATAAATATGACGGTGTGGTACACGCGTACTTGAAAGTATCCCTTAGAGTGTAATGTTTTAAAGGGATTGTCAAATGAGAGAGAAAGAGAGAGAGAGAGGGGGAGAGAGAGGGGCCTAATATATTTTTTTTCTGATACTTTCTTTCGGGCTAATTAGAGTATATTAGCGAAAGTTTTTTAAACATGCGTTTTGCATTCGGCTTCACAAACTACGATTTTAGACGTTGACGTATACAGTTTTTAACATTCCAATCTTTAACACATTTCCTGGAAGTCTCTGAACAGTGAAATTCGTTATTGACCGCCCAACCTTCTTTCCAATGAAGGTGCCCCTCCCCCTCAAAAAAAAAGAAAAAAATCAGTTCAGCAGTCGGCGAGGGGTCCACAGAATATAGAGTAAACCAAAATCCCACTCTGTGCCCACGCGAATTACAGATCCTGTGACAGAAGGAGAAGAAACGAAACAAAAGACGGCTGCAAACCCATTTTTCCGCTATTATTAGTTCGTTGAGGAATCTTACTTGGTGAGGGGTGGGGTGGCGATTGACTCGGTACACGGTTTGCTTCAGTAGTGCCTACCTTATTGTAAACAGCTACAAAAAAGACCGTAGACTTGAAATTGTTGGATATAAAATGGTAATCATATACATGTATACAATACAGGTAGATCTAATTGTAATTAGACAGAGAGAAGTGGGGTTTAACGTCTACGCGGTACAAACTAAATCATTTGGGGACTAACACATTGTTCAATTTGAATACAAAAAATCGCTTGAGCGTAAGGAAATTAATTTAGCAATTGGACAGACGACCCGACTCCGTGCAACAATTTAAGAGCTGCATGACCTAAAATAACGTGCCTTGGAATACACACGTCCTTCGAAATCAAAAGTCTGTGCTTCGATAATTTAAGAAAACCGTGTCCTGTAACAAATGGCGAAGTACTCTGAAAAAGTATATGGTAGCCCATACTTACACAATTCCCAGATTACATTTCCACTGAAATTGTTACGTGTAAACAACTATCATCGCCACACAATTGGGAAATTGGACAGATTCAAAATCGTAACGATTTGCTGACTCCAACAGTTTAAACGTTGTGTAGACAAACGTCATTTTAAAGTATCTACAGCAATGTTTGTCAACCTTTTTTTGTCCTACATCAAAAAGATATGAGAAGGTTCATATAATATCATTAAAAAGATATACAAAAACAGTTTTATTGGAAGTTTTAGTCATGCGTTACTTTAACAGGCATTATGCAAGAACAAAATCTGCCTATTGTAGGTCTTTCGTTTGGCTTGAAATGTCATCAGAATTATTAATTAGCCATTAATTTACTTACCAAGGCTATATTCAACATTGGATGCCATCGGGTGGCTTCAATATAAATAGATTTAAATACACCGTAATATTTGATAACTAAGACTTTGTTATCGTAACAACGGCTGTATTGACAGTCGAGAATAGGCTGTAATTGTACACCCATACTCCTGCGCAGCGTTTCGTTTGATTAGAACTAATCCATTTCACACTGCTATCTTGAGTGAACATTGTTGAGCTAAATTATTATTGGTCAGTAGTGCCATTACCAACCAATGACCTACATTGTAACAAACAATATCTGGGTTAACCAGACCTCAAAATATGTTACCGCAATGTATCTAGTGACAATCGCGACTTGTTTACGTCATAAACCGCGAAATTTATTATGCTCGATTATCCACTGCCAACATGTTTTCTTCGTCGGCCATTTTGAAAATTATGTCGAATGCGAGAAGAGAGGAGGGATTTGATTGGACGTTAAAAAGAGACACGCCCCGCCCAATTTCAAGAATATGACTTCTATCCAGCAATGGTAAGAGAGGGATTTCTCGCGCCATTGCTTCAGGAATATGTTGTACACCGTAAGAGTTGATAATTGAGACTTTGTTATCGTAACAACGGTTGTTATGACAATCGAGAATAGGCTTTAATTGTATTACGAATATCTAGGCGCAGGGTTTAGCAAGTTAAATGAAATTTCCAATATACTCTCTTTTCATTATTTATTTGTTAACCATTATAGCGAGTACCTTTGGCGCAATATGGCCCGGTTGGAGCTGATGTGCCATCAAACTCTATTTCATTCATTCATTATAGCTAGAACCGTCAGCGCTGTATCTAATCTTACATAATGTCCCTGTAACTCAGTGGGAGCCTCTGTATTCCCGGTGGGTACACATTTGTTTGTTATTTCTACGTCGGGGGGTTGGAATGACCTATATAGTGGTCTAGAGTGCCCCGCTTCGACCTCTAGCTGGCCGGTCACCTCTGGCTTGTGGCTGTGGTTTCGAGCCCTGGTGTAAGCGTATGTGGCATTGAGATAGGGGCGCCTTCTCAACCTCGTGGGTTTCCTCCGGGCACTCCGGTTTCCTCCCACTGCTAAAGACCCCTACGCGTAAGCGAATTATTGAAATAAAATTAAACCATCTCTCTCTCTATTTCTACGCCCCATTGTAAAGTTCCTCACCCCGACAAAGCATTGCCACGCCCCACCACGAGCAACACTGATCTATGTTTATAACCCCGCTGCCGATGTTTAAAAAAACGATTTGGAAGTAATACCCGATAGGCTACCGAAGTATAAAAAACGATTACAATTCAATATGATGTAATATTTCTCGACATGAAACTTTGGTAGCCCCCGGCCAGCACTAGCTAGGTCAATTTGACATTTCGAAAGAAATTTATTTCCCCGACAGAAAGAGTCATAACGTTTCCGATAGTATAATTTATTTAGATTTAATCAGGGTTTAATGCATTTCTAACTAATGAATTGTAAAATGTATTTCGTGTTCACCAAGAACAATGAATGCAATTTTATATAGATGCAGGGGCGTTTTAAGGTTTATCATGGCGGAGGCTCTACTATTTTGAGGGCCCTCTTTCGCGGGGGGCCGGGGGGGGGGTCTTGATTGATGATTTCCATACCAGTGCAATGCAATGCATTCTCATTCAGTACTGGATTCGACATAGCTACGATAACGTAATCTCCAACGAGTGTTTTTTGATATCAAAAATTATCAACACAAGTTGATAAAGTGAAAAAAACGAGGCTCTGCCGAGTTTTTTTTTTTTTACTTTATCAACGAGTGTTGATATTTTTTGATATCAAAAAAACACGAGTTGGAGATTTTATTTACCACCCAATCCTTTCTTACACGCACAAATACATAAATATAATTCTTGGCTATAGATTTCACTTTTACTGAATCTACAGCGTAGTGATACATCAGTTTTTTGACAGCAGTTAATCTATTGCAAAGTCCTATATTTTGACCCAGTATTTCCTTCAAGGTCAATTAAATTAAAACAGTTTCTTTTTAACAAAAAAAAAGTCACTTTTCATTTAAAATAAGTGGTTTCTTTAAAATAAAAGAAAGTAGTTCCTTTTTGATTGGCCAATCAAATTCATTTAAAGCGATATCTCCTAAGGAGATATCGCAGTAGATTATGTAATTTATCATACAAGCGATATCTACTGTCAAATGTGTTATTGGGTGATAAACTGATGTACACGGAGGGTTGACAGATGAATTTTTTTTATCTAGATTCGACAGTGACAGTGTAAAGAAAACGATTGATTCGGACTCGGGGCCCTTTTGTCAGAGCAGGGGCCCTTTTGTCTGCCTTTAGGGCCCTTCCTAACTAGGGTACATTCCATTTTTCTTATAGGTTTTAGCATTTTTCTCCTGTTTTTTTTTTGTTCACCTTCTTTGATTTTTTTTCGCGATGAGGCTGGCGCCTCCAGCGCCTCAGCTAAAAAACGCCTTTGTATAGATGTGTTAGGGGAAAGTGGCAAGGTTCACCTTTTAATACTGAAATGACATGGGATTTAACATCCTGCTATTTTGCTCCGACTGGGCTAATGAAGACGGATTTGGGGGAAATTTTGTCTGGACAGCGGCCAATAGATATTTTACGTGTACACGGGATCTCAGTTTTTCGTAATGTCCTAACCACTATACAGCTGTCCTTGTCGGGCCCTCCGTCTTTGCACCACTGACAAGAAGAAAACCACGCAGGAAAATCCCGATGAACATTATTCGGCCAACATTCAGAGCGAACCGGCAACCTCCAGCATCATACCTACTTACGCACTGTTGCTCCCCTCTCACTAATGTGGCGCATGCTTGATGTTTTGATGGGTACAGGCGCCCGATTAGTTGATAAACATATTGCATTAGAGGACTAAACGAAACTTTCATATTAATCTATTCATGTCAAGAAATATAGATAAAGATCCATTTTGTACCTGTAATTGTGTAAAATCGTCCACCCTGTTGACATACAATGGTCAGATTAATTTCAGCATGGAAATAAAAGAGAATCTTTCTATTCAAAGTCCAAAGTTATATAAAATTATGTTCAAATTATAGGCTGTTTGGCGTTTTACATGAATGATGTTATCCATGCTTGTTCACTAAAAAAGAGACCCCCCCACCCCCAACCCGCCCTTCTCCACCAGGCTTTGTCGGTACTAAAAACAAGTCAACTAGACCTTTTTGGTGAAAAATAGAGCAAAACAAGTGTTTTATTTGACTTTAATACCTTTAAATTAATGATGTCGACACTCCCCGGCAACTCCAGCGACGATGTATAGTCCTACCCTTAACCCACCTTTCACGTTGTAGATACCAGGGCCTGTTTCACGAAATTTTAGTAATTTGATTGGGTAATATTAGATTGACTTAGTGCTTAGCCAATGAAAGTTATTGAGAAGTAACTAATCAAATTTGGATTTAAGAATTTCGAGAAACAAGGCCCTCAACAGTCTAAACAAAACAATTCATATTTTCCAGCGGATTCACTTAGGACTATGCACTTGAACTGAAAATTCAATACCAGCCAATATGCAGAGGTCCTTTTAGAACAATTGGGATTGAAAGGGTCCATTTAGCCCCTTGAGTCAACTCGCGCGGTTTAGATTCCTAGGCTACTGACTAGGCTGTACCTGACCAAACCTGACTTTGAATCTTTGATTAAAAGAGTAGGCCCTAGGCCTAGGTCGCCTGTCCAACCTCGGTTGTGTTTTTTTCCGGGTTCTCCGTCTTCCTCTCACACTGCTAAAGACCTCAACGCGCAAGCGAATTATTGAAATAAAATTATTCCGGCAGTTAGTCAAGAAATGACCCAGTTTATGAGTAGCTAGAAACCAAACCCTTTTTCGCTGACGTTTGGCGTTTGGTGTGGTAGTCTAAGGGAAATAACTCCTTTTTGTACTTGGAGTTGCGTCCCTTTGAAGCTTCCGGTGCCACGTAAGAAGCCATATTGGTTGTAAAGCTATTAGCGACTGCTTTAGCAACAAGAATTACACCAAGTTTCCTAGATATGGGAGGATCAGTTAGCACCGAAATACCTGGGGGTGGTACTGAGGGATACCATGTGCTACGCGTAAGTGTTTTAAAGATCTTGTATTGATATGTTTACGCCAAGTTTTATTATTGTTGAGCGAGTGTGAGTGGCCTTCTTACTTACTGACACAGTCACGTCGCACTCATCATCATTCGTCGTTTTTGTCAGAAAATTGTTGTTTTGTAAATAAAAATGAACTAGTTAAAATTATTGACAAAGCAGTTATCGGTACGGAAAGGATTTGTTCAACTGACATTGGGATTATGGATAAATATGCATTCTAAATTTCTATTGTATTTATGTTTATGTTGATGGATCACGCTCAAACGAGGCATGACCACCAATTCTAGCACGGCCACGTACCGTAGGATAGTACGTCAAAACACTCTCCCCTCCACGTCTACAACATTGAATCAAGACACATGGTTTAACATATGGATTAAATAAAATGCAATATCCATGTTCATATCACACTCAAAGTATTTCCAACAGCTATTATCTGTCATGGACATTGCAGTGATAAAATATTATGCCTGGATAAGACATATGGCATGCTACATGTACAATGAGACTTGTAGGAGCTTAGCTCATTAAGTCACATAAATTCATAAATCATAATCATAGATACACATTATAAAATGCAAAACATAGGTAATGATAGTCAGCCAATTATTATATGCTCAAAGAACTTCATTATCTGCAATGTTGAAAGCTTATTTTTACCCACACCTTAGTTATTTATTTACACATCCAAATTTTATGTCTATAATTAACAACTTGATTTGCAATTATTTTCGAAAAACTTAGTCCTGAGTGTATGAGCTTATTGTACCAAGTTGTGTAGGCCCACATGAATGTACATGTATGCACAGAAGTTTGACCTATCCGTATTGTATACATACACAATACTAAACAATAGATAACAAAAAAGAAAAGAACAGGAATACAATGCCGGTTGAGGCCTCAATTTTACCTGCTCTCGCATCACACAAAACGATATGAAGTTTAATATCGAACTGACTGCCATGTACATAAATATGATGTTACAAACAATATTCACCCAAACTAAGTTCACACAATTCAGTAGACTGATTACTATTTAAAGTTCCAATTTCATATTTTTAAGTTAT
This sequence comes from Patella caerulea, assembly GCA_036850965.1. Classification (NCBI taxonomy): domain Eukaryota; kingdom Metazoa; phylum Mollusca; class Gastropoda; family Patellidae; genus Patella; species Patella caerulea. The sequence continues at coordinate 19,092,361 of JAZGQO010000021.1, forward strand.
ATTTTTAAAATGTATTAAAATAAGGCCCTGATATAGATTGTATCTATAAACAGTCCTACCTCGTTAAAGAATAATCCTATTATTCACTATTGCCAGTTGGGAAATTGGCAAAAATATCATTTTAAAATTCAAATGTTTGAAGATTTCCATTGCATGGATGGGAATGGGAAAACAAGGGAGGTAATAGTGTTATTATTATTTGTGTCAGTGATTTTAATGCCTGTGAAATATTGCCCATGATCGTATAATAGTGATTTGACAACCTTTTGGGCAGAAGACATAGAAATAATTATGTTTTGACTTTCTTAGAAAATATGAAATTCCCACTTTAATATCAGTCAGTATTGTTTCCAATGTCTACATTATTTTCGGCCATTGACATTTTGTCACCAGGTCAGACTCCTGTGATGTATGGTAAGCTCAATATATGACACATCAACTACCATCATTCTCAAATTTCCCCACCCGGTTTTATCTTATGATATTGTGAGCATTGTGTCTGAAATATAGTCTACACTCTTAAAAATTTTAGAGTTACTGATCAGCATAATATTTCAAAATTTAGTCCATTAGAAGCTAATGGTGCAGTGTGGCCTACTTTTAAAAACTGTCCAAAAAGGATTAAAGATGATATTTTTTGTTTTTGTCTGCCATTGAATTTGACTTTGTTATCTTTTTATTAATTTCAGGTACAAGATGCATCCCCAGGCCACATTGCTGGATTAGAAGCTTTCTTTGACTTCATTATTGCCATTGGCAACACAAGGCTTGTAAGTTTTAATTTTGTAATGTTTTTTTTTTTTTCAAAAACCCCCCAAAAAACTAAATGGATAGAAATAATTATGCGTAATGGTACACCTACTGTTGCATCATGTCGAGCAAAGCAAAAAAAGATAATTTTGACAGAACAAAAGGAAAAATATATTCAAGACCATGTGTTCCAGATGGTACTGTTGCCTGTGCTATCACTATTGTGGAAGCAGATATATTACTGGTAAATATCAGCCATCAATAGAAATGAGCTTTCACAAATATGATGATTAACTGTCAAGATGATTAATTGTTTACCATCAAATTTGAGTGTTTACATATTTATTAATCAGCAGATTATATAGTCAAACCATTAACACGTATTCATTATCTCTTATGTTGGTGAGGTAAAGTGGGACGTTAAACCCCATTTCATTTTATATCTCCTATGAGAAAATATAAACTTGTTAAAATTGTAAACATTTCTCTAGTCAAATCTATTACATTGACTACCATCATTAAAAAAGTGGTCCCCTCTCATGAAGAAAAATTTCAAATTTTACTAAATATTATGGGTTTAGGGTATGCGTAACATATGAAAAGATTAGAAATAATATTTGAGTGTTTCCGCATTGTTGCAATTTATTATAATGTAATTGTTATTCTGACACTGCCACATAACAGAATTTGACATATTTTATACAAGACTTTGTCTTAATGACGTCTGAATGTCAACAGCTTGCATGTACATGCAGTTACATGTAGCTATAGTATTAAATATTTTATGCAGTTTAAGCTGTGCTTCAAATTTACCTTGGCAAGTGGTAAAATCATGCTAAAGGCTGAATAAATCTGACACAGATTATACTTTTAATTTACAGATATAGTTTGAATTTTATTAATATTAGTGCATTTTCATCACAAAATCCTCTACATGTGAGTAGTTTATAAGTGAAAGTCATGTATGACTTTATTACATCCTTTTATTTACTTTTTTATGCCCTTTGATATTGACAGAGCCAAGATAATGACACCTTAAAAGAGTTGTTGAAAGCTAATATAGAGAAACCAGTAAAGATGGCCGTTTACAGTAGTAAAACTCAAGATGTAAGGGAGGTCACCATTACACCTAGTCATAATTGGGGTGGACAAGGATTACTGGGTGTTAGTATAAGGTAGGGGGTACTGTTTTCTTATGCACACTGTATTAAAATAATGGCCCATGCTATTAATTTAATAAATGTAAAATAATTAGTTGCTTAATGTAGGAATAACTTTTTGAGTATAATTCCCACATTTGGTTCTAGGTTCATTTGAACCAGTTTTTTTTCAATATATCTGATAAATACTGGACAATACATGACATACACTTGTGATAAAAATATTAAAATAGTGGCAAGGTAACAACGTTGTTAAAAATATAATAAAATAGAAGCGGTCTATTGATTGGACAATTTTAAAAAAGTAAGACCTTAAGTAGAATTGTATGATTGGTTAATTTAACTGTAATCTAAAAGTAGAATTTTCATGAGCCGTTAACTATGTTGGAAGAACAATTCTATTTTGATGGTATTTTCTAGCATTTATGAGTATATTTTAAACCGGGGTTATTTAGCACTATTTTTATACGCCCACATTTTCATGTAGACGTATTATGTCGTCGCCCCTGTCCGTCCGGACGTCCGTCCGTCCGTCCGTCCGTCCGTCCACAATTTGTTTGTGGACTCTCTACAGGTCACAATTCTTATCCGATTTTGACGAAACTTGAAATATAGGTTTATCCCCAAAAGTTCTCGGCTGCTTTCGATATTGGCATGTATCGGATCAAAACTTCATGGATTATGGTCCCTGATTGTACGAAAAATCACGTTTATAGCTTGTGGACCCTATAGAGGTCACAATTTTGAACCGATTTTGATGAAACTTGACATGCATGTTTGTAACCCAAAGATTTTGGTTCCTTTCGATATTTGCGGCTTACGGAATGTAATTTCCTGAATTATGGCCCCTGATTGTTCGAAAAATCACCCTTTTTAGCTTGTGGTCCCTCTGGAGGTCACAATTATTATTCGATTTAAAAAACCGTTTGATTATATCACTGTTACACCCTAAGGAAGGTTGAGTTCGAATTTCGGGAAAATTGGACGAAAATTGCCATACAAAATGGCCGCCGTTGTACGCGAATACTGTTAAAAAATGGTATATCAAGGTTGTGGACCCTGTGGAGGTCACAATTTTGATTCGATTTTGATGAAACTTGAAATTCATGGTTATAACCCAAAGATCTTGCTTCCTTTCGATATTTGCGCATATCGGATCGTAACTTCCTGAATTATGGCCCCTGATTATACGCAAAATTGCCTTTTTTTTAGCTTGGAGGTCACAATTATTATTCGATTTAAAAAACCGTTTGATTATATTACCGTCACACCCTAAAGAAGGATGAGTTCGAATTTCGGGAAAATCGGACGAAAATTGCCATACAAAATGGCCGCCGTTTGTACGCGAATACTGTTAAAAAATGGTATATCAAGGTTGTGGACCCTGTAAAGGTCACAATTTTAATTCGATTTTGATGAAACTTGAAATTCATGGTTATAACCCAAAGATCTTGGTTCTTTTCAATATTTGCGCATATCGGATCGTAACTTCCTGAATTATGGCCCCTGGTTATTCGCAAAATCCCCCTTTCTTTAGCTTGTGGTTCCTCTGGAGGTCACAATTATTATCCAATTTAAAAAAACGTTTGATTATATCACCGTTGCACTGTAAGGAAGGTTGAGTTTGAATTTCAGGAAAATCGGACCAAAATTGACAGACAAAATGGCCGCCGTTTGTATGCGAATACTGTTAAAAAAATGATATATCATGGTTGTGGACCCTGTATAGGTCACAATTTTAATTCGATTTTGATGAGGAAGGTTGAGTTCTAATTTCGTGAAAATCGTACCAAAATTGCCGGACGAAATGGTCGCCGTTTGTACGCGAATAGTGTAAAAAAATGGTATATCATGGTTGTGGACTCACTACAGGTCACAATTCTTATCCGATTTTGATGAAAAGTCACATTTCTAGGTTGTGTACCGTCACACCATAATCATTGTCGGTTTCGAGTTTCATTAATATCAGACTGGAACTGACCAACTAAATGGCTGCTCCCAATACAGTATGAAATACAGGACGTAAAGATGTAGGAAAAATCACTTTCGATATTGCTTGTTCTCTGTCCATCTCTCGAAAATGTGGGCGTATCCTGCCTGGCAGTGCCAGCCTATCTTTTTTACCTTCATCCATATATAGGCTGAGTCATAACAAATTTTTTTTTTATCAATTTATACCTTGAAAAAGCGGTAAGTGGGGCAAACCAAAAATAATTCTAAGTAGGTTACCTAATTAGTATATTCGGGTTTATTTCAGATTCTGTTCATTTGAGGGTGCTAATGAAAATGTTTGGCATATATTGGTAAGTGGTTGTCATTTCAATCTTTCTCCGATTCTGTGATCCTTTTGTGTTTCTTTTTTTTATAAACTATATTTTATTCCCAAAAAATGATTGTGGGACAGTTTAGGCCTATATTGCTCTTCTCCTTAATCTTTGATTCTTTATTCCACGAAAAATCGTGTAATACTAGGCAATAAAAAGTTTAACATGTTGTCACTCCGACAACATATTTCTTGCGAGTGTGATCTACAGCTAACCAACAAATTTTCAAATTCAGTGTGTAGTATTGATTGGGGTCATGAACCATATCGATTTTAAGCATTCCATGACTGTCTTCTTTTGTAGACATAGCTGCTGTGTGGCATATTCCATATTCTTTGTGACTATCTTGTTTTCCTTATTGAATGTCATCTGTCTAGTTGTTCGGATAGAACTCAAAACTGACATCCTGTGGCGCCATGCTAATTATGAGGGGATTAGGGGATTAAGTGTTTATTATTTGTACTTATAATCTTTTTTTTATTTTATTCCAGGACATTGAACCTAATTCCCCAGCTGATTTAGCAGGTTTAAAATCAAATACTGATTATGTTATTGGTGCTGATTCAGTGCTACATGAGGTAGGAATAATTAAAATAAAACCTCAAAAGGTGATCTAGTTCTGAACACACACAAAACCTAAATATTGGTATTAAAAGTAAGCTAATCAATGGAAGATGCTATATTTTTTCTGTGTTCCATGTTGTCTTTACTAAAAAAGAACACTGTCAATTTTCAAAATTGTTGGATTGTATATTACAAACCTGCGATCTTTCTACATGGCAAAGTTTTCAAAGATATTCTTAACTCGTGGTGGGATTGTTCATTTTGAAGATACCAGTTTGTTTTAGGACACATCAAATAGATATATATATATATATATTATGCAATGATTATTGAGAGGAAGTAACTTGTTTGTTGTATAGTTTTATACTATGTATACTCTTTGAAATTGTTCCACATGAGATACCCTATTAATAATTATTTATTTGTTGTAGTCTGAAGATCTGTTTACATTGATAGAATCACATGAAGGGAAACCATTAAAACTCTATGTTTATAACAGTGATACTGATAGCTGTAGAGAAATAACAATAACACCTAATGGTGCTTGGGGAGGTCAAGGAAGGTCAGTATATATATGTATCCAAACCATAAGACAGAATTCGAAGTCCTAAAAAAACGTTATAGGCAAAATAGTGTAATCAGCAAATGGACTGCTCCATGTGTACAAAATACACGACAAACAGTGGTAATCATCCTCTAAAGGTTCTCTCAATTGGCAGACTGGTCTAAAGATTAATATAAAAATTGATACTATTAATACAAGGTAATTCCTAGTGTCAAATTATATACAGCTCAATTCGAAACATTTTTTTTTAGAAAATAGAAACTTTAAGGATTAAGCATGAATATGTATTATCCGTGTATCTGGTGGTATTTATCTTTATAATGTTTTTTCATTTTGATATTTTCAGTCTTGGTTGTAATATTGGATATGGATATTTACATCGTATTCCTAAACGGCAATTTCCATCCAACCTCCCGACACCAACTAAAGAACCTAACTCTCAAATACCAACAAAAACACAAGATGGTTTCTCAGAGGTTAGTAACACTTATACATGGTCTCTGCCTTGTAAATTAACAAAAAATATACGTATCATTACTTACAAATCTAAAACAATATCCAACGTCATGACTGTATCCAAGTTATATAATCAGAAGTGGGTAAGACGCTGGCTAGCAAGTCTGGAGGCTGTGTGTTCGATCCCTGCTTTGGCCCGAGAAAGTCTATCTGGATTTTCCGACGTGGTTTAATGATGCAGGATGGACGTCCTGACAGCTAATTGTTGTTTGGATGGCACAAAAAACTGAGGTCATGTGTACACATTGGCGTCGGTGTAAAATCTTGGCGGCTGGAATTTTATTCAAGACTAGGCCATAGAGCCGTTACCCAGGCAAAATTTCCCTGATAGCACACTGTATGATATATGCTCATCTACATTAGACCAGTATATATATAGGAGCAGAACAGGAAGACTTTAAACCTCACTTCATGTCATATAATTAGAAATACAGCTGTTGTAAATTCTTGGTCCTTGATTATCAAGTTCTGTTCATGACATTGAATTAAGTTTTTCCGACCCCTCAAAGAATTATCCTTCATTTGAGATATCTTGAGTTGGTATTCTAAATAATGCTTTTATTTAAGCCATTCTTTGTCTGTAATGCAATAAAATAAATCTGTCTTTACTCATCGGCCATTGTCGAAAGCTTGAGTGTAACCTCGCCCCTCTGAAATGGATGGGGTGTTCAGTTTCATTTTATACAAGTCCTGTGACACAATATACAATAGTTAAAAGTTTTGTTTATCTAAATTAAAATGCTAGTGAACCGGAACTCTATAATTATATTGCTTATGATATTTCAGGTATCTCTTGGTGGAGCTTCTGGTAATATAACTCAAAATCTAACTAATCTGTCATTAAATACAGGTAAATATTACTAAATAGTAGCATGTGTTAAACTGTTTTATTGTCTACCTAACTTTATCTAGCTGTATTGGACCCGGTTGTACATGACCAGGAGTATGGTAATTGTCCAATTTCGTGGGTTTTCTCCAGGTCCTAATGTTTCCTCCAACTGCTAAAGACCCCTACGCGCAATTGGATTATTGAAATGAAATTAAACCATATGTTAGTCCCAAAGTGACCTAGTTTGTGTCCAGTGGATGTTACACCCCATTTCTCTCTCTCCATAATGACTGATACTAGTGAACATTGTCAGGATTTGTCAGTACACTGATTACTCAAGTATTTAAATGACTGTTCACAGCATAACATCGACATTCTTAAATAAATGTCACCCAGATAATTATTTAAGAATTTAAATGACTGTTCACAGCATAACATCGACATTCTTAAATTAATGTTGCCCAGATAATAACAATGATCTAGTATTTCTATTGTCCCTCATTTTACAGTCATCATTATTAACCAGATGATATTTTAAATGAATGTACCCCAAAAATGCTTATGATAAAAGAATAGTGGATGACCATGGTTAGACAGGTTGGGGGATAATATCAGTGTCTTTTTATTTTATATTTCAGGAACTCCTACTATTCCAGTTTTGCCGACATCGGTTGGTGTAGCTGTACCTTCACCACCAGGTGGAGCTAATCCTGTTTCCCTAACAACAAATGTTTCACCTCTTATCAACACAAGTAATCTATGTTTATAGTTATATTAAACTTATATTCTTTTATTAAGATTTCCCATGTGTAGAGTGATGTGTGGTTTGATGTGTATTGCATTTTATTTATTTTTTTTTTGTGTGGTGGGTGGGGATGTACACATGGATCTCCCCGGATGACACAGACTCTGTTGGCTCCCCATGTTTAAAAGAAAACGCTGAGGCTGAGCCAGAATCTTGTTATAATATCAATGGGGTGTTTCACTTTGCAACAACTTTGATTTTAAAAATGCGGCGTGATCCTGGTCTCGCTATTAGTAGACTAATACATCCAGGTATTAACAGATAACATGTGAATTGCACAAGGACTGGAAAGCCTAGGTTTTGCGTCTACATATTGTTATAGTCTTAAGCATTTTTGGTCTCCATTTGCACAGTCAGTGCAGAAAAGCAGAATGTTAACCCATTTCATTTCAAAAAATCGTCAGCCGATGTTCTTAAAGCAACTTTCCTGACCTATTGAATACTCAATTTAACATCCGTTATTCATAATATTATATCTTTTTATGTAACAGGTTTACCCCCTCCAATAAGTTTACCAAATTTAGCAGATGTACCTGGAATGGCATCAATGCCACCTATATCTTTACCTGTTGGCTTTCCCCCGATTTCATTGGCTCCTTTAACTTCAACATCACCAGGTCAGTATTGTTCATTTAACAAGTTTATGGCAGCTAATCTCCAAAAACAGTCTTGTGTAAAAATAAGTTGAGTTTTTATATGAAATTGTTTTGTTTCCATTTTATTAAATATGAAAAAGGAAGCAGAGTAGGTTTTTCTAAAAATTCTCAAAGTATGCTGAGTGTTTCGACTAAAATTGGTGATGCAGAACAATTTTGGTTAATAATTAGCTAATTTTAGATAAAAAGTGTAGGTTTTGTATGTTATAATTAAAGAAATTTCTATGGTTGGGCTAAGTTCAGGTAGTCAGTTTCATTGTGCGGTGCATTTCAAAAAGATAAATGTGCAATTAATTAATATTTGACCTCTATAATAGCATGTTTATTACATTTTGCAACAATGATAGTGTGACACATTGTAACTATTGTTTATTATCAGTTCAAATTTTATTTAGGCATTATTAACTGCCAGTGAAAGCTTTTACTCATTTAAACATTTAAATTCAACAAATCTTTTTAATATATTATGACAATTCTCCATATAAATATATCGAATCCATACAACTGTAATGGAGAATTATGATGTATATGGAAGGTCGTAAATTTAATAACATATTTGGGGGCTTTTGGGCATGCTAACTATAAATTCAAGAGAACTGCACTACACATAAACAAACAGAAAGTAATATTTCAGTTACTTAGTGAGGTGTCATATGAGCGGCTTTTGAACCTATGAGGTCAGCCTTTTGATTAAACAATCAGCATTCATGTTTCAAAATGGGTATTTGGATATACAATGTCTTCGCTGCGAATGTCTACCAAAAGTTCCATGCCCCACACCCAAGAACAGACTGTTTCATTGGTTAATCCCTCCGATCATCAAGAACGCAGGTTATATAACAATTCTTCCAGATCATTGTGTAGTGAAGAGAAGTAAAACAAAATTTTGAACTATAAAAAAACGAAATTAATCAAATTGATACTAAAATGATGTTATAGACTTGTATGTAATAATTGCCTAGAAATCTTTAATACAACCTGTTTATTACAATACTTTTCAGGTGCTTTGCCATCTTTACCACCAATGCCAGCTCCAGCTCCGTTACCGAATTTAGCCGATTTTCAACAATTCAATGCAACTGGTGGATTACCATTGACGACTTCTCCTTCTACTGAACAAGTTACACCTGTAGCTAGTGTCGCAGGCAGTACCACTCCTGTTGCCACAGCAACTATGTCATAGAATAATTAATTTATGTGTGATTGACAATTCTGGGTGAAAGGTGCGGATTTTAGGAAGGTTGTTTTTGGTGAAATGTGACTGAAGAGACTGTTTTGTGATGGTTTTTGAAAGACCTAGGAGGGGGGAAGACTGTTGGGATAAAAAATAGAAAAAAAACATACCTGGTCTCACGATATTCAAATGATTGTATATATTCACAGAACTGTGTCCAACATTTTATCACAGAAAATGACAACAAATCTATAATTTGGCTGACTTTGTTGTAATTTAGTAGATTGTATTAACATGTAAGGCAGATTTTCAAATCTCAAAACTTTTGGTTTTGTTACACTTTTTGGGTAGCCAAGAAACATAAAATGAAATTTTCAATGTTGAATATGAAATATAATTTTATTTTGTATAAGAAATATAACAATGATCTGATATATATATTGTTTTGACACCAGTGAACAAAGTATAGAAGTTATAAATATTAAGTTATAGAAATGTATACTCTAATACATGTACATGATATTTTTTTTAATGTATGTAGATGTATGTACTGTAAAACCACATTCTACTTATGGTGCGACATTGACAAATCCTCTACAATAGGGTTGGCCAATCTTTTACATACCATGCGTTAATTGCTCACACACAAATTCAGATTCTTTTAAACACTTAATTAACAAACTGAAGTTTTCGTAAAGTGTGAAACTTAAAATGTTCTTAAAGGACAAATAAAGTACCGTACTGACCGTCAGTTGCTTTACAGAATCCTTTCATTTGATCCAAAAAAAGATTTCTATTCTGATTGTTTTTGCCGATACAGTTGTTTCCTCCTTTAGAAAATCACTATTGCACATATTATTAATATTACTCGCAAAGTAAAAGTAACAGATGTTTGCTCCATGAATGTCTGTGCAAGGAAGTGTTCTTGATAATTATTGGTATGGAAATTTTATAGTTGTATGTTCGTAAATCCTGATATTTAACATTCTTGATAACAGTTAATATACATATTATTTAGTTAAATTAAGGTATTAGAACAAGGCATTGATATTAAATACTTGTATCATATTATATATTGTCTCAGTATTTATTCATTGCTTAAGATAATTAGGTTGAATCATGTAAAATAATGTATAACAATACAAGAATCATGTGTTAAAATGGTTATTAGAGGGCATTGAGTAGTCTAACATACACACTAAGTTTTCAGCATCAATCATATTAGGTACCTGCACACTTGTTCCATGTGTAAAATAACGCAGAGGACATGTAACAGTGTGATTGTTTGTTATGTTATAATGAAGAAACACCAAAAAGAAAAAAAACAAAAAAACTATTTATAGCTAACAAGAAGGTTTCCCCCATCTAGATCGGTTGTTGAATAAATAAACTGTATCCCAAAGGAGACATGTCACAAGAAGGAATATCCAGGTCTACCATATATTATGACTGGGACATAGCTGAATTTCATTTTTTGCATAGTTGTAGATCATCATTTTTGAATGTATAAAATGATTTTGAGTGAGGCTGAGTAGTGCACTGAAGTAAATATTTACTTTTTACAATGTTGTATTTTAAAACTTGTGGATTTATTCATAGAGTTTACCGAAAATTGTTTGAAGGCAAATAATGAAGAAAGATTTTAAAATACTTTGATTAGATTGTGGCTTATAACTTTTATTTTTGATCTGCCGGAGGGATTATCGATATCACTTTTAGCATCTCCAAGAAAACCTTAATTTAATTTTTTAACGTTTCTATGGATACCAGACAAACCACGGTCTAGAACTGTTACTCGTCGGTTTCTTGAACATTCAGGATTGCTCATGCCAAATTTGATGAAAATCCATACAGGGCTAACGGAAAAAATACAACTTTCGTTGTCATCAGCAACCTTTATTACCATGCTTTGTGGCCAAGTTTGGTACATTGGTTGGTAAATGAAATTGGTATATTTTTGATGATTAATATGTAGTCACCCAAATAACAAAAAATGTCATATCTTACAGTACTAGGTGCTTTAAAATGTGGATACTCAACGTCCTAAAGAGATGTCTTAGGCTTAAGTGTGGAAGACAGTTGTGTCTGTTTTAGTTAATAGTAGGTGTCAAACATACCAGTCAAGCTAACAAAAGTGCAATAACTTTTGAAGAAGATAGTAAGGGAGATAACTCTTAATACAAACTCCATTAACTATTTAACAATTAATCAAATGTTAGATCTGAATTAATCTCATTGTTTTGTCATAAACATTCAGGTAAGAAATTATATTTTTTTCAGGAACATTTGTTTTCTGAAATATTTATGTCATTTGGTTTGTAAAATTTTAACTATTGTAAATATATTAGTTTAACTATAGCATTTTTTTCTTTTCTTTGAATAAATTCATGGTCAATAGGAAAGATAATTCTTATCTTTCAATAGATACAATAGCCAATAACTCTAGCCATGAAATCTCTCAATTTCATGTATCTGGTTTGTCTTAATATTGTAAGTGAGGTCCCTGTGTTTAATATGGGGACAAATTTGCATCATAGATTGCATTAATTTTAATTCAGTAGTTATTTGTATTAAACCTAAAAAATATCTTGGACAATGTGTTAACATAAGAATGATGGTGTACAGTAAAGAGGATCAAATAAACCAGTATGTTTCAAGGATTTTACATAAAAATAAGCCTGAATAAATATCTAATTTTTATTCACATTACAGTAGCATCCAATAAATCGGACTTTTAACAGTTCGTGTGATTTAATATTGTTACTTCGATTTCTTATAATTGTTCTTTTTCTGTATTTTGTTATTGTTTAAGTTTGTATTTTATTTAAATCACTTTAAACCATGTTCTGTTGTAGAAATTGTTTCTTGTAGATGTTATCAAAATGTCTGTTTTAAACTTAAACAACTATTGATTCCGCCTGTGTTGTGGGAAAGATGCTAGGCTGTCAATGACAAGGCTTGAGAGAGACTGGATGAAAATTATATTGACAAGATGAAATTGATATCATACGTACATTTAGCTTTCCTCCACGAATCTTGTTTTCAAATGCTAATATGAAGGCCACTTCTGGGACCGCCTCCGGGAAAACTTTGCTTTGTTATACTGACTGACCCAAATGAGGACTTCTATAGTATAATATTTACAAGTTTTGGATAGAAAAATGATTTTGGCTTATTAGTTGAACTTGTATTGCATAAAGTATACAACATGTTTAAAAGTGATGATAAATATTTACAGTTATAATGATGTCAAACTAATGCAACACTTATATCTTATTATTAATGTATATTTATGAAAATGTAATACTATTTAAGAACTCATAAAATTGGGATTTTTTCATTTTTGATCTTTGTTCTTTGTTAAATGTGGTGGATATGGTTAAGGTCCCACTGTAGTCTACTCTTAAGAAATATAACCAGTTGTTCAGATGATATGGAAATGCAAGGATCTGTTTACAAATTATAGTGGAGTTCATATCAAATTAATACACCATGTTTAAGGTCATGAGGACAGGCATACGCCTTACAGTGTGCTATGAGGGAAATTTTGCCTGTACAGCGGCACTACTACAGCCTATTCTTATATCGAATTCCATCGGTCACTGTGTTCACTGGTCAGGATCTCAGTTTTTTGTCCCATCTGAATGACTAGACAGCTGTCCATGTAAGGCCCTACGTCCTCCATCACTGACAAGGGATAACCACCCAGAAACGAAATGAAGAAGCCTATTGAATTTCACTGCCATTGCTATGGCCCTCGATCACTTTGAAAAATCTTGTGGCTGCTCTAGAGACTAAAAGTTAATATCTGATTGACTTTATATTAATACTAAGTGTTTAAGGTCATGAGACAAAAAAGCATATTGATTTCAATGATTTCCAATTAATTACTGCTGAAGTTATGGCTCTTGATCACCTTGAAAAATCTTTTGGAGACTAAAGATAATATTTGATTGACTTTAAATATATAAGCAGTATTTAAGGTCATGAAATGAGCAAACGTATTGATTGTCAAAGATTTCCGATTATTACTTCAAGAGTCATGGTCCTTGATATTAAATTTGTTTTATACACTAGTATAGGGCAGAACTTCTACAGAAGCCAAACAAATTCTAATGATTACTTTATGGGTTTGTACTTGTACTCAAATTTTGTTTTCATTACTGACAAAAGAAACAAAATATGCAATAAGTCTTGTTGACCAACATGTATCTCTAATAAAATATTTACCTTAGTCAGTATTGTTTGTCAAAATACACGAGAAGTCCAAATTGAATAGCAGTCACTCATGCCTGGTTAGACCAGTCTACATCACAGGTTACATGATTTCCCCTTGTCAGTGATGTAGAAGGAGGGCCTGACAAGGACAGCTGCCTAGTCATTCGGATGGGATGAAAAACCGAGGTCCCTTGTATACATTTGAGTGCACGTAAAAGATCCCTTGGCAGTTGGTATTTGATATAAGAGAAGGCCGTAGCGCCACTCCCTGGGCAAAAACTTCCCTCATGCACACTGTACATGTATGGCGTATGCCCATCTTCCATTAGCGCAGGTTAGGTGCAAAAGAGTACCTAGGACGTTAAACCCCATTTCATTTTATCTGACACTTCACTTACATGTAGCCTCATTCATCAAGACGTCTCATTACAAATTGCACTTGTAGCATAGAGTACATGTACACGTCTGCATGTTTGATTTTAAAATTGTTCAGTGTCTCTTAAATATTGGATATCAGAAACGCATATATTCACAGTAAGATAACTAAATGAAATGGTAATTTTTTATAGTACTTTCTACTCCAACTGGGCATACGAAGACAGGAGGAGGTAAGATAACATCATTATTGAATGGAATTGACCAATAATTCAAGTTTGTAATGTTGAAGTCTGGAAATAGTGTATTAAAGCTTTACGCCCTTTACAGTTACATCAATCCTCAAGGCTACATGTAGGTCAAATCAAATACAGAAGTACCAATTGTTTGACTAAGCATGTGCATGCCACACCTCACACCTCACCATCTACACTCACACATTGTTTGTTAACCCATGAAGTTGATAAACAAAAGCATATATTATTTCAAATGAGCACATATAAATTTAAATGGAGAGAGTCCACTCGACACAAACTAGCTCATTTCGGGACTAACATGGTTTTATTTTATTTCAATAATTCACTTGCGCGTTGTGGTGTTTTAGCAGTGGGAGGAAACCGCAGTACCAGAAGAAAACCCACGAGGTTGGACAGGTGACCCTACTCCTTGCCACGTACAACGTGGGATTCGAAACCATGCCAGTTGACTCAATGGTAGGCCGTATGATAGAGCGCTAACCATTCGGCCACCCAACTCCTCTAAATTTAAATGGAGGGGAAGAACTATTTAACATATAAACATTTGTTGGTGTAGTGTTGGAACAGAGGAGTTTTATTCAACCATAGTACAGTTTATTTTTTATGTTTGTAATTTTTCTTCTTAATTTATTCACATTCCTATACAAGGCTAAATTTTGGCGGTTATTTAGCGTGTAGGAAGGAATATCAAATATAGATTCAGTTGTATTATCCGCCATTTCCTGTACTGATTTCTCATCATATGAGGTATCTTTACTGTTGCAAGATATTGTTTCACTCTCAGTGTCGCTACCTAGTTCAATAATTTGAGGATTTTTCGGTGTCTCAGAATTTGAAACCTTGACAGTTGGATAAGGATCATTACATTTTACTTGTGAAGTGTCATCTTTATTGAAACCACACAAACTTGGATCAGTGGTATCTTTAACTTCATCCAAAGAATTCCCTGATGCACAATTCATGTCAAATTGTATTTGTGATTGTGGGTCTGGAAAAAAAGTGTCAGTGTCAGTCCCAACAATCTGCAATTTGACTAACTTTTTACCATCACCAGTTTCATCGTTGATGTAAACATATTTTGGAAAATTGGATAAATCTGGTAGGACGCCATTTTGTTCATTTTCACCATCTATATTATGATTGACACACGGTTGTATTAAAATACTAGAAATGTTTGGATGTAAATCTTGCACTTCTGTGATATCAAGAGAATCCAAATTGGTTTCATCTTCCGTAGATGCTTGCAGTTCTGAATTATTAGAGAGTGTTAAATCCAAATTGGATAAATCGGGAAAGGCCTCATTCTTTTCGGTATCATCATCCATTTTAGGATGAAAATATGGTTGTATTAATAAATTAGAGATGTTTGGATGTAAAGCTTGTACTCCTGTGCTTCTGAGAGAATCTAACTCTTCATGAACAGAAGCAGATGCTTTCAGTTCTGAATTAGAGGGTGGTAAATCCAAATTGGTTTGTTCTGACGAAGAAATTTGTAGTTCTGATTCTGTCGGTGCTAAATCCAAATCGGTTTGTTCTGACAAAGATATGTGCAGTTCTACATCAGAGGGTTGTAAATCTTCTTCCTGCTCCGGATCATTATCTGAATATGTTAATAACTTCCTTAATTTTGAATTCAAATTAGTATCTTTCAAGACCTGACTGGACAATGAAAGGTTTTGTGCTTCATCATCAGGGCAAAACTTTTTATTTAATTTATCCTCATCTTTAGGCACATCATCAGATATGGATGTGGAATTTTGGGATGGCTCCCTGGATGTTTCAGCTTTAATCCTATCTGGAGATCCTTCTTTACATAATGTCTCAAAAGCATTCATTTGATATTTAGATATAAACTCAGAATTTTGATTGAGAGATTTTTCAGTTTGTCCATTTGTAACACAAAGTTGTTCATATTTGTTTGATTTTAATAACACACGAATATCTACCTCTTTGAAGTTACTAACTGAACCGTGACACAACAATTTACAAGTATCCGACACAAACATTTGAGAACATTGATTTTCAGAATTATTTTGAAAATCTTCTTTGTTTGGTGACTCTTCCTTCATATTGTCTAGTTTGTCTCTTTTTCTTTTCTTTGATTTTACTGGTGATTTTGAGGAACATACAAATACTGAAGGTGCATAATCCAGAGATGATGGGTTGTCATTCTTTTTACCTGTTAAATAAAAGTAAAATAAAAAATGTAATTAGGAAAAAGCAGGTAAACTCATTGAGTTTTATAAAAGTATTAAGATTTCATGAATTTGAAAGTAAGGTTCTCCCTCTTGAAAAATCTCACGAAATGACAAATTTGAAGTAATTCCATTATGAAATCTTATTCCTGCATTACATGTAGGTTCACTTAAATGTTCAAATTGGGAACTACACAAAATGGGTTGAATTTATTTAATTTTGTTTTTTTTATTGGTTCCAAATGATTCATTAAAAAATTGACAAGAAGTGTAGTTCAAAGTGTCTAAAAGACTCTTTGCCCTGTTGAAGCTCCATAGTAAATCGTATTTTAATTGTGTTCCGTCTGTGCTACCGTATATTGATCGAAGCGGGTCAGTTGTAGTCTCGATTAACCACACTCCAAACATGGCGATAACAACAAATACGTAGTCTATATATACACAATGGCGATGCATAATGAATGCAGACATGCAATGACATTTTGAAATAAAACAAACTTAACACAACTGAAAGTTATCTATAATTAACATTTAGAAGTACTTAATGGATTATGATATAACCTGATATAAAATGAGCGCTGCAAAGCCTTGAATATCTTGTTGGATTCCACGACCATTTCTCGTCTCGTGCTGCAGTTTTCACATTATTTATCCACAACTGGCGTCTTGTTTCATTAGCAGGGAATCTGTAAAACGACACATCGCTTCTTTCTTGATACTGCCTGTTGTGGCATCCATATGCAGAACAAGACAAGACCATTATGTTGACTAAATGCTTTACATAATACCGTTTTTACACATGAATGTTTCTTGACCCACTTATAACCTAACTTGTATGTCAATCTTGCCGTCCAATGTGGCGGACGGGTTAGTCACGTGACCAATGGTTTCACGTATTGCAATAAAAAATATGATTCATTTGTAGCTGGTTTACTCACTCATTTACTAACCGGTGAATAAATGAAGCTAGACCTATTTCACACACATACAGATAACCTTTATCAACCTGATATTTTTTAACATTTAGTTTGTCATTCTTCCTTCAAATATAGCCTAGGCCTACTGGGCTAATGGGATCAATAGTTAGTTTCAAACTAATTAATTGACCCCGTTAGCCTATTGCTTTCGGTTCACCGTCTTCATTAGCCCAGTTGGAGCAGAACAATGAACGCGAAACCTCATTATAAATGTGATATCATAGTTTAATGAGCATGAGTAGGCCGTAGCGCCACTGTCCGGGCAAAAATTCCCTAATACCTTCTATATGGCGTAGGCTAATGCCCGGCTCGACTTTCCTAGTTTAGGAGCAGAACAGTAGGACGTTAAACCCCATTTCATTAATTAATGAGACTGTACAACGACAGGCATACGCCATGATAATTGGTTGTTGTAGGGGCTGGAGGGGGGATGCTTAGAGACAAATGAGAAAAATTGGTGTGTCAGGGGTCTTTTGTGGGAGCATGTCTAGACCCGAAGATTTTATATAGTTAGGCCATTTGAGTGTGTGTGTGTGTGTGGGGGGGGGGGGTAGTTTATTGAGGCACAACGATAATTGCAGTCTATAGCCACTTCCATGGCATTTAAATATGGTAAAGTATTTATTATAATATTTCCTGACTATTGTAGCATACTTATCGAAAAAATATAAAATTACCATTTTATTATAGTTTATTCGATCTATTTTGAAATTACAATTCCGCCATCAATGTCCTAGATTGAACATTAAAACTATAGACATGCTTCATGGAATCTAGCTTATTTTACAATTATATTTATGGAAACAAAGTCTTCAAATTTGTTAATCAAAGGAACATTAATGCTAAAAATACATATTAGGCCTATACGTTGCTTGGTATCGTTTGGTAGACTACTGTGCAATTTAATACACGTGTCTAAGACTACTGAATGTGTGTAGGGGTGGATGGGACTTGTTTTAGTGGGCTAGAATGTCGATCTCCGAGCTTTAGATGAAAATGAAAGGTCGTAGCCCTAGTGTCAATCTCTGGTATCAGATGGAGCGCCTTCTCAACCTCGTGAATTTACCAAGAGTAGGCTACTCAGGTTAGCTCCCACAGGAATGCCCCCCATCCTCTTCCATGCGCTAAGGATGATAAAATAATACCGCTCGTCTGCATACCACCCTCGGTAGAAGTGGATGATAAACCCTTATCGACAACCAGAAATACAGACCATCCAGTAGTGCGATTTCACATTCATCATAGTTTGCTTTCCACCGGCTTTAAACTCAAAAAATCTTTCATATGACATTTAAAACCTTTTCCAATGTTTTAAAACTGCAACGAAGAATACTGTCTTTTGTTTTGTCAGCTATACCAGGTTTTTGTAATTTAATTACAGCTATATTAATGGGGTCATTATTAATTCTTGATGAAAACGGAATGAATTTTTACCCTGTTAGCGTCAGTGCAGCAAACCCTTATTTTCTGTACTGGGATCTTTAACGTACTCTGTTAATGACACAAAATAAAGGAACTTGGGTTTCGGTGCCATTCCGTCCCCAATTACAAGCCCCTTCCCCACACCCCCGCCCAGCACCGCTGACAAGGGGAAAACGTTCTCGAATATAGTGATCCCCTCTGATGAAAACGCTTCAGCATGTAAAAGTAAATAAATATTGAAATAAACGACATCAGGGAACTGGCGGAAAGGAAAATGGTATCTCGACCACCATGTCAAAATATTTTATATTCATGAATGACTTTGATTAATAATTACATAAATGATTGTTAAAACTCATCTCAGCAACACCGTTTGGGCCTAAGCTACATTTAATAATCTCCTCCTTCATATTTCTGAAAAACCGGAAGCTAACTATTTCATTTGGTCCACCAGAAAGCGTAAGGAACATATCCACTGAGTTAATTCTAATCTCTTTTACCCGATTACTAGATACTGGTGCCCATTTGTTCATTTCACCATACACTAATACGTTGTCATTTCTGAAATGATAATATTATGCACAAATAGGTAAAGATATACACCTCCATCCATAAGCGGTTGCTCAGCGATTAAGGCGCTTGATCGCCAACCAGGTCTTTGGTTAGCTCCAAGTGGTTGGCCAACACAGGTCCTGACAAGGAACCACGTTTAGTCTTTTGAATCCAAAACCAAGGAACCGTGTGCACATTGGCGTGGATATAAAAGACCTCTTGAAAAGTTGGCATTCAAAATAAGAGTAGGCCATATAGTGCCGCTGGGCAGGCAAATCTTTAAATAACGCAAAGCATGTCGTCTGTCTGTCTCTGTTTGCTCAATCAGTGCAAATTAGTCAGACGCTAAACCTCATTGCATACTTTCATTCATTCTGGCATAGTCTTTTCTAATCTGTGATTTGGTTACACTGTTGGATTCACGCTTCTCCCTGCATTAGTAGAACATTAACCTGTAAACTCCTTAAGCGATAAGTGGTATAAGGTGCTCCTGAAGGAGTACCCATGCTCTGTTTTGAAGACGTCATCCGCCACTATTTGTAGTGGTAATAACCGTTTGAACCCGGAATGTATTTTAAGAAATAAAAGTATTGCCATTCCAGACATCGACATTATGATTCATGTCAACTTACCCAACTTTAAAAACTGGACTATAATAATATAAACAGAAAACTGTAGTTGCGCAGTCAGTGGTTATCTGTAGTGGTTTGCTGTCAGTAAATTCAATCAGTTCGACATTAATATATAAATCACTGCTCATTAGTGTTCCATTGTTTGACGACTGAAATTATAGCGACATAATATTACTAATAACTTGACATTACACTATATATAGGTCAGTGATCATTAATGATGCGATACCTTAAGACTGGAATTAAAGGGTGACATTAATATAAAAATCATTATTATGGAAATAGTTACAACCCCGAGAGTGTAAAATCAATTTGCTAAAAATTTCAAATTGATCCACTGTGAATAGACAATTACGCGATTGACATTTCGACCTAGCCTCGGTCATCATTACTAAAGTTGGTACGATAAAAACATAGTCTCGATTATCCACTTCATGATTAAATCATGAATGGAATTAAGGCAGCAAAGCGGATCATAATCCAGTAAATATCACTGACTAGTAATGACATCGACAGTTGATTATGGCCTGGATAAGTTGATTAATGTCTAATTATATTAGATAACATTTCAGGCCCAAAGAAAGACGTAAAATATTAAGATTTAGATCTTGCATAATGTTTGTTTAATGATTAAAATATGGATTATTTATGTGGTATTACTTAATGACTAAAATGTAGTATTGAAATTAAAACATGAATCACTAATGTAGTATTACTTGTATTTTCATTTTTAAAAAAAACGCCCTTACATTTTGCATAATGAAAGATAACAAAATTTAATTGACATCGCAATGTTAAAACTTACCATATCCAACCCGGTATCTTGAATAGATAAGGAATAACTACTCTTCATGTTGGCAGCCGAGATCGCTCCAAATTTATATCCAGATATATCAGAATAGGTCGTGTACAGATCTCCATCAGGACCAAAATTATTTCCATAGGCCATCTATAAATAAGCTATACGCATTAATATTTCTACATATAAATATTACCGGGAGATTTTCTGACGATCGTTTTGTTGTGGTACTTCTTCGGATTCTAACCCACTTGGAATAATGACAGCTACTTTAAATAAAAGACAGCGGTTAGTCGAAATGCGAATATTGTTTTAATCCTTGTTAGAAGTGCCACCACCAAACTAATCTTTTGGTCTGTTATACCGAAATTTTAATCAGGCAAGTGTAATGGCAAGGTTAATTCTGATCCGAAAAAAATGGATTCTTTGTTAAAATAAAACAAACTGAATACATTTTTGAAGATATGAATTTTTAGGTTACCTGTTGAATTTGTTTATTGATGGCTGTAAAAGGAACGGTTGGTTTTAAAATCAATCCTTCTGCATTACAGCATCTGAAAGAAAGCATACGGTCGAAATACCACTAAAAATATTTCCGGATACCAACGGATACATGTATTTCAATTTCTCTCTCGACAATGCACCGGTTGGTCCGTCGACTTAAGCGCCGATTACCCTAACTTGTTGGTTGAATCCATCGAAATCAATGAGAAGGGGACGAGCATGGCCAAAACGTAATTTAATTCGATGTTCTAGAATTAAATCTTAATGAAAATAAGGGAGTACCTGAGAAGAAGCGTGACGTTGGTTGTTCCTATCTTATCACTTGGACCAACTGGTCCGGTGCTCATTGTTGCTATCATTGCTTGTAATGCCGTGTTTGGTTCGCTACGATCTGTAACAAAAAAACTCCAAAATTGTAACCGACTTGCATCCTTCCGTCAAAATGTATGGTCTAAAAGTCAATAACAACTGAGTAAAATAATAACTAAAAATGTTACTTACGCTAATATGCAAAATGACTTCATCGTATATCATAGTTCAGTACCAGGGCGTATTGTAGAGGAGGTGGGAGGGTTATCATTAGCGTGTTTGTTTAAAGGCACCCCGTTCTTTTCAATACAGAGTTTGTTTATGTAATCCTTCCCCAATCAAAACATATTTCACTTACTATATGGATTACCAGACTGTTCAGTTGTTGTCCAGAAATTATCTTTAAAAGGAGCTATTCCCATGGCTTCAGCAAAAATCGACGAATAGCCAATCTGCCAGTTAACAGATCCTGGAACATTATCTTGCATTACACGAGCCTGATGGATGAAATAAAAGAGAGTTTAACGTCCTACTGTTCAGCTCCGACTGGGCTAGTGAAAATGGGCATTCGCCATGCAGTGTGCTATTGTGGAAATTGAGCCTACACAGCGGCACCCCGGCCTACTCTTGTATCGGATTTCAATTGCCAAGGGATCTTTTATGAACGCGCCAATGTGTACACGAGATCTCGGCTTTTCGTACCATCTGAACGACTGTCAAGGCCTCCGTTCTGCAGACGACTATCTCTTAGTAAAACCAATCGACACCTCAGATTTAACGAACTCAAAATTTTTATCATAATAAGCCCAAATTAAAACGGCAATTTCATAGTTATATTTTTAAAATATATTAAAATAAAGCCCTAAAATAGATTGTATCTATTAACAGTCCTAGCTTGTTAACGAATAATCCTATAATTCACTATTGCTAGTTGAGAAATTGGAAAAATATCATTTTCAACTTCAAATTAAAACGTTTGCAGATCGTCATTGCATGGAGGGGAATGGGAAAACAAGGGAGGTAATTCAAGTAATTGTGTTATTATTTTCTGTGTCAGAGATTTCTATGCCTGTGAAATATTGCCCATGATCGTATCATAGTGAGTTGACAACCTTTTGAGCAAAAGACATAGAAATAATTATGTTTTGACATTCTTATAAAATATGAAATTTCCACTTTAAACATGATTATCCCTATGATACACGGTTTGTTTTATTTATTGACCGTTTTATAAATGGAGATATCCAACTTCTTTGTAGTTGTACACACAATAACCCAGTTTGAGATATCTATAGCCTACCTGTGTAACGACGGGTATTTCTAGAGATTGCATAACATGTCGAGGATATTCCATACAATATTGAATTGTCAACCCATTCTTTCTAGCAGCATTGCCCATTTCCATCATCCATGTTTTAGCAGAAATAACATCAGATACCGTTTCATTGATGGAATCGGTGTTCATGTACATAAAGTCCTAAAACACATAAAGAAGTTCATGATGTACGAAAGGGGCGGGGGCGAATGATTAACGTGTGCGCGTTAGATCAGAAGGTCTGTCATAGAGTCAAGCGACCTGGTTTCGATTCCCGGCATGTACGGACAAGGCGTAGAATCGACTGGCTTATCGCATAGGGTTACTCCGGGTCATCCGGTTTCCTGCCACTGCTGAAGACCAATAACCCCAAGGGAAAAATTGAAATAAAGTTATTCCCGAAATGATCTAGTTTGTGTCGAGTTCGAAAATGGTTGAATTTAGAATATGGAAAATGAAACAAAATAAATGGTGAAATGAAACAAAATAACATACAACACGGTTCTTAGAGGAATGTAGAAAGCATAAAATTGAATTACCTGTTCATAGACAATCAATCCCCAGGTCCTACTGTATTTAAATAAATCATTCCAGAATCTCTTTAAATATATAAAATAAATATATAAATCAAATATATAACGTATAGAAATAAAAAGACCGTGTTTGTGTCGAGTGGACGTTAAACCACATTTATCTCTATAAATATTATGTAGATTAACATCACGAGCAAGTGGTATTTGTTTTGCAAAGTATACTTACTTCTTCAAATGGGAGAGCATTTCCATCATAATCTAGTAAGAAGTTGTAATCGCCACCATTTTGTCGAGCATACGTCGTTTGATTAGACCTTCAACACATAATAAAATAAAGTTCGGTACAGTTCTTACTTTCCGTTTTCAGATTGCTAATTAATTATAACAGGTGAAAGGGGCCAAATAAAGCCTCGGTCACATAATACCGCATACGACACACCTGTGCTTGCCTACTCCATGATCAAACACGATAGCAGATGGCTTCCATCTTGTTTACTGACGGTACTACTTATTTTAAGACAGACTCAGCTTTCCAATTTATAATATCTACGTCATTGGGGATTTCCAATTTATACTCACTGGTTGCTATGACCCGCTATGGCGTTGTCTAGAAACGCGCGTGCTCGCGTTAGTTTAAAATTTTTGCTATACGTTTAACATGGACTATTTGATGTAATTTGCCTGATTTGATTTGGCCCCATTTCCATAAATTTAGGTTGTTTTTTAGAAATTTTTAGCAAATGTTAATCTTAGGTGTTTTTTAATTCTAGCCGAAGTAAATTTTTTTGCAATTTATAGCGAGTTAAGTTATCGTCTCTAAGAGGCGGGCGTAGTATTTTAAATGGCGGCCATTTGCCATCATGTGTATTCTTGAAGTAGGTACACATGATGTAATCGTATGATAATACCGTCGTGGTTGACCTTGGTTGAACACATTAAACGTAGTCAGACTATCTAACCGTAGTTTAACGTAGTTATAAACTACTTCACCCCGCTGTCCGCAATGGCACTACGAGCGTGACCCTAAGACGTGACCGCGGCTTTAATTGTTAAAGGACAATATTGGTGCCGGTCATTATCACATATGTGATAGAACTGATTAAACACTTCCCAAATATAATATTAACACAGAGATCATCGCTACCACAGAGGAGTAATAAAGGATTCATGAATCGGAAGTGACGAACGCCAAAGGAAAACACGAGTTATCTCTCTATGTGAATGACTGGAGTGACGAGTGATGACAGATAAACGGCCGAATTTCTGCTCACTAATAATTCTTTCGAAGACAAAAAATTGTTATGTGGGACCGTAAGAGGTTATCTGACGGTACAATAAAGTAATTAAATGTCATAAGATAAGAGAACACGGGAAAAATAGAAATACTCTGTACAGCCCCTTTGTTTTTATTCATTCTATAGGGGAGACTGGGGCACATTGAACCACTTTGTTCACATACATGTTTTTCCTCATTTCATATCAAATGTTTTTATTAGAAGATCTCTTTATTTCATGATCAAAATTAAAAAAAAAAAAAAAAAATCAATATGCCCTCTTATATGGATCAAACCCCGGTTTATATGGATTGTATAGATTAGACATAATATATGAACTTAAGTACAAGAATTTCCTAGGCTAAGAAGTTAACATGTATGGAAAATTTTTGTCTTTTAAGCGCTTTTTTGAAAAATTCAATGCCTAAGAAAATAATTGACAGCATGTGGCTTATTGATAGAGAATGGGTCTAACAAGTTATCTCACTTCTGTATAGTGTTGGGTTGTATAGTATTATTTATAAAGGATATATCCATGGTGGTTCAATGTGCCCCGGTCTCCCCTACCTTATAAAAACATGGTAATGCACGGACTTTTAATCTGTTTTTCTTTCCTGTTCTCTTATCTAATGGCAGTCAATTCTTTTTAGGAATTTTAAGATATTCTCTCACAGTGTCACACAGCAACTTTAGGTCTTCGGGGGAATTATTAGTGAGCAGATATTCGCCCATGTATCTGTTATCACTAGTCATTTCAGTTAGTTATATAGAGGAATAACTCGTGTTTTCCTTTGGCGTTCGTGACTTCCGATTCATGAATCCTTTATTACTCCTCTATGGTAGCGATGATCTCTGTGTTAATATTATATTTGGACAGTGTTTAATCAGTTCTATCATATATGTGATAATGACTGGCACCAATATTGTCCTATTGTTAAGCAGAGTAGGATGTCATAATATTAAAGAAACAAATTAGATAGACGAAAATATTACATTACCAGTACATGTTGTGAGCTAATACTGGCCATTCGGTATTTTCGTATACTTTTCTGAAATATCAAATGAAACTTAACTTAGAGAGCACAGCAGGTTTTACGCTCTAAAACATATAATGAATGGACAATAACATATCTACAATACCGTATATTATCAATTAGCTTGCTGAACGTTTTGAAACTTTTGCAAGCTTGATTATCAATGCCAGTGAAATAATATTACTTCTAAATTGAATTACATGCACATTAAAACGTTTGCCAGTGTGCATGTCGCCTATGTCAACGTTGTTAATATTCAATGATTTTTATTCACGATAATGTTTCTTACGATTTTATTGCTTTCATTCATAATTATTTGGTAACGTTCTATTTTAATTTAAGTTTTATTTCAATAAACGTTGTATCAGTTTACCTCATTCCAGATGGGAAAACGGAAGGCATGGCATCCCAATGAATAGTCCCGGAACCATTATTCCATACCCCTTTACCCCGTTTATAGAACCAGTCATCATACTGAATATATCTAAATATATTAAATTAATAAAACATTCTTTGAATATATCTCCATAACAATAACAATAGTCATCTTCTAAAACACAAAAATGGATACGACGTTAGTGGAGAACGAAATGATGAGTGAAGAGTGTAAGTTAAGGCTCTAAAAACGTCCGCATGTCATCATCACGGGCAGCCAATGCTCACAGAACAATAATATTATTGGCCAATCATAAATGTAGCTGGACTGGGATTGCTACCAGACTACTATTACCATGGTTTGTTATCCCTACTTCCATTTGAAACACATGGGAATCTTACCTGTAAGGGATGCCCTGCTCTTTCCCGGTTTTTTGTATATCATAAATAGTCTGTTCATAGTCATTACCGTCTTCTGTTTTATGATAATAGTAACCACCTGTTCATATAGATTTATATAATATTGACATCCGTCTATCAGAGTAAAAATGACAATTCAACGGCAACTTCCAAACAAAGACGCAACAAAAACACACAATCAGAAATATCAAAATTGTGGCAAAGCCACCCAAAGTTTATAAATACTCTGTAGTACCAGAACAGCTATAATACATATAGAATTGGCAACTACACGAACAAGCCATGTCCCATATCAACCCAATGTCGTGTACTGTGTAGTATTTAGTTATAGGTCGGTATCGCCTCCTTATAGGAGTTGTGTGAAACCAGAAATAGTATAACTCCAAGACCGGATGTAGCAGTGCAATAATAATAATAATAATAATAATAATAAGTCTCAATTTGTATAGTGCAAAAATACTTTATGGCAGTTTCTATTGCGCTTTTTGTCAAGTTTGAACAAAGTCATTCACTACTGGGAAGAATAAGCTTGGTTGAAAAGATGCGTTTTAAGCTGAGATTTAAAGCTTTCTACAGATTTGCCCAGCCTAATTGACAAGGGTAGTGAATTCCATAGAAATGGGGCAGAGTATGCGAATGAACGGCGGCCTATCTCAAGATTGACAGCAGGGACCGTTAATAGATTTTTATTCGTTGATCGTAAGTTTCTAGTAGGACCATGCGTAATGAGAAGTTCTTTTATGTATTCAGGAGCTTTGTCATGTAAGGCTTTGTAGGTTATGAGAAGGATTTTGAATTTTATTCGTTCACTAACTGGTAGCCAATGAAGACGCTTTAATATCGGAGATACGTGCTGGTGTTTTCTGGTGTTTGTTAAGAGGCGAGCAGCAGAATTCTGGACGTGTTGAAGGTTTTGAATCAGATACTTTGGTAGCCCAAACAGTATTGCGTTATGATAATCTATCTTAGAAGATATAAATGAATGAACAAGAACTTCGGCACTTTCTGGGGTCAGGTATTTTTTAATTTTACTTATTCGATGTAGATGAAAAAAAGATGTGGAACAGACGGATTTAATGTGGGCAGAGAAAGACATATTTGAATCTAAGATGGCGCCAATGTTTTTTGCTGTAGGAGTAGATGTGCCATTTTCTTGTTGAAAAGTTAGGGTTGTTGAATCAATCTTCTTTAGTTGCTGTTTTGTGCCTATAATCAAAAATTCTGTTTTTTCAGGATTTAATTTTAAAAAGTGGGTCGACATCCATCTATGAATTTCATCTAAACAGGCTTCTATTGAATGTTTTGAACTGAGCTGGTTTTTAGTTTCAAAACTTATATAGATCTGGGTATCGTCGGCATACAAATGGATTTTTAGTCCAAAGCGCATAGCAATATCTATCAGCGGTTTCGTGAAGATTATAAATAGCACAGGTCCTAACACTGAACCCTGTGGTACGCCACAGAGCATAGGACGGGGTTCTGATTTGGAACCGTGGATGTTAACAGTTTGCTTTCGATTGGACAGATATGATCGAAACCATTCAAGAGCCACTCCGCGTACACCTATTTCTTCTTCAAGAGTTACGAGTAGGTCGTTCGTATCGAGAGTGTCAAAGGCGGCTGATAAGTCGAGAAGGATTAGAAAAACGCATTGTTGTCGGTCTATAGATTGGAAAATATCACTTGTTATTTTAATCATTGCTGTTTCTGTGCTGTGGTAAGGTTTATATGCAGATTGAAATACATTGTTGAGAGAATTACTCTCAATGTGGTCGAGTAGCTGGATTATACATATTTTTCAATCAGTTTTGAGATATAGCTCAGATTGCTAACTGGTCTGTAGTTTTTCAGGAGATCTGGATCAAGTGCAACACCATCGACCCAACAAATAAACATACTTGCCTAAAAAGATCGTAAAAGTTTATTGCAAAGGAATATTCCTTAAATATACAATTAAATGGCGTCACCTTGATACAGACATTCCTTCATTTTAAATTATCATTAATGGGTAGGACAATACTTCCTAACCAGGTTGGCTCCGGTCTTAAGTTCCAGCAATAATAGATGCAGCTATGAGCGGCGTGGTGTGTGCAGAGGACCTCTGGCTTTGTCCATATATCCGAGAAGCAGGAATACTTTCCATGGGGAGTTACTTGCAAAATCACATTATCAGCAACCCCTTGAGACTACAGACATTCCTTTAATTTCGGTTATCGTATATGGGTAGGACAATAATTCCTAACCAGGGAAGCTCCGACCTTAAGTTCCAATAATAATAGATGCCGCTGTGTGTACACAAAACCTCAGGTTTTGTTCCTCTACCCGAGAGGCAAGACATACTTCCCACGAGGAGTTACTTTTCCCCTCGAATGGATATTTGATAAGCTAAATTTTCCTACCATTATCAGTCCAAAATCCAAGATAGTTTATCGTCATATCAGATTTTCTATAAGATGATTCTTTACCATAAAAATCTCTCATTAAACTGCCCCATTCTTGAAAAGCCTAGATAAGATAATTATGTATGGGAAATACATAAACATTTAAACTGTTTATCAGCAGCTTTCTACATTTTTGGTTATCTTTCAAAGAAAGCTATGTTAATGCTAATCCAACATCCAAATCAAAGTACCAAGCAATCCCAGTCACAGTTTACATTGTGGTGAAGACTGAACGGATGATTATTGATTTTTGTCGTAACATGAACGTAATAGGAGAAACATAAATTATCCGAGGGACTAGATCACATTTGTCTTGTCAGTCCCAAAGACACTTCTTTGGAAGCTGAAACCCAGAATGATAGACCCAATTCCTTGAACGCTTGACTACCGCACATCCCAAGCAAGTTATGGTATTGTAATAAAAAATATTACTGTAAACTACAGTTGCAAAATTACCTTATTGATGCCGTTAGGACTATAGAATATCATAAACTGAGCCATGAAATCTTCAGGAACTTCCATCACTCCGCCCATAATTCCCCAATCAAGAGTTTCGGGATTCGTTGAATTATCCATCATCGTCGATGCGGACATGAATTCGCTAAATGGAGCTATGATCACAACATTATCTTTCTTGTCAAAGAATGCAATCGGTCCACCAGCAGTACCAGTTGTGATTTCAACTTTCCCTGGTGACCATCTGAAATTC
Organism: Patella caerulea; assembly: GCA_036850965.1. Classification (NCBI taxonomy): domain Eukaryota; kingdom Metazoa; phylum Mollusca; class Gastropoda; family Patellidae; genus Patella; species Patella caerulea. The sequence goes on from JAZGQO010000021.1 coordinate 19,122,045, forward strand.
GGTATAGTTAGTTATAAAGAGTTACGATGATTCATTACGCAGTGAATATTTAGTGGCCTGCTATTTTCCCTGTTTAAATTTCACCTTTGCTGATTGTCCCTTTTCCCTTAATCATTTGATTAATTTGATTAAAAAAATAATTTCCAAAATTTTACTTACGTTCCAAACTTTAAATCTTCATTTCCAAACATCATTCCAGCGTAAGCCATGTATCCTATTTCACCTTGCATGGAGTCATCTACAACAAATCCTGGAAATGCTGAAATAAGCAAATCTTTGTTTCCAGCGGATGTTCCTGAAGTTTTGTTGAGGTAGTGCTAAAACATGAACATATATTCATAATTGGTAAATGATACGAAAACCTGGTGGCACACCACAAATAAATTCTGAAAAGACTGTGATAAACCAGCCGGCTAAACCATATTCTTATAAGTTAAACTTTTACCTAGCATCGTAGAATTATGAAAACCTGTGGCACTAACAAGGATGCAAAACCGAGGTCTCATGTACGAACTAATACATTGGCTGACAGTTGTAAGTCAGAGAAGAGTGGTAAAATCTCATAACCCTTGATGATACCTACACATATAACCTTGTTGATCAAGTGCTAGACCTCTATTTCTTGTTTTGCACCTTTTTGTTTCTGGAATTACAAACGTTCACGTGTGGGATTTGGTTATTGTTTCATGGGTTATTGATGTCCACGTAAATATTTATAAATACCTGTTGCAGTATTAAGTAGTTCTTCTGGTCGTAAACCTTGAATCCAAGAGCTACCACATTATCATCTACTCCTAAATACCATGTAGCTGTTTCAAAATCTCCCAATCTATCAGTACCTTGATGAGGTGTATCTAACAATCCTTTCAATTCTCCTCTAGCTGATGAATATTCCTTCCAATCTTTTCTGAATCTCAGTGGTGAATTTTTAAACCAGATGACATCGTTGACAGTCATGTTATAAATCTGGTCATCAAACCAATGGTTGATCCGCACAGGACCAGGTGTAACTCCATGACTCACCTCGGCTGCATGAATACAAGAAATATAAAAAGTATAGACATCTTAGCTAATGTGTTTGCTGTGTGTCACGGTAATAATTATTGTTTTAAAAGATTTTAAGCCTGTCCTTCGATACAAAATATTTTATTCACAACCCAGAAATAAAAGTAAAATATAGCTACCAAGTAAAGCCAAGATGAAAAAAGTTGTCAGCCTATTCGTCATCTTGTATCTTCTTGATTAATATCAATAGTTTGTTCATATCTGGTTAAAATAGGGCAACAGAAGATAGTGTCTGTAATTTATCGATACAGATAGCCTGATCGATAAACAATAACGAGTACATCCATCAGTACGTTCATGGACAATTTAACATGTAATATTAACCTTGGCCATAACGTGTGGCAGTTATATAACGTTACAAATTTGGGTCAATAATTATGGACTTGTGGTCATTTGAAGGTCTTGGTGGCTATTTTTGACCTGGAAGGCCAACATCATTTTTAATGATCTTAATGGGTTCTTTGCCCCCCAAAACATAGGAATATACCCCCAAATCATCAAATTTGAGTAGATAGATACATAATTATGATCATTAAGACGTTTCGGTGGCCATATTTGACGCCACGTTAAAAAAACAACTTTTCCGGGGGTCCTACTTTGGTAAACTTTTGTTATGTTATAAAGTACACTAAACCCTGCCAGGATCAGTTGAGAAACATTTTGTTGGAATTTTATGGGGGTTAAAATGGATTTTGACCTGACTATATTGCCGGCGATCCCTAAAGAATTTAACTAAAAATTATAAACCACCAGAATCAGCCACAGTCTGCAAGATTGGATGTCTATATCCAGTTCTTTTGTTTCTTGCTGCGCAAAGTAAGATCTTTAATATTTTGTTGTAAATGAACATTGTCAGTACAATTATTTATTATTGTTGACGGAATAATATGCACTTGTTGCTGCTTTCCACGATGGATGGTTTGTCGTGCGTTTCTCTCAGCCTAGGTCTGTGAAAATATTATGTGGAATGTTATAAATTCGTGGTTCACGAATGGGGCTGACCCAGTCGATACATAACATTCATTACAAGGTTTCGACGCAATAAAAATTTAAGACGTGCAAAGCAGAAAACATGGGTACGGGGATCAGCATACAATGACCCCAACTTGAACCCATAGAAGGGATTGGGTAAGCAACAGTCATGTACTTGTTGATAAAGGTGGTGTCCAAAACAGGTCCTGCGCATCTAAATTGTTATTTACAAAGTATCGCTTTCAACTATTTCTGGTGTAGCAAATGGCTCCCGGGCAGGCATACATGCTCAAATAATATAAAAGGCATTGACAGGTGTTGTTCAACATTGCCACTCGTACTACTGCATCCGTTTCACGGCTTATCTTTCATGGACCAAGAGACATTTTTATATTGCATCCCACCCATAGCTTCAACAAAGGGAGAAGATACTCCTTTTAAGCAATGGTCCGAACTAGGGCGGTAAAGCCCCCGTCAGACCGGAGTGGTGACCCTACTGCGCTCTGCGACCGAACGGCGGCCTGAAAATACACAAGGTCGTCAGCAAGCGTGAACACAACGCGGAAAAATGTCCCAAAATTACAAACTTAAAAAAGTCGCGTTCTTACTGCGGCCTGTGCGTTTATATAGCATTCTCGCGGCGGTTTCGTCACGATCTCTCAGCGCTTGTGGCGTTTCAATTGAGATCTATAAGCTTGGCAATGGCGGTCTTCGCGAACCCGCGTCGCTCAACCACACGTCTTATCTGGACTACACGTGCGTTTCCACCACGTGATCACGGCGACTATGCAAGCTGGTTTGATTTTTTTCGAATTTAAAGATGACCTTTTTTGAATCGTCTGTTTTCAAAGCAAGTCGTGCATGAAATGCATGGTCGCTATAAGCGAATAATGCAAGCTTAGTAACCGTGCCATGGTCGTATTAAGAACTCCATACACGTTGTGGGAACCTCATAAAATCGCCATATGCTTTAGAGGTAGCCCCATGAGGTCGTGATGCAGTCGTGCAACAGTGGTGGAATCATCGTTACATCGCTATGACAACGCCATAAGGTCTCAGAGCGCTTGGTGGGGTCCCGGTCAACGCGTTAGGGTTGTGGTGAAGACGCCATGAAGGCACCGTTGCAAATGTCACAATTTTCGCAGCGCCTTTTCTACGTGTGTACTGCGCGTGTGGTACGTTCATAGAGATGTTACCACGCTTATCGCGCGACCCTCGCGACCCACCACGTTTTCTCTGTTTTCAATGTCATATGACAGGACCTTGGCGTTTTCTTTGAACATACTCAAAACAAACGCCGTGACTCAGCGATCATTGGCGACCATGGAGACCACAGAACGATATCTCGCGTTTCCACAGCGCTCAGGGTGATCTTGGCACGCCCTGAAAACATTTTTTGTCGCCGTAGCAGCGCAATAAGGTCTTTTGCGACCACATCACGTTCTCGCAGCTTTCCAGATCATATGCGCATGTTCAAAACAAACGTCGTGGCTCGGCGATCATTGGCGACCATGGAGACCACAGCACGATATCTAGTGTTTCCACCGCGCTGTTACCACGCTTATGGCGTTCTTAACTCGCTCTGAGACCATTTTTTGTCGCAGTGGAAGCGCAGTAAGGACGCAACTCCGGTCTGACGGGGGTATTATCAAATTGAATACGCGTCTGAAATATTTAACAATTCCATAGTTTCGTTTGCTAAATACACATGATATATCGTTGACTGGCAAATTACGTTAAATAGGTTAAAAGAAGTGTTAATTGTAGCTAAGAGCAGACTGGTTCTGCTGAAATGAACTTTGTGATAAAATTTGAATGGCAACTTACAGTTATCTACTTTAACTTGCTCTTCTCCAACTTTAGGCCAGTTGTTAATCTAATGACATCTCGGCCGGTAGTCCAGGATTCCGAACAAGAAACGATCGTTTACGTGGCGTATGAATGGGAATCACATCAATTGGTAGAGGATATTAATGTATACTATCTCGAACTGCCCAGCTAGAAAGTAATTGTTTTCAAAGAAAATTCTAATATTTAAAAGGTGCTCATATCTGACCCGATTCCGTTAAATTGTAACATTTGGATAAAAAAAAAGTTTTTTCTATGTGTGAAATAGCTTTATTTAACGTCCGCTTCCACCGAAGTGATATCGCAGACAAATTGATTTTATCCAAATGTTATATAGGGAATATTAAAACAAAACATTTGGGTCACCTGTACGTGATAAGAGTAATGTACTTTAACATGTCCTACTCAAACCTTAAGTCGTTTGTCAATCTAGTGAAATTTAAACCATACATATCTTTTTAACACCAGTAGCCTTTAATCCCATAATAAACCAGCGGCTGCCAGGCAGGATACACCCACATTTTCGAGAGATGGATAGAGAACAAGTTTTTCGTACAATCAAGGGCCATAATTCATGAAGTTACAATTTGATATGCGCAAATATCGAAAGGAATCAAGATCTTTGAGTTATAAACATGCATTTCAAGTTTCATCAAAATAGGATTAAAATTGTGTGTGACCTCTAGAGGGTCTACAACCTTGATTTACCATATTTTTTAAAACTATTCGCGTACAAGGCGCGGCCATTTTGTTCAACAATTTTGGTTAGATTTTCTCGAAATTCAAACACAATCTTCATTACGGTGTAACGGTGATATAATCAAACATTTATTTTTTCATAACATTTATATATTATCCGTCAATAATTGTGACCTCCAGAGAGACCACAAGCTAAATAAGGGCGATTTTTCGTACAATCAAGAGCCATAATTCAGGAAGTTACAAAACCGATATGTGCAAATATCAAAAGGAACCAAGATCTTTAGGTTATAAACATGCAATTCAAGTTTCATCAAAATCAAATTAAAATAGTGACCTCAATAGGGCCCACAACCTTGATATACCACATTTTTTTTACACTATTCGCGTACAAGCGGCGGCCATTTTGTTCGGCAATTTTGGTCCGATGGTCATGAAATTTGAACTGAGCCTCCACTACAGTGCAGCGATGATATAACCAAACGTTTATTTTTTTAAATCGGGTAATAATTGTGACCTCCAAGCGATTTTTCGAACAAAGAGGGGCCATAATTCAGGAAGTTACGATCCGATAGGCGCAAATATCGAAAGGTGCCAAGATCTTTGAGTAATAAACATTGATGTCAAGCGTCATCAAAGTCAGTTCAAGAATGTGACTTCTATAGGGTCCAAAAGCTAAAAACGTGATTTTTCGGACAATTAGGGACCATAATCCATGAAGTATCGATTCGATATATGCCAATATTGCCAGCAGTCGAGATTTTATGGGATAAACCTATATTTCAAGTTTCACCAAAATCAGATAAGAATTGTGACCCATAGAGAGTCCACGGTCATGGAATTTGAACTGAGCCTCCACTACAGTGCAACGATGATATAACCAAACGTTTTTTTTTAAATCGGGTAATAATTGTGACCTCCAGGCGATTTTTCGGACCAAAGGCGGGCCTTAATTCAGGAAGTTACGATCCGATAGGCGCAAATATCGAAAGTGCCAAGATCTTTGAGTTGTAAACATTCATGTCAAGCGTCATCAAAGTCAGTTCAAGATTATGACCCCTATAGGGTCCAAAAGCTCAAAACGTGATTTTTCGGACAATCAGGGACCATAATCCATGAAGTATCGATAAGATATATGCCAATATCGACAGCAGTCGAGATCTTATGGGGATAAACCTATATTTCAAGTTTCGTCAAAGTCAGATAAGAATTGTGACCTATAGAGAGTCCACAAAAAATTGTTGACGGACTGACGTCCGGACGGACAGGAGCGACGGCATAGCCATAATACGTCCACATGAAAATGTGCATGAAAATGTGGGCGTATACAAATCTGCTAATGGTAGGAATCAAATGGTGGGGAATGTGCACATTTAACAAAATAGCCCTAAAATGAAGTTTAAATAGCATTATTTGTCTACTCAGTAGACCCAATGTTGGAAGATTCTTTACAGAATGCAAATGTTGTAGACCTGGCCCCGAGTTCATAAAGCATTCTCAGACTTAAGTTAAAAATACTCTCAAATTGTGCGCACTTTTTTCTAAAATATAACTCTTATTAAAACTTTTGTTGGTTTAATGTATTAGATGACAGATGTATTTCCTAAACAGGGATTGAAAATTGTGTAAATTCTTAACTTAAGTCTTAGAATGCTTTGTGTACCCCGGCCCTCCCGGCCCTGGCTAATAAACCAAGTAAAATGCACCACTCTCCTGTATTTGAAGATAAGAGAGATTAGCACCTGGAATGTTATCGAATTACCTGATCTAGGTTAGGAATTGATAACGGTTGAATACATCTAAATAACCTAGAACAATATGATGAAATAAATCGCCTTCTTATATATACATAACAACATGCCTGGTGTATTGTTAATTGCAGCTGTCTTTGTTGTCTTTGGTAAGTTATTTCGTATAGTTTAAAACAATGAGTGGGTGTGTCTTCGATAGGTTATTTCTTATTGTTAAAATATGAGCTCAAATATAAAGATGAGCTCAATATTCAGAAAAATAAACGACACATATAGATTACTGAAATGCCCATAAATTTCTAGCCATCTACATCAGCAACTGTTTTAAGTGCCCAAAATATAGAACTGTTAGTTTGTATTTATGTTAGATAAAAAGGGAAAGGTTGATTCGTCTTCTGTCGCTGTGTGCCGTTACTGGACATTTCATCGTGCCATACATGGCATCATGTCAGCTGCTAGGAAATGATACCACATTACTTAAAAGTACCAAAGAAAATCTTGAGGTAATGTTATAACGAATAAAAATATTTAAATATCAGTTATTTCCTCGAATTCTGAAATATATGGCCGACATGAATTTTTTTTTTGTTTCCAGTCAATTGTTGTGAATGTGTGACCCCTGGTCAAGTTCAAGTAAATCATTGGTTTGATGACCAGATTTATAATATATCAGTTAACGGTGCCATTTGGTTTAAAAATGCACCGCTCGTGTTTAGAAAAGATTGGAAGGAATATTCATCAGCTAGAGGAGAATTGAAAGGATTGTTAGATACACCCCATCAAGGTACTGATAGATTGGGAGATTTTGAAACAGCTACATGGTATTTAGGAGTAGATGATAATGTAGTTGCTCTTGGGTATAAAGTTTATGATAAAAAGAATTATGTTATTCTCCAGCAGGTAAGAATTTTTTTTGTTATTTTCAATCGTATGTGAATTGGCAGCGTACATCGGAAGTAAGAAGAGACGCTTTCAAACACAAGGCCGCCAGAAGATGTAACCGGTACAGTCCACGACATGAATACCAGTGTATTTGGCATTAATTTGTTTGATACATGCATAAACACATAGGTAATAATCAGCTACCTATTAAGTTCATTACTGGATTAACCGCAACTTTCCTGACTGCACATCTTATTTGACAGTAGATATCGCTTGTATGATAAATTACATAATCTACTGCTTTACATGAATTTGATTGGTCAATCAAAAAGGAACTACTTTCTTTTATTTTAAAGAAACCACTTATTTTAAATAAAAAGTGACTTTTTTTGTTAAAAAGAAACTGTTTTTATTTAATTGACTTTGAAGGAAATACTGGGTCAATATATAGGACTTTGCAATAGCTAAACTACAGTCAAAAAACTGATATATCACTACGCAGTAATGAAATTAGGTCCAGTAAAGGTGAAATTTATACCAAAGAATTATATTTATTAATTTCTGCATGTAAGAAAGGATTGGGTGATAAATAAAATCTCCAACTCGTGTTTTTTGATATCAAAAAATATCAACACTCGTTGATAAAGTAAAAAAAAACTCGGCAGAGCTTCGTTTTTTTTTTTACATTATCAACTTGTGTTGATATTTTTTGATATAAAAAAACACTTGTAGGAGATTCTCTATGTACCAACAGTTATAAATTATACATTAGTACAAGGGGCGCAGATATAGTTACATATTATTCACCAAAAGTAATGCCCCGATCTTAAAAGACACTTTCAGCCACCATAGGCGACACTGGCATGAGCAAAATCAATTTTTAATTTGGACGTAGCGCATGCAACGTCAGATAACAGAGATTATATTGAGGTTGTTATAATTTCAGCATTTCTTGAATAAAACATCAGGGACCTCAACTGGCAACAAAGACCTTCTTATATCCACATTCCCTGCTGTAATGATTGATGATACTATGGCAGGAGAGTTAGGATACATAGCTTACTCAGGAACTCAGTACGGTAGTACTGGAATGGAGATAGGCACGTAAGTACTTTTCGTCACGCTAGCAGATGAGATGCATCTTACAATACTTTAGGCAATATAATGTCTAATTTAACTTTAATTGCAGCTGGGCTCCCGGAAAAGTAAACATGAACACCGGAACCGCAGGTGGGCCCACCATTTTTTTTGATAAGAAAGACAATGTGGTTATCATAGCACCGTTTAGTGAATTCATGTCAGCATCAACCTATCTTGATACCACGCAACAACCTAACAGATTAAGCTGGGGTATAATGGGTGGAGTCATGGAAATTCCAGAAGATTTTATGGCACAGTTCATGGTATTTTATAGTCCCAATGGGATAAACAAGGTAAAAATGCAATGCACGTACATACTTTAACATAAATACGGTAGTCAACTTGATTTTTCAACTGACATAAAATACTGTATGCAATAGGTTTGGTAATTTTGTAAACTTTGAAAAACGATTATAATTCAGGCATTTGAAGAATGGGGAAGTCTAATGAAGGATTTTTATGGTAAAGATCCATCCTACAGAAAAGCTGATATGACGATTAACTATCTGGGATATTATACTGATAATGGTAAATCTGCCGTCTTAAAATTATTATCATGTCATTGATATTTGAATGAAATTTAACAGCAGCTAACGTGATATCTCTACGTTAAATATCCGCGCAAGACTCTGCAAATTATATGAGAACCTCGGATCTAGGGAATATTGTTTACAACTAAACTACTGGGATAAGGAAAGATGCATTAACAGAAATTGTTTAGAAAAGTATTATATTGAAGAAACGACGTTAAACCCCATATGATTCGTCTTTATACTTTTGATTCAACAACGAAATAAGTAGTTCGGCGTGGGCGTTTTCTGTTCATTTCTTAATGATATCGGTGGAAATGTCTTGGGAGTGATTAGAAGAGCCGTGATTCCATTGGCTGTTTATAGTACACAACTATCTCGGAGTTATTGTAGAGCTGTAATTTCAGTGGTTGTTTATAGTACAAAGATGGCAATTATAACACAGCACTTGTTAAAAACCCCGTGTTTGGAGTAAAAAATAATATATACATGTAGATACGAAAGAAAATACACTCATTAAAATGTATGAATGTATTATATTTAAATATTACCATGTAGAGAAACTTCAAATCCATTTAATCTAAACTATTTACTTTTTGTGATGATTCTAGGGGCCTATTATTATTGGAGACCCGAACCACACAAGACCAACGAACAAACCATTTATGATATTCAAAGTTACGCATTAAACTCCAGTATTCCATACAAGTAAGCTTTAAAAATTACAATTAATAGGGTTTGTTAATCAAAAAAAATATTGTTGTACTCATGGTTGTAAAAAAGAAAAGTCCTAACAGTATTGGTTTTGCGAAAACAAACCACAGCATAAAATAGACATTTATCTGTTCTTTTTTATAATTATAGATATATCCAGTATGATGAGTGGTGGTATATCAGAGCCAGAGGACCAACTGGATTACCAACAGGAACTATTAAATGGTCTCTTCGTCCTAAAGTATTTCCATCAGGAATGAGGTAGAACACAAACGTCTTGCGCATCAAATTAGACCACATTTCCTTATCATTTTCGCCTTTGTGCCATTTACATGTACATTTATATTTTCGTACTTTAATTGTATGCCAGCAAATGTAAAGACATTATTAATTAGACCAATAACTATTTCCACCGACGACGATGAAAATCACCAATTAAAGGGGGCAATTGGTAGTCTATACTAAATACTTGAGTAGTGTTATGAAATGATGTAAAAATATGATGTTATTATTTCAGAAAACTTTATGAAAATACCGAATGGCCTGTTGTAGCTCACAATATGTACTGGTAGGAATTTATTACCTTGAAATAATATCATAATACATAAACACCAGAAAGTTTGATACGGTTACAGGAAATCACTTTTAATTGCAAACTTAATTATGAATTAATTGATTTGGACACGTTAGAGGTTCTGGGCTAGATTGACACCTGCACCCAATCATCGCCATGCATGATGGAATTGAGATGAACTAATAGTTTTCAGGGGATTAATATTTCATCTTGACACTTTATGCTTCATTTCACATTTATCTTTTTTTCTTTTATAATCAAAGTATAGGTTGTAAAAGTGAATTCAATTATATTTGTCGTCAGGGTATTACACTACTATATATATACTATATTTCATCAAATGTTCACTGTCAGCTATAATATTTTGTATTGTGGAAATAATTTGTGTATTGTTTTACCTGTAATCATATTAATAATTGAAAGTTTTGTTTTGCAGGTCTAACCAAACAACCTATGCCAAACAAAATGGAGGCAACTATACATTCTTGCTTGATGAAAGCGGCATGGCATTACCATTTGAAGAAGTTAGTTTTAACCCATTAAATTACCTATATTATTAAATCCATTTCCGGAATCCCGGGATTGAGCAAAAATTCCATCCAGGAGCCCGGGGTAACAATTTTCTGGATTTTTTAAACACCTAACCCTATTATTTCTTTGATGTGGTCTGAAGCAGTTAGCCTTGTGTTATTACCATGTGTGTGCTTTTAATTGAGGATCATAATCGAATCAATATTTAATATAATATTTTAGGGATTTTGGAATGATCTGTTCAAAGAAAGTAAATTATGGGGCCTCGCAGTTTATGAACAGGTAAGTTATTTTGGTCTATGAACTCTCGCTAGACAAAATCTCCAAACTACGTCGAAACTGATTCACGGGAAATGTTTTTCAATTTCGCCCTTTCGACGGCTTTGGTGTGTGAGAGGTAAGTAGTAATTGTATAGCTGCGTATTACGTGCTGGAGCCCGGGTTCCGGAAAGATGCACCGCTCAGTACACAGAGAGTTTTATGTATGGATACGAAACATGTCTTAATATGTGGTATATGCGTATCCCTAGCAGATTAACGCCCTTCTGCCAAATTAAACCGAATTCTTGAGAAATGGTTTTTGCCCACTTGAATACGAACATTGTTTTGTACGTTGTGTACAATTCTTTTTTTTTGTAAAGGAACTTGGATTTGTATATTGTAGGATTATATGAATGTCAATACGGATGCGATCAATGCTACTGTTTCCGATGTTGTTTCCGGGAAGACCTGGTTGATGGATATGGGAAACGCTGCCAGGAAGAACGGCTTGACGATTCAGTATTGCATGAGCTACCCGAGACATGCAATGACTGCACTCGAAATCCCTGCTGTAACACAGGTAAAAACAAACCTTCTCAACTACATTTATTCCGTCATTATTCCACACGGTATCCGTTGTTGAATCTGGGTTTAAGTATGCAAATCAAACCCGAAGTATAAGAATTGGCGTGCATGTGTGTGTGTGTGCGTGTGTGGGGTATGTGTGTGTGTGTGTGTTTATGTGTGTTTATGTTTAGATTGTCTGAAGTGTGGATTCAAATATCGAAATCCTAAAGTGTGTCAATGTAATTATCCTAGCAATATAACCTGTGAATTAAACTGATAACGTCAAAAGTTTTTCTTTCCAGGCTCGTGTCTATATGGATAACCGACCCAACACCGACCATTGGACAATTGGAGTATCATCTTTATTTGCCGAAGCTATGGGCATAGCACCATTCAAAGACAATTTTTGGTCAACGGAAGTTCAAACGGGAAATGGATACAGTGAGTTTTCTACAGCATATTCGGGTTCAAGCGAGCTTAATTCGAACCATCTCCAGATGACTATTATCTAAGAATGACTGCAAATGCTCTGAACTTGAAATTCCCAAGTAACGGATCAATTATTTTTTGGGTTCATATGATCTGTGATCTGTTGATATATCTTCTATTACCCTTTTTCAGACCAAACTGAGCCACACACTTCCATTCATGCTGCAATTTCGACTTTGAGTACTGGACCAGTTGGTCTTGGCGATAAAGTTGGGCACAGTAACCCAAATCTTATAATGAGGTTTGTTTATATAGCTTGATACCTTTCGTGTTAGTGTATGTGTATTAGAATTAGTGCCCTCAAACAGGACCATTTAGGATTGGCACTGTCCTACTAAACTGGCTTGCGGGATTGTCCATTTAATGTTTTATTTTTCAATTTTGCATTATTAGTACTGTATGGTGGTTGGCTGACCGAGTGTTGAATCCTAAACTCGTGGGTTTTCTGCGAGTTCTTCAGTCTCAACCCACTGTTAAACCATCTGCTTGACAAGAACAATGTAACAATCGAAATAGAATTAACATTTTATTTTAATTGCAGATCTTGCAATGCGGAAGGGTTAATTTTGAAGCCCAGTAAACCTATAACAGCTATTGATAAACAAATCCAACAGGTACGTAAAAAGTCTGTACATTATAACTATATGCTTTTACATAGGCGCATTACAACGTATATTATAGTCAAATCTGTACTCTACTCTTCAGGCGCTACTTATATTGTCCTTCTTCCCTTTCTTATTCGTGGAAAACCAAATTAAGGCGAAGTAAGAACGACGCGGTACTTTGCGTAATTCTTTGATCGTAGCGTTGACGTCACGCTCAGTTCCAGGTCCACTGTAACGCTTGTATTTGTTATTTCCAGATTGCCAGATATTTTTTCTATGAATTGTAGCATTTCTTATTAAGCCCAATTCAAAAAGTTGATAAACAAAGAAATACATAACACTGTTTTGGGAATGCATAACACTGTTTAAATGATTTTCTAGATGGCGTTTGGTGGTAATATTGGACCAGAAGGTAAAATCTATACAACATACAGTAATATTGACAACCATATATTTGGTATTATATTAGCAGCTAATATTTCCATGGATTATACACTCAGAATTCAAGATACTGGAATTAATATGGTAGGTTCTCAAAGATGTGATGGACATGTTATATCATAGTTGATATAGGTTTGTTATATACTTGAATTAATACGATAATATTTTGATTTCTAAAAAAGCATAGCGGTTTAAGGAAGAGTAGGTAAAAAATTGTCCCTCTCGTGTTTACAGGTAACCATGGAAACATAAATTACTATGAGTTCCAGTTAGTCCCAAAATAACCAAAGTTTTATGTTGACAAAATATTCTTGGTATTCATACAATTCTTTACTTTTTTTCTTTAAGACACAAGCCGCCATGGTGATGATTAGTGATTTGTATATAAGCGATACTCTGGTAACTTTTAATGAAAGTCAGCCATTAAAGATAACCACATCATGTACAACCAAATACTTCTGTTTATATTATTACAGTCCAGTATTTACTGTTGGGTAATTATACTAGTATTTATATTATTATAGTCCGGTATTTAATGTTGTATATTTATATTTATACTTTTACAGTCCAGTAATTTTTATAATTGCAGATCATTTCTTACTTTGTTTACCTCAAATTTCCAAAACAGTAGGACTTTAAACCCAATTTCATTTCAAATGTCCAAACCACTTTTGCATTGAAAGTAATCTATCTAAATATATTCTACTGAAGACTTTTTAACTGTTAATGAACGCTAAGGTTCCTCACGTTGTTTTTCTCGTTAACCAATTTTGGCGAGCAGTTTTTTGAACTGTTCAATATTTTGAACTGAACAACTAGACACGCTAACGGATATTCTCTCTTACATTTAAAGTAACATTCTCAGACTTTCCTGTATAACATGCCTCTTTAAGCATTTCGTACCAGCCAATAAGGATGTATGTTTTATTTTATTTTCAGAAATGACAAGGTCATGATTTATGGTGAAGTTGATAAATGGACACCTATGTCAAATAATCGAGTAACCGGAATCAGAGTTATTTCAGATGATCTTTTTCTGCAGCTTGTCGGTGTCCCAAATGAAATAGTTAGTTTCCGGTTCTTTAGAAATATGATACCGGTAGCAGAAATTGTCAAATGTAGCTTAGGACCGACTGGTTCTGCTGAGATGAGCTTTAATAAGAAAATATGTACCAGTTAAACATAGATAAACGTGTTCTTAAAGTCATAAAATGTGTTGTTATTCTGCACCTTGCTGCTTGTATACTGCATACCCGAAAGTCAGCGGGAAAAAGTTTCAGGAACACAAACAGAGCATGTTTTACCGAATCCAAAAGTCTGGGCGATAAGAGGAGTCTCCTCCCGGATATGAAAGAATGTTTAAACTTTAGTTTACATTAAAAGTGCATTATGTAAGCTCGTCGTTCTTGTTATACTAGTTCAAAAATAGTTAATGACAAATGGATATATAGAAAAGAATGTAAAATGAAGTTTTGACAAGATCTAGCAAATATTTTCATATTTTAATCTTTCGGATGTTTTAATCCATTTAAGTCCCAATGATTCGATGGTTTAGAGATTCGATTATAGGCTTACCATGTAAACAAATGTTTAAATAATAGTTTAAAACTGCAATATGCTGATTTAATTCTTACATAATGCACCTTTAAAAATACCAAGTGGTTCCAAATCATCTTCCTAAGTTATTGTCTAGTTGGAGTACGTAATCCTTTAGTGGCATTTAGCGATTGGAGACATAGTTTAAACAGATTGGAGTACATAGTTTACACAGTTCTCTATCTTGATTACTCACAATTTGACCAGCTTGTCACAAAGTGTATGAAATTTCAAGCCCCGTGTCGGCCCAATGTCATGATTTAGCAACGAAATACTATAATCTTGCTTCTTTTTCCTTTTTTTTCATTGGTATTCATTGTTTTGGGAAGTGAACCTTTTCGCTACGTGTTGCAAGCATGGACTGTTACCCAAATCTGCCAGTCGCTTTATATTCACTTGATAATATCATTGATATTGCACAAAGCAATAGGCCCTGTTTATTACTCTGTTTTTAGTATGGTATTCCAGCAGACGTTTGGTTCCATGGCGACAGCTATTTAGTCCAGCATAATCAATTCAGATATTTTCTCTAAATTCCAAAATATCGACCTATTTCTTTGCCGATGACCTTGGGCTTTTTCTTAACAATATGATTACATAAAGGCCCTTTAAAAGATCTTAGCGAAAAATATAGGTGGCGCGGGCTTGTTTTGACCACATCCCGTTAATGCTGAGAATGCCGAATGTTGACGAATTTAATTTTCCGTTTATCATAATTTTGGATACATTTTGAACTGATATTCTCTTTAGAGAATCAACTTCCAAACTGTTACAGTGTTGAAATCCCTCAAACGTAACTAAGCTTTAGATTCGTATGACATTGTATGAACGATTAAACACACATTGTGCAAGAGTTAACTCTGACTATTGCAGGTCTTTCTTGGACTTATCCAGACCATAACCAACTATCGATGTTATCGTTAGCATGTGATGTGCACTGGATTTGAATCTGATTTGCGGCTCAGTGCCCATTGATGATTTAACACAAAAATGGATAATCGAAACTATGTTTCATTTCGTACCGACTTTAGTAATGTTGATCGAGACTAGGCTTAAAATTCAAAAGCTCAAATCTCGGTTCAGAGTGGATCAATGTGACTGCATGAGCTTTTCAGCACATTATCAAATCTCCAATAGTGTCCCGTTAACTAAAACGTATGTCAATGTATTACTTGACACGGTACATTATGTTTAGTGGAATTATGCTCATCATTTTAAACGACAGTATGCCTTTAAAACCAAATCGAAAAGTTTTATATAATATGACCTTCATCTATAAGTTAGATAAGCTTTGAGTTATTTTTATGTTCTCCTAATCTATATAATTGGTGTTATCATTATTGTATTATATGAGGCTAAGTAGGTTAATATAAGATAACGATAAAATATGTTAACCTCGAACCAAGATAAAAATCAAAACACTCTCCTATGACAGATCTGCAATTCACCGGCATGGCTTGGTTGTGCTTAGTTGTAGCCGTTACTGTATTTTGTAAGTTTTTGTTAAATAGATAACATTTTAAATCGTTGTTATAGCTCAAAAATAAACAAAGTCTCGATTATCCATTTTTAAATCAAATTATTGATGAAGATCGTCTAGAGAGTTGATTATGGGCTTGTCTAATGAATAAACGTCTAATCAATAATCCATGTAATATCTGAGGCCAAATGAAAGACCTACAACAGATAGATTTAACGTTTACATAATGCATCTCTCATTGATTGAAATAATTATTGATGTTTAAGTTTTGTCTCACTTTCGCAACGCTTGTACACGTATTATAAAATGATCGGGATTGTTATAGCTTTATCATGGCTGATACCAATATATCCAAGGTCACTGTCGTGTACCAAATACCACAGGCCTCTTGAAAACTCTTTTAACGCTTAAATTAAGACTGGAAAATGGCAAATGAAAATTCTTTTAACGCTTAAATTAAGACTGGAAAATGGCAGATGACATATATGAGGAAGTGTATTCTTAATCCTATAGAACCTCTGATACTATTTGTGAGTTATTCTGGAAGTTGATATAACTAATAATTAAGAAGTGTATGTCTGTATATTCGCTTATCCATTACTGATATAACCCGTAGAAAGCGCTGTCTGGTAGGGTACAATGGTCAACTTTTGACAATGGAAGTCGATACCGTGTCATAGAAAACTGGTGATGATTCTGCATGATAGCGACACAGATTTTAATTAATTGGATTCGCTAATCCACCTTATTACGGTATGTAGGTCAGGTCAAGTGAGAATTCAACAATACTCAAACCTCGGGGACAGAACAAGAACATGCTCACCATTCTTTCATCATCACGTCTTTCTTTCAGTCCAACGTGGTCAATGTGTGACCCCTGGCCAAGTTCAAGTAAATCATTGGTTTGATGACCAGATTTATAATATATCTGTTAACGGTGCCATTTGGTTTAAAAATGCACCTCTCGTGTTTAGAAAAGATTGGAAGGAATATTCATCAGCTAGGGGAGAATTGAAAGGATTGTTAGATACACCTCATCAAGGTACTGATAGATTGGGAGATTTTGAAACAGCTACATGGTATTTAGGAGTAGATGATAATGTTGTAGCTCTTGGATATAAAGTTTATGATAAAAAGAATTATGTAATTCTTCAGCAGGTATTTATGAATTCCTTAGTTAGACCATCCATTTTGGTTTGTAATAACAGAAAGTTAAATGCATTAAACAAAATCATTGGTTTTTCTATCTTGATGGTCAGATCTTACTCCCATATTTATGAAGCAAATAAAACTATACGACCTTTTCATTCATTTTGGTAATATATGCTATTTGCAGCATTATTTAAATAAAACATCTGGGACATCTGCAGGAGACAAAGATAAACTTATATCAGCATTTCCTGCTATTATGATTGACGGTACCATGGCCGGAGAACTGGGATATTTAGAATATGCTGGGATTCAGTTTGGTACTAGTAACATACAGTTTGGCACGTGAGTGTTCAACTAATTCAATATATTTGTGGTCAAATGAAATGAAATAGGGTTTAACGTCCTGCTACAGTAAACGTAGGTTCAACATCCATTCAACAATAAGTCGAGGCTAACGTCATGGTACATTCTATAATTGCATTAACTGGCCTGTGTTAGACCACCACAATCTTACCCCACTCTACCGCAATACATAAATTACAGATATTAAAGGTCATATCAGAAGATATTTCAAAAATATGAATTATCGTTACTCTATCCATAAACTCTTTTCAGTCTGGAGTATGTTCTATTTATTAAATCTGATTCATGATGTTTCCGTTTCAGCTGGGCACCAGGAAAGATAAATATGAGTACAGGAACAATGGGTGGACCTGTTGCATTTTTTGATAAGAAAGACAACGTGGTTATCATCGCACCGTTTAGTGAATTTATGTCAGCATCAACCTATCTTGATACCACGCAACAGCCTAACAGATTGAGCTGGGGTATAATGGGTGGAGTCATGGAAATTCCAGAAGATTTTATGTCTCAGTTCATGATTTTTTACAGTCCTAATGGGATAAACAAGGTATGTATTTTTTAGAATTTCTTTCTCATACAATACCGCACTGTATGATAATTGATCTCACATTTCGATATTCACCTTACTTGATAATAAAATTCAATCACATTCAACTGAAACCAATGGTTAAATACAAAGTACACGGAACAAATCTGTAGAATTTGGGATGTTATCTGGATTGTGAATACATCACATGGCTTAACCAACCGGATTCAAATATCCCTTTTACAATGCCAGTATGATCTCTAATAGGCTTTTGAAGAATGGGGAAGTTTAATGAGAGATTTTTATGGTAAAGATCCATCCTACAGAAAAGCTGACATGACGATAAACTATCTGGGATATTGGACTGATAATGGTAAGACGCCTTTAAGGATTACAATTATATAATTTTACATAAATTTGTAAACTTAAAACATTTATTGGCAAGACGACGAAATCTATGGTTTATTGGGTTTTTTTTGAACAGCCAAATCAGGAGATACCACTTAAAATGTCGATGTAAATTCGCACAGATCTATGATTCGCTTTGTGCAAACCAGAAAGCACCATACTTTCGTGTAGGGTCATTGGGTATAATTTTTCCGTTTTAGTCACTGATTTCGTACAAATATGCTGTTAGTTTTCTGCATTTGTCATAGTAATGTCATGAATTAATTCAACTGTGTAAATTTCGAATTACAGTCTTGGAGTTATGACAGTATCCACCATCGTAGAACGATACTTCGACACCTCACCCACCACAACTCTTCTCCAAATTAAACACGTTCTCTAATCATATTAATAATTGACTAGATGATAACAGTAAATCATTTTCATTCTTATTTCCTATTTCTCTCTGAGGTTAGGTGCGACTTATTATTGGGTAACAGAGCCACAGAAAACATATGAACAAACTATCTATGATATACAAAGCTACGCCATGAAAACCAATATACCATACAGGCAAGTTTACACTAGTTATTTGATAAGCTGCAATGTTGCTCTTCTATCAAACGGGGATAACAGGATACGCTATCGCTATTCATGGTTTGATTAAGTAATATCCATTGCAAAATTATCTTCAGCTGCCATAGATGACAGGATCATGCAACAACTGTGAACAAAATGAATGAAATAAGGGGTTCCGTCCGACTTTCCGAACCTACTGGGATAATGCAGACGGGTATGCGCCACACATTGAGATGTGAAAGAAAGTTGGGGCTTAACATACTACTGTTTCGCACTAACCGGTCGAATATGGCAGGGTTCTGCTTTCGAGGCATCAGGGTTGACATTAAGATAATTATAATATTCTGGTTCGGTTTAAATAATTTTATCCTTATTTTGTAGATATGTCCAATATGATGATTGGTGGTATATCAGAACTAGTGGGGCCGCGGGAACTGGGACGATCAGTTGGACGCCTCGACCGGGTGTCTTCCCATCTGGAAGACGGTAAATATCAGTCTTTAGCATTTTATATGTTTATGTGACATGGTTTACTTATTATTTTATCGATTATATCTATATAATTAAGAAAATATATTGTTTTTGAGAAACAAACGAAATGCATGCAAAATTACCGATTTTTAAAATTGACACATGAATGTATAACGAAGTATGTGATGGAAAACTGAAAATATGTAATAATAGACGACAAGCAATATCAACTGTACTGTAGACCGTTACAAAATAGAGCAGCAATCTATGTACGAAGTATATAAAATCATAAATGTATTAAATAAGACCGTATGTTATATATCTACCTTCTTTTTGGAATACAGAAAGATTTACGAGAATACACAATGGCCTGTTGTAGCTCATAATATGTACTGGTAAGTTATTTTCTATTATTTAAACCATGGTGAAGGTCGTGGTCCTGAGAATCCCACTAAAATGCCATTATTGGGCAGAAAAAAACTTTTGAAACAGAAACATATGGGGAACAGGTTTCATTTGGAGGATTATTTTTGTGTTAAAATGAAATGAAGCAATTCGGAGCTAAATCGCTAAAATTTGCGACCGAGACTAGAAATTGACACAATCGAGCCGCTACGCATATAATGCTGTAATATGAATGTATATAAACTGATTTACATTCATCGGTTTCCGTTTTTACTCTAATTTTAAATCAGTTATGTTTGGCGAAATAAGTCAGCAGTCTCAAACGAATGTAAATTAATAGCGTCTGGTTATTCCAGTCTACATCCGCCTTTTGATTTGGTGCAATGTTTCTAGCCTCGTTCCTCGAGACGCTTGTTAGAACTGAGACTGAAATGGTACATGATTCGTGTACCATTGGTTCATTGGTAAAATGTTTCTTTTGTCTCAAACATTGGATATCAGAAGCCTACCTTTTCCCGGCAAGATCATTGCATCAATGTTGATTTAAATTGACAAATAATTTGTGATTTCAATGTTGAAGATTTGGGATGATATTGAGTTACAGACTTAGCTACTTGAAATGCAATTACAATTGCCAACCCGACGGCTCTACTATTTCTTTACTCTGATTTTTTATTAATGGTAGACTATTTTACTCTTTATTTACCTACAGGTCTAACCTTACAACCTATGCAAAACAAAATGGTGGGATGTACAACTTTATTCTTGATTCACACGGCCATGCTTTACCTTTTGAAGAGGTATACGGTTCTTTGTTCTGGTTATATAAATCTTGCTTATTAATTTTATCCTGTTTCATAATCAAGACATTCACCCCAACCTGTTACCGTACCCTCGTGAACCTTCAGACTATATCATCACATCTTGTATTCTGGCAACAGTCTTGTAACAATTACCTATATACGGGTTTTCTGTAGCAAGCCAATAATTTCTTAGGGCACGCACACTATGTCAACAGCTTCATTATAGTATCATAATATATATATGACTTCCAATATGAAGCCAATCCAATGTTTTGCGTAATTAAAAACCAAGATGTTTTAACCTTAAAACATATATTCAATGCTCTGCAACAAATGTTTCGTAACGTTATATTTCTAGAATGACCTGTTTATTTCTATTTTTATCAAGAAGCCGACAATGAAAAAGGCTTCTATATATAATTAGTATTGGTTGGGATTGACAGAAAGATGTTTTAATTTTGTTTTTGTATTTCAGCGTTTCTGGAATGACCTGTTTAAAGATGGTAAAACTTGGGGATTAATGGTGTATGAACAGGTAAAAGTTTATGTTGACCACCATGGAGGATTAAGGCAAAAGCCACGCGTAATCATATTTTGTGTTTTCCTAAGCTCTCGCTCGGTTCCATAAATCCTGCGTCACACCACATATCCAATGTAAACTAATGCTATTCATGTAATGAATGAAGACATACAAATGCCACTGGGATTAATGGTGTATGAACAGGTAAAAGTTTATGTTGACCACCATGGAGGATTAAGGCAAAAGCCACGCGTAATCATATTTTGTGTTTTCCTAAGCTCTCGCTCGGTTCCATAAATCCTGCGTCACACCACATATCTAATGTAAACTATTGCTATTCATGTAATGAATGAAGACATACAAATGCCACTGTTATTTCTTTTGGTATTTTGTATCTGATGCATTGATGGATACTTGAGTAATCGGCCCCGTTAAATTTTTTGACTTAAGTCCACAAAACCTCAACCCAGTTCTGGTAACAACAACTGAATTGGCCTTTTCAAGATAAAATAATCAAATCTTATTCACTATCGTGTGATAACAACGTCGCAGGTCTTTTAGAACATCAAACACCCCTTTTTGCAACAGTTACGGAATACCGTAAAATGTTGCGTGGCCATGTGTGTTGAGTACGAACAATCCTAACCAGTAAACAAAATTAGAAGTCCTAAAAACGGTGCCGACAAAATAGTATTATCACAAATAGAATGAGAATCATTTTAAGAATTGTTTTTCAGGATTTTTTAAATACAAACTTTGATTCGATCAACGCTACCGTTTCCGATGTTGTTTCCGGTAAGACCTGGTTGATGGAAATGGGAAATGCTGCCAGGAAGAATGGCTTGACGCTTCAGTATTGCATGAGTTACCCAAGACATGCCATGGCTGCATTGGAAATACCCGTTGTCACTCAGGTAATTCTTAAATAGTGGGTAAATTATTTTAACACTTCTGATCTATATTATTCAAATATATTCCAAAGAAGAACCGTCGTATATTTAGCTAGGCATGTAAACACTATAATACTTCCATTGCAGGCACGAGCATTTGCAGATAACCGCCCCAACACTGACCACTGGACAATCGGAGTATCATCTATACTTGCTGAAGCCCTGGGCATAGCACCATATAAAGACAATTTTTGGACAATGGAAGTTCAGCCACAAAACCGATATAGTAAGTATGATAAGCAAACAGAAAAAAACGTCGTTTAGGTTAGGAATCTTTTTTTATTATTTAACCCACTTGAAAGTTTGTGTCTTGGGAAAACACACAACACGATTAATTGTTAAGAATTGTTTTTATTTTTAATGCTATCCCCTTCAGATGCAACAGAGCCTCATACCGCCCTTCATGCTCTTATATCTACATTAAGTACCGGACCAGTTGGTCCCAGTGATTTGGTTGGATATTCTAATCGCAGTCTCATCATGAGGTATGTATTCTATAATGGCTTGTTAATTTTTTTCCGGATTCAATCATCAACTTATACCCCAGAAAGATCGAAATGACCATCTCTTGCAAATCCTTCAATGATTGCTGCATCTCTTGAATATCTATCGAATCAAATTAATATACAGTAACTGGAATGGATTCATGATAAAAATAACTATTTTCCCAATTGGACGTTAATTACAAAACAGTGTCACTTAACAATTTTTAGTACTTCGGACAGTGATCCCTTTAGACAATTCAGATCCCGGACATGACGGCTCTCAATATATACCTATCATGGATCCCTGTTTGGCTAGGAATGATACCACATTGATACGTACAACTGTTGTGTCGTATGCAGTCTTCACCCGTTGCGACCTGTCCGCCCAGCATTCAGTTTATTTTAAGCTTTGCCTGTCTAATTCACCCCTCATAGACTTATATTTGAAACAATTAAAATATGCTGTGCTTAAGATGACCCATGACTTGTCCTCGATATCTTCTAAGCTGTATACTGAAAGTGTTTCACGAATTAACTTATTGGTATTACTTGGCTATCATAACAACGAATCTTGTTGTAATTCTGCGTTTTTGGTCAAAAGAACCAATATGTAAATAAAAGTAATGAATTTAGAAACGTTCTGCGTACAGAATAATGACTATGATTTCTGTTCACTGTACATGTATATACATAATTATATTCATATAGTTCTTAAATAATTTTCCTGTCATTAAACATTTGAACCGTCTATTTGCTCTAAGGTTTTAGATTTCCATTGTGAATATCTTGGTATACTTAAAATAGATTTATTTATTGTATTATAGAAGCTGCAATGCGGAAGGTTTAATTTTGAAACCAAGCAAACCTGCTACAGCGATTGATAAACAAATCCAACAGGTAACAAAAGATATAACATTTCCCGTGCATTAAAGGAGTCAAGTGATTTCATAACAATTTCTGTGATCATTTTAACATTGTTTTAGATTTTAGCATTTTTTCTTTGATAGAAGTCCTTGTTATGCACATGTATGTTCGATCTATGGTATTTTGCCCAAGCAAAATTAACGATAAGGCAACCGAGATAACTCATAAATGCAAGGATTATCGACCTTCTTAACTTTAGGTACATTGTGAAATTTCCAAAATATTTTCCAACAAAGGCCGCATTATTATAACTATGGAGGAAAGGATTTACTCTTGGTATCTTACATATTACAAATATTTTATTGAACTGAACTCGACTGAAACAAACAAAGCTAACCTAAACAAAAACTTCATTTCTAATAAGTTTATGTCCCTAATTGAGCGCTGGGAAAATAAAATAAGGCATGATATTATTATATAATATTATTATATGCTTTTTAGTTTGATGCAGTATCTTATAAGGGACACGTGGTATGGTTTCGTATACAGTCACATTTTCTCAAAGCGTCCTTTTCTTTATAAATTATATACAGTTGCCTTATCCTTTTGTGTCTAATCCGTATAACAAATTCGACTGTTTTAAAATTTTCTAGATGGCGTTTGGTGGTAATATTGGACCAGAAGGTAAAATCTATACAACATACAGTAATATTGACAACTATATATTTGGTATTATATTAGCAGCTAATATTTCCATGGATTATACACTCAGAATTCAAGATACTGGAATTAATATGGTAGGTTTTAGTTTAGTAAAATATGATGGATATGGGATTTATTAATATATTTTTGTTACATATCAAACATATATCTTGTATAACACTTGTTTTCTAAACGCCACATGATCATGATATGTAATAAACACTGAATGTATCGTTAAAGAACCCATAACATTAATATCGGAGTCACTTTTATGGCCAAAATTCTGCAATATGTGTTAAATTAATACTCTCTTTTATTTCCTATAAATGTTTAGTTTATAAAATGTTGTTCTCAAATGAATTACCATTTCAGATTGCCGGCATAGCAGTTGGATTCATTAGTTTGATGAAAGTGGAATCAATATGTCTTCCAAAGGGAAGTTGGCATGCATTAAATGCCAACATACTAAATAGTGTCCCATAGGTGAACACGTTTCGTATAAATGATGTGAAATTCCTTCCTTCATTTATATGCTACAAATTTTCATCAAATATAATAATTATACTAATGTTTTTTTCAGACACAAGGCAGTATGTTGATGAGTAGTGATTTATACATCAATGTTAATCTGATAGATTTTAGTGAGAATCAACCATTAAAGATAACCACGTCATGTACATCTAGAAACTTCTGTTTATATTATTATAGTCCAGTATTTATTGTAGGGTAATTTTATTTATATTATTACAGTCCGGTATTCACTGTTGGGTAATTATATTTATATTATTGTAGTCCAGTATTTGCTGTTGGTTAATTATATTATGTTTGTTGAAAATGATAATACTTCCCGGTAACCGATATCTTGTCCAATTCAGATGACCGTTCCCCCGCTCACCCCTCAAAACCTAAACAACCTCGGGATGATAGTTTTGAGGGTGCTGCGGCATCTGTTGGTAAAAATGCCAAATATTGCATATTTAAGCAAATGAACAAATACATTGTATCGAAAGTCGAAGACCTAATAAATACACGACTATGGATAGGAAAATAAATATCAGAAAAGATATATATTTGTTAATAAAACCTTTGCAGAAAATGAACCATCACTGTTCTCGGGGCTAGACAAAACATATTTCCAAAAATAATGTAACGTTTTGAACAAGCGTCATCGAAACGGGCAAATCCAGATACTTACTTAACCTGATGACACTGTAAAACAATCAGCAATTTTTGAAGCCTAACTTAAAGTAGCCAAGTCTCTAACTCAATATGATTGAAAACACAAATTATTTGCCAATTTAAATCAACATTGATGGTGTTGTCTTACCAGGAAAAGATGGGCTTCTGATATCCAATATTTAAGACGAAATGATTTTTTTTACCATTTGTACACGAATCGTGTACCATACGGCGTTTCAGACTCATTTTCAGCTAGGGATCCAAAGAACAACTCTAGGTATACCCCACATTACATCTCAAACGGTGTGCATGCGCAATGAATAATATGTAGACTGGAATAACCAGACGCTATATATATTGTGATTCAATTGAGACTTCTGGTGTACTTCGCCAAACATAACTGATTTAATATTGGGAGTAAAAACGGAAACGATGGAATGTAAATCAGTTTATATACATTCCTATTACATTATTATACGACTTGCGACCCATTTGTGTCAATTTCTAGTTCAAAAATATTAGCGATTTAGCTCCTTTAAGCAAATGGGAACTGAATTGTTTTTATTTATTGTATTTTCAGAAACGATATGGTTCGGATATATGGTGAAGTTGGAAAATGGACGCCGATGTCAAATAATCGAGTAACCGGAATCCGAGTTAATTCAGAAGACCTTTTTCTGCAACTTATCGGTGTTCCTAATGAAGTAGTTAGCTTTCGGTTCATCAGAAATATGAATGAAGAAATAGTTGAGTGTACTCTAGGAACTTCTGGTGTTGCTGAGTTGAGTTTAAATACTAACAAGTGTAACTATTAAGACGGGTTTTTAATGTGATAAAATAAAAATATTAATAAACTAAAAATTACCTTATAAATTAACAAGCTATGAATTTTGTTTTTCTGTTTCTGTGTTGAATGGGTTTCATCAGGTGTATTATTTATCATGTATAATTTCAGAAAAGTGTGGTTTTTGGTGTATGTATGGGGTGGTGATTTCGGGGTATTTGGTGTTATACGTTTTAATTAGAGGGACAATAAATCCATATCCACACATGTGATATTTACCGTGTGAAAATGGTTTTCTGAAAATTCCATGAACAACTTGTTTGGATGTCCTTTTGACGTATCGAACAATACCGTCAAATATTAAATGTGTCTTGCACATTGACGTTGGATAAGTATTCTGTGCATCGTAGAATCAGAAAATAAAGCCTGTCCATTTCGTCGGGCGGGGTGGCACGATGTGTAGAGTAGATAGGAGTTTAGTGTGGCGTGTTTGTAATGGGGTTTAAATTTCAACCATGTATCCATAAATTTTTTTTTCTTTCGAGATTCCGCAATGACTATGATTGGAGCGTGCATAGAGTTCATTTTATAAATGAATCTCTCGTCTTGATTCGATTACAATCAAGACCATATAAATGTGACCGATATCTATATAGAGCTCTGGATTATCACTTATGTCTTGGGGGTAGAATGAATTCTGTACCTCCTAAAAGAAATATAAGAATACTTGAGGCTAGAGAAGATCCCGTCGAAAGTTAACACATTAATCTGCAGGTACGAAAGTTTAAGTGTGGGAGAAATTGTCCGGGCAACATATAATATGTTCTGTCAAGTTGGTATGTTAATGTATAAGGAAATAGCGTCCATAGTCACAGTGACATTAGGTATAATATATTAAGATGTTCAACTATTTGCATAAAATGCGCTATATCTATAATGCAACTGGGGGCGTAAGTTGCGTCGAGTCAGAGGCGGATCCAGAGGGGGTGGGGGTGGAATGAAATTACATCACAAAGTGATCCTACATCAGTATAAAAACGATTTCTCTGTTTAAAAAGCTCAATTTGTATGTATGCCTATGTAATTTAGAGACGATGATGGCAGATTTCCCTAACGGAAAGCTGGCAACCCCCCCCCCTCCTGCAAAAATTCCCGGATCCGCACCTGTTAGTATTCAACTACAAATGCTCTGATGCGTTCCGTGGTTGTGCAGTTTCAAGTATTAAATGGGCCTATCTGGTACTTTACCAGGTATAAGACATTAACGAATATTGAAGAGTGAATAATTAAAGGCAAAGTTACTTGTGGGCGTATGAATATTGCGTGCAGGCGTGTGATTGAGTAAGACCGACTAGGTTTATCGACGATTTCTTTTCTATCGAACATTTTACTGAGGGGTAATGCTATATTATTGATGTATGGTCTGAGTCTGTTCAATCTTTTTAAGATTATAGTTGTGGGGATTATTACGATAGCGAACAATGATGGCGTCTCTTTCGCTTTGATCCCTAGAAATGACCTCAGTTTAAATTCACATTTAACTGTAACTCCCCAAATTACTCATTTGTTTTGGATCTGGCTAGCATTCCGAATAAATCCTTGCCATCGTGATAAATCAGACCAAAATGAATGAAATGATAAGAGGGTTTAACATCTGGACTGATGGAGACGTCCGTTAGCTGTCAAATGTTATTTTACGTGTATTTCAATGTTTGCACGGCACCACGTTTTCACGTGGACAGACGACAGGTCAAATTTTTATTCAATTTTGACTAAACTTATGCCCCTGATTATACGAAAAGAGTGTGGGTTTTTTATTTTAAATTTTTTTTTTCATGAAACTTAAAATGTGTGTTTATAATCCAAAGATCTCGATTCCTTTAAATATTGGCGGATATCGGACCGTAACTTCGTGAAATGTGGGTCCTGATTGTACGAACAGGATCATCTAGAGGTGAAAATTTTAACCCAATCAAAGCCGTTCACAACAACTACCTTTCAACCATAAAGTCAGTTGTGTTTATATCATCCTGTATGATCTCGGTTCCATTTGATATTCGCGCATATCAGACCGTAACGTTCTAGAACATGACCCTTAATTGTACAATTTTTATCCGATTAAAAACATGTTAAATTATATCAACTTACAGAGCGGATTGTGTGAAAATCGGATTGAAGCTATGGCCACTGTCCATATACAAATAGTGTAAAAGTATGTTATACCAAAACTGTGGACACTCTATAAGTCACCATTGTTATCCTATGGTGATGAAACTTAGAATATATTTACATGTATATATCCCAAAGACCTGGGTTCCTTTCGATATTTGCGCGTATCGGACCGTTACTGTTTGTATGATTGTTTTCTGTCAATATCTTACAAAATGCATAACTTTCTATCCAATAATAAGGCAACATTGGTTATAAAAAATATTTTAATAACAATTAGTATATAAAAAAAAAACAAAAGAAATTTATAATTAACATTCATAAAAATCTGGTATTAATGAAATAGAAATCGGGCATATATAAAAATTACAAAAGTACTAATTTTTACATTTATTTACAGATACAGTTTACATTTTCTTGGTTGTTCGATAAGGTATATGTATGTCAGGGCAATAATGCCGATGACGTGTAAGTTTTGTCATCTCAAATAGGGAGTCATTGGTTAAGCTACTAAATACTGCAAAAGATTACTCAGAGTACAATGTAAAATTCAGTCCTGAAAAGACAAAACGTCTCGTTTATCCTGCCAAACAAATCATACTGTTGATGTCATGGTAGATGCTTAGGCATCGTCAAATCAGAACTTCACTTGGCCAATATATATATGCATGTAATTGTGAAACGTACATGCCTAGTTTTTATTCTCATATTAATATCCCCCTTAAAAGTTTTATATCTGTATATGCCTGGATAAATCATAACCTGTTCACAACGATTTTCACCTCAGTTGTGATATTTGGTTGTGCTTTAACAGAAGGCATACGAAGATTGTTAAATGCATCTCAGATGGGACGTGAGAGTTTATTACATCATGTTTGCAATGATATCTCAGTTGAAGCAACACTTGACGAAAGGCTTATT
Source organism: Patella caerulea (assembly GCA_036850965.1). Classification (NCBI taxonomy): domain Eukaryota; kingdom Metazoa; phylum Mollusca; class Gastropoda; family Patellidae; genus Patella; species Patella caerulea. Next base: position 19,151,450 of record JAZGQO010000021.1, read on the forward strand.
GAATTTACTTGCAGTAAGTTAAGAGGTAATAATGAATGCACCTTGCAGGCTCTACATGGAAGCCAGTCTACAGTATGTTATAATTTAAATGGGATTTGTTATAAGTATTAACTGAATAAATACGTAAACGTAAATACAATTAAATAGTGTTAATACGCAATATATTAATTGAGTAGTGATGATGATAAAATAAAAACTGATTTTACATTGATGCGAGGTGTAAATAAAATTATAAACATTCTATATACAGAATAGCGATTGTATGATTAGGCTTGACTGTACATTATACAGTTATACATTTTTCTTTGAATATTTGTAGGTGTTCTCATTTACATACGAATAAATGAATTATTATTATTCACAGTTAAAGATTACGTTTTCCCCAAGCAGTTCGCCATAACATTTAGATTATATTATACTTTTAACAGATGTTTACATATTAAATTTACGTTTTCTTTGAACATTATTTCACAGATAAAGTTTACATATACTTTTAATAGATATTCACAGACAAAGTTTACAATTTCTTTAAACAGTATTTCACAGATAAAATTTACATATACTTTTAACATTTCTTAACAGATAAAGTTTACATATACTTTTAACAGTTACTCACAGGTAAAGTTTACATATACTTTTAACAGTTATTCACAGATAAAGTTTACGTATACTTCTAACAGAATTTCATCAACGCATTCACTACTCTAACACCATCTTGTTTGTGACGTAATTTGGGCAATTAATATGTAATTCGAATCAGACGTTATTATGCGAACAATTCACAGAATAAATATAATTCAATTATATCACATTTTCAGCGTAAGAGGATGGGATGGGGCCGTAATCATCGTCACATTCACTGACACCACCACATTGTAAACCAAGGCAACCACCAACTTGATCTATTGTCGTTTATTGATGATGTCATTTACGGGTTAACTTCTGTCTTTTCCATTCTAAAACACAGTTTTCTACACTGGATAGAACCCCATTTAAATGTTATATTTGACTTATAAAATGGCACACTTCCTCCTTCTTTTAGGTTTCTTTGGTGGCGGTAGGAGTGCTGCTAAGATTGCTTCATCAAAAATATTCTTCAAACCTTTCTGGAAATAATAACAAAAGAAAATTTATTAGTGTACAGGGTTAACGTCAAATAGCATGAACAAATTCGTGAAATTTAAAAAAAACAATGCCAACTCCATAACATTTATTGGCCTATAACAAATTCTTAATCTTAAAACCAACATAACAGTCCAACACGTCATGGTCAACCGATTACTTGGGGTGGGGAGCAACACCAAAGGCATCTATCGGTTCCAATAACACCTTTGTGGGTGATTTACCGCCTAAAATCATGAATATTCTCCAAAGCATGCACGAACAAGTAAATCTAAATGTCTTCTCCACTTCTAGACCAGAATGCAACGAACATTGCCATTAAAGTGGGTGAAATGAGTCTACATACCTGAGTCAAAGCTGAGCATTCTACATATTTAACAGCACCAAGTCGTTTTGCTAGTTTTTCACCTTGTTCTACTGTAATTGCTTTTTCTTTCTTTTTGGCCAATTTTTCTATAGTTTCAGTATCATCTCGTAAATCTGTTTGTGTTCCCACTAATAAAAATGGTGTTTTTGGACAATGTAAAGTAATTTCTGGGATCCACTGTAATAATAAAAATAATATACATACATAAAAATATTCAAAATTAGAGAGAAGGGGAGGGGTGGGGGTGTCCAAACTACAAACATTCATAGCTTCCTCCAGAATTTTCAAGATGCTAAAAAACTTTTTAACATTTAACAAGATATGGGTATGATGAAAAATATTCCTCTGGTAAATAAAACCACATTAATACCTAAAATACACAACTTACCTTCTCGGTGATATTTTCAAATGATGCCGGAGTAACAACAGAGTAACACACCAGAAATATATGCGTATGAGGGTAACCCAAAGGTCGTAAATTATCATAATCTTCTTGACCAGCTGTATCAAATAAACCCAGTGAATACATTTCACCGCCAACTGTCAAATTTACAGAGTAACTATCAAATACCTGGTGAACGAATAAAATACAATTAATTTCTGATGATATAATGTAAACTGCGTAGTAGAATAAATACGAAATGTTCAAATCCAATTAGCAATAAATCAAAAGTACTATATGGACCAGGAACTAAGCTTTACGTCATCATCCCCATTGGAATTGTCACTGGAACCGCCATCTTGCAATTGGCCAGGGAACATCCATGCCAAATATTGAGGTTAGTGGGGGCGGTTATGGAAGTGTTCGTTCCAGTTTTAAAAGACACTCGCACTATGTATTCAAGAAGTATTCAAAATTGCAGCCCGACTACAAGCGTGTGCTTAACTTTAATATGAGTTGATATTAAACTGTGAATAGTATTATTGATCTATCGTCCTACTTTTAAGCAACAACCGTACTGTTAATGAAGTCATACTTTTTTCAAATTCCAATCGCACCGGGATCGAACCCCCGGGTAAGATAACCAGCACCATGCACTCCCTGATCATCTTTAAGTTCTATTAAATATATTTACTTACAGTAGGTACATAATCCCTAGGAAATTTATTGCAAGTGTACGAAAAAAGCATACACGTTTTACCAATGGCACCGTCACCAACAACTACACATTTCAACGCCTCCATGTTTGCTTTCGTTTCACCAATAAACCCGTTTTTCTGGAAGTTGAACATATTATTTATTATGTTAAATATGTAAGATAAAACAAAGTGTCAAGGTGAAGAATTTATTATATTAGGCTTAAATATGCCTAAAAATAGGCCACAATAAGTCACAAAATTTAGCGTTAATTATATTAAGATTTAAAATGTAGCGACGTGAAAGGCGATAGTCAGGCATTATTGTTCAAATAAATAGAGAGAGGGAGGGGGAGTGTGAGAGAGAGAGAGAGAGAGAGAGAGAGAGAGAGAGAGAGAGAGAGAGAGAGAGAGAGAGAGAGGGGAGGGGGGTTAACGTCTACTCAACACAAACTAGATAATTTAGTTACTAATACATGGTTATTTCAATAATTCTCTTAGCCGTAGGGGTCTTTAGTGGTTGGAAGAAACCGGGGGGCCCAGAGAAAAGCCACGAAGTTGGACAGGCGAACCAACACCGTTACATACAACCGGGGAATCTAAACCACGTAAGTTGACTCATTGACAAACCTTATTGTGCAACGCGCAGGCGTTTACCATTACGCCATCCATTACGCCAACCCACCTCAACTAAATAAACGGTAACAGGAAATAAATGACCTTTTTCAGAGTAATTTATTCAAACGTATACCTAGCTGTCACCGACCGTCCTTTACAGTGACGTATGGTGTGTTAACAACTCACTATTGCTTTACTTTTTAAATATTCTACAATGTCATATCCTTACAGTGTAAATAAAGTATGACATGTTCGAGTTAATTCATCAGAGAGGCATCAAAATAAATTGAACCTAATCAGTGGTCAAACAAAATACAAAGCCCGGTTGACGAAATCGATAAAACCGGGTTACAAGAGCAAGTATATAGTACAGTTTTGGTTAGTTAACAAACGAGAATATTCTACAATTTAACTATAAATCTACTAACTCTCTTTGATATCGATAAAAAATAAACGTCTCGGGTTGCTTATCGGGAACTTGGTGTGTTTATTTGTCGATTCAATGTCAGTTTTGTATTTCGTAACAAATCTTTAAATCCCTACATCTTGTCTCACCACTGACTAACTACTTACGACAACCCTATTTCAGTTTTTTTGTGACCTAAATAAAGGATTTAGTATATGTACATAGCTTATCTTATTTACCTGTCACTGTCACTAATTGGTAAATCTCACTCACTGTTATATAAACTCTTCTCAACGATGTAACAAACTCAATATAACTAATGATTATCTTCCCTCGTTTTATATTAATCATCTACACCTATTAATAACTGGTATATTTTTAGAACACACCTCAAGTTAGATTTTCCAGACTAAACACAACTTTCAACTCACTATCTCTTAGAAAGATCACCCAGGCATTTCAGTATGAATACATTTGGCCTGTTGTTATTTCGCAGTTGAATAGACACGGATTGTATATAAAGGAGTGGCAATAAAAATCGACTTTAAATATGATTTCAACAGTTACTATAGTCAAAGAAAAATTAATACTCACCTACAGTAATTTCTACCTGCGTTGGGTTTGCATTTACTTAAGATCGGGTATTTAAAATGAATAAAACGAATACCGTAGCTCTTAGGTCGACCTAATAATCAGGTTTGGCTAAATAGGGCAACGGTTTGGGTCACCTTGTATATACAAAATCGTGGTAATTGTCAACAACATCACGTGTCTAAATATAATGAAAACATATCATTGTAAAAATACTAGTTGTTTCAAATGCCCTTAAAGATTTTTCTTTTGTTGTTTATCATGAACTTTGGGATGTTCAGGGGCGTTTTAAGGTTGATTCGGATTCGAGTGGGGGGGGGGGGCTTTCCCTTGGCCAGATGGGCCCTTTTGACAGAAGAGGGGCCCTTTTGTCTGCCTTTAGGGGCCTCTCTAACTATGGTACATTTCATTTTTCTCATCGGTTTTAGCATTTTCTCCCGTTTTATTTTTTCAACTTCTTTGATTTTTTTCGCAAGGAGGCTGGTGCCCCCAGCGCCTCAGCTATAAAACGCCTTTGGGATGTTTAAGGATGAGGCAATGTTTTGATCCAGGCCTTTATAATTCAAAAAAGGCAAAACTTCGATGAGATGAAGTCTTTTCTGTCTTACCGTTTGTAAAATTTCCTTGGTTTAAACAAAGTTTATTGTACTACAACATAAATACAGTACAAACGGATTGGGACAGAAGTTACGAAAACTCCCGTTACCCTCTCCACATACATTGTAAGTGACAGTTATAAAAGTAAAATTGTTTAGAAAACCACAAGAATATTTAGGCTTTTCAATTAAATTTATCCCAAACAGATCTGAGTTAAGAAGAACTGCATACATGAAGTTTTGTGTGTAAACTGCTCAATTTTCTATTACTACTCGCATAATAATTCGACGGAGCTTTTTTTATATCTTGAATCTCTCAGACAATTATTTTTAAATGTTTTGATATTTTTTATTTTCATTGTTGATGAATCAAAAAAGTTCCAGCCTCGAATTGCTGGGATTTTCATTAATTGGGAAAGTCTAGGGTTATTGTGAATATGACATTATAATAGCTTGCAAGCATTATGCCAAGGGATGGTATTAAATATCAGATTAATCTGGCAATGTGTAATAATATACCATGGCATATGAGGAGAATGTAGTAACAATTTTTCGAGAGCGTCAAAAGGCGCCCCAAAATTCAAGACTGAATCTGTCTCGGTCACACAGAACCTCCTAGTATTCAACGTACGGGAGGTCTTGGACAGTTGTCAATATTTGAAGAAAAATTCCATGGCTCAGTCGTAACCGGAAGTTTGACTTGTTATTAGGTTGATCACCCAGTAGGCTAGCTTTTCGAGTAAGAGTTGCGCCCTTTTCCTCATTGAGTCCCATAATTCTTTCATATTATAAACGAATCAGGATTGATTTGAAAATAAAATCTATAGTCCTAGGCCATGAAGAGGGAAATTTTACAATAAGAAATACACATGACTGTTTAATATTGAAATGGCATCGATATTGAATTATTTCACGTGCGTTGACAACCTGTGTTAGAACTAGTTACCTCCCTTGGAATGTGTTTACGGTAATGTAAAAAAAGACCAATGACATATTATTCTCAAATGTTGACAACGCATCCAGGCTAATATAGGCCCACGTAGAATATTTTTTTCTGGGTGGTAGAGAGTACACTGAATCTAGATAGGAGAGTTTTTTTGTCAATGTGCACTGCCAGTTATTACCGTTTACTTCTAAGCCATGTGAACACTCGACCCTGTCGCTTTGTAAATAATAATAGCATTTTTGAGAATTCCAGATCAATTACTAAATGCCATTGTTTTGCCCGCACTACCAGAGAGAGCGAGAGAAAAAGAGAGAGAGAGAGAGGGTGGAGAGAGAGAGAGACGGAGAGAGAGAGAGAGAGAGAGAGAGTGACGCCAATTCGACAGAAATCAGGTCTTTTCATGGACTAACACATGGTTCAGTTTCATGCCATTTATTCGCTTGCGCGTTATAGTCTTTAGTAGTAGGGGTAAACTGGATATTGACCCGGAGAAAACCTACTCCTTGTCACACACAAGCGGGGGAAAAACAAGGTTGTCCGTAATCTTTAGGTGACATTTAAGATTGGGAAACATATTAACAGAACACAGTTTTTATGGGAAACAATCACTGGTTTATTTCAAAAGCACGACGTTTCGACAAGTATCCTCTTATCAGGACTAACGCCATTCCGAAATATCTACTTGTTTTGGGGTTTTTGTCGAGGTATTAATATGCAGGTTCAGATCAAACCAGAGACATCTTTTTCAAAATGTTTAAGATGGGGCGTAAAGTCCCCTCGACACAAACTAGGTAATTCGGGACTACTGAAGTACTAGACATTTGAATTATATCGTGAATACATTTCACTTTCCATCCAATAATAAGGCAACGGTGATTCCAAACAATATCTTTAATAACAATTATCATATAAAACATATTACATGTATTAAAATAATCACAAATGGATTTATTGTAATAATTAACAACAATAACAAATGAAAATGAAATGAGATGAAATGGGGTTTAACGTCCTACTATTCTGCTCCGAATCACAAAAGGACATACGCAACAGTTATTCACAGATAAAGTACGTTTAACAGTTATTCACAGATAAAGTTTACATTTACTTTTAACAGAATTTTATTGATACATCCACTACTCTAACACCTTGCATTTGACGCAATTAAGGCAGAATGTAATTCGAATCACGATAAATATAATACAATTATATCACAGTTTCAGCATAAGAGGGTGGTATAGGGGTCGTAATCGTCACATTCACTAGCACCATCTTTGTCAACCCAGGTAACCACAAGTCAGGGGCCTAGTTCACAAAATTTTAACTAAGATAAGATCTGAATTTTAGTTATTTGATTGGACAATATTAGATTGATTTTAGTTCTTAGCCAATCAAAATTGAAGTATCTGCTAAAATTTGGATTTTATCTTTAGTTAAAATTTCGTGAAACAGGGCCTAGGATATTGTCGTTAACTTCTGGTATTTAGTTTCTGAACCACAGTTTTCGACATTTAATAGAACTCCATTAAAATTTTGTATTCAACTTATAAAATGGCACATTTCCTTCTTCTAGGTTCCTTTGGTGGCGGTATAAGTGCTGCTAAGATTGCTTTATCAAAAACATTCTTTAAACCTTTCTGTAAAGAATAACAAAAGAAATGTATTAGTGTTAGAATGAAATACAGGCGTGACGTCAACTGGGGTGGGATCAAACGTTATATTCTCAAAAACATGCAAGAAAAAGTAAATTCAGCTGCCTAGACCAAATTTCAAACAAGTGGAGTGGGGTGGGGTAGTGGAAGCAAATAATTGTCAAACACGTCGAAGGAGAAGCGATCAACAGTATTGTTAATACGTTGTTGAATCAACATACCTGCGTCAAAGCTGAACATTCTACATATTTAACAGCACCAAGTCGAGTTGCTAGTTTTTCACCTTGTTCTACTGAAATTGCCTGTTCGTTCTTTTTGGTCAAATTTCTTATGGTTTCAGTATCATCTCGTAAATCTGTTTGTGTTCCCACTAATAAAAATGGTGTTTTGGGGCAATGTAAAGTAATTTCTGGAACCCACTGCAATAAAAGAAATAATATATACATACACGATAAACTACGAGAACCAATCAATATTGATATTGACCACAAATCATTCCACCTACAAAGTGGTATAAACTACGGGTTAAACATCCCCAAAGTTCAAATCTTAAACTATGATACCTAAAATGCTACAAAACAAATACCTAAAATACACAACTTACCTTCACAGTGATATTTTCAAATGATGCTGGAATAACAACAGAGTAACACACTAGAAATATATGTGTATGAGGGTAACCCAAGGGTCGTAATTTATCATAATCTTCTTGACCAGCTGTATCAAATAAACCTATTGAATACATTTCACCACCAACTGTCAGATTTACAGAGTAATTATCAAATACCTGGTGAACAAATAAAATGCAATTAATAGAATGTAAACTGCATATTAAAATAAAGACGAGATGTTAAAATTCATTTAGCATTAAACACAAGTACTATAGATTTACGTAATCGTCGCCATCTTGGACTTGTCATGTACTTTGGGTCCATCCCAGTTTTAAAAGTTTTAAAAGACATTCGTGCAATATATTTAAGGAGTATTCAAACTATAGATTGAGTACAAGACAGATTTAGCTCTTGCGTGTTTAAAGACTTCGAGTCCAGACTGTGCTTGTCTATTAAACTATGTGAATAGAAATGGAATGGCTATAACGACCATCTGCAACAACCGAGCTATTGAAGACAGGCATGTTACGGCCTACTCTTATTTGGAAGTGAATTAGACATGGATTATTTTACGTGACTTTGGTTTTTCGCACGATCTGACAGATCAAACCCTTGAAAACCCCGCTGTAAAATCCCTTGGAACCTACTCTACCAACACCGGATTCAAACCCTGTACAGCCTGGTTAATGAACCAGTACCCATTACTGCCGGATCCAAATAAATTTGTTTTAAATATATTATACTTACTGTAGGTACATATTCAATAGGAAATTTGTTGCAAGTGTATGAAAAAAGCATACACGTTTTACCAATAGCACCGTCACCGACAACTACACATTTCAACATCTCCATATTTACTTTTGTTTGGCCGACAATACAAGTTGCCCTGTAAGAAAAATTAAACAAAATTATACAACGCAAAACAAAGTCTCAAGCAGTAGCATGTATTATTGTTATTATTATTGAGAAATTTATATATCGCATAGCTTCCACTGTTAAGTGCCCATAAGAGTTGTACACAATTAAAATGTACATAAATAAATAGTACAGTCATACAAATGAAATGAAATAGGGTTTAACGTCCTATAAAAATAAAAGAGTTATAGTAAAAGAATTCGACAAACAGGCAGAAGTGTAACATAACGATAGTATAAAAACACAAAATATAGCACAGAGAAAAAATTAAAACATCAAATAAAACACAGTTTACAAAACACCTATAAAAGTAACATCTAAGACGTTTATATAAAGCTTCTCCAAGAAGATGTGCTTTACTATGTTTTTAAATGTCAGCGGCGGATCCAGGATTTTTTTGGCAGGAGGGGGTTTGCCAGGTTTCTGTCACGGAAATCTGCCATCATAGTCTCTAAATTACACAGATATACATACAAATTGAGCTTTTTAAACAAAGAAATCATTTTTATACTGATGTAGGATCACTTTGTGATGTAATATCATTGATGCAAGGCATTATTTTTTTTATGTAATGACTAACATGTTCCAAATCTCGTATAATTAGTTCAAGAGAAGAGGATGTGTACATAAAATGAACGATCACCAATTGAACTTACATTTGCACAGCGTGTAACAAGAAGACATGGATCCGAGGGAGAGCAGAGGTTGCGTGTATAGCGGGATACAATAAGACATGACAGGGCACAATGTACAATATTAGGAGTAATAAGAGAGGGCCGTTTGGTTTGTGTTGTTGGCCTTGCTGCACAATATTGTACATTTTGAAGTTTATAAATTACTGAAAGAGGAAGTACAGAAAATGAGGAATTCAAATTATTTAGTCTTGGAGTAACATATTTTAGTTAATTTTAAAGTTTTTGTTGCACTATTATCAATTTTCCTTTAATAATAATAACACACTTTACAAACATTATGTACGTGTACTTCCGTGTTCAAATGTTGGTCTATTTTAACGTCTATGTTTGTAGCTGCGGCATAACAACTAGTTTGACTATGCCTACATAAATATCTTTAGTGAGGGACAGGACAACTAATTTGACTATCCCCTACATAAATATTTTAGTGCCCGAAATCTTGTGTAATTCAATACATAAATATTTATTTTTTTCAGAATTAAGTTTAAGAAAGTTCTATGTCATCCATAATTCAATTTCTAATACATATTTTTCGACGCTGACTTTCGTAAGAATAAAGTTGTTTTCTAGACTTTAAAAAAAAGAACATAGCAATTCTGTATCATCCGCATTCAAGTGGACTTGAATACCACATTTCATAACAATAGAACCAAACGGTTTTGTATACAGACTAAAAAGTATTGGTCCGAGACAGAACCCTGTGGTACTCATTGTATTACGTCTACATATTTATTACGATTTGCTAGAAATGATTTCAGCAATTTCAAGACCGAATCCGGTCCACTATGCCAAATTCCGTACAGAGAGCGTTTAATACAACTGTGTGGTCGACTGTTCACGCTGTTGAACCCGTGTAAAAGCTTTTTCAGTACTATGACACTCTTGATACGCACTTTGGTATTTTTGTATCAGGTAGTTTTGCTCAACAAAGAGAGTTAATTTTTTATTTGATCGGGATCGAGATTTGCATTCTTGGTGAGAGGTTGTATATTATCTGGGAAGATGGATGGTGCTAGTAAAAAGCTGATTATGGAATTTATAGAAGGTGGTAATTGATTACTAAATGTGTTGGAAAGGAATCCAAGGAAAATGTTTTTGAGCTGTTAAGTATATGACCTTTGACACTAATCAATGGTCCAAATATAGAGTCCTTTTAGGGAAACATTGAGTTATGACAGCAAGTATATTATACAGTTTTGGTTAGTTTACAAAAGAGAATATTATAGAATTTTAGCTATAAATTTAACATGAACCAACCTTTTTTATATCGGTAAAATTATTTACGTTTCAAGTTGGTTAAATTTAATTTAATATGTTCATTTGTTTACGTGACGAGTTGATGCCATTTTATTCATTTCGTAACCAAACTTAAATCCGTAAATCTTGTCTCATCACTGACCAAAATACGACAAACCTATTGTATCCTCTATTTGAAATAAATATTAAAGGTTTAGATCGTTGAATTACACAGTATTTAACATTTAAAAACCCAACTACTTTAATAGTAGATATGGCATGGTTTGGGGGCGTTTGAAAACGTTGGACCACAAAAATGTATGCAATATTTGATACCTATTTTGCAGGAACAATATTCCACGAGACTCTTTTTTATTTTCATGTGCGGTACCACATTCCACGAGATTTTCAACTGAAAATCACTTTCATAGATTGTTTTAAATTGTTGTGGTTTTTTTTTTACCACAAGAGTTCCAATATCTTGTAGAACTCTTATGGTGCAAGATACCACACAAAAGCCCGCAAACCTTGCCAAAAATGTTTGATATATGTACTCACCTGTCACTGTCACTAAACTTTTCTCAACGAATATAGCGAATAATGATCTTCGCTAGTTTTATATCATTCATCTGCGTCTATTAATAACTAGTATATATTTAGAACATGCATCAAGTTAGATTATCCAGATAAAACACAACTCTAAACTCATTGTCTCTTAGATAAATCACCCAGACATTTCAGTGTGAATACATTTGGTCTGTTGTTATTTTGACGTTGAATAGATAAACTTTTAATACGATTGCAAGAGTCACCATGCTATATAAGTATTATTAATACTCACCTACAGTACCTGGGGCTAGTTTAAATATGACATTAATCAAATTCTTTTTTTGTAGAGAGTGATAATGCTTCCTTAAGTTGCAATAACTCAGGCATTGTGGTGCCATTTGACATTACGTGAAATATTCAGATAAAAATCTGACGGATTTGGAATAAAAGTCAATCGGTCAACTCGGGTGGTACAATGAATTGGTTTCTACCATTGAGATGTAGAGAGAGGGGGAGAATTCGGGTTTAACGTCCACTCGACACAATTTAGGTCATTTCGAGACTAACATATGGTTTAATTTTATTTCAATAGTTCGCTTGCCCGTAAGGGTCTTTGGCAGTGGGAGGGAACCGGAGGACCCGGAGAAAATCCGCGAAGTTGGACAGTTGTCACTTAAAACCGGGGATTCCAGAACTCATTTTCCGTTCTTGATTACAAAAAGCCACTTTTAGAGTAACAATTTGTTTAACATTTTTTTTAAACAATAAAGTCGTCTCATATTTACAATATCATTTTGCTATTATAGTATACATATAACTGTCTTTATTAAATAAATTTTAAATTCCTGAACGTTTTAAAACGATTCACAGTTCCTGTTTAGTAAACTAATAGTAGCCGTTGATGTCATTCCGATAACACAGGTTACATCTACCGTCTGCCTATCATGCAAGAAACGGAAGATCACAGACTCGTTTCCACTTCCCGCTATTCTTATACGAAGGTCGCCGTCGGAGGTAGCTCTGATGCCTTTAACTCTGTTGTTCGACATGGGTGTCACTTTACCAACTTCACCATATATCATTACTGTCAAGTTTCTTAAATAAACAAAAATAATAATATACGTTGATGTGTTTTGGATACCTCTTAGATATTTTGGTGCTGAATAATATTATATAATTTTGTGAAATTCCTACGCAAATATCTAAAGCGCTGTTATACCTTTATGCAGAAATCAAAAATTTTAGTTTCTACATGTGGGGGGGGGGGGGGTAGTTATTAAATTTCAGCCAATAAATCTGACAAGATATATACGTGACACCCTGTGAACGACCAAAAATGCTCGTCACGAACAACAGAATGTCTGGCGATCACGATTGTGATCATTGCTAATTGACAGCGCCACTGTGTGTGACCAGCACTATGAAAGGCCAAGACGAATTGTACCAAATCGTTACAAATGACAGACGATCACGCATGCCATCAACGAGAATGGTTTGCGACAGAGATCTTAAAGCCACGAAAATATGCCTTCCCGGCGAATTTTGGAACAGCATTCTTAATATTGACAACACGACATGACGACGGCGAATAATCACAAACATTTACAAATTCTTGCTGATCTCCTTGTGATCATAGCGAATTGGTGGCGAATTGCATTTGATAATGTATTACCACCACACATGTATTCGCCAATATGTGAGAAATGCATAGTATTTAGTGGTTGCTACGATTATTACTATGTTTTAGAAAGAGAACTGCCCAGATCTCGTTAATTTGTTTACGTACGTGTTAATCAAACCTTACCCAACAGTAAATACTGGACTGGTATAATATAAACAGAATTGGAATGTAGCGCATTCTGTTGTTAAAGATAGTGGACTGTCTTCTGTAAATTTTACAATCGGATTATCAGCATAGAAGAAAACAGTGGGCATCACCATACCAGATGTCTAAAAAGAACAAAAGTTCTGGCATGTAGCTCTAATTTAAAAACAAAACTAAATCTTTTTGATTTGTGCCCATTGTCTGTTTTATTGGATGTTATATCCTGAATTGTTTTGTGGTATGACAGTCGGTCTATTTTGCAAATTTTGTTTTAAGAGATAATTCCAGAACTGAAATAACCAATTTGTTTATCCATTGTTAAGACAGTAAGTCACAAATCAAACTAAAACTAAAAACTCCGACTTTAATAATCTTTTCGAGATTGAAATTCAACCGGATATAGCTTTTCCGATCACCAATACATCTAACGCACCAGATTAAAGGACAGTATTGGTATCAGTCATTATTCCATATGTGATTGATTAAAAACATTAACGCAGAGATCATTGCTACGGGAGATGTGCAACAAACGTTTGAATATACGGGAAGTGACGACAAACATGACAAACAAGAGTTATTCTTCTATATAACTGACTGAGGTAACACGCGATAACAGACAAACGATCGAATTTCATTTCACTGATAATTCCGTTGACGATCACAACTTTTTATATGAGACAGTGCGAAGATATCTGGTAATTTAAAATAACCGGACTGTAAATAGATAAAAGATAACGAACAAATTAGAAACAGTCCATGCAGAAGGAAAATAAAAAAAAATATCACGAGCTAATTAACCCGCATCGATGTCATCCCTCTCGGTGGTTATAGTATCGGCCTAGCGAATAATCACTGCCGATCAGTTTGTTGTAGCCTACGTGCAGTTACTGTGAAAAGTCACGGCAAAGTTCCATATAGATGTTCTGCATAGAAATTGAGCATAATACCAGAATAACAAATTTTTCACCTATAATAAACTGTATGCAAATGTAATTTGGTCTATAACTCACAACATTAAGACCAGTTTCACTAGGATGAAGTTGGTATGATTCTTTTATATCCGCAGCAAATATAATTCCAAATTCTAATCCATTAATAACGGACTTTGTGACGTAAACCTCTCCCATTGGACCAGAACCATCTGCAAAAGCTTCCTAAAGCGAAAGAGTTCGATTAATTCAGTTTTTCATAGGATAGAAATTTAAGTGTGGTTGCTGTACTCTTCTACGAATAGTTGAATCTGTCGACCAACAAGTTCCACCATTATCCGTCCATTGTTATAGGAACCGTTCTTAATCCTCCTTTAACAACAGGCGAAATCGAGGATTTGCTTCTCTGAATTAGAATGAAAGAGCACCGAAAAGATATCAGTGTTTGATATACCTAACTATAATAGTCAGGACGAGTTATCATTCTGAGATGTAAAAAGAGCATACATGTACTTAAGTATATAATATCCACAATTATCTGATTTTAACGATCGCCTGTTGTCACCCCTGAACAATTTAACTCTAAGATGTTATCGGTATTTTGTCTGAATTAAGCTAGAGTTAGCCATATTCTTTATAATCTCCTCACACCTTCCTTAAATGTACATTGCCTTAACTTAATTGTCCTCTATTCTCTTTCAAAGCCTGGTTTCGCAAAGTAAAGTAATATTTGTAACATAATATCAAGCCAGGAATTCGTTGTTTGTAAAATGATATACTTTAAATTCAGACCGTTAAGAAACAAACCAAGCAACCATCATATTTTACCACAATTAACGCATGAATTCGTTATCTTGAAGTGTTTTAAATTGAATTCATTGATTACTTTAACGAAATATTTATTTCAAGCTACTAATTAAATGATTACCTGTCGAATCTGATTATCAATGGCGAGAGCTGGCAGGTCAGGTTTTAATATTAAACCTTCTTTATTACAACATCTGAAACGATCAAATGGTATCTGGATAAGTAGGTGTCAGTTAAAGCGATAATTTCATATTTTCAAAGAAAGTCAAAACATAATTATTTCTTTGCCTTTTGCTCAATAGGTTGTCAACTCACCATTATACGATCATAGGCATTATTCCCCTCATTAACACAGGAAATGATAACACAATTACCTCCCTTGCTTTTCTATTGCCCCCATGCAATAGCTTTCTTCAAACGTTCAAATTTGAAGTTGAAAATAACATTTTTGCCAATTTCTCAACTGGCAATAGTGAATTATAGGATTAATAGGATAATTCTATAGCAAGGTAGGGCTGTTTATAGACACCATCTATTTTAAGGCTTTATTTTAATAAATTTAAAAAATATAACTTAAAAATATGAAATTGTAGCTTTAAAATGATAGGGTCGTTGACAACATACATACATTGCAAATATCAAATCATCAAATCAATGAGAAAGGAAAAGGCACAAACACTGATTGGGTACATTTAAAGTGGCATTGTCACCCTGCCTAATAATTAATTATTAGAAACATATTGATAAGAACCTTAGATGACCCACTATTAAGTGTAAGTTATTTTTCGTAAATTGGCTGTTAAAACGTGCATATCTTAGTGATGACTATAGTCAAGCAAATGCTTGATCTAATTTTGCAATGAAATCACTTTAAACATACGGTAAAAGTATTCTACCAAGCGTCAAAGATCTGTAAGTCAAAGTTGTTGGGATAGGATGTTTTTGCTTCGTGTGTGTTGCGTGTGTAATAGTGTATGGGGTGGGGTGGGGGATGGGTGATGGTGAGCTTAGCAGCAAAACGTATTTGAAGTCACAAGTTATTTCAAAAGACGAAAAGTCTGAAGATCTACAATTACCCCATTAACAACTCTACATTTGTGATGCTGTATGGGGTGGGGTGGGGTATGGGGTAGGTGGGCTTAGCAGCAAAACCTATTTGATGTCAAGTTATTTCAAAAGACGAAAAGCCTGAAGAACTACAATTACCTCATTAACAAATCTACATTTGTGAAGCCTATACCATCACTAGGCCCAACAGGCCCTGTAGTTAATACTGACACTGTTAGTTGTAAAAATGGTTCCGTTGCAATTCCACCTGAAAACAAAACTATCTGATGGGCCATCTCACAATCAAACAGAAATAGGGATGATTAACCCCACAAATAAGACATAATACACTCGTATATTGCAAGAAATAAATGATATAAGTATCATGGCGTCAAAGCCTTTAAAATAAAGCTAGGAACTTCGATCCGAACCCTAAAATATTCCTTATGATGTGGGGGTTCAATTTTAGGTTAACCAAAGAAATATCGTAAATTCAATTGTTGATGAATGCAGTTGTTTTAGGCAGACTTTATTTTCCAAGACCGCTGACATATTTAGTGTCCGGTAACGACTGTGTTACCATACTGAATTTTAATCGGCTTATCTCGGTAATCATATTACTTACCATACGGATTACCAGGCTGATATGCTGTTGTCCAAAAGTTGTCTTTATAAGGAGCGATACCCATTGCTTGTGGGAAGATAGATGCTATTCCGATCTTCCATCCTTTATCATTGCCAGGCACACCATCACCAGAAACTCTGGCCTTTAAATATGTAATGGATTTAATAGTGACTGATCTATGAATGAATCCGATTATCGGGTGAAGACCTTTTTGATAATATGCGATATAAAGAAGATCTGGTATACGATTATAATAAATGGTGACTTAAGCAGAAGGATTGAATCAGGGAATCCAGAGAAAATCCATCTGGTTTGGCAAGCGACCCTACAATCATGGGACCGAAATCACGTAACATGAACTAATGAGCGTGCGCTAGACCTGTGTCCCCCCCCCCTCCATACACGATCATGAATGGTAAACACATCGTTATTTGATCATTTTAAACTAATAATAACAAAACGAACGACAACGAAATTTCTATCAAATTATAGTGATTCTTATGTGTTACTTGATAATCGGGGCTATAATTGTCATGAAAGCTCAGTAAAACGAAAGTGCCGATCGATTTGTTGGTGGTGTCCGTTATTCGTTTTTCAGAAATTAATTTACATGAACTGTAACAATGAGGCAAGCTTTGGTGACTGTACGTTTCGTTGTCTGGAATAATGCATCTGGAATGTAAAAGCCACTAAACCAACCTGTGTAACTGTCGGTATTTCTAAAGCAGCCAGAATGTGAAATGGAAATGACATACAGTATTGGAGTGTTATTCCATTCTTCTGTGCTGCATTTCCCATCTGATTTAACCAGTTCTTTGTCAGGTATACATCTGTATTTAGAGACTTCATCTTTTGATTTGACGTTCCAAGAAAATCCTACAAATGATTACATTAGCCAAACTCAATGAATTTATCAAACCTCCGTGTATGTAGTTCGATTCCCCCTCCAAGTGGTACAAGGGTTAATCAGTGAACTGGATGTATGAGATGTGTTGTTGACGTTTGGGAAAGTAGGTCGAGGGGAAATGTGTATGGAGTGATAGTTAGATGTATTATGAATGGTTAGAGTGGCTGTGGTGTTACGGTGAAATACTATGCCGCTACCGTAACACCACAGCTTTATGATTTGTTAGACAGGAGTGATTTAATGGGTGTCAACAACTGGGTTTCTGATTTTAATGTTGTCTTTTCCCACCGGCACTGGCCGTACGCCAGCAACTGAAAATAGCTGACGAAACAGCTAGGGCGTCGATTGTTAGTTCGCGTACAACTTGAAAAACCGAATGTCGTACGCCATTGTGAAACTGAAAGTAGCTGACGAAGACAGATAGGGCGCCGATTGTTAGTTCGCGTACAACTTGAAAAAACCGAATGTCAGTATGGTATTTCTGACATAATTGGTTATCGGTGACCTGAAAGCTGGTAATCTCGACTCAAAGCGAGTAATCTCGACTCAAAAGTATAGTGTATAACCTACTTACTGTCTACAGTCGTCGCTAGTCTTCCTATACTATAGTTCGTTCATGATTGTTTGTGGACGATTTACTACTCAGTAAGAAAGCCTGTGCCCAAAAAGAGTTCTCGTCTGTTATTATTAGTATAATGACTTCCTCATGTGCGGCAGGTTCGTTTGTTTTTAAAAACACTGTTTTTCGTTCCAAAAAATAGAAAAGTAATTTTTTACCAGATGATCATGGTTTTTCACCGAGACTAGATAATTTCTCTCGGTGTAAGGATATTATCGCTTATGAAAAAGTTCATACACTGTTGAGAAAATAGTCCCATTGGTTTGCTTACCTGCAAATACTACGGGAATAAACTCTGTACTGAAAAATTTTCGCGTGATCTATATAAACTGTCTTCACACACTCGATTTATAATTAGCGATATACAGGTACAGTGGAAAGTGTTATGCTTCTCAGGCTAATACCTCAAAAGTACCTCCGCGCAAAACCCCCGATTTTGGTACATGCAAAAGAAAAAGAAATAGTGCCCGTGCGCGTGCCAGTAATAGGAAAACTAAGAGTTCGCGCATAAAAATGCACGAACGTACCAGGCGCGATGTCATCCAGCGACCTTTATTACGTTGGGATCGGGAACGACTGATCCTGGTTATACATAAATAGCTGAATTAATGTCTCAGGAATGATCCAAACAATGTTCAGTCACATTTTACGCCGATTCGTTCATAAAAATAGCCAAGAAATAAGATTAGGGGCAAGGGCGTGCATCAAACAATAGTAAGAAAAAAATCCAATTCGATATGTAATTATTTGTGATACCCTTTGATTGAGACGTACCTGTTCATAGACTATCATTCCCCATGTTTTCGCCTCTCTAAAAAGTGAATTCCAGAATTCCTGTAAAAGAAACCAATGTGTAACGTATAAAATAAAATAAATTCAATAATTAGTGTTTTAAGAAAACATAGGCTGTTGTTTCGAATTATTACAACTTGACACTAATTATAATAGATATTTGTTATAATTGATAATTATAATTAACGCTATTATAATGATGAGGACATTGATTTAGCTATCATGTATTATTGCCCATTTTGACAATTTGATACCGATTAAGCCTGTTCAGTCTATAATATGACAGTTTTCAGAAAAAAGACGTTTTGACCATGAATAATTGAAATGTTGTTAGTCTGTCATATTACTTACCACATAATTAGTAATATTTTATGCATTATTCTGATATTTCACATAAACTTGACACGCAGTTGTGAATGTGTTTTTTTATTGTAAATGTGCTTTAATTGTTTATATTTCGTAAATCTGAATTATTTGTTATATCTTGTTACCTCTTCTGTTGGAATACCGAAGCCAACATCATCCTCAAGTACAAAATCAAATTGGCCTCCATTTTGTTTAGCGTATGTTGTGTTGCTGGACCTACAATAATGGGAAACGACGAGAATTTGTGAACAGGATTATCACGACAAAATAATTTTTAATTGACATAAAAAGTTCACTTTCACAAGCCTACCGCGCCTCTCACAGCTGTCTGAACATTTTCTTAAATATCCACAGACGATGCAATTATTGTACTTCGACCACTCCATCCTAATAATATTGTATGTTAACTGGTGCCGTATTAACCAAACGTAAAATCACAAAATTATTTTAAGATAAATAAATATTAGCTATTGGCGAATTCCTCATCGGAACAGATAGTATGAAATAACTTAAAGAATCTAAATCTGTTCTTTGGCACATAGAAATTGACACAAATGGGTCTCAAGGCATATATAATAATGTTATGTGAATGTATATAAACTGATTAACATTCTTATCAGTTATGATAAAGCAGGCCTTGGCGTCTGGTTATTCCAGTCTGTTAAGCCTCGACCATCAAATCAATTTATTGCAAATGGCGCTCGAAAGCATTCTGCCAGGCAATTCGTATGTCTATTTAAAAGAAAAATTCAATTTATCTCAAATATTGGATATCTGAAGCCCATCTTTTTACGGTAAGGTAGAGACATCAATGTGATTGAAACTGATCAAAAGGTCGTGTATGCACTGTCGAAGACAGTGGATTATATTGAGTTAGAGACTTGCCTCCTTTAATATGGATAAGAATTTTTAAATATTAAATTTTCTGTATCTATAACTGAATGGTAAAAGTACATACCACCATTTATTATGAGCACTAACAGGCAACTGTGTTTTATTGTAAACATATCTAAATAAAAACAACATTATAGTTTAGTCATTAAACAATAATATTATAATTAAAATTATATATTATATTCGTTCAGTTTATTAGAAAGTTCACTCCATGAATATCAACCTGTTTCATGGCTAGGTGGATAACGCGCGTTCGATCCCTGCATTGGCCGAGAAAGTTCATCTCGATTTTCCGGCATGATTTCCCCCTTGTCAGTGACACAGAAGGAGGGCCTGACAAGGACAGCTGCCTAGTCGTTAGGATGGGATGAAAAACCGAGGTCCCGTGTACACATTGGAGTGCACGTAAAATATCCCTTGGCAGTTGGCATGATATAAGAATAGCCGTAGCGCCGCTGCCCAGGCAAAATTTCCCTCACAGCACACTGTATGGCGTATGTCTGTCTTCCATTAGTCCGGGTTAGGTGCTAAAGAGTAGGACGTCAAACCCCATTTCATCAATCTGTTTCACATACGTAATGTGAAGGCCTTATTTTAACTTTGTAGTTAACATGATGCCAGACAATTTTCGAGGTCCCCCCCCCTCTCTCTCTCTCTTTCTCTCTCTGATTATTAAGAAAACATCGCATAACAAGTAAATAATTTGATGGGATAGAAGCAAGGTTTAGTGTGTACCTGAGACCGTCCGGGAATACACCGGGTAATGCGTCCCATGTATATGTACCAACTTGTTGATCTGTATTATAAAACCATTCATCATATTGAAAATATCTGGTTTAAAAAAAAAATCAAAAAATCATAACCACAAATATAAGTATGTTAACAAATTAAAATTTCAATAAAATGAATAATATTTATAGACCGTCAAGTCCAACGGAAGGGAAGGGTAACAAAGAATATATTCCCTTTTGCAATATATGTTCACAGATAAAACTTGCATTCCGCATGTAAGTCGGAAAATGGATTAATACATCCATGTAATAAATAAAATGGATTAACACCATTCATGTGATAAATAAAATTGATTAATGCCATTCATATTATAAATAAATTGGATTAATACCATACATGTAATAAATAAAATGGATTAATACCATACATGTAATAAAAAATCTATTACCTATAAGGTATCGATAGCTTGTTAGCATAATCAATAACACCATAAACGGTGTCTTCATAATTTTGTTGATCTGCTGGGTGGTAATAATAATAAGCTCCTGAAATAGAAACATAAAGCATTATCTGATTAATTCAACACGAATCATAGTTCCCCGTTAATGATACGTCATGATGTTTTTAACGACAAGGAAAAATGTAAAGCGTTTGTTATGTAACAAACGAAATAAGAAATTGTATTAATGAACGATCGTTGACTTTTTCGTCCTACTGGCTTGTCGGCGACCCGCGACATTATAAACACAAGAGTCACTGGACTAGTGTGACGAAAAGGGCGCCAATATGGTAAACAATTTACTTGCGCAATGGCTGCTTTCATATTTTTGAGTGTTTGACCGAGAGTCAGAATGGAGGAGATTCGGAATGAGTTAAAGCTTTCTAGAAACCCACGAGCCATATACGCTCACACCAGGGCTCGAAACCAC
Organism: Patella caerulea; assembly: GCA_036850965.1. Lineage (NCBI taxonomy): Eukaryota > Metazoa > Mollusca > Gastropoda > Patellidae > Patella > Patella caerulea. The sequence goes on from JAZGQO010000021.1 coordinate 19,173,303, forward strand.
AGTCGCAAGCCAGAGGTGGCTGGCCAGCTAGAGTTCGAAGCGCGGCACTCTAGACCACTACATAAGCAATAATAAATGGACCAATAGTACAAGTAAAGCAACATAAACATACAAAGAAGCGCTTCTACACACGATACAGACATGATAGAACATTACGAAACTTATTTTTTAAATAATGAAAGGAATGATCTGAGTATCGTACCATTATCAGTCCAATAACCCAGATAATTATTGGTCAGATCTGATTCCCTGTATGATGATGGTCGGTCATAATATGATCTCATCACATCTCCCCATTCACGGAAAGCCTAAAAGAAAAGAAAATTGACAACATTGAAAGTTCAGTAATTAAAGTGACTTTTGTAATAGTAATATCTGAATCTAGGTTATCCAGATAACTATTAGTAATATCTGTATAAAAGACTGGGTAACTCAGACAGATATAAGTAATAGTGTTCGGATATTCGAACATGAATACTATTCGAATATTCTACGGGTCTTGAAATTTGTATTCGAATAGTATTCGAATATTTTCAATATATTTAAAGTGGTTTATATTCAATTTATTTTAATTCCTAATCACAATATTAAATACGTGAAAACTCTGTTAACTCGTGAACAATGCACACGATAATGCTTTAGCAATTGCCAGTGGATCTTTTACGTAAACTGCCAATTTGTACACAAGTTTTTCCATCACTCATGTAGGGGAATTCTTCCGCGCTGCATCCGCAACATCTTTCATTCGCGGGTCTAGCACTGCAACAATTTCCATCATTTCACGGAAATCAGTGTCGTCTAGTCGCTTTTCCACATAAGCAGAAAACAGTCCCTTGATATTGGTGATGAATGTGGGTTCGCCCAGCTGTTTTTTCGAGACGAGTCCAAGCAAATTCACCAAAATGGCATATATACATAGATGACGTCGCACTGTGAGTTTCGCTACACGTTTGTTCAGATAAACTGTGAAGTCTCTCAAGAAGGTCACGCACTGATTTAGCTTACACCCAGAACTCAGTATCGGGCTCCCTGGCTACTTACCGAATAACTATCTGTGAAGACGGTAGCTCTATGTAGGGGCCAAGAGAGACAGAGAGAGAGAGAGAGAGAGAGAGAGAGAGAAAGAGAGAGGGGGGGGTAAAGTCCACTCGACACAAACTCAAACTAGGTCATTTCGGGACCAACATATGGTTCAACTTTTTTTCAATCTATCGCTTGCGCGTAGAGGGGGCGGGGGGGAGGCGGAGGACCCGGAAAAATGCCACAAGGATGGACAGGCGACCCCACCCCTTGTTACGTACAGGGAATCGAAACCACGACAGTTGACACAATGACAGATCTAATGATACATGGCGCACACGCTTACCATTCGGTCATCTAACTCTCCCACACACCCCTTATATACAAACTGTTGTTTAGTAATCTAAATAAGCTTTGAATGTAAATGTGGCAAATATCGCCTCTAATAATATTTGAGAGCAAACAGAATAAATAATATTGATATTCGAAATTATTCGAATATGATGATTGCTATTCGAATATTCGAATATTATATTCGAAAAGCGAATATTGGACTATTCGTGCCGAACACTAATTAGTAATATCTGTATTAAACACTGACATCCATTAAAATTAGTCAATTGTATGATGTATTAACCACATTCTACGAAAAATCGTGATTCTTACTAACTCTGTCAACACTTCAGTTTGCAGTTAAAGAGATTCAATTGAATTGCATTAAAGGTACAGCCACAGCATTAATTTTTCTAACTGTTTATCAAAATATTATTATGTATCCCTTATTATTGCTTATTTTACGATTTTATAGTTTAAGATCTATTATTTCCCAAACGGCTAAAGAAATCTGCATAATAATTAAAGAAACTTACAGCATTAATTCCATCTGGACTGTACATTACTATGTATTGCTGTAAAAAGTTTTCTGGTACTTCTTCAATACCACCTTTCAAACCCCAACTAATACTACCAGCCTTGCTATCGAAAAACGTGTTGGTAGCCGTGAACTCACTGAACGGCGAGATGATGACTGTATCTTTCTTATCAAAGAACGCAATAGGACCACCTCTTAGTCCAGAAACTATATCAACTTTTCCAGGAACCCATCTGAATGAAATAAATGTTATCACTCTCACATGCATAATTTGGTACCCATGTGCTTATCATTAATGCATTTTGATGTAAAGGATACAAAATTCTAGTCAATTCATGCTTCGGAGATATCTCTGTCGCTGTGCGCGGCATGTCCCAAAACAATCTAGGCATTCACATTCAAATAGTAAGTGCAGGAGGACCGCACTACACGACAAACAAAAACCTATAAGATTAACCTGCGAAAAAATACCAAGTGAATGGATCCAGGGACCAGAAGTAAGCGTCCACTGCAAGGTCAAAAATAAAAACACGTATTATAACTTAAATTGTGATAATGTTCAACTCCTTTCTCACTAGTTTCTGTCAATCAATATGGGGCAAATTGAAAACAAGTCCGATCTTCTTCACCAATAAATTTAAGACAAAGCTGAATGAGCCATATATACCCCCTAATGGCATGGTTCTTATAAGATATTGTTACACTATAGTCCATAATTAGCATCAAGGCGAATTTATTTAACTCATGCACACAAACTATTCCTATGATTTTACAATTATAGAGAAGTCAAATTTACCTTCCTAGTGTCAGGCTTATACCTCCCGAAAAAAAACCAGCAAGTGATAGTACGCCCATATCTCCACCTCTGGTGTCATCTACATTAAATGCAGGGAAATGAGATATGACGCCATCTATATTTCCTGCTGATGTACCAGAGGTTTTGTTCAGATAATGCTGAAAAGGATTGACATAGATTGATGGTTACACATGGACAACGTTGGTTTATGCTTTCCTTTGATTCATTACAATATTATTTATTCTGTCAATAACGACAGTTACAGCGACCTTCCATATAATATAACACTTCCACCCTTAGAACAGTATGTACGAACACAGAAATGAAAAGTGAGTTTTACATCCTATTTTTCTGCATCAAGCGGGATAATAAAGGCAGACATATGCCTTGTGGATGACTCACAGCGTAGAATTGTGCCCTGAAATCGGCTGATGTGATAGAATTCCAACTCCCAGGGATGCTTTTACGGTTTTGTCCCATTCGAACAACCAGAAACTATTCCTTGTCGGGCCATCCGTGTTGTGAAACTGGTATGGAAAAACCAGGATGGAGTAAACCTAGCAACTTTCTCGGCTAACTCCGGGATCGAGCCTGGGACCTCCTGGTTAGTGAAATGGAGCTTTTATACAGACCCACCCTGGAGTGTTCCCTTCTCAATAAGGAAATAATATCTTACCTGCTGTAATATTAGATAGTTTTTATTAATATATGGCTTAAAGTTGATGGTGATATAAAGATCTAGTACTTTGTATGTCCAGGTATAAAGCATATAATCCCCTAATTTATCCGTTCCCGCCATACCCTTATCGGAAATCTTTTCCATTCCACCGTCTGCAGAAGAATATTCCTTTCCATTAACTCGGAATCTGATTGGTGCGCTCCTCAACCATACAACATCATTCACTGTCATGACGTAAGATTGGTTTGGAAACCAATGATCAACCTTGCATGGACCACCGGGTAAGCCATACCCTTAAAAAGAAAGAGAGTGTCAATAGATTTTATAAGACGTGCTCTCGTTCACAGTCAAGAAAAGTTTTATTGTTAGCAAACCATATTTTCAAATAGAAATAATAGAGTAGCATATAAAATGGCATCCAAAGAAACACAATCGATATGTTTATGTACGCTGGGGAGCCGCGGTGGATCAGTAAATAAGACCAAAGATGAATAACCTGAAGGTCCCGTGTTCGATCTCGGTGTTGGAAGAGAAAGTCCACATGGGGATATTCCGGCATGATTCCTCTTGTCAGCCATGCAGGACAGAGGATCTGGCAATGGACAACACTTAGTCGTTCGAATGGCACGAAACTCAATGATCATGTGTACAGATTGGTGTGTAGGTAAAGGAACCACTGACAATTGGAATTCGATATAATATGTAAATATCCTTTAAAATAGCCTATCTTAATTAGCCCTGTCAGAGCAGAACAGTAGGACGTTAAATTCCTTTTTCATTTCATTCATTTTAAGAGATTTCATAAAATATACAGGGAGATAACTCCTCGGTTCGCCGTTGACAACTTTAGCTCGTTGATAATACAAATGGCCACAGATCACTAAATATTTCCCCATTGACTTTAATGTTAATTCTTGTCTCTTAGACCGGCTCTAACTTTCCCCAAAATTTCCGTTGGGAAGAACGCTTTCTGTCACTGATGGAGCAACATGTTTCAAACTTTTGCCCATAAGCGCGTATGAGGTTCACTCGGCAATCCTCGACAGATTACGGAACCTACATCTAGACTCGGCTGTATGACGAATTTCGCCATATTGGGGCCTTATTTACGAAATTTTATTTAAGATTAAATCAAAGTTATTTGAAAAAAAAATTCAACACAAATCGCCATGCAAATGGGGGAAAGGGAAAGACTAAAAATAATCTTGCCCCTTGTTTCGGCCCAGGAATATTTGGTGATCTGTGTCCAAATGCAAAATACAATTAATGGAGATGGTGGGAAAGTATGTCTACTTGTCAATAACTAGATCATTTGGGAACTACATATTGTGTAAGTACAAGGGCAATTTGACACGATTATTGTCTGATCTCTTTAAAAGATAAAGATGATACTATTTATCACCCTTATCACCCCAAAAGATAATTTTGCGGTTACAGCCACTATCAGTAGTCATATATTTTGTGTCTGATTATAAAGGGGAGAAAACCTTGATTTAGATTCAATCAGTTCAAGGTTAGCGGCTGGATATCTAATTGTTAGCCAATTATAAATCCTTTATAAATAAAACTTTCACAGTAACATAAAGGTTTCGGCGCAAAAATCTATAGACACTGTAAAGTTCAAATGGTAACAGTTTGCGATATAACATATTGACTTAAATGAAACCATTACAATCATAGAAGGATATCGACACAAAATCTATAGTACATCAAATGGCGACAGTCTACCTTAGGGTTCACTTATTTAAATAACTTTAGAAACAATATGTAATTTTGATTGTAATGGATCATAAATAGGCATCAGCGACTTGGGTAACGTCCCATGATGATTAAACAAATCATCCAAGATATCCCTAAAATATAGAAATTTCACTTCAATTACGCGTGTGTCTTAGACAAATATGGCTACGAAAATGAGATGCTTAATAACAAAATAACAGCAGTCTATACATTGGAGTATTAAATATGTTTCATTTGAAACATTCTATGTCTTGGCCTTTGAAAGATGTTTTACTCGAAGTAGATCTGTATTTAATTTTTGATCACAGAGTAGGTCTAAAGTTATTTTGAAAATGACATTATTCATAAATAATTACATTTATTTTCTTGATGAGTGTGACAATACCCCCAACGTCAGATCATTTCTATACCTCAAACGTCAAATTTTATTGCCTTCTTTTTGAAAATATAGTAGAAACCAGTTTAACGTAATATGACCACAACTTAAGTTATAATTGATCAATTTGGATAAATTTTGTACCAACGGTTTTAATTAAAGTAGCCTGATTTTGATTTTGTATCATCTTAATCTCCTTTTAACCAAAGTCTGCAATTGTGGTCCTTTAAACTGTATGCTTGCATTTTAGTCTTACTTTGTATTCACCTTTAAATAAGAAAAATAATATTTACCAGTGACAATGCAAATTAGACTGAGTAAAACAGGCCCAAGTAACAGATTCGTCATGGTGGTAGCACCTGCTCTATATCTGATCCTTGTATATATATGATATACTTTACTTATATTGTATATCTTTATCATCCCTTTATCATTTCGGTTAAGGTTAGTATCAATGATAACCTGTAATATATCACAACATCACTTCATGTCTTGAGTCCTGATTCAGCTAAGGAAGGTACATGTACATAGAATCTTTCTAGAACACCCGATGCCACTTTAAAAAAAGGGAAAACACCTAGCTATTACAATTTTCTGCGGGAAATCTAAATTAGGATTACTTTCTCCCAACCCTTGTGATGTATGGGACGAAAAACCGAGATCCCGTGTACATGTTGAGTGGCGCTTAAAATATCCCTTGACAGTTGGAATTCAAATGCTGCCTTGGCAAAATCCTCCCCCCCTCCCCATGGCCCATTGTTTAGTTCGGTTCGTTTAGGCCAATCTGATTAAAATTCAGAACAATGATGACAGACATTGATTCATAAATCAGCGTTAACGTTTCTAGTGATTTACTCCCAGTTATGTGCATCACACGCCAAGAACTAGCCACATCAGACCGATTCATTGGCTAATGCCTAAATTCAACCAGAATGCTGATCCAGATCCCAGTGTATTAAAGGCAATTAAAACGAAACTTAGAACTTTAATAAAAAAGAAACAAAATAGGATATGTGTTTTTATGAGATTGGCTTAAGACCGCCCCCAAAATAGACGTCTATAGGGATTCCATTTTTTATTCAGCTATCTTATTTTGTATAATGGAAACAGACCCCCCCCCCCCAGTGAATAGGTATGACCATAGCGCGTGTGGAATGGGATATCTCTTAAGCTAAGTATTATACATCAAGTCTATATTATGTCTATCATATTTTCTTTTATAAGCGAGATAATCGGACTTGAACTTTACCACGTTCCCGCCTCTTTAATAGTAAGACATTTGGCTAGCCGCTGTCCATGCAAAATTTCCCTCATAACACTGTATGGTGTAAGCCCGTTTTCATTAGACCCGCCAGAGAAGAACTGTGGGACGATAAATCCAATTTCTCTTTTTTAATGTCAAGAATCATTGTACTTTCGGGCGGCTTGTTTACAGATTAACGCTTGCGCGTTATGCATATCGTTGAGTCAACTGTCGTGGTTTCGATTCCCCGGTGCAAAAACGTTTGATATTAGTCGGATGTGGCAATTTTGAGCAGCTGTCGGTACAGGTGGCGCTCCAAGATCGCCAACTCTTCCAAGAAAACATTTACCAGAAATATGCATTCGCATTTAGTAATTTTCAGCAAATTACCTTTACACTATCAAGTTTTTAACTATTATAGTGAGAACTGCCATCTCTCTATCTTATCTCCCATAACGTAACTTTAAGGTTCCTTAAATAATGCTGATTTGGGGTGTTGTAAATACCAAAATTTCCGTGTTGACGGTTGACTGCAGAAAACCACACTTACGACGGATAGGATCTGAGAAATGGATAACAGTTTACGGTCTGCGATTTTAGCTCCCTAAATTTTTGTCGGTCAGGTAACCACAAATACCTATTTTCAATTTTTCTTTTGGCCTGCTTGGTTTGCATCTGGCATTATGTTCACTTTGGCCAATCAATGGGGTTGTTTTCTTTTTATGGAATCTGAAGAAGGCTTCAAAAAGACAATCAATTTGTTGACAATTGTGTATACCTGGCCATAAGACGATCACAGAAACTAATCTGTACTTAACCTTTGGTATAAAATCTCGGATATTTTCCTACATAAACAAAGCTTTATACTGATATCAGCGTCAGGAATTGTTTTTTTTTTATGGCCATACATATAATATTTTATCAGTTTCAGCGAACGGTCGTGTGTTAGAAATAAAATAGGGATGTATTATTTTGATATAGTAAGTAAGGAGGAAAATAACCGCTGCTGCAAAAATTGTCACCACTGTGCATGCTTTGTTGAACAATTAAGATACAGTGGGACACACAACTCAAACTGTCCACAATTTTTTTCACAATGGTTATCTCTACATTCTGTAGCTGTGGTGTTTGTGTTTTGTAGACAGTAATAGTAATAATAGTAATGAGTTTTTAGATTGCGAACAGATCCATTATAGTTAATGCTCAAGGCACATTTAGCTGGCCACTTATCACAAGGTAAAATAAGAAGCAGTCGATTGCTTCTTTAAACAGCAAAGAGATTGTGAATTCATTAAGGTCAAGGCCAATGGTAATGAATTACATATATGTTTGATACAATGTAGATTATAGATAGATATTCTTTTTTTATTATAGTGTTATGCACAATATAATTTATAACATAGTTCAAACACTCGGCTTCTTGGGCCTATTAGTCACTTTAATTATGAATATTAATAGAGTAATTTAATACTATAATAATATACATATTTGTAGTTATTTTGTTAAGAGATTATATGTACAATTAGTTGGGATTTAATAAGGATTCTCGTCTTATATTAAACGACTTTGTAATGTATTTTGCACAATATCGAGGGTAATTCATAATTTAATCATTTTGGCATTTTCGAAATCAAATTCCAGTTTTGTCATTGTTTCTTACAATTTTTTTTTCGCCGTTGTATTTTGGACAATGAAGAAGGAAGTGCCACTCATCTACAATATTTCCAGAATGACACATTCCGCCCAATCTATCCTCGATCTTCTGACTAGTGTAACGTCCAGTCTCAGTTCTCAAGGGTAGAATACCACATCTGAACTGGTCTAAGAGTGTTCTCTCAACTTTGCTAAGAGTAGTGGTGGCGTAAGTCTCTGTACTAAATGTATTTTTAAATATGATGTATGTTCGAAGTTTAACCTATATCGCCAGTAAACCCTTGGAGTCCCAAGAAATAACGTATTGCTCAGTTTTGTGTTTGATCGATCTTGTTAAATTATTTGAATCCCCAAACGTCATCAACATACAATACTTTGGTCTATATTTTGTGTACCGAAATGAAATTGGAATGTTCTCTTTGGTTTCCGTTTTGGTCTAAAATGAACTGTATTTGGTTTAGAGTTCTTAATGGATAACCTTCAATTCTTACACCACTCGGCTGTATAATCGAGCATCGTTTGTAGATCCGATTTCGTGGGTGCTTGCAAAATATCATCGTCATAGAACTTTCCGACAACCATTATTAAGATCGTTTAGACCTTTTGTCAAGTCGTTAATGTACAAATTAAATAATGTTGGGGACAAATTGTCGCCCTGACGAACTCCAGATGAACACGGAAACGAAACTAATGTCTGCTTATCCTCGCATAGGTGGAGCTATTTGTGTACATTGCTTTAATCGAATTATAGAAATTACCGTCAGTGTATGAGAAGCATCTATGACCGAATGTCTCAAGTTTATAGTTGGGTACCACCAGACGTTATTCATTTTCGATCCGAAGATTTCTTTGGGAGATATAACAAACAAACATTATACATGTAGTTAACTTTGAAGTTCTACTCTGAGTACTATCTTATACGCCCCGTTGAGTAGTTGAGACTTAAATATATACGCCAGATCCACGCTAAGATAAACCGATATTCAAACATTTTATTTGCGTTCGGGAGTATAGGCAATGTCTCAAATCGCTTACAAAAGTTGATCATTAGTTATTTAAATATGACGTCATTCTATATACATAATGTAGTTCTTTAAAATTGCTAGTTTCTTAAAACAGCTACTCTTCTACAGCTATCCACCTGCTAATTAATAACAACTGTATAATTTGTAATCACTTACTATATTAAACATTGGTTTAGAATAATGATCACATGTCATTTAATGACAAAAATTAAAATTACTAAAAGACCCAGTTCATAAGTCTACGGAATCAACTTACCAGTGCAAGACAATGTCACACCTGTTTATATTTTATTCATTATCTCATATTTAGCCACTTTCCAAATTGTGCACCTGGAAATCCGGCCATTTCTTTTCAGCAGTCCGCAGCACTAGTGCACGGGGGATGGGGCGTCTCTCGATAAAGGCGAGAACATTGTAAATTAGAGCATGTCTTGAAGTGAACTTTCCGTGCTCTTTGTTAGAAGATTCTACTTCATATTCTCTATTAGTACTAAAAGCATGCGATTTTCAATTGACATCAGCGGTATTAGCCCACTGCTTCTCTATTTTTTGCAAAGTAGTAAGGACCAATCTGTGACCTTAGAAAATGGGGCTACGCAAGTGTTTTTATAAAATTGAAAGGCAATGGACGCGTGGTTCATGATAAAGACAGATCACTCTCGTCTTCGTTATTCAAGGGTATAAGATTTGGGTCGTATCCAAACATTTCAAAGTCTTCTTTGTATATTTCTCGAAGTTTGATCAAAACCGAGTTTGAAATGCCACTGTAAACCTGACGTAAATTTTCCGCTCTTATTTTTTTAATTTCTTGTGGCGTAGGTTTGTCCTTCCGATAATGATTTAACACTTCTTGTTTAAACGTCTCTCTAGACCAGTATGAATTGTTACGGAAGTTGACCACCGATGTTGATCGAATATATCCGTTCATTTGAAATGTTGTCCACAGTCGATTCGACAAATGGCTATTGTTCAAGCAGCTCGGACTAATGAGTTTCTTTTCGATAAACTTAAAGTTGTAATCCGTCAACATTTTAAGTTCCTCTTCGACATGATTATGTGAAGTTATGTCATCCATTATCCAGGAAAGTCCGACTTTCTCTAAAATGTATTCATTGTCTTGCATAAAAGTCTCCATTTTACCAATGATATGTGGACGGAAGGTGCATACATCACATATAAATCTATACGGTGCCCAATGTTCTTGAAGAATAGAAGGGCGACTTGCAACAATATAATCCAAGAAACCCCTGAAAGTTATGCCCGTAGGACATCTTCTTCGTTTCAATTTTAAAAATCTTGCAATATTGGAGGCAAAAGTGCGCCAAAAATCGGGTAAAAATAATTTGTCTAGATAAGCGGACCATAAACGAGCATACGGTTCTCTCACAAACATAAATCTAAGATTTGACCCCATACTTTCAGATATTTTTTCACTGTAGCTCATGTGTTTTTTTAGGGCATAGTGCGTAATCACTCGAGGTATATCAAATGGACTTTTGTACACTCTCCCTCCCGTGTCATTAGCAAGGAATCGAAATACATTAATCCAATGAGTACAAGCAACTTTTGGTGTAAGACAATATGAAAGGCCATGTGTGTAGGAGCTATAGAATCTGTGTTTAGGTCGAGGTCGGTAAGAATGTTTCAAACAGCTATCAGTCGCAAGCTGCAATCTATTAAAGTAAACCAAAGGTCTCGTGTCTTCTTGTTTCTTTACAGCCTTGTGAATCTCTTCGCCTGTAATATTAAATATTATTAAAATGATGTAATAGTTTGCATGAAGTGGTTTGTAGTGTATTCTTATACACAAATATTCAAACTAATAAAATATATATTTTAAATACTGTGAGACTGGGCCATTTAGTTTGCAATGAAGATATAAAAAAGGACACATACTCAAAACGACTTATACGTTCACAATAATCGACTTGTCCATATCCGAAGACGAAATACCAAAACATTTTTGTTCCAAATAATCAGTTTTCACGTGTTCGATTGTTGGAAATTTTGCGTTGTAATCTCCCAACACCATTGATCGCATGAAGGGCTTTATTTACAATCTACAAGATCCGTGTTGAAAGAGTCATACTTAACGACCTGCTGTGATTTGTCACAAGAACGTTTAATTCTGTTAACGCTGTCACGCTCGAGCTTCAGGATATTTTGGATTAGTTAGTTAAGTAATATAAATGGTTATGATAAGTACGTCAATTTAGATTCGTCATTATAGATAAAGAAAAATACCTGTCTTCAGCATAAAGACTGCCTGATACCAAATCCACAAAACTAACACCATAGAAAGGCCAATAGATACTCGCCCGTATTTTGAGTATCGAATCCTAGAATATTAGAAAGTTATTTGGTAATTCAAAGAGGGTAGGGACAGGGACACTTTTATTTTGCATCTGTAAAAGAATGTGGACTTTTGTTCCACACTTTTGGGAAGAAAATGTTTACCAACCGGTTTCTTTGTAAAGTAATGTAGTTTTAGTAAACGGTGACAACCCCGTAACAATACGAGCAGTTCCCATTTACAAGTTAATAGCCCGACTTTTGCCCTAAACCTGGGATGCATATACAGAAATAGGTCTAAAATAAACTAAATATAAGGTTTCTGATGGGTGTGTATTTGGGTTTCCTATTGGACATACTCTTTAACACGCTTGTGTCATATCGCATAAGGGGGGGGGGGGGTGGCCTAGTGGTCTACAGTGCCGCGCTTCGTCCTCTAGCGGCTGTGGTTTCGAGCCCTGGTGTGAGCGGCATGGAGATAGGGGCGCCTTCTCAACCTCGTGGGTCTCCTCCAGGCACTCCGGTTTCCTCCCACTGCTAAAGACCCCTACGCGCAAGCGAATTATTGAAAAAAAACTGAACCATATCTTAAACCCCTTTTCTCTCTTTCTCTCTCATATCGCATAAGAGTTCAGTGTTACTCCCAAGTGAAGGCGAATTTAAATAATAGGAGGACATGTATTTATAGAATCTCTCTATTACTGAAAGCCATGATTTCGGTTTTATAGGGATAAACTTACATTTGAACCAATTATTTAGTTCATGCAAGTAATAATCCATGACATCATTAAGGGAAGCCTTATCTTGACTTGAATAATCCAGGAAAGTGTCATCAGCTAACTACCCAGTTAGTGCAATTTGATTTTAGTTATATCTCGAATATATATATATCAAGAACCATAGAGCTACTAAAACATACCCATGGGGAACACCATCCAAGATGTCTCACGGTGTGGAAGACAACTTTTTAATCTTCACAGGATGTTTCCTAAACTCTGTCGAACTTTGAAAAGTCGCAAAAATTTCTTTATTCTCCAACGCATTCAATACTGACATACATTTATAAACTTCTAAATTGTTTATATATGATTATTTCCAGAGTGGTCAAAACCAAAAGTGTCCTCCACTGGCTCTTACGCACGCTGTGTGGCACAATTAACCATCTTTGTCGTACTTTTGGTTTTGACCCCCTGACTTTGTACCGTTGATTACAGATTAAACATCCATAAGTGTACAAATGTGTTGTCATCGATGTGTTCCCATTTGAATATTGTTCACAATAAGAAGCAAAATAAATAAGATATGTTTACAGGATCATTTTATTATACTAAAAACTAAGTGGTGCGTTTTCTATGGCGCTCAGTATATATTCTCCAAAAAGCAACTGAAGGTCAATAAGTTCAATTTGATTAACGTTATAGATCACTTTTCACATCTGATCCATATCGTACCCTGTTTTCTGCAATGGTTAAAGTCTTAATGCGTCATTGCAGTGCAAAATAAACCCTTGCAAACGACAACGTGTATACACTATTGTTGAAGTTGATTCTCGAATAGGAATACCTATCCGAAAATGGTTAAGTTTCGTTCAGTATTTACAAAGATATGGTGACTAGAGATGTATGGCGGGGGAAAGCGGCAAAAACCTAATGCTATGTAGAAATGTCTAATTCAAACCACACATGTAACATAATGCCATACCAAATACCTAAAACGTCTAATGCAAAAAACAAAATACAAGAAACCTCTAATACAAAATACCTCATACGTCTATTGCAAAAGACAAAATACAAGAAACCTCTAATACAAAATACATATTACCTCTTATGCACAATTGATTTTACAATCTGAAACATCTACCATAAGCATTAGATGACATATCTCGTTGTCATTACTTACGTTTCTCCACTGAATTATCTTTATTTAGGTCAATGTCAAGGTCACCGAACACAACTTGGCGACCTATTCGGCTAGCGAGCTATTCGACCGATCCAGCTGGCAACCTGTTCGTTGGCAACCTACTCAGAATTAAGACAACTGTCGCCCAAACTCATCTATGTTTAACAACCAATAAAATCCAACGTTACGTCTATCAAATGAAAGTAGAATAATATATTATTTTTATCAATTCCTTTAGCTCAGAATGGAGATGTAATTTCTCATTATCGTACAAAATTCTAGACATCCAACTAAATATATTCCGAAAGGTAATTAAATAGGCTTTCTAAGTATTATCAGTAAAAATTGGCACATTCATATTAAAGGGGTGCACTCTCTTCCTAAACATGACCAATTTTTTAAAAATTTTAAAGGGAAAAACTGTTAATATCCCGTGTCGAAATTCGGACCATCGTACAAAATTCTGATGATCCAACTAAATATATTCTAAAAGGTAATTGAATAAGCTTTCCAAATATTATTAGTAAAAGTTGGCACAATCATATTAAAGGGGTGCACTCTCAACATGAACATAGCCAATTTTTCAATATTTTAAAGTGAAAGAACGGTAATATTTCGAGTCGAAATTCGGACCATCGTACAAAATTCTTAGCAACCAGCTATATATATTCTGAAAGGTAATTGAATAAGCTTTCTAAATATTATTAGTAAAAGTTGGCACAGTCATATAAAAGGGGCGCGCTCTCAACCTGAACATAGCCAATTTTTCAATATTTTAAAATGAAAGAACGGTAATATTCCGAGTCGAAATTCGGACCATCGTACAAAATTCTGAGCATCCAGCTATATATTTTCTGAATGGTAATTCAATAAGCTTTCTAAATATTATTAGTAAAAGTAGGCACAATCATATTAAAAGGGCGCGCTCTCAGCCTGAACATAGCCAATTATTCAATATTCTATATGTAAAGATAGACCGGAAATTTTTTCGAAGTCCGAATTTGGACCATCGTACAAAATTCTGACCATCCAGCTATATATATTCTGAAAGGTAATTGGATAAGCTTTCCAAATATTAATAGTAAAAGTTGGCAGAATCATATTAAAGGGGCGTGCTCTCAACCTGAACATAGCCAATTTTTCAATATTTTAAAGTGAAACAACGGTAATATTCCGATTCGAAATTCGGACCATCGTACAAAATTCTAAGCATCCAGATTGGCACAATCATATTAAAGGGGCGCGCCCTCAACCTGAACATATCCAATTTTTCAATATTCAAAATATATATAGGTGGTTGCTCAGATTTTTGTACGATGGTCCGAATTTGTACTTCGAAAAAAATAAGGGTCTATCTTCACTTACAGAATATTGAAAAATCTGATATGTTCAGGTTGAGGGCGCGCCCCTTTAATATGACTGTGCCAACTTTTACTAATAATATTTAGAAAGTTTATTCAATTACCTTTCAGAATATATATAGCTGGTTGCTAAGAATTTTGTACGATGGTCCGAATTTCGACTCGAAATATTACCGTTCTTTCACTTTAAAATATTGAAAAATTGGCTATGTTCAGGTTGAGAGCGCACCCCTTTAATATGATTGTGCCAACTTTTACTAATAATATTTGGAAAGCTTATTCAATTACCTTTTAGAATATATTTAGTTGGATCATCAGAATTTTGTACGATGGTCCGAATTTTGACACGGGATATTAACAGTTTTTCCCTTTAAAATTTAGGAAGAGAGTGCACCCCTTTAATATGAATGTGTCAATTTTTACTGATAATACTTAGAAAAGCCTATTTAATTACCTTTCGGAATATATTTAGTTGGATGTCTAGAATTTTGTACGATAATACGAAATTACATCTCTATTCTGAGCTAAAGGAATTGGTAAAAATAATATATTATTCTACTTTC
This sequence comes from Patella caerulea, assembly GCA_036850965.1. Classification (NCBI taxonomy): domain Eukaryota; kingdom Metazoa; phylum Mollusca; class Gastropoda; family Patellidae; genus Patella; species Patella caerulea. The sequence continues at coordinate 19,188,821 of JAZGQO010000021.1, forward strand.
ATTTGACAGACGTAACGTTGAATTTTATTGGTTGTTAAAAATAGATGAGTTTGGGCGACTGTTGTCTCAATTCTGAATAGGTTGCCAACGAACAGGTTGCCAGCTGGATCGGTCGCATAGCTCGCTAGCCGAATAGGTCGCCAAGTTGTGTTCGGTGACCTTGACATTGACCTAAATAAAGATAATTCAGTGGAGAAACGTAAGTAATGACAACGAGATATGTCATCTAATGATTGTGGTTGATGTTTCAGATTGTAAAATCAATTGTGCATAAGAGGTTATATGTATTTTGTATTAGAGGTTTCTTGTATTTTGTCTTTTGCAATAGACGTATGAGGTATTTTGTATTAGAGGTTTCTTGTATTTTGTTTTTTGCATTAGACGTTTTAGGTATTTGGTATGGCATTATGTTACATGTGTGTTTTGAATTAGACATTTCTACATAGCATTAGGTTTTTGCCGCTTTCCCCCGCCATAGCGATTGGAAAATCCATCGATCTATGCTGATCACTATGACATAAGTCCGCCGCCATATTTGTGAACGCGAATAATCATTGATAGGGCTATTTTAAATCAGACTGAATCAAAACCTGGCGTATCCAGTATTGGTATTTTGATTTCTGAAGTAAAGCTTCAATAATCAATCTGAGTTCATATAGGGGTGGATGATTAAGTTACGAGAAATTTGATAAATATTTTAGCGCATTATTGCTTTAAGTAATTTAGTATACCATCTTTTAACTGTGAATTTTTAAAGCGCCTGAAACACACGTGAATGTGTTGGGTTTTTTCAACTAGCGAACCGTCAGGGAAAATGCGTAAGCTTTCAAATTTCGTACTCGTAGCATAACATTGTCAGACACCGTGGAACAGTAACCTATATCTCCCTTTTAAACTGAATACTTTTCAACATAAGATTAAGGACATGCCTATAAGATTTAAGGGAAATTTGTACCCTGACCCTTTTTCCCAAAGCTTTTATTACCTAACATAAATATGAAATGTTTCAACCGTAATAAACAACAATATCAGCTATAAAATTTGAAATAATATTACCTCATAGTTAAGGAAGCGAAGATCGTATTTGTAGTCCTTTTTGACTCAATGACAAAGTTACAAATTGTTGCCAATCGATCGCAACACAGCGACTTTAGTTTTCCAATTGTAAATGACGATATAAACACCATATTATTTTATATATTGATCACTGCCGTCAACATCTGCTAAGACCCAATATTTATAGGCCACCATGGGACTATGTTACGCTTGCCTGATAAGTACCAATTAACAAGCATTATTAATAAGTGTAAACCTCTTCGTAAATATATTATAAAAATACAAAGCCGGATCAAAGCTTTGATTCCTTCAATTTGTTATAATAATGATAATTATTATAGCGCATTCATAAGTTTCTACAAAAACAAGTCACACGGTTTTAAAGCGACTCATGCAAACATTTAAGGAAGGAAAGGTTCTAACGTGCTCCGGGAGATAATGCCGTAAAGTTGATGCTGTCGAAAGAATGTTTTTTGATTGAAATGTTTTAAAATTTGTCACATTAAACAAATGTTTACCCCGAGCAGAGAGTTCAAATTGCTTGGTATGAAACCAGTAAGTCTTGTAGATAAATAGAGTAGCCTGATGTTAAAGAGAGTATCATAAAAATTCATCCTTTATTTTTATACAAGGCAATGAAGGTTTATCTGCTAACGATACGAGTGCACGATTCCAAATTTTATGTACTCCGGTGAGGCACACTTTAGGCATACCGGGTAACAAACTAGTAAAATAATCTATGGGATATAAAATGCGACCATGACAATGTGTTGGCAGTGGTTTGATTGATCCAGTATTACTTACATGATAGTGACAAAGCTATTTTCAAAGACTGGGACACTAAGGGGTTAATGTGTAACAAGTTGAATTGTCAATAGTAAGTAATTAAGGGTAATCGTGGACAAGACTAATTCTTCTAATCCCCCGTAACAATATTGCAATACAATGCCAACAAAATAAGTTCCGACACAGTGGCTGCTCAAAATCATGATATTTAAGGGGAATGACCCGAATATGATCTAAAATAACTTTCAGCCAGCTCTCGTTTATAAAAGGCAATTTTATTTCGTCGAACAATCTTTCAAACGATCGGTGTACGCATATAGTCTCACTGATAATCGTGGAAAATGTTGTATTACGAGGACTCTACAGCGGAAAAGTAAATAAAGAATAACGATATTGTGTGTTTATTCAGAATTTACAAATAATGATTGTTTCAAATGTTTAATCCAAAAGATGTTCTTTTTAGGAAATAATCTAGCATACTCTCTTAGGACGACTTTCCATATACGTGTGTTTCCGCCACCAAAAAACACAGCATTTTCGCGCGCGATTACTTTTTATTTCCATGTGTATAGAAAAATCGCAGAAAAGTTTGGGAATCCCACGTAAATTTCGTCATAAAAGAGAATTTCTCCTGGCCACGTCCAAAAGATCTGCCAAGTGAATTTCCCTTTGGCACTTCACGTGAGAAAACAGCTCTGCAGAAAAGTCGGCTAGCGGGTATTTTTTTCCTGCGCGCGGAAACGCTAACATGAAAACGGGCACATTACATTTGCATTATAAACAAACACGTTAATGGAAAGCGGGTCATACTGGTTTAAACCTATCGCTTATATGATGCCCGTGAATACATGCTGGACATTGCAAATTAACTTTGATTATTTAAATGTATTTAATTCTATAATATTAACCTTTTTTTTCTTTTAAAAATTCAGCTAACGAGGTTTTTTATTGAATTTGTGCCAACGTCTTTATAAGTCTTGAAGATACATTATATAAGATTTAGATAAAGAACTAGCCATTCTTGCTATACTAAATCGAAAGTAGATAATGTAAAATATGAATAATTTGAAACATTCATTCAAATTACTCTATTGCAAGCGAAGATATTAGTATTTGAAGGTTTGACAGACGTGAGCAATAATTTCAGCCACCGTACTGGTTGATCGAAGCTAAGTCTCGGTCCTCCAGATTTGATTAAATCAAAGTATCGCTGAACCGTTCTAATCTGTTTAATGTCGGAGAAATCTGATGCCATAGAGATTTGATTAAGGCCTGGTTCAGTTAATTAATGTCTAATTAATACTTTAGAAATCATTTCAGGCCTAAAGAAAGACTTGCAATAGGCAGTTTTACCTCTTGCATAATGATGTTTAATAATTTTCTCATTTTCACGAAGGTCTGTACATTACGATATTACCTAGTTTTGACTTAGATTTTCCTGCGGTTACTAAACTGGGATTTCAACGTATAAATGGGTAATACTATAGATCTATTACCAGGGACGCAGTAGATTAGACCTAGTTCAGCAAGGTACGTCAATTCTTTACTGAGGTTACGAAAATGTGTCACTAAACTGATTAGCTATATTATTATACATGTATGTACCGGTATATATTATACATACAGTTAATTATATATAATATATATAATCTATAAAAGAATCTAACATTTGAACAATGGGGATGTGGTCAGCTACGGATTTAAATGACTGTCTGCGATATCAAGTATGGAGTCGAGTTTATCAACTTGACATTAGATTTTAACATTTGTATTTTTACAAAATGAGCATGATGCGAGGTAAAATGTTACGTGTTAGAACTGGAATAAGTGCGATTGCAAATTTATAAGACCTAAATTTTAAAAAATGGACGAGTGTGTCTTGTTTGTTTAAACGTGAAACGTGGCAAATGTAAAATGTTCGAAAATAGTGTGGTGAACCATTCATTAAATTATACATTATCATAATATTGTAAATTATGTCCAGATACTCAAGACAACATGTATCTTGACTATATAAGATTTAAGGGTCTAGGTAACACTCCGGTTTCCTCCCACTGCTAAAGACCCCTACGCGCAAGTAAATTATTGAAATAGAATTAAAACCATATGTTAGTCCCAAAATGACCTAGTTTGTGTTGAGTGGACGTTAAACCCCATTTCTCTCTCTCTCTCTCTCGCCTCCAGTTTGGCCTCTATATTGCCTTTTCACATGCTGTAGATCGCAAGATAGAATTGAATGAAAATTGGGCCAAAGTACAAAATATTGTCAACCAGTGCTAACAGAAGACTCCCCAAATTCGGCTCGAATCAGAGGGTCATGACCAATAGCTCAATTTTAACGACTTTTTCATTCCCTATTATGTGTACTCTGCTTTGATTGATTTACACAACAGCAAAAACATTTTTTTTAAAAAAAGAAAAAAAATAGTGTCAACGTTCATGTTGTTTACAGTTGTTTTGGACTGTACCGGTGTGTTTTCGCCAGGCATATCTTGTAGGCGTGAGTCGGTTCAGGGAGGGGCGCCGCAGCTCTTTTCAGAGCCTCCCGACAAATTAGCGATTGGAATTAAGTCATCGATAAGAACATTACATTCAACAAAATAAAAAATAATAATAAAATAAAATAACTGTACCTAAGGCGGGAAATTGGGGTTTAGATGTGTCCAGCTTAGCATGAAAGGTACCTAAGTCGGTTAGATAGGTCGGGCCTAACTCAAAGATCGAGCTTATATAATTGAACTGCTTGAAAGTTATTACGACGATCTTCATGTAGATTCGTTTGCAGATTGTACTCGGGTAGCCCTATGAAAAAAAAGCTATTGCGTCGAATATCTTTAATCAAAATAATGATATATGATATAATGAACGCAATCCGCCATTAGGCAAATAGTAGCCTATTTTTTAGAAATCAGCTATGGTTGAGTTAAACACTAATGTGTTTATTTTGCAGTAAATAAGCGATTAATCAAACATGGTAACACTTGTAAATATGTCAACCGTGAAAACGATGATTTGATTTTAACTGCTGGTTCTTTATTGTTAACAATTATTTGCCTTATATGTTTATGATACCATCGGATCCAACAATCTCAGGAAATGACATTTGTCTTTGTGGTTGATTTATAAATAACTGCCTGTTTTCTTCGATAGCGTATTGCTCTTTCGAGCAAGTTCGGTTAACAGATGGCTGATTGGTCTATTGAGTAAACGATTGGAATTTCGTATATATGGAACTGGTATAAGATATTAAAATAGTTGGGATAGAGTGAACCAGGTTGGGCAATATAAGATAGTCATATTGGTTGTTGTCTGGTCGCACACAGGCTTTCAATTTTTCCCACCAAAAAGGATTACAATATTTATATTAAAAAATAATGATAATTTTTTCCCGCCAACTTTAAGTTTATCCGCAAAGAATTTATGATTCCGCCCCAAATATTGTTCAATGGCCCAGTATCCACTAATATTTTTTATCTCGCTTTAAGCACTACCCGTGGGGATATTTATTTGTTAATTAAACCACGTCAAAAATTAGAATTTAAAATACAAGATTGGAAATTTTAGAAAAAAATGTTTAACATTAAAAAAGAAACCGCAGCCTTTGAAAAATACTGCAATGCTAAAAATAATATACTAACTGTAAGATGTTAAAATTAGAATTTAAAATACAAGATTGGAAATTTTAGAAAAAAATGTTTAACATTAAAAAAGAAACCGCAGCCTTTGAAAAATACTGCAATGCTAAAAATAATATACTAACTGTAAGATGTTAAAAGGAAATTATTGTTACTTTTAACGTTAAAAGGAAATTATTGTTACTTTTAACGTTAAACTATAAATTTCCCGCGTTACCCGTAACGTTATCGAATTTTCAATTTTAAAGATAATTGGATAAAATGTTTCTCGGTTTTATTTTTAAATTCTTATAAACGCCGCCATAAGTCTAGGTTAACGACCGTCTAAATCAACATTGGATTTAAAAGGGGCCGAACTGCTCAATATTTCAACACAACAGTAGCCAAAAAATATATTTTATACCAAACTACAACAGTAGGGGAGTAGCCTACTACATCACTACACAACGCAAAACACCAAGTAAGGGGGAATAACTCATATTTAGATCTGGATGCAGACCACCATTGGTTTACCCATTGACTTCAATGTGAATTTTGGTCTCCTTCCCCGGCTCCAAGATTTCCCAAAATTTTCGTTGGCTGAATGCTTTTCACTACAGACAGAGAAACAAGTAGTCGCGTTTTTGCACCAAAATTTGTATGAGGGTGACCACCATGAAGAATCATATTAAAAATATGTAACTATTCGCCGTACACGTCACCGTAACCAACCTCTTAATTCTGTTATCCTTCCGCATGTAAATCATGAATATTTACCAAAGCCTGGCAGAAAATGCTAATCAAACTCTCTTCGTCCATTGAAGACCGATGAATCAACAAATATGGACATGCAAAAGGGCTGAAAAGACAAAGAGGGGGAATTGCTATAAATATGCGAACTACAATTCAATCGTGGTCTGCCTCCTCTATGTATGCCGGCCACCTATGTTAATTCTTGTCTCTTCAGAGGCGGGTTCAATGGGGGCGCACCCCCTAATTTTCGACAGTGCCCTTTTTTACTACTGAAAGTGCCTTTCAACTAGCTTTTTTGCTCGATTTTGAAGCTCTTTTTCTACGATTTCCTAACATTTAGACGAAAATATCCAAATTGCTCTTGAATTGGCTACAGATGCAAGGAAATGACGGATAAAATATTTTGGGGCCCCACCCCCTCTCAGCGGCGTGCCCCGTCTCCGCGGTCAGTGCCCTCATTTTGCGCCCCCCCCCCCTTTTCAAAATTTCTACATCCGCCCCTGCTCTTTGCCCGTATTCTTCCACATTTGTTATCATAAATATACATCAAAACCTGACAGAAAATTATTATATTGAACTGAACAGAACTTTTATTATTACAGGCGAAGCAAAAAGTTTGCTATTACAGCCATAAACATAACACGCACGCACACACACCTGACGAAGTTTCCATTTCACATTAGATAAGGTAATCTAACAGGTTTTTCTCTAATTTTCAATAAATGATACCGATATATTCAAAGATTAATCAATTTTATATTATTATCATCGTGATTCACAATTTTTTTTTTCTTTAGCTTTTGAAGAGATGGAAAAGACCAAATCCAATCTTCTTCGGTTCTAGTCCCATTGGAGACTGTCAAGACGGGGGAAGAAATATGTGGAATGTCTCCAGCACAATCTGCATGTCCACCCAGCTAAACAATGCCACTGGCTGAATAAATCCAACTTTTAATCGCTCTACTAATGTAATTAAAGGAATATGACTAATAATAGCTGTTTTACTGGCCCATGTAAATATGTAAACAGACATACTTGCAAAAAGTGTTTATTAGTAATTAAGAACATTATTAGTTAGTTCTTCATTAAGATGAATTTCATACTATATTGGAATGAAATTACATGTCATTGCTGGGCACTATATATATATATTTTGTAGGTGGAACAATAACCAGATTTGACTTATTTAAAACAATGCTTATTTCATGTTATGCCGAGTCAGTTCCATGATGTACACGGTGAATAAACCGGGCGGATAACCAAACAATCTAAGAGGGTTCGTTTGTTCGTTCTTTTCTGGAGTTTAACGTCCCATTCCACCAAGGGTGATGTCGCACACAGCTAAGAGGGTTCGTTCATTAGTTCCTGGGGTTTTACATCCAATTCCAATAAGGATGATAAGAGGGTGAAATGGAATGGTGTATTAATAATAGTCTGATAGGTTTTATACATTTTAAAGTGACTGTTTTAATTCATATAGAAGGGAGATATCTGTGATAATAAACCAAACTGATTTTAAATCAATTATTCAAACACTGTAATATGATTTGTTTATGTTGAAGGGGGATAATCTGTTATAATAAAAATAGAGTTAAATCCGTTATTCAAACACTGTAATAGGGTTTGGTTAAAGTAGAGTCTACCGTTTAATATCGGCAGGTTCTTTGTGCCAAGGTTTTAGACAAATTGTGGGATTATATTTGTAATAGTTCATATTTGAGTATTACTATAAGGGTTCCTGCAATTTGGGTATGAATACTATTATAATTCTTATTCTTCTAAATCCACTTTATTATTAGAATTGCATTTAGTAATTGGAACATAATCAAATAACATACTATTAATGAATAACAATTACTATGGTTTATTTCACTGCGACGTTTCAACAAGATTTCACGAGTCGTTATTAAGCATGACATTGCTATATTTGTGTTATATGCTTGATAACGACTTGTGAAATCTTGTTGAAACGTCACAGTGAAATAAACCATAGTAATTGCTATTCATTAATAGTATGTTATTTGATTATGTTCCAAGTTACATTTCGTCGTCAGTATATCCTTGCTCTGCTATAGCCTTGTTGCAACAAGAACAACGACACGTTGCTGAACCAAACTGCTATCCAGTGTTGCTGTGGCCATACCCTCAGTGCCTGAACCCATTAAAGTTGGATTTCATGGTGTCGGCGTATTTCAAAACAGAAGCTCTAACGGGGACGTCTGCCTCGTTATTCGGTTTCACGTAGGCGTTTGCCTACTGTCTGGTACGAGATTCTACGCCGTCCGGGAATTGCTGCTGTAGTAAAGGTCATTGTTGAAAACCATTTACGCCAATGACGTAACCGGAAGTGACGATCCAGGATAGGTGGGGCCACTCTTGTTTGGCCTGGGCTAGGGCGTGCACGTGTTGAACTCCGCTGGCGGTACCTATCCCAAAGGCTAGAAATGGAACTAAGGGAAACATTCAGCAGCCTGGCTACATCTGTCTTGGATTCACCTGCTTGTAATCGACGAATAGCGTTGGTGCGTTGGTCTTCGTCCAGATGTGGCATCACTTGGTTCTTTGAGTGTTCACATGCCCAACTGATTTGGAAACAGAGAACCCCGGGATTTTAAAGACCTTAGATTTAGGTTCCATGCGAAAAGCTCGCGAAGCTGTTAAATTCATGTTTCTTGGTGCAATCAAGCGATAACAAATTTCAACAAAAAGGACCAGTCACAAATAGTGACCCTACCTTTAAAATCAATAATGAATTTCTTTTATCCTTTCATAATGGCATTAAAAACAAGTAAGATTTGCTGAAACAAAGACCTCGGTCAAATAAAAAAATGATGAAAAATGGGTTGTGCGTTTCTTTTTTTGAAGAGTATATATACATAGTGATATTTTCAAGCAATTATACAGAATTTAGTGTATATTGATGGCTAGTTTATAATGAGTAGCAGGTTTAGTAGTAAATATGGAGAGAGAGAGAGAGAGAGAGAGAGACTAGGTCATTTTGGGACTAACATATGGTTTCATTTTATTTCAATAATTCGCTTGCGCGTAGGGGTCTTTAGCAGTGGGAGAAAACCGGAGTGCCCGGACTAAACGCATAAGGTTGAGAAGGCGCCCCTATCTCCATGCCACATACGCTCACACCAGGGCTCGAAACCACAGCCGCAAGCCAGAGGTGAACGGCCAGCTAGAGGTCGAAGCGCGACAATCTAGTCCACTAGGCCATCCGAACCCCCCTGGTAGTAAATAGGTTTTGAGTTATAAATATAATGCAATATGATAATATTATTGAACAATGATAAATAATTATTCTATTTACAATATACAGTTTAGTTATTACCCAACACAGCCTTAAAGTTTCACTATTTGCAATTAAACTGTCTAGTATGCATAGCTTTATTTATATAACAAGATAACGTAAGTGTATTTATATCGTAACTGTAACATAACTGGTGGAATTTTGCTTTATTTGGGGGTGGCTGATATACTGATCATGCATATAAATTGATCGTAAATGTTTATAATGGTTACACTGAAGTATAAGATGAAACAAGTCTTCAATAATACAACAGTTACATTGTGTACAAATAGGGCTATTGCTTTGGTTAAACAAATTTTGGGCTAAAGGAAATAAATTAAGACGTAATTTTGTAATATTTCTTTTTACACTTTGATGTTAACTGTCAAGTGTGATTCTTGACTTAAATTGGTTTTATATATGTAATAGTCCTTTAGACTTTCACTGTTATGAATTCTGGCTGACCATTCTTGTGTGTTAATATCAATTAGTCTGTTTTCAAAATTTCTCGAAAGAGATTATGATCACCAACTTCGTCCATCGGCCAAGCATACGCGAAACCAATTGAGCTCAATAGCAGTCTACTCCTAGTTGTCCAGGTTACCCTACCAGCATAATATTATGGGAGATTTTTACAAGGAGTTAGCCATTCTTGCTATAACAGTTCAAAAATAGATGCTGAAACAAGAATATATTGAAAATTTCAGTCAAATTACTTTATCCTGAACAAAGTTGTTACCACTATAATTTTTTACTAGAAATGGGGGTTAATTAAATTCATCGACACCCTTTTCCCATTATGGCCGATTGTTGATTGACAGGCGTTCACTCCACCTATATTTTCTCGATTATCAAGTAATGTTTACAATGACTAGTACGGTACTGATAGCGTATTCGGTTTGAGACAGGACTGCAATTCAATTCGTATACATTTATTTTTTACTATAATTTAGAATTACGATTTTAATATATAGATAAGAAGAGAAAGTCTGCGATAGGATATTAAAGTTTGAAAGGAATGGGCCAAATCAACGAAGCAGTATTGTAAATAAATTATAATAAATAGCCGACTTCTTGCGTTGCCTGCGTGTACTCTTTTGTACTTCAGGTAGGCCTAAGCGACTCCCTTAGCAGACGAATTGAAAACAGTCCGGAAGTATGATGACGTCAACGTTGTCAGACATTTAATAATGTTTGAGACCCGATATCTGAGACTAAGAATTGTCTCCCTTATTAGTTTCTTTTACGGTTAAAGTTTAGTTTTGGTTTATATATTTTTACCGGGCTAGTCTCGATTGGCAATATAAGTATGTAGTTACAGTCCTTCAAAAAATAAAGTCATTGAATCATCGATCCAGGGTTTTTATACCGCCAGAACAAAATTCCCCAACATGGTCCGACGAGACGGATCCGAGTAAAGTGGTCAACATTCCAAGTAAGCAATAATGGTAAATCATCCACAATTAACCAAAAACACACGGTCATAAATCCATACAGGCGCTGTTAGTCTCTCATTCATTCATACCTACGTAACCCAATCAACATGGCGACCACGACAGACGGTAAAAACCAAAATGTAAACAAATGTAAACGAACGATCAGGGTGAGAGCAGGTCATCGTTCATCCCTTAAAAAAACCCTGTCAAAGGCTGAACAGGCTTTGAGTAGGTGATCACTGATCTGCATCCAACTGAAATAAATGAACACAAGGTTCTTATAACACAACTAAGAGCAGCATTACTCGAGAAACTTACTATCATACAAGAATTAGATCATGAAATATTGGAATGCACCGAGGACGAGGACATTGAGGGTGAAATTGAGCAATCCGATAATTTAAAGGACACCATTACTTTAATGTCATTGAGGTTGGATTCAGCCCTAGAAAATTTGAGCCCCAAACCCAAATTTAACCCAGTCCCTGACAACCACACCTACCAGTACCAGGCCAGTGTATCGACTGAACCAGAAAGTAGTCCAGGAATTAACATAGACACACCACAGGGGCTTGATTCGTCTATTGCGAATCCAACAGTTTCACCTACAAGAAATCCAATTTCATCCGATGTTTCAGCACGACCACATGTAAAACTTCCAAAGCTTGACTTACGTAAATTTAACGGAGATCATTCCAAATGGCAATCATTTTGGGATACGTTTACCACTTCAATTCATGAAAATTCCAACCTATCGGACATAGATAAATTTAATTATCTAAACTCTCTGTTAGATGGTGTTGCTGCAGGATCCATCGCAGGGCTAGCACTTACAGCTCCCAATTACCAAGAGGCCATTACGATTTTACAGAAAAGATTTGGGAATCGACAGCAAATTGTTAATCGGCATATGAATATTCTTTTAAATACCCACACAGTAACAGACATGCACAACTTGAGGGGTATACGCCAACTTTACGATACCGTAGAAGCTAACGTCAGGAGCCTAAAGTCTTTAGGTATCCCTTCGACCACATATGGTAGCTTGTTATCTTCCATAATCATTAATAAACTACCAACTGAATTGCGTTTAATTGTTAGTAGAGCAATCGAGGACCAGGATTGGAATTTAGATAAGATGCTGTCGATCATCGAGAAGGAAGTAGAAGCAAGGGAGAGAACCACTAATTATCCCCCTTCAAATGTCACTGTTAATCCATCAAGATCCAATGGTTTATATAGAAGATTTCCAAACAACAACAACAATCAATCAACCGCAGCAGCCTTATTAACGGGTGGCCAGTGGTCACCTACCTGCACTTACTGTTCTGGTCAACATCCGTCAAATTCATGCAAGATAGTCTCCAGTTTACAGTCAAGAAAAGAAATTCTTCAAAAACATAAGAGATGTTTCATATGTTTGCGTAAAGACCACATCAGTCGTGAATGTACTCCAGGAAGGGTTTGCCAAAAATGTCATAGTCGTCATCACATAAGCATATGCCCACATCTGCACGGTGACTTTAAACCAGAATCTCTCCATGTCAATCCACAGGAACATAGACCCAGGTCGTTGGAAACACCGACAATAAATTCCCCAAAGGACACCAGCATGACTAAGTCAATTACTCATTCATCCGTCATGTATACCAATACCAGTATGGATACTGTTTTACTGCAAACTGCCCGAGCTGATATTTTTAACCCAACATCAACTGTACATTCAAGGAACTGTCGTGTAATATTTGACACGGGTAGTCAGAGGTCATATGTTACCACACAACTGCGAGATTTTCTTCAATTACCAACCATTAGTAGGACCGCAGTTACAATTAACACATTCGGATCTACATTGGAAACCCCACAAGAAGCTGATGTTGTAAGGATTTTTATTGGAACCACGTCAGGAAGGAGAATACAAATTACAGCATTTGTCGTTCCTGTAATCTGTCAGCTCATTAAATACCAGGATGTGGTAGAAGTAAAAAGTCTTTACCCTCACCTACACAATTTACAACTTGCTGATTATCCAGAACCAAGATCAAATGGCACAATCCACATTCTTATTGGCTTAGATCACTACTGGGATTTCATAACAGGACGAGTGAAACGGGGGGAGCAGGGGCCGGTGGGTATAGAAACGTCACTGGGTTGGATACTCTCTGGACCTTCTTTCGGCACGGACACCCCAACAGACCATATTCTCATTACCACATTACAAGTTGGACTTGATGAACAACTCCGTCAGTTTTGGGATCTGGAAGCCATTGGACTTAAACCAAGCTCCATTTATGAAGAATTGACAGAAACCATCACATTTACCAAGGGTCGGTATGAAGTTAAACTTCCATGGAAAAACCCTCATCCCACTCTACCAGACAACTACCAGCTATGTTTAAGGAGGCTTTATGGTTGTTTTCAACGCCTGAAGGGTAATCCCGCTCTTCTCCAAGATTATGATAAGATTATTCAAGAACAGAGAAACCAAAAGATTGTCGAATTAGTTGAGTCGCCTGGAACTAGTAATTTGGGAACCATCCATTACTTACCACATCACCCAGTAATACGATCTGATAAATCGACAACCAAGATTCGTATTGGTTACGATGCGTCTGCCAAGACTGAATCAAATCCGTCATTAAATGAATGTCTATATACCGGGCCATCCATGAATCAGAAGATCTTTGACGTCATTCTGAGATTTAGATCTCATAAAATAGCTTTGACTGGGGATATAGAAAAAGCATTTTTAATGATTACTTTACCTGAGGCAGACAGAGATGTGCTGCGTTTCCTATGGTATGATGATATTAACAAGGATGTACCAGATCTAATCACACTTCGCTTCACTAGGGTTGTATTTGGAGTTTCGTCTTCGCCATTTTTGTTGAATGCGACAATCAAATACCACATCGAGAAGTATAATGACGTCTATCCAGAATTCGTAAGAAGATTTATGAGATCTATCTATGTAGATGATCTGACCAGTGGAGCAAATAGCGAGGAGGAAGCATTTGAGTTATATCAATTGTCGAAGTCCTGTCTATCGGAGGGCGGTTTCAATATGAGAAAGTTCAAAACCAATTCCACTACTTTGCAGGATAGGATTAACGGAATCGAAACCAATGATCATAATAACCAGCCAACCAACACGACAATACAAGAGGATGACCAGACCTTTGTCAAATCGACTCTCGGTAATCACCCCAAATCAGTATTAGAAGAATACTCTACCCAATGGATTTTAGGTGTGGAATGGAACTATATCACGGATGAACTAATATTTGATCTACAGGATATAGCCAAATCAAGCCAAACCATAGTACCAACTAAGCGGAATATTGTAAGCATTACTGCCAAATTTTTTGACCCGCTAGGATTCATTTCCCCTTTTATCATCCAGTTCAAGGTTTTATTCCAGGAATTGTGCAAGGCCAAGATCGATTGGGATGAACCTATTTCAGACAACCTTTTGACCAAATGGAATCATCTAGTTACTTCAATGTCAAACACGAACACTGTAACCCTTCCACGATTTTATCAAGCATCCATTGATGAGGTCCCAACAAACATCACCTTGGTTGGATTTTGCGATGCTTCGACTCAGGCTTATGCAGCTGTAATTTATCTAAGGATCCAAACAGAAAGTGGTGTATACGTAAGATTTGTTGCTTCTAAAACCAGAGTAGCCCCAACCAACCCAACAACCATTCCCAGACTAGAACTTCTCTCGGCACTTATACTTTCCCGTTTGATTGTCAGTGTACAGAAGTCTTTGGAATTTGAAGTCAGCATCAATCAGATCTTATGTTTTACCGATTCAAGGGTCACTTTGTATTGGATCTTAAATCAAACTAAAGAGTGGAACAATGGGTACAAAATCGAGTGAATGAGATTCGAACCTTAACATCCACTTGTATTTGGAGTCATACACCAGGATGTGATAACCCAGCGGACCTACCTTCAAGAGGTGTGGACTTGTCAGAATTATGCCACAGCCAACTGTGGAAGGAGGGGCCTCCATGGTTGAAGACAGATCGATCTTTTCCTAATTCTCAAGAACTTGATGATGAACCACTTGAGGAATGTGTTACAGAAATGAAGGTCAGTTCAAGGGAAATTCCCACCAGTACCACTCTTCTAACAGATCAACAATATTCCCATTCAATCAGTATTGTGATTGATTCGACAAAATATAGCAGCTTCATTAAACTTATACGAATTAGTGCTCTTGTATATAAATTCATACACATTCTTAAGTACAAGAAACAGATAGATCCGAATATGGCTATGGTTCGAGCAGAGGTTGAATGGCTAAAGGATGTTCAGAATGATTTGAAATCTCATCGTAACTATGATAGCTGGACAAAACAGTTTGGTATTTTCACTGGGGAAGATGGTATTTTACGTTGTACAGGTAGAATATCCAAGGCTGTTGTTCCAAACTCGACGAAATGTCCAATTCTGCTCAATAAGGATCACCACCTAACAGAACTTATAGTTTATCAATGCCACGAAAGAGTTTCACACGAGGGCGTGAAATCCACACTTACAGAACTCAGATCCAACTATTGGTTAATAAAGGGGCGCCAGTATGTTCGAAAGATCCTACACAAATGCATTACCTGTCGAAGGTTTGATGGAAAGCCATTTAAGTCTATGGTATCCCCACCACTCCCGGAGTTTAGGGTGCAACAGTCTCCAGTATTCAGCAGTATCGGCTTAGATTTTGCAGGTCCACTATTCACTAAAGGCACCGGTTCTGAAACTTCAACAAACAAAGCATGGATCTGTTTATTCACATGTTGTGCATCGAGAGCTGTTCACCTTGAATTGGTTCCAGATCTAACAACTGCGTCTTTTATCCGATGTTTCCGAAGGTTTACTGCTCGCAGAGGCATACCACAGCGTGTAATCTCAGATAACGCCAAAACGTTTATTGCAGCTTCAAATGATTTGAAGAACTTATTAGACAGTCAAGATGTATCAACTTATTTCCACTCAAAACACATTCAATGGATGTTCAATCTAGAGAAGGCTCCTTGGTCTGGAGGCCTTTTCGAACGATTAATCCAGTCCATGAAAAGGTGTCTCAAGAGGATATTGGGCAAATCCAAACTTTCATTTGAAGAACTTTCCACAGTTTTGTGTGAGGTTGAAGCAACCCTCAATTCAAGACCACTTACGTATGTTTCTACTGAAGAATTTGAGGAGCCATTAACATCATCCCACTTGGTCGTGGGTCGTCGAATTCTGAATTTACCAGACGTACAGCAAGATGATATTGCAGACCCGGAATACCATGCATCACATGATGACGTAACTAAGCGAATGACTCATTTATCTGTTATTCTTCAACATTTCTGGAATCGCTGGAGCACTGAATATTTGCTTGAATTAAGATCTACCCACAACCAAAATGGTGAAACAAACCAAACCATTGGCATTGGACAGATTGTCATAGTATCCAACGAACATTTACCCAGAGGCCAGTGGAGGCTAGGAAAGGTCATTGATCTTTTACCAGGACATGATGATATTGTACGCGGTGCAGTTGTTCGTACTACAACTTCATCAGGAAAACTAACAACTATAAATCGTCCATTAAGGCTTTTATATCCACTTGAAATTAATAGTCCAGATAATAATATCGATACCCGTGCTAATCAAGGGGATTCGGTTGCCCAGGCTGATCATGAAGGGATTCAGGAAGAACAACCAACCACAGATGACACAAGCAACATTAGACCAAGGCGAAAGGCAGCCGTAAAATCTGATGAAAAGAGACATTTGTGGTTAAAGGACTTGCACTAGTGAAAAAGGAACAAAACAAAAAAGACCTTAGAGTGTTTTGAACTGTTTATTTTCTTTGTGAAATTGTAACAAGTGGACATTTAATATCAATACCTGGTCAAAGTTTATTCAAATTTCATAATCAGTGTGACTGTGAATTAGTGATGACCTTCGATTAGAACAACCTCAGGTCATCAGGGGGAGTGTCAGACATTTACTAATGTTTGAGACCCGATATCTGAGACTAAGAATTGTCTCCCTTATTAGTTTCTTTTACGGTTAAAGTTTAGTTTTGGTTTATATATTTTTACCGGGCTAGTCTCGATTGTCAATATAAGTATGTAGTTACAGTCCTTCAAAAAATAAAGTCATTGAATCATCGATCCAGGGTTTTTATACCGCCAGAACAAAATTCCCCAACAAACGTCACGGAGAAGCCCCGCCCACGACGCCATAGTGATTAAATCAGTCAACGAAATCCTGTTTTAATCCGAGCCCAATCCAAGCCATCCGTGGGTCTACATAGTTCATTTTAGGCTTGTTGTTTAAATAAAGATCTAATTTATAATTTCTACGACTTCTGAGGCCCAAAGGAAGACCGACAAAAGTCTGTTTTTGCTCTCCCATAATGTATGTTTAACATCATATATACCTGTGATATCTTTGATTTGACATTACAGTGGGTTTAAAGGGACAATAACACTCTTGTTGGCTTGGCAGCTCCAGAAAATAAATAATAGCCTTATTCTAAGTACTAGATGTTTAAGTGTCCTACCTGTTGTGTAAATTACCCATTACGACCTATTTTACTTGCCCAGAGGGTTCGAAAATATTTTAAATCAAAGTCACATTTGAAAAGGTTTACGTTAGACGTTTCAAATCAATTAGTTGAATTTTTCCAATTTTTTAAATTAGGTGTGTTAAGATGAATTTGTATTATCAATTAATTGGAATATTATAAAATAATACAATTTGTTGACCAGAATGAAGATTGTGACATATTATTCAGTTACAACAAGAGTGTTATTGGGGCTTTAAGCCAGTGATATATTATACATCAATAAAAGACTGTCCCCAAAATGTCTTTGTGGAATAGCAAAGCAGAAAAGTTCAAAAGATAATCAACCCGATATGGTCGATATGATGTCACAATTGAAATTAAACTGGACGTTAACGATCAATGTTTTGGCCAAAATCAGTGTATACCAATGAAGACAGACATACTGACAAGATATATGTAAAATGTTTGGCTGCCGTCTTGAATTTCGCCAATTTCAGCGGCAAGTGGGTCTATTTTTGTAAAATAAAGTTCTTCGCAAATTGTTGCTATACCCGCAATGCACCGCGGATCTTCATATAATTTTAATCCTATCTTATTTTACATTTCCCAAACCAAATCTTTTTAGCATGATATAAAAAAAGAAATACTTGAATTATCTCAATAAAAATTAAGTGGGATTTAAGATTCCTGCTTTGAACAACTTGATCCTGGTAACAAATAAAGTTGTGGAGTTGATATTCGATAGATATATAATATTTGCAGTAATGTTTAGGCTTATGCTTGCAAATATTCACATTTGGAAGCCTACGGGCTACAATTTCCAGATAGCAATCCGCCCTCTGCAAATGGAAAACTCTGCTGGATTAGTTTCTGAATTATAAAACTTTTAGCGATATGTGGAAATCGGTGTTTGACATGAAATCACGCAAGCAACTAGGAAAACTATGCTCATCCTGCATCACTGACAAGGAAAAACTACGCTTGATAATTCTCCGGAACTTTCTAGGTCAACACCGGGAGTATGTTTAACGTCCATTCGTCAATACTAGGTCATTTGATCTAGACTAACATAATATGGTTTTTAATTCTATTTCAATAATTCGGTTGCGCGTAGGGGTCTTTAGTAGGAAATCGGAGAAATAGGTTAGACTCTCACAGATTTCACAGAATATTGTAAATAAAAGTAAATCACACGCCAAAATATACCGATTTCACGTGTAGCCGATTTCGCCCCAGCGACATACGCACCAGGCCGTGCGGCAGCTGTATGAGTGGTCTTATTATATCGACGATTACGTTTTATTTTTATGTATTTGGAGCGACTTATTAAAAACATTTATATCCTCTATAACGATTAACTGCTTAATTTCAGCTAAACTGGCGAACAAGATTTGGGTCATATAAGTCAAAATCGTCAAAGATATCAAATCAATAATTCATCTTGAATAACATTTTTCGACCAAAATCTGTCATCACGTAAATACACATTTTCACAGGTGTCATTGTTTGTTTATAATACAAAGGCAAATGTACTAAGCGTGATTTAGGCGCTGTATGCTTGGACGTGTATCGCACAGAACAGAAAAATTGATCCCTCTCATTGCCCTTTAAGAAAACGCAAGATATTTTTCCTTGGTCTGTTTGTCAGGAAATATAAAAAAAAAGAGCATGATGTTGGGTGTGTTGTAAGGAGAATTTTTAATTTTCTAGTTACTTCTGGTCAGGGGGTAATATTCCCTGTATAACAGAGTTTTCTCATGACGTTAACGCTGCAAAAGTATGGTTAGTACCGCCCAGGGTGTAATTTCGCTTCTATAACAGTATTTTGTCATATGTTTGGCCGAAATAACGTTAACGCTGCGATAATATCGTTATGACCGCCAACCTACTGGAACCGGTATGGGATAATTCCGCCAGTTGGAGGACAACGGAAGTTATGACATTGTACGTTTCGTGGTCGCATCACGCAAGGTTAATCATGCATTTTTTTAGATCTCTTAAACGAGGCTCACCCAGGGGCAAATCACTAAAGATACTACGGGGAAAGGGGGCTGTAAAAGATTGTTTAGTATTTTGTTGGAAATAGTTTAGATATCGACCTGGAAGATTATATCCATTACTGGTCACAGTTATATCTACTGCATAATACATTTCTCAAGGCCGGAAATGATGTCGATATAGGCTACGTATACGTATGGCGATGTAGATATAATTTTTACGGTTACTCAACTTTTTCCTGCATATAAATGTTACATGTATATGCTATAACGGAAAGAGGTGTGTCCTCACACACACTTTCGAGAGAGGAGCCGATGAAAACCCACGCGGTTGAACAGGCGAACCTACTCATCCTCATGTACAACTGGGGAATTGAAACTACGTCTTATGATTCAGCGCGCACGTGCTAACCATTCACCTCCACCCGCACACACACACTTCTTCGAACTCCAGCTGCTCAGGCTTCTTATTTTAAAAATATAACGAACATGTCGTATTCAATTGTTTTTGTATAAGACAATAGATCGGTAGTAATCGGTGGTAAGCGATACTGTACACATCGTTTTGACCCGATATTGTCGTCATTCAATGTTGTACGTCATATTCATAATATAGATTGTATCGAAACGGGATTTACAATAATCTGTTTTAAACAAATGGTGCTTTTAAATTTCATCTCGCTATATTTACTCACTTTGTTACCCGGGGCTGGTTTGACTTCGAGTAAAGACTTTGCCAGAGTGGGGGTGGGGGGTGGGGGAAGTACTGAGCCAGTCTCGAAAAGTATGGAAACAAATAAACGTTAAACTTTTCTGCACCAAACGGGATATTGAAGACGGTCATTCAGGCAATGGTTCTTTTACGCCGCAGTTGCAGTAAGGTATATATATGATACCTTATTAATCCCCATAACATTAATAATCAATTTCATCCTTAACCACTGCTTCACATACAAAATAAATAGCACCATTTAATTTTATTGTTATGGCGTTATATTAAAATGTATAACGTCAATCGTTTGGTTTCTTACAGCAAACCCACAAACCAGTAAACTTTGTCCTTTTATATACATAGTAGCTGTGCAATTTCTTCTTAATTCAATGGAATAAATTCGGGGTCGTAACCAAACATTTCAAAATCTTCTTTATATACTTCTCGTAACTTGATCAACACAGAATTAGCGACACGCCTGTACGCGGCTGTCATATAAGCGAGTTTTTGATCTTTACCCTGTTGGGAACTAAGTTTATCCGCTTTGCGTTGTTGCAGGACTTTGCTGATGAATGTATCGCAGTTCCAGCTTGAATTTTTATTTTCCTCGAATACAGAATTAAAACGAATGTAACCATTTGCTTGGAATGTTTTCCATAGAAGTTTTGATAGTGAGGTGGCGGTCAAACAATCAGTTTTATAGACTTTCAGTAAATCGAAATTGTATTCACTCAACATTCTGATTTCCTGCATGGCGTGGTCGCGTGAAAAAATATCATCTGCTATCCAAGAAAGTCCAAAGTTTTCCAGAATATACTTATTATCCTGTTTAAATGTTTCCATATTTCCAATAAAGTCTGGATGGAAGTCGCAAGGATCACATATATATCTAAAAGGAGTCCAGTGTGAATTTAGTTGGGATGGGGGTACGGAGACGATATACTCTAAGAATTCTTCAAAGGTTATACCTTTAGCACAACTGTCCGTACGCTTTTTAAAAAATCTTTGAATGACACCTCCTTGGCTTCTCCAAAAATCTGGTAAAAACAATTTATCCAGATAGGCTGACCACAAGCGCGCGTAAGGCTCTCTGACGAACATAAATTTAAAGTTGCTATCAACCGTTTTGTCTAATTTTTCACTGTATTCCATTTTTCCTTTACCACCATAATGCGTTACCATTCTAGGAATGTCAAATGGGCTCTTATACAACACACCCATAGTTGCGTTTGCGAGGAAGCGAAAAATATTAATCCAGTGCGTACACCCTACCTTTGGGCTAAGGCAATAGGAGAGGCCGTGCTTACTTGAACTGTAAAAGTTATAATGGGTTGAGAGTTTCGCGCTTGTACGACAAGTCTTGTTCACCAGTATCAGTCTATCCCTGTAAGGGTCGGATTTGCCTTTTGTGTTCCAGCTATGTTTATCGCGAAACCCACTTTCGCTAGTTAGATTCTTACTGACTGTGTATTCCTGAGGTATACCCAAACTCGGTCTGCTCCCAGAACTAAAGCCGTTTATCGGCTGTTGCATAATCTTGAGTCTCTCGTTGAAAACAACTGTAAAATTTAATAAAATTGGGTCAAACCATGTGAATATTTGTTTTTGACATGATTAAATAGTTCGTACAATTAGAATATGTGATTGAGGAGGACATGCTGTCTTCGTCTGGCCGCCTATGTCATATATCTCATGGTAAAGCATTTTGCACTGGTATAACAACGGCTAAATTTAGTGTTTTGGTGTTTGTGTGTACATCAATACCAAATCTAAGCCATTATCTTGCAAAGATTCTATTTTAGATAGTTGGTACACCCAACCCCATCACCCCCTACCACACACACACCATCCGGTCCCTCAGAGTTTTCTGGGAATTTATCCGAGGCATTCCTCTTCCACCCCGACAGTAATTATATCACCAGACCACTAACACGTTGACTTATTTGTCAAACGTAACTTAACTGGAAGGTGTGAATTGCACGTATTCCTTCTGGTGAGTTGCCGTACATTTGTAAAGCTATATTTGGGTTAATTACATATCTTACAAATAAATTCGGTCAATAAACGACACAATATATTGTCATACACACATGGCACCCATTATTCGCCACTTTCCCCTAGAATCTATATTTGCGTAGGGATAGTCTGTTAAACATCTGCCCGGACCACAAACCAGCAAACATCCGAGACAGTCCACAGAACTACATCAGTTTGGGTTCCTGAAGATCATTAAGTATATTCAGGCTTATAAGTGTTTTGCTGGTATTGTACAACCATATTTAAATTAATTATGTAAAATTTGAGATAATGAAGTCAATCTAAAGTCCACGGGTGACACAGAACGACCAAGATATTGTTTTGCAGGCCTTGTGACACTATCGTCCTGCGTCACAAGACTTCGATCAGTGTTTGCAAATTCCAACCTGTGTACGAGTTTTTGTTCTTTGTTTCTTTTCGATGTTTTAAGTATCATTTAATTATGTTCTGTTTTTCATTATATTCAAATTGATTTTTGTAGTGTAGATTACTATAGTTATTGAACCGGATGGTTTCGACAAATAAAAATCAGTCTTCAATTCAAATCGACTGAAAATAATGAAAATGAATGAAACAATTTAAATGAATTAAATAACGGCATTTACATTGTTCGATAGCATCCCTCTTAAAAACAAAGACAATACATACAGCCACCACTGCTGTTGCTGATACATAACGCGTCGATTTGGATACAAATCTTATCCTACAAAAGAAAAACAAAATGAAAATTCATATTCAAAAATGACAAAAAAAAAAAGAAAACGGTATCACTTTTCCTCACCATTTCAATTATATGTTAATGCTAATGTTGATTTTTTTAAACAGTATTTATTTCCAACATTTTGTACAATTTAAGTCATAAACGTGTTTATGTTGCAAATATATACTTACATTGTATGTATCCTAAGACAATTTTGCAAGCTATAGTAAATAATCAAAAATATTGAGTTATTATAGTTTTAAAAAAAACGATTAAAAGCCCAAATTATCCGTTATTTTCTTACCCTCACAACTACCCCAAGAATAGTTTATGGCTTTGTTATAGTTTATTATTGACTATAACTTTTTTTAAAAAAAACAAACCTGATGAATTCAGGCTACGGTTAGCTTATGAAAATAATTATCAAGACACCACTGAAGCACTTGTCAGCTGGGATACCAATGATGCATGAAAACCTACCGTTTATATATATACCAACGTTCCTTACAATTACCACTGATCTTGAGTCTTTTGCACAGAATTAACTCGTTATATCCACTTTGGGTTTCACCTTAAACAAAACATAGGATATTAGTGGATGTTGAGATTTTACTGCTTTAAATTGCTTGGTGGATGTAGTGAAGTCTTTTCATTGCTGTCAGTTGAGGAAACCTTTATGTTTTTATCGTTTTAGAAATATGATTTTTGCTTAGAACCCTGGTAACATACACGTATGTTCTACTTGATATAATATTTCTAATATTGTTAGTATAACAGAGTTTGTTAACATATCATTAGTAAAACCATTGTTTCAATAACTCATAGTAATTGAACTGGAAATACACATACATTGGATTCCTTTCAAAGCAGTGATAAATCTGGTATTCGTAACTTTTATAAACTGTCTATTTACGTGGAACAGATGATGTTTCACACGCGTTTGACTCGCAGGAACACGAGTCAAAACCGGGACACTGGTCTGAACAGTCAGATTGGTCATAAACGCTAATGACCAACCATTTCCAAGACACTTTTTGATGGGAAGTGAGTATAACGTTATGAATGAAAAATTTATATAATTAATTGTAACTGATCTCGGAAGGTGCTGGCTGACTTACTAGAATGTCACAGGTATTGGCCGAGAAATTTCGTCGGTTGTTTTTTTTAGATGTGGTTTCCCTTTGTCAAGGAGCAATGTCTAATCGCTCTAATGAAGACAGGAGCCTTTAGTAATCATCCGTGGTCCCGTGAATGATATTTTATGGGCTAACTTACAAAGGCAAAATAGATCACAATGAATGCGAAATTCGGCTACGCTTATTAATCTGACTGTATTGACATAAACTTTGATTACCGACTTGTTATTAAAAATTATTCATAGTTGGGGCGGTAATTTAATTCAATTTTTGCAGATGGCATTGATGTTCAAATTTATGTCTGACATCGATATCAAGTAAGTTTCAGCGAGGTCACTCCGGCAATTACAAAAGATCAGTTTGTCAATATACGCAGATGGTATTAAGAATACCGCAATAAAATTTAGTTAATATTTTTGTATTACAAGTTAATTTATTTTGTAAGAATCAACCAAAGAAATTCAAACGCGCTTGCTAAATATGAATCAACGGTATTGATAGTTGGGTGGTATAAAGTTATTGTGTTTCAACAACTGACCCATTGCATGGCATTAGTCCAGTTAAATGTTAAAGTTTCAACGGTTTGTTCCCAGAATGCCGGCATACTGTAAATCTGTTAATTAATCATAACGACCATCTACAAGAACAACCCTTTGTCAAAATCACTATCTCTTAGGCCCCGAGTAAAGTAATATCGATGGCTTGATTCAAGAACTGACTGTTTGAAAACACAGTTATTAAATGGGACTTTAAGTGTTAATTAGTATGGAAGAAATGTTTTCTATTTTTTAGTTGGGTTGTAAAATGTTATAATATGTAAATTATTGCATTTTATCCCATGTATATAACGCATTATTATTTTAATGTGAGAAATGGGCTATTGTAACACCATTTTTCTCGGATTAGCAATAATAAACTCGCGCTTTAAGTAATTCAAGTTTCAGGATTCTCTGGACTTAATTATATTGCGCTTCAAAGGATTTAGAAATCCTTGTTCCAGAAACAACGCGGCAGCGAGTTTTACAACTTCTGTACATTGCCAGATTACATTGAAATTCCTGAACGTATAGCTACGTTTTCTCCTTTTACTGCAGACACGTGAACAGTAGCGTCCAATCAAAAGTTGTAACAATAAGACACTCAAATCAAATATAGCAAATTCCATGGAAACCTTGACATTGAACGAAACTTGAACTTTGCAATTCGATAATCACAGGTAGACATTTTAGCTGATATTCTCGATGATCGAGGAATCTGATAGGCTCCGATGCGGGGCTTGTGCCCAATCGAAATTAGTGATGGAATATGTGTGGTATTACATGGAGGCCTTGATATGATGTACGTTGGTAAAGCCAGATCAAGCCTTCTATTGAAGATATTAGAAATCAGACTGCAGTCGGTTAAAGGGTCAAACCCGATAAGATTTTGAAGAATGAAACTGCTTTATTTGTGTTCAAATCCCTTAAAATCCTCTACCTTAGGGCCGGGCAACTAACTCAATGTATGTGATACGTTTTCAAACAACTTAAACCCGCCAGTCTTCATCTGGAAAAGACGACCGGTGTCCTAAGCTGTATTATGAGGTGGAACCGAGCTTTTATTTTATAAAAATAATGTGTAGGTGAAATTAACCTTTCGTTATCCAGAACAGCACATGGGCCATTCATTGTATAGACCCCTAAAGGAACGGGATTTGATTATTAGGTCACCAAATGAAAAAAATTACGCGAAATCTTAAAAGGGTTACGTGTCCGGATAAGCAGTTGTGGTGTTCACGTCCAAACGACTCAATATTTTCAGCTGAAGTTTTGAGACACGATCAATACAACATTCCTCTATATTTTTGCGTTTAAATTTCATACCTACTCGGACTTTTATTTTTGAAACCATGTTAAAATCGGGATTGTCCCTTTAACGTAAATGGTCTAACATAAAACAGTGAAGGTGGTAACACATGTATATTCCAATTTATAGTGCGTTAATGAGTACGATGGAAAGACAGAATTGGAAGCTGCTTCAATTTAAAGATGCATTAACACGAAAGTATTTATCTTGTAATTATTTCCAATACTAATATGTTAATTTCATATATATATGGAAAGTATAGACACACAGTCATTACTAGAAAAACAGTAGATTGCCAGAAAAACACACATGGAGTGCGAACTAGAAACAACATTTGTTCTCATTTGTTGATTTTATGTCGGCAGAGGACAATCCCGAAAGTTGCTTAGGATTCGACATCTATGACAGCGACTAACGACAAATACTATCTGAAAATGGAGTCCCCCCCCCTCATCAATAACGACTGGTCACAAACAACGCTCGTGACATGGGCTTGTTTTTTTCGAATTAAAATGTTTAGAAAGGGATTTGAAACAAACTTTTGAAAGATACATTAGTTGGAATATGTTGAATAATAGTTTGTGTTTGTCCTCGAGATGGTATCTTTAAAACCATCAAAACCCCCCATTCTCTGTTTAGGTGACAGACGGGTGTCATTAATAATAATATACATATAACAAATTTATT
Organism: Patella caerulea; assembly: GCA_036850965.1. Lineage (NCBI taxonomy): Eukaryota > Metazoa > Mollusca > Gastropoda > Patellidae > Patella > Patella caerulea. The sequence continues at coordinate 19,215,449 of JAZGQO010000021.1, forward strand.
CAGTATACACAGCCTACTATCTATAGATATAAATAACATTCTATACAAGCAGTTACACCTAATTTAGTGATAACACATTAAAGGCTAATTTTGTTTGTAAATTGTTTAGTAAATTGGTTTTGAGATGTATTACAATATTGAAAAATGATAAAATATTATTCTAATACAATATACAGCTTGCTTATTATTTTCAGACTTGAAAAATTTTTTATGCGATTTTATTGGCGATTTAGACCTGTTACTTTGGAATTTACCTTCCGGAAATACGTCAGAATGAACCAAATTGAATCTAATTTACCAAATTATCGGTTGAGCGCAATTAGTTAAGCAATTATCAAAACTAGACCCTGCATGGCCTTTAAACATTCCGTAACTTCGTATTCTGGAACAGTTATGTTTAGATTATTATAGTCAACCGATACACCATGAAATTCAGACAGGTCCTGGCTAAGTTACATGTATCATCAGATGATATTGTGTTTAGAATTGATTGGAAGGGGTTTACCTATTCTTCTGATCTGATCATTTTACACGTTGTGAACGGAAACCCCTTTCTGTTATCCCAAATTCTCGAACACAATTGATCACGATCACGTTTATATATTTGTCTCATATATATCGGATATAGACCAAGTCTGAAATTTTTAATAGTAATCAAGTTAGTCCTATATTTATAAAAGAGATTAGTAGTTGGCAAAATTTGGCATTCTCAAAACTCAGATTAGCTAATCTTGGACTAGAATTTTTTATACGCCCACATTTTCATGTGGACGTATATTGTCGTCGCCCCCGTCAGTCCGGACGTCCGTCTGTCCTTAATTTGTTTGTGGACTCTCTACAGATCACAATTCTTATCCGATTTTGACGAAACCTCAAATATAGGTTTATCCCCACAAGATCTCGGCTGCTTTCGATATTGGCGTGTATCGGATCGAAACTTCATGGATTATGGTCCCTGTCCCGGTAGTACTGGCCTGTAACACGCCCTGCAACAACATGTAAAGCCGTTCGTCCAGCAACAGTGATGCCTCCCCACACCATAACAGAACAACCCCCAAATCGATCATGTCTGATGACGTTAACGTCTTGGAAGCGCTCGTTTCGACAACGCCACACCCTCCTACGTCTGTCCAGAAACTCAACAGTGAACCTTGACTCATCTGAAAACATCACATTGTTCCAGCGTCGATTATCCCAGTGCTGACGATCCCTACACTAACGACGTCTTGCCTGAATGTGATGATCTCTCAAACAAGGGATCACGCGAGGACGTCGGGCGCGAAGGTGACCCCTATGCAGTCGATTCCGAATCGTCTGGCCACTCACTCTCACACTAGTGTCTGTTTGAAGACGAGCGCTGATCTGATTTGCTGTGATGACACGAATTTCTCAAGGCCAAGGTATGGATAAATCGATCCTGGGCTTGAGTTATTGCCCTTGACCGACCTGAGCGTGGTCTGTACTGTACAGATTGTGTATCACGGTATCTGGATCATAGCCTGCTTATGACAGACTGAGAAACATTCATCGTCCGCGCCACAACCGCCTGTGTTGTTCCGATCTGTAGCATGCCAAGGGCACGTAACCTTTCATTTTGGGTAAGCCGACGCATATCAAAATTTGTTTTCTGGTCACTAAAACAATTAAACTGGTGTTTCCACCCTGGAATCCAATGCCACAATGACTAGGTAACATTCAAAGTCAGAGTCGTGCAAATCTTGGGTTGGACCCCCATGATGATCCCAAGCATCACCTGCATTCCATGCGGTAGCTATTGGTGCGTTTGGGCATCACATGTAACTGGAAATGTTTCTCCTGTTAGGTTCTATAGTGACTTTTTTCGTAGTCATTTGCATATTTTAGTATTATGCCCCCAAAATCAAATATCCCCTACATTTTTTGAATAGTAGTAGAAATTTGTTGGTTGAATGAGCAAAGGCATCTTGGGTATCTCCAGGGCCCGGTTCCAAGAAAATTCTTAAAGTAAGCACAAAGTTATGCTTCACTTTTTCTTACGTAAGAATCTTAATAAAATACCGTCACTAGAAAATTCTCAAGACCGTTCTTGCGTAAGCACAAGTCATGTACGAGTCTAAGCACATTGTGACTGGTAAAAACAGTTTTGGTATGCGAATTAAATCATAAATGGTCGATTTAGATGCATTTGACATGTCCCTTATACACATATGAAATGTGACACAAGCTAAAAAAAAATAAATAACGAAACGCAAGTGTTTGTGTTGTTTACTAATAATTAAAATGGTTTCAGGGCAGAAGCGAAATTTTAGCATATGTTCCTAAGTATCAAAAGATGTAGAAAATGCCGTGGAATAACTAACTGTCAGCCATCTTGTTTGACTTACGGTTGCTTGAGACGTGTGCTTAGATAAGAACAAAGTTGCGCTTAAGTTTTTTCTTGGAACACACAATAACGTACTTGTGCTTACACTGAAGTCTACTTAAAATCTAAGCACAGGGAAGTTTTTAAGAATTTTCTATGAACACAAAATGCGATAAGTTTACTTAAATGCAAAGTCTACTTGAAATCTAAGCACAAGAACGTGCTTAAGAATTTTCTAGGAATCGGGCCCTGAGTCCTCTGTTCTACTCCACTATTTCTTTTGTATTGATTATTAATTGATCAGGGAGAAGGGTTTAATATAGGCTATGCCTGTTCCCCAATCCCTATTCAGATAGAAATCTGAATAAAAATATTGCTTATAAAAAAAAAAAAAAAAAAATTAATAATTTATTTTGGATTGGTCGATAGAATTAGCACAGTCATCAAGGCTAGATAATTTGATTACGTGTTCCCCCACGGATGAACCCAGGGTTAAGTGGAGTGAAACGGCAGGATGCAGCAAAGGGTACACCCACTCTGCATCACAAAGTATCCAGACCGGTTTTGGTGTCGAAATGTGTTTTATTTCACAGCACAAATAAGCTTAATAAGCTACTCGACTGATTTGAATCGAATCCTTTAAAAACAATGGAATTATGAGCGAAACCTGATAAGCGGTTTTGATTTTCAGGTCCGAAGACTCAATATTTTGAGCTGGTATTTTCAGACAACGTAAATACACCAATCTTCTATATTTTAGCGTTTACATTTGATACAAACACAGACTCCGTAAAAATTGGGATGGTCCCTTTAATTGCCCCCATCGGAGGTTATATTTCCGTGTTTTCAATTAATTTTGTGCAGTTCTTCCGTGCAGCACAACCACATTTTTGCCACTTTTACACCGCATTTAGTGTCCGTGTTTTCAATTAAGACTTCCGATTTCGTTTCATGCAACCACACATTTTTGCCACTTTTACATCGCATTAGTACAGATAAATTTTTTAAACGTGAACTAAAAATAAACAGTAAATCATGTCAGCGTATAAATCCTTAAATATATTTAAAGGAATTATCGGGGTTTTTTTTTGTTATTCTATTTTACAGATATTTTTTGTCTAAAAACAGTGTTATTTAGTATTGGGGTGCATACAATTTAAAACCCTGTAATGAAATTAGCTGCCTATGTATATGCATGAAATGTTTCAATGAGGGAATCCGTAGAACGTGAGCGTGACGTAAATTTCCAGTAATTCTTAAATGTTTAAATTTATTTCAGCTAGTTTTATTTTAACCGAATTTTCTGAACACTTCCGAATATAACCTGTGCCAGTGGTCACATAAATATAAATGTAACATGTAAATTAAACATCTGCAAAATATTTTATTTCAACGCGTTCAAAATTGACAGTAGTAAACTTACCATTTATTTAATCGTTTTCTCCTTCAGTAATATATAGTGATCACATAGACTAAGCATCATCGTGTTATATGCGATGAACAACGTACGTATATTATCGATTTGTGAACATATGTTTGATATATACAAAACGTTTTCGTGCAGGAACAAAACAAACAAAAATAAATCTATGGCAAGACACAATATACCGAAATCACGTTTTAAGTGGCGGGTCCTATACTTTTATTGAAATCTTACAATAGAAAGTGGTAATAAAGGCTAAATGTTCCTAAAAATACCAAATTTGGCCAAACCATTTTTTACAAAAATATTTTTCACATGGTACCGGCCATTTTTCAAATGTCTGCCAAATCTGGTAATAAAATAGCATTGGCCCTGTTTATAATTGACGTTCACTATCGCCGTTAAATGTTTTTCGATGTCTCTGGATTTAAAAATGAATTTTGAAAATCCAACATGGTAGAAATTCAATATTGCTGCCAAAATGGAATCCAAAATGGCAAGTTAATCGTAATTTTTCCCTTTTGGATATCTTTCACATGGTTTTAGATGTCATTTGGTTAACTTTTGATCTCAAATAATTAATTTCAAAATTCAGATTAACCGCTAAAATGAAGTCCAACATATGGCTGAGACTTCAATAATTCGCTTGCGCGAAGGGATCTTAAGAGTTGGGGGAAACCGCCATCCAGCCCCCACCCCCCGCCCTGATAATTTAAACCCTAATAATTTACACCCTTATATTAGGCCCGAACAGTATTGTGGTAGTTTCATGGATCTCAAAGGGATTGTGGAAGTTTCAAGGGTCTGGATTATGGTAGTTTCAAGAGTCTCAAAAGGATTATGGTACTTTCAAGGGTTTCTAAAGTAATTAATGTTATTGCCCCCCCCCCAGTTAGTCATAAATTTACATTGTTTTGATGAATTGTTAAGAATGCCACATGTTAAATCTGTGCAAAAGTTAGAAACGCCATGATATTATTATATGCCATACCATTTACCTGCAGTTTTTTTTAAAATACATTTCGCGCCCGGTTGGAACCAAACCCACTTCCCCTCCCCACATAGTGTGGCAACCCTTAACGGAGTAAGAATCAGGACCACTAGTCAACGCCTGGTTTCTTGTAGACCGATAGTAACGACATGTTCCTTTACTAAAATACTCATTAATGGAGCATATAAAACCATATAAAAAACATAGTAAATGTCATATCTTACGATATTTCCCTGGTTATACGGAAAAAACTCATTTTAGCGGCAATTTGGAATTGCAACCATGTTACATGGCATATTCAACAGGAATAAATGACTATTAACTTAAATTCGGTCGTTTTAAATTCCACTATGGCTGCCATTTTGAATTGCTACCATGTTAGGTTTTTGAATTTATCTTTAAATTCAGAGATATCGAAAACCATATAAAAGATACAGCAAAAATTTTACGAAATTCTCGCTGGGAAAGGGCATTTTTGTTACCAAATTTTGCATCCATTTGCCGCCCATGTGAAAAATACATTTTGTTTTTTTTTTCTTCAGATTCGTTATTTCGGCACTTTTCTCCGCTCTAACTGTGTTAATTATAATTAGTTATTCTTCCACCACTTAAGCAGACTGGTTACGAGATATCGCTCTCCAAAACTTTACGAAGGCGGCCATATTAAGTTATTCGCCTCGGCCGAATTTGAGTATGATGTTGTCGGACATGTGTGTCATTGAACCCAACTGTATTTTGCAGTTTGTTGTGGGTAAAAAGTTGTCCCTCCCCGACTATCTACCATTTCGTATACATAAATTGACTAAAATGGGAAAGTAATAGCATGTGTTAAACATGCATTATGCAAGAGCTAAATCTGCCAATTACAAGTCTTTCTTTGGGCCTGAAATAATATCTTAAAGGAGCTAAATCGCTAACATTTGGAACCTAGAAATTGACTCAAGTGGATCGCAATGCATATAATACTGTGATATAAATGTATATAAACTGATTTGCATTCAATTGTTTCCGTTTTTACTCCAATTTCAAATCAGTTATGTTCGGCGAAATAAACCAGAAGTGTCAACCGAAGGCATTTTTTTAGCGTCTAGTTATTCCAGTCTACATGCGCCGTTTGATTTGGTACAATGTTTTTAGCCTCGTTCCTCGAGTCTCTTGCTAGAACTGGGGCTGAAACGCATTATGGTACACGATTCGTGTACCAATGGTTAAATATTTATTTTGTCTTAAATATTGGATATCAGAAGCCCATCTTTTTCCGGTAAGATCACATCATCAATTTTGATTTAAATTGACAAATAATTCGTGTTTTCTATGTTGAAGATTTTGGAAGATATTGAGTTAAAGACTTAGCTCCTTTAATTATCAATTATATATTAATTAACTTATCCAGACCATAATAATCTCTCGATGTCTAGGTTAGCCTTTGATGTTGGTTGGATTAGATTCCTATATGCTGCTTAACGACCATTGATAATTAAATTTAAAACTTGGATAATCGAAACTATGCTGTTTATATTAATGATTTTAGTAGTGGTGACCAAGGCTAGGCGAAAATTTCACTCGCTTCTTTCTCGGCTCATAGTCGATCAATTTGACTGAAATTTTCAGAAAATTACCTTATTATAGTGAGAACTGCCAACTCGTTATCTTATCTCCCATAATGTATCTTTAAGGGAACTGCATTGGGATTGATATTGTAGTAGTGTATATTTTCAGATATAATTTGCATACGTATTTTATTAGTAAGTTTTAAATTGCGTGTTTTATTTTAAACATGTGAACGAAGAAATTCTGTAATTAAACAGAAGTGCTTATTGCAACAAAGGGCAAACTAATTGACCGTCTTTAATTTTCTCGTCCATTTAAAAGTAAACTCATTTTTCTCCCATCAAACTTATTTTTTGAAGGGAAATGGTTTTAGCATTCGATGCTACGATTTTGTCAAAATAATCAATGTGAGGAAATCGCATATGTATTTTGAACAGTTGACAGAAAGGCTTAAAATTTCAACTGAAATTGCTTCAGAAACTATTAAAATCTTCTCAAGATAGAAATAAACCTCATCGTGATCGCAATGCACATATAAACAAATTTTAAATAGGATACTTCCTGAAAAACGAAAGAAACGTTACAGTCTTATCTCTCAAATTGCAACCCAAATATATATTATATCCATATTATAATAATCAACACAGAGCCAAATTTTAGGTATAACTTACACTGTTGTGAAACTAATAAGATTAATAAAGGGTTTACAGCAATCTCGTTCCCAGAGGAAATTTTTCTGGTTTCGAGATTGGGTTTACAGATTTCTCAAATATAAAAGTCCATTTCAAAGTAATTTCTTTAAATAAATTTGTGAACTATTACATACTTTTAGTCCATCTTTTTATGGCCATTTCCTTCGTAATAGTGAAGTCACAACCCTTCGAGTAGTAAGGCCAACTACCCAAATCCGGCTTAGCTATACATCTCTTTTTTTCTTTTTATGTAAGGTCTTTAACCAGGTTCTGGATAGTTTTCTTGATTATTATTTGCCACTTTACAAATACAACCAAGCCACTATGGAGTGAATTTTAAACAAGCATCGCCAGAGACTGTAACGTTTGATGTCGAAAACTGAATGCATACTGTACAGAGTATTCCACAAATTCCTAAATGTAGGAAACATTATCAATCTCGCGTTCCTATACATCAACTAAAGAGGTTAAAATTAGAACTGTTGCTAATATTAATGAAACTGTAAAATTTCCTATAAATTTATTGCCACAAACTAAGCATGTACATGTACTGTGAGGTGGATCTAAGACCACTTTTCAAAATCACTTTTCGGTACAGCAACTCAAGATATAAAGTTGTTGTCTGAACACAAAAATGTACTTAATGAACAAAATTTCCAAATTACTAAGCAACTTACCCAACATATTAAACATTTTCCATTCTATATAACTAAGGTTAATCATAGATTTGATGATGTTGTGGGGGTATCCAACAAAATCATGAGGCAATCGTTTTCGCTACCAAAATATTGAGTCCACGTACAAAATGTATAACGATTTAAGAGAAACTATACTGTGTATCACATTATTGCGGATCAAATTCAACGCAAGCAATAACTGTTTGTTGAAAATCAATTAGAGAAATTAAAGATTATTAGTTGGGAAACTCGTCATCATGTAAATAAATCGTTGATTTATGATATAATTATAACGTCCTGTCGTAACACATACAGGTCACGTTTTCAAGTTAATGACAAATATCCATCTAGTAAGTCCATTTATACATATCTATATATACCTTGTGTTGTGTTTTGTTATGAATAGTTATCCATGCTTCTAGATGTTAACAGCCTTGGTTCGAGTTTGTAATGACATTCTCTTAAAACTGGATGATAAAAATGTTGTGAAACTTGTTTTATTAGATCTTAGTGCTGCATTTGACACTATCGACCAAGATATACTTATTAAACGACTTCGTGACAGATTTGGTATCAGGGGTTTGGCATTAGAGTGGTTCAAATCTTACCTCAGTCGAAGAACACAATCCGTAATAATCAATAATCAAAAATCAAAACCTGTGAATTTATGTTATGGTGTTCCACAGGGTTCCGTACTCGGTCCTCTCCTTTTCACAGCTTATACTTCACCTCTTGGGGATTTGATCAAATAATTTGGCATTGATTATCACCTATATGCCGATGATTCACAACTCTATATTGCTTTTAAACAAGGTACTCAAAAAGATGAAATAGATAATTGACAACTCTGCATTCAGTCCATAAAAAGTGGATGTCCACAAACTTTCTTAAACTAAACGACGAAAAAACAGAGGTATTAACGATCGGAAGTAAGTTTAGGAGATCGCAAATAGACGAACTTCCAATCAATATCGGTGATATTGCTCTATGCGGGAGAAATGATGTTCGTGATCTTGGTGTACAGTTAGATTGTAACTTTGATTTTAAACACCATGTTTCAATGATATGTAAATCTACTAATTACCATCTTTTCAACATTAGTCGTATTAGAAACTTTATTGATCTAAAAACAGCAAAACTGTTAGTCAATTCACTTGTAACACCTCGTCTTGATTACTGCAATTCCATTCTGTTTAATCTTCCCTCGTATCAAATAAATCAGCTACAGAAGGCAGCTCGTAACAAGAACCAAACAACATGATCATATTACTCCAGTATTAAAGAATCTACATTGGTTACCTATTGAATCGCGTATCAACTTTAAAATCCCCTCCTTTACATACCTGGCTCTCCATTCTGAAAACAATCCACAATATCTTCAATCTCTACTCCATCGATACACTCCAACTAGAACTTTAAGATCCTAGAACAGCAATTTACTGGTACAACCAAAAACCAATTCGTCCTATGGTCAGAGATCTTTTGCTTACGCTGCACCAATGTTATGAAATTCTCTACCCGAAAACATAAAAACTCACAATCCCTCGTAACTTTTAAAAAATTGTTAAAAACAGAACTTTTAAAGCAAAGTTTCATGTAGTGATTGTAATAACTTTTAAAAATTAACTTTTAAGAAAAATTTTATGGAGTGTCTTTTAATAATTGAACTTTTTAGCCAGGTTTTATATATAACGCTTGCTCTGTCATTTTTAATAACTTCATATTTCTTAAATTATTTTCGTGATTATATGTATTATTTACTTTTTTTATTTATTCTGCATCAAACATTTTTACAAAATGTAATAGCGCCGCGGAGCAGTAATTTTTTACTGGAATGCAGGCGCTTTATAAATTCATTATATATTATATATATATATTATTGAAAGTAGCTAAGTCTCTAACACAATATCATCCAAAATCTTCAACGTAGAAAACACGAATTATCGGTCAATTTAAATCAACATTGATGCTGTGATCTTACCAGAAAAAGATGGGCTTCTGATATCCAATATTTAAAACAAAATAAACATTTTCTCATTGTGTATATAATGCTTGCTCTGTCATTTTTAATAACTTCATATTTCTTGAAGATTTGTCGTGATTATATGTATTATTTACTTTTTTATTTATTCTGCATCTAACATTTTTACAAAATGTAATAGCGCCGCGGAGCAGTAATTTTTTACTGGAATGCAGGCGCTTTATAAATTTATTATATATTATATATACATGTATATATATTATTGAAAGTAGCTAAGTCTCTAACTCAATATCATCCAAAATCTTCAACATAGAAAACACGAATTATCGGTCAATTTAAATCAAAACTGATGCTGTGATCTTACCGGAAAAAGATGGGCTTCTGATATCCAATATTTAAGACAAAATAAACTTTTTCTCATTGGTACACGAACTGTGTACCATAACCCGTTTCTGCCCAGTTCTAGCAAAAGACTTGAGGAACAAGGCTAGAAACATTGCACCAAAACAAACGGCATATGTAGACTGGAATAACCAGACGCTAGAAATTTGCATTCGATTGAGACTTGTGACTTACTTCACCAAAATAACTGATTTGAAATTAGAGCAAAAACGGAAACCATTGAGTGTAAATCAGTTTATATACATTCATATTACATTATTATATGCGTTGCGACCAACTTGTGTCAATCTCTAGGTTCCAAATGTTAGCGATTTAGCTTCTTTAAAGAAATGATCTACATGGCGGTAAGTTACATGAGAGATATGGTCTGCAAGTAGGTATACTTAGTTGGGTAAGTTACTTGAAAGGTAGTCCTAATAGTTAGGTCTAGATGCTCAGTGAGATAAGTTCCTTGAAAAGTATTACCCACATGTAGGTTTAGATGTTCACTATCTTGAAGGGTGGTGGCCACAGGTAATTCTGGACGCCCAGTCGGGATAGTTACTCAAGGGTTATTGCCTACAGGTAGGTCAAGGTATTCAGCATGGTAGCTTACGTGGGGGGCATGGCCTACAGAGCTACATGTTCAGCTGGGTACGTTACTTGAAGGTCATTGACCCTATGCAGGTCAGTGGGGTAGTGTTCGGCGCGAACATTTGAATATTTGCTCGTAGAATGTAATATTCGAATAAAAATTGCCATATTCGAATATCTACATTATTTATTGTATTTAATCCCAAATATTATTAACGACGACTTTCCTTGTGACATTTACATCTGAAGCTTGTTAGACTGCCGCCCCTGTATAGGCCTACCGTCTGTAGAGATGGATCGTCTTCAGAGACAGTTATTCGGTAGTGGCTTGTTACCTACTTTATAACGAGTAAGTGGCCCAGGCAAGAATATTAGTGCGAGGTGGTACACTACAACTATGGGCTACGTCTCGATATATTATTATCACCAAAACAAGTCCCTGTCTGAATGCGTGCCCACTAGGTCAAATTGACCAATATCCAAAATGGCCGCCTGCTTCGGCTTCAAAAATTCCAATTGTCACCTTATTATCGTTTTTCGCGTATCCATGTCCATCAAATTTTTGTGATTAATGATACCACTGAGTCAATGTTGGCAGGTCACTTAAGTTTGAGGGGAAAATTTGGTGTTTAGGAGGAGGTCCAACCTAAACCCCCACCCCATCCCGTGTCCGTATAGGAGGAGGTCCAATTAAGGATTTAGGTTTCCGATTAAGGATAGGAGATTAATGATACTCATGCCTTAGACCTAATACAATGACATTCGTGTATTGACATCTTAATTTTATTTAGTCTCACTGGCCTACGACAGGGGCCACTTTCAGCTCGACTCGGGTAACTCTCACGCCGGTAACTGAGCCAAGATGACCATGTCTATTGAAGAAAAATGATTTAAACTATAAGTCGTCGCCTGTCCTGTCTTGATATGCCAACAAAATAGTGGTTGCGAGCTCTGTGATCTAATCGACCGCCTAATCAGACCATGTAAAGGCAATGGTATGCAAACACTTTGGTACCATGGACCTTCTATAGGAGTCGGTACAGGTCCCACACCGATAGCTTACCAACTTTTTAAAATATTACATGTGTAGTTGCGACATTCCGGATCACCAAGCTGGAAAACGCAACCATCATTTCTCAGCTTAGCCACATTAAGGCCTCTAATCCAATACCCATTATTTTCGGGATGACGGTGGGCAGTATTTGACAGTACATATCGGTATCCATCGGTGTCTCGTCGTTTGAATCGTTTTGTGAAATTTATTCTCCACGCGTTGAGAAAAATCATTAAAAAGATAAGAACATTTTTTTTAGATAAGAACATTATGTTACAATATGAAGATCAATTTTATATGCAGAAATATAAAAATTAATGAAAGTGACAAAATCAATATTTTCAATATAAATAGTAATTTGACATGCAGTGATATCAAAATTGATTAAAATGATAAGAAAATGTTTGAAATTTAAAGATAAATTTGACATGCAATAAAATTAAAATTGAATAGTACAAAAAAAGACCAATCAAAATTATATGTACTAACAATTCCATTGCAATAGGTTTGGCTAATTGGACTAAACATAGACACGCCCCACTGCGCTGCATTCGATGTGAGTGGCCCCTTTCACTGTCTCCGCATTGAGCTGTGGTGGGCCAGGGAGTCCAAATCAAATTTATTAGTATCTTTGATCCCACATTCTCTAAGTGGATGTCCTCATAGATTTACCGAGGGGAACAAATTTATCACTAAAATGAGATAATGGAATCAGCCAGGTTTACCTCAAAAAACATATATTTTGACACCAAATGTGACGATTTTGTAAAATTCGAATTTTCCTGGCAAAAGTTACCGTCATGATGAATACTTGAGGGTTGTTGCCCACAAACCAAAATGTGGACACGGATAGACAAGGGCGATGAGAATATACGTCCATAGGAAACTGTGGGCGTATAAAAACAATGCTGGAAATATTCTTAATTACTCCCTATAAATTATGCCTACTGTGAAATATCTTGTTACCATAATTATACTGTGAATTTGTGTCATGTACAACGCCTTAAGGCCTTTGACGTCGTCTTTTGAAAAGAACAAAATCAGATTTGGTCACACGCTAATAAAACTAAAACTATTTATCGCACAATTCTGATATTTTAATATATGATGTATTTTATGTTAATAAATTGAGTTATGCAAAATAGTGATTCCCTAAAAAATGGCGACTTACGAGGTTTTGGAATGATATCGACTATGCGGGATTTTATTACTGATCTTAGAGCATTTAATGCTCTAAATCATGTTTGAGTTTCTTGACCTCTGAATGAACCGCTAATGAATTATTTCGTACTTAAAAATTATTCACTTTCCCATCACTTTTATTTCCAGTGACATCAACAACAGCTGTCAATTCTCGTTCGTCAATGTTAAAAAACAGGTGTAGACAGGCCAGAATATAATTCACTTGCAATCAAGACAATGGTGGCTGAATCGTTGGATGATCAAATCAATAAAAACACACTCTAATTAAACATTCATTTAGTGTCATATACATGTATGTCTAATTCATGAGTTAAACCGACACGAATGTCATACGTTCTCTGAAAAAAACATTTACTTTCCTTAACTTGCTTTGAAAATGTTTTCTTCCTGTGAGATGCTTGTACCGGCACTTAAAAAGTTATAATGTGTCAAACTTTATTCAAATTTTCAACCTGCACAAGTTCTTAATATAATCAGAAATATCCTGAAATGGCCTGGTCTGTGTTTAGTCAAAATCAACACGATTTTATTTGATATCAGTGATTACATTAAATAACCATCTGACTTTTGGCAGTCAAAACAATCGCCAATAGCGCTTGTTAATAAATGTGCGATTAATAGTTTAAGTAACATGTCAGGCCTAAAGAAGGACTAATGATGGTATCTCATAAACTAAATAATTAATATATGGGTAATTAATAGTTTACATAACATTTCAAGTCTAAAGAAAGGCTAATGATGGTATTTCAGAAACTAAAAATATTGTTAATAAATGTGTAATTAATAGTTCAAATAACATTTTAGTGTGCAATGAGCGAAATTTTGCCCGGCCTACTCCTGTATCGAATTCCAACTGCCAATTGATCTTTTACGTGCACGCCAATGTGTACACGGGACCTCGGTTTTTCCTCCCACATGGAACGATTACACAACTGTCCTTGTCAGGCACTCCATTCTGCATCACTGACAAAGGGAAACCACGCCAAGAAATCGAGATGAACTTTCTCATCCAATGCAGGAATCGAACAGACGACCTCCAGACTAAGGAGCCAGCGCCTTACCCACTTGACCCCCCTAATAGGAAGCAAGTGTATTATGAAATTGCATTGCACAGAAAGTGGCACTATTAAATTACTTACATGCACGATTAATAAATATATAATAACATAATGTTAAATGTATTTTGTATATGTAAAGAAGTTAAGGGTAAATTGTCTATGAACATATCTGATATGTATATAAAATTATTGGCTTAAATCGTGTCAAAATTGATTCACGATATCCTGACGACAAAACATATGTATTTTACAAGGCATATGTCATTCTCAAATAAAACGATTTTTGACAGTCTCCTTAGAAACCATAAACTGACACTCACATCAAGGCTCCACAAAATTGTTTGCATCGCCCAAACGCAGTAGGGTACGACTTTTTGGAGTTGATTATGTCCTTGCTCGTGCACTATGCATTTTCCACGAACAGTTTTGGCATAAAAAAAACTTTCATGACCGTCTTGCTCTCAGTTGAAATTAAATTTCAACATGGCCAGACGTCAGTTGAGTGAACTTGACAGAGGAAGAGCCATTGCGTGGCTTCAACAGGGTTTTACTCAGAGGAATGTGGCACAGAGAATCGGTTGTAGCCAATGTGTGATTGGGAGACTATGGCAGCGTTTCCACGCAACCAATTCAATTTAGAATCGCCCACGATCTGGTAGACAAAGATCAACGTCGCATCGTCAAGACCGACATGCCATTCAAATGGCCTTACGTCAGCGCGTTGTTACAGCGAGATATCTGAGAGGTGAACTGCGAAATGCAAGTGGTGTTCAGGTATCGGACCAGACCATAAGAAGTCGTCTGCGAGCCCACAACATTCGATCTCGAAGACAAGCGGTTCGACCACCGCTTCTTCAACGTAATAGGGCAGCACGTCGTGACTGGTGCACACGTCATAGAGACTGAAGACGACGACAATGGGAGTTGGTACTCTTCACTGATGAGCCCCGATTTGCATTACAGTTCAAGGAGAAAGATTTTCTGATGTTAACGTCAGACAACGCCATCGAAATTTTACAGCCTTTGGTCATCCCAACTTTTCGTCAAATTGGAGCAGGTTCTGTCTTTCAAGATGACAATGCTAGACCGCATAGAGCACCAGCTGTTAATGATTTTCTCACCCAAAATGGTATTGAACGAATGTATTGGCCTGCATACTTTCCTGGCTGGGTACCAACTGAGCATGCATGCGATGTATTGACAAGACATGTGAGAGACAATTATAGGCAATCTGATAATCTTCAAGAATTGGTGCAATTTCTTCGGGCAGAGTGGCAGGCCATTCCCCAGATGTTTTTTTGACGTCTGATCGACAGCACGTCTCGTCGTTGTGTCGACTGCTTACGAGCACGTGGTGGTTTCACTCGTTGTTAACAAAGTTATCGAATTTGAGATAGTTTTGTTGGACCTCATTATGCTCAAAATGGCGAATTTTCATCAGATCCTCAGAATAGTTGTGTATAAAAGGTGAATATGCTTTGCAAAGCAGACTCAGCATTGAGACGTATTGAACTCATCCTGACCAAAAGTGTGCTGAAAAGTTCTGATTTGCACCTTCCCTGTGTCTAATAAAATTTTAATGTCAAACAAAAATAATTGGTTGACCCTTAACTTCTTTTGAGTAGTAATTGTATTTGTAGTATACTTATTAAATAAAAGAGACGAATCAATATAAGCCCTTAGCTTGTTTTTGAATCCTTATTTTTTGGCAATGTATGTAATCATTATCTATCTTATTTGAATAAATATTGTTTTTAAACATCAATTCCGACACTGAAAAACAACCAGATGAGTTTTTTTTTATATAAAAATATTTTTATTCAAATTTAAAAGGCAGTCAAAATAGAAATCATAATGGGGATTCTTTCATGGATATATTTTAAAATATAAAATGGTTTTCAAGTTTACTTAACTCTGTTTTGCGTTCAAAAATAGATTTAACAAATATACACGTTTGTTTAGCGCTCTTTGTAGTGCAACTATTCTTCATTTGATATGCCTTTGTCATCACTGAACGCAGGTGACGTAAGTCACATTTATGGTGGCCCATGGTTATCATAGAGAATGTGTAAAGAAAAATCCCTCCAAAAATAAAAACTGTAAAAAAATATAAAAATAAGAATTAGCCTGGCAGTAATTATCGAAAATCGCTGAAAATCATTAGAATTCGTTTCCTCATGACCATAAACACTGTGTATATTTTTAAAGTCAATCGAATATTAACTTTGACCTCTAGAGCAACCACAAGATTTTTTGCAGTGAACCACGGTTTTTTAAATCGGGTAATAATTTTGACCTGCAGAAGGACCACAAACTAATAAAAGCGATTTTGCAATCAATCAGGGGCCATAATTCAGGAAGTTACGATCCGATATGTGCAAATATGGAAAGGAACCAAGATCTTTAGGTTATAAACAAGTATTTCAAGTTTCATCAAAATCGAATAACAATCACGGTAACATGCATAGTGTGTAGAAATGTCGTCAGAGCTTTTAGTAAGGGGCTTCTGCGTTAGAAAATCCTCCAAGCAAGTAGAAAAGCTTAATTGTGGTCACTATTCATGGAAACCGGCGAGAAATATACGTGTTATCGGTTGTCTCTTAAACCCGTCAATACTTGTAACGTACGTCAGTTTTCTTATAAATGGTCAGTAATAATCATAGGGTGAGTATTTTAAGTTAATCATTTAGTTTTTCTAACTTGTGTCAGTATGTAAAAATAACGTGAGTAATCAAACAAACGTGAGTTTATACGGACATATCACTAGTTTGGCGTGTGTTAGAGAAATCTGGAAAAGCGTTACTAATTAATAAAACGTTACCAATGGAGCTCCCGTTTACTATCTAGATGAAACCGCCAGTTATCTTTGATGTGCGTTAGTAATTGGACACGGCGCCAGTAGAGCGTGAAATCGTTAACTATATAATTTCTGGTGAGTATTGTTAATGTAGGTAATTGTAACTTGCCCGTTGAATTGTCGCTACGTTCTGAATAAAATACTAATTAATTATTTATTGATATTCTCGAATCGGGAAATGTTTTCTTTAACAATAATGGATCGCAGTGAACTACAGGGGTATTTTTCGGTTACCGCTGTAGTTTGCAGAATACTGTTTTTAAACAATAATGGGTGTATATTTTCAGCGATTTCCATAACCGCCGTAGTTTGCAGGATGCGGGCAATATGTATAGTGTTATTTAATTTACAATTTGTATTTATTGTTGTTCATCTTGCTATTTTATACTCTCATGGGGCTGTAAAAACGAAAAAAAATAAACCATAAAAAGCCTCATGGGTCTCCGTTATATAAATAACCACGCGCACGGCAACCGAAATAAAAGTACAAAATCCTTACCGGTCTCTGTTATCTTTTTAAATCCTTATTCACACACTGTTTGAGAGTTCGGTTCTCTCAATCCGACTTTTGAGAATACCATTCTGCCCAATATTTAAAGTATTAACCAATTTATTAATTATGAAATAAACAATGGTCCTCACTATAGTTATTTGTTTTATCGTGAAATAGTTCCAAATCTTACTACTTCGCGTCTTTTTTTTCACGTTGCTTCTGTCTAGATCACTGCTGGTATTGTCTGGACACTTTATCATTACGAGTAGAAGTACTGGGAAGGGTGGGAAAATATACCGCATGGTTTAGTAGAAGTATTGGAAAGGACAGGGAAATATACCGCATGGTTTACGTGTGAGTAGAATGAAAGATGAAATGGAGGATATCCCTTTGATGTCACAAGATTGACATTTCAGCTTCTAGATGCTGATGAAAATTTAGAAATAATTTAGTGATTTGTTTTGTTATGCTAGGCTACTTTAAGAATTTAGACACACTTTGTATTAACAAATAATAATTCATAATATAGATCATACTTTATTTATTCATAATATTACCAACAAATAAGCTCTTCGCTTTGATGTTTCATTCATTGCCGCATGAATCATTCCGACATCTATTATAGGCATACAGGTGTCGATCACTCGATGAATTACATCGTAATCGACACATGACATATTATAATCAATATGTGGTTGTTATTTTAGGACGTTCGGCCATTTGATATCTGCATGGGTTAAATTGCACTGAGTCGGCAACCAAGTAACCCTTATAGATCAAAGGAACAATTCTATTTAAACATGTACAAGCGTGCACGCGTTTATTCAGGGTTCATATTGAAGAACTTTTGCTTTCAAGGCGACTGCAGTTCGGAAGCTTTATTTAAAAAGATAACTGATATTAAAGCTGAACTCCGGTTACAAAAATACTGAAATAATGTAATAAAAAAAAAGTTAACGCCCGCAAGCCGCCATACTTGTTTCCAATTTGTGAAATAAGTATGGCGGACATGGAGGCTTATGACCTGGAAAGGTTAGTTGATCTCACTTCCAGTTTGTTTCTCGTCAGCTAGCTATACACATCCGGCTTTATTCTCTTCACACGGTTCACTGATTGCTGTATTTCCCCCCAACAGTATACCAAATTATTGAAGATTGCAAAATGTCTGATCAGGTAGGCCTGTAAATAATTATATGAACTGCATCTACTACAATATAGCCTAAGCTTTACTCCAAAACAAAAGATGCAACCAGATGTCTTACCCAACCTGTTTTTCAACCAAAACAAATCACCTATACAAACTATTAGTATTGCCTTCTTCGTGTGTTCATGTTGAATAGTGTTCATGAAAACGACTACATGTTTGGGACGGCTCTCATTGGGGAGTGTTTGACAGTGCTAAATTTATTGATGTTATGTTTTTTTTTCTCCATTTTACCAACGTGTAAGACATTGATATTGTAGTAGACGCAGTTCATATAATTATTTACAGTCTTACCTGATCAGACATGTTCAATCTTCAATAATTTGGTATACTGTTGGGGAAAAAACAGCAATCAGTGAACCGTGTGAAGAGAGTAAAGCCGGATGTGTATAGCTAGCTGACGAGAAACAAACTGGAAGTGAGATCGGCTAACCTTTCAAGGTCATAAGCCTCCATGTCCGCCATACTTATTTCACAAGTTGGAAACAAGTATGGCGGCTTGCGGGCGTTAACTTTTTTTTTATTACATTATTTCGGTATTTTTGTAACCGGAGTTCAGCTTTAAACTTGGTGTCGCCGAAGAAAAAGCAAGTTAAAGATATTGTTATATTCTAACACTATATCACAAAACCACGCCATATATTTGTTAAAGGGACAATAACATTCTTGCTGGCTTGGTAGCTCCAGAAAATAAATAATACCCTTATTCTAAGTATTAGATATTTAAGTTTCCTGACCAGTAACATTATTAACAGACAGAACATGTAATTATTGTCACACGTCAAATATAGAGGATGAGACTAATTTCTTGTGTACATGTAGGCTGTGATTTAGCCACGAAAATCGTTTCATTTTGTCCCAGCAAATTCCAGGCGAAAATCTGACGCTTTGCTGCACAAGTAAACAAGTAAGTCGTCACTGTAGTACACATTTCTTTTGCGATGTTTTGTACAATCAGACCAACACTCGAATTACGCCTCGGACTATATTTGTCAAGTGTAGCCATAATGTGGTGAAGAAATCATATTCTAAGCCAATCAGAAACCATAAAAGCAATCAACGTCATTAGGTTAGGGGTCAATAGCCATAAATAGACCAGGGAATACCTTTTACGAGACAGAACACGTTGGCTTGTTTACATTTGTATGAGAGAATTTTTCTGCAAATATGCCTGAATAACGGGACAATAACATCAGATAAATGTTGTGCTGACACCGTGAACACGGCTAGCCCCTGATTTGCGGAAAAAATATGGTCAAAAGCGAAATTGTATCAATGAATGTGATATTTCCTGGAAAAAGTATTTTTTCCATTTTATTTCAATACAACAATATGCAAAAGAAATATAAATATAGTACATGTATACAGATGAAAACGTTTTTGGCATGATTGAAATACTGGTTCGGTATAATAATTATATATAATGTTGAGAAAAAAAACAAAAAAAATAATACTATCTGAGCCCACTGATACAACAGAATATTAATAATGATTCACCTAACAACCCTGAACATGCAATTATACTTGTTTTTAAATAAAAAACCAATAAAGACATATATTATAAGAGATGTCAAATAAGTATACATTTATTTTATAGAAAGAAATACAGTACTAAAATATAAGAAATGAATGCAATTTTATATACTTCCTCATACAGTATTCAACAACAACACTCGATGGCATGAGATTTCTCCGATATTAAATGCATGTAGATTAAAATGATTCAGCGTTACTTTGATTTAATCAAATATGGAGGACCGAGACTTAGCTTTGATTAGAGGTACAGTGGTTGAAATTGTTGAACATGTCTGTCAAACCTTCAAAGGCTAAAATCTTTGCTTGCAATAGAGTAATTTGAATGAAATTTTCAAATTATTCATCTACTTTTGATCTATTATAGCAAGAATGGCTAGTTCTTTATCTAAATCTTATATAATGTAGGCCTATCTTTAATGAAAAATGTATATAATAATAATAACATCATTTATATAAAAGCAGATTAGAAACCATTCTCCAGTATTAAAATACTGGAGAATGGTTTCTAATCTGCTTTTCAGATTTTTATATCCACAGAATCGGGCCCGTCGCCAGCTCATAAAATTGGGGGTGGGCGGTACAGAATTTTTTGGAGGGGCTGAGGATGTGGCCGGCTAAGAATACTCCTAAGAAATCATCAATTTTTTTTTTTTGGGGGGGGGGGGCTAAACCGCACAGACTACATGCATTTACACACAGATCAGGTCTTGTGTCCGTATACACTGTACAAAATTAAAAGATATATGCCAGTAAAGAAAAGTACATATAAGAGAAAAACAAACAGTTAACTAAATAAAATGGTTCCAGTAATATGAATAAGAAATGAAATGGAGTTAAACGCCGTCCTACTGTTCTGCTCTTATACATGTACTGGACTAATGAAGACGGGCATACGCTATACAGTGTACTACGAGGAAAATTTTGCCTGGGCACAGCACTATGGCCTACTCTTATATCGAATTCCAACTGCCAAGGGACCCTTTTACGTGCACACCAATGTTAGATAGGAATTCGGTTTTTCGTCACATTTGAACGACTAGACAGCAGTCCTTGTACCTTGTCAGCCCCTCTGCCTGCACCACTGACAAGGGGAAACCAGTCTGAATTGAATTGGAATAAAAAAGGAAAATAAAAACATATATGTTAACTTAAAATAGCTAAATATGATATGAACATTTATCGACATGTACAGTACATTTAATTAAAACATGTTTAAAATATTTAATGTAAAAATCACTTACAAAAATACATATGTATACAGGTTTAGGCCTACTCATAAAAATCACAATTTCATCAATATGATTTGGCTGTCACTTTCATATTCGAACAATTTTCACAAATCCATACTAGAAAACTTTCACTTCTAAAAAATACATCTATCTGTAGTTCCTATATACATGTACTGGGTTAAGGAAGACGGGCGTGCGCTATGCAGTTTATTATGAGGGAAATTTTGCCTGGGCACAGCACTATGGCCTACTCTTATATCGAATTCCAACTGCCAAGGGGTCTTTTTTACATGCACACCAATGTCCAAACCGCTTGCAAAAATACATATGTATGTATACAGGTGTAGGCCTATTCATAAAAAATCACATAATTTCATCAATATCATTTGACTGTCACTTTCATATTGGAACAATTTTCACAAATCCATACTAGAAAGCTTTCACTTGTAACAAATACAACTATCTGTAGCCTAATGCAGCCTGATTTGCATCCACAGAGAAAATATTGTTTGGTTCTTGATCTCTATAGTCAACCTAACCCTGTCATTTGTTACAGTAGAGTTTAACAAGAAGGGCATAAATTTCTGCAGATACAGTAAGGCAACTTTAAAGTAATGCACATGGTATTTCACCTCAATGGTGACACAGTCTTTACCATAGACTATAGTGGTCTTTTGTCTTGGTCTGAGTTGTCATACATTTAGGAATAGGAGAATATCTTCATCAACTTACATTTGCAATAAAATTGGAAAATGTTAAGATATGATCCTCTTAACAAATTAACCAGACCTATTATTCTTTTTCTTATTTCGCTGGTAAAATTTTAGCTGCTCTAAACATAGTTCTTTATTCATACACAGTTGTTGGGGGGTTTTTTTACGTTGGTAATGTATGTGAGAAGTCTGTATTGTTAGAAGGAGAGAGAGTTTTGTCTGCACAATTCTACAATTCTTTGTCCAACATATCAATATTTCCATCTAATTTGATCCACTGGTTAGCACATACCCTAAATTTTTCTCAGTTCCTCACAGTAAACGGTTTTACATCGGTGTTTTAAACAAAATCTACACGGAGTATACAGCTCTAGTTATTCTTCCGCTTGTTTACTATCAAAACGTAAACAAACCGGTGACTTTTCACTCTACACGACCCGTTGACCTTTCGTCGTGTGCGTCTGATTGGTGAGCTTTGTCACGTGATCTATTAAAACCAAATCACCGCGAAATTCAAATACCATCGCACATTGATAAGTAAGCCCATATTTATTTTACGTTTTCTGTCAAACGTCAAAGAATTGATAAAAGAAAAGTTGCGTGGAAATACAAAGTAATACTAGAAGAATTAGATTATGTAGATTGTTTTCCGCCTGAAAATCGTCGGGATGGAGCAACAGAAGCAAGCTCGCTAGAAATTTCACATCACGGCCTAATGTGATTGCTACTTAGAACCGAGACAAAAGCTATGGAACGCCACAGCCACCAGAAACCCAGATTTCCTAGCACTGACTCCAACTCACCAGCTATGTTCCCTAATGAACAACTCGCACCTGGTTAAAATCCTAGCTGCCACGGTTAAAAAAATGTTTTATCATAGAAAATATTTTAACATATTATGATATTTTGATTACTATTATTTTATGTGCCTTATGTTTTCTTATTCTAAACGATTTATATCGTGATTGCTAACGTACGTTTCAAATTTTTACTGTATTTTTATCCTTGTTACATGTATTTATTTATTATCTTCGAATATAGATGAGTTATCATGCTTGTTGTGTCTCGTAGGCCTTATAGGCCGGATATTGTACACATATAATTTTTGTCTCAAACTGTGTTTTTATTGCTATTGTACAATGTGTGACACACTAATAAAACAATTCTTCTTCTTCTTCTTCCTCTATATAAATTTCTGTTAAGTTTATTGATAAACTGTATCATTAAAAGAAAATGTGTTATTGTGACTATTGAAGAAATGAAAATGCTCTATTTGTTGAAAATCTTTGACAATAGTTTCGCTATCGTTTCGCAATTTCTTGTAATTTCTCGTGTTTAGAATTGTATCAGTTTTGAATATGTAATATAGTTTAGTTATAAATGTGTTTTTTTTTAGGGAATAATTTTCAACGTGCCTATATATGTATTTCTATCAGCCTTAGTACGGGATATCTACATGACTTTCAAATTTCACATATTAAAGCAATCTTGTTCCCAGAGGCAGCCGCGGAGCCGAAGGCCTCTGGCACATTAGACCGTCCATTTTTTCCAATTTTTTTCAAACCTAAGCCCCGCCCATTCTGACCTCTGATTGGTCAATCTTTTTTGGGTCGATTTCTCGAAAACTAGCGGTCGGATTTGTCGATTTCTCGAAAACTAGAGGTCGGATCGTCGTTTCGTATATTGTAAAATGATCCTTGAGTCAAAGTCAACTCGCTGACATAAAAAATTGGATCCTAAACGAACAAATTCAAATTTTTGTAAAGATCTATTTTTCTACGCGTGGGTATATTTGTAAGTGATTCTGTCACCCAGGCACGTAAAATCAGGGGCGTACGAACAAAATAAACGAGAAATTTCGCGCGTAGGAATTACATGTCATTTTCCGGGAAAATGGCTACCCCGATTCACCAGAGAAATTTCTTCAAAACTTTTTCTGGTTTCGAGATTGATATTAAAGGTATCCCAAGATCGAACGTCTTACGTGTTTTTACCATTTCACTATTGCATGCAATGTATCGGTTATATTTATCGTGTGCTAAATAGAACAATTTCTAAAAAATTAATGCCATGAACTCTTCCGTGCTGATAATTTCGAATTACTTGAATGAAATTCATTTCTTTTCTCTTACGTACGATCATATTGTATTTTAACATTGTATATCGTATCTTATTATATGCTATTACTATTGTCATCGTTATATATATCGTTTAATAGTTATTTTTTCTAAAATGTAAATATATTATATATATTGATTAATAGTTATTATTTCTCAAATGTAAATAAACATTCCAAGATTCTTCGGTTCTCAGAATTTCAGCGTGTATATATGTGTATGTGTGTCACAAAATTGGACCTTTGGTTCTTTTGGGGCGGATTGACGGTCATGTACTTATATAGTTCCCATTAACAAAAACACAATATGATTTAAATATCTTTATATAACTACAATATAATACAATAATATATATTTATGTAATTATTCTCTAACTTCACGGATTCAAACAAGACGAATCACAGTTCTACATTGATGAAATGATGAAACACGCGCACACAGCCGTAATTAAATTAAATATCTGACGCTCCACAGCACATTTAAAATGATTAAGATGATCAGGTTGATGAGTTATTCATGTAGATCTTTTCATTATTTTAACACCGTGAAATAACAGGAACAGTAACGATTCCAGCAACAATATCGGTAACACTAACCGTAGCACATTAACATGATCAGAAACAGAATCAGAATCAGGTCACAAGCATTTGTACCAATTATTACTCATAAATCACACAGATTACCATTATAACGACACACAGTCTAAACCAACGACACACAGTCTAACAGCCATTTAGTTGAAATACAATTTATAGGAATGATTCATGAATGATTGATGATTAATGGACACGTGTGATTCTCCCAAAATCCAGCATTAGAGTAACAATATCAATTCATATCTTCCACCACGTAAACTACAATTTCACTCACAACCAATCAAACCACGACAACAAAACAGGCAGTGCACATGCATTCAATGCAATCATACCTGCAATCAGACAAGTGAATAACCCTACCTTGGCAACTATTAACTATCATACATCTTACAAATAAACAATAAATTTTTTTTTATAAATCAACTTTATTACCACAATCTGAAACCATGTTCAACAGTTGTCATAAACTGTAATAAACAACAATAACATATATACTATATTTATTAATGTACAAATACTTGTGACCTTGAAACGTTCAGCAATACCAGCGTGAATCCATATCTATATGTAGTACATCCACGACAAACTATAATATAAACTATCGTTATCAAATAAAGATTGTCATACGTGACAATGTGTATGAAGTTCAATATTATCTGCTATCATATTATCTGTTTCAACAACAAAATTACCGAAAACAGATTTGTGTTGATGATCTTTTTAAACAATTAGTTCTCATTCCAAATTTACTAATCCATACTGTGCCGTCTGCCCCAAAATATGTGCCAACCCGCGTGTAACGAGAATACATATAAATTGTAAATTTAAAAACACTACACACTGCGCCGTATTCTGCATTGGAAACCCGCTGTAAAAACGTGAACGGGTACAAATAGTGTGACGAATCAAAGCTCGTCACTGAACATTTAAATTTGTATTTATATATGAAGATATTTAGAGATCGATCTATCTAACCATCTTCGATGCCTTTTGGCAAACTACCAAACTACGGTCGTTATCGAAATCGCCGACAAATATTCTCTTTGCTCACTACCATCCGTTATTTATTTAAAAAAAATTTCTCCGATTCGAGAATATTAAATAAATAATTAATTCATTTATTCAGGATACTTAATATACATATAATCACGACCTGTAACAATACTCACCCAAAATTTATATAATTAACGATTTCACGCTCTACTGGCGACGTTTCATCTTACTGACGCACATCAAAAATAACTAGCGGTTTCACCCAGGTAGTTAACGTTAGCCCAAATACTGACGTTTTCTTAGTTAGTCACGCTTTTCCCGATTTCTCCCGCACACGTCCTACTAGTGGTATGTTTGTATAAATTCACGTTTGTTTAATTAGTCACGTTATTTTTACATACTGACACCAGTTAGAAAGAAAAACTAACTGATTGACTTAAATACTCACCCTATGATTATTACTGACCATTTATAAGAAAACTGACGTACGTTACAAGTATTGACGGGTTTAAGAGACAACTGATAACACGTATATTTCTCGCCGGTTTCCATGAATAGTAACCACAATTAAGCTTTTCTACTTGCTTGGAGGATTTTCTAACGCAGAAGCCCATTACTAAAAGCTCTGACGACATTTCTACACACTAGCATCTTGCAGTGAATTATTGTGACCTCTACAACCTTCGTATACAATACATTTACACCATTCGCGTACAAGCGGTGACCATTTTGTCGGGCAATTTTGGTCCAATTTTCACAAAATTCGAACTCAACCTTCATTACGGTGTAACGGTGATATAATCAAATGGGTTGTTAGATTGGATAGTAATTGTGATATAATCAAACGTTTTTTTTTTTTTTTAAATCGGATAATTATTGTGACCTCCAGAAGGACCAATTTTTCGGACAATCAAGGGCCCAAATTCAGGAAGTTACAATCCGATATGCACAAAGTTGCAGATCAATATGCGAAAATATCAAAAGGGACCAATTTACTTTATTTTTTAATTAAAAATATATTTTTTTTTTCATTTAAATTTACAATTTACTTTTTTTTATATTTTTAATTTACTTTTTTTTATATTTTTAAATATTTTTAATTTACTTTTTTTTTACATTTCAGTTATCGATTTACATTTATTTTATTTTACTTTGTTTTATGAGAAACGATTTTAATTTAATTTAATATAGTTTTCTATTTTATTTAATTTAATTTAGTTTTTATTTTCGTTTAATTCATTGTTTTGGCCAATTTTCATTTTTATTTTTTTTTTGCAATTTCCATTTTTTGTTTACACATTTCTCTAGGCCATCATACTCATTACACTCGCCCAAGTTCAGAAATGGTACACAGATTCATCAGGTGTGCAGACACGCTGATCAGCAGTGAATATTCGCTAGGCCGCTACAGTCATTTGTACATGTAATTCTCTGTGAAACAGATTGGGGTGCAGGGAGAGGCTATGGGGCGCCACCAAGACGCTGAACTGAGGGGCGGGGGCAGTAGGAGCAAATGCCTTTCCTAAAAAAGCTAATGCCTTTCCTAAAACAAAACTGCCGCGTCTGTAATAAAACCGTCCATATAAAATACAAAATCGACTTATAGATATCACCAGAAAAAAAAAGATAAATTGGAGACTGGGCGGTAGAAAACTTCAATATGAGGTTTCTTTAACAGAGGCTTAACCAATGCTTCTTGTGGGGACGACGCCTCACTCCAAGCTTTTATTAAAGGGACAATAACATTCTTGCTGGCTTGGTAGCTCCAGAAAATAATTAATACCATTATTCTAAGTACTAGATGTTTAAGTGTCCTACCTGTTGTGTAAATTATGCATTACAATCTATTTTACTTGTCCAGAGGGTTCGAAAATATTTTAAAATCCAAGACACATTTGAAAAGGCTTACGTTAGACCTTTCAAATCAATTGGTTGAATTTTTCAAAATAGGTGTGTTAAGATGAAATTTATATCATCATTTAATTGGAATATTCTAAAATAATACGATTTGTTGACCAGAATGAAGATTGGGACATATTATTCAGTAACAACAAGAGTGTTATTGGGGCTTTAAAGTGGGAATTTCATATTTTCCAAGAAAGTCAAAACATAATTATTTCTATGTCTTTTACTCAAAAGGTTGTCAACTCACCATATATTATACGATCATGGGCATTATGTCCCTAGACATATCAGTGACATAAGAAATAATAACACAATTACCTCTCTTCTTTTTCCATTCATCCCCATGGAAAGACTATCTTCAATTGTTTGAATTTGAAGTTGAAAATGATATTTCTGCCAATTTCTCAACTGGCAATAGTGAATTATAGGATTAATAGGATTATTTTTTTAACAAGGTAGGACTGTTTATAGACACAATCTATTTTAGGGCTTTATTTTAATACATTTTAAAAATATAACTTAAAAATATGAAATTGCAACTTTAAACTGTGGAGTTCCACAAGGATCAGTCCTGGGACATGTCCTTTTAGTGATGCATACTAAGAATTTAGGACAACTAATAGATAAACTTTAGCTACGTCTACACTAGCTGCATTCACCGTCTACACTAGCCTTTTAAATCCCGTTTTTTTCCTAAAAGCCGGCTTTTTCAATTTCTCAATCGTAAAAGCCGGCTTTTTAAAATCCGGCAATTATTGAGGGATTTTTCAAAATCAAAAAGCCGGCTTTTTCAAAAAAACGGCAATTTTATGTGTGTAGACGGTAAATCCGGGATTTATCAAGTACCCGGATGTCAAAATTGACTGAAGCCGATGGCGTAATAAATAAACCTGAAGTTCCACAAATAACGAAGGTCGGTGTTCATCGTCTTTTTCCGTTCAGTCAGTGTAGAAGCTACACTTGAAAAAGCCGGGTTTTGAAAAAACCGGGTTTTTAAAAAGCCGGCTTTTTCAAGCCTAGTGTAGACAAAGCTATGGTCTAGGACGACATTCTTATGCAGATGATACACAGCTGACTGCAAATTACTCCATTTCAAAAACTGTGCCATCCCAAAATTTTTCTGATATCAAATTGTGTACATATGACATTAAAGACTGGATGACAAGAGAAACATATTGAATGACTGTAAAACAGAATGTATCTTCTGGTGTGGTTGTAGAAGATGCAATAATTGTAGTAAATTGTACCATATGACACTGTGAAGAAATTAGGTGTTTTCTTAGAGCCCAAGCTTAGCATAGACAGTCACATTCATGAAATTTGGCGAAAATGCTATTTTCAGCTCAGAAACATTGGCCATATAAGACATTTGATTAGTCAGGAAGTAGCTGCCACACTTATATGTTCTCTAGTATTCTCAAGGACTGACAACTGTAACAACATCTAGTGTCAATATTAAAAAACTTCAACTTGTGCAAAATACTACGGCTCGAATTGTTACCAGAGCATCAAAATACTCTCATATAACTCCGGTTCTAAAATCACTCCATTGGCTGCAAACGAATGAAAGAATCATCTTCAAAATTCTGTCCTTGACAGCTTGGCTTATCAGTGTGTAAATGGCTTAGCTCTAAAATACATATCCTACCTTATGCAAATGCAAATACATGTTCCCCCGCGTAACCGCTGATCAAACGGACTTCATCAGTTGTGTTGCCCAAGGTGGAAGCTAAAACTAAAATCATTCGGATACAGATCATTCTTAGTTAATGCACCTAAACAGTGGAACAACCTACCAGAAATCATTAAATCATATATTTATTATTATCTACCGCCTGTAGCACTTTCACTTCGAACTAAAAATAAATTGTTTAATGGAGTTTTCGATGAAGGGGAAATAATTGTTCCACATAGTATTCATTCATCTGAGAAAGGAGTTATTATCTTGTGTCTAGTGATGTGTAAAACATGACCAAATTTGTAGAACCAGATATTTAATGTCAGTGAACCCATTTTTATTCGGGACACTTATTTCACACATAATCGTTTCACACCTGGACCACTTTCCCTAGAATTATCAATTAACAGTTAAATGGAATTTTAAATTAAACGAAAACATCCTGAGTTAAATTATTACCTATACATGTCTGATATTATGTTTAACCATTGGATAAAGATTAGATTTCTTGAAAGGATCCTACATTCTCACGGTATTAAATTTGGTCAACATCAAAGGGCCTTCCGGATACCGTAAGCTGCTGTGTAGAGACACACAGGTAGCTGCTGTGGCTGGTATGGTAACTGTGGTTGACATACATGTAGGCATATTTCCAAGCTTTGTGTGGCTACCTTTAACTTACTTTTATATGATTGTCATGAATGATGAAGTTGTATGACTTCTTCAACAATAGCACATTTATAAAATAATTTTATTTTTTCAGCTTAATTTTATGTTTCTAATTTGATTTTATATAATTGTCATGAAGTTTTATGACTTCTTTAACGATAACACTCTCAATTTCAGTCCCCCTTTTTAAATCTTCTTCAGATAATATTATCGGGTTTACGGTTTCTGATGTCACAAGAGTAACCTCCCGTTTTCTTTTTTCTAGTTCATTGGCTATCACTAACTGATGTTTGTATTTGTCTAAAGCTTGTTTTGACTTTGAAATCAGCAATCTACTATCGGTTTCTAGTTTAAATGAAATAATATAAGCTGAGGGTAGCCAGTCTTTCACTAATGGTTCTAACATCTTTGGAACTAACTGTAATTTAAGTTCCAGTGGTCCATTTGAAGACTGTATTTTGTGTTCACTCATGTCAGCTTTAGGAATGTAGAAATCTGACACTGCAGCAGCTAAATAAAGCATGACAGATGTGCCTAGTTTATTGAGTCGCTCGCAGGTAGCTTTCAGTAAATGTAGATAATCACCAAGTGATGTAAACTCCAACTTTAGTAACAGTTTCTCTTCTTCTATTGTCTTGTACTGTTTTATAATCTTTGCTAAATGGTCTTTATTCTCGTGTTTTACAACAATATCTCCTGTTGATGTCAATTCTAAACTGTCAAAGATGTCCCTGTTTAAGTGTCTATAAAAGGGTTCCAGAGATTTATGTCGATGTAAAAATATAACAGCGTAGTTTTTTTGTAGAAAATATTCGGCAGATGTGGAACCCCTTGTACCAGAGCTAAAGTTGTCAATAAATCTAACTGTTCTACTTTCTAATGGCACAGTCGTTCCCCCTGAAGTAATCAGTATGATTTTTCTATTCAGAACAACTTGATGTTTAACGAAATCATCTAATTTCAAGCAGCTTTCTTCAAATTTGTCTGGAATTGAAGTTTGACTAAAAAATAATACTTTATCAGAACTTTTCGACGCCATGTTTCTTTGCTGTTATTTAGAGTTGTCTCCCTTTGGCTTAATTTGTAATTTGCAGTCTTGTTTGCTTTGCACGTCGTGTAATTAACCCCAAATAACGGGATGCAGTTTAGTTAGACAAAGTTCCATTGTCCTGGGGATGACTCCAGCTCTATTCAGTCCAGAAATCACAAGAGTATGGTATGATAGACTTAACTAGCCTCTAGTCGTCGATGATTATTTATTAAATATTTACATAAATGACATTGATTATTATTATCTTACTCATGACTGTCATGAGTGCCATTTTTATGTTGAAGTCAGTAGGTGTCCAGCTTTGATGTAATCATTTGCTTCGATACCCGATAATAAATTAAGAGAAAGGCGTACGGGATTAGTGTGGACAATTTGATTAATTATGTGTTTGTTGTTGGACCTTCAGTCACAGTGGGCTATCTGTTGTCAAGTATCCATGACAACCATTGATAAGCCAGTCGTTTTATTTCCAGGTCCAGCAAAGCAATATGGAAGAACTGTTCAGATTGGAATAACATGGCCAAATTTTATTTAGTATGTAGTTGATTATATAATGACAGGTAATAATTATTATTCATTATAGGTTAGAGTTTGGAATACTATGTAGCTTATACTTATATTATTATGTTATATTATAGCTTTTTTGGATTATGTATTTATTGGACTACATGTAGCCTATACCCATTCAGGCCAAGGAAGGAAGGAATGGGTTGAGGGGTGACCCCTTAGTTAATTTAATATTTATCTTATTCAACCCAACTATATAATAGGATAAATCTTCTCAACTACCTACAGTCTATATTTGTGATGCTGTTGCACATGGATTTTAAATTTTTCTTTATTTTATACTCCTGCCGCGCCTACCCCAGTACCTGTTGTTATTATTCCACCTCAACACTTCTACTTCTTCCTTCTACACGGCAAACATTCAATTCACAAGTTAAGTAACCAGTGGCCAAAGATCAGAAGGATGAATGCTTTTTATACCTTATAACAATACATGCATGTGCACTCTGAGGTAGAAACACAGCCCACTCCATTTATAGCATGAGGCAGACTGGGCCCATCTTTACTACAATAAAAAATTATAAAAAATATTGTATTGACGGGTTAAAATAATGTTATGAAGTTGTGTTGTTGTGATGTTGAGGTATAAGTATCAGCCATTTCCTATAATTATGTACACAGATTTTGTGTTAGTCAAGAAGTTTCTCAGGGATTTTGCAGTGTGAATGGTTTCTCCCTGTCAGTGCAGGACAAATGTCCTGTCAAAGTACGGTATGTATATAGATGGGACCAAAAAGCAAAATGAAATGAAATGAAATTGTGTTTAAATTTAATGTCCTATTTTTCTGTATTGACTGGGGTTCTCTCAAAAAATGTCACTTTTGACTGTTGTAAACAGTATACCAGACCAGTGTCACTTATAATAACATGTCATGTGAATAAGTTATCCTGATTTGAACACAAAAATAAAGGTCCGAGTATGTATGAAATTTATGCACCAAAATATAGAGAAATGGTATATTTACCCTGTCTCAAAATTTCACCTCAAAATAATGAGTCGTTTTGATGTGAACCTAAAAAATCCTTATCTGAACACATAACCCTTTTAAGGCTTTGGCTAAACTTTTTCGTTTTGACCTGATAAATCGATTCCTGTTCCTTTAGAGGTGTATGCAGTGAATGACACATGTGCTGTACTTAATAACTAATGCTAAATTTTACCTACATGTTATTTTAATAAATTAAAAGTCTGGTTTTATCCAGCCACCGTATAATACAACTAGGGGCACTGGTCTCTATTTCCAGGTGAAGGCTGATGAGTTTAAGTTGTTTGAAACCATATAAAAATTATTGAGTTAGTTGCTCAGTCCTTAGGAAGAGGGTTTTAAGGGATTTTAACACATTATGTAGTTTTATTCTTCAAACGATTATTGGGATTGACCCTTTAAAAATAATTTACATAATTCTTCAGGCGCGGATCCAGAGGGGGGGTCCAGGGGGTCCGGCCCCCCCCCCCCTGCTCAAGCTTGAAAAAATTTTTATGCGATTTTATTGGCGATTTAGACCTGTTATTTTGGAATTTACCTTCCGGAAATACGTCAGAATGAACCAAATTGAATCTAATTTACCAAATTATCGGTTGAGCGCAATTAGTTAAGCAATTATCAAACCTAGACCCCCCCTGCAAAAAATCCTGGATCCGCACCTGTTCTTGTAGCAAAAATAAAAACGTGCAATGAGCAGATTTAGATCTTACATACCAGGTTATGTATTGTTTAATGGTCGAGATGGTTTTTACAATATATTACGCAATGTCTTCAGGTCAAAACAATTACACAACTTAAAATACAGACACTCTGCACATGCTTTTACAGTGGAATATGTCACACTAGTCCACTATTTACAGGTATAAATAATGTACAATTGGCAAGTTGCCCATACGATTATTTGAAATAATGGTAGGCCAAAATCAAAGGGTGACGTCACATCTGTATTTTAATTCTTTTAATTTTAGATTTAAAAAAAAATGCACCCGTTTTATGTAAATTAAATACAGTCAATATAGTAGTTGACAAAAATGACTGAGAACCCTACTGTTTAAAGGAGCTAAATTGCTAACATTGGGGACCTAGAAATTGACAGAAGTGGGTCGGAACACATATAATACTATGATATGAATGTATATAAACTGATTTATTACATTCAATGGTTTCCGTTTTTACTCTAATTTCAAATCTGTTATGTTCTGCTAAATATGATCTTAATCGAATGCAAATTTCTAGCGTCTGGTTATTTCAGGCTACATTAGTACATGCGCCGTTTGATTTGATGCAATGTATTTAGCCTCGTTCCTCAAGTCTCTTGTTAGAACTGGGGTTGAAAGGCATTATGGTACATGATTGGTGTACCAATGGTAAAATGTTTATTTTGGCTTAAATATTGGATATCAGAAGCCCATCTTTTTGCCGTAAGATCACAGCATCAATGTTGATTTAAATTGACAAAAAATTCATGTTTTCAAAGTTGAAGATTTTGGATGATATTGAGTAAGACACTTAGCTACTTTAAATTGGCTTTTTCAAAAAAAATGTGCCTAGTGCATAGATAATTCAAACATTGGTTAATCTATATTAATCATTATTTTAAATGTATTTTGTAAAAGTTTCTAGCCTACATTGCAACATAGTAAAGATAAATATCATTGCATAATTCTGTTTGATTAATTGTGGTTGTTATCAACCCTTTATTACAACATTATTAGTTGACTTGTTTATCTTGGATACAGCTAAGCTTATTATGGACATATATTTTACTGTGCTGGATGAACAAGGCTTAAATATTTTTATCATCATGCCATAAATAAAATGGGTCAAGCATGACTGAGGTAAAATTCACATATTTTATGTCTATATAGATGTTGTCTATTTAATAGTTGTAGGCTATTTCTAATGTATTTGGGGTGATATTGTGAAATGGATATAAGAGGTTTGATGTCGACATGTAAAGGGTTATATATGTGTATCATACCTGTACGGATGTCAACATCGTTTACACCTGTCACATAACAAGTGAGTTATACAGAGAGAGTTTAATTTTGGTTTATGTAGAACTTTTGATATTCTGTTTATTAAAGGCAATTCCCGTTTAATGTTATTACAATGATCAGTAAATAGTATGTTTTTGAAGATATGACTTATTATGACCTACAAGAAAATTGTATGGATTATTATTAGTTACATGTATTTGAAGATGAACTATTGACCTCAAACAAAATTGAAGAAAAGGTAAATGGTAAGGTTCTCTAGATAGGTTTAATGAAATTTTAATGAAATTATATGGAATATGTGACTTTACAAAATGGGGTTAATAATTGGTATCTGGTATTTTTGATGTCCACCCTGCCACCTGCACAATTAACACCTGTTGTTGCTATTACTTATTATACCAATTAGCTTGGTTATTATCTATTTTGGTGATTATCTTATTAGTTTTGCCTTCTTCATAAGTTTATTGTTTGAAAATTACATTTTAGTTTATCAATCAACTTGTCACTTAATTAACCAACATTTAATTTGTCTGGATATTTAAAAGCTGAGTTGTCATGTAATCTTCTTCCTTAAAAAATCCTTACTTTGAATATGAAGAGACCTTTTTTAGGAACAATCTTGAAGAGACTTATTTGAGATCTATAGATCTTGGAAATATCTCTTTAACTTTAAGTTCCAAGTAAGAATGTCTTTAAAGAACCAAAGTGTAAACAATAATTTTTCATTTTTTATAATTGCAACTCATTCTGGCTTTGGGAATAGGAACATTTAATTAATGATAGTTGCCATGTCCCACCCCACCACAAGACATACCTATAAACACACATACCCCCTTTGTCTAGAGCTACAATAGATGTCTTTAAAATTAAATTGATGTATAGAGTGTGAGACAGGAGGAACTTTCTAAATTCCCGAATTTGTTCCACCTTTTAAATTACCAACATGGACAGGCAAATTGGCAGGATTTTGTGTAATTGATCAGAATGCAGCTTTTAGCAATATTTGTTCTTGTTTTAGTTAATCGTTCAATATGTTTGCTGAGGCATTAAGAAATATTCATTTTATTAGGATTGTGAAATTGGGCAAATATTAACATTAGCCAATAGGTCCACAGCATATATATGAGGAACACGGATATCAAAACATTTGACATACTTTATGCAAATCAATTATTTATAGCATATTTAGTGTTCAAAACGTTAAGATCTGTTATGCTGTTTGTATATGGCTTGAGTTCAATAACTGTAGGTGATTGGTCGTGGTGGAATTATTTCACACAAAACACATTAAGTATTGCGAAATCCTAGTGTATACAAGGTTATAATATATAATGACAGTTTTATGGAGCTTGTGTTGTGTCTAATGAATAGGTTTTAGAACTGGTCTGAATTTATAGTTATTAATATCGAGGGATATGACAAGTTATTTATGAAGCACCATTCTTATTAAGAATAATTGGATTGTTGTGAAATTCCTGTGGAATAGTTCTGACAGAGTTCGATGACTAGGAGATTTTATTATTTTGATATTAATGATTCTGGTTGGATGAACGATAGATAGTAAGTGGTTTGTTATTTATTTAGTTCTTTACTCAATGTATTAATTGATTTATAGTTGCCGGGAATCGTATTTTATTGATTATGTAAAAGGTAGTAGAATAGTGAATATAGAATAATGTATAACAAGCATACAGTACTTGCAATGAATGTAAATGACAATATTCCTAATAGATTATATCGGAGCTAAATCTGTCTTATTACAGGTCTTTCTTTGGTAAATGTTATATAAATTAGTAATTAGACAATAATTAACATAACAAAGTCATAATCAACTCTCCGTGTCACCAGATTCTTCCGATTTTAAGAAAATAAGAACTGTTTGGCGATTTAATATCATAAATTAAAATCGAGAAGCAAGGGTAAGACTCAAATGACCAGTATGTTATGGTTACGATCAAATGCACACATATAGGCAAAACTATGACCATTGATAACTTTTATTAAAATAGGTTAATTTGAATGACAATTTTTAACTTTAAGTAGATAGAACGGTACAGCCATTTAATGGCTTAATTTAGATATACTGATGACACAAAGCTAAGATTCAAATGATCAGTATGGTGATGGTGGTTATGATCAATGCACACATCTTGTCAAAACTACGAACATTGATAACTTTGCTCAAAATAGGTTAATTTGAATGAAATTTTCAAATAATTAATTTTGCATTTTGAAATCTTTAATTAGATCTTACATATTGCCCGTTTAAGAGATTTATGCCATTCATGATTAGAATTATTTCCTACATAGGTTACTCAGATTGTACTGGATTGTATGTCAGAACTTGGAATTACAGCACAATACAAGAAAAATCAATTTGAGGTTTTTCAAGCCATGTTCAAACTTAGGATTGTATCACAAAAATGCCTTGACTTTTCGTTTTTAAAAAAGAATAGACCTTAATGCAGCTTTAACAGTCAAATCACTCAAATGTATGGCTATTGTCATCAGAATATTACTACTGGTATATAATGTGGTATGTTAGTCTCAATATGGTTTAAGTTAACTGTTGATTAGATCTTTAATGTCAACCTCAAGTCTGAGTGAAGTCGCCAGTTCATCAAATGAGTCGGCAAGGCAAGTAAGAGTGTCAAGTAGTTTCTTCTTATTTCTTGAAAGCTGTGAGTTGTTCCAACAGCCAAGTACAACTGGAATTGAGATTACAATCTGTCAAGTCGCAAGTTGGTTTAGGTCTGACTGGAATTTCCACCTCTGAATGGTCATAATCAATCTTGTTATTTTGCCAAAATCTGCCTAAGCTGTGTGATTTTGTAATATTATTTGGTTTGTGTTGCTGTGTTGATTTAATGAAGTGTAAGATTATCGCTAAGGTAAACAGCTGTAAGGTGTAGATTGAGCGTGAATTGACCAGACCTGGTTATTGTATCAAATAGGATCATATATAAATGAGTGTAGGAGTGGGCCATGTCCATTCTATAATAACCCACAAAATGAGCACAATAAATACTACATTATATGTCCATAATATCATAAAACTGACAGCTGCTACATGTATCACCGACGCTCTCTTCTCGGGGGGCTATTCTTGTTGGTTCGAATATGCACCCAGGTGATACATATGTACTATGATAATATTTCATACATATGGATGAGCTAGGATTGGGGGTGTATAGCTCATTCCTGGAGAAGTATTCTAGTGAAGGGGGTCACTGTTCATTATAAGTCGAATTCCAAATCCATTTCAATATTACTTTATATACAGTTTAAAAATACATTATTTACAAGATCACATCAAAGGCATCTGATCTCCCTGTCTGTCTGTATATCTGTCTATCTCATCTGTTTGTGTATGGGTCTTTTAAAGACACTTATTTGCATACACACAAAGGAACAATTTTGACAAATCAGATGAAAGATAAAATTATTGTAACACATCAAATTAAAAGAAGTTAAATAAATATATAA
The DNA here is from genome assembly GCA_036850965.1 of Patella caerulea. Classification (NCBI taxonomy): domain Eukaryota; kingdom Metazoa; phylum Mollusca; class Gastropoda; family Patellidae; genus Patella; species Patella caerulea. The sequence continues at coordinate 19,253,475 of JAZGQO010000021.1, forward strand.
ATTTCATTGGTTGAGAGTTTCGTAGTGAAATATAATTTATAGGATCTAATAAGCTTTAAGCCATAACAATTAAAAAGCATTGACACTTGATTGGCATTGATCAGACTGCATTGTTAACTGTATAAATCTTTGCTCAAGGTTTCTCTTAATAAGCCTACTGGCATCCAAAGATTATAAAACAGTCAAAGCCAATCATGCTTTTAGGCAATTACTTTAAATCAAAATATTGACATTAAATGCAAGGAAAGACCAACTGATAACCTTAATATTAGCTATATTGTCTAAATGCTTATTAAAAAAATTCTGTATATTCTTAAAAATGAAATTTGAAAAAGAAGTAAAATTCCGTATCACTATTTGGTGATACATGTACAGAATTAGATGGTTCGAGATACTAGTCACTTGCCAATTACTAAGAATTGTCTAACGAAGCGAATATTACCAACTGAGCCAACCAAGATGGGCATATACACCATACAATTTGCTATGTTGGAAATTTTATTTCAAACTCCATATATGTCACTTTGAGGGAACTTGTCCATGCATGCTATAATGTGACACAGGATCTCTGTTTTTCTCACCACTAAGTGACTATGCATGGCGTTTCTACGAATGTACCCACAGTTCCATGCAGAGCACATCAAGAAGTCACCGTAACAGTCTGTTACATTTACTAATTCCTCAAATCAACTAGAACGACAGCCAGTTATATAACAGATCATCCAGATCCTAGTGTTGTGAAGTAAAACTAAATTTTGAACTATAACTAATAAACAAAACGAATAGGATCTTTGTTCTGATCAGATTTCTCAAAATGATTGATAGATATTTAGTATTGTTTTGAATTCCACATGGATTTTTGTACGATTCCTCAAATTGATTAATCAATAATGGTGAATACAAGCCTTCGATATTGAAGAAAACAATAGATCATTAATCATTTGACAATTTTTATTGGTTATTTAGAACGCCTAGATTAACACAATTGTAGATTTGATGGATGATTTTTGATTGGGCTGAATTGAGTATGATTCAAACAGTTTTCAGATCTAATTATTGTTTTTTCACCCAAAGATTTGCTAGTTTAAAATCCAACTCTCTATACCTTCATATCTGATTTACCTATGGTACCTCCGTCTGCAACTGTTCAGATCTGAATATAGTGAAGGTCATCAAAAGTATAAATAAATAAACAAAATTTATGTAAATCAGATTGATGAAGAAATAGAATAATTATTATATTGAGTTTGTCGGTTTTACAGTCATTACAAATATTGAGTTTGGCAGTTACAGTCATTGTAAATATTACAGTCATTTGTAAATATTGAGTTTGGTAGTTAGCAGTACAACAAAGTCATTGCACATATTGAATTTAACAGTCATTACAAATATTGAGTGTACCAGTCATTACAAATATTGAGTTTAACATGAATTGCGTGTGTCAGACATTACAAATATTGGGTGCACCAGTCATAACATATTATAACTGTTGAATTTGATAGTCATTACAAATTTGCTATGAACTGCAGCTCACAATAGAGATAAATCTTATCTAAGTCAGAAATAGAAATTTGTTATCAGTTCAACACTTAATTACCATAGAAAACACAGACACATAATCATTATAATCATACAGTTTGATAATTCTCTTATGCATTAGAAAATATTATGTAACATGCTTTTCACATAACAAGCTAGTGAATGTCAAACAATGAATATATCTGGACCATGTAAATAAAATTGATTCACTAGGAACTAATAACAAATAATTTTATTTTAAATTGAAAATCATTTCAATTTTGGACTAATTTTATCAGCTTAAATCTTGACGAAATATTTTACAACTTCTTGGCAGGGGCTTAGAAAACCTTTTTCATTTTGCAAGCCTATAACCTATAGACAAGTAATTGTCTCGCTGTTTATTCAGATCGGAAGAAAGACCTAGCGCCAGTATGACCTGATAAAATATTGGCATACATGTAAAAGCACCCTGATTGACAGTGTGGTAACTGCTTACAGACAAACTTCTCCCAATTTGCATTAGAAATAAAAATTACTATTATTGCCTAGCAAAATGTTAAAGTCATCAAATGAATCTATGTATCGCCCTTTCCAAATATAAATGTTAATCTCTGGTTTTATTTTTTATTTCAGGAAACTATGACCTGTTAGATTTGGAAATGACAAAATGAGATTAACAAATGGAGAAGTGGACACAACTCTATCTTGCTTTTGGAAGAGAGTAGGATCCTCATCCAATCAAAGTCCAAGATCTAGATTTAAACATTCAAGTTGTCTCCATGGTAACTATGTATATATTTATGGTGGCAAGGATGGAACACAACCTCTCAAAGATCTCTGGAGATTTGATACAAGTAAGCTTATTTTATGATACGGTTTTAGGGTCCAAATGACAAGCAAGAGGTTCTTCTTTTTCAAATTAAGATGAACTTACAATCTTGTGACACGGAATTCAGTCCTGTCACAGGTCTGCCAATCCCGACAGCTGAGGTGGAGTGAGTAGAATTGTAACGTATTCCTAGGTAAAAAATATGTTTCAGCTGTCATGAGTGGTTGAGATATTTTTTTTATATAGTCGCCGCATGCGTTGTACTCCGAAATTCTCCTTTTCACTTGATTGACACCAGTTTTGGAATTTAATTCCGGAACTGTGAATCGAGCATCCCCACAATGAACGTTCTCAAAAGTTTCCGTGGTCCTGCTAGTGCTCCAACAAGAAAGATATTTTCAGTGGATCTTTTGTATTGAATAAAGTGAACAACTAGATTATTTTGAAGTAGCTTTATATGTTTTCAAATTTTGGCGGTCTTACCACGCATTCAAGGACAATATTATACTCTTTCTCATATTCAGAATGTTGTTGATTCTTTTCCACATTTTGAGGGATATCACAATTATCAGTTCTATACGATAAATGGTTTTATGAAAGGCAATTTAACATTAGATGAATAAATGATTTGAAGACAATGCATATTATATTTGGTAACATCACAATTTTAGGGTTAAGCATATTGCATGGATATCTTTGTGTAAGTCAACAGGAATGATGATGTAATCAGAAAGATGTAAATGGTGACTGATTTAATTTATATTGTGGGTGGTCTAAAACTGCCTGCTTAAATAGCAATAAGAGTTTTATCCCTTTATTTTCGGTAAAAATGTTGATCATGCTGTTATTTGTCCCCCGCCTTTCGAAGAAAGTTGGGGGACTATTAAAATGGGTTCGTCCGTCTGTCTGTCTGTCTGTCTGTCTGTCTGTCCGTCTGTCCGTCACACTTTTTGGGACACAATAACTCTCTTCCTAATTGATCTAGTTTATTATATTTCTTACTTCTGGTAACTGTTATTAATAGTAAATTCATTGTGAGAAATTAACAAATGAAAATAATGGTGATAAGGCAATACTTTTGAATAACAAATGACAATATGATAACAGAAAAGTGAAACGTGAAAATGGCTATCCCTGATGCATTGTTGCAACTCAGTCACAACACCAATCAAGAGGGCAGTAGTTTTATTTTTATTGTAGAATATCTTTTTTGTCAGACTCAGTAAAAGTATAATAACTGTCCGAAATGTGTTTAATTAAATCCTATTTTAATTGTCTTGTAGCTACCGAGGAATGGAATGAACTTGATACTCATGGCTCAGAATTAGGCCATCTTCAAGGTCACACATTAGTATCTTATAAGGTAGGTTATATTTATCATATTATTAACAGTTTTTCATTTGTATGATTTCAGACCCTAAAATTTCATGCAAAAACTATTCAGGTTGCTCAGTGGTTACTCAGACTGTTGTCTTTTCTTGCTGAATAATTCATACAAATTAAATCCGACATATCTGTAATTTCAAGTACTACTTTAGTTCAGTAATGTAGCTTTGTTACATTTGGTAATCTAATTGTCCTTTGAGGGATTTTTATTCCCTTGTAAATTACATTACTGTCAATGTTGGATCTCTAAGAGGCATATTGGTCAAAAACTGGGTAAAGGCTATTCTGTATTTACATATATTCTGTATTACATGTGGCGCAAACTTTTATGTTGTAAAATTGATATCGATTCATGTGACTATAGCCTAAAGGTTGGACTTTAAACCTGTTTCATGTCATGTAATCAATGTGATTTATTTTAGCGTTTGATATTAATATTTGGTGGAGAGTTTACCAACACGGTTAATACAGCACCACTTTGGATATATAATCCTGGTAAGATATCTTATATACTTATCTTTTTTTATGTGAAATATTAAACGGTCATCATTAAAATCTGAATTTCGCAAAACTCTCAAAAATATTTGCATGAAATTCTTTTTGTCAACCAATATCATTGTTCAACAAAATGAAGAAATCAACTTGAAATGTTTTTAACCAATTTGAAATAATTGGAGATTATCCCCTGTGGATATCTCACTAGTGAAATTCACCATAAATGACATTACTGCTATAAACATAAATGAAGTGTGAGCCTTATTTTCTATTTACTCTGGTTTTTTATTTTTCAGACTTAAACCATATAAGGAAATGTTGGTGTGATCAGACGGCAAGTCAACCATGTGGTAGACGAGAACATACTGCTGTAATATATAATAATAATATGTATATCTATGGTGGTTTTATAGATATAAAAGGGTCAACATCCGAACTCTGGCAATATAGCATAGGTTAGTTCCTAATCTAATTTCATTGATATCTTTATAATTAAGCATGTCTAAAGATATAAGAGTAATTGCTTGCTTATCTTTATCTAGAAGAGAGACATAACTGGGGCCTATAGTTAGTGTCCATCAAAAAATAAAAATATCAATTCCTTTGATACTATAAAGTAAATTCCTTGAGTAGTCTATAAATTCAATAACTCAACATACTCCAGATACTATGCTATGGGGGATATTTTGCCTGTTGTTTTTTTTGTGTTTGTTAATGTGTACACAGGACCTTAACAGGCCCTTCGTCCTGCGACACTCACAAGGGAAATCACACTGGAAAATCCTGAAGAACTTTGTCGGCCAACACCTGGAGCGAATAGTGTGTTTTGAAACTTTTTGCCACAGGTTATGTCTGCAAAAAAATAATGAAAAATGCAGTTGGCTAAGAAATGATAGAGACATGTGTTTCTTTGAGACTTTCTTTAGTTTTATAAAATATTTTGTATTTAAATATAGATGAAGAAGAATGGTGTTTACTGCCTTCACCAAGAGGAGATTCACCAGGTAATCGTCATGGTCACAGTGCTGTAGTTAGAGCTAATAGTATGTGGATATATGGTGGTATGAAAGATCTAACTGTGAAAACTGACCTGTGGTGCTATAATTTTAGTAAGTATTTTCATCAATAAGCAATAGACAACTAAACAAAATTAACACCTGGAATACACAAAACTGAAAAATTTCCTTAAAATGTATGGAGCAAGTAGTCCAGAAAATGTAGTCCTGAATTTGTTTTGATTTGTGGCAGCACACCACATAAAGTATAGCTTTTCTTTTGATTTTTAACCTTCAACTTTCAGTAGCAATATCCCGTTTTAATTTGGTGTTTTAAACTACTAGGCATTACTGTCTCAGTATGTTTTCCCCAAAAATATAACTTTTGAAGAAAATTGCATAACTTTTACCTCTTAGTTTAAGTGTTCACAACATATTAAATTAGGTATATTACCTTGATTTCTTGTTTTAGTTTGACAATATATGACATTATCTTCTTGTACTATTATTTCATGCCTATGATTTCTTGTTTTAGTTTCTGGGAAATGGTTTTTGATGAAAAGTGTGAATGGTGGACCACCTCCTTTAACTGGACATTCAGTAGTAATGGTAAGAATAAAATCAAACACACTAATATATAACTTAAGGAATGTATATGTATGCTATTCATAGATATAGAACACCTCTCACCTGTCTCTTTAGTTTAAGGCTGTGAACGTTATTAAAGGGAAATTGAATCCCTTGCAAACTTCAATGTTGTGAAAGTTAAATTCATCGCTTTTCAGTGTTTCTGTGGATGATAAAAACAGGATATGATCGAAACAAGCCAGTGCCATCTATAATCTTTGCTAATATCTTTTGATGAGCTTTTTGGACATTTTAGCATGGATTTAGCTGGCTTTAATATTTTTCAAGTTAACTGAATAGAATAATAAAATGTAATAATTCAATTAACATGAGTTTTTTTTTAAGATTTTTACTACCATTTCTTATATCAATTGAAATTAGAAATAAAGTATAAATTTACTTGCAGGTTGGTGATAATATGTTGATATTTGGTGGTGAAAATCAAGGAAAACTCTCTAATGACATCTGGTCTTATCATTTTGGTGAGTTCTTTACACATTTAGGTACTTGCGGTAGTCACGTGGTTAAGGAACTGCAATCTTCATTAGAATGTATGGGGTCAAGAAGAACCTACGTTAATCATAGCTCCTGCAGGGCTGGTAAGAAAAGAGATGCCTGGTCAACTGATCGTACACATTGGCATGATCATATACATTAAGTAACTTATCCAGACCATAATTAACTCTGGATGCCATCGTTACCCAGCAATATTCAGTGAATTTGAATACATTTTATGATGGATATTTATTTAAAGTAAAACTGAATAATCAAGGCTTTGTTTATTACCTTGCCATCGTTAGCCTGCGATATTCAGTGAATTTGAATACATTTTATGGTGGATAATTTAAAGTAAAAATGAATAATCAAGACTTTGTTTATTACCTTACCAACTTTAGTAATAACGATTGCAGCTAGCCTAAAATCAATACTGGATAATTACAAAAACATAAAAAAGCAAACTCCTGGTTACGCATGAGCAATGGAACTTTTCGTCAAAATATTGACAACAGTCCCAGACCCTCCATACTTTAATTAAAGACTAGGAGGCTTTGGATGACCACATACAAAATCGTACCTTAAAAAATGACGCTGTCATTGGAGTATAATGATTAAGAAAGCTGCTTTTGCTGCTAGATCTGTCTATTAAACAAATTTATATATTAATCATTTTACTACTAAGTTTATATCCCCGCATTTCCTTTCATTCTTGTCTGTGTTCTTGTAGATATTCCATAACTATAATATTTATTTTACAGAATCAAGTACATGGACAAAGTTAGAACATGATAACCGAGCTGCCTTACCCTCTATAACCCAACATTCCACTATTGTTATACAGAATTACGCATCACACACGACAGAAGGTAGTGCCAGAACTTCATCTGTTCCTCATTTACAGAGAAAGAAAATACGTTCCAGTCAATATTCACTTCCTGATCGACCACAGTCGACACCCCTGAGTGGCCCAGCAAATGCATCTTCGGTTAATTTTCACAATAAGATATTTCCAACCACAAGTGATAATCATGAAAAATTATCAGATTTTTGTTTGCAGTCATTGACAACAGTGACAGGTGACGTTGGATTAAAACGAAAGACAGATAAACAACCCCTGCTAGATGATAGCTTGGGAAATCTTAGTTTAGGTTATGATAATTGTGTGCGAGATATTTTATCCGATGAAACGGACGGTGTACAGTCGGATATAGGTGAAATACTCTCGGACAAGGATTCACATTTGTATAAAAAGGCAAGTAGCAGACCTACAGACTTGTGTTCAAAATGTCTTGTCAAGCACAAAGCTACAAAACCAAAGATAGAATATACCTCACAAAGATCTAGAATTTGTAGAATATGTTCAGAACCGTTAAGACGATCGCGGCATGAGAGTGATATTTTTGTAGAAGATTTAGAACAAGTTGATGATGAGAATCAAAATGAAACTGAGCCATTGCCAAACTCTTTTTATGTCATGCATCATGACTATAGTAATAATCAAAATGGCCGTGAAATAATAGAACTTGACGTTGTTAAACCAAATTCAGGGAAAGATAATTGTGATATAGTTACTTCTTGCTCCAAATGTAATTTTAAGCATATATGCAATGGAGACAATTGTAGTTCAGTTTCCTTACTTTTGCCTTCGCCATCAAAAGAGTTTACATCAATAGCAACACAAACTGATGATGTTATTCACGATGTGAGAAGACCTGTCGCGGAAAGTGATAGACAACATGTTTATGAAGTGATGGAGGATTCTAGATCAGATATTGCAGATAAGGTATGCATTACATTTGACATTAAAAAAAAACACAAAAGAATTTATATGGAAAACAGTCACTGGTTTTATACACATATAGCACAACGTTTCGACAAGTATTCTCTTATCGTTATCAAGTACAACAAATTTTTTGTACTTGATAACGATAAGAGAATACTTGTCGAAATGCTGTGCTATATGTATAAAAAACCAGTGATTGTTTTCCATATAAATTGTGTTGTGTTTTTTAATGTGCTGAATCACTAAATCCCACTCAAGAACATTTGACATGTTCCATTCCATCTAGACATATATGTGTTCTTCGAAGCCATGGCTGCTCAGTGTCGACAGTGATTCATGGTGCTTGCTCACTAACTAATATGTGAATGTTGGAATTCTGTCAGCAGTGACATGTAGTTGTACGATTAACACACCCACTTTTGTTTTCAGTTAGGCTGCATGATGAATTTTGAATTTAAACATTTGTTTGGTATTTAGAATGAGCTAGGTCCTGCTGTTGAAGTCTTAAATATAATAGTTTTGTTTAATCTTTATTCATACTATTCCAAATCTTGTATAACTGATATTTTGTTGGTAGAAAGATTTTTTATAGCAGGCTCACATTTTGTTCAGCCCGAATTTCTTCTTTTATCGTGAATTATGTTTTTTTGCAAAAACTGTATATTTTCTATTTTCAAACGATTATATAATTAAGTAACCCTTTGAATCAACCTTTTTTTCAGAAACTCTCTGCAGATGGCAATAATATACAAGTGATTATATTTGGAGGTAAAACCAGTACAACAAAGACTACAGAAAGATGTGCTATTAGTATATGGAAGTTGAACATATTGTTATAGTCTGTGATATTATTATACTATTTTATATACTAGATTATTCTCGGGAACTCAACTACGAATAGTAGTTAATAATTGATAACCATTACTACTATGATAAATTTGATGTTGGTTAGTAGTTATCTCCCCCTTGGTTCTGTTTCTACATCAACTCAGAAACAAGGAAGCAGGCTTGTGACCCTGGCATATATTATTACAGCTTCATACAGATTTTAACTTGCAATTAATCTCTGTATTACACTTATATTGATATGAACAAATCATAAAACTGTTTTAAATATCTAGATAAAGGACATCAATAATTTTGATTAATCCGCAAACTTAATTGATATTATTGCCTACATACATGACATAATAATCCCTATAATGACACATATTGTTTACATAATAATCCCTTTAATGACACATCTCGTTGACCATATAATCCCTTTTATTGACACCTTGTTGACCTTATAATTCCTTTTATGACACATATGCATATTGATCGAGAATATATTTTTGAGTACCGTAATAATATCCATAAAGCACCAAATCATTGCACATACCAAACTACCAGTATATATTAAAGTTCAACTTGTTGTAATGAATTTTGAAAAGAAGGGTTTTTAAGAGAGATTTGAAGATTACTAACAAAAAAAGTCACAAAACGAAGTTTACCTGATTGAGATTGTAGCAACACTGTTGGTATTATTATGGTTGGTATGTTAATATTAGCCTATGCATTTAACCATACACAATGCTGGACGACTATCTAGTACATTCATCTTTGTATTATGATTACTTAATGAGAGCTATAGGTTCAAAAAAATAGCTCACAGCATTTTTAATCAGGAATAATTGTTCATCATACTTTTGATTCTTCAGTATTCAGTGTAGATTAACTAGAGCTTAAAGTATGATATACATTAAATCATATTGATCTGAAGTATTACCCTGGGTGCCAAATTCTTTCTAGTGATCAAACCATACTGTAATGAGGTACCAGCAGATATAGGTCATAAAAAGATATTAACGATGTGTTGCATCAAACTAAAACCTTTTTTCATGAGTAAAGATATTTCCAATAATGATATTAAAGTAACCACAAATAATAACCTAACCACAAATCAAGTTATTCAATATTTGAATGACATCTTACCTTGCATAAAGACTTATAAAACCACATTCTGTATGTAAGCATGTGCATAAAGACTTTAAAAAACCCAGTCTGTTATAAATATGCGGCTGCATTGAGACTTCTAAAATGAAAGTCTGTATTCTGTATTAAACATGGCACACAAAGACTTATAAAACACAGTCTGTAATCAACATGCTAAATAAAGACTTATAAACCACAGACTTATTAACCCTCTTTTTAGCAGATTATGCATAATTTCAGTTCCTAATATATTAAAAGAATTTTATATGTTTCATGATGTATATTGACAGCTTTGATGATGTTTAATTCATATTGGTAGATTAGTATTAATTCTAACTGTGATAACTATGAAAGATATAAAACTTATCTGTGACTTACTGCTATTATTGACTAAGCATTGTTTTTTCTGGGAGTTTATTATAAATAGAATAAGCCATTGGTTATAAATTAAATGTCTAAAATTACCAGGTATTTGCTTTAGAAAACCTTTCCATCCCTCTTTTTGGTCTTCAAATGTCTCTTATTGCAACTGGACATGACACAAATCATTTGTGTAAATATTTGATATCCAGATTTTGCTTTTGTTGGGCATTTTAGCACGAATTGCTACATTGGAGATTTGAGGTAATCAATTAATATTATGCTATTATCTAAATTTTACTGTCATTCCATTTTATTATAAAAACATTTTTGTTTAAAAAAATTTACTGTAAAGTTATCCAATTTGAAGACAACCAAAAAGGAAAACATGATAATTTGAAGATTATAAAAGAGCTTATCTCCATTCATTTCACCTCAAAGTGTTAACTGTGTGGTATAGAATAATATAGATTTTTGCATCTATAATTCATCTGCATGAAAACCTGATATAATATGTATATAATGTTATGAGTATAGTAACAATTAAGTATGATCAAATGGCAGCCAAATGATACTACATAATTTGTTATTATTCGATTAGTGCAGAATGTATTTGTCAATCGATGTTGTAATTTAATCAAAGACTGTTTGATTAAATGGATCATAAAGGACGAAAAAAATGATGAAAAACAATTTGTGTTAAGTTTTTATCTTATATAATGTGTAGGTCATCTGTTTATTTATAGATCTATGTGCCAGAATTACATCTGATCTATATATAATGCCGGTCACAAAAATCTATCAAAACTTTACTACTGAAAATGGTTTCACATTCGATCCAAAACTCAAATTGATTGGTAAAGAGAAGTGGATCCAAAAATATTTATTTGATTGCTTCCTTCTAAGGTACTGTTAATCATTGATTGTTGCAGGTCAAGGATGCAATTTTACAAAACTTATGTCTAGATTTAATTTGATGAGCCAGAATGCCAAAATATTTATCTTGTTAAAAATTTGGTAAAATTATTCACAATTGTATGTGTTCATGTTGAATAGTTTCATATTTAGTATTTTGTTTTTTTGTTTATGAAAAAGATTTATTTTAAAATTTGTTGTAAAATTCATAAATTTGTTATCAATGTTATATTTTACTATTTTTCCCAATATTGTAAAGAAAGGTATTTTGTTTAACAGCCCAAAAATAATTATTGTTATGAATTTAATTTTAATTTCATCTGTTGTTATACTGACTTTTGGTATTATAGCCAACAAGAATGACATAATAATCTAATTAAAGATGCATTATGTAAGAGAAATCTGCCCATTGCTTGTCTTTATTTTGGCTTCAAATGTTATATAAACTATTATCTATTTATACTCAAATCTCTAGACTATACCAGAGGTTTGAATGAATTGGATTTTAAAATATAACGATAATGGACAGAACAAAACGAGACTATATTGCAGAAGGTTTGTTACCTTCCCTATAGTCAATATCTAAAATAACAAATTCACTTATTTTACCTGATCTGTTTAGGATCTTAATGTATCACTTTACCTATATACTGGATTTACATGCTATTTTTATACAATATTTCAACCACTTTATATACAATGTAATCAGTATAATGTCTAATATCAAATATATGAATAATACACAATCTGTTATGTCATTATAGGTACATAGTCTACTGGCATTTAATAAATTCCTATCTTGATATATTTGTTTATTTTTATACGCCCACACAATCTAGTTTATTGTTATTGGCCCTGATATTCTTTCTATGGTCTACTGTTTTTTTTTTTTTTTTGATTTCCAAGATTTTTGGGTGAATCATGAGAAGTTATCGCTCTTGTCAATTGTTCAAATTCAGAGTTGCACATGATAAATGACCAATGATTTTGAGATTGTGTTATTTCTCCTATGGTTAACTCCTATCATGTCATTATAAGTCAACAAAGCTGTCGGTGGACATTTTGTTTTCATTGCCTACTATTATATAAGAAAAAGACCATCTTTGGAAGAGAGTTGGATGGCTGAATGGATTAAAGCATGCACATGAAATCACAAGGTCTGTCATTGAGTCTAGTGGTGTGGTTACAATTTCCTGCTTGTACATTACAAGTAGTATGATTGCCTGTCAAACTTCATGGGTTTTCTCAGTGTCTTCTGGTTGATTACGACAGGCTAGAGACCCCAAGCAAATTATTGAAATCAAATTGAACTGTATGTTAGTCCCGAAATGAACTAGTTTGTTTTGAGAGGACTTTAAACTCAATTTCTCTCTCTTTGTTGTTCTAACTTCCTTACTAGAAAGAACACATCAAAAACTACTTATATTATACCAATTTTCATGCTTTTGTTAAAAGTGAATGATTCTATGAAAATATCTACTCAGCGTGCGCATGCTGTATCATACGGCCTGCCATTGAGTCAACTGGCGTGGTTTAGAATCCCTGGTTGTACATGGCAAGGAGTAGGGTTGCCTGTCCAACCTTGTGGGTTTTCTCTAGGTGTTCCGGTTTCCTCCCACTGCTAAAAGACCCCTACGCGCAAGCAAATTATTGAAAGTCCCGAAATAAACTAGTTTGTGTCAAGTGGATTTGACATTAAACCCCATTTCTCTTTCTCTCTGACTAGTTATCTTAAACTGATCCCGCAGTGAATATTCGCTTGGCCGCTACAATCACTGATAAGCATGACATCGACGAGGCTTAATGAGTACGGCATATTAACTTTTTTACTCCGACAAATTAAATTCTCAAACATTTTTTTGAGGTAAAAGAAAAATAAATAAAGACGTTTGAAGTATTTGTAGTTAAAAAATATTTCCTATTTAGTGTAAATGGGTATTAAAATGAGTAAAATGCATCATTTTGCCTGAAGCAGTTAGGTGTTAAGTAAACATTGCATGAGCCGTTGAGCCAATGACTACGAGACGTGCAGTCAACGCATGTGTTTTGGACAGCCATCCGTTACAGGGATAATTCGTAAGTAATTCTCTGTGAAACAGGTTGTAGTTATCTATGCACTGAGATATACAACCCCGTTTTTAAGATTGATATGTTTGGCCTTGTAGTTCAATGCTCCTGGCAGGAAATATACTGCTCTTATAGTAGTCCAACATCATGATGGTACCAAATTGTTGGAAATGGTGTTTCAAGTAATTCCAGTATTCAAGAAGGTGTATGTGACCATATAGAAGTTCTATGATGTGACCAACTTGCCAGAATAAAGTATGATCACTAAGTGAAAAGTTCACAGTAGAAAAGTAGAACTCAAAACAACCAAGTGTATAAACTGCAAAATATATAGTATATTCTCATACAAGATAATTTACAAAATTGTATAATTTGTAACATAAAAATATGAAAATACTAACTTTACTTCCCTCTTAATAACAAATGTGGTTTTTACATACAATAAGTGATAAATAAGAAAACAGGACACAAAGAATTAAGTAAACTTCAATGATAACTACTTCATAGATAGATCTTATTGTAAAACTATAAATTTCACTCCCCATACAATGACTGGCATAAATATTCAACAATCTTGCTTTAGAGTTGAGACAAGTTTCTTTTTTTTTTAAGTCAGTTAATTTGGCATCTTTAATCTTTGTATCAGGAAGTTGTACTTAAATGCATAGGCTATTAAATAAACAATTTTGCATTGTACTATTGTAGGTTATTATTGGCCAGTGTGCAGCCTATCAGCAGTTAATATAAAAAATATTGGCTCATGAATGCAAGGGTTCTAACTGGGAGAATTCAATTTAGCCTTGTATTAGGAAGATGGTTCTGGTCTGAAATGGTGGGCACAGGAAGTATCAATTATCAGCTAAGATTTCATCATATCCAACTGCTTGCTTACAAATGGCATCTGACAGAGAGTGTACTAAGTATAAGACCAGCTTATAACACTTAATAAAAGATTCCTTATAATGATCACAAATATAAATTTACCAAGAAAACTAAAAAAATAGGACAGAAAATAGCACTAATAATTTCAAGTAAAATCATACTTTCAATGTTGGATTTCATTGATCAAGGAACAATTCTAAGCAAAACATGGCACTACATAAAGCAAAAAAAGAGAGACCAATCAAAATTATCTTTCTTGCACACAACCTCTTTAAATGTTTGATTGCATTGTGATGTAAATATGAATAACATACAAATGAAATATGGTCTAATCTAAAATGAGGTGAGTGAAACAAAATGTTAAAATACATTAATATATCAAAGACAATTAAAAATGCCAGCCATATACAAAAAATCCAGTATAGACAGCTTTTACCAAATTTAATGGACAATGTGAATGTGAGAAGGTGAGTAATAATGGTTGGTGTTGTTGAAACAATTTTTAATATATACCATACATCATTAAGGCGTGAATTTCATATTTTGTAAGGAAGTCAAAACATATTTATTTCTATATTTGCTCAATAGGTTGTCAACTCACTATTATACAATCATAGGCATTATTTTCCACACTTAAACATCTTTCACATCGGAAATAATAACACAATTACCTCCATAGGCATTATTTCCACACTTAAACATCTTTCACATCGGAAATAATAACACAATTATCTCTCTTGTTTTTCCATTCCCCCGCATCCAATAGCTATCTTCAAACGTTTGAATTTAAAGTTGAAAATGATATTTTTGCCAATTTCTTAACTGGCGACAGTGTAGGATTAATAGGACTATTCTTCCACAAGGAAGGACTGTTTTGATATATTTTAAAAATATAACTTAAAAATATGAAATTGCAGCTTTAATACAAAATACATTTAAATGTAGCAAAATTAAAGCACAATGTATATGTGAAAAAATGAGTAACAATATATAGGTCATTATACAAAATACATTTAAAGATGCATCATCTAAGAGTTAAATCTGCTTATTACAGGTATTTCTTTTGGCTTCAAATGTTACATGTATATGAATTATTATTTAGACGTTGTTTAAAACTCCAAGCCTATGATCAACTATCTAGATTATCGGATGGCCGAGAATTAAATGGATTTAAATATCTGTGATATCGAAGAAAATTATGATAATATGCACAATCACGGCTAAATCTCGGTTGTAAAATGTCGTTGCTATGATATGAATGATTCTACGCTATATCTTCGGAAGTCAAATAGTCATAACTTTGCTCAGAATAATGTAACTGGAATGAAATTTTCAATATATTCATTTTTCAAACATCTATTTTTGAACTATTAGTATTATAGCAAGAAAATCCAGCTCTCTATCTAAATCCTACATAATGCATCTTTGAATGTAGCAAATTTAAAGCACAAGGTGAGTAATAATGGGTGGTAAGGTTGAAACAAACTATTAATATATATGTCATTAATATAAAATATAAATGTAGCAAAATTAAAGCAAAATGTATATGTGATAAAGTGAGTAATAATGGATGATGTGGCTCAAATAAACTGTTAATATGTCAGTAATACAAAAACGTAGCAAAATTAAAGCACAGTGTGAAAAAGTGAGTAGTAATGGGGCGTTAGGCTGAAATAAACTGTTAATATATACATCATATTAAAATACATATAAATGTAGCAAAATAACTATGAGATTCAATAGTGGTGTGTAATTGTTGAAAGACTATGTTCAATGAAACAATATGAACGTGTTTGTTCATAGCACACATATTTTCAAATATGGTACAGTTAATTTCTTTAAATTTATAACATACATAACAATCATTAATAACAACATTTGAACAATATCAAAAAATATTTGATAAGTATTATACAGGATAACAAAAAATTTTAAATTAATATTGAGACACAATTCTATACATGTAAGCAGTACCAGGTGCCATTGATATAACTAATATTAAGGTGTGTTTGATAGCTAATAATCCAAAACCTAGATTCATATTCTGGTATGGTTTTTGTTAAAGTACAGATCAAGGCTTTTACTTGATAATTTTGCCAGTCAGTAAATTTTCGACATTTTGTTTTCCTCAGATTGACAATATATTTTTCCAAAGAATATTAACAATTTTAAATAAATTAAAGTGCTTTTACACATAAAAACTATATATTAAAACTGAATTTATTTTGTTTTCTGGCTAAATTCTTTGTAATTATCAGTTTATGACATGGAAATTAATTGGCAGCTAAGTTTTACAGTTTGTCAATTTCATTTTCAGTCAGTCATGACTGGAATATATGCTTGAAAAGAAAGTCCCACTATATAAGTTATCGCATCTAAAGCAAGATACAAAAAAATGTGACTCTATTTCTTCATATTCAAAATGGCAGTCATATACAAATCAGCAAAAGAATGTCTCAAGCCATTGAGGTTTTTAAAAATGTTTGTGAATCAATTCTAGAAAGACAATATGGATTTGGATTGTTAGCAATCAACCAATGGTGTTAAAACATGTATTGTATATATATAACTTTCTACAAATACTTCTATATCAAATATAATTAATGCTTGTCTGGAGAATACATCATACAGTCTACATGTATTTTACAAAATTGCAAAAAACTTAAGTTAAAAAAAATATTTATGACATTTTTACACTCTGATGCAATCAAAGTTTCTACGCTTCGTTGTTTTAGGAATTTTATAATATACAGTATTCTTTATATAAAAGATATAGAAAAATATATCCTAGGAACATACCTGTATCTATATTTTGATTGCCATTATAACTATAAGAACATGTATTTTGATTTAATTAGGACATAATACATTATTATTTTGATTTAAGGATATAAAAAACAGATGTTATGTCTACAGTATTATAGCACCATATATACTATAGCCCATCTGTACATTGCAAGTTACACTAAAAAGTCACTATAAGGTGGTTTGCATAAGTGTTTTAGCTAGAAGGCAGGTTTCACTATTAGACAGGACTCAACAGTATTATAGTAAAGCCCTCCAGTCTAATATATCAGGGAATTGTTGTTGTGCCTATTACAATATATCAATGGATTCCAACATTAGTGTTCTAGTGAAGCCTTCAGTCAAATATAAAGAGGACCCGCTATAACTTGATTTATATATCATTTGATCCCATCAAGAGCATTATAGTGAAGCGATAGTTGTATAAATAATACATCAATGATACAAACTATCATACTGTACATATAATGTTAAACTACTTGTAGTTCTATACAACCTTTCATATACGATATACGTTCACCTTTTTGAAATATAGATTTAGAATAAATATAAAAAAACTGTTCCTCAGTTTTGTCAATATTATCATATAAAATCATTGAGTTTTGACTAAATAAAGTATCCCTAAGTTTTGACTTCAGTAAATATATTATCTCTCAGTTTTGATTAAATAAAGTATCCCTCAGTTTTGATTAAATAAAGTATCCCTCAGTTTTGATTAAATAAAGTATCCCTCTCATTTGTTGGTTGGGATATTCAATTATTCCCTCCCATTTATTAATCTGAAAATATAGTTTTAGCATATTGTCTAAAAGTATTAGCTTTGTAATTGACCCTCCCTTCATAATTCTTTGCCGTTTTCATTAGGCCAGTCAAAACAGATCAGTAGGATGTTAAACCCCATTTCATTTCATTCATTAAGTTGAGTTTAATAGCAATATGACTAGTAATTTTTTTCAGATTAAATATATATAAAGTTCAAATTGGAATGTCCAAAATTAAACGGATATAATTCTTTTAATTTAAATTTTTAATTAGTTGAATTCGTCCAGAATCTTGATTCAGATTGTTAGAATTCAACTGATCTGGACCAAATTTTTTCTGGTGTTCAAAAACAAGTTTAGCTAGTTGACCTCTACTGGCTAACCCTAAGGATCTACGAGTGAGGCAACGTTGAAACATTTTTAAAGGGGCACTGGAAGGACAAGAGAAATTCTTGAATTTGTGTTTTAGAGCTGGTTCAATGGCACGGAAAACATGGAGTTTCTGGGATTTTATGAACAAATCGTAAATATCGGAATCTTGTGCTTCTTCTGCTGAGAATAGTTTTCTCATGTCAGTAAAATCAGAGACATAAAAACTACTGTGTTCAAAGGAATTAGCATCATAATGACCAGACTTACTATTAATGTCAATATTAGTGGGATAGGGTTTCTGATCGTAAATGAGATTTGGTTTATACTGCCAAAAACCGATAGGGAAAAATACTTGCCAGCCTTGTATCGTATTCATACGTACACGGTTGAAATAGTCCGGCGCTAACTCCATACCGACACTACTCAATAACATCAAAGATTCTGGTTGAAATCGACTAACAACTTCATCCA
This sequence comes from Patella caerulea, assembly GCA_036850965.1. Taxonomy (NCBI): domain Eukaryota; kingdom Metazoa; phylum Mollusca; class Gastropoda; family Patellidae; genus Patella; species Patella caerulea. Next base: position 19,272,216 of record JAZGQO010000021.1, read on the forward strand.
TAATATATAAATCTGAAATATAAGCTTCTTGATGAGTGAGACTAACCCATGATACTTTGCCCCCATTCTGATATTTCCTTTCATAATATGAAACTAGAGATTTCAAAACGGAAAATGTATCCTCGATGCCTCCATCAAGTTGATGTCTATAAATAAAAACAATTAATAGATAGGTATTATCTCCTGAATCTAAACAAGTCTTCGCATAAGAGTCGAGAAAATTCGCCACTCCGTCCTTCTCATCAACTGTGACAGGTAAGATCAAATTGACACGCGTATTTTCTGTGACGTACGGCATGGGCACAATTTCCACACGACCTAGGGGTCGAACAAGATGTACTCTTTTCTCCACCTCCCAATTTTGTTTAGAAATATCCCTTAAGACCAAATCTAAGGTATATTCCATGCCTCGTTGTGGATCAAATCTTCGATAACCATTGACCAGACTTGAATAGAGGAAAATGTTACCATACTTTTCATTCAAGCGATTTACAGATATCTTGATAACTTCCTGTACATCTTGTTTATCTACACCTGAAATATTACATCAGTAAATTAGACAGATTAAACTCAATTAACGTGTCAAATACAGTCAGAAATAAAATCTTACAAAAGTTACTTCAGCTTGAGGATGAAACGATACATAAAAATATAATTGTGATTAATCATGATTATCGCAAAATGGATTATCAAGATTAGATCATTTATCGAGATAATTCAAATAATCATGTCTGGAGGATTCATTATCACAACTATTGGCAGCCATTCTTTGTTACCAAAGAAAATAGAAATGTTATCCAGACCCATAACTTGAATGTAATATAATTGCTGATTGGATAGTCAATCATGGTCAACCATTGGACCAGTGGAGTTGGTTTCTATGACAATGACGCTCTGCTCAACACAGGGTGCGCAGTGGGGTAACTAGAAACTGTTTACACAAGATGTTTTATTATTATCCTACTGTCATTTTAATAAGAATTCGGCCAAAGTTATACAAAATACTTCCCAAATTCTATAAAGATTCTTCCAAATCATAATTGTGTTTATTTTAAAAATATGATATATTGTGATAGAGTGATTATGGAGAAAGGAGGTGATTATTTGATCGTATGACCCAATAAAAGCAATTAATTGCAATCCCTGGTGTATCACTGCATCAAGTGAATCCCTACACTCTTGTCTTTAATAGGCTTGGTACAATGTATATGTTTACATCCATATCTTCTTTTCTTATTATATACATAAGTTATCATTTTACTTTTTAAATGAAATATAAATGGTTCTAAATAAATCAACAAAATGTACCTTTAAGTTCTTTATAATTAGTGAAATCATCTTGAAAATAAATATGTGTTTCAGTAAAATAATCCCATCTGATCACATCAAATCGACTTTTAGGCTTATATGGTTCTGGCACACCTGAAACAAAAATAAACATAGTTGGGGAGCTGAAGACTAAAGGGAAGTAACTTCCAAATGACTTCCATATTAAATCAAAGCCATTCCTTGGCCCATAACATCTAATCTAAATTGACCTAATCTTTATAACCAAATAATCCCAATATGTCACAGTCAAGCAGGTTAATCATCTTTATTTTTTGCTACACCCGATCAAATGAATTTATAGGCAGTGATGTCATTTTCATATGGTATGTGATTTCCCTGATTTGATATTTGTTGTTTATTTCTTGCAATGACTACTTAGTTTGTCTTGTAGGTTTTATTTTGTGTGTAGTGCAATTCTTCTGCACTTTCTATTGGAACATTGTTTACAAATACTGATCTCTATAATACTGCACATACTCTGAAAAGCTTTTACAATATATCTTACCAATAGGCCAGTTAACACTTTCTCTACCACCAGGAGCAAACTGACTCATGTAGATTATATTGTCTTTAGTTTTCTCAATCTCTTTCTTAGTCTGATTTAACTCGTGTTGACAAAAATATCTGTAATAAAAATACAACATCATATTAAACAAACATTTACAGTGGCTTGAATCATATTTAATTACATTCTACATTGTAAATATCTTACATGTACTTAAAGCCCCAATACCACTCTTGTTGTAACTGAATAATATGTCCCAATCTTCATTCTGGTCAACAAATTGTATTATTTTACAATATTCCAATTAATTGATGATATAAATTTCATTTTAACACACGTAATTTAAAAAATTGGAAAAATTCAGCTTATTGATTTGAAAAGTCGAACGTAAACCTTTTCAAATGTAACTTGGATTTTAAAATATTTTCTAACCCTCTGGAAAAGTAAAATAAGATGTAATGGATAATTTACACAACAGGTAGGACACATAAACATCTAGTACTTAGAATAAGGCTATTATTTATTTTCTGGAGCTACCAAGCCAGCAAGAGTGTTATTGTCTCTTTAATGAAAGAAAATAGTTCTTCCCTTTGGATAAAATACTGAATAGCTTCATTTTAAAACAATCCGATAAAAACTAATGGTACTGTATTATGACTTTTTTTATTTGGAAAGTCACTCCATTAGCATCTACTAAGGGCATTTCTTTAAATGCTACGTGTATCTAGAAGCAGGATTAAACATTTGTTAATTTCACTAAATACACAATTGGAGGAAACCGGAGGAAAGTCGACCCTACTCCTTGTCACATATAACCGGGGATTCCAAACCAGCGCACATGCGCTAACCATTCGGACATCCAATCCCCCCCCCAAAATATGATAGAATCTGGAAAATTTTGTGGGAGAAAAGTGCAATAGATTTATAGTAAATAATAGTAAACTCTTTACACAATATTTTACACACAATTCAATCACGCCCCAGAAGTTAAATTGTAATGGTAAATATACCTGTGTAATTTATAATGGTTGATATCATCAGGCATTGGGAATACAGAAATAGATGCATTAAAGACCTCTTTCTGTTTCAGTTTGGGTATTTCGTCATCAAAATCAAAATCTGACACTTTGTAATAGGTGTAACTTTTAGTCTGTAAAGATAAAATGTTTAAGAGTTATTTAAGGAACTCATCTCGAGCAATAGAAGCATGCTATTTCTCTTTGCTCTGCTACATGTAAGTTTAATTCTTATCTTTTAAATAATACACTGTGATGAATTCTCTACGATATGACCACCAGAAGCTTAAAATATTGTGGGAACACAATGACAGCGGTACAGATCTAATTAATGGTAAGTAAACATAAATAACATCTATCAAAGCTTAACAAAGCATGTTCATCAATTTCTGATGTTTTTGTCAAAATCAAATACATGTAGTAAGTTCAAAAGAGTAATTACAGAGGACACAGAAGAGCAATAACAAATGCACCTAAATTTAGGTGAATGACGGAGCCCAAATGTCACCTCAAACATGACCAAGCAAAATTTCACTCATAACACACTGTATGGCGTATGCTGTCTTCATTAGCCCATTTCATTTCGTCAAACATGAAGCCTTGGTGTGCACTGTATAGGAATTTTTATCTCAATATTCCATCAAGTTTTTTAGTGGAGTTTGTAATAGTTTTATTGTGTTAAATTATTATCTAGGAAATTTAAAGGAATTCATTCAGCAGAATAAAAGATTTTTATCATATCTTACTCCAGTATGATCCTGACAGTTCATATCAGTTGAGTGTAGAAGACACTGTCCTAGATTTAAACTAGCATCTGATGAATGACAGTTTGTTGAACACCAATCTAACTCAGCTAAAACTCTGGATAAAATAGACTGAAAGATAAAACACAGGAAATTAAATTAAATGAAGTATTTAACTTTGGGGTCAAAATAGCAACTTAACTGGTTTCTGCAAGTCTGGAAATAAGGCATCTCTCAGAGACATTGTAAGACACAACCACTCCAGTTGTCTGGCACTGATTTGTTTGGGGTGTTTTTGTGTGATTTTGTTGGTATTTGTCCAGTACTAAGTTTAAAATGTTAGGGACTGTACAATGTACATGTATATCAGTATGGTACTACCGACAGTAGTGTCTGACACTTCATCAGATCATGGACTGTTATTTCCAGACCTGTCTTCCTGAAGTGAAAATAATTTTGTACTACATCTACATATCATTTCTAACTACCGTACTACGACAAAACTGTGTGTAACTGCAAGTATAGATCAGATATATATGTACAACGCATACATATATGTACCGGTAACCCTATATGTACATGTACAGATGATTTCATTAATGTGTCACTGTCTATACATGTACATATTATGAAGACTCCAATATATTGTAGACAAAAAGGATCAAATTTTAATATAATACCGTACATACATGTACATGTATTTCTTTTTTAATCGTATGCTGCGTCCATGAGTTTTTTATGCATAAAAGTTATGTTATGGCCAAAATAATATTATAATAGCATACGGTACTAGCTTTACTTCTATTTCTAACCATTTTGACCCAAATGCCAGGCTGCCAGACTATCTCCAAATGTGAATATTTACCTGAGAGAGGATGATTCCCCCTTCTAAAGGACAATATGTTCCACTGCCATCCTTCATCATTTGGGGAAAACCCATGTAAACATGTTGACTAACACTGATATGATTGACTAAGTCTACAAGTTTCTCTCCGCGTAAATAAGCTCTATCTGATACAAACATATAATAATCAAATGTCTCAGGATAATGTTCTGATATGTACTTCAACACATGAATTGGTACAAGATGTGGATATTTATCAGAAAAGCTGACTACCGACATTCCTGCAGGTAATGTCTGACCCTTTTCCTCCATAAAGAATACCATTTTTGTCACATGATGTTGTACTGTTTTATTGAAAGCGACACCTAATGTGTCAATAGTTGTCTTCGATGTCATGACAGCCACAAATAGGCGCTCTCTTATACCCAGTTCCGTTGATGCATATCTTGGTCTAATGAGTTTTTTGGTAGGACTTCTTTGTGGAGCGACGTTTTCTTGTTGAAGCCGTAACTTTGGTTCAAATTTCAGGGAGTCTTCTAAACCTTGAAGTGATTTTTGTTCTCTTTTATTGACTAATTCCTGCGGGTCATGATTAGCTACAAATGTTTCACAACTATTTTCACTGAACGGGGCATACATCATACTCATGGCGATGCCTAAACTTATTCCGATGATGGCTGGCATTAGCAGTCTACAACATTTGGGGTCGATAATAACGTTGATTGTGTTATAGCACTGTAACAAGGTGACATGTCTTGCCATGATGATTAATTTATGTAATCAGCAAAGGTAACAAATTATAAATTAACTTTGGAAAAAAAATATTCTAAAGAGTTCTCTCCCCTTGACCAAACAAACTTTTCAGATTTTGACGTTTCCGAAATCTCTCTAATTATTGAGAAGAAGTGGGTCAAAAGAGTATCATTACCAATCTCTAAAGAGCTATTCGGTATGGTACTACTTTCACTGTTTAAATACCCATTTCATAAACTATTTTCTCCCGTAAAACACGTCAATAAAATTCCAATCCCATTTCTTCGTGTCGACATTTTTCTAATCTCGTTATTCACGAGAGAGGACGACAAACTTCGAGACTTTTTCACCAACATGGCGGAGCAGGTAATAATGAAAAGTCACTGTTGACAAAAATGTATTGTAAAGCCTACGAATAATAGAAATTTATCCATTCCTCTAATTTCTGAAATGTATTTTGACGCGTGACTCCAAATTTTGAGTCCATACATCTCTTGTCTTGGGTTGTAACAAAGAAAAGAACTGGTTATTTTCAATCACGCTGTTTCGTTGTTGTGGTGAATGATTGAATGAATGAAAAAAATTAATAAAAATATCAGTTGAAATTGAATATCAGGCCTGGAATTAAGGACCGGGCGTGAGAACCTGGTTAAAGGTTACCACACAATACCGGATGGTAACCTAACAGGTTACCATACACATACAGGTTGCCTGAAAATGATTTATGGTAACCCATTAAGTTTTCAGAGTAATGTTATGTAAGAACGTCTATAATAATTATTATTATAAAATTTATAAATGATAGTGACCTATAGGAATTGGGGAGTAACAGATCAGAATTTAAAAAACGGAAAATTCAAGTTTTTATTTCTTTGATTTGTTTAAATTTATATTATATATAATATAAACTGATCATGAGACACTGTAACACAAACAGAATATGAATCAATTATTCCACCCACGTGAAATGTAGTTAAAGTAGTTTACTAGTTAACCGTGTCAACAAATAGTGAAATACGTACCGGTACGCAAGCAACGAGTGTCAAAACAAAACCGTGACCCGTCACCTTGCTTCATGTTCTCTTTCATTGTTGAACATGTACGTACTACATATCAGTATTGTCAATTTATTGTCGTTGTTCACCTCGTCCGAAGAGTCATAATTATATCTCCGCGACAAACGTCTTTAATTTTAATGATACGTCACTTAACAGATCCCGGTGTCTTGCTAGATGTAGGGTACGGGGATCTTCCGAGGTTTGCCGAGTGAATGCAATGTTTTGCGGTTCCGGTTTCATTGTGGGGGATGCCATTTTTAAAACAACGAAAATGAGGCTGTGCTGTTCAATTGATAAGGGAGTACAATTGCGTCATCGATTATCACGTTATCAGAATACCCCTTCATTTGCTGGGGAAATCTAGATGGATTGCTGCGTGGAGTATGGGGAAATCTCATCGCTGTCTGCATGGTTTTTTTTTCCCATTTACACGGGAACGAAGGTTCGTTCGCCCGCTTTCTAATCTTGGCGACCTACCGGTAACTCAAACGAATTTGGAATTTGTGTAAAGATGAAATAATATGACCATATATACTTTTGAACCTTTTGAACACGGTTTTATTTATACTTATTGGTTTCATGTTGATGTAGAACTATGCTTACGAATCCATCATGACCACTCGGACCAAAGACCACTCAGACCAAGACTCACCAAGTGTGACCAAGACCAGTCGGACCATCTAATAGACCACTCGGCCCCAACAAAAAGACTTCTTGGACCATACAAAAAGACCACTCGGACCAAACAAAAAGACAACTCAAACCAATAATAATAAAGTGTTTTTTTTAATAAATTGACAATTGTGTTTGTTTTATATGGCTACTAGATAAAGTGTTGTTTTAATACGGATTAACTAGGCTAGTAAAATGCTGAGTTTCTTTATACATATATATATATTTTTTTTTATTATTAAAATTGAACGAAAATCAATGGTAAAAATTTGAAATGACTAAGTCACAAGTAAAAAATTTTACAAACATTTCAACACCTGACTTATTGGAGTAAATTGTAACAACTGGAATTGCCAAATTCCAACCAACTTTCAGCTAGTCCATTAGAGCATGAGCTACATGTAACTGTGCCTCGTTTGTCAACATCACAGAGCAGAGCTACATGTAACTGTGTGTCACCTCTCAACATCAAAGAATAATCCACGTCATAAGCGTGCAGGAATCGACAGTATAAATTGTAAGGCTGGATTCACAATAAATTATAAAGACAGAGATGATTAAAAGATAAAAGAGTACCACTAAAATTATATATCTAATGCACTAATCTAATCAAACTGACCCATGTAAATCGTGTCGAAACAACTCTGGTAGTGGGTGTCGAACCAGCTTGGTGTTCCCATATTATTCGCTTCTTTGTATTGTGGGTTAATAATTATAATAAATAGCATACTGTTTATATTTCATTTCTAAAATGAATATGTCAAGCTTTATAATATAATTTAATTGGTCCAAGTGGTTTTATGGGTTGGTCAGAGTAGCAAATATAAATATTGGTGGTCCAAGTGCTCTTGCAATATAAATCAATTGGTCCGAGTGGTCTTTTGGTATGGTCTGAGTAGTCTTTTTGGTTGGTCCAAGTGGTCTATCAGTTGGTCCGACTGGTCTTGGTCCGAGTAGTCTGGATACCATGCTTACCCTGCATCACATAGTCACGTCATTTGCAATAATGGCAAACTATATAGTATATAATCAGTATTTTGATAAGCATGGATGTAGCCAAATTTTGTTTTACTTATCCATGTCTTTCCGAATGCATAAAGTAGTTAAAGTACATGACATGTCAGTAGGTTTTAAGTGTTGATATTTTAGTCAGCTTACACAGCAGTCCGTATGAACGAAACGATTAAACCTCAAGCAAAATTTTGTTATTCAGGTAAAGAAAATGGAAGTAGATGAAAGTAGTAGCAGTCATGAAGGGATCAAACAGTATTATATCAGTAAAATAGAAGAACAACAGGTGGGTAATGTTAGAAACATTTCCAATTATTTGTAACTTTAAGAATTATTCATTGAAATTAATAGATTCATAAATATTTTACCTCTTCTTTATTGAGATCTTTTTTGCATTACAAACCTGAGAAAACTTTGAATATTTAAAAATATATACCAATTCTATTCCTGGCATACTTCTATATTTGTATTACTTTTTTCTTTTACAGTTAATTGTAACCGAAAAAACACAGAACTTACGTCGTCTTGAAGCACAGCGAAATGAATTGAATGCTAAAGGTTTGAGGGTTTTCATTAACTCTTTATTAAGATATTAGTATAAATTAGTATAATATAATGAAATATCGGTAAAAATTTAGAAATAAGTTAAAAACTGTAAATGTGATAACTTTTGGTGTCTTAAAAGTTTCCCCAGATGATATGAAAAGGATATGATAGAATTTAAGCTCAGAGGGGTTTTTACAGTGAAATTAATTTTATAGAAAACCTGAAAGAATTGACTTTACTATGCTGGCTCAGTGAGTAAGACACTGGATTACTAACCAGAAGGTCTTAGAGTTGGCTGAGAAAGTTCCTTGAGGTGGCAAATTTTCCTTTCAAGCTCATTGCATGCAATATACACCTTTTTCATTACCCAAAATTGCACCAAAGAATACGAAACTGACCCTCATTTCATTCCTATTCCTTGTGCTTAATACATAAGTCATTTTATTTATTGTATTGTAATAATGTTGTCCATGTAACAAAGTCAAAGTGTTATCTGAAAGATGCTTGGTGGTGCCATGCTAAAACAGGTTATGGGAAAACCTGATCAATTCAGTTTGTCTTTGAAAGAAAAAGTCGGCCTATTTACATTATTCTACTAAGTGTTAATTATATGTTTTCAGTTCGTATGTTACGAGAAGAATTACAACTTCTACAGGAACAAGGGTCTTATGTTGGTGAGGTTGTCAAACCCATGGATAAAAAGAAAGTTCTTGTCAAGGTAAAAACAATATTGTGATGTATGTTTGTAAATACTTGTAGAGACAGATACGCCTACTACAAAAAGTACAAGAATGGAGCAAATGCCACCACCAATCCTAGGCTCAAAGGCACAAAATGCACATGTAATCAAAGTAAATCAACACATTAAACTTATATGAATTCATCTCATTATTATTTCTGCATCCAAATGACTCACTATCAAAGAGATATTGTCACTTTAAAGACAATTCAAATTAGAAAAGCATTATGAAAAGTTATGATAGAGAAAAGTGTGGGAGACTCGTACCACCCCCCACCCTCCTTTGCCACATCTTTTACCACCATCTCACACCTCTCACCTTTTCCTACCCCTGGATATGATTGATGTAGTAGGTATAATTAGGTGCAGATGATCTTTAAGTCAATATTATGAAACTTTATAAGTGATCATTTTGTGTATATTTATTCTTTATATTTCTTTATATTGTATATTACAGGTTCACCCAGAAGGAAAGTTTGTTGTTGATATAGATAAAAATATAGATATTAATTCTGTAACACCTAATTGTCGAGTTGCTTTAAGGAATGATAGCTATGTTCTCCACAAGATTTTACCTAATAAGGTGAGAGTAATTAGGAGCGATATTGTTTGAATTGACCTAAGCAGCATTCCAGTGTTGAATGAAATTCTTATGGCTGATGTCCTCTAGAAGTGACAACCACTTTTTTTTTTACCCTTGTCCACTAAGTTAACCCTTTATCGGTCATAGTCGCATATGTGCACGACACCTTTATACTTCGAAGTGTCACGACCACATTTGAGTATTTAGTTTTATATTTAATTTACATTTTGAAATGAGGTGAAACAAATAGTGCAAATTATAGATCGACTTATCCTCTTCATCTTTTTGATTGGTGTCAAGAGTCTATCACTTATAATTATCCGGCATTAGAAGTTTGAAATAGGCATATAAATATTTCACCTTATTTAGCGTGACCAGTTCAGGTCATGACGTTGACCAGTTACGGGTTAAAACATTCGGCCACCCGACCCCCCGAAATAGAAGATGAAGATTAAAATTAATATTGCATACTTTCACTACTTTGTAAATGAACCATGTTACTACTATTGGAGCTATAGTTGAGTTCATTTATCTTTTTTATTACAGGTTGATCCATTAGTAAGTTTAATGATGGTAGAGAAAGTACCCGATTCTACATATGAAATGGTCGGAGGTCTAGATAAACAAATCAAAGAAATAAAAGAAGTCATTGAGTTACCAGTTAAACATCCAGAGTTATTTGAAGCTCTTGGTATTGCACAACCCAAGGTATATTGCAGGGTTTTGTCTTTGTCTGTAAAAAGTTATTTTATATGTATATAGGTGAGAACTTGGTAATGACTATACGTAATCTTTGTTTTATACATTGCATATATATTCTATTGGATAGTGGTTACAGGATATGCATATCAATTAATGTTAATAATATAAAATATGTTATTGGTAGTAACTTAAAGGAGCTAAATCGCTAACATTTGGGACCTAGAAATTGACACAAGTGGGTCGCAACACATATGATACTCTAATATGAATGTATATAAACTGGTTTACATTCAATGGTTTCCGTTTTTACTCTAATTTCAAATCAGTTATGTTTGGCGAAATAATCCAGCAGTGTCAATCGAATGCAAATTTCTAGTGTCTAGTTATTCCAGTCTACATTCACCTTTTGATTTGGTGCAATGTTTCTATCCTTGTTCTTCGAGTCTCTTGCTAGAACTGGGGCTGGAACACATTATGGTACACGATTCATGTACCAATGGTAAAATATTTATTTTGTCGTAAATATTGGATATCAGAAGCCCATCTTTTTCCGTTAAGATCACATCATCAATTTTGATCTAAATTGACAAATAATTTGTGTTTTCAATGTTGAAGATTTTGGATGATATTGAGTTAAGCTGTTTTAATTACAGGGTGTGTTATTGTATGGTCCACCAGGTACCGGTAAAACGCTACTTGCTAGAGCTGTAGCCCATCACACAGAATGTACCTTTATTAGAGTCTCCGGTTCAGAACTTGTACAAAAATTTATTGGTGAAGGATCTCGTATGGTCAGAGAACTTTTTGTTATGGCTAGGTAATTTTTTTTAACATTGTGTATTTATAATGAAATTAGGATTATTTATAGATATGTATATAAAGCAGCCAATGTGTTCTAATTTTATTAAAACCAAAATGAATGAGTTAGTCTTAAAATTGAGTAGGCTGTGATCTGAACTGAACAAAATATTTGAATATTTGTTTAAAAACATCCAAGATGATGAATTTTACAGTGGATAGAAAACATTCAGAATACAATATGAAGAAAATTGAATTAGTGATGATATTTTTAGCTGATACCAATGTTCCTATCCTTGGTTGTCAGTTGTAATTTACCTACTACGAGCCTGTCACAATATTGGGACGAATGGAGTTGATTATAGTTTTAAACAGCTACCTTTCAAGCAAATATACAAATAAAAACCCTCACAGGAATCCTGTGAAGCCACAGTTAATACAAGTTCTGTGTGTTTTATTTCAGAGAACACGCTCCATCTATTATATTTATGGATGAGATTGATTCCATAGGATCATCAAGATTAGAAGGCGGATCGGGAGGTACTGTATTAATTTGGTTATATTTCTTTTTTTATTCCTGTTTTATTTTATTTTCTTATTCTTTACATATTCCTGTATTTTAAGCATTACAAGGACTCAAAACAAAACACTAGATTTACAACAATTCAAATAGTGTTGAAATGAATGTAATAAAGTTTGATACATGAACTATTCAGAATAGTATAAGGAATTTGAAGCGTTAACTGTTTCATGCATGACAATTGACCAATTCTTGAATTTCTTATCAGTATTTACCATCAAGATTAACATGAGGAAAATTACAATTATTGTTATGTACATTTATGTATTTATATTGTGTGATTCTCTTAATGAATTATTGGGTTATTTCCCTAGGTGATAGTGAAGTACAAAGAACTATGTTAGAATTATTAAATCAATTGGATGGATTTGAACCTAAACAGAATATCAAGGTACTATTATGTGATATACTTTATATGGCTTGGGGCAACTACCTACACAACCAGTCACAGGAAAGAAATCCTAACTGGTCGAAAAAATAGAACATATAATTATTGTATTGGTATTTCTTACCAAATCAGTGTTGAAACATAAAAAACATGTTGTATAGCAAGTCACAACATGCTTTAAGATGTCTCTGTACCTGCATGTCAATGTGTACATAATCTCAGGGGTTTTTTTTGTCCCTACCAAATGACTAGGCATTGATCCTTGCCAGGCCCTGGCAAAAGGAAACCATGCTGGGAATTCCTGAAGAACTTTATCATCGAACACCTTGATTGAATCTGGGACCTAGGTTAGCAATCCAGTAATACTCGCTCAACATTTCCAGCTTCCTTTCCTAATTTTATGTTACTATCTACAAATTTTGCCATTACACATGTGGGTAGTGGGGATATTAAACATGATGATAATGAATGCTTGTTTGGTAATTTAATTTATAATTATTTTGTTCTTGGCAGTTAGAAATATCTTTATTTCATTTCAAAATAAGTGTTTTTGGTAAAATAGAAAAACATGAGGCATAAAATTAATTATATTTATCTCTTTGTATAATCAGTTATAATCAATTTTATCATTAATCATGAATCAGAAAAGACAAAATTGAAAAAACAATTCAATGTGTATTGTTTTTAATTAACAGATTTTATAGCCGCTATTGTCAAATTCATTGCTTCTTTATTGTTCAATTCATTGTTTTTCTATTTTTAACGCTCTGTATTTGATTCTATTATAGGTGATTATGGCAACTAACCGTATAGATATTTTAGATTCTGCTTTACTTCGACCTGGTCGTATTGATAGGAAGATAGAATTTCCTCCACCAAATGAAGAGGTAACATGTTTTAATAATATAAATATTCTTTTATTCACAAAACAGGTAAATTTGGCATATTGATCCTGGATGAGCATTAGATCACTTTAACATTGTTAATTTAGATCGATGAAACTAGATGCTATGTTCGTTAATGGGCATTTTCTGCTTACATAAAGCCCCTATATGATCAGTTTCATTATTGAGATTTTTGAACTTTGATCCTAATTAATTCATCACATGTACATCAGTAACTGTACTATGTTCGATAATAAGCATTTTCTGATCAGATAAAACCCATTTGATTGGTTGAGATTTTTAAACTTGTGAATGTGATGAAACTTGATATTTTGTAGCCTTGACTCATTGTGATGTTGGGACTTTTAAACTTTGATTCTATTTAAGTGAAAGTGATGAAACTTGATGAATTGTTGCCTTGACTAATTAAATGTGATAATGATCATTTTTTCTGCTCAGACCAAGCAGCATGATTTGTTGATGCTTTGGAACATGATTCTCTAATTCTGACTGTGTGAGTCTGATATGATTGAAAACACTACAAACCACTGAATGTTCCTTCAGGCTAGCTGTTTGCATTCAGTCAAGTCAACCAGTCCTTGTAAAATGTAGGGTAAATTTATTTGGCATTTGATTTACAGGCTCGACAAGATATTCTTAAGATCCATTCAAGGAAAATGAATTTGACTCGAGGAATAAACTTAAGAAAAATTGCTGAAATGATGCCTGGAGCTTCTGGTGCTGAAGTGAAGGTTAGTAGATAGTTTTATCAAGTAGTTGTGAGTTGCTGAAATTTTCTTCAAATATTGGGAATAGGGTGACTGAAATACTCACTTTTTCTCTGCCACACTTCATAATACCAGAAAAATTTGGAAAGAATTCTGTGGCAGTCTATATGAAAAATAGGTTGAGAGAAATGAAATAATGTGACAATGGATAATCCTGTTTGGGAGTATCTACAATCTACAATCCTCCCCTTCCTTTAAACATACATTATGCAAGAGCTAAATCTTCCTATTGCAAACCTTTTCTTAGGCCTGGAATGTTTTCTAAATTATTAATTAGACATTAATCAACATATCCAGACCATAATCAACTCTCGATTAACTCTCGATTGCATCGCTAGTCTGCGATTTTTGGTGGATTATGAACCGATTTACAGCATTAATTAACATATCCGGACCATAATCAACTCTCAATTGCATCGCTAGTCTGTGATTTTTGGTTGATTATGAACCGATTTACAGCATATCTTTCCTTCTTGATTTAATTGTTAAATGGACAATAGAGACTTTGCTTTTTCTGGTACCGATTTAAGCTATGATGACCAAGGCTAGCGAAAATTACACTTGCTTATTTTCGGTTCATAGTGGATCAATTTGACTGAAATTATCAACAAAGTGCCTTTACATTATTTTGTTTTTAACTATTATAGTGAGAACTGCCAACTCGTTATCTAATCTCCCATAATGTATCTTTAAGTCATCATTCATATTTGGTGGGTAGCTTTATTGGATGCATTCCCAAAAACTATTTATCTTTTATTATAGGGTGTATGTACAGAAGCTGGAATGTATGCTTTAAGAGAAAGGAGAGTTCATGTTACACAGGAAGATTTTGAATTGGCTGTTGCTAAGGTAAATAATGATATACTTATTCCATTTAACACTTTCATTGATCTTCGAAGGAATTATCAGTAAGCAGAAATTCACCCGTGTATCTGTTATCGCTTGTTAATTTCAGTCTGTTGTGTTTTCATTTTTCTTTCATCACTTCCTTGTCTTGAAATCTTCATTACACATATATCGTAGAAATGATCTCTGTTTTAAAATTCATATTTGGATCATGGTTAACCAATTCTATCACATAAGTGAAAATGACTGACACTCGTATTACCTTTTCATGTGAAGAAGTAGTATCACACTGTCTAAAATATTTGTATTTCTTTTTTTGAATTTTTGAAACTATTATTAATGTTTCTACAAAAGTTACTACAAAAGTATGTAATAATTGTGTTGATTTATTTTCAGATTATGTTAAAGGATTCAGAGAAGAATATGTCTATCAAGAAACAATGGAAATAATGAAACATTAGTGTTAGAAGTTACTCCAAATGTATATTTATTGCCATTTAATGAAAAACATTTTTTCGTAATACATAGTTTTCATCTCCAGTCAAAGGGGTCAAACAAATTTGACTCCCATATATGTTCCATAACTATTCATGTTGCCATTTTGTTAGCGTCTTAAAATAGACTGTGTATACGATGGCATTTAATGTGTAATATATTACTAATAAATTTCTACTTGGTGGATTTGATTGTTGCTTTTTAAATTTGAACGAAAATATGCAGTGGATTATTGACCAAGTGTCCAGAGTTTCATCATGGTGTGTACTGAGAAAGTTCTGTCTATTTTGAACTAGTGGGGGGGAGGGGGGGCCTAATGGTTAACACGTGCACATTGGATCATATGGTCTGTCATTGAGTCAAGTGGTGTGGATACAATTCTAGGTTTGTATGTGACAAGGAGCAGGGGTTGCCTGTCCAACCACATGGATTTTCTCAGGGTTCTATGGTTTCCTCCAACTGCTAAAGACCCCCTACTTAAACGAATTATTGAAATAAAATAGAACCGTGTTTGAAGCCTGATTTCCCTTGATCAATGGTGCAGTACAGAGTGTCTAAATGTTAAAGATTCCCAGGGAGCTGGAAATCAAAAAAAAACAAAACATAGTGCTGCTGTCGGGACAAATTTAGAATGGTCTAATGTTAAGATGGATGCAGTAGCCCACCCCTTTCCACCTCTATTGATGAGGAAGCCATCATCTTGAGAAAATCAGTTTAACCGAAAATACCCGTTGGAGAGATTGGTGTACTTAACTGGATTTATCTCCCCTGGATTACCGAATTGACGCTCTCTGTTTTGTGGACAATCTGACTAAAACACAGATCCTATTCCGGTTGTTTTTTCATAGTTCAAAAAATCATTTTACTTGTCTTTACTACTAATCTAATTAAAACAAAGACCCCATTCCGTTTCGTTTTTATGGTTCAAAATTCAGTTTTACTTGTCTTTACTACACTAGGATCTGTTATCATTGATGTGTTCTGGATGATGTGGGGATTAACCAATAAAACGGTCTGTTGCGGTGAGGTGTTGTCATTTTGATGCACGGGACTGTGAGTAAACCACTAGACACGTCAACGCTGATTGATTTATCAGTGTCTGACGTCATAGGACTAAAAGCCGATCGTTTGACCCTGACGTGAAATTCTACTTTAACTTGTCAAATTTTCGTGTAGGGTGGGCCATCGAAAGTATGTAAAAACGAAACGAAATATAGATCTGTATTTTAATCAGATTGCTTTACTACACAAGGATCTAGAAGAGGTGTTATCACTGATGTTAGGGATTAGCCATTACAACGGTCTGTTACGGCGAACTTTTGGTGTGTTTTGCGCGGAACTGTGGGTAATCCACTAGAAACATCAATGTTGATTGGCTAATCAAAATGTCTGACGTCATAGGGTCAAAAGGCGCCCGTATAGCCTCTGACGCGACCTCCAAAAACAAATGATCAGATCTTCATGTGGTGTAGGCCATCGAAAATATATAAAAAAAAAACGAAACGAAATATAAATCTGTATTTTAATCAAATTGTTGAAGACATCGGACAATTTACTATCCATTCAGATCATGGATTTCAATTCAGCATTTAGTTTTTATTACTCACATACAGAATGAGATTAATCTACACACGACAGATTATATTTTTAAATTATTTGGTATGAAAATTCGACTATAACCAGTCCATTTTACACACTCACCTTTTATTTTGTTACGGAGACTGTCTCACAAAATTCTGTCGATTCAAGAGCTGAAATAACATTTGTATACGTAATCAAGGTACATGTAATTCGATCTGGTTTGCTTCGAAATGAAATGAAATGGGGTTTTCCGTCCCACGTTTTAAATTGCACAAAAACGAAACCGAGATTTCCTTGTTAGCAAGCCAGTGTCTTACGCTCTTGAGCCATCGCGGATTCTAGTTTGTTTCTAAAATAGATCGGGTCTTTCTTTAGACCTGAAATGCTATCTAAATTACTAATTAGACATAAAATAACTTATCCATACCATAATCTACCCTCGATGTCATCGGCAGTCTGCGATATTTACTGGATTAGAACCCGATCTGCCGCTCATTGATAATTAATTAAAAAACTGGATAATCAAGACTGTGTTTTTTTATCATATCGACTTTAGTAATGTAATCGAGGCCTAGGGTCAAAAGTCTCTCGCATGACCTTTGACGCGACCTCCTAAAACAAACGTCAGATCTTGATGTGATGTAGGGCATCCAAAGTATAAAAACGAAACGAAATATAAATCTGTATTTTAATCATATTTTTTTGTGGGTATATTCGGCAAATTTTTTAATTAATTGAATGCTTTTTATCCATAAATTTGACTTGATTAATATCGGGAAGTTACTAATAGAATCGAAATAGACACAATATTAAACTATATTGTACTTACTTTGATTGTTTATGATGTAACTTTAACATTCTATTTGTAATTATAAAACCGGCTGAGAAGAATCGAAAGATCTTTCTAATGACCATCTCAATGGAATATGCTCCAGTGACCAAAAAATTGCTTTAGCTATAAATCAGTTAAGGAATGGGAAACTGTCTGAATTTGGAAATTATAATGAAAGTATACGGTTGTGTATTTCGTCCTATGAAAAAGGTGAATTTGCGGATTAAGACGGCAATTGAAGACGGGCATAGACGCCATGCGGTGTACGACGTATGAAGTTCTGCCCGGTACGCTTATCGAATTCCAACTGTCAGTAGTGTCAGTGGTTGTCTTACGTTCATGGCAATGTGTACCCGAGACCTCGGATTTTCACCACATCCGACCAAACGGCTAGATAATGATCCTTGTCGGCGGAACTAAAATAAAATGAGGTATAATGTTCATCTTTCCAGAGGACCTCCGTGCACGTCGACCCAAACTTCGTCCTAATCCACTTCATTTAATTATCATCTGGACAAGTCTGCATATAGCCCTTTTGTATCCCAACCCTAAATTCAGTTACTAGTTTTTTGTAAATATTTGACAATTCACGAAGCTACAGAGATGTCCTTCATATTAAACTCTTAAATAATTATGCGTTGGCGAGTCCGTCGTCCTCGATGTAAGCATATATTTTCATTCTGCAGACGCTCTCCGATGGACTAATCCTCTTTCAAATTAAATCTCTACGTAGGAGATGAGAAATAGAGTATGGTTTTCAAAGCAAACACAAACGTATTAACCGGGGTCGCAGATTGGTCTAATAACCGGGTATTCTATAAAAGTAATCTTTTATTTATGTTTGGTTTATATAATATGGCACCAATATAGCCTTAAAGATACATTATGCGAGATTTGATAAAAAAGCTGGTAGTTCTCAATACAATAGCAAAAAACTATATAATGTCAAGCGAATTTGCTGAATATTTCAGTCAAATCGACCCATTTAGCGATCGAATTGAAAGCCTTTCTTCGATCATAATTACTAAATTCGGTATGATAAAAAAACATACTGTATGATAAGACACAAACTGGCCCAGCTAACAAGGAAATCTCGGCTTCGCTTCCTCTGGAATTTCCGTGTGGCTTTCCCTTGCTGGTGGTGCCGGCCGGCAGTGCTTGGCCGTTTGGATGAGGCAAAAAATCCCATTTCATTTCATTTCGAAGCAAAACAGAGCGAATTACCTTGATTACGAACACGAATGTTATTTTAGCGCCCAAATCGAAACTAATCTCCATAACGAAAAAGGTGAGTGTATAAAATGGACTGGTTATAGTCGAATTATCATACAAATTAAGTTTGCAAAATAAACTGCCAAAATCAAATTATCCTCACCCTGTATGTGACTAATAAAAATTAAATGCTTAATTGAAATCCATGATCTGAATTGATAGTAATTGTCCGATGTCTTCATTTTAGCTAGCACTGTTTTTCGAAAGGAACATGTTTCATTATGTTCGTAGCATATTAAGAAAAAAATGCGCAGATGAATAAATCCGCATAGAAAAACATCAATCTGGCAGAACATAAAATAAACACTGTAGCACCTTAGTCATTGCAGTAGAAATATTTTTTTCTAAATTATTCGGCGTAACTATAGAATTCTGTCATAAAGTCTGCTAAGATAAACAATGGAAGCCAATTTCAATTTGTTTGTAACATCATCGTAGGAGGAAGTGATAATTAAGCATCACGGAACAAATGTAGTGGACGTGGATTGAGAAGTTTCATTTCATTCTTCTTCAGTTTATCACTGTCTTGCATGCGAGATAATATTTTCAGTATCTGAAGACACAGTCAATTTCCCACTCACGATTTTTGAAAAAAAAAACTACACAGCGACACGCAACCCAAAGTAGGGTATATCGCATGTATCTAGGTAGCAGTTTCTCAATTTCGCCATCCTGACTATAATACCCATCACGTAGACATAGTTCGCTTCCATTTAGTTTTGCAAACGCAGCAAGTTTAGTAGCAAGTGAAAATGTCACTGGGTGCCAAAAGGCCAGGGCCTGTTCCACGAAATTTTAACGGGATGTTGAGACGGACCGTTATTTGCTGAGATCACAATGCTCTGATAAAATAAAATTTTAAAATTAATGTCAAGAGAGACATTGCTCACTTCCATAGCGATTGATGCAAGAACTCATAGCGGAGCGGAGTTAACCGAAAACCTTGAGTACGCGCTAGCTGTTCCTTTCTTTGTGTTCGATATATAGCATTATGATGAGCCCCATCTATTTTCTGAGTATCTCTTGAAAAATGCGGACGCATCTTGCATGACAGCCGCTTGTTAAACATAATCAATACAACATACTATAAATATTTATGATATGTAAAGTGTAGATATATATATAGTAAGGTTCGTTTGAATTTAGTGTTGAGTATGTAATAAAAGCATAATAAAAGTTGTCTATTCATGATGACCATGACGACTAGTGTTTAATTCACTTTCTAGAACATTTGACTCCACTTTACCACTTCTCGTCTTTTCGGGAAGTTTACGGTCAATATACTACAGAAATGTTCCAATCGTAATGGCTTATATTATATAAATAGGGATGGGACCACGTGTACTTTTCTTAGCTGAAATTGATAAAAAAAAAAATGGATTTTAGTAAAATAATTGTTCTCGATTTTTTCGGTCGGGTAATTGGCATTTTTCAAAATGGCGGTCAAAATGGCGACTAATTTTTTTTTTTCGAGGTTTTGTCCTCGAATGGGCCAGATATGTGCCAATATGTCTTTTAGTATGTTTTCGAGTATGCAGAGTAACAAAATTATACCCCAACGTGTTTCGAGCAAAATGGCGGCCGTATTGGATCCAAGATGGCCGCCATTTTGGCCAAAAATGGATTTTTTGGAAATTTTGTTGTCGTATGCGGAAGAAAAATATGTGGTCAAGTATGTCTCTTGGAGAACCGGCGTCCGTTATCGCTTGACAACAGTGATCAAAATATCTATCAGAATGACATTGGAGCACTGCGAGCCAGGCGAATTATGTCTTTACAGCGTCGCTTCTACCTATTTTTCCTCGATTTCCAAATATCAATGGTTCTTTTTTATGAATATGAACCGGGATGGGGTCATGGACCCGAGTTTTGGGAACGACTATTGTCACTCCCCTAATCAGTCCAGCTGGCGCCACCCAAGACGAGTGAAGAAACCATGTAGGTTCTTCGCGGCCCACGCCGGACGGAATTGGAACCATACATGTAATACATTCTCGTCGGGAGTCTAAGCATTCGACTAACGCGGTGCCATTTATCTAACAAACATGTTTACAAAGAAGCTGTAGTTTCTACTGAAAATTCACCCGGATTTTTAGATGTCAACCACCTCTTTCACACGTATTTTATTACTCAATTACCATCAACATGTGTCTAGGCTTTTAATTCCGGATCATCGGATAAAAGTTCTAATTACCTAACAGCAAGTTAGACGACTGGAAAATTTCGATTGACAATGGTTCTTCGTTGATTCAATTTATTCATGTGGTGCCTGAAACGCTTTCCTTCAATTGATGCAAAGATGCACGTCTTGGTTAGAAATACAGTTATCTTAATTGCTAGATCAAAGAACCCCTATGAAGACTTAATAGTGAATCAATAACCAGTCGTCGATAAACGGGAATTTTCTTTGATTCTGGATGAGCAAGACTTGAGTGCCGCGATCAATTCGGGTCGCCCAGTATATTCTTAATCTTAGTTGATATAAATAACCCATTAAGACACAGTGGCTATGCAAGGATCAACCGCGATCATCAGCGCCACCATGAACAAAGGTGTAATAAGTGCACATTTATTGATGATGTCACACGCAGGGCACAAGAGTCGTTTAGATGCCCTAGCACTTATGGGTTCTAAATCATTGAACGATGCTCATCAGGCCCGAATCCAGGATTTTCTCGAGGGAGTGGGGGGGCACACATTGGAGAACATGGTAAAACGTTGCAACCTTGGATTGCTACTAGAGGCGGAGTCAATGCGAAAATCATGTTTATATCACCTATTAAAGAGCAGATATGTGGACTACAACAGTAACAAAGCAAACGAAAATGGAAATCAACTATGCCCCCCCCCCCTTGATCCGCGCCTGCTCATAATAACCGAACAACAAACAGCAATATAGCACACGAGAAAACAACAATACCAGTAAAACATACCGAACAACAACAACAAACAGCAATATAGCACACGAGAAAACAACAATACCAGTAAAACATACCGAACAACAATACCAGTAAAACATACAACACACAAATAAACAATCATAACACTAATAAGACCCCACCCCTTGATCCGCGCCTGCTCATAATAACCGAATAACAAAAAGCAACATAGCACACGAGAAAACAACAATCATAACAATACCAGTAAAACATACAAAACACAAATAAACAATCATAACACTAATAAGACAAACACATAACAAACCAGCAAGACAAATGCACATCGATATACAAAAGTAAACTATAATAAGAAAATACATTCAATAAACACAAGACAAGAAAACAAATGAGACAAAAGCATACTAATAGAAGACACATACATTATTACACGACTTCAGAGATGACATTGATGATACAATGTCCCGATGTTTTCTTAACACCCACGATGTATTCTGGAAAACCACATTTGTTTGTACGAGGTTTATGGCATCAGGGTTTCAATGTCGAACCTTCTAAAATCCTGTGTACGCTACAAATTTTAAGCGTTCCAGAAACGTTTCCTGGCACGGCGCGGTTAACTTTTTTGTAGTGTAAACGGGTCAGATGTAAGCGTTCCTTGCTGATTACCGTGCCAATCTGGCCCACTGAAATGAGGTGGTCTCTGGACCGTAACAGGAGCGGTGTGGCTAAATTTCTTACTGTAAACGATATTCGGTCTTAGTACGGTTTCATGCTCGTAACGAACCTTGACCTATTTCCCCCCAAACTTCGACAGTTCTGTCATCAGTTCTGTCAAAATGGCTGCTCAAACTAAATCAACCACCATAATTGTTATCATCTGGGTAATTTGTATAGAGACTGAAATTAACTATTCTGTGAAGAGTTCCACATTTGGCGTACTTTGCACGTTTCTGAGACAAGTTATTTAAGAGTAATGTAAACGGGTCAATTTCTTGAAATTTATCGCGGCCTGGTACCGTGCCCAGAACGGCACGCTTATCGCGGCCAAGTGTAAACGGGGCTTAAGACAAAACCATTGTGAAAAATATTGAAAGCGCTTAAAAAAAAAAATTTGTATAGTACACATACGGGCATATAACAGTGCACTTTATACTTGAAATCTAGATCAAATGTTAGTCGGTCAATTCTTTTTTTTTCTTTATTCTTTTATTATTTTGTACGAAACAATTCCCTGCTCTTTATTTTATCAAATAATAATTTTAGATTAGCTGCCGCCAACAGAGGTTATGTTTCTTTGTTTTCAATTAATTGTGCAATGTTCTTACAATTTCGTTTAATGCACAAATAATATTTTCTCCATTTTTATTCCCATTGTACTTAGTACAGAGAAATTATTGAACATGCACTAAAAATAAATAGTAAATCATGTCCATCATCTAAACTATCAGCGTATAAGTCCTAAAATACATTTAAAGGAATTAGGTTTTTTTTTGTTATTTGATTTTACAGATTTTCTTGTCTAAAAGTAGAGTTATTCAGTAATAAACGGTGATTGGAATCGTTTGAAAACCCCATAATGAAATTAGCTGCCTATTTACAGTCATCTGAGATTAAAAAGAAAAGTGATTTAAAATCCCATGTTGCTGTCAGTTTCTAACCGTAATTAACTAATAGAATTTAAGTTTTGATATGTACCACTATAACAGTCCTCAGGAGATCCGTGTTCTCGAAAAATTACTTCAAATTACCAGCTGGGTTCTTTTGGAACCTGTCTAAATATTTGTCGATTGGCCCTAGGAAAAAATCTTTTTACATTCAATTAGGATATTAAGTGGGGCTTGATAAATGGCCCAGTTTATATAAAGAGATCTTTGTGAAAGATAGAAGTATTCCGTCTTTTTACTCTAAGCATTCAATCAACTATCAAACAATTAGTCTGTGTAATTTACAAACAAAATAAAGCAATTAGCAACCACGATGGCTGTTCCGGTCTTCTTTTCCCCCCAATTTTAAAGATTTGAACAAGACAATTATGCAATAAGAACGCCGAGCTGACCTTTCCGTCGTTAATGTATTTTTGTATTAATGTATTTAACAAACAGTATAATTAATGACAATTCAATTAAAGAATTAAATCTTGGTTGTAGACACCTTGTCTATAACAAGAGAAAACAAGGTCAAATTCTGATAATTAGTCTTAGAAAGTTTTCTTTGCGGTAATCCTAATGGCCCAGAAATTTCACTTATAATTTGACACTTATAAATTGTTATTCTGAATTTTCTTTCGTTTTATTGTCTATCAATATCCCTTCGGTGGAAGCGGTCGTTAAATAAAGCTATTTCACACACATTCTTTCGTTTTGGAAGGTCAGTAATAAGTTGATCAATCATTGTACATAATTAATTTCACGGGGATCATGTGATTGCAATAAATATTTCGCATGAAAAATACACTTTAATGGTCGAAGTATGTTGCCGTTACTCACTGGCGGGTAAATTAGGAAATTATATGGATTTAACGCCCTACCTCTCTGCACCGACCGGGTTAATAAGACGGGCATACGCCATGCTATGAGTTATGAGGGAAACTGTGTGCGGACAACGACACTGCAGCTTCTCCTTCTGCTTATATGGAGTTCCAGTTGTCAAGATTTCTCAGTTTTTGTCCCATGCGAGCGACCACTGGCATTTCAAAAACATTTTTTCAAGGGGGCACTGCCTTGACCCCCCTCGGGCTACGTGCCTTTTATTAGGCTGTTTAAAATCTGAACATTTTTTGCGATTTTGAATTTCCGTTACAACAGAAAGATGAAATTTAGCACATTGCATATGAAGGGCCCATGGATGATACGGGGTTTCTTTTTTAAGAATTTTAAAGTCAAAATTAAGGAGGGTGGCCATTTGGCATTTTCTTCAATAAAAACCTTGTCTTTTTCAGTATAATTTACATCGGTCATTATCAAACATCATTAAAATGTAAAAAACAAACCTGTCTACACAAATGAAGAGTAATAAAGAACTACATTAATTATGCAGGGTTTCTCTTGATAAATATTTTATCATATCATACACGAGAGAAAGAAATCATTCAAATAGCCACACAATTTTATTTAACAAAATTATTTCACTTTTAAAAAGTCAAAATTGATAATATAATCAAGAGAAAAAATATGGAAAGCCATTAAAAATGGCCATTTTTTATTTACCCTGTAAATATACAAATAAAATTCAAATAAATTTTAATATATTTTTTTTTTTTTACTTTTTACTTTTACATATAAGGAGATTTTAAACCGTCAAATTTATTATTATTATCGATTTATCAGATTATAAGATTGATATAAATAAATTCTAATCAAAGGAGCAGGGGTTGGGAGGTCTATGTGGTTAACCCTTTGTCGGTGCACGTGGGGTCTCTGTGGACACCATGCACTTGTTTTATAGTGTTTTGTAATAACTACTGGACACTGCTTTCTGAAATTTAGTGACTTTGTCTCCAATATATTTTTAAACACAGCGAATAGATCAGTATTCAACTGCTTCCCACATGAAGAGTTATGTTACATGTCAAACAGGCCCAACGCTTGAAGGGAGGGATTTTGCTAATGTGTTTGCTGCCTGATACCATATTGCGTATGCCAGACTATTCTCTCTTTAAACATCTGCATGTTACAAATACCAAAAATTAAATGATGAATTCCAAAAATTATATGGTTTTTGTATCAAGCGTGAATCGCCATTTAACCTCGTTATAAATAGTACACAAAGTAGCAATTTTGTGAGTATTATTAAATCTGTTCAAAATGTCACTTAAATGTTTTGTATAATAATTTAGTTGTTTTTCAGTTGTCAAATATAAATGCAAATAAAAACTCAACCGCTGCTTTTAAATTCAAATACATCTGTACGTAAAAACTTTGAATTACAACTGGGGTCCATACGGATTCCCACCACGTGCACCCACAAGGGTTAAACGCGTGTGCGTTGGATCATTATATCTGTCATGAGTCAAGTGGCGTGGTTTCGATGTGTCTAACTGCCGAGTGGACTAGAGTACCGCGCTTCGACCTCTAGCTGGCCGGTCACCTCGGGCTTACGGCTGTGGTTTCAAGCCCTGGTGTGAGCGTATGTGGTATGGAGATAGGGGCGCCTTCTCAACCTCGTGGGTTTCCTCCGGACACTCCGGTTTCCTCCCACTGCTAAAGATCCCTACGCGCAAGCGAATTACTGAAATAAAATTAAACCATATGTTAGTCCCGAAATGACCCCTCTCCCTCTCTCTCTCTATCTCTCTCACTCTCTCGATTTCCGGCTTGTACGTTACAAGGAGTATGGTCGCGTGTCCAATCTAGTGGGTTTTCTCCAGAACCCCCGGTATCCCCCCACTACTAAAGATGCCTAAGCACAAATGAATTACTGAAATAAAATTGACCCAGTTTCTCTCTCTCCCCCTTTCTCTCCCTCTCAATGTGCACCCTCTCTCCCTCCCCCTCTCTCTCTTTCCCCCCCCCCTCTCTCACTCTGGCCATTACTCCTGTATTGTAATATTGTCAAACTATATCAGGTCTCTGTGTAAATCAATATCATTTTATGTATTATATACTTTATAATCTTTTCTGGTACTTAATCTGATATTATTTATAATTCATTATCATGGAAGTCTATTACTCTACGAAAGTATATGTATGGCTAAATATACACTATTAAAATCTGAAGACGCTATTGAGGACAGATTGTTAGCTTATGATTTAATGTATTTCAGAATGAAGTGTTGAAGTATTTACCTTGACGTATATGACTTTAGTTATGAATTTATCAACCGTAAACATAGAAGTTGTACTTTATCTACTAAAATATGTGTCTAACTTTTACAAAAAATATCGTGAAAATGAAGCGTGGTTTATCACCCTGTATTTCTGTGCCGACAAGGCGATAGAAGATGAGCGCATACGCCATATAATGTAATGAAACTAATTCGTTCGTACGTCCTTCACCTACATGTACATGTTTATCGGCGTCCAACTTTCAAAGGGTTATTTTTTATTTGCACGACACCCTGGTTTTTCGCTCCATCCGAACGACTAAACACTGTCCTTTCCGGGCCACCGTCCTTCACGACTGCCAAGGGAAAATTGCGTTGGTCGAAACAGTTCCTTGGGATGTCCAGCCTGGTTTCAATTTGTCAGTAAACGTGTCTAATCGTTCGGGTGGTACGACAAACCCGGATCTAATCATGCACGTAAAAAAAACCCATCGACAGTTGGAATGCGATGAAGAATATGCAGAAACGTCACTGTTCGAGTAAAATGATCTCCAGACCATTACGGCATGGCGAATGTCTGTCTCCGTTAGCCCGGTTGGCAAAGCACAACATGGCGTTGAACAGTTAAACTCGTGACATTTCATTTTATAGCCGTGGTTTCCCATTGTGTTAAAAGTACATTTTAACAACCAGTTATGTCTGTGATTAATAGGCTGTGGTATTTGAACGATTTTATAACATTATATTTGTATCTGGCTGAAAACTTTTTATTTTAAAGAGTAAATGTTTTGTCTACAGAAGATAAATTTATAACCGTGTTTACTGGGCTGTTGTTTTGAAAATCTATTATTCTAGACATGCGAGACGTTTAATATATCCCAAAGGCCGCGTGATTTATAATCTAAGTTGAAATTATATTATCTCTGGCAAACCGTGGGGATCTGACCATAAACACGCCATAAAGAATTAATAAGCATAATAATATTATATAGCATAAATCTTTATTATCATGTACCTTTAAGCAAACGTCTGTGCAAAATTAAGTTAACTTATTGTAATTGTATATGTTTGTATGAACATAAAAAAATGAGATTTTTGTTATAACTTCATAAATTTCACAGCTACGTTGTTTATTTAGTGCATTATACACCCCAAGGCGGATTCTGATAAACTTGGAATGTATTTCAAAAGCAATCACCATTTAGGTTCGTCTTAATTATAGGACCTACTAAAATAAATAAGTTTTGGGTAGGTTTCATTTCTTTTTCTTTTTAGTTTTTTTTTTAGAAAATTCACAAACAGTTATATTTATCAATTTGTTATTTGGCTGAATGATTTTAAATGAATAATGCGGAATGTAATATATTTGTTTAGAACTTGTAAGTAAATTACTAAGAATTTTAACCATTCCATGGATACTTATCTGAAACTCTCGAATAAAATTTGATTATAGCGGGAAAGGTCAGTATTATCGAGAAAACAGCTTTAATATTTTGCTTCATAAGCACAAGCGAAGACATTGGGGCACATCAGCAGTCCATTAAAAATATATTATCTAATCTTTTCATTCTTCTCTGTTTTGCATGTGCATATGCCGAATATGCATGCCCACCTCGTATAGACTCTATCTTTAAGGGGGGCTGGGGTGGCCTAATGGTCTAGAGTGCCACCTGCCACGCTTCCACCTCTGGCTTGCGTCTTTGGTTTCGATCCCTGGTATGAGCGTATGTGGCATGGAGTTAGGGGCACCTTCTCAACCGCGTGGGTTTCCTCTGGGCACTCCGGTTTTCTCCCACTGCTAAGACCCCTTACGCGCAAGCGAATTACTGAAATAAAATTAAACCATATGTTAGTCCCGAAATGGCCTAGTTTGTGTCGAGTGGACGTTAATCCCCATTTCTCTCTCTCGTTCTCTCTCTCTCTATCCATCTGACGATGGACATATTTTGACAGACAAGAAAATGTTTTTGTTAACTATCTGTTGATAAATATTTACATTGTCAGACATCATTGGCATATTTACATTGTCAGACATCAATGACATAATGACATAATGCCCAGAGTGTTCATATAGCAACGGTAACAAAAACACAAGCTTCGTAAACTTTTATTAAACTCTAATACAACACGTGTGGTTCATTTGTCCAATAAGCGGACTTAAAAAACTTTCTTTAAACTTTAATGTAAAACATGTGGTCGAATCAGCAGAGTAGTAAACTTTTATTAAACTTCAATGGAACACACGCTGTTCATTTGTCCAAGCTGAGTAGTGTACATTAATAGAACACATTAGTCAAATGAGCTGAGTAAAAGTAAAAGTTTACTAAACTTTAAAAGTACACATGCGGTTCATTGGTCCAGTAGACTGAGTAGTAAACTTTAAACACACTTGGTCCAAAAAACCGAGAAAACGTTAAATACGATTTAAAGGAATACATGCAGGTCATTGATTCAATAGTTGAGAAAATGTTTGTTAATATTTAAAGAAACACACCCTGGTCATTGATCAAATATGAGAAAAAATACACCCAGGACATTAGTGCAATAGTTGACAAAACGTTTATCACGATTTAAAGGAACATTCGCAGGCCATTGTACTAATAACTGAATAAACGTTTGTAATATTTGACGGAACATTCTCTGGTCATTGGTCCAATATAAGCCGAGGAAACAATTAGTCAAATTTAAAGGACCACATCTAGGTCATTGTTCCAATAAGCAGAGAAAACCTTTAAGTGAGATTTAAAGGACCCAGCTTACACAAGAACCCATAAATGTTCACAGTTAAATGTGTCATGCAATTATCAGTAGATGTTTTTCTGATAAAACTCTTAAAATTATCAGCTCTAGAGTAGACAAGGTGACTCCAATGATACGATCACATTTAATCGAGGGTACGTAGAACAATAATGGAAATAATTTCATCTATAATTCTCTTCATAAATACACAAATTAGCAGTGGCGGCTCCAGGGGGGGGGGGGGGGCGGTCCAAACTCCACCCTGTTCAGCTACATAAAAAATATAATGTCTTGCATCATTGAAATTACATCACAAAGTGATCCTACACCAGTTTAAAAAAATCATTTCTCTGTTTAAAAAGCTCAATTTGTATGTATACCTATGTAATTTAGAGACGATGATGGCAGTTTACCGTAACAGAAACCTGGCAAACCCCCTCCTGCAAAAATTTCTGGATCCGTCCCTGATTAGGTATTTAATTTAGACAAAAATACAACTATCGATGAGTGCGTTGTCTGTGTCATTTCCATTCAAATCAATTTTTTTCACAGATAATCGACTATCATAGACGGGTACGTTTAACTCGTTCTCGAATATATCTTAAAAGAAATTCAAAATTCTTTTAGACAATTAGGACTGTAATCATCTTCCATATCTAAACCACTTAGAAAATGATTCTTATTGGGGTTTATATAAATAGATTCTATAATGGAAGACGTTTTAGAATTGGAAGAAGTGGGAAACATTAGTAGACCGTTTCACATAAAAACGAGGTGATATACATTAAGCACAAGATAGTGAAACTTTAGCTCGTGTGAAGGATTCAGGAACGATAATTCTCAGGAGTTTCAAAATTATTTCAGAGCAGACATCGATGACGCTGTGACACACACCTTTAATAGATGACGCAAATTGGACTCACTAGGGGTTTACGTGCCGTAAAAGTCCAATAGCGTCAGTGTTCCCTTATTTTCTGTGAAATTGGTAGACATAACAATTACTTGACGTGCCACCAGAAAGAAATTACCAAAAAAGTTCTAACACTTAGGGACAAGAACTTTAGAGTTACGAATGAAAAATGACGACAATTATTTGAATGTACTATTCCAAAGAGAATTAGTCTGCTAAGTAACTTTTCTGGGTGACAAGATTTTGTTCCTTCACACTTTGGTTTGTAGCAGTGCAGTCTGACAAGAAAGCTGATTTGGTTTGACTTTTACAGTCCAAACTATCTCAGTCTCAAATAAATAATATATGTAAGACCCTGATAGATATCAAATCCCCTGAAGTAGACCTAATTGATGTAATTCCAAGAGCGAGATTTGTTGCTGGAATCGGTCACAAAAGGACATATGCTAGATGAGAAAATATTTTTATTTTAATTTTAAGGCAGAGAGCTGTGGGGGGTTGGGGGTGACCTACCCCGTCCAATCCCTGCCTCCAATCCCTGTATACGCATTCATTATAAAACACCTTAGAATTTGTGAAATTATTTATCACCCATCGAAAATATGAACTTATGACGGTTATTTCTGTCCATAACCGTCGCCTCAGTGAAATTTTAAATTTAAAGGAGCTAAATCGCTATCATTTTTGGCCTAGAAATTTACCCCAAATGGTCGCAACGCATAAAGTAATCTTATATGAATGTATATAAACTGGTTTACATTCATTCATTTCCGTCTTTACTCTAATTTTAAATCACTTATGTTAGGTGAAATACGCCTGAAGTCCCAATAGCATGCCAATCTATAGCGTCTGGTTATTCCAGTTTACATTATTACGTATGTTCTCCATGCACCACCGTCTAGCCTCGTTCTCCAAGTCCCTTGTTAAAATGGGCCTGAAACGGATAATGGTACACGATATTTTTTTTTATTTTGTCTTAAATATGGGATATCAGAAGCCCATCTTTTCCCGGTAATATCACAACATCAATGTTGAATTATATTGACAAATAATTTGTGTTTTCACTGTCGAAGATTTTGGATGATATTGGGTTAGAGACTTAGCTACTTTAAATTTAGACAAGAGCGACATTTATCTTGTAATGTAGGAATTAAAGCAGAGGCATAATATTACACGATTATATTTAAACCTGTTACCAATCTCAGAGGATTTTATTGAAAAGAGGTATCCTGCAGAACCCAGTGTGTCCTTCATGCAATGAAGGAAATGAAAATTAATATCATTTTATATTTACTTGTAACAATCTGACCGATTTAAATATCCTCCCTCAGACTGCATTAGCGAGTATTGTGATGTAAATCTTCTATATAAGTTATACACTGTTGGAGATATATCAGTATTAATATCTATAAAGTCAGAGTATATGGGGGAGGCGTAGTGTTCAAGAAAATTATAGTTGTCATTCGCAATCTGAACACATATTCAATTTCGATTCGCTTTTTATATTTCAAAATTTCATCGAAGAAGCCATCGAAAGTATCCGAAAAATATAACCTGAAACGAAATATAGATCTGTATTTTAATCAGATTGTTGTCAGTCGTTGTATCCAACTCCACAGGTATCCAATCTTGATATCATTTATTGATCTATACACATTTATTTATATACTCAATAATATTTATTATAGACCTATATTTATACTCCATGTACTTTGGACCTGTGACCTTGTATCCCTGAATAAAATATTATTATTTAATAAGTCGTCTCAATGTATTGGCATGTTCAAGTAATTTAGATATAGGAAATGATGCCAATGTATCGTGAGTACTAATAATGAGTATCAGAATCGAGTTACACTAGAAATAGAGTAGGATTCCTATCAGTATGCAGT
The DNA here is from genome assembly GCA_036850965.1 of Patella caerulea. Taxonomy (NCBI): domain Eukaryota; kingdom Metazoa; phylum Mollusca; class Gastropoda; family Patellidae; genus Patella; species Patella caerulea. The sequence continues at coordinate 19,304,384 of JAZGQO010000021.1, forward strand.
TAAAATAGAAACACATCTTGACAATCATGGCAGAGTTAAAATAGACACCCAACTTGACAACAGTTTGGAGTTAAAATAGAAAACAGATAGTAAACATGTAAAACAGTCTTATTTATAATCATAGCTTTATTGCATCGTCTCTATTTAATCATATTAACTGATACAATCTGAAAAACCTCCACGAAAATCATGTTGTTTATATTAAATTACTATGATTCGTGAAGTCAAAGGGGACGGAGACAATCTATATAATCATGTAAATAAAATAAAACCAAGTACGAACAATCCAAACCATTAGACAGAATTCGAAGTCCTAAAAAACGTTATAGGCAGAATAATGTAATCAGCAAATGGACTGCTCCCCGTGTACAAAATACACGACAAACAGTGGTTTAGTGCGCACGTATCCTTGTAGTTGAAGCTTAGATGACAAATGCCTCGATCTACTTAAAAATCAGAATAAAAGGAACATGCTCTCGCGTAACGATTTAACTGAGACACAAACACTCCATAAGCTGGTGATATTGGAATGTTACTGCTAATAAATGGAAACTTAACAATCGGAAAGTCAAAGTCGTCACGTTTATCATACAATTTAACACTCAGTATATGACAGATGTCAAATCGAGACGCAGATCCAAATAGGAAGCGTAATTGTCACTGTCAGTAGTGTTTTTAATTTGGAGCTCATCAGGATATATGAATCGGCAAAATCACTAAATTTAGGATTATTAAGTGATAAAACGCCATCGATATATCGATAAGTGAAATTAAAATGTCTAACTTATCGTTTATTTGTTTTTACGAACACTTGGATGTAATCGGTTTCGTACGAATAGAGAAACAAATCAGCAAGCAAAGGTGCACAGTTGGTGCCCATGGGGATACCTACCACTTACTGATATATTTCCCCTAAATTCAAGGGGGTTGGGATGGCCTAGTGGTCTAGAGTGCCGCGCTTCGACCTCTAGCTGGCCGGTCACCTCTGGCTTGCGGCTGTGGTTCGAGCCCTGGTGTGAGCGTATGTGGCATGGAGATAGGGGCGCCTTCTCAATCTCGTGGGTTTCCTCCAGGCACTCCGGTTTCCTCCCACTGCTAAAGACCCCTACGCGCAAGCGAATTATTGAAATAAAATGAACAATATGTTAGTCCCAAAATGTCCTGGTTTGTGTCCAAATTCAACAAAGATGTTATCACTTAAAAAATCCAACATTTGAATTATCTTGATGGCGGTGAAATTGTTTTTGGAATCACTCTGATTCTTAACGAAATATGTGGATTTATAATTAACAACTCAATATTGATATCTAGCAGTTCCCGATTTAGATGAAAAGACACCGTGAATAATGTCTTTCGACCGGGCTTTTAATTTACTATGGGGAATTTTAGTGTTCGTGGTTATATTATATTTTTTTATTCCTATCAGTATCAATACATGCGGTAAATATCCCCAAAGACAATAGTTTCCATCTTTAAAGGTGTTAAATTGGTGATATTTGGGATCTAGAAATTAACACAAATTTGTCGCAACGCATACAAACGCATATGAATGCATATAAACTGATTTAGATTCAATTGTTTCTCTTTTAACCCTTAGAACCCGAAATGCCGCAAAACCGGCTTTACATTGTATCGCATATACCCGAAATGTCGGTTTTGCGGCTTGGGGCGTGTTCAAGCTCCAATTACGTTGACGTCATAATTAATATGACGTCCTGTAAATCCAGGGAGGGACGTGCAACACCCCATGTAAAGTCAGTGTTCAAAGGGTTAACAATAATTTTAAATCAGTTATATTCGGCGAAATACGCCAAGAAGTCCCAAATTAATGACAATCTGTAGCGTGTAGTAATGCCAGTCTACACCTATAGTATTTATTACGCATGCTCTCAAGATAACAATATGGGTCATTTTTTGACATGACTCGTGGAATATTTCTTGCCTCGCTCTTCGAGTCCCCTGTTACAAACGGCGTTTTAACGCATATGTACCAATGGTAAAATGTTTGGCCAGAAGCCCACATTTTCCCGGTAAGATCACATCAATGTTGATTTAAATAAACAAATAATTTGTGTTTTAAATGTCGAAGACTTCGGATGATATTTGAAAAATAAAAGTTCCACTACGTTGCATTCACAAGATATTTGGAAAGTGCACAATACATACAAGGACAGCAGTTTAAACAAAATTATGCCATAATTTCTTTTCGTTTTTATGGTTCTAATTTTCTACCATTTTGACATCTAAAACCAGATTTATGTCGCATTAAAACTGTAAAACTTCTTCGCCATCTAAGATCAGGGAAGTTTAAAAACTGTTAAATCTGGTGGACTGGGGTCGTAACTGCGTTCAAGTCGACGCATGAGACGATCACTCAAAATGGCGACACCCATCACAAGCTTTCCAAGAACTAATTCAATTGAGTGAAGCCATGACCATCTATGTTACATCCAGCGAACGTCAATAAATTGAGAACCAGTTCCTGTTTGCATTACATAGTTCCAAAGCATTGGGCATTGATGAACTGTAACTATGCACCATAAAATCGGTTAATCATAGAATAACCTTGACCTACACACTTTTCACATGACCTTCAACATTAGCCTGTGGAATAATTTTATTTTCCGAAATAATCAGATATATTAATTGAATAATATGTTTCGTACAACAAAAAGAATAAAATCCCATGATGATTTTCTTTCTCCCTTTTCACAACTAACATTTTTCGTATCATAACGTCACACAGAAGTAATTAAATTACTTGCAGTTGACTTGTGGTTGTTTTCAATTGGGTATTAACCCCTTAGATATGAACCGGCAGAAGACTGATTTTATCTTTTTGTTTCATTTGCAATACAAATTAACATTGGAATGAAAGTTTGAAATTTGATACTAAACAAATTCAGTTTCCTTTTATTCCATTTTAAGTGTAAATCGCGATTGGTTTAGTTATTGCGTTATGTTATCACTTGGTTTGAAATGGAATGACCCAACAACTCAATACATGTAGCATAACAAACGGGTATTTGATTATAACTTAAAAACTATAAAACCCGAGTCAATTAAACGTGACGTTTTAGTTAGTTTTAAATCAAGTTTAGTGTAATTGAATAAAACCCCGTTGACAGTTTAAAAATGGTGATGTTATTCACGGTTTATCTGATCAGTTAACGTTTTATGGAATGCAAATGATACAAGTTTATGGTTAAACAATCTGTCACACAGGACCGTCTATTTACCCAATAAAACATCCTGATTGATCGAGTAGTTTCGCATAGTCGTGATCCCAAGTTCCTTTTATTGAGATTTAATGCAGAAATGAAACCAGTTTCATGTCCGTTAGTGAAGAGAAGACTTCTCAGATAACGTATAACATATATATTAAGTGCAGTTGGGTTGGGGGCATCACGCACAAACAATGACACAAGACCAACCTACGGACAGGTTAAAATATATAGACACCACATCGTGAATGGATCCCGGTTCTGATTGTACGCGTCCACTGGTCTGTAGAGAAACATACTTCACTCAAAATGAAAAACAAACTAACAATAAAAGAAGGTAACTCTGGAAAAAGGGAAATGTTTTCCAAAATACTGGTGTGAATCATGGTCGACATGGGCTACAAGAAATCTCAAAGTAGACACATTGAAAGAAAACAGACCTTGTATAGACAACCATTTTCGTGAAATGTAGTGAAGAGCCAAGTAATTGACTTGCAAGTGCATAAATTTGCACAAAATTAAATTCGAAGAAGCTACCCTTACCATTTGGGACTCATTTGTCAGGCTTATTGGTGCCAGTTATAAGCGTGGATAATTTGGTGCTTCATTTCCGATTAGCTTAAGACAAACTAGGTCATTTCGGAAAGAAAGAAAAATATAGTATATCACTATTTCATTAACTCGTTTGTACGAATCGGATATGAAAAGTGTAAGAAAACTAGAACACCCGAAGGTAACCAACTGGCAACTGACCCTACTCCTGGTCACCGTTATGGACCACACGAACAGAACTGAAATCTCGCCATTTAATACGACCAATATTCTCAGTCAATGCCCTTTTTTTTATAACTTGACACATGCTGGTTTCGATCATTGATTTATTTTATACGTAACGGGAAGTACGCCTGCCTAAAACCATGAGTTTTCATTGGGCTGTCAAGTTTCCCCTGAATGTTAAAAAACCCTGCCTTCACAAGTAAACCAATTAATAGTCCTGATATGCCATAGTTTAAATTAAGAGAGCGTTAAATAAACACTCAGTGTAAAACATATATTTAATTTCTTCTCTAGTTATGTCACTTAAGAAATTCGGTCGAAAATATATTAACTGATAAGAATACAAATCTCGAAGGTGACATGTGATGTGTAAACACACACAACATTTAATTAATGTCAACAAACGTTTTCAAAAATGCATCATTCAATGATTTTTACATCGCTATTTGCTTTTCCCAAAACGAGATTACAGTCAGAACTATTTTTTCGGTTGGATTTCATTCGTGCCTTAGTCACACGCCATAAACTGGCGAACGTCTATGTCGATAATTTCGGAGAAGAAAATGGCGATATTTGAAGAGCAGACAATGTCATTTTAACTATTACGAGTTCTAGTAGAAATCGAAAAGACGTAAGCAAACTCATCGAGAATTATTATTGCTATGAAATTCAAGAAAATATCATTTTTATCGGGTTATTGCACAATGGGTTGAGAAGTGAGAAATGAAGGAAACCCCCTACATGGGTTATTGATAGCCACTGAGAGTCGTGTCGATGACGCTCTTGTCTGATACTGGGCCACTAGGAATGGTGTCCAATCATTGTTCTGGCATTTGTCCGATAAAACCGAAACCAATGTAACTACCCTAATTTCCGTACTTGACGAGTTCAGTGGAACAACACACGGATCATAAGGGTTGGTTTTACTTAAAATAATTGGTGCTTGAAAAAAGACGAGGTTTGTTTAATATCCGTACTGTCATAATCTTGTCAGTTTGTGTTTAACAAGTACTCGTCTGTTTGGCGATCTCAAACAAATCCAAAAATACTTCTCGGGGTAAAGTATATCGACGACAAATTTTTAGGAGAGGTTAACGATGTGAATTTGTTTCAACCGTGATAATAAAGACGTGGATACCCGGTACGCCATAAAGAGTGCTACTTTTATTTCGCATTCCAACTATTTACAAGCACGGAACTGTGTGTGTTTCCGTATCCAACTAACTAGATGCTGTTGGTGCATCGTTGACAAGCGGACACCACGTCCAAAAATCGCAAATCTCGAGTAACGCTTTCGTCCATTTCCGGTCGTAAAGACGACAAGACTTGGTTTTCGATCCAGCGGCTTAGTCACTCCCGCTAGGGAGAGAGACAGAGAGAGAAGAGAGAGAGAGAGAGGGTGATGAGCCGGGTATCTTACTTTTCTAAAACATTATCCCACTTGTGCATTTGATCTGATTTTACATACGATTAAAATTACCAAACCTTTTAATAAAGCCCCAGTCTGTGAAGATAAATTAATGTACTTTTACTTCCACAGACACATCAATTTGTTTATTCAACAGACATTTCTAGATTTAAATAAACATCACATAAACTAGACATCTAAATAAAGCTAGTGGAACATGACGCAACAGGAACGACTGCTTGTCTAACAGAAATATCTTAAGCGGCTTAGCGAACACGCCGTGATATCTGAACGATTAAAGGATATAGCCGATAGATAATATTTATATTTATGAAAATCGGTCAAGCAAGATTTGAAAGGTTCAATGTCCAGACAGTTTCGAGAACTTCTGCGTTATCTTTAGTATAAATACAATAACACACATTCAATAAAAAAAATACTTTTTTTAGCAGTGTAATTTGAAAAGCATATCGTCTGTGATCGGGGAGATCATTTCCAGACAGGAACTTGGTTAGAGCTTGGGGGAGAGGATGGGAGTATCGTTCTGTCCCAGCATTGTGGTGTTTAATTGAGCTTGTTGAAATTTCCGCCTCCCAAGAGAGAGAGAGAGAGAGGGGGGAGGGGTAACGTCTGCTCGACACAAACTAGGTCATTTCGGGTCACTAACACATGGTTCAATTTTATTTCAATAATTCGCTTGGGCGTAGAGGTCTTTAGCAGTGGGTGGAAACCGGAGGACCCGGTGAGAAATCACGAGGTGGGACAGGTGACCCTACTCCTTGTCAGCTACAAACGGGAAATCGAAACCACGCCTTTTGACTCAATAGCAGAACTTTTGATACAACGAACACGCATTAACCATTTGCACCCCCCCCTCTCAAAAGTCCCACCGCATAACATAAATAGACTGTCTAGGGTAGTGTATAAAGAAATTGAAGAAAAGGGTTGGGTGGATATTCATGATCTGGAGACGGAAAGATAACAAGAGGTTGGTTATGAGTCACTTTGAAATACACTGCGAATCTTCAAATGTTGGTCTAGTGATTTTGCTTTCAGTTTGTGTACGAAATATTTGCATTCTGAACTTGATATTTTCGTTTAGGCGCCTGTTTTAGAAAGCGTTCAACCCATTCCAAATTTGAGGGAAAGTTACAGCCGGTAAAAGATACGAGAATTACATGCCAATGTAGATGGTCACACTTCCTGTCATAGTCTAACCTGGCGACTGTCTTTAAATTACTAGGAAGAGTGTCATGAACATTAATTACTTCACTAATGTACATATAGGGGTAAAATACGAATCGACTGGGCATTCAACCATTTGCCCATGTTTCATTGCCTGCAGTATCACTATGAGCGACATTAGTGCGGAACATTATGGATATGACCAATGAACTTCGTTAACTAAGAGATTTATAATCCACATACATAAAATATACACAAAATATATATAATCAAACATTGAAATGATGATAAATCCACTTTTATCATGGTGGATAGTATACATCAATAATTGTCAACTGGTGCATCTATTAACTGATTGGAAGAGTCGATTTATGGTAAGAGGAGATTAGTTTTAACTCCCCCAGTAGTACTACCGGCTCCATAATAACAGACTTTTATTGCCGTCCATATTTTAGAGCTAATTCACATCGCTAATGCCCGTCATTGAAGTGAAACATGGCGATTGTTACAATGTGGATATAATATTTATATCACACATAATAAACCCCGATAATTCGCCATAAAAATGTTAGAAAATGAAGTCACTTATTTTGGTATGCTAAACAGAGAATCTTTGTAAAACCGGCTGAAAAGTGTGTAGACACCTCACTTCTCCCACATCTATTGTTTAGAGTCTGGGTGCACCAGATCATGACTAATTAATCAGCAAAGGGGGGTTAAAGTATAGTCTGTAACAAGTTTGTGACACTTTAACAAAATGAATTAGGCCTAAATAATATTACCGAAAACATTATATGTAAAAACTACATATAACAGGTGGTTTAATCTCACTTTCCCCACAAATGACTGTTTTGATAAAGGATTAAGAGGGTGTAGCACTGTGGCGATAGTTTTTTATTTGATGTTCATGGCAATTATATCTCATAACAACCTGCCATGACGTCGCCATAAGCTGATAATAATCGGTTCATATCAACCGCTTATGACGTCACGACAGATTGATACTTCGAATGTTAACCGCTAATGACGTCATCTCAGGTCGATAATTATGTTCGGCTCATATAAACTGCTGATGACGTTGATTATCGAAATATTACAAAGAACACAGAAATAATGCCACTTAGACAACCAACACAATATATTTTTATTCTTATATTGTACCGTTTGTAGCATCCAGCACCAAAATAGACTGACGGCATATTTCATCGCCATATTTAGATCTGTTATCGATGTCTTTAATATTTTTCAAAATTTTCCACATTTCGATTATTTCTCCACACACTACGAGAGTTAAAAGTATTTATACCAAGAGTTCCTTTGGAAAGTATTTTTGGATACAATCCACATAACACAGTTGACCAAATCTACGTTTGAACTTTTTACGGCCCAAAATGGCGAAAGTATAAACAATCCATTCACGTGATTAATTCGGCAATTTTCGTCATTTGACGGAAACTATCTAGCAGGTATCCAATCATTGTTGACTTTTATTGGAGGAGTCCATTTAATTTAAGAATGAAATGGCGTTGTATAAGTCGAATATAAACCTACTCTCCCTCAGATTGATATGATAGAGAACACTTTGGCTTCGCCCTCGTGTTCTCTGCCATATCAACCTCGTGTAGGTTAATATCCTATACGTATGATCATGCTAATGCGACATATTAAGGTTAAAGCGACATGTAGTATTGACTACTTAATTAGTTTTTAATATCCATTACGCAAGGAACAATTGACAACTAAAGACATTACCATTCAAAATTGCAGTTGTAATCACATAAAAAGGAGGCTATAACGCAGTCTGAAACAATTTATGTTTGACGATGTCTCTTATAAATATAAATTTGAAAATAGACTGGCAACCACCCACGTAGACAAAAATATTTTACCATCCCAATGTTAAAAACTGTAATATGCTGTACATTGCTTTCGCCATGTATTCGGCAAAAGGAGGTGGGCTTGGATTTTGTAACAAGAGGAGGTTCACATATCAATTCCGACCGTTTAATTTCGTACCATTTGTTCACAATCAAACCACTACTGTCATCATATTATAATTATAGCCAATTCCAAGCCATCATGTTAGCTCTACCGAATAATCACCTTCTTCATCTAAAATTGTATCCTCCGAAAGAGAGGGAGAGAAAGAGAGAGAGCGAGAGAGAGAGATGGGGTTTAACATCCACTTGACACAAACTAGGTCATTTCGGGACTATTACGAGGTTGGATAGGCGACCCTACTCCTCGTCACGTACAAACGGTGAATCGAAACCACGTCATCGGACTCAATGACAGGCTTTATGATACATCGCGCACTTGCTAACTACTCGGCCACCCCCCTCCCCTCTTTCGAAAGACGTTTATCATTGACATAAGCCCACTATTAACGCTATGCGTGTCTGTGTTCCCGACTTAGTAATTACTATTCCTGGTGTGATTGTGTCACATTTTGCGATGCTATCTATAGAAAATGGTAATTTAGGAGTCGTTCAACTTTTGTTTTAATGTCTTGGCACAAAAGCTGCCACCATCACAAGTCGGTGCAAAAAATTAAGCAAACAAACCAATTATCGATCGAATGAGACGAACCCAATAGAGAGAGTGAGAGAGAGAGAGATAAGAGATGTGGTTTAACCTCCACTCGACGCAAACTAGGTCATTTTGGGACTAACATGCACATGTATGGTTTAATTTTATTTTAATAATTCGCTTGCGCGTAAGGGTCTTTAGCGTGGAAGAAAACCCACGAGGTTGGACAGGCGACCCTACTCATTGCCACGTACAAACGGGAATTTGACCCCCCCCCCGTACTCGAATTATAATGTCACTTCCGACCGGTACTTAACTTAACCCATAACACCCTTGGTCCACCCAGTGCATATAAATTAAAATCGAATTTGTGAATACGTTTCTCATGGTCTTAATTCCCGTTATCTGATTCATTTTATGATTCTACATGGTCAAAGATTTTGAAGTGGGAATTGTAAGGCTGGTAATTGAGATGAATCCTATCGAAAGTTGAATCATAATCGAGTTATTTCCCCTGTCATTATTCGCTTGTTAACACCACTAGGTTTTAAGTCAATAGGCAATAGCTTTATTGGGATTAGTTTTAAAATTAAAAACATAAATGAAGTGTTAGTTTTAAATTATTGTAATATTTTTTATTGTCATAGTTATATTGGTTTAGAAATATAAGTTGTTTGTCAAATCCATTGCGTTCATTTAGGCCTAAAGTTCATCTTGATGACCGAGCCTAAGACAACCAGGGCACATATTCTGGATGTCCACCATAATATCTAAACTGAATTCACGGAATAGAAAACATAATAGTAACACCACAACCATGACAATACATCAAATGAATTATGCCCCGTGTAAACACATCACATGATAGTTTAAAGATGTGTTGAAATCGCCCTCGGTAGAAATAAAATGGGGTATAACGTCTTACTGCGACTGGGCTAATGAAGACGGGACGTTCTCGTTAGACATAATCTATCATTTAAATGTTGAGAGATGATGGGTATTTTCAATCTAGACTAGAGATTAAGCCATTTTCATGAAATTCATATTGTCAAAGACAGGATTGATGGATACCGAAGTAACAAACAACATATCACTATTTCTTCCTCGATTAACGAAGATAATAGTCGTTTAAAGCGATAGTTGTCTATTTTCTAAGAAAGTAAAAAAATAACCACATTTGTACATGTATGGCCCTTTATAAAACGTTTGTTGTTTTAATGTATGAAATACATCAATAAGAAACTATGGGCAAATATATGTTTCTGGACCAAAGATATTTGACTGAATCGAAATGAATATTTATAAGTTAGATACATGATTTAATTAAGGATCTAGTTGAAAAGTTGTTTAATCGAGATTAATACAAGAGGAACAGGACCAAACCGCAACGTCAGCTGCCTTTAGAATTAAATATAGAGAACCGAACTTCAACGGATTATCATAAATTATAGTTTCCATGATTGATTTGATTTGATGAACACACGATTAACTGAATGCAAATACTGACGTTTATCAATATCAAAAATACAATACGAAATGGCAATCATCATTATAATTACACTTTTCCATTAAATTGTGGAATTGTGGACTAATTTCTTTTAAGAAGAGAGATAGAGGGAGAGAGAGATGGGATATAACGTCCACTCGACGCAAACTAGGTCATTTCGGGACTAACATATGGTTTAATTTTATTTCAACAATTCGATTGCGCGTATGGGTCTTTAGCAGTGGGGGGAAAACCGGAGTTCCCGGGGGAAACCCAAGATGTTGAGAAGGTCCCCTATTGCTCACATCAGGGATCGAAACCACAGCCGCAAGCCTGAGGTGACCGGCCAGCTAGAGGTCGAAGCGCGGCACTCCAGACCACTAGGCCATCCCAACCGCCTTTTAAGAAAAGAATTCTGTACTCAGAAACGGGATGTTTAATATAAGCATAGAAAGAAATAGTTGACTTGTAAGAAGATTATTATGATCTGTTCCTCTGTTATTAACTTAAGTCGTTTTGACCAACTTCTTTTTCGTTTCGTTTAATTTCTTTTGTGTGATGTAAAATCTGAGATATTTTATATGTAAAGAAGAGATTGTTCACCAACCCGATTATCTGTCTCGCGGCACGGAACTTAGTTTTGTGGTGAATTGGGAGATTTTTTAATTCAAAGCGTATAAGAGTGCATAAGAAAGGTTTTGTGTGTCGGCGATATTATAACTGCGACGGAAGCGGAAGTTAATTAAATCGGGATTTAATAAAAAGACGTATGTATGTGTATAAAAGGAAATTTTTAAAGAAATTTTTAAAGAAATTTTGCATTTTCTATAGAATAAAAAATATGTTTTTTAAATCGTTATTTTTTGCTTTTGAGAGAAATCATCCGAATTATCACAGAAATAACTGCTATTTGATATAAATAACACGGATTTTTATCATAAAAACTGTTGATTTAGTTGCATTTCTGTTTTTTTGACAGTGACGTCGGTATTTTTACACACTTTTCAGTATATGAACTGGTAGACACAGTATATTAACTGATAAAAGCTGGGTTTTTTTTAACAATATAGCTTGTATTAGTAATCAAAAGACCTGTAATATTCCAGAATAACATCATATTCCCGAAGCAATGCCCGGAAATCCTTCTCTGGCCATTGCTGGATTGGCTTCTGATACTTGAACTTTTGCCGGAGTGTGTGTATTCTTCCCGTTCAAGCAAAGCTACTACTTGAGTACAGCGACATGACAGTCCTACGTTTAATCTGAGTCTTCTCTAAAACTTTGGACAGTGATTTAAGGTATTGGAAACGGTGAAAGTATGTTCGTTTCAAAACAGTATTGTTTACATTTACATTTTATTCGATTTGATAGGAATTACACGTAGTTTCACTGCAATATTCTGCCATCCACTGCATAATTGGGCATAATAAAATCGTGTGTCATGACGTAACGGTATGTAAACATATTTGGTCCAATTTGGAGCTCTGTTTTAAGGGTAAAGCCTTTTTAACGCAGGCAGGTTGTTAATGGGACTATTGATCAATCATAACTTAGAACAAAAATCTTCGCTCTTTACAGCAGGGAGTAGTGGGATTGGTTCTAATCAAACGAAACACTGCGCGGATTATGGAATAACATAATTAACGACACCGTTCTGTTAATTCACAAGGTTATACAATAGGATTAAGTTAACGCATGCGCATCGCAGACTTTACGTATGGCGGTGAATATTGAAAAGTGCGCCCATGGTGCATAAAAAAAGAACAGAGGGAATCAACAAAAAGACGTGAAGGTAAGACTTCCTAATAATATACATGCGTGAAGGCAAATTTACGACATAGGTAGATTGAGTATTGGATTTTAGAACACGGCCTCTGTACTATATGTTTAGTTTACCGTGATCATTATAATAGAGGCCATGTAAATGTTGTATTGTAGAAATATTTGAAATTGACCATGAATGTGTGAGAGACGCGTTGGCTCGGTGAATATGGTGCTGGATTATTAATCATTAGTAAAGAATGCTACACATCCTCGTTCCCCCCCCCCCTTCCATGTCAATGGTCCTGGTTGGAATTTGGTCAGTTTGGACTAACGACTGGGGCCCTGTGTGCTATTAACAGTATATATAAATCCCTACACAATTATCTCCACCGCCTTGGCAAGATTTCGCTGATAGGATATTTCATGACGTATGCAGGAAAATTAACACCTTTTAATTTCATATTTCTGTATTGATTTCACTATATTGTTTCAGGTTTGTATGGAAGATAAAATAACGAGCAAGAAGAACATACGTAGAAAGTAATAAACCTAGTCTTAAAAAATCACAAAATGTAAAGCAATGTAAAATTTTCTTTTCCTAATTTCTGTTCATTTTTAATATTTTTTGTAAAGTCATGACCTTAAATTACATTTACAGGTAATATTTTTATAGATGTCTTTGTTTTTATACTTAACCGAAATAATTATGTTAAAGAACAAGATTAACAAGATTATTTCCTTCTGTGACTGAATGAAAATTGTCTGTTAAAACAGAATAAAATTAAAAGAAACAAATCTGGTAAATTTGCTGCCAGAATCTTTTCTGGTCTTTTTTTTTTACAGAGAATTAGTTTTTACTGTGTAATCAACTATATTCCGTGAAATACGTGAACATTCCAAATTGAACAGTCTTCATTAGCACAGTCGTGGACGTAAAACTCAATTTAATTTTATTTCAAATTCGAAGGCGCTAAATAGCCCCTGGCCATTTCCCTCTATACACGTTTTTTTTTTAAAAATCTGATTAAAATACAGATCTGTATTTCGTTTCGTTTTTTTTATACTTTCGATGACCTGTTCTCCATGAAGATCTGGCTAGTTGTTGTGGAATGTCGCCTCAGAGGTCATATGAGCGGTGCAAGTGATTGTGATAGACAACATGATAGATTACAATCTATCATAAAAGTTAAGAAACAATTAAACGAAACGAAATGTAAATCTAATATTAACCAGATTATTTAACATAAATGTCATATATTACTACACGTGATTCTTTATTTATCACACGTCACCCGATCATCATAATCAATTACACCACAGGGGATGGAGCGTATGTTAGTATTCATTACATAGTCTTATAAAGTATAATGAAGTACTATTGGGTAGGTGACGACCATTTTTCCTACTACTATAAATCATCACAGTACCCACAAGGGTCTTACAGCAGTTAGCAGGTTACATCTGTGAATCACAATTGTCAATTTTATATTCAATAATTCACGGTTAATACTTATTTGTGTCTTGTAATGATTTCTTTGGTTTTCGTCATCTATTGGGTGCTTGAGTGATCTAAGGTGTGTCATAATATGGTCTCACACTTTTACGTGTCAAGGAGTAGTGTTGCCTACCTATAACGTCAGTGTTCTCCATGTCTTCTTCTGTTTCTTTCAAAGTGTTAGAGACTCCCACGCACAAGGGAGTGATTGGTCTTTTGGTCTCAAACTTAAACAAGCCAAGGAGTAGGGATGTCTAATTACTCTTGTCTCCATATTCCTCAAGTAGTTTAAGCATACATATTTTAAACAAATAAAACTGCCTAAAGGTGTGTATTGTCGCATTTCAGGAGACCCTGCAGGATTGTGATTATATATATGCTTTTTGATTGATAGAATTTCTCGACTCTCTTATAAAAGATATCAATTATGAGTTCAGGTCATTTCACGAGGAAAGCAGAGTACAGATATGACGGGGAACTCTGTTTCAGTTAACCCTTTACTATATACCAAGCTAATGCACGTTTAAATAAAAGAGCGAGATTTTAAATTATCTTCCGGAATAAATTGTTCAGGTTTCCAAATGACAACGATTGTTTTGTTTTTCAAGATGACATTTATTTCTTATCCCTTATCATAAATTGGTTAGGTATCCTATTCTTAACGATTGTTTTTATTTCAAGATGCCATTTATTCCTTATGCTACAAAAGCTGAAAGCAGAGTTTGTTTAAGAAACCTCGATATATCAAAGCAAAAAACGCCTTCAATTTCGCTTGTCAATATCTTGGCACCAGTTTCTAAACGGAGTAGTGCATTTTATTCAAGTAATGGGAATAATTGATGGATAAATATTATAGCAAAGGATCATCAAGTTTCCAAAGCTGTCAGTTTCTGTCATACTTTAACCAAGAAAATTGCTGCGCGGATTTTGACCGGGGGGCACCTGAAACGCTCTACACAGAAACACAATCAAATCATCTGAGATTACAAAGAGAAAGAAAAACGGCTGTGATAGCCCACAGTAAATATCTAAAACTATCCATATCTATACAAGTAAAAGAGATACGACAGTGGCCAATCATAACCCGTTAATACGTTTCAAGTTCGCTTCACGCGCTGCTTTATCGGAGATGTAGTCTTTTCACTGTCAAAAGTTCTAATAATCAAAGACAGAAAAGACAATTTTTAACACGATATGTAGATTGCCCTAAGTGGTTAACTTGGTCTTCTAATAACTTGTTACAGACTTCTATCGCTGATAATTTTCTTTGTTAATAAAACATCCAAGCAAAACATCCAAGTACGTTAGTGAACGATTGCGTGCCGAGCGCTGTTTATACGGATGGCGTTGCCCTTAGGAATCAGTTACGAGAGTGCTGGAAGCTAGTGCCCCTCTATGTGTTCCTCGAGAAGAATTATCCATTTATAGACCCCTTAACAGTCGCACATTCACCCTGAACGGTTGTTTTAATACAGTTTATTTTTTCTTCACCTGGGTAAGATACTGACTCCCTAGCCTGGAGGTCGGGTGTTCAATCCCTGCATTGGCCGAGAAAGTTCATCCAGATTTTCAGGCGTGGTTACCCCTTGTCAGTGATGCAGGGAGGAGAGCCTGACAAGGACAGCTGTCTAGTCGTTCGTATGGGACGAAAACCCGAGGTCCCGTGTACACATCGGCATGCACATAAAATATGCCTTGGAAGTTGGAATTTGATATAAGAGTAGGCCGTAGCGCCGCTGCCCGGGCAAAATTTTCCTCATAGCACACTGTATGGCGTATGCCCGTCTTCATTAGCCCATAACAGTAGGACGTTAAACCCCCATTTTATTTCATTTCATTTCTTCATTATTCCAAATCAATATCACCGACTCCATTCGGCCCATTCCGGTTATATGTTTGCTGTTATTGCTGCATAAATAAAATATGTACTATTTTATTGAAATGTTAGGCTCAGAATACTAAAATTTCTCAATCAAGGGATTTCTGTTGGACTCACCCAACACAATTTGTCGCAAGGGTCGCTGTTTTATGCAAATCAATCGATTCCCCCTGGATTTATAAAAATCACTGCTGATTTGTATTCGGCATATTACATATCATTTAAAGCAAATTTTAGAAATATGTATTTTGGTCGTTGTTGAACGGGCTCCGAAAAGAGTGACGTATAATCATAATTTAGAATCACACCGCTTCCGACTTTTTAACCAAATAAAGATATTTTCGAATGTCCAGTTTAGTACCAAACCACCACTATCAAACCCTCACACGCATCGCAATAAGATTGATTCACTCGGGTCCATCGTAAAAATAAACCATTTCATGCCCCATTACGACCTGTTATGTGTGTCTCATTTCTTTGAACAAGAGTCACGCTATTTTGCAACAGAAAGGGCCGTGTATGAATATATGTAAATATTTATGGGCCATATAACACCATTAGATAGATCAGAGTTGACAAAAGTGATTAAGGTTAACATTAAAAATCGAGTTTTACGATAGATTTATACATCGGAGCTAAAAGGCTTTGAACATACATCATCTCCTTGATCTATCATTCAGTATCGCTTGTATCCCATGTTAAAAAGTGGGAATTCACTTGGCATTAGGCATCACATTAGTGCAAAAAAGCGAATTTTCGAGTAATTCACATGGCGTCATGAAACCTTTTACTTTAAATGCCACATTATGAGTTCTTAAACCTATATTCAAAATTTTAATTTTAGGTGAATAAAATACTAACGACTTCTCGGCCAGTTTCTTACGTATTACTTAGAATAACGAGATAAGAACACGTTATCCCACCACGCAATGGGGGATGGGGTCGTTATTGGAACGAAGCGTTTTTCAGAAATTCAACATAGCCTTTTTAAACAAAGCAACAAATAATCTGAAGAAAATGGACGAAAATGAGTAAGCAGAGGATGCCAGTCAAGCATTTTACGTCGAAACAACGATCACTAGTTATCAGCTAAAATCATTAGTTATCTTCCTTTCAATTAGGATAAATTATGACTGTAAGATGTTAATCAGGTTTCGGAACATGCGGTTATAACTTTGGCAGATTTACTCAAAACCTATTAAAATTTAGTTTATCTACATATTAAAATATCCTAGCGATCGTCTGATAGTTTTTGTCTCTAAGGTGACAACCACCTTCGCTTTAAAGATACATTATGGGAGATTGGATAACGAGTTGGCAGTTCTCACTACAATAGTTAAAAACTAGCTAATGTGAATTTCAGTCAAATTGATCAACTATAACTTAGAACTGAAAGTTCCGCTTAGCCTCGGTCATCATTACTAAAGTCGGTAAGACAAATTCAATAGTCTCGGTTATATATTTTTATTGGAAAATCACGAAGGAAAATATTTCAGCGAATCGAACTACAATCCAACAAAAATCTCAGGCTAGCCCCGACACCGAGGGTTGATTATGGTCTGAATAAGTTAATTAATGGCTTAGTAATAATTTTTTTAATGGCTTAGTAATAATTTTTATAACATTTGAGGCCTAAAGAAAGACCTACAATAGGCAGATTTTGCTCCTGTATATTGCGTGTTTAATCGTTAAAGAGTTTGATAATAACCGACCCATCCAGAATGTTAACACTATTTGGTATCAAAGAGGCATTTAACTCTTACAAAAGATCGTCGATAGTAGCTGACAATCAATAAACATCCCTATGCCATGCAGGATAAAACCAGGAACCACTATTTGGTGACGAAGAGGCATAACTCTACAAGTGATCTTCGAAAATCGCTGACAATCAATAAACATCGTAATTTCATTAATGAAGAAACCAATAAACATTTCAATATAAATGGATACAGCTATTAGTTTATTAGTGCTAACAAGAAACAGGAACCACACGCAGACCGAACTGATAAAGGGTAAGAGCGTCAACGCAAAGAGCACATGAAACGGAAGTGACTTTATTAAAAAAAACATGCAGGCGGGAACTATTTCGCCACATGTAGAATGAACTGATGCG
Source organism: Patella caerulea (assembly GCA_036850965.1). Taxonomy (NCBI): domain Eukaryota; kingdom Metazoa; phylum Mollusca; class Gastropoda; family Patellidae; genus Patella; species Patella caerulea. The sequence goes on from JAZGQO010000021.1 coordinate 19,322,244, forward strand.
CAAAAAAAGGGAAGCGCACATGTAGGAAGGTACTATTTCATCAGGAATCGATTTTGACTTCATCATCGACATCATATCAAAATGGAAATGGCCGAGGAACAAACATGCAAGTTTTATTCCCATAATACTAAGAACGTCACCGCCAGTATGAAGACAGACAACATCAAGAAGAAGATGAGTGGCGCCTGGGGTCAAAACGAAGAACATGATGCGTGGTGCTTGGTGCTATATTTCCGGTCCCAAAAAATAAAAACACAAACATTTCCCTAAAACAATCATCACAATACATCTTTTAAAACATATGCTGTAACTTTCAAATTATGAATATATTCAAAACACAATTCGCCTCTTTGAAATTTTTTTTTAAAGATTAAGCACGGAAATTTAAATTCGCTTAGATTTGAATTTAATTTCCATCCACCTTCTTACATCCTACGTCTTTTCTACTTTCTTTGACGATAACCAGCACCGACGAATGCCACGGAATAGGAAAAAGCCCAGCATGAAGATTAAATGTTTTAAGATTAGTGAAGTCTAGAATTAGCCAGATAACGTACAATTAAATGTATACATAAATACAAATTTAAGAATATTAATCTCAATAAAGAGAAGACCAGATATATATATCAAGTCCTGATCATAGTGTTTAACTCGACTCTTATGATAACAAATAAGTCTAGTTTTCTACCGGTTAAAATGCAAGGCGTATTTTAAAGACATAATATTTTCTCCTGACACGAAACAGGCTACTACTTGTTATGGAAACTACATATATCAGGTGATTAACATGCAAGTGCTTCAAACTAAATTATATTGATTATGCGTTAAGCCAAATTTTACATGCTTATTAAAGTTGCACACTCTATTACCAATTGCAAAACGACCGCACTTCCCTTACAGGCACAGAACTTCTGTAATCTGGAAAAACCTAGTAAGTGAAATTTTGGTGAAAATTGAGTTAGACCCATATTTGGACTTGTTGGGTTTCTTCTCCTTTAGTTAAAAATGTCAAAGTATGTGAAAAATCTTCCATATAAGTATACAGATGCAATGTATACGGACATACTTTTTTTTCAGGATTACAGGCGAGAACCGGGATTCATCGCTAGCTATCCTCAGAAAGGTTATCAACAGTAACATTTTGATAGTAATGTCCAGTAGGGACTTTTAATGATTCCTATATTTCCTTTCAAAAATATTTGCGAATTTAACTTGCAGGACAAGACGGTCAGAAATGGCAGTTCAAATTAATATCCATGTTCACTATAATTCGATTGGATGTTCTATGTCAACATAGTTAGTCAGATAGAATTAAAATTAATCCATGGACTCGTGCATTCAGTGTGCCTAACATTGTAGGAAATTGCACAACCAATCAACCCATTTAAATATCTTTTTTTAAACCTAAACGAAAGTGTTTTGAGATGTTTTCCATTGATGTATCCGGTCGCCATTACAGATATCTTTAATCCCTTGCCACCAAAATATTGTGACACTGACATCTCTCAAAGAAATGTCATTTGAAACACAGTTCCGCTCCACTTAGACTTGATACAGTTATAATGAGTTAAATATTGTATAAAAGGGATATGTTTAAAACAGGACAGTTGCCATTCCTAGAGGAATGGCCCAAGAAACCCTTCTCCTGAGAACTGTCTGGGCTAATCACTGTGATAAACCACTATGAGGAGTGCTAGCTATAACCTTCATTAAAATCCTTTAATGTGTCTCTTTTTATTCACAATGAATCCCAGCAGGAGATTATCTACCGTAAATATTTTAATCCAATGTTAAAGAATCAATTTGAGTATAGTTTATCGTTTATTAAGTCCGCAAAATGCACATCGACACATTTAAGGAGTCACCCACGGCTAGTTTATTGAATCTGGTCGGTTGTATCTGTCTGGAAGTTTCGATTAGAAACCGATAACTGCAGACATGGGATGGGGTTTCTGTATGTGGTTGGTTGTCGATGCCAAAATTCCATCTCACTTCCAAATCACATGTCTTAAATTTACTGGTAAGTATTCGATGCGATTAACACGTCATCCGGATAAATGAATAAACGCAATTCACCATATATCCGCGTGCGAAACGATTCACGATTGTGTAATTTGTTGAAACTTGAATAGAACACAGCTTATTATGGGGCATTTTTTAATTCACCCTTAAATATTATTTTCAAGTCATGATTTATACTCTATGATAATTCAAACTTGAAATGTTCATTGTTAAAATTATTACTGTGTTCCTCGTCATGACCCAGAACGGTCGCAGAAAATGTCCATTGTTCTTCCAAATAACAGTTTATGGTATTATTTTTTGGTATTGTAAAACGTATAGTATGTGCTTTCGGAATATTTGTCAAATTTATGGACATTTTCATAACATGTATACAAAATGTCAGAATGTTCCTAAGTCATACGATCTCCCACGCATCGGAAAAATAGCAAATCCAAATAAAGGAACTTCCGTCAACAACAGTCGGTTGATGACAAGACAACTCCACGCCTTTCTATTTCGTTTAATACAATAGATGAAAATTAAATGTCAGCTAAAGCTTTATTTTACAATAATAAAAAGCAAAATGTGGTGAGTTTAGTTAATTTATTGATTACATTGCATGAGAGAGCTTGATAACAATCACATTATTTATTAACGGATCGACGGACGGTCTCTCATGTGGTCCACGGTAAGAACTGATCTTCCTCCCTTGAGACATGATCTTTCTAGTTTCATAGCCACACTAAAGGTTGATGGGAAAAAGGCTAATTAATTGATTTGGGCGGCAGAACAGGCGATTTCTGTGAAGGGATTAAAGGGGAATTGATTCAGAAGAAAGATGCCAAACAAAGATGAAATCAGATTGAAATATCACGCCATATAAATTAAAACGAAAACCGTGTGTTTGTGTGGGTTGTTGAAAGTCTTTTCTAATCAAAGATAAATCGTCAGTGTTCTGTGAAAAACGTTATCATTTATTTCTGTCTAAAGTATAAATTAGTATCCGGAAATGTTTTGGGTTTAAATGTTCAACATTCGGAGCGGAACATATTTGTTTCAGATGAAAGTATAGATTAATCCCATTTAAATAACAACATAAAATTAAAAGCAAAACAATTTTAGTTGTTTATGTATTCATTGATTCATTTTTAGTTAGAAAATGTGAATACATAAATAACCAAATTTAAGATGTATTTTTAAGAATATGATTCGGTTGTATTATTACATTTTCCCCTTCTTTCTTAATTTAACTACAATACGCAGTTATCCAATTCACTGCTTCTTATACATTTATTAGCCGGAACCTTTAATTCAGCAAGGAAAAGAAACAAACTTTGGGAAATGAAAAGTTACGGTTAAATTACCACCAGTAATAGTATCTTAAATAATTTTATTTTTAATTGTTTATCACACAAGCTGTTATTGAATGAATGAATGAATGAGTAAATGAAGTTAAAAATTCATGACAGTTTTTGTACACAACAAGAAAGACGGGAGAATATTTAAAGAATAAAATGAATAAGTGAATACAAGACATGATAGGAATTACTCAAGTCTGGTTTCTCATGTGTTGGTTGGAGTCCGTTGGGATATCAAGGAAAGTGAGTATATACCCACGTAAACCCAGTGGCAGTAATTATAAACTGAACTATGTGAAGTACAGGGTTATAACAAACTGAAATGATATTTTTGTGAAATCCAATACGAGAAGTGGTATCACGTGTTCAAACAAGATAATATATGCATGACACCCATCACTACTTTTAACTACCGGGAGCAATGGCTTGGAACTGGCTAACTGTATCAAGATAGCATTCTGATTTCACTTCCACATTCAATTCGATTCTATTATCCTTTTCATACACTTGATGGAACGGTATTTCATTTAAGTTCAGAATAGGTATGGATATTAGGTATGCCATTTTTGTCATATTACATGTTATGTTTTTATGTCATTATATGTTTCTATGTCATATTATATGTTTTATGTCATGTTTTAATGTAATATTATGCATTTTATGTGATATTATATGTTATTATGTCATAAGATGTTTTTATGTGATATTATATGTTTTTATATCATATTATAAGTTTTATATGCTTTTATGTCAAATCATGTGTTTTCATGTCATATTATGGTTTTTATGACATATTATATGTTTTGTACTACGCATTGAGGTTGTTTTTATGATATAATGCGTATAATTGGAAATAAACAGTATTATTAAAGTTAGACACATGCAAGGACAAATCAATTAAATAACAAATTATGCTGAAATTATTGGATTTTATTTCATATAAAAGAATTAATGCATGCAATCGCCAATTGTGTATGTATTGTAAACAGCCTATTATGCAATTGTACCTTAAAACTAGTACAGAAAAGTGGCTACAATAGCCTCATCATTCCGTATCGAAAAGTTGATTTATTTCTGGTTATACTTGTTACAGTGATGGGTGCCACATAGGACCCATGGAAATTGATATTGATGGCCTCTCGTCTTCAAAGTTGATTTTGCCATATTAGGATCCCAACAACTGTTGCTATGTCAGTGATGGAACATTGCGTGACGTTTAGTAGACTCATTATGGCGCGGGTCATGATAATGTATTTATGGTAATTACCAATTTTCTAGCGTGTTAACATCTTTTAAAAACGTCACTTCTTTCCACTAGATTGTTTTCCAAAAATATCCGGGTTATTGTAACCGACTTCAGTCTTTATCTGTGTGTATCAGGAGAAAAACCAGACATTAATTTCAGTGGACATGGTGAGCTGTAACTTAGATTTGCCGCAAATGTTGAACGAGAATCGAATGTATCATAAAAGCATGACAGCGATTGAAAGTAATATGTCTGTTTTGATATGTGATTCAATCATGAAACAAAAAGAACTGTCGAATTTCGTCTGAGTCTGGCCTCCACTATTAACTGACATATTTCTTTTTAACACCCTCCAAGAGGTCCTCGCGAACTAGAATTAATAAACAATATTTGAGAAGCAATATTAATAGATATATTTTTATTGGCTTATGTCATCGCGTTTATCACAATTATTATACCTTTTCGAGGCCATATTTTATTATAAGGATCCGGTAACTTGTTGGCGAATTCATCTCGGCGAAAGCGGACCTTAAAATAGCTTTTTCAAACTCAAATTTTCACACACAGTTCTACTAATGTCGATTGTTTCAAATAAAGGGACAGGGAGAAATGGGATTTAACGTTCACTCGACACAAACTAGATCATTTCGGGACTAACATATGGTTCAAGAAGACCTTCTTCAACTTTACTACGCGACTCAAAATACTTGAGTCGCGTTTGGTCGTCTTTTGGTGTGATGGAGGCTTAACAAAGAACTCATTTGGATTTGCGGGTTATAAAAATATCGTAACCGTTTGTCCAACCTAACATTGACCATAATGTTATTTCAAACAAATGCCTGCCAGATCTTTTTGATCTACTTGTACGTAAGCCACATACATCTATTTATCTCAGAATCTGACAACCATCGTCTCATATAAATTATTTGCTAAACGATAAGACATGATAGGAAATGGAAAATTATTGTTTCTGGTATAAAGATAAAACGAATGTGTAACCGAAAACAAAAATGTCCAGACAACTTCCTTGATTAAAACAGTTTTTGTTACTGTCCTTTGTTCTACTAAAATTACTGAGTAATTTCCGCGGCGGAATTAATATAGAAATCATAACTTTACTGGTATCGAACGCAAGATAGGTTCTTTGAACCATATGGTTAGTATGACTAATATCGATATATAAAGGTGTATTCGTTGTAATGATTGGGACCTGAACACAGTTATTTCCCCTGATGATTTCATCACGCGTCAATGCGGATAATTCTGTGTCCCATTTCCTGCCATTTACATGCCAAGTTCTGTTGACTTTTTGCTCCCGAATCAATATAAAGGGCCCGAATTCTCATTTTCTGTCAGACCCTGCTTAATATACATGATTTCTGGATCCACAGGCGATTTCTTAAATGAAACTGAATGTTTAAAGCGGCATCAAGGGTGGTTGCGATCTTTGATGTGGTGATCCTGGTCATACAAGACCGTGATCAAATTGAAGCCTCGTAGTTTACGTGGGACAAACTTTTGGCCGAACGTGTATGTAAATGTTGGCCAATACTGAGAACTGGTTAAACACATTCCAAATTTGCCACAGAGATCTTTTTACGGTAGACACCTGACTGAAGGCGAGAGCAGTAACAGATACCCAGCCGATTTTCAACTCACTGTTAATTCTTATAAATATATAGAAATACTGTTAATATTGTTTTTTTCTTAAAAAGATACGACTGTCTCTGTCACATGGATTACAAAGCATATTCATATTATTACAAAGTCATTTGAATCATAAATCTACAGGCTACACAACGTAGATTACAAATAGCAATTCTGTGTGAGACTATGTAAACGTTAACTTCCAGACTTCTAGCCTATCTAGATTGAATTTCAAACCCTATTTCTACATTCTAAGCCCCTTTCTTATTTTCTCTTTCGTGGATGTGGTTTAACAGAGAAATTTTAGTATGCGGGCTTCTGAAATCAATGTTTAGTTTAAGTAGTGTTTGGCGTTGTGTACAAGGTATGGTACGCTTACTCTTTCAAAAAACGCATCATACCACTTCGCATACCTTGTTACTATTTGTTTTACCTTTGTATATAAATATATATCCCAGAATTTCCCTTCCCAGTTTGTTCAAATCTGACCAGAAGAAAACACCACAAAAATCCTCAGAAATAATTTTTCACTCCACTAATTTTTAATCGGTCGGATGAGAATTAATATGAATGTGGTATTTGATAAATTAAGATCGCCTGCTTGTCATTTTAGAGCGCATAATTGCGACTTAATGATCCATGGTGACAGAGACAGACGGACTATCAGAATAAACTTGAATTATTGCCTTCTCTTGACTAAAGAATTGTCCGATTCAAACAGATATCCCCTTTCAGATTTATATAACAACTCTTTATCTTCAAAGAAAATATCAGTGAGTTGAAAATCGACCGCGTATCTTTTATCGCTCTCTTCTCCAGTCAGATATATCTATAAAGAAAACCATGTTTTTGTTTGTATTGCGTCACTTTCCGTTTCTTAAAATAAATGTTACGTATTTAATGTATCAGTGCGCTCTGTCTTAAAATGACCAGTTCTATCGCCTTTGGGGGGGGGGGGGATGGCCTAGTGGTCTAGAGTGCCGCGCTTCGACCTCTAGCTGGCCGGTCACCTCTGGCTTGCGGCTGTGGTTTCGAGCCGTGGTGTGAGCGTATGTGGCATGGAGATAGGGGCGCCTTCTCAACCACGTGGGTTTCCTCCGGGCACTCCGGTTTCCTCCCACTGCTAAAGACCCCTACGCGCAAGCGAATTATTGAAATAAAATTAAACCATATGTTAGCCCCGAAATGACCTAGTTTGTGTTGAGTGGACGTTAAACCCCATTTCTCTCTCTCTCTATCGCCTTTGTAATATTGACGGAGACCAATATTGTCCTTTAACATAGACGTCATTGGAAAAAAATAAGTGGTCCACTTCCAATATGAGTTGTCTCCCTTATCAATAGTCAGAAATTATAAGAGTTCTTGTCAACAGTAATTGACAAGAACTCTTCAAATTACGTAACAAACATATAAAAGCAATCCAAACCAAAATCTAAAGTCAATTATATATACAGTTATTGTCCTTTCTTCCGAGTCTTCGTAAAATCTCTGAATTCCTGAGTTTAAAATATAGTTTTGTCAATAAGTCGGTGGGTTTTTTTGTTGTTTTTTTTTAAAAATGGTAATGTGAAATTAATATACCGAAATAATCTAAATTGTCTACAAATTCGCAGTCTACAGTCTTGATTGTAAAGTACCATTGTCCCGATAATAGAAAAGTTTCAATTGTAATTTCTTTAATCGGTCGTCACCCCGATTACCGCCATATTATCGTTTAACGAAGATATGGCGAACATTGTATAATCCACACAATGCCTTAGGGAGTACATTATATGGGCTTGTCGCGTGAATAAATGTGTAAATAATAATTTATATAATAGGCAAGGTCAAAGGTTTTGAAGATATTCCTGGATTAACTGATCTCCGGTCAGTTAGGTAATGAAGTAGCTTCTGCATTGTAGAATTTAAGGATCTGTTCAGTTTCGGGTAAAGAAACATATTTATTTCACAAAATGTGAATAACTTTGGTCGACACCACCTTAAAAATTGTGTACCTTATTTTTCCTAAACCCATGCGCTCAAAACTGTCATCTTGGTACCTGTCTATAGAGAACTAATACAAAATGTTATATGTGGGGATTATTTTAAAAAACTGATTTTTTTTCAAACTTGGATTATACACGGGAAACAATTCTACAATCATTAAATAAACCATGTGCCCCTTTAATTCGCTACATGTGACCGAGAATTATTGGAGTCACCTTTTGAGCGATAGGGAACAGAACTGAAGTTAAGCGTTTAACCTGCGTCACCCAGTCACAGTTTACCAATATTATGATCTCCGACTGAAACCCCTCAGATATACATCGTGGAGGTCATTGATGGCATAACGAAACAAATGAAATTTAAATTGGTATTTAAGCAGATTGCCAATCCCGTCGAACTCAATTACAATATTGCTCAGTTATAATCAGTAATACTATTTTATATGTTCAGTTATAATAAGAAACACTAATTTACATTCCACAGAATTGTCGTCAATACGTTCAGTTACCAAATACCATTGGAACAGTTGATTAGCTTCAATTAGCTTACATAGTTAGTGTAGAGTGGGCATTAAACCCCGGAAATACTGCCTAAGTTGAGTAAGCATACTAAAACATATGAACAATGAGTTCTTGAACTTTGGTTATAATTTTCTAACATAATCATCATGCTGTAGACCATCAATTTATTTTAGAAAAGCATAAAGAAAGGTCAACTAAATGCCTTCGAAACACATTTCGTTGACCTATTATGTCTGGTTTACAAATAGATTTGACTTTGGTGTACCTCACAAAAAATTGCCTCGCTATGATTTAGTAATAATATTAGGTGCTTTAATAATCAACACTTTTTATGGCAGCGAATCTTGTAAAATTATTACTTTGTGTCAGCTTGATTTCTCGTGAACGTGAGTACCCTGTTTTACACAACTTAAATCAATCGTCAAGTTCGTGACTTCTGTTTCTCCAACTTGGTAAAAACTTAGCAAAATTTACAGAAAACAGCACATATCAGCGATTTTATTGGAAATGGACGGTTGGGAAAAGTTAATTGAATCGAGTTGAGACCATGTTAGCTATTAATGTTGATATCCACTGACGATGTTATCAAAAAGCACGTGTCCCAGACAAAACCACGTCTGCAATGCACTTGTTATCGATTACGTAATCAAATCGCGAACGCGAGCTAGGTATATACAGTCACAGACAAAGTATACAATATGGTGATAAACTCGTGCGTTTCAGAAGAATTGGCACATACGTGTACACGAACAGCCCCCTTTGTCGTTTAAAACTATGTTGTAAATATACCTATTCCTATTTTACATGTAAATTCACTATCAATACAATGATGTAAATATATTCCCATTTTAAATGTTCTGGATATTGTACATTCACTATCAGTACAGTGTTATACATACAGTACATTATCATGTTTTATCTTTCTTTTGTATATTTATTTCTATCTTGATTATGTTCCATCCGCTTTGTTTGCATGTTTGTAATCTGTTTGTATTTATATTTTCAGTGTTTTTTTGGGTTTTTTTGGTTTTCCTTTTTGGTTTTGTGTATTGTTAATAAACTGTTAAAACCAGAGCTGTTTTCTGTTCTCATCAACCCGAAAACCCCTGAGATAAAGCTCCGGCTACATCAAGATAACTCTTTTTGCTATAAGATTTTCGATAAATTGCAATAAGAAAAAATTTGAAAATCCAATACAGCAGCAATTCGAATGGCAGCCAAAATGGAATCCAAAATGGCGGATTTTAACATAATCGTCATTTTGTCATGTTGGAAATGTAAACCCTACTCTTCCGGATACCTGTTACCATTGTTAATCATGTGTTTTGTACATAGGGAACAGTCCATTTAATGATTACACTTTTATGAGTTTACCGTTTTTAGGACTTCGAATTTTGTCTAACGGTTTGGATTGTTCGTATTTGGTTTTTGTTTATCCAGTTTCGGGACCACTGAGACTACCATGAAAAAGATACTAAAACTTGTTGCAAATTTCTGCATTACAAGGATGTTTAGACATATTTTACCACGAATGTTTCGCTATCAGTATCTGTCGAATAAACTAAAAAGTAATTTATTCGGGAATATTATTGACATCAACTTAAATTAGTTAAGAGGAGACGATGATCATTTGATAACCAGGACCTGGGGCCCTGTGGTAAGTAACTCGCAAATGGGGGTGGATCGAGGGGGGGGGGATTTCTCCCGAAGTCAAACATTTTTGAAAGATACCTGGTCTCTAACGTCATTTTGCGGGATGTCAGGGGTAACTGAAGGCTACTTTACTTAAATACAGAAACTGAGATTTAATACATAACATATTAAATACAGTGTATTACATTTTAGGTTTGCTGATAATACTCAGATGTTCACGATTTCGGCAGGCAATCAATTTTTTTTTTTTCACCACATAAACTATTCGTTTATGTTGTTCTATACACAAACGGTCACAAGAGCCTCAAGTGGAACGATGAACGACTGGGGTCCCGAAGCGCGATGACCCGGGCATGCTGCGGTGGCTTATAGTTTTAATTCACAAATTTTCCCCCAAAACTGAACTGACAGAATGTGATTCTAATCCAGCGAATGCCACCAGATAACCAGACCCAGAAATATCACCGGTTTTCTTCTTCTTTACGATCAAGTAACATTTTATTTTTTTAATTCATTCCAACAAATGTATTTAAAAACATCACTTAGCATACATCCTGGCCCAACTAGGATCCGGATCCCTAAACAAGTCTTCCAGCCGCCCCACCCTCATGTATTTACGAGCATTTCATATCCGCTGTAATCAGTTATATTATTCAGTGTTTCAAAATTAATTGCCTTTGCTTAACATTTTCGTTGCCCAAACTCAAACGATCGAAAGTATCGTTCATTGTTTTGATACCCCTTGTTCAGAAAGGAAAGGGCCGCAATATTGAAATTTCCTTGATAATTGTCTCCCACCGATAGTCCATTGGCCAATCATGCTATTTCATTGAGATTTCGTCTAATAGTTTGGATGCAGCGATGGCGGGTGTGGCGCCAGACAGGGTAAGCTTACTCTTCCGGACACCTGTTACCACTGTTTGTCGTGTATTTTGTACACGGTGAACAGTCCATCTGCTGATTACACTATTTTGCCTCGACCGTTTTTATTGGACTTCGAATTTTGACTAAAGGATTGGATTGTTCGTACTTGGTTTCATTTTATTTAAGTCCCTTAACACTTATATATACATGTATATATCAATTATGTATCTTGCTGTGGGAGCAAATGTGTGTGTAACTTCTTGACTTATTTCGGTATTAACTATATTGCCCCTTTAAAGAATATATTATTTGAAACCAACAGGCGAATGTTGAACTTCAACAAGCATTAGACCCTAATCTCGACGGGGCTTAGGGTATAAGAGCACATTAATGCAGTTGGCTTCCCTTAAGACAATCTAATGATAAATGAGCATGCGCCATATTTAATACATTTCCATCTCGTGATTATCCTACATTATTACCTATTGTAGCTAATACAGGGGCAATTAACTCTCCATTACCTAACTTATATTACGTGAAGAAAGAATGACGGGATTTTTACGAGCCTCTAAAACATTGTTGGGCGAAAAGTAGTGACATTTTATCATAGTTGAAATCTCTTCATAAACAAACCCAGCTGGATGGTTGATCACATCAAAACACGCCATGCAACAATTCTAGTTCTCTGCCATTAAACAAGCTACTGCACCTTACATCCCACGGGTCCATGTAACATGCAATAACTCAATTCATTACCAAAAGAGGTAAAATTCAAGATTAGGACGAAAAGGAAATGACATAATCAAATAAATAAAAATGGATTAAAATTACATGAGCACTCTATCAACAGCACGTTAAAGAAAATTAATTAGAGTAATTCCCCCTTGCTCTATTTTCACGATCTGAAAAAAACTGCTTAATGTACCATTTCTTTACAGCAATTTACATCAATGAAACATTACTTTAAATAGATTGGCATTGATCACTGCGAAGGTGTGAAGTTTATGAATGTTTGATTTTCTAAGAAGAAATGTTGTGCTATATTACTACAGATTAATATGAATATTCTATCTACCAAATTTTCATAAAATATGTCATTGAGTCAGCAGGCGTGGTATCGATTCCCGGGTTGTACAGTACGTGACAAAGAGTAGGGTCACCTGTCCAACCGTGTGAGTTTTCTCCGGTTTTCCTCCACTGCTTATTAAGACCCTATGCGCAAGCGAATTATTGAAATAAAAACGAACCATGTGTTATTCATCTGATCAGATTGCTAATTGATTTCATGTGTGCAGGGTGTTAAGAGATATTCCCTCTATTGTGTAACACACGTGTTAGTCCTGAAATGGCCTAGTTTGCGTCGAGTGGACGTTACTCCCCCCCCCCCTCCTCTCTCTACACACAAAAAATATCACTCAGTTCTTTCAGGCTTTATTCAAGGGCGTATCAATTTTGGAACTGTGTTAGGTGAGAGGTAGGGTACCCCTTCTCACCAATATGGACATTGTTATTTAGTCTCGCGCAGTGCTTTACGTGTTAGTCCATACCCTCAACACACTGGACCAGGCTTGAGTCGGGATTCGAAGCCGGAACATTCTAGATGCTATTGTTCAGTGCTTATCAACTCGCGAGTCTATTTCCTTTTTATGTATAATTTAACAAATATCATATGTCTCGTGTTCAAACCGAGCTTACATCATTCAAAGCATCGATATCTGAGAGATACCTCAATATGGTAATAAAATATAAAAATTGATAATGGTAACCACGTGGAAATACCGGTGATATTTTTTTTACCTTTATCTCTCTTTCATCTTTAATCGATTCCATATCCATATCTATTTCACCCTGTTATTATATTGCTTTATTAATAAAATCAAAACGCAACAACAACATTAATAATCATCTCTTATCTGATATCTGTGTTATTTATATAAAAAAAACAACTGGGTCGCATATTCTTGTTAATTACATACATGAAACATACGTGACAAGACGCGTGTCGCCTACCCGACTTGGTGAGTTTTCTTTGGTACCCTCCCCCCCCACGCAATATTTATGCCACCAAAAAGCTATATTTAACACCTGACAAATACACTTTTTTATCTTTAGGTGTATTATTAACAATAGAAGATTAACCGGATCTCTCATATTCTTGTAATTTATATTGAGGGTGGGGTGGTAAACGGTCTAACGCCTACGTGACCAGGTGTTAGATCCTTAGCCTAACCACATTGGGAATTGCGGAGGTCGGGTGTTCGATCCCTGCATTGGCCGAGAAAGTTCATCTCGATTTTCCGGCGTGATTTCCCCTTGTCAATGATGCAGAAGGACAGCTGCCTAGTCGTTCGGATGGGACGAAAAACCGAGGTCCTGTGTACACATTGGAGTGCACGTAAAAGATCCCTTGGCAGTTGGAATTCGATATAAGAGTAGGCCGTAGCGCCGCTGCCCGGGTAAAATTTCCCTCATAGCACTCTGTATGGCGTATGTCCGTCTCCCATTAGCCCAGGTTAGGCGCAAAAGAGTAGGACGTTAAACCCCATTTCATTTGTGGGAATTACGATCAAAGCAAACTTTGTCCTGCTTCATTAGCCCAGTCAGAGCAAAGCAGTATGTCTTTAAATCGATTTCATTTCATTTCATATAAGACTACATTTATAGGTTTCAATTATGTGTATAATAAAGTTGCCTTATAATTTAAAGATAAAACAAGTTTTCAATAAATACTATACTTAGGTAAATGTAAGCAGCTACATAGTTGGATGAAAGGTCGTGTGTTTTGCTTTATAAGAATTGTCACAAATTTATCTATGGTCTACATTAAAGGCATCACCAATAAATTGGCGCCATGGTCATCCCCTGAGCAGTGCCCTATAGACGGCTTTGCTCCCTCGGTGGTCTGATATAATAATGATATTTGTATCGCGCACTATTCAATCCACTACGGAATGCACTAGGCGCTGGAAAATGTTCTCACCTTGGGTACTTAATGATAGAATTTTCACTTATTTCACATATTCCACACAATTGATGCACTGTATCTACAAGTTTTGCATCCAAATGATTTTTAAATGATAGGTGGGTGCATCCAGTAATAATCTGCCTTCTGATCTCAATGAGCGTTTAGGTTCATACAGTGATACAAGATTTTGAAGGTAACCTTGAGCGGATTTGTTAATTAATCGATAGGTCAACGATAAGATTTTAAAGTTAGTTAATCCTTGCTCGAAGACGGAGCCCCATGTAATTTGTATAAGACTGGGGTAGTCGTTGAAGCTATGAAACCTATTCATCAGTAACGAATTACAGTAGTCGATTCTAGACAGGACAAATGATCGAGCGAAGGTTGCAGGAGCATCTTCTGTTATTATATGACGGATGGACAAGCTATTTCGTCGATGGTAATGACGTATTTTACAGACGTTGTTTTCGAAACTGAGAACTCGGTGTATCTAATTTTAGTAGATTGTATAGTCACATTTCTTAGGTAGAAGCTCTTCCTTTCTTCATCGCAGAGTTTAAGGATGTTGGATGACACTGATTGTTTAACATTGTCTAGACATCCTTCTAGATTCTTGATGGCGACATACTGGTCGGCCAGAAGTGGTTTGAAGCTGTCAATGAGCTGGGAGTTATCAGCATAAAATGATATTACGTGATTCACTCACACTGGGCATTGTACTTAGATACTTTGTAAGTGAACATTGATTCTATTTCGTAAATTAAAAGAATCATGATATCTGAATCTGACCTCGTATTGCCGTACCCAAAGGGGGCCAAAGGTAAGGGTAGAATGAAGTGATACATCGCCACAAGTATGACTATTATAAAATTAGATTTGATTTAGTGCATTCGGGGAGACGAATGGGGTACACACCCACGCGACACAAACTAGATCATTTCCGAAAAACACGTGTTCTAATTCAAATAATCGTCTTTAAGCGGTGGACACACTAGCCGAATGATTCGGCCGAATCTATCGGCGTCAAAATTCGCCTAGAGTGTCCACTGTTATTCGGGCGAATCATTCGGCCGAATCAAACAGGTTTGATATATATTGATATATTGGTGTGTCCACTTCGCCGAACCATTCGGCCGAATGTAGAATTCATTAGCCAATCTTAACTCATATCGAGAAGCCACGTGATTGTTTAAAGACATGTTTTGATCATGTGACGTAATTGACTGGTGTGTCCGCCCACTCGACCGAATGATTCGGCTAATGTGTCCACTGCATAAGGTATCTGAGCAAAACTGGCTACCTCGAATAACTCTTGGGGTTGGATGGGCGACCATAACCCCTTTCACGGACAACAGGAATCGAAATTTTACTCAATGGTAGACCTCGTGATCTTAAAGCATTCACCTCCACTCTTCCATGGAATGGCAATGATTTAGTTCAAACTAACCAAAGAAAACAGACATTTGAAACAAAACATGCATATCCAATTTACGATAGCCGAATTTTTCAAATGACACAGACGCGAACGTGTTATGTTGCAAAGGGAATTAAATATTTAGAATGCATTTCCAGATTAGAAAATATATACAGCTGTAGCCGTCAATCATACGCGAGTAAACAGAAAAAGGGAAAATCTAGATAATGAAAATCACAGTGTGTTATTGTCTTGCTTATGTGAATTGAAAATATCGATAATTAAAGACGACATTGGTACAATAAAATCACCCGAATAGGCCTAGTCGTGATAAGGATCTGAAACAGGACAAGATTCCAGTTATCTTTGAATTTTGACGCCAATGCACAATTGTCGGAGGAACAAGCTTCCCACCATGAATGACATCTCCCCCCAATTTTCGCGTAAGATTAGTAAATTTATTCTAGATGGGAAAACGAGTACCAGATAACAATAGTAATTCTGACTTGTCGGTGGCTCAGTTAATTGGGCATTGACACACAAAGCACCTCGGGTTCCGTTGCGATGTTGGCCGAAAAAGTTCCTAGAGATGTTCCATCGTGATTCCCCCTTTTTCAGTGTTGAAGAACAGGTTGTCTGACAGGGGGGGGGGGTCGTTTCAGACGAAAAACTGAGGACTCAATATCATACCCATAAATGAAACCCTGACATTTAGAATTCGGATTAAGAGTAGCCGTAGGTTCATAGTCTTGACAAAAACTCTCCCATTACATAAGATTCCATGTTTGCTGTGAGAATAAATATAGTTCCAGTGTTTGTGTCAACTTAGTATACTAAGAGACGTGTCATTCAGTATTTTTTTTATCCTTAAAAATCCATATGGGAGAAGTTATCAGCGTAAGATATTGCCTACAATTAATACCTTGTGTAATCCGTATATTTTTATCAGTTTAGAGTCTCAAAAATGTTACGATGGCTTTATTTTAGAAAGTAATTGACAAGTGAAATAACTAGATTGATGTTTCTAATAAATACCCCGCTCTGTGATCCTGGTGTAATGAAAATATTGCGTGTAAAGTCCTTCCAGACAAACACACACATATATAACCTCTAATGTCAAATGATTTCCACCAATTACCTATAAGATGCATCAAGTCTGTGCCGAAGGAAAAAAATCAACAGCAAGTCAAAATGACTTAAGAGTTACTTTACTTTTGTCACGGAGTCAAGAGATAATGCGTAGACCAAATTCAGCCTCTGGTTAAATAAACTGGAAGTCTCGGTTTCGATATGAAATTTCATCCTGATTTTTTTTTAGTTTGTTTACTCTTATCAGTGGTGCAGGATGCAGTACTTGGCATGCAGAAAACAAACTCTTTCCAGTTGGAATTCGATGATGAACCGTTTCTGCATATAATACTGCATGTCGTATGTACGTCTCCATTATGCATTTTAAAATATTTGGTTGAAGTAAGACACGATTGTGTTTGGTACGGAGAAAACCCCATAAACATAAACAAATTCCCAGTTTACTGAATGTGAATCTTTCAAATACAATTGTTGGAGCCCAAAGCGGAAATGTTTTGGATTCTAATAATTTTGTCGAATATTTAAAACAGTCTTCTATAATGTCTCAACAGCGGCAAAATAATCTATTCCCAAGACTTTATTCCACGGGAGGATTTCTTCATGACATCTTGTGTGCATGTCACCCACACCGGAATGCAAACAATGGCCTATTGAAACACACCCGAAACCCCCAAAACACATTCGAAAGCTAACAAGACAAATGTAATTTCCATGCTGGTCTGTCATTGGTAACTATACGACCATCCTGTCATTATCAAACTGGTCACACTCCACCATTGACAATAATTGAATAACAATACAACTGTGATTGGGTGTTATTAATTGATGGTGGCATATTAAAAAAACAAGCCAACAGTGAGGCTGATGTCCACCCGCCGAAATCTCTAAATAAATAGATGACACATATTAATTAACCGCACATTTATTTTTTTCATAAGTATCGAGCCATCACTTACTATCAGATAAAATGAAGATTATCTAGTCCCAAAGCATCGACCAATGGAAGCGATTAGCCCTACTTAGCTTCAGCTCGAAATGTTAATCATTGAACTCAGTCAACTCAAGACACTCACCTAATGAACATCTACATCATGTTTAACCAAAAAGAAGCAGAGTTGTTGAGCAATCTTTAGCCTAAGCAGAAAATTCTTATGTTAATGACATAATGAACACATATTCTGAGTTTCATCGTTCTCACTTCATTATAACCAAAGTTATTGTGCCCCAAAGCATCAGCCAATCAGATTGCTTATCTCTGCTCACTGTAAGCAGAAAATTTTCATCATCGAACTCCATCAAGGCATTCACCTAATGAACGCCTACACCAAGTTTAAAATTCTAGCTCAGTTAGAAAGAGAGTCATTGTGTTCTAAAGACTCGGCCAATCAAATTGCTCATCGCTCTGCTAAACCTAGGCAAACACTGTTCATTATCGAACTTAGTCGAGGTATTGATGTAATGAAACTATACATCAAGTTTCATCACCTTCGCTTAATTAGAACTTCAGTTATCTTGTCACAAAGTATCAACCAATCAAATTGCTTATCTCTGCCTACCCCAAGCAGAAAATGTTCATCTTCGAACTCCATCAAGGCATTGACCTAATAAGCACATAAACCAAGCTTGAACATTTTAGCTCAATAAGAAGGAAAATTATTGTGTTCCAAGGTCTCGGCCAATCAAATTGAAAATGCTCATTATCGAACTTAATCAAGGTATTATTGTAATGAAACTATACACTAAGTTTCGTCAATCTCGCATAATTAGAACTAAAGTTATCGTGTCCCAAAGAATCAACCAATCAAATTGCTTATCTCTGCTTACCCTAAGCAGAAAATGCTCATCTTCGAACTCCACCAAGACATTGACCTAATAAGCATATAAACCAAGTTTGAACATTTTAACTCAATAAGGAGAGTTATTGTGTTCCAAAGTCTTGACCAATCAAATTGCTTATCGCTCTGCTTACCCTGAGCAGAAAATGCTCATTATCGAACTTAGTGAAGGTATTACTGTAATGAAACTTTACACCAAGTTTCATCACTTAATTAGAACTAAAGTTATCGAGTCCCAAAGCATCAACCAATCAAATTGCTTATCTCTGTTTACCCTAAGCGGAAAATGTTCATCTTCGAACTCCATCAAGGCATTGACCTAATAAACACATACACCAAGTTTGAACATTCTAGCTCAATTAGAAACAGAGTTATTGTGTCCCAAAAAGTGTGACGGACAGACAGACAGACAAACCCATTTTAATAGTCCCCCAACTTTCTTCGAAAGGCGGGGGACAATAAAAAAAACTAGAACACTGGCTGTTTTAACTGCTGAGAGAAAAAGACGGATTTTCCAACACATTATTAATAACCATTCGATCAATGAACCAAATCGAATGGTAGTGGCATGTTTACTTATAAAACGTCAAAATGTTTTTCCTTTGTCAACATTGTTTTCTTTGGTTTTTATCACCAACATTCAGGTAAAAAAGTAACAAAAATATTGGATTACAATATCAATAAAATCTCTTGTTTAGAATTTAGAGGATTGGTATTACTTTTGATACCGCTTCATTGTACAGGTAATGTTGCTGGCTTGATTTGTCCATCGTCAATTTATCTCGTCAGAATGAGATGTCGAACAATGAAATATATTCAATTCATCGCATCTGTGTAAATACTGATCGGGATTGGGCTATTTTCGGACTTGTGTTTGTGTTAAAGATGCAACTAATACAAAAGTGTGGTTTTCAAGGGATTAAAGATCCTCCAAATGACAACCAGAGATTTTAAGCTAAGATATTACAGCTTAATTCCTGTCGTTCACTTGGGCAACAAATGCTCCGAATTATCCCGACGATTCGGCAAAAATATTGTAGAGAATCCAGAATAGCAACGAAGCAGTTACAAATAGTTTACGAAAGAGTTACGATAACTCGTGTGTAATCGACTGAAAAATATACCGGATGTGAAGGTAGGATTCAGTTACGAAGGAGATACGAATATGCCGAATACATAAAATAACCTGTATTATCCACGAATAATGGCGATAAAGCTATGACATCACAAAGTTACGATATTTGGCACTATTTGTTAAAGAATCGAAAAGGAAGCTGTTAAGCCAGGCTGACACTTGCATGACTTTTGGTCACGATTTTGTCGTGGCAAGTCGTGCCATTGTGGGGCACGAACAGTGTCGACATTGGCACGAACTGGCACGACGAGTTCACGCACTTTCTGCATGGCACGACGAGTTTGAGCAATTCGGACGGTGTCGTGATGAATTGGGCACGTAATATAAACAGGGGGCTTCACCAACCCTTGGTCATATTTGGATTGGCTGAATCATTGCGGGGTAGAGAACATGCACTGGCACGCATCGTCACGACGAGTTCACGAACAGTTTGCGCATACTTCACGACCCGGTCCCTAAATTTTGTTGTGACCAAAATTTTGAACATTTCAAAATTCTCGCCCCGACATGGCAGGCAGTCACAACGGGTTTACGCACTCTTCACGCTAGTTTACGACTAGTTTGCCCTCTAGCACACTCGAGACGTGGCAATGCGTGTCACGGAATCGTGCAAGTGTCGGCCTTGCTTTACAGACTAAAAGAATGGGCTACAAAGTGTTCACGATACATCTACCGAAATTCGTAGACCGCCCACGAAAGTTTTTGACAAACAAAAACTAACTGAATGCTCCGAACAACACGAATGGTTAAGAACCAAACAAGAATCACTCACAAACTTCAAGAACCGTCTACGGGAAAAAGTTTTGATTCGGGACGATTCGTGGATGAAAGCTGGCTATGGCATGAAAAATTTTGTTCCAAAAATGACTTACGAAGTTCAAGAAACACCTACGATCGGAAAAGTTTGGTTTCGGGACAACTCATAGCATTCTTAGTCCACGTGAAACAAGGGCATTAAAATATGTTATTTTAAAAACTATTTTTATAGATATATGGCTTATATTACCGACGCGTGGACGTGGCGTGGTATATAGTCATAGAAAAAGCGTCGTGGGGTCATGTTAGCAACTTGGGGAACATGGCAGGTAACAACGATATGAAAAATGCACAATAATCGCGTAGCGAGGTCGTTGTTGGAAAAATAATCGTGTCTGGTGTGTGGCTAGGTGAAAATTGGAGATGTTGGGGGTAGCGAAGGCGTAGCAAGTTGCCTCATTTGAGTTTTCCACTATTTCACCGTGACCTCTCCATACTCCTTCCAATATGTCTTCGTAATCACCAATTGTTGCCTCTTTGACTCAGAGCGACACGGTTTAACCCCTAACAAAGCCATCCCATAATTAAGACAATTGGAGCTTCTGCACGTATAATTGCCAGAGGCCACTAAACTGAAAATATTACCCAAGGCAAAATTTTGTTACATTGCACATCGGCGGAAATATCTTGCAAGTAGTTTATCAAAAACGTTTGAATAAAGTCAGTTTTCGTGTTAAGGAGAAAAAAGGCTTTTGATGTCTGCTTTCCGATAGAGCTAAACATGTTCATTAGATAACACCTAGCTAGATATGAAGGGAAAATAGTGAGAAATAGTATCAATATCAATCTTTGAGGAAATAAAACCCAAAGCAAGTGCTTACAGGGTGTTTATTTACACTGACGCAATCTTCGAAGCTGAAACTGAAAAACATAATACGGCCAGGGGCTATACTGCAATTTCTGTAATCGATTGAAGCTCAGTGAATGGGTTTAGACGTTTGATGAACAAAATGCTGAATCATTTGAGACTAACATATTTTCATTTTCCATGGTTACGTCTGAAAAGCCATGGTTGCCCTGGTTTTTTGCCTGATCTAAACGAGTAGTCACAGATTAATATGCAAAACTGAAAAATGAAATTATATTTCTGTGAATATTCTCGGCGAAGAAGTGAAATTTCTTTATACCGACAAAGCAATTGGGCGTTTCATGGAAATTAGCATTACTACATTCTGTTGTATCGAATGGTAACATAAAATAGAAGAAACACTGCATTTATTCCCCTCCTTAAGATACACTGGGATATCAATAAGTCAAAGTGAAAACTATAAATGTCTAGAACTAGATTGAGCTTCTGAATATTCAAACCCTAAAAATCTAATGTCATATGGGTGGTTGGTTAACGCATGTGCGAAGCATCATCAATAGATGCCACAGAGTTTAACAAAATCGTATCACCAAATCTATCGTATAACGTTCACAAGACTGTAGACGTTCACACGCAATTTCGTTATGGTTCTTTCTCATGTAGAGTTGAACCATGTGCAGATTTGTTTTTAAAAAATGACAACACTATGTGTAAACCTTGTAAAAGACAGACGTTTTTGATCCCTTCCCCCAAAACAACCATCAAAATTACGTCTGTAATGGTCCAATCAATACATTTCTGTATAAATAAGTTCCCTTACTAACTAGGTTGTTTAAGTTTCAAATTTCCATAGATATTGCGTCACTGTTTTTCTACGATAATGAGTCTACAACTGTAGAAAATAGGTCCCTCTCCTAATTTAAGTTGAGGTGGTATTTATGTCTATTTCCCTAGATTCCACACCGTGTTAGAGTTGTCTGCGTTTCAGACAGTGGCTATCAAATCCGATTCACATGTCCAGTAGACTTATTCTTCTGGGAAACGTTAAGGTTTGTGACTACTTGAACGGACTGTACTTCGGATGATTTATGCAAGAGTTAAATCTACCGACCATGTTATATCTCTGGCTTCAAATGTTATTTAAAATATCGTTACATTGACACTTGATAACTTCAAACACTTATAACTTCGACGAGAATAAGGTATTGTCACTGATGTTTTCACTTTTCACCAACTATTTCTGAACACTTTATAAATGGCAAGCCCTCTATACAACTCTTTCTAAACGCATCTTAAAGGCAAACAATGTTGCAAGCAATCCATAGAAGATAATTAAATGTCTAAAGCAGTGGCCATACCCAACGACAATCTTCAGTATTCAATAATTTAATAAACCAGTGGTGAATATAAATACGGAGAAAAAATATCCCAACACTCATGTTTAATTCTAATGCAGGTATTTGATATGTTAGCTATTTTATGCCCTGGAAGGTGACCAATCTTCCCGAACTGCCTTGAGGAAACGCTTAACCAGCAAAGAAAGACCGTTTGGCTACGTGTCTTTCCAGTAGCTTTTACGGGCATGTACGCCAAATGTTCTTTTCACAGCCGTTCTAGCAGCTTTTACGGGCATATCATATGGGAAACAGAATATTTGCGTTATAAAATTCACTTGAGCGTACAAGCTTCCGCGTGGTCTGTGGCGCATAAAGATGATCTCCAGCACGTTGACTGCTTACAACATACACAAGAAGATAATCACAGATTAGTCTGGCAAAGTATAATCTGGCCATCCCCTGATAATTTTGCTCAAACTTTGTACATGCCATAAATAAAACAAATGTCTACTTCGTATCTGTTTTTAATAGTCCCTAAAGACCCTGCATAATGCTTTTACTCTGCCATCATCTTCTTTATCATTGTGTTGATTAACTGCTTGGTTTTCTTTTCTGATTGGTTTATACCCAAAAAATAAAACGCATGGAACATAGGCAATTAGGAAAATGTTACTGTCCCAGAAGACGCAGATAGACATAGACGGCAACTTATCTGAAAAGAAAACTTGGATATTGACCATATCTAATAGGGATGCCTTCAAGACATTTGACATTTTTTCATGTTCACAATATGCTTTTCCGGACACGCATTATATATATATCTCAGAAAAAGAACACGGTAAACGGGATTCATCTTCTCAGATCTCAATGATTCACACCAAAAAGAGAATCTATATGCTTCATCTAACTTTACATCCATACTTTTAAGACCCTTCAGTGTTACATTAACCAGATATCGGAATAAAAAAACAACCAAGGTCCACCCAACTCCAGCCACGTTATATCATCTTCGCATAAATGGCGTGTCACAAAATGAGTAATTTGGATCCACAGTGGAAGGAAGTTGAACATTGCCCAATACTGGTAACGGAGGAATCATCGCAAATAAAGGGACTTCTTAACACCTCCGTTCTGAAATGAGCACAGGCTTTGTTTGCCAGCTGTACGTAGCTACTGCACGTATCTATATATACTCGCCCAAAAAAGAAACGCAAAGTTCCATTTCGTCGTCGGTATATCCTCGCTCTACCATCGCCTTGTTGCAACCAGAACCTCGGCACGTCCTGAACCAAACTGCTCTCCAGTGTTGCTTTGTCCATACCGTCAGTGCCTGATCCATTAAAGTTGGATTTCAAGGTGTTGGCGCGTTTCAAACAGAAGCTCTAACGGGGACGTCTGGCTCGTTATTCGGTTTCACGGAGGCGTTTACCTACTGTCTGGTACGAGATTCTACGCCATCCGGGAATTGCTGCTGCAGTAGAGGTCGCTGTTGAAAACCATTTACGCCAATGACGTAACCGGAAGTGACGATCAAGGACAGGTGGGGTC
Organism: Patella caerulea; assembly: GCA_036850965.1. Classification (NCBI taxonomy): domain Eukaryota; kingdom Metazoa; phylum Mollusca; class Gastropoda; family Patellidae; genus Patella; species Patella caerulea. Next base: position 19,346,470 of record JAZGQO010000021.1, read on the forward strand.
ACTCTTGTTTTGCCTTAGGTAGGGCGGTAACGTGTTGAAATTTGTTGTCGGTACCCATCCCAAAGGCGAGAAATGGAACCAAGAGAAACATTCAGCAGCCTGGCTACATCTGTCTTGGATTCACCTGCTTGTAATCGTCCAATAGCGTTGTTGTGTTTGTCTTCGATAAGGTGTGGCATCATTTGGTTCGTTGAGTGTTTACATGTGCAACTGATTTGGAAACCGAGAACCCCGGGATTTTAAAGACCTTAGATCTAGGTTTCATGCGAAAAACTCGCGAAGTTGTTAAATTCATGTTTCTTGATGCAATCAAGCGATAACAAATTTCGACAAAAAGGATGACCAGTCAAAATTAGTGACCCTACCTTTAAAATCAATAATGAATTTCTTTTATCCATACATAATGGCATTGAAAACAAGTAAGATTTACCGAAACAACGACCTCGTTCAAATAAAAAATTGATGAAAAATGGGTTTTGCGTTTCTTTTTTTGAAGAGTATATGTCACTTAGGATCTTGGTACACTCCCACCAGTGTATTTACTACCCCATCAGGGCCTAAATAAGATTAAATTCTCAGAACACGGATTTAAAGTCCGCGTAGCCGTCGTCGGCAAAGCTGACCGCCCGCAAGCGCCGGAGTCGCGAAGCGACCTGGCGGGGGGTCTGGAAAATTTTGAAAATTTAGAGCTTGAAACCGGTTTCTGTGGACTATTCTGATGCAGGTTACATAAGAAATTATATTGTCGGGAGTAGCTTATTTCGCATGAAAACTCAGCACTAGGAAGACAACACACCACTTTCGTTACGATAATACAGAACTTTAATTCAATTTCTACCATTCTTACATCAAAACTCAAATCCCATGATATGAATCCTAATTACCTGAAATGGACGATCAATTAGTATTATTTATTTGCAAGTGATGTCAATTATTCAATCAAATTAAAAAGATAGGCTGGCACTGCCAGGCAGGATACGCCCACATTTTTGAGAGATGGATAGAGAACAAGCAATACCGAAAGTGATTTTTCCTACATCATTAAGTCCTGTATTTCATACTGTATTGGGAGCAGCCATTTTGTTGGTCAGTTCCAGTCTTATATTCATGAAATTCGATGCCGACAATGATTATGGTGTGACGGTACACAACCTAGAAATGTGACTTTTCGTCAAAATCGGATAAGAATTGTGACCTGTAGAGAGTCCACAACCATGATATACCATACAAACGGCGACCATTTCGTCCGGCAATTTTGGTACAATTTTCACGAAGTTCGAACTTACGGTGCAACAGTAATATAATCAGAGTTTTTTTTATATATAAGATAATAATTGTTCGAGAGATAGACAGAGAACAAGCAATACCGAAAGTGATTTTTCCTACAATCAAAGGCCAAGATTCATTAAGTTACAATTTGATATGCGCAAATATCGAAAAGAATAAAGATCTTTAGGTTATAAGCAAGCATTTCCGGTTTCATCAAAATCAAATTAAAATTGTGACCTCTACAGGGGCCACAACTTTGACATACCATATTTTTACACTGTTCCCGTACAAACGGCGGCCATTTTTTCTGGCAATTATGGTCCGATTTTCTCGAAATTTGAACTCAAACTTCCGTAGGATAATAATTGTGACCTCCAGAGGGACCATAGGCGATTTTTCGGACAATCAGGGGCCATAATTCAAGAAGTTACGATCCGATATGCGCAAATAACGAAAGGAACCAAGATCTTTGGGTTATAACCATGCATTTCAAGTTTCATTAAAATCGAATTAAAATTGTGACTTCTACAGGGTCCACAACCATGATATACAATTTTTTAAAAGTATTCGCGTACAAACGGCAGCCATTTTGTATGGCAATTTTAGTTCGATTTTCCCGAAATTCGAACTCCACCTTCCTTATGGCTTAACGGTAATATAATCAAACGTTTTTTTCAATCGGATAATAATTGTGACCTCCACAAGCTAACAAGCTAAAAAAGGCGATTTTGCGTATAATCAGGGGCCATAATTCAGGAAGTTACGATCCGATATGCGCAAATATCGAAAGGAACCAAGATCTTTGGGTTATAACCATGAATTTCAAGTTTCATCAAAATCGAATTAAAATTGTGACCTCTACAGGGTCTACAACCTTGATATACCATTTTTTAACAGTATTTGCGTACAAACGGCGGCCATTTTGTATGGCAATTTTGGTCCGATTCTCCCGAAATTCGAACTCATCCTTGCTTAGGGTGTAACGGTGATACAATCAGACGGTTTTTTTAAATCGGATAATAATTGTGACATCCAGAGGGACCACAAGCTAAAAAGGGTGATTTTTCCGACAATCAGGGGCCATAATTCAGAAAATTACATTCCGATAGGCGCAAATATCGAAAGGAACCAAGATCTTTGGGTTATAAACATGCATGTCAAGTTTCATCAAAATCGGTTCAAAATTGTGACCTCTATAGGGTCCACAAGCTAAAAACGTGATTTTTCGTACAATCAGGGGCCATAATCCATGAAGTTTTGATCCGATACATGCCAATATCGAAAGCAGCCGAGATCTTTTGGGGATAAATCCATATTTCAAGTTTCGTCCAAATCAGATAAGAATTGTGACCTGTAGAGAGTCCACAAACAAATTGTGGACGGACATAAAAATGTGCGCGTATAACAAAACGCACGTCAATGACGTCATCTCTGTGCTGCTTTAGCCTCACTGTTCCGTGAGATTTACTATGCATTCTGACTAGTAAGTTGACGCTGCTGGCGCTCTACTGCTCACTCGACTCACCCGAGGACCGAGGTAGTCGCGAGTGAGCGCCAAGTGATCTGATCTGATCTGTGCAACTGACCACACCACAAGAAGAAACTAAACTTTTTTCAGAGCACGGTTTTCTTATTTTCGAAGCACGGATTTTTCATTTCGAGGCACGTTCGTGCTCCAAGGCACGTTATAATAGGCCCGGCTACCCTTTCCCACTGACATCTGGGTGAAAACTAGTAATAATTACCCATATTGCATGTGTAATGTGTATCATTGTGATTGTCACCATTGTCGGCTATAACCTGGAGTGGTCAAATTATAAATTTGTCTGGGGACGATATAGTAAATGGTAGAGTGTGGAATGGAAAGTATATTAATCAAAGACTGATTTTTAAATTAGTGTTTATCAAAGAGTCTCGAGTCTGTGTATATTAACTTGTAAGACGGTTAACCGAATATTTTACCAGACATAGATAGAGACCATATTGTTTCCAGATAGCACACAATCACCATGTAACAGATCGTCTTTATAAAGGCTTCCATAACAATTTTAACTGTAATTAAGCATTAAGAATTGACTCAGTTGAATCCATTTATAATTATTATTTGATTAAGGCACCCTGTCCATTGTCTAGTCTTAATCAAATTTGGTACACTATTGACCATGAATTAATAAGGAAATGTGTTGGATTGAACTGGAATTCGAGCTTAATCTGGAAAGGAATAATTATTTCTAAAAAGATCAATTGCGCTCGAAACCAGCTTGTCCATGAATACGCACCGTCGTGATCGACTGATTTTAAAATGGTCATTTTGTCTTAAATATTATATGTTAGGTTTAAATATTTTCACTATATGTTAACAACATCAATATTTTCACTATCAGTTAGCAGCATCAATATTGGTTGTCATGTAATTCGTGTTTTGCATATTTTGAATATAACAGGGATATACAAAAAATAACAAAACACATGGGGATGGGGCAAATAGTTAGCGCGTATGCGTTGTATCATGAAGTCCTACAATGAATCAACTGGCGTGGTTTTGATTACTCGGTTGTCGTAAGTGACAAGGAGTATGATCGTCTGTCCAGCTGCGTGGACTTTCTCCAGTTCCTCCGGTTACCTTTCACTGCAATAACCCACGTGCAAGTGAATTATTGAAATAAATTTAAATCATTTTTTAGTCCCAAAATGACCTGGTTTGTGTCGCCTCGTCTCTCTCTCTCTCTCATCACAGATACCGAGTTTTCAGTGGGTAGATCAAACCTTTTATATCACCGCCTACTGTTTTAACCAAATGGCTCTCTTCCATGTTTTCGGTCACTTGCACCCATACTACCATTGTCTCGTCTAATATGAAACTCCTACACAGTTCGTTTGATTCCATTTCTAATCTAAATCTAAATCAAAATAACCAAAGGCTTCTTACTCTAAACTCCGTCTTACGCTCAATTTTTATCAGCATGTGTCGCAAGGTAAAAAAACATAAAATATTTATAATGCAGGTGTTCTCTTGGCGAGATAACAAAATAATGATTTTACCCTTTCAGAAAATTGAAATTCTCTCGCTATCCCATTAAATAATTCATTTCCCGATTCAGCAGATATATAAAAAGAAATCAGTGACTTACAGATACTGGAAATCACGTTGATATCTCGTGGCGACAGTTTATAAGAAAATTAAAATGTTATGCACTTCATGACATCGTTTTTACCTTTTGTTTTAAAGATAATCGCAACATTGATTTGCATTTCGTGTCTCTATATTATTATATCTCGAACGTCAAGACATTGACCACATACGTCTTGTGAACAAACACGCCAATCATTGTCACGCATGTTCATCATATATCTATCTGTATATGAATCCCATCAAGAATTCAAAACTAAGTAAATATTTTAGATTTGTGTTGGGAAATAAAATGAAATGGGGTTTAACGTCCTACTCTTCTGCACCTAACCTGGGCTAATGGAAGCCATACAATGTGCTATGAGGGAAATTTTGCCCGGGCAGCGGGGCTACTGCCAAGGGATCTTTTACGTGCACGTCAATGTGTACACGGGACCTCGGTTTTTCGTACCATCCGAACGACTAGACAGCTATCCTTGTCAGACACTCCGTTCTGCATCACTGACGAGGGAAACCACGTCGTATTGTGTCAGGACATGACCTAACAACTCCATTGGAATATTATGTATTTAATATGAATATGTATCATTATTTCTATGGAAATAGTTCATGAATAAATGACATGGGCCTTTTTAGTTAAAATTACAATTTCATATTTTTAAGTTCTATTTTTAAAATGTATTAAAACAAAGCCTTAAAATCGATGGTATCTATAAACAGTCCTAACGTGTTAAAGAATAATCTTTTAAAATCCAATAGTTCACTTTTGCCAGTTGAGAAATACTTCATTTAAAACTTCAAATTCAAACGTTTGAGCAAAAGACATAGAAATAATTATATTTTGACTTTCTTAGAAAATATGAGACTCTCGCTTTAACAAGCATACAGCCAGCGTGGGGTTGTAAAATGTGCTGACGTGCTTTATAAATGATGAGTACATGTACACCAATTAAAGTTCTCAGCTTTCAATACAACCCATTAACCCATTCCCACGATCGCGTTTATAAACAAAAATTATTATATCGAATTATCTGTGTCAGATAAAAAATGATTGTGGACCGAAGGAAACCTTTGAGACTCCCCGAGACATAAGTTCAAAACTCATGTCGCCATGATACCGAAATTAAACCTAGTGCTGATATTTGACACTGAACATAAACGCCATTTGGATGTCTGATCGGAATTGTCACACCTTACTTGATGAGCATTTAATTGTCATACCTGCTTGTAATTGTCATGTCTACTCGATTAATTCTAAATGCCTCCGTATAATCTATGTTTTCCACCCAGAAACTTGCATTTCTTTCATCAAAGATTCTCGCAGTTGGGGGAGGGTGGGGGGCTTCTCGACGAGTACTTAGTGATATCATTTATTACATAGAACATATTTAAGAGTCTAGAATGTTGAAAAATATAAGAGCTGTAAAGATATCCCCGTCCCATTATTCTCAACCTTTGGTTGGCTGTTGATATAGCCTTTAAATTCAGATTAGTTACATTAGCTCTTGTTCAATTATTAATTCTGTATGAAATATGACCAGACGACATAAAATCCACAGCAACCAGCAATATATCCGGAAAGCCGGAGCTAAAAATACGGTTCAAATCTTTGTTTAAACGTCTGTGAATATGGTTCTATAATGAAAAGATGTAAAATCGTGTTTACACAAGGAATGCAATCCAGACTCGGACTGGAATAGGAAATCTCTTGGCCAATGGTAAATAATAAAAGCCTTGTTGCATTATTGTCGGTAATTAAACTTACTTCTTGCAGGGGTCTGGCCATGTAATGTTCAAAGGCAGTCAATTTTCAACCATCTTTCTAAAAGTTATTGGAATTGACTCAGAGAAAACAGGGAGATCGAGGTTAAAATGGTTGATGAATAACAGTCCTTCATTAAACCGCATTAAATGCTCAGCGATCAATCGGTCGTGTAAATACTGTTTAAGTAATGAGGTGTATCCACAGTATAGGAAATCAAATTTTAAAAAAGAACAATTGGATTTAAAGTAATCCAAGACATATTTTTTGTGATCAAATGATAAAAAAACTTATGTCATAACATCATGAATTTTTGCTGATAGAGTCGATCCTGAAAATCTGCCGAAGTTTCGTTGCAGTTGAGATATGAGATATTACCTGGAATGTAGACTTGTTAAATAAGCACTATTTCTTAATCGAAAACAATCTCCCCTCTCTAAATAGCGTTTTGCCTGTCTCCATTTGTATCCGGAACCTAACTCAAAAACTATTTATGTTTACACGAAACTCTGTTACATTGGTATTAATATGACATAATGTATTTGTTTTGTTTATTTCAAATCATGAACTATTTATTTGCACTTAAATATTAAATCAAATAATTAATGGTAGACACAAATTAATATGTAGACGTATTAACAGTTTACTCAAGAATCAAACTAAAAAACTATTTTATATTATTGCACTAAACTTTATACACCGCCAGTTTTGGTAAATCCTACCTAATTCAGTAAAATGCTTCTAGTATTTTCTTACGGTTTTATTATTTTAATCTTGAGTTGTTTCTTATTGTGAAACTGGGATTGGAGAAACTGAAAAAAAAGAATTTATATTAAACAGTTTATAATTTTTGTCTTTCTAGCTCAAAGATTCAATGCAAACAAGAGAAGCACACCTCAGATGTTCATTGTAAACATAGTAGAAGCCGGTAGGATAAGCCATTTCATCATGGTTCTTTTTTGACAATCTCCGTCTTCAGTAGTCCAATGGTAGCTGAACAGTTGGACGTTAAACCACATTTCACTGCATTTCATTTTTGGACATTCCAATAATCACAATCTTTTAACGACAAAGAAATCCAGCATATGAAAGGCATCTCGTCAAATTCAACTCGCGATCATGAATAGTTTCCCCAAACCTGTTAGACAATGTAAATTCGCCATCGATTCTAGACCTAAAAAGGAAACAAATTGCCATACAGTTGGTTGGGTGGAAAATATTTTGCTCCAAACAGTCGAACTACAAATTTAGCTCGGATTTTGTCTGTGAATGTTATTTAGATCAACAGTTTACCAAATATGGTGGTGGGCATTGTATGATTCTTATTCAAATTACAAGATGACTCCCACCTTAAACAACTTTTGAATATACATGTATATCTAATGCCCCGTACAGCTGTGGACACAGGATATTTTTTATGGGGACCCAGGTGGAGGATATGACTTCCTCCGAGGACCCCATCTGGATCTGCCAGTACGTCCGGGATATATAAAATGAACACAAAGCGGGAACATTACTAGCACTCCCTTTGCACTAGAAGACACGTCATATAAAGCTAAGCCGCGTCGCCCATAGACAGGACGTAATAGCGGATGACAAAATGTCGTGAAAGACAAGAATTTCTTGGGAAAATCATCTGCATTTCGATTTATTTCTCACGCCAACCGGATCAGACAGAAGTCTACCAAGATCTTATTACATATTTTTTTTTTAAAAAACAATGTGTTACATTCATCATAGTGACCTCCCCATGTTTTAATGGAATAAATATAACAAATTATTCGACATAAACCAATGCGTGAGTGGATGAAACCTATATAAAAATGGGAAATTGTTTTCTTTACTGGGAGTCGGTATGTCGGCAAATTACTTTGGTATTAATATGACCTGCGGTAATTTAAATTTTATTTGCGCTGGAATATCCAATTAAATAAACTATGCGAAAATAAAAGTTAATTTGTAGACTTTTAAACAGTTTTTTAAGAACTAAAAAGTGAGTATGATTACCATAATATAACTATTTCAATCTAATATGAATATATAAACTGCTTAATGTCGGCTACATTCTAAACTGAATTACTCTCAATTCATGACTTTCTGAAATAGATAAAGAAAAACAATAAGAAATGTCCCACGTCTTATGGGAGTCTCGTGTTTGACTCGCACACCGGCGGGAAGTCCTATGTTCGATTCTGCTGTTAGCCGAGAAAAATCATCGGGATTTTCCGGCGAGGTTCCCCCTTATTAGATGTGCCGGACCCAGGGCCCGTCAAGGGACAACGAATAGTGCCAGTGCACACATTTTCCTCATACCACACTGTATGGTGTTGGCCGTTTTCAATAACCCAGTTTCACAGAATCCCTTTTATGTAAACGTGGAATAATCCCCCCACCGGAAATAGATAGTAATAATAAATAATGCCATAATTCCAACTGCTATCCACGGAAATGCAGTTTCAGACTATCATTATCCCTTCTTTTTTTGATATAAGGATTGTCATATTTACCAATATATAATCAAATTGGTTTTTTTAGTCAGGTGGGCCGATAAGACAGTGGCCCAATTGTCTCCTGATGTTGGCTGAGGAAGTTCCCCGGAATTATAATACCTTGTTAGTGGTACAGGGAGAAGGGCCTGGCATCGAAGAGTGTCTAGTAAATTGGACGAAAACTCGAGTTCTTGTGTATTCATTTGTGTGCACGCACCGGAATCCTTGGAAGCTGGAATATAACTAAGAGTTGACCATAGCGCCGGTGACCAGGCAAAATTTACATCATATCAAACTGAACGGTGTATATAAACCCAGTTGGTGCAGAAAAGTAGAGAGAGAGAGAGAAATGGGGTTATCGTCCACTCGACACTATCTAGGTCATTTCGGGAATAACATAATTTTAATTTCATTTCAATAATTCGCTTGCGCGTGGAGGTCTTTAACAATGGGAGGAAATCAGAGTACCCAGCTGGATGCAGGAAAGTAAGCCTTAAAGCGAGAATTCCATATTTTCTAAGAACATCAATGTCTTTTGCTCAAAATATGTTGCCAACTCGCTATTATACGATCATAGGAATTATTTTCCACATTTATACATCCTTCACACCGGAATTAATAACACAATTATCTCCCTTGTTTGTCTACCCCCACTTATCCATGCAATAGCTATCTTTAAACATTTGAATTTGAAGTAGGACTGTTTATAGATACCATCTATTTTAAGGCTTTATTTTAATACATTTTAAAAATATAACTTACAAATACGAAATTGTAGCTTTAAACGTCATTTAGGGTCATTGCTGTATTTGAATTGAAATCATCCCCATCCAAAATAACTTTGAAGGCGTCTTATGGGGATTTAGTGGACAATTAAAAATTGGTGAAAACCCTTTCTCTATTATAAAGCACCTACATATCCATTAATATTTAATACAAATACTGGTAAGAGTTATAATATATATCATTATATACCACTGCAGACCTATGTGTCTCCTGTTTGCAGAATAGATAGATTGACAGGGCAACGTCCGCCAATTGATCTGCATCATCACTCATCAACACAGCTTAATCAAGTTATAAAGAGAGCTCGTCTGTTAATTAGAGGAGGATGGCATGTAGTTATTCCCCTTTGTATTCCAGCGTAAATAAATATACGATGGCCATCCATCACTGTCATGTGTAATTGAGATGACCTCTGACCCTTATAGGACAGATACTAATTTAAAGAACAGTTGATGTGTTTATCGCTTATTAATTCAATACATCTGCTAACCATACTGTGATCATCATACTTTGAAATTCATTTCAAGGGTGGAACTTTCAGGATTTTAGACCAACTCTCCAGATCAATAGGCGTATAGACTTTCCGACCATACGCAGTGGATAATAGCCTGTCATAAAGCATATCGGTCCGCAAATTATTACACAAGTTTTGATTATCTGCTGATATCGCGCTGAGATATTTTTGGCTTGTAAACTGGCATTCAGCAATGGCATAAATATATTTAAGTGGCCTTATGCGACATTTAGAGAAAGGAGTGAACTTTCGTGCTTCAATAGTTCAAAAACAGATAATGAAAAATGAATGCATTGAAAATTTCAGCTCTGTTGCGATAATAAACTAAAATAGATAATGAAATATGAATGAATTGAAAATTTCAGCTAAAGGATGAATGCATTAAAATATCTGGTTAATGTAACTCTTCCACACTTAAAAGATTCTACTTTTTTCATGACTTGAAATAGCATTGTTTGTTTACAGTATGTGACGATTTGGTCAGCGGATCTTGTGCATTAAATTAATCTTCACACGGGCCTTTAAGGACGTATATTAAGATTTTTGGAATGCTTTGTGTTCTTTCTTTTAAATAGGTGGAAGAGTTTATCACCTTTTCCCAAATGCGTCAGAAACACTTCCAGAAGCACCACGTTTCGACAAATATCCCGTTGTCATTTCAAGCACAATGGCGTATACTAAATGTCATTGTGCTTGACAACAATAAGAGGATACTTGTCGAAACGTCGACGGACTTTAGGAATAATATTAGTGATTGTCTCCCATAAAAGCTGTGTTCTGTTAATGTGTTTTCCGAACGCTATATGCCACTCATATTAGACGTAATCAACATGTAATATTGTTTTAAAGTCATCATTAATAGTGAATTACGTCACGTTATACCCCACATAGATAATGGTACAGTTATTCAAAAGGTACTAATAAAATATTGTTTTAAAGTCTTCATTAATAGGTTATTATTGCGTCATTGCAGGAAATTGTTGGATTTGGCGGAATAATTTTAATGGATATAAAATGGGCTCTTAACAGCTGTGCAAGAACATGAACACATCCCATGTGAGTTTGCTTTATTGTTTAAATGCCGGTGTAAGATTTATAACATGTCGACACGAAACGACAAAAAACCCAACCCAACTTAAACGAAACCTTTTACCAACCGATTGAAGCATTCATTTTAACAGAGATGTAAAATAGGGAATCTTTTCTTTTTCCTCTTAAAAATACATTCCGTAATTTATAGGCTATTAAGACTAAAAGATGCGAGTTATTGCATGTCGTTGGTTTTGAGTACATTTATTGAAGCAAGTATAAAATTCAAGGGAAAGTGGTTTTCTTCTTACGTTTAGTTGGAAACAAATTAATTCAGTCTGTAATAGAGCGAAATGGAATTTGTAATCCTGCTCTTTGTGTAGTTGTTCCGTTTAAATGAAATATCGATAAACAGTTAAAATCGGTAGAAAGGTGATTTGTGGGCGGGAAGGTGGCCTCCGGTGTTTACGGTTTTGATTGGGTATGTGTGTGTGCGAGAGGGGGTGGGAGAGTTAACTTTCACTCAACACAAACTAGGTCATTTCGGGACTTGCATATAGTTCAATTTTATTTCAATAATTCGCTTGCGCTTAAGGGTCTTTAGAAATGGGAGGAGACCCTAGTCATTGTCACGTACAATCGGGGAATCGAAACCACACCAGTTGACTATATGACAGACTATATAATGCAGCCCGCGCACGCTAACCATTCGGTCATTCACATCAACTGGATTATTTGTAAAATAATAAGAATGCGTAGTTTGTACATAAATTGACAAGATTCTAGAATATAATTATATTTTAGCCACCCCACTTTAATAAAATACATGTTTTCTGAAAAAAAAAATCAGATAGGCTACAATTTGCCTAGTGTTGTTATCTACTTAAAATAAATGTATTTTGGTGCAGATTAACCAAATTTTATCAAATTTTGTACGTTGTCATAGAGATAAAGGGATTTGAGGGTTTTGTAATCCCTTGCTAACTACACTAGTACGGGCCTGTAGCCAGCAAATAAAATTGGGGTGGGGGGGGCTACATAATGTTTTGTAGGGCTGAGGATGTGGCCGGCTAAGAACACTGCTAAGAAATCATTATTTCGCACTAGTTGAATCTGCAAAAAAAGTATCAACCCAAGAATGGTTCAATTCCGTTCATATTTACTATGGTCAACTAAAAACCTATCAACATTTCACGGTTGAATGAACCGTGAAGAATTAGATATAGTCCGAACAAATACAAATGACAATCCACGGCTATAAGTTGTTATTAGTCAAATTCTACACCCATGGGATTTTCACAGTCAGTTCTATATAAAATGGGTAGACATTTGTATGTCTTTATTGAATTACATACAATCAAATGAAATACAATTGAGTGAATTGGCGAGGTTTCGCTCTGAACCTTGCACGTGGCAAGGTGTAGGGTGGAATGTTCAAATTAGTGGATTTTCTCCGGGTGACCGTATGTTCATAATTTGTTTCACTTTTATAGTTTGGAATTTCGTTTTACTTGCCCATACGACACCATGATCTGGAAGAGTTGTTACCATTGACGTGTTCTGAATGGTGTGAGGCATTAGCCAGTCAAACGGTCTGTTACGACCAGCTTTAGGCGTGGTTTGCACGGAACTGTGGGTAGTCCATTGGTGACACCAATGCTGTTTGATTAATCAAATGTCTTACATCATAGGGTCAAAAGTTTCGTATGACCTCTGACGTGACCTTTTAAAACAACCGACCAGATCTGCATGTAGTATAGACCATCGAAAGTATATAAAAAACGACGAAACTAAATATAGATTTGTATTTTGATCAGATTATCCCGAATGACATAGATTGTGTCGAGTGGGCGTTATACAAACCCCGCCCCCCACTTCCGCATCAATTTCATTCTCTCTCAAATAACCTGAGAAACATTCTCATTGACAGATCTTTTAATAAGTAATTTTAATAATGTTCGGTTGGTGTACTTTTATTGTTAAAGTCTTTCTTCCCGTAGAAATTCCTTGTTATCACTAAACTTAGATATCAAGGTGTTTGACCTAGGGAAATTAGATATCAAGATGGTGTTTTCGCTAATCGTCTAAATGATTTCTAGGCAGGAATAAATATTGTCCAGGTAAATCACAAATAGTGACGAGTGTCGTGTATCATGCTGAACATGTTTAATTTACTTATCTCGGGCGCTTACACAAATCGCTGTTGTACTCAAAGTCCAGAAATAGAAAAGATTAATTCGTGTTATAGTACGTTGACTATAATGTGGACGTCATAAGCCTGTATTAATTTTTATGGTTCGCGGGGATCAACATCTGATCATTTTGGTGACATCGTCATGGATACGTGCCATTAAATACAATTATATTGTGTGAATGCAACCACTGGAAAGAGTATGAATAATATTGTGCCTCAAGTAGGTGAGCATCACAGAATTAATTGTTTGTTGACATCGTACATGTTTTTACTGGAATACGCCCTTTAATCATGTTGTATACTCTGATTCATGAATAGTATTGGTTCGACGAAAACTCGATACAAACCAAAGATAAATAAATGATTGATGAGTAGAGGGAAACCATATCGCGTGACGTGGAAGTGGGCTTGAGTTGTATTTCGCTTTTCCTGAAAATTATCTTCCATTCTAAATTGTTGTTGATACATTCCGCAATTAGACGAACGGACAACAAATTACATGTTAACAATGTGGTTGTATCTTTTGTTCAAACACATACGTGTATACATATGGGGACCTTACAGCAACTAGTTTCTTTGGTTCTTGGGGTTTTTTTTTTTGGTAAACGCATATTAAACAAATCAAAATGAGCGAAAACGTAACTTACATACATAAATATGCTATATCCTTATATGGGCTCAAATTAACCATGATACAATTCATTCAAATTAGGGAGGAAGAAATTCTCAGGCAGTTTGTAAGCGATTTTCAAATGTCGCCATATTGCAAATAAGGGATGTAGAATTTCTCAGGCAGTTTGTAAGCGATTTTCAATTGTCGCCATATTGCAAATTAGGGAGGAAGAATTTCTCGGGCATTTTGTAAGCGATTTTTAATTGTCGCCATATTGCTAAAAAAAAAAGTCCTACTGTGCACATCAATGCATCATACCAAAAAAAGAATTGACAATCGGCGACAAAGAGGGTATGCTTGATTCACAGTCCAGAACGTCCCGAATTGACAGAATTCCATTCGAATGACGTGGAATTCAGTACTGTCAGTCCCGAATCGGGCGTGGTGTGGGTAGAATCGTGACGTAATTATTATTATTATTTTATTATTATTATTATTGTCAACATTTATATAGCGCACGCTTTCACAAAATGTGTTCAGATGCGCTGTACAATATACTTTACATAAAAATTAAAACATATTTTTAAAATCTATAATAATTGTATAAATTAAATCATATTTTTAAAAATCTATAATAATTGTATAAATTAAATCATATTTTTAAAATCTATAATAATTGCATAACTTAAAACAGTAAAAATAAATCTATAAATACCAAAAAAATAAATAAATCTATAAATTAAAAGCTTGTTTAAATAAAAGTGTTTTCAATTGCGATTTAAAACTCGATAATGAGGTAGAACTTCTGAGACTAAATGGGAGCTTATTCCACAGTTTAGGGGCCTGCACTGTAAACGATCGTTCACCGTAAGTTTTCAGTCTAGCTGTTTTACAGACAAGAGAATAATGATCACTTGATGACCTCAATGTACGAGTAGGGGAATAGACATCTAAAAGGGACGATAAATACAACGGTGCCATATGATTTAAACATTTAAAAGTTAAAAGAATGATGAATAAATTTAAAAATCCCCGAGCAACAGCAAGACAAATAGATTGTAGGCAGTAGAGATTATTTAATTGCACAACGTTTCGGGTGACAGTACCCTTTTTCAAGTGATCACTTCAACAATGCGGGACACCGTTTTAGGTCCAAATCATCGCGAAAACGTCGCGCAATACTTTTTTCATCTACTTCTTACCGCCCCGCCAGTATCAGTTTTTGATCCAGTATCCAGATAGATGCCGAAGCCTGTCCAGCTTCTACAGTTTTTAAGGGAGTGTTCGCCGTCCGCCTCTTTTCCGTCTATTTAAAAGAATGATCTTATATTGAATTCTAAAAACAATGGGTAACCAGTGAAGTTGAATTAAAACGGGGGTGTTATGATCATTATATTTACTTTTGGTAATGAGTCGAGCTGCCGCGTTCGGAACCTTTTGCAGTTTATCAGTGAGACGAGATGGTAAACCAATAAGCAACGAATTACATCGATCTAATCGTGATGTAACAAGCGCTTGAACAACAGTTTTGATGGACTCAACTGGCAAATTTTTACTTATTTTACTTATATTCCTCCGTTGAAAATAACAAGATCTGCAAATATTACTAATTTGTTTTTCCATGGATAGTTCACTGTCAAAGATAACACCGATGTTACAGGCTGAAGATGTTGGGATTATTTCATGCTCACCAACTAAGAGTGACACATCTTTATCAAACATAGACACTAAACTGTTTGATCCAAAAAGAATATATTCAGTCTTTTCGTCGTTCAGTTTAAGGAAATTGATTCCCATCCATACGCGAATTTCACTAATACATTCTTCAATTTGATGTTTTGATGTATTAAAGTCTCCAGACAGAGAGGGTTTAAATGACAGATACAGCTGAGTGTCATCTGCGTAAAGTTGGAACTGGAGACCATGTTTCTCAATAATTTTGGACAATGGGGTGGTGTATATACTGAACAAAATTGGACCTAAAACTGAGCCTTGGGGTACACCGAAGCTCAGATCTTTTTTGTCAGATTGTTTGTTGTGTATAATGACAGATTGGGAACGATTTGTTAAATAAGATTTAAGTAGTTCGAGAGCTGAACCAGCTACACCAAATTCACCAGCAAGTCGTGAGAACAGCACCTTATGGTCTACCGTGTCAAATGCTGCAGAAAGATCTAAAAGTAGCAATAACACACAGCTTTTATTATCAATGGACAAGAGAATGTCGTTTTGTACTTTTAACAGTGCAGTTTCTGTGCTGTGATATTGACGGTAGGCGCTTTGATAGGTGCTGAGAAGACTAAATTCAGATATATAACCAATTAATTGTTTTGCGATGCATTTTTCTAGAACTTTCGACACAAAACTTAGGTTGGATACCGGCCTATAGTTCTTGACTTGGTTTGGATTGAGCGAGGGTTTCTTAATGAGAGGGATTACATTGGCATGTTTATAAATATCTGGGAATGTTCCGGATCTAAATGAAGAGTTTATGATGTCATAGATTGCCGGTAGTAATACCGGAAGCTGATATTTCAGTATCCGTGTTGGCAATGGGTCCAAGGCACACGATTTTGTTGCCATAGATTTGATGACACGAGAGATTTCGTCCTGAGACAATATTTCAAATCTGTCTAGAGCACTCGAAATGTCAATCTCATAGTCGTGAATGTAATTTTTATCAGTGAAATTATTCCTAATATTAAGAATTTGACTTTCAAAATATTCTGAGAATCGAGTTGGCAAGTCCAAATTATTTACGGTGGGTAAAATTTTAACACCATGGTTGTGGTCAAGAAGAGAATTCACAACCATATATAGTTCTTTAGAATTACTACTAGTTTCTATTTTGTCTTTATAATACGAAGCTTTTGAATTTTCAATAAGACGTGTAAAACCAACTTTTGCCGCGTGATAAATTTTCCTATGAACTACTAAACCCGTCTGTCGCCGTTTTCTCTCCGCCCTATTACGCCCCCGTTTTGCCTCACGTATCTCTTCATTAAACCACACATTCCCTGGTCTGTCCTTGATAGTTTTAGTCTGAATTGGAACAACCTGATCTAACACATACTGGATGCATTCATTGAAATGAACAGCTTTTTTGTGAACATTTTGTATCGATGCGGTTTCTGATATCCGAGAAAAATCCAATGACGATCTGAATTCATTGATTTAAATTTACGAAAGGTTATCTCTCTAGTAAAGATAGTAGCTCGTTTAATATTGAGGTTCATTGTAAGTGCGAAATGATCAGATAGAAGTTTATCCGTAACCTCCACATTATGAACTGATAACCCGTCTTCCCTAGTAATGATGAGGTCCAAAATATGGCCACGAACATGGGTGGCAGCATTGACATGCTGTAACAAAGAATGGGATTTGATAACATCTTCAAATTGAACAGCCAATGAGTCGTCCTTCTTGTCCAGATGTATATTAAAATCACCGGTAATCAAAAGTTCAAGATTTGAAGTCGATAATTTGTTTAACAGGTCTGAAAAATCTTCAATAAATTGTGGACTTGTATTGCGATTCGGAGGAAGATAAATAACAATTATTAAGACTTTAGAATTCAGAATACACCCAAGTCATTCGAAAGACGAGTACGAAAATTGTTTATGTCTCTGCACTGTGAGGGCGGTTTTAAAGATCAGTGCTACACCACCACCTCTTCCTGTTAATCTGGATTTATGAAGTATTGAATAACCCTTAGGTATCAGGGAAGATAGCACAGGACCTTCGCTATCAACCTTGAGCCATGTTTCGGTTACTGCGAATAGATCAAACTCATTTTCACAAATAAATTCGTTCAATTCATTTGATTTATTCCGCACAGAACGGGCGTTTAGCAAACAAAGTTTTAGGCCACATTCCTGACGTGAAGGTTCTTGCAGCGCCTTCAGGCAGTTTATTTGAATAAGGTTGCTTAAATTAGGTTTACCGGGAAGGACTCGGTCGTTTCCAAATGGAGGACAAGTTATGACACTAATACGGTGCTTTCTATTTTTCCCCGAGGAACACCCTCGCTTAGTTTTCTGAAAATTCGTTATGTTACTTGTAAGAGTTTTAAGATAGTCTATATGCGTCTTTTCAAGTGGGGTAGAGTCTCGCAAGGATAGTAGTTGGTCTCTTGAATAGGTTAGACAACAGTTTTGGCGCCCATTCCACGCCATAAATAAAATGTTGTTTTGGCGGCAATTGCTCTCCATAAAGGTCAGAAATTGTCAGTAGTGAAACTTGTAAACACACTGCTAAATTTAGTAACGACCTGAATTCAATCAGTGATTTCACGCTTGACTTGCCATTGCTGATCAGTTGAAATAATATTAAATTGTCAAATTCTTCAAAGTTAAAATACAACGTTACCACACAAAGCTGCGTCATAAGATTCTCTGCTACATGAGAAACACACTGGTACCACTTTTATAAACAGACAATATGATTTAATAGCTTAACTTTGTAAACAAGAACAGACACACGAAACTGAGAGCTGCCATAAGCGCATCATCACTAATTAAACACAAACGAAGATGTTTCAGATCTTTCAACTCGATTGTCACTATTTTACAGACTGAAAGAATTCCATTCCGCAACGTTCAATCGAGTACCCCTAGAATGTTCGTCGCTCTGTGATAAAGAAATAATTAAATAAATAACGGGCTTGTGTGCACTGGGATTTAATTAGGCAACTATAACATGACCCCGTTTACGCACCGTAACGATCCATGTTAACAGCTAAAACGATAAGGATTGATCAAAAGATAGTTTTATAATAAAAACAAATGTTTCATATAATTATGAATAAAATGACATTAAATTAATAACTAACATGCTACAAATAAATACTCCATTAACAAGAATCATACAATATATAAAGACACATGTAAAATTTGATTTAAACATCAACCGATGTTGACGTATGGTATCGCAATCAATAAACCTATTTCCTGAGCACCGGTCCAGGCTGAGATCGAGTCTAGACCTGTTGTAATTAGTCACGTGGACATAATTTAGCTCGATAGGAATTCTTTAAAAAACATTTCTATGCTCAACCTATAACATATATATTGCACGATCTTGGTCTTTTTCAGTCTAAGTCCATCAAATCGCCTTTTACAGTATTTACAGAATCTGGATTGGAGGCACTTGAGTTCTGTGAAGGAGCTCCCCGGGATCAAGAAAAGGGTCCCCGAGTTGAATAAAAGCAGCCCTTTCGCTTCAGTGCAAGGGTCGGTCCTTTGTCCAGTAGAAAGGCGCACGAATATTTAGTCGCGAGTCTACCTATCAATCTTCAAATAACTTTTCACTAAGGCCAGTTTTCGTTTGTCAAATTTGTTTTCGATTTCCAGCTGTCTGTTCTGCATCATTGACAATGGGGAAATCACGCCATCACTGGGATCTTAAAGAAGAATCTGCGGAAAATAAGCTGTCCTAGTAAATTTTCCCTCTCACACTGTATGGAATTTACTGTCCTACTGTTCGGCACTGACTGGGCTAAATAGAATCCGACGAGGTAAAACACCTATATAAATTTTACTGCAACGTTCGTCCATCTTCATAAGCAGATTATGCAGAAAGGTAAGACATTATTTCAAAAAGACCTCACTACCTTTCCCAATGTACCAATGGTTCTATCAACTATTGTGTTGGATTGATTTTATTAACTGATAATTAAGGTAAAATCCGACCATGCTTTCTAAGATTTTATGACATTAGTCAGTCACCAATTGTCCAAAGTGTTGAGGCCCTCAAGACACCGACCAACTTAAGAAACTGGCTGAATTCCGTATAATTTCAACACATGATTATTATCTGTTAAACATCGAATAAGTTGGACTCCTATCATATTATCATCTTCGACTCGGTGGTCTCAGGGCCAACTATGAGATGCGAAAATTATACGCTTAATGTGATACCAACTTCTATTCGCCCAGATGGTTTTTCTGAAAAATTGATGATGGAAATAAAATATTGTTTTAAAGGTGTTGACACCTACCGAGATCGACTCCCTCCCCCCATGTTACTCAATGAGTCACCACGGCTTCCAATGATAAAGTGAATGATACCGCAGTCAATTCAGCTTTACTTTCAGACAGCTAAATTCTGACTGGCAGCATCTCAGAAAATAGAATATTGTCGGAAATCCAACCCGAATAGTAATCAGCGAGACTGGAGCTCTCATAATGGCTAATATGGAATCAAGTGACTATATGGTTTATGATCTGATCATTAAGAAGTCAAAGGAGCATTGGCTAGTGAATTAGATTTTCTTCACTGCTATTAATATGCTAATACAATTGTCTACCTGTCGCTTTCGTCATGTCAGTCATTAAATAGGTCTGACAGTATGTCTATAGAGTTCATTATAGACAACAAAACACTATAAATGAGTGTGTTTGTCAGTATCTTCAATTGTTCTCAAATACTTTAGAATCTAAACATCGGTATTTACTTGAAATAGTAACCTGATATTTCCCACGACGCCACACTTATAAGAACCAAATGGATGTCATCTTCTTATATTAGTAACCAAACATTGGTATTTACTTTAAATAGTCATTTTATGGTCCCATGACATTAAACAGGTAAGTATATGAGAGAGAGAAAAGGGGAGAGAGAGAGAGGGGGGAGAGGGGGGGATGCTCGAGCCCAAATCTACCAACGAAAACTTATTTTTCTCATTTCCCCAACCCTATTTTCAAGACTCAAGTACCGTAATATATTTTTGGTCTTACATTGGATGTAGTGTGATGTGTTTAACTAAAATTTCGTGTTTTATGCAATAGATATAAATCCATTGCACATTAATGTATTGGGTGTTGTCTTCTCTCCCCAAAAGGGGGGAGGCGGCGTAAAATGAGGGCACTTACTGCGGGGAAGGGGCTAGCCATTGCGAGGGGGTGGAGACATTCCAGGAGCTATTTGGCTGATATTTTCGTCTAAGTAAACGTTTGGAGAGGGCATATTGGGGTCTGAAACAGGGCATTTCAGCGGTAAAAAAAGGGCACTGTCAAAAAATTAGGGGGGAGGGGGTCCGCCTCTGTTATCCGACACTTTTCAAGTTCTACCCTTCTTAAATTAAGATATCTTCCATATCTGGAGCGACCCCAAACAAATTGCAGAAGGGACAATTGCAGTTTGGTTCAATCATACTCAAGTGATATCTTTTACTAGTGTGTTTCAATGATGGGGCATTTTTTTTGTAATGAAAATCTTAGAATACAAAGTGGTAATAGAGGCGAAATGTCCAAACCAGTTTTAAAATATTATTTTACATATAGAACCGCCGACTTTTTAAAAATGACCGCTAACCATCTATTTAAGTATGACATTAATTCCTATATCTTTTATATGGTTTTCGATGGCAATCCAACATTGTAGAAATTCAAAATGGAATTGAAAATGGAGGATTTTAAATTAATCGTTATTTTCACGTAATAATCTATACGAAAATACACATTTAACAAAATTTAAATACGATCTACCATTTGTAGGACTCCCCCTTCATCTTAAGAATAACCTGTCAATTGGAATTTTCGATTAAACGTAAACCTCGTAAAATGCTCGATTAATATACCAGTTGTTGATTTGTAAAACGTTTAACACGTATCTTTCTCCACCAATTAACAATACATGTAGATGTATTAATATACCAATTAATTTATATAAGTTAAGATCTACCGTAGAATATGATATGGAAATTTGCAACACGTCTAACACCATATCTTTTTAGACCACCTAACAATAAATTAGTCATTGGATAAAACGGAAATAATATATTTCTTGCATAACTGTAAAATAATATACGAATGTGTTTGTATTAATAATTAAAGTAATCAAGCAAATTTCAATTGTTGGGTAGAAACTGAAGTCAGCAACCTCACAGCCCTTACAAACAATGCCGATTATATACAAACTTTTTTCCGATTCGTGGATAAATTGTGCGCGGTTCTTGGAGTTCATAAGTGATACCTATTTAGTTCTTACACATTCGTATTGTTCGTAGCAGTTTGTAGTTACGGTCACGAAAGTCTTTGTTTTTCATAAAATGTTTTGTTAAATTAAAAACTTTTGTGGTCGGTCTACGAATTTCGTGAACCCGTCGTAACCCTTCCGTATCTTCTGTAACAGGTTCCCATTCGATTGTTTGACGAATAGTGTCTTAAATCGTAAACTCTTCGTAACTTTATCGGTAATATTCGTGAAGAGCAAGTTTACTCAGATTCCCATTCGATTGTTTGACGAATGGTGTCCTATATCGTCAACTTTCGTAGCTTTATCGGTAATATTCGTGACGAGTAAGTTTATTCCGCATATTCGTAAGCAATTCAAGGGCTTAAGGGGCGTTTTTAAATATTTTTAGACTGTTTGGTACGATGGAATTCGAGTAATCATTTTCTTCAAAATAAAACTACTGACAGCAGATGAATGGTATTTCTGATTATTTCACAATCTGATAAATCTGATTTTACATTTTTGACAATTCTGATAGATCGTGTGATGAAAGTCGTAACCTTGTCCTGGGATGTACGGCTCCGGACTACGAATCCTTGGAGGCCATCAAATTACATTCAAACTACCAACGTCTCGTTAGTTCTGGACGGGTAAAAGGTCAACAACTCAAACAGCTTTCTTTTGGTCCTCACAAACTAGGATGTATGTTTAGAATCGCGATACCTCCCAGTGGATAGGAAACGGAAATGGTATTGACACATTCCCGGAAATCACTCAGTTGACGATATATAATTTATAGCTTCCACATAGCCAGAGCCCACACATTTCCAAGAAAATGTGGTTGAAAAAGAAGTTGAATAAACAAAAAGCAGATATTACACAGAACCTGTTATTCGATGTCTTCAAATGATAGGCTAGACCCCCGCCCCACACACATCCATAACCTCACACCCTACCGAATAACAAACTGACAATAATAAATTGATGAGTTTGTCATTCGATACAGCATAGTACACAGACGTCCGTCTCGAGCCAATTTGAACGCACCATTGCAGATAACGTTATTCACCATACAGTATGAAATACAAATAACAATGTGTGCTTTACAGGCCGATAGTGCTGCCCGAAGTAAAACATGTGTACTACACTAGGGCGTTATCTCACATATTGTATTAATATATTTTGTAATGTATCGCCCGAGGCTCCCAAACAACTTAAAATACAGCTACATGCTATCCCGCACGTGAATTTTGGGAAAACAACAATTGATTCCAATATTTTGTATTAATAATGCACTATTAGCACATTGCCAGTATCATTACTTTAAATGTCGCGTCAAATTAAATTCGTGTATTTGATTACATTAGTGGTCACAGGATCTCTGAAAATAATGTATTTTTGCTGACAAAATAAGATACAGGCAACAAAAATTATTTCAATAATAATAGCTAAATAGCTTGGGTCCCATTAAACACCTTACCGTGGAAATTATTCAAACAATGACAAGACACTTAACCCCATTCGATGGTGGTATAATTCCCAGGACATGGACAACATCGAAATTATTTCTTTTGCGATTTATTAGTTAATATTGATAATGTAAATGGTACGAGAGTAATATTTCTTGCTCCAGTTTTAATAGTATACGCCACAACAAGTGATATATAAATAAATGATTAGGTTATATCCTCACCAGGCCAAATTCCAATTGCTTTCCAATCATTTGGACGATTGTAAAACAGCACTAAAGCAGGGTTTTATACGCTTGTCTGCAATTCAAATTATGTTGTCTACACACATAAATATAACCAGACTATAAAGATCAACTCCCTTATTCTCTATACCGGAACTAGATAGCCGACGTCAGAACAATCCCTACTTATTAAGCAAGTCATGTCTGGTAAGTCTAGCAAAAACGCTATACATCATGTTTGTCCAGACTTAAGGATATAGGATTGTATAAGATGAAAGGGTGTTGTATATCTTTATATTGTTAACAAGGTAATTAAATCGAATCTTGTAAATTCCTTGAGTCTAGTTATTAGCTTAATATATTACTACTTCATGTAGAACCAAATGCCGACACCCACTCTTAATAATCTACACGAATTTCGTCAAAAAAGCCAATACATTTAAAACCTTGCAATGGATTTCTAAAAAAAACAAACACGTTCGGGCTTTGCGTGAAGTTTTGGTCATCTGTGCAATACGACCTTAATGAATCTTGCATCCACAATTCTCAAACACAAAATTTGAAAACGAGATTGATTGACTAGCAAAATAATGGCTGTTTACAGTAACTGCCCCGTTTACAGCTTCGCTTCATCCTATCCAAACGACAAAAAAATTTCCTTGTCAGTTACCTATCTAATGTATATAATGGTGAACTTGTGTTTTTTTGTATCATCCGAATGGCGATCATTTCCCTGACAAGGAGAAGCCGGATCTCAAAGGGGGTATTTGTTGAGATCGATATTGAAATATTTAATAATTAACAAAATTCGGTAAGCTTGGATTAAAGGTCTAAATCAAGGCCCTGTATTCAGATCAAGTGTTATATCACTCAGGTTTGCTTTAAACGTTTAAACTAGTTAAAATACATACACGTACATTCGCATGACATCATCACGCAATCCCAATATTTCCGCCTACCGACACCACAGGGGTATTCACTAAGTTGGCAATTAAATTTTCTCCATTAAGCTTCATGGATTGTCAGGACCAATTTTGCCTGATAGGACATATTCCCCACGTGGCAAAACCATTTGCTGATCCACGATTTTCCTGAATTCGTCTACTTACATAAAATCAAGAGTTGGTTATTATTTATACGTCCACTATTTAACTGACAAGTGTTGTGGATTCAATGGCTACTTATTGGAAGTTCAAATATTCTTGGCACAAAATTTCAGTGGAGCATTTGACCAATTGTATGAGATTGTAAATAACTTATAGAATATTCCACGAGCCATGAAATTAGAATCATCCTCTCCAAATGTTTACATGACCCCCACTATACTTGTCTTACAATCAACAAAATAAACTCACATTTATCGATGATTGCTTTTAATAAATGATTACATCCTTGGAAAATTGGAAAACATGGAGTCGTTAAGTATTCGTGAGATTGTCAATAGTATTGTCAATATGCTGACGTATAGATGAGATAGGATACAGCTTATCTTTAATCTAAGATCAGACAAAGATAGCCTACCACTTGCAACAAGAAATGTAATTTGATTTATTCAAAGTAATCGTAGGCCCTACACGATTATATATATCAAGTATCCAATCTGAATCCTCAAAACTACAACCATTATATTCATATTCATAGATTTGAATAATGTTTGAACCCTTTCAAGAGGATAAAAGCACTTTTAATTGTGTGCGAACTTTTACCCTGCATTAAACTTGCATTAAATGTTATCTGAATTATTAATTAGACATATATTAACTTTGCAAGACCATATTCAGTTCTCGATGCCATCGTTAGTCTGCAATTGTTAATGGATTTGAATACGTTTTGTGATGAATGATTTAATCTAAAATGGATGATCGACGGTCGTAATGATGACCGAGGCTTGCTTAAAACTGAATCGCTAATAGCTAGACTCAAGCTATATGACTAAAAGTTTCATTTAGGAGATAAATACCTCCTGTTTAGAATTTAGAGGACTGTTATTGTCCATTTGATACCGCTTAATCATTAGAGGCCGAGATCGCGCAGCGATCGAGCGCCTCTAATGAAAAATTTAAGCGGTATCAAATGGACAGTAACAGTCCTCTAAATTCTAAACAGGAGGTGTTTATCGATATTGTAGCCCAAAATATTTAACATTTTTAATGGGATTCTTTCTTTCGCGATTGCTGACGGTCGTTTTCTGGTTTATGTGACGCAAAAACCAAAATTTAAAACAATTTTGACGTAATGAAAATATCCGTGACGTAATAAGATAACACGCTCTTCCGTTCTATTTGGTTCACTGAGCGACTGGTTATTTGTGTCTGTTTGGAAAGGGAGGTCACTCTGCCATTATTTTGAAGATCGGAAACAGAAATCGTAAGTGTAACAATGTACTTTTTAAATGATTTTGAACTTCAGCGGTAACTAGGTTCGAAGTAAATTGCATATCACGTTTGATAAATGTCCATACATTCCGGCGACTGTGTAGATACATGCTGTGTAGCGTACACATGCGGTTGCTATGCTTTTTTGAAAACTGTACCACGTTGTCATTTCGACGGTGTGATGTTTTTCTTCGCTACAAAACCCTGTATGGAAATTAGTCTCTGTCCTATTCATATCAGTATCAATCAGTCCGACTTTTAAATTATATCACCATCAGTTATTTAGGGTCCCAACGGAGTTCAGTAAATAGTAGTATTTTTATTCACTTTTCGATTTTGGCCAGTCTGATTATGACAGAAGGGCCATAGCAACCATTATAGTCAGACCAGCCTTGAAATGAAATTTTCCTATTATCTTTCTGATACACTCACTAACTTTATTTTTTTGTGTGTTTCAGGGGTGTGTTTCAATAATCCAATGGTTGAATTTCAATGTTGATGACATACAAAAGAAAATCATGAAGATTTCCTGGAATAAAGTTTTGAGGTGTTGAAGTTTTGGCCACTGCAAACAAGAGTCTAGCACTCACAAAATATTCATTCGCAGTGAGTCGCCTAAGAAATTTAGAGGACTGTTATACTCATTCGACGCCACTTTTCGACCAATCAGAATCCAAGAAATTTCCATTTTGGGCTACAATATCTATTTATCAACTTTCATAGCCAGCAGTGTCAGCATATATCTAAACTTTGATATTGCCACTTTCAC
Organism: Patella caerulea; assembly: GCA_036850965.1. Classification (NCBI taxonomy): domain Eukaryota; kingdom Metazoa; phylum Mollusca; class Gastropoda; family Patellidae; genus Patella; species Patella caerulea. Next base: position 19,373,049 of record JAZGQO010000021.1, read on the forward strand.
TTTTATTCTGCCATGTTGAGGCTTTAAGGGGCTTATAACAGCACTATAGCTCTAAATGAATGATTAAATTTGTATTTCAAAAAGAGAAAATGGAAGTCAGTTATTTTACTAACTTTATTTTCAGTTTACTTCTGTGGTAATCGTACCTGCTTCATGGGGTGTTCACCAGCTTCAAAAGTGAATATGTAGATGGGAAGATAACTATTTTGCTTGCGATACAAAAATTCAGAATCTTAATAGGATACCTCATGGTGCCCAATGGCCGATCTCGTGGAGTTTCAAATAACCACCTATCGCCCTTCTGTCGAGAACTCGAAAAGCTCCTTTACAAGATTTGAAATTTAAAATGTGTAGCTTTTTTATGATTTATCGGTCCTTACTCAAACAATGTAAAACGTTTAAATATACACGTAGATGCAAAAGCGACCACAATTTGTCGAATTTAAAACCAGCCAATTCCATTATGGTCGGACGATGGCTGAGAGGGCAACAGTAAGACACTAAATCCCTGATGTTGCATGAAACAGCTAAATTATTATTTTTTTAAAATTTAATGTGAATGTGTAGCACTCTTAGAAATATTCAACCCCTTAGAACATTATCTAGAGCATTACATGTATATGATTTCTAATGAATTCCTACAAACAAGAATATTATTTCCGATCCCAAAATCTTCTCTACAAAAAAGCCACATGTCAGATGACATTTGCAATAACCAAAAGCATTGTTTCACATAATAATAGCCCCAGGAGTATAATCCCTTTACCGCTGCATTCACATTCAATAAGAAATTAATGCTGAAAATAGCAATAAATTTCATTGTAATTGGATAATAAAATCCCCGTAGCTTCCATGGAATAGTGTTTTATTATTTTTTAGCAATTAGATTTGGGGATTAGAATTCATCTGATTGCAATAATTTAAAGGAAACATACGACTAAAATAGATAATGGGCCTTGTGGAAGGAAACTGATATTTGTTTTATAGAAAAGGCTGTTCAATTGTAATGCTACAGCGTTTGGTGAGAGATTTTGTCATGCTTGTCCAATTTACATCTCATTAGAAAGTTCTAAAATCTCCGAGGGTGGGGGATATGCAAAAGTCCGTCATTTCGATTCCAAGCTTGTAGCAACAAAGAGAAAGGTCGCCTTTCCGACCTCATGGGGTTTCTCCATGAAGAAGATTTCAAATAACCTCTATGGTAGTTTCCCAAATAAAACATTCGGGAATCAAGAATTGTGACTGGTTGAAGTGTAACGCCGTCTGTGGCCTTGTATTGGTCTTGTCTTTCATTGCCCTAATAAATAGATGACTGTGAAAACGTTCATAGTACGAATTCAACGGTTGATGATTTAGGACATGCCAAAATAATAATTTTTCTCGAGCGCTTGAGATACAAAGAATCTTTTCAGCAGTTTATTTAGATTAAAAACAGCAACAAAATATAATATTATCAAATAATCCCTTAAACCATTTACCCCACCCCACCATTGGTTTGATAATGAAGAACAAAGGTATGTATATGGGCGTGCACGTAGAATTAAATAGTGGTCCATTTTTATAAATATTGTGTTGTTGTCGTGAAAATATGGGGTCCCACTTTCTTATTAAGACACAATGAACATGTTTTATTATCAGCACACGAGTCGTATATTCTATGGTTTAAGACGTCATTTGTAATGAACAAAGCAATTAATGGCCGATTCACAAACGGCAAAATAATGATAATTAAAATTGTGTAGAATGAAGTAAGCAGGGGTAAACGAATGTCCTTCAACTTGGATTGTTCTCTCACGTATTTCACTGACATAAATGATTATAAATTACTATATAATATTCAGAAATTGGATCTAGATCACTTCATATACACCCATTTACATTAATATCTGCTTATAGACCAATTTTTTGTATAGGTTTAGGTTCTAAAGAATTGAGCTATACGCCCTTTAAATAAATAGTCTATACGATGACGGCTCTGGTGGTATTCATCTTGTCCCATTTGTCATTGTTACTCATATAGTTTAATTAATTAAAAGATAAAAAATGATATAATAATTATGTAAATTATACTTATTATTGGAGCTTCAATATTATAAAACCATGCCTGTAAATTGATGCCGATTAATTATATGCTAGCAATCTATTAACTTAATTACACATTGTCAAAACAATCCAGATACATCAAGAATGCTGGCATTGATATTTGATATAAAACGTTAAAATATTCATATGGAAATAATAAAATATGTCTCTTAACACCTTTATCTTAATCAGTATGTCATATGTATATGATTTATAATGGATTAATTTACATACCACAATATACCAGAATAATGGTTAATATGGATAGAAGAAAATAGACAATTAGACTATTTATCGTCAGATTTTGGGACGGGATGGGCACTCCAAGCGCGATATAATAATATAAACATGTGATATCACAATAATTAACGCCTTGCATCAATCAGATAAAATTAAAATTGACTTCAAACGAAATGTTAGATTTATATGTTTAAAAAGCTCAATTCGCATGTATATTATGCGCCAAAATAACGATAAAGCCGTGGTTGCGGTAAAATTACAAGTCAGGGTAGCGATACATTGTAAAAGGAACCTGGCAAAACCCTTCCTGCACAAAATTCCTGAATCCGACCCTGTGACTGCATTATCCCGTTCGTTTTGTATATCCCCCCCCCCTCTCTCTCTCTCTGAAGCATATGCGATCTATATTTTGATAGCAAGTTGATCGCGAATTCTTCAATATGTTTTCAATATTGTATTGGCTAAGATTTCATATTATTATTGTATTATTAATACCGTAATAACACACATATCAGTGCGATGCACCCATTCATTGCTATTATTAGGCAAAAATTAATGAGTAAGTAATCAAACAGTCCGTGGGAATCTTGATTGAATCTTAGATAAAAGTTATTATTTAATCAATCTGTAACATGTAACCCATAACACACTTTATGAACTTACTGAATCAAAATGATATGAGAATTATATATAATTATTGACTTGGATTCCTAGAACAATTTCCATTTCTAATAAGATAACGGTTCAACATCGTTCATAATATTCATGCAATTATTGAAGACGATTCAACTAGTTCTAATTAACAAGCTAGAATGTCTACAATTGGATGCACTATATGCACTGTACACGTAGCAGACATGCCTCACTCATTCTACTGGCTTTGTTCCGCTCTCGGAAAGACGCCGAAGTCATAAGTTAACATTAGTGCACAAAAAATAAGAAACAATCTCTGATTTCTTAAAACCCCACTTCTCTCCATTACATACAGTACCTTATCTTTTTAGGGCCTTCGTTGTGCTATCTGAACAACTGGAGCATATAGAGCACGAGTATTTTCCAACGTGTAACGAAGACGGGAATACGCCATACATGTACTATGGGGGGAATTTTGCCTTGTCAGCGGCGCAGAGGCATACCTTTGTGTTCAACTGCCAGAGGATATTTTACGTGCACTTCAAAGTATACAGTGAACCTTGTTTTGTTTGTCCCATCTAATCAGCCGTCCTTGTCCGGCCCCTTTCCTATGCACCACTGACACGGTTAAACCACTTCAAAAATCGCGATGAACAAAGGCTTAAAAACAATCACTCTTTTATAATAGTATTTTTGGGAATATATTTAAACAATGGCTACCGAGATGGGTCTTCTGTCAGAAATGCACAAATGATCGACATATTTGTTTGAAATAGATGTCATCTTCGTTTCGCTTTAATTCTGTACGTTAACTAACCGATCAATCACATCATCTGTATTGGGCGCCATGTTATTGCAGGGATTGTGGGATAAGAAGCCCAAAGTAGACCAATGACTACATGGATTTTACGATTTAACGAACATCGGTTAAATGATATGGACCGTAAAGGGTCCTTTATGTGTACAAGGGGCCTTGGATTTAAGTCCCACGGAACAACTAAACACATCCATTTCCATCCCACCTCCATCGTCCTAAACTGATGACAAGAGGAAACCGCATCTGAAAACCGAAGAACCAGCTCGATCATTGAGACCTTTTGGTTAAAAAGCCGACGTCTTACGGACTCATCCGCCGCTTCTCTAGAGGGATTGTTCATGTTATGACTATATCTTTACAAATGTTGTAAAGAACGAAAGTTTGTCAGAGGATAGATATATCTACCATTTTGAAATTATTACTTTCTGTCTACAAACTAACTATGTACTCGATTTGTTGGGGTTTTTTTTCCGGAGAGATACCCCAAATAAGACTTATTCTTAAATCAAGCGGACCCTTAAACCGTTTCTTCGTTTTTCATTAATATGATAAGCTTTAAAGTTTAAAAAAACACACACGATCATCAAATTCTCGATGTGCCATATAGCGAAATAGGAATAACTTATCATAATACTCTGGCGAAAGATCTATCTCAAATGGGAATACCAGTCAAAAAATGATTCAGTTAGGTTTAATATTTACATGGGTATGTGGAATTGAAACTCATCGATCTTTGCTATGTAATACCCACGTCGTCAATTGGTTATCCGCGAAACTTATTGATAAACCTGTTTTAAATCCAAACTGGAACATGGACTAACTTTGACAATATGATTGTTTTCTTTCTTAATTAATTGTTAAACAATCGATCTGTGTACACGTATATGTTGATTAAAGAGTGAGAAACGTTAGCGAAAAATGCAAATGCCGCATCGTTACTTTAATCTTGAGAATCTTTATAAGAAAATCTACGTTAAACGTGTTACTTCGTAAAGTATTTTTTGATTTATCATATGGATTAATTGATAAACAATTAAGATTAACTTTAATATTTAATGACTTCCAGAATTCCCAATGGACATTTTTTCCATTCCTTGATTAAGAGGCCAGAAATAAATAGCGAACAGGACACATGAAGTGACCGCTGCGTGGCCCTCTAACAGTAAATATAATTATTAGCGTATTAGACATTATTAAATATTAAAGGCAATGTCCAGCTTGTTTACCTCTCAATACGTTCAGCTGCTCACCAACGAATATATAAGATATTGGCAAGATGGTAATCTTGATCAAACACTTTTATACTGTTAAGAACAAGTTTAACAGTTAAATATTTCAATCGAGGGATATAGAGGATTAGCCATGTTTGGCAGTTTAGTCTTGGAAACAACCTAGACACGCTATGGACTCCTTACAGGCACACATTTAATTTAAGCAATGTTTCAAATGAAAAGAAACGTTAGCAAAAATTTTTTCGAGTGACGCCTTCCTTTTAATGCATAGAAAAACGACCATGATAAAAAAAAAATATGCAGCGCTGAAAGGTCGTGACGTATTTCGTATATTACATTACATTAAACATTACTATTGAGAGATGTGCTGACAGAAAATCCTAAAATTCTGTTAAATTATTTAATGAAAATATTTAGGAAGGAAAACGGGCAGAAAGTCATTTCGTAATATTTCGAAGCTTTAATTCGGGGATGTGTGTGACTGGCCACTCGGGCGGATTCATGCACTTTGAAGGTTTTCCTTAGAGATCGCTTTTTCTGGAATACAAAAATATATCATAATCTATAATATTGAGATGTTAAGCCCACGAGATTGTCAAACCTTGAGATGTACGTGGATGAATTGGTGCGTGGCACGCTTTCATGTTTCGACCCCCAAAAGTATAATAATGTTCACGAACTTATATTCGATGGCATAGAAACAGAAGAAGTTGAACTAATAACGTGTAGTTAACATGTTTGCAGGTAACATGTATGTTTTATAATTGTTTGTTGATCTTAAGTCATCTTTTTACAGTTGACAAATCGTCTCTCAATTATCTAATTACATGGAGTGGTTATGTTTTTCCGTCTGTTAAATCGGCTTTAGGTATGGTTAGAGCTAACAGTCTTGGTTATTCATTGTAACGGTTATTTCATCAACTACAAAAGGTATTCAATCCTACTAAATATCACGGGCACTTGGTGACATCAATTTTATTTTTATAGTATTGGTAAGTTAATATGTCTAATTAATAATTTATGTATAAGATTTCATACCTAAAGACAGATTCTTTCTCTGACTGATTATGAACGGAAGAAGGAATATAGCAATGTCGGTAACACTGCAACAGAATGTCAGATTCATAAATAGGATTTTGCCATGTGACATACTTGTCTCAAAAACGTTAATTGGACCCCAAGCGCTATGCATGTTGTTCTGCTTGCGTGCAATGCTAAGACCTGTCAAATCGAGTACGAAAAATATGAAACATCTTCCTTGGACTGGCATTGATTGACGGGATTTTCGATATTACGTCACCATTCTAAGCTGGTGACATGGCTGTTCCTAGTCAATTACGTACGCTCGGATTTGATTTTTTTTTGTTTGTTTTCTTCCCTCAAACTTTATGTGCAGAGTGTTTTTAGTAGTTCTGGTGACAATGAACGGATTCCTCTCAAATTCTCGACGTAAAGCCAGGCTGACACTTGCACGATTCCGTGGCACGCATTGGCACTACTTGAGTCGGCACGACACCGCCCCATTTGCGCAAACCCGTGCCAATGCGGGAAGTGCGTAAACAATGCGCAGACTATGCGTTAACTCGTCGTGCCAGTTCGTGCCAATGTGGACACTGATTGGCACGACAAAATCGTGGCCAAAAGTCGTGCAAGTGTCAGCGTGGCTTTATATCATTATAAATAGCAACGGGGTTGCCTGCAGATCGCATGGTTTATTGTTGGATCGCGGAGTTTGCCGAATAAGTTCAGGTCCATTACCAAGTCGTGCAAGTGTCAGCCTGGCTTTATATCATTATAAATAGCAACGGGGTTGCCTGCAGATCGCATGGTTTATTGTTGGATCGCGGAGTTTGCCGAACAAGTTCAGGTCCATTACCAAAATCATCCTCTTTGATTTCCGTCATTTTTTTTTTGTTTTTCTGTCTCATCTCAGGCACATGTATATACCCACATATAGGCGTTAAAACTAATATAAGTGCTTTTTGGGGACCCCCACCCTTTAGAATCGGCGCGCTGCCTTGGATTCGATACCATTTCCTTCTGAACAGAATCTCTCAAAAACCTTCAGCGGCAAACGGTCGGACGGATGAACCGATAAATGTGGCCATAATATTCTACATCAGGAACTGGAAATGTGTTGATAATATGTTAACGACCTCCAACCAATTATTGTTTCACCAAAGACTAGTAAGTAATATATGAATCATCTTATTGCCAAAGTTACTAATATAAAATCTGAAATATTAATCCTTTAAAAAAAAAGATAATTTCTGTAATACCAAATCAATTGAGTAGGGCTTCACTGATATCAAATTGGGCAATTTGTTCTGAAATATAAAACCAAGTGAATAGGACGTTCAACTCGATTGCTACTCAAATCATATTTCTTTGATTCTATTGATGTTTTTTTTTTAAATTGTTATTATTACAAATATAGTCCTGTCCGTACAAACCGTTATAAATACAAATCATCATTGCGTTTTGAAAGTAAGCACCTACATACTGAAGTTCTTATGATGTATAATATTGATATTAAAATGCACTAGCTCATCTATTTGTTCAGTGGTTTAAGAGTCACCAGGGGAGTACGGTTTACTCTGATTAAATCATCAGTAATATTGATACGGAGTTTGTTTGTTTAAATACAGATGATGTCATGGAGTACCTTAATATTGAACAAAAACAAACCAGTCGACCAGTCGTCTACAAAAAGACACTGTTAATAGTACTAGACGGTGATATTGTTAATGGAATTTTGCAATGGATACGAATCGACATGATTGACAGTTTGTACGAAACACCCAAAGTTGATAAGTTCGTACCCCTCCCCACCTTCGTTGTGTTTTTCACCATCGTCCAGCTCATTGTCCTCTACTACAATTCAGTAATTTTGTCCATTAAACCCACAGAAGAGAATTCTTTTGGTAATTGAGTCTGCAAGTATAAAACGGATGGGTACTGTCTCTCTAAAGACTAAAGAAAAATGGACATGTAGGAATTTATAGCCTTTTTCAAATATCTAAAAGAATAATTTAATAGTAAAACATTACTCTTTTCAGACTTTAGACAAACAGAATTTGTAGATTAAAACTAAATGGTGCATGTTAATGTTTGATCGATGTAAGTCAAGTAAGTAAAAAAATTATACTGTTTGAATGGCATTTAGTAATTGAACACATTAAGAATAAACTCACACGTTCTATGGATAACAATTACTATATTTCTATTAAAGCTATATTAATTGTTATCCATAGTACTTTTGTGTTTATTTTAAAAGTAAATAACCAATCATGGTGGTATTAATGCTTGAAGTTACTCATAGAACCACCTCGGTGTGTATGCCAAGCTTACAACTGAGAGGAACTTTTGTTTCGGCAACAGAGATCAACCAACTTCACCCGAAAACCGCTACATATTCCCAGACAATCTGCACGTTTGTAGACATTTAAGGAAAGATTACGTAGACACGAAATATAACATTGATAAAAATTAATTAAGGACACCACCACCCAGAGTTAGTAGCCCTGAGGTAACCAGACTAACAGTAATGCTAGAAATTCCATAAAAAAGGCGTACATATGTTTTGAATATAAAGTTGGTCATTATGCTATAATATTTCAAAAATAGATAATGCAAAATGGGTATATTGGAACTTTTGAGTAAATTCATTAATGATCGTAGTTTTTTAACCAGACGTGTGCATTGATCATAACCACCGTGCTAGTCATTCGAGTCTTAGTTTTAAATTAAATCATTAAAAGGCTGAACCATTCTAATCTGGCATCGAGGGTTGATTATGGTCTAATTGATATCTTATATAACATTTAAGGTCCAAATAAAGACCTACATTAGGCATATTTAGTTTTTATATAATACCTGTTTAAGGCTACAATTTCATATTTTTAAGTAATATTTTAAAAATGTATTAAAATAAAGCCTTAAAATAGATAAAATAGATGGTATCTATAAACGGTCCTACCTTGTTAAAGAATAATCTTATTAATCCAATAATTCACTATTGCGAGTTTCATTTTCAACTTCACATTCAAACGTTTGAAGATGGCTATTGCATTGGGGAAATAGAAAAAAAAACAAGGGAGGTAATTGTGTTATTATTTCCGTTGTCAGTGATTTTTAAGAGTGGGGAATAATGCCTATGATCGTATAATAATGAGTTGACAACCTATTAAGAAAAAGACGAGGAAAAAATTACGTTTGACTTTATTAGAAAATATGAAATTCTCGCTTTAAGTGACATATAGTGTCAGCTCTTGATCTAAATCTTTCACAATGTATCTTTATACAATGTAGTTCTTTTCTCTTTGATTGTATTAAAAGTATGGCCATGAATTCACCAAATGATCGAAGTCAAAAGTCAAAGGTTTATTACATAGAACGCGCCGCCAACTTCAGATCAATTGTCAGTAAGATAAACCTTAATTTAAAATGTAAACTAATTAAGACTCCCCGGCATGCCTTGTATGGAGGTCTGCACTGCTAACACCAACATTAATTGTCTGTTTTTAAACGGTTTCGTTTAACACTGCCAGACCCGGATAAATCCTAATTGTAAATCAAAGTAAACAACACCCTTGTGTTGGTATAATACTCCTCTGTTTTGTTTTGAGAACATGTGTAGACGTCTGAAAACACCATTTAAGAATTTATTTTTGTAAGTGCTTTTAGCAATCAGCCTAATGTTATTAAATATTCTTATCCCACTTCAGGAAACACGATTCCAATTAATTGGTTAGCAACTACAATGAAAGTCAAAAGAAGCCCAGCAAGTACAACATTCTTTTTAAAGAATTTTCTGTACTTAAATGACCATCTATACCATTGAGTGGGTCGCAACGCATGTAATACTATAATATGAATGTATATAAATTGATTTACATTCAATAGTTTCCATTTTAGTCTAATTTCAAATCAGTTATGTTCGGCGAAATAAGCCAGCAGCCAGTCTCAATCGAATGCAATCGTGCGACACTTTATTCTGCCGTAACATCGCGTATGTTTGTCGTAACTTCGAAATATTGACTCTTCGAAAGCTTAGCGCGTGGGCAGTGTATCGTAAGGTTTGTCATTGGGTCAACTGACGTGGTTTCGATATCCCGGCTGTACGTGACAAGGAGTATGGATTCCTTCTGTTCCCCACTGCTAAAGAACCATACGCGCAAGCGAATTATTGAAATAAGATTGAGCAATATATTAGTCCTGAAATGGCCTAGTTTGTACCGACTGGGTGTGAAATTGAATAGTGTAGTATTTTAAGGAAGAAAAATTCCGCCTGAGTATAAAAAGACAAACATGAACAACGGACTGGTTTATCCGATATTATCATTACTATATCTTTCCAAGATATACAAAGATTGTGGTTTGAAATCAATGTAAACTTAAATTGGACATAAATGGTATAACTTGACATATTGGGGCTTTAAGCTGAATATTTGTCTTTGTCTTCTAATCCAGCATTGCTTAGTCTTTTATGCGATATGTTCATTTTTTAAAGCAGACATTTATAATAGAATTGGGTAAACCCACTAAAACGTCGTTTCTATTATAAACAATGAACAATTAGAATCTTAATCGATGCTTGTTATTTAGCAACACAATCGACTGATCATTGGACCGGTTGTTCCCCTAACTTGAAAATCGATTGAAACAGAAACTCCCATCACTCTTAAAATCAGTTGTGGTTTCTAGTCAAATTAATCACAATTTAAGTTTACACTACAGACTCATTAATCTTGTGTCCTTCTTGGTGAACCTTGAAAATGACCTCTTTCGTTTTTACTTCTGGAATGAAAGCTTCTCTACCAGTGTCCTACCTGACATAGATAATGTGCGATGTGAAAAAATGTTTTCCTGCTTTATTCAGATTTTTATCTCAATGACTGAAAGAGTTGTATCTCGTTTATTTTTTTGTTCATCCACTCCAACGTTTGGTCGATTCCATGACCAATGAGAAAATGTATAGGTGCGCTAATACGAAAGGGATCGTAACAGCGCATGTCTTTTACATGTCTTCAAGAACGAACGTCCGAGTTACCGGTTAACCAATTCCATTAAATATGTTTACTACTTATAGTTAAGATATAAGAGTAGGTTTCAACACTGCTGTCCGGACAAAATTTCCTTCATAGCACACAGGGCAGACAATTTATAAGGCTTTGAACGGGAAATTGTAAGCCTGCAAATAATTACAGATAGGAAGAATTTAATGCAGCAAGCAAACAGAAATTCTACAAAATGTGTTCTTTACCAATCATTCTGTAATTAATGCCGGAATTGTATGTTTCTTGAGCTTACAACTGATAGCATCTATTGCGTTTCGGCAACAACTGAAAACGGGTCGACTTGTTCCGAGACTATTCCCGTATTTCTAAATATTTAATGACAAAATAAGTAGGCAAGAACTATCATTCTTTTAAGTTGTTGACGGTGCCGTTACGCAGCTGGATAGTCCTGAATTAACCATAGCCATATGATGCTATAGATGTTCCATCAAGTGATATATATATATCACTTAACGGTCACAGTGTCAGATTGGGATGACAGGGGGTCACAGGATATTCCACTCGTTAAACACCTACCTCCTCCTTCACGACTACAGACAGATGGAGGTGCTTTTAACACACTTGAGCAAAGTTTAAGATAAAGTGCATGTAAAAAAAATAATATGACATTATAAAACTTGCTGGAGGCCCTTCGATCGCAAGTTCCTACAGTTTAGCCTGTGAAGACTATAGCTAAATCCGGCACTGGCCACCGAATTATTAAATCGTCCATGTTTGGAACCAGGGTACCGGATTCTAACAGGAAATTTGATTTTGATATCTAACAACGACAACACATGTCAAGATTAAGATATTAATTTCTGTTATTTGAATTACACAGACCTGAGAATGTATAAGAAACGTGTTTTCATAGATGGGTGATAATTGTGTTACACGACTATAATTTCAAAGAACCATAAGGAGGTATTTGTTTTGCTGTGACTAGGAGTAGGATAATATTTAAGTATAAGGTTTACAAAGTCTTACAATTTCCTCATATTGCTAATTATTGTAACAAAATTGTAAACTGTTAGTCCCAAAATGATTTGGGTTTGTTTAGCTGCGATACCACACTTGTAGACGACAAGGAGTGTGGTGACCTGCCTGTAACCTCATAGCTTTCCTTAGTCTTCCGATTTTCTTAGATTGCTAATCATTTAATTAGAATGTTAATCCCAAAATAACCTGGGTTTTGTTGAGTGGGCGTTAAACCCCATCTGTCTCTCTTTGGACAGTCGTTTTCCAAATGCATCACTTTAATTGCCTTTTGTCGAATGTAAAATAGAATATCCGGAAGATTCAAAATGATTTCGGAACATAAACAATGTATTCTTTTCTCTTTGATTGTATTAAAAGTGTGGCCATAAATTTCACCAAATGATCGCAGACAAAAGTCAAAGGTTTATTACATTTAACGGGTTGCCAACTGAAGTCACAAATTCAGATTAATTGTCACTAAGATAAATCTTAATTTAAAATGTAAACTAATTTAGACTTCCCGGTATGCCTTCTATTAATGTCTGTACTGCTAACACCAACATTAACTGTCTGCTTTTAAACGGTTTCGTTTAGCTATTGTCAGACCCGGATAACTCCTAATTGTAAATCAAACTAAACAATACTGGTTTAATACTTCTGTTTTGTTTTGTGAACATGTGTAGACGCATGAAAACACCACTTAAATAAGAATTTATTTTTGTAAGTGCTTTTAGCAATCAGCCTAATGTTATTAAATATTCCTATCCCATTTCAGGAAACACGATTCCAATTAATTGGTTAGCACTGAAATTTAGCAAAGTCCAAAAGAAGCCCTTCCATAAAACATTCTGTACTTAAATGACCATCTATGCTCGAAACAATGCAATTTTCTGAAAGGACTATTTAGATGGAAGTGCCATCACATGGTAAGCGTCGTTTTGTTATGGTATAATATAGCGAATTGAAGATATTTTATAAGACAAGAATATCTCGACAACTAATTAATATTAGAGCCTCAAATACTCACATAATATGCAGATTTTATACGACGCATTTCAGTGTGACAGATTCAGTTAATAGATTGCCATGCAGAAAGTGTTGAATACAAATCAAGATTCGCCAAATAAGGCCCAGTTTGTGCTACCCTTTAGTTTAAGAACCGCTAATTAGTTTTGACATCGGTCATCTAGTTTATGACCATTTAGTTTTGATATTGGTCATCCAGTTTATGACCATTTTGTTTCATAAACTAGACAACCGATGTCGAAATAAACGGCAGCACAAACTGGGCGATTTTGGATGAATCTTGATGGTAACACTTTCCGCATGGCAATCTATTAACTGAATATGTGTATTAGATTATAGATTGTAAGCTCACTTTCTTTCCTTTTTTCATCAAATCTGAATGATACCCGGTCCCTAGTGTTAACAGTGTGAGTAAACCGGAGAACCGTAAGAAAACCCACGATGTTGGACAACCAATCCTACTCCTCAAAAACAGGGGAATCAAAACCAGATAACATGACTCAATAACAGACATATAATTGACCTCGTCAGTGTGAACTGAGCCTTTACGAAGGACGAACACGACCCGGCACAATGGGACGAAGCCAGATAACACATAATTACCTACTTGTCGGGGTGTTAATAGAAAACGGAATCTTATAATGAGGCCAGTAAGGATAACATAAATATAGAACAATGTGTAAGCGATTCTTTGGTGCAAAATGGCCATATTTTAGAAGTTGACAAATATATTATAGCAGTGTAGTTTTATTCGGATTAGGAATTGTTGACACAGCGCACATAGGACACTCCCTTAGAGATATAACCTTGATTCAAGATTGTTGTTCTATATTTACGCGAACCAAATGGTTTCTTTTATCTAGTGCTGTGAGTTGTATTCTGGTCTGATTGGGTGTAAATTGTAAAAATGCCGAAGTACGCGATCAGTAAATTTCACGCGATCGGTAAACTCAGTGCATCTAATAGAGAAAATAACATTATTTGATACAATGTGATGCGTCAATAAGCCAACGACTCTACTTATTGTTTAATTTCTGACATACTATCTCTATTTCCAGACATTACACACATGGCACCGTAGATTTATTCTGACATTCGCGATCCCTCAAAGTTTAGTAATCTTGCTTGAGCTTGGAAAAGTCTTTGAAAGACTAATGCCTATTAACTAAACATCTATTAATCTCTTTAAAATAGGCATTTATAATTAACGAATATACTATTTATGAATTAATTGCCATAATATATGATTATATTTCTTGGGTCTCGATTAATGCCATCGTTCGTGATATTAGTAAAGCTTTCGACTGTTTGACACTTTGATTAACACACCGTGTCGTATCGGTATCCGAGGTAAACTAATAACTCTTACATTAGATTAATTGTCCAATAGAAAACAACCAGTCGTCGTTTTTATCTAAAGTTGAACGCTCTAATTGTATGTCCGCAGGTGTTCCACGGTGATCAATATTGGGCCCATTGCTTTTCCTTATTTATACAATGATATTACTAAACATATCAATGCTAATGCATGTTTATTTGCAGGCGATTTTTCCGTGTTTCTACAACATGAAAACACAGGTTAATACGAAAATATATTAAATTAAAATTGATTAACAACTTGTCGGCTATACGGAAAATAACACTTAACCCCAAGAAAACAGTTACCACGACATTCTCTAAAAAACAAATGCAAAGGAATCGATGTATTACAAGTAGCTGGGTCTTCTTTTACAAAGTAATTGTCAACGGGATAACAATATTGAAATATCCAAAGTTAAACATTCTATTGACTCTCTCCGTGGCAATTAAAATATCGCATCTCATTATATGTCTCCCCCTCTCCCTATATATTCCCCCCCCCCCCACACACACACATTACATACCCTCCCACTAAACTCCAAACATCGTTTCTTTATGTTGATCCCACTAAAAATAACTCGTACAAGGAAGTCATTTTTGGTCATGCAGGTTCACAAGCATTTGAATAAGGTAATTTCCAGGTGATAGTTATTAATATGGTGATGGTGATTACGACGATGATAATAATGATGCCGACGACGACAATGTAAATATGTAAGATATACTTTTGAAATTTGTGCATATTAGTATTGAAACGTATTCTTGATTGAAACGTATTCTTTACTTAGTGATGGATTTATATGCGCTTCGACTTGTATTCAAATCCAATATATCGGTATTGTTAATAATCTTGTTGTAAAATGTTGTTTAAAGCAAATTGTGACCGTTTCAGAAGACATCACGTCTCCCAACCGCAAGAGCTACTCCCCTGAGATTTTTATCAAAGCCTAGGCTCCCAGCTGATTGCCCCCTTCCGCCCCTCACAAAAGATATCCTTTAGATGTAGTTATTCCCAATGCAATGATATTAATCCCCATTTCAATTCGAATGCTATTATAAATAATGGAAGATCGGCACCGCCTTTTATGAACTATGGAAGCATGTCAGTTAATGACACGGGGTTCTACACAATTCTGAAAATGATATCGCCGGGTCGGTTTCAATTGAAATTGGATTATTAAATTATTTACAATAAGCACAATTATTCCGAGTAAATAGAAGTATATTATCAAAACTCAAGATGCTAATGTGTCGACATCCTGTCACATTCGTGCTATCCATCTTACCGTGAAAGGATTAGTACAGCTCTATTTGGTGGGTTTTGTGTGCTTCTATTTAAATCAAATAATCCAACTGTATAATATGACTGCGACTTACAGTTAAAAATGTCTCTTAATTGGGTATGGATTGTATTTATTTACATTATTTGTTTTTCATGAAACATGTGCGCAGCCCAAGTGTTCTCTATCATGTCAATCCGAGGGAGAGTAGGTTTATATCTGACATACACAACGTTCACCCTTAAATTTAATGGACTCTTCTAAAAAAGGCAACAGTGATTGGATAATTGCTCGACATCACGTGCACGTGTTTGTTTATACGTCGCAGTTTTGTAGTAATTGAAGTGAAGAGAGCTAAAACAAAATGGATTGTAAAACGAAGTCAGACGAATAATCAATCCTTTTTAGTCATCATATTGACGATAGAATAGATGTGAATGCAACTATGATGAGGATCTATACAAAGCCTGAAGAAAATTTGGATCAAAAGGCAATCTTTTCCAAATAATTCTGACAATGAACCGTGACTGAAGGTTACTTTTCGGTATGTTCAGAGAAAGATTTGACTGACTGTTTTGAGTGGACTGTAGCCGTAGCCAAAAATACTTTAAAAGGAACTCCTGGGTGATAAGTACTTTCAAGTCTTGGAGTGTGTGGAGAAATGATTTGGGCAGAAAGAAAATTCTGAAAGATATCTTAGACATGGACTAGAGTGTGGATAACCTATTTAAATAAGCCAATAAGTACGCCGTCTATTTAGGTCCTGAATACTACAAACTGTACCAAAACATTTTTTTTTTATTGTCAAAAGAATAAAATTTTATTTCTGTGTTCTTTGTATTATTTCGATCACCTACCTCAAGAGCGGTTGATATGAGCCGAATATATCGACCTGTAATGACGTCATCAGCGGTTGATATGAAATATCAACCTGTCAGGACGTCACCAGCGGTTGATATGAACCGAATATATCAACCTCTGATGACGCCACGAGAGGTTGTTATAAGATATAACTGCTATGGACATCAAAGAAATAACTACAGCCAGTTGTATATTTATATATGACATGCTGGTATTTTGGGGTTTTAAGCTTGATAAATTTAGTTGTAATCTTTTCCAGGATATTTGTTCAAGTGAAACATACTTTTATAATACGAAAGCAATTGAATCTGATAAACCTATTAAATCGTCGTTTCTATTATAAACAATAAAAATTCGAATCTTAAACATAATCGACTGATTATTGGAGCGGTTGTACCCCTAACTTGAAAATCGATTGAAACAGAAACTACTATCCCTCTTAAAATCAGTTGTGGTTTCTAGTCAAATTAATCACAATTTAAGTTTCGACCACCATCTCATTAATCTTGGTTCCACCTTGGTGAACTTTGAAAATGTTGTTTTTACTTCTGTAACACATTTAAGAGTGTCAATATCCTATACCAAGATCAAAATAACATATATAATGTCGGATGCGAAGAAATGTTTTCTTGCTTTATTTAAATTTGTATCTCAATGATTAAATAGTACAAAGAGTTGAGTCTCCCCCATTTGTCTGTCATTTATGCATACGTAAGGTCGATTCCTCGATCTACGAGAAAATGTGTAGGCGCGCATGTCTTATGTGTGTCTTAAAAAAGACAATAAGAATGGCCGGTTAACCGATTTCCTTAAATATGTTTATGATGAACCAAATTGCTCCCAGCACTGTAGGATCAGTTTCACTTCATCTCATTTCATTAGATTTCATTTCACATGATCCGAGTTAATTATAGGGGTGGGGTGAGGGTGTAGTTCAGTCTACTCTTACTCCTTTTTACTATACGGCATTCAATTTCAAAACATTTCGTGGTGGAGATCCCTACCCTTTACCGCAACCATACGCATCGTTAACATACCATACAGATGTTTAGACGTGACCTCGACTGTTCATCCCATGCGACAAAGAGCTCTTGATCGTATTAAAAACCTGAGTTTGAATCAATACGGATATTGTGTTCTTTCCAGGGTGTCGGTTTGCGTGTGGGAGAAATTAAACGTACGCATAAAGTTTATATCTGAACTATACTGTCGAGATTCTGAGATTTAAAGTGATATTCAAAATAAACAGATCATTTAAGAATTTGTATGATTTAACCAAATCACCATAAATTGTTATATTAATCCTTTAAAACCCCACTTATCTACCGCATAGAAATATCCTGTAGATAAACCTCGAATAACACCTAACTTGACACTTTATAACTGTCCAAGTATATACTTTCTGTACAAAAATGCGTGACGAAACATATTATCACGGGAACAAACTATTTCATTAGTGAATAGATCTATAACAATATAATACAAACGTGGTCAAATAATGACCAAAGATAAATTATGTATCTTCGTCACGAAATACCAACCCTTGAGATCAATATTTTTTGTTAAAAAACAGTAAAAAAAGGTTTGAGGATATACTACGTTTAACCACTGAGTTCATTTTGTATTGAAAACAATATTTATGAATACGATTCTTTTCGACCTACACAAATTAATAGTAAAAGGTCAAAATGGAATCTTCTAAAAAAGTGTAAAAATCCATTACTGTCATAGAGATTTCAATATTATTACATTCAATTGCAGCATTCTTTATGAGGTAGTAATCAACTTTTTAATTCGTCTTGAGGAATTGTTCAACTTGATGTATATGCATGCTTATTCGAGTGTTCAGCATAACTATAAAGACACTCACTAAATCGATTTCATGTTTAACGAGTTTCTAGTTTTATGTCAAATAGTACCGATTTACAGAATCAAAGTTGTGATATTTTGTTTCGTGTGGGAAGTACAAGCACTTGACCGTTTAGTATAATTCTCCATGATAGACAGGCCACAGCCTATTAATTATTCCCCCATTGACTTTAATGTTAATTCTCGTCTCTTAGGCCGACTCTAACTTTCCCCCAAATTTACGTTGGGTAGAAAGCTTTCTGCCACAGATGGAGCAACGTGCGACAAACTCTTGTCCAAAAGCATGTATGAGATTCACGATGAAAAGCTTAAGATACACAACCTGGAAGTAGGCCTGAACATGGCAATTTCCGGTCCTACATTTCAACGTAATCAACCTCACAATTCTTGTATCATTCCGCCTCAAAATCATGAATATTCACCAAAAACCGACAGAAAATGTATTTTCAAACCCTTTCTTTGATTCCACACCAAAAAGTCATCAAAAATCGCCAGGCAAAAGGAAAGGGAGAGAAAGACTAAAACTAACTTTCACCCTTAGTGTCGTGGGTGACGTCATAGAAATATTCAATGAGCTCTGCCATATGCACGATCTGACCGTTTTGCAAAGAGTTATCACCTCTTTTACAAAACCTCATTTATGGTAAATAGCCACAATATCTAATATTTATTTAAAGTTAATTCTACACAAAATATGTTACTGACAGCATAGACATACACGGGATTAATTTCATTTTCCAATATAAATAAGTATCATACGACCAGCGTGACTAAAAACATTTTTTGAGAAAAAAAAATCCAACTATTTATATCAATAATTTTTTCAGCAAAATCTGTAGATGTGCAGACATATATACTTAATATAAGAGTAGGCCGTAGCGCCGTTGCCCTGGCAAAATTTCCCTCATAGCACACTGTATGGCGTATGTCCGTCTTCCATTAGCCCAGGTTGGGTGCAAAAGAGTAGGACGTAAAACCCCATTTCATTTTATTTATTGCATAAAAACGCCCAAGGGGAGCAGTGATGACCTTAACAACAGTATGACCTTCAAGCACCGACACAAAATGTAAAATATTCTCTCCAGACCAAATATGTCGTGACGGGAAAACATATTTCATTCTGTTAAAGCGTGAACAATTATTTGTCCAGACTATATATATTTGTAATATAAAACCCTGAACACTTTTGCATAATTTTACTTTTTAAATAACACGTATTATTTGAATGGGCGTTCCCTCGTTGATAGCTAATGCATCTTTCCTTTACGAGAGATATCGTGTATTATTCAAGTGTTTACCTTTTAGATTCAGATAATACCTGCTACTTAATATCAATTTATGTAGCGTGGGCGGTTCGAAAACATTACCGGAGAGAGAATTTGTTAAACGGCATTATTTAAAACATATCATTTAAAATATGTATTTGCTACAAATTAAAGATTAATATCTTGAACTTTCAATATAGTAATTTGAAATGTCCATATTTATTGGATGAGACGCCGGCTCTTGATGTTGACCGAGAGAGTTCGTCGAGATTTTCAGGCGTAGGTCCCCGAAGACGGTGATGCGGTACGGATGGCTAGAGAGAGAGAGAGAGAGAGAGGGGGGGGGGGTAACGTCAATTCGGGACTAACATGTTTCAATTTTACTTAAAATATTTATTGGCGCATAGTAACAGTGGGAGGAAACCGGAGGACTTGGAGAAAACTCATGAGGTTCGACAGGCGCCCCTACCGGGGGATCGAAACCACGCCAGTTGACTCAATGTCAGACTTTATGATACAGCGCGCACGTGCTTACAAATCGGCCATCCAACCCCTCCCACCCGACCCCTCTTAGATTGCAAAAAACAATCAACGGTCAAAGGTTAGATTTCCTATACGCACCATTGTTTTTTTTATTTCAGATATCTTCTGTTTTCGGGCAGCATCCGTCACTTTTGCTGAATGACATATTTTTTTCCAGAATGTTGTCAAACTCTTGGCCACTTTCTGTGTAGTTAATTTGCGCTCTACTTTGGTACCTCCTTGGAAACGAGACCTCTTAGTAACACGTGAGTGCCCACCTAAAAAAAACAAACCTAATACTAAAAAACAAAATCCCGTATATGTGCCATCGTTCCACCGTACAATACCCAACAACAGTGAAAATTTGATTTATATTTTAATATAGTTACTATTAAATAAATTTTCTTTCCATTCAAGCAATCATCGCTAGTTGCTTGACATTAGAGACGAGAGTACATGTATTTGGGAAGCAGATAGGCGTATGCGACTCAAATTATAGGGATAATCTCATACGAAAATGGCGAATTTAACTGCTTGGTCTAGCGAAAACTGTTTAGTGTTTAAATTATCATTTTGTGTCATCTACTTTTTATACAAAAAGACAGGTGTTTACATTTGTATATACATATATGTATAATTAATTATATTCGTAGACTTTAACTTCTGACAAATACAACTGTCTTGACATGCACGTAAATGATCCCTTGGCAGTTTAGATTCGATGTAAGAATATGTCGGCAAAATTTCCTTCATAGCACACACAACATATTATCGCGTATGCTCATACCCTCAATAGCCCAGCCAGATCAGAACAGTGAGACGTTAAACCCCATTTTATTTTTCATTTTAAAACTTTAGCCTGCTGTTGCAATAACAGTAGACGTTATTTTCGAATATTATCACATGAGCCGGTAAGAATGGGAGAATAATTTGATTCGCTGAAAATTAGGAAATACCGTTACTCAATAACATCCGAAATGGGTTGTACACGGGACACGGTATGCATACTTTTCCCTGAACACAAGATACACAGTAGTGTTTCGAATGAATAAAAACTGCCATTTGCCTTATGGGATTGTATTTACCAGATAACGTGATACAAATTGAACAGTGAAATTCTCTACCAGTGAATCTTTTGAATGGAAACCATCAGACAAGGCGGTTGGGCGAGTTTTATTTTCACAGTGTTTTTAAATTTCATACTTATTCCCACTTCTATGGGGTGGGGTCCAAGTGTTCTAACGCGTGTGCGTTAAATCATAAAGCCTGTTTTGGTTTTTACGGTGTGTAGGTGGGTAAGACGTTTGCTTGCGATCGCTAGCCTTGATGTCGGATGTTCGATCGCTGCAGTGGCCGAGTATGTTTATCCATATTTTTCGACGTGGTTCCCCCTTGTCAGTGACGCAGAACGGAGGGCCTGACAAGGACAACTGTCTAGTCTTTTGGAAAGGACGAAAAACCGATTTCCCGCCGTAGTTTCGCTATCCTGGTAAAATTTCCCTCATAGCTCACGGTATGGCGAATGGCCGTCCTCATTAGCCCAATTCAGAGCAGAACAGTAGAACGTTAAACCCCATTCCATTGTATTTCATAAGGTATGTTACTTAGTCCAATGGCGTAGTTTCAACCCGAAGCTATTGCGTGACAAGGAGTAGGCTCCAATATCTAGGCTCCTCATAGGCGTTCTCCAGATCCTCCGCTTTCCTTCTACTGCTAAAGCCCCTCTAGGCGAATTATTGAACTAAAATTGTATTACATTGATCCCGAAATGGTCTGATGGATTTACCCCTTCCTTAAATAAGAAAAGGCCATGACGAAGGTGTTCCCCCTTGTTTTAATTTAGCATTTGCAATATAACTTCGTAACAGATTAGGCAATAAAATGGTCTGGTGATTATTCTTAAATTAGAACACTTTTCCATTAATGAAGGTAGATGCCTTTAAAAAGGCATAATAAATAAACAAATACAATATTACCTAGGAGTTATTTCCCTTCATGTCACTGGAGGTCAAAACGAACTACTTCTGCTTCAGAACTTGTAATGGCATAATAATGATAAAGCGTTTAGACATTTGAGACATAATCGACATTACCAGCATTGTCTAATTATACATGGTTGCCCACAAAGAACAGGGTAGGTAAACTGGCATTGAGCTTGGAATTCTAAGGTTGCAACTTATGTTTTAAAGGTACTTATCGGTTATCGGGTGATTTTCATGCTTGCACTATTTATTTGCGAGCAGTAAACGCAATTTGTTTCTTTTGTATTAATAGGCATAGCTGATCAACTTAATATGACTGAATTATAATACACGATAAATACAATAGTAACTAATTTTCTGTTTTATATTTTGAAGCATAATGACCCAGTATTGTATTGGGGGAGGGGGCGCACGGTAGCTGGGTGAGCAAGACTTTGGATCTTTAAGCTGATGTTCTGTGTTCGATCCAGCAGCTGGCAATGAAAGTTGGTCTGGATTTCCAGTGTAGTACCGCCTTGTCAGTGGTGCAGGGTGGACGGTCTGGCACGGGAAAACATATAGTAGTTCAGATGGGACGAAAAACCGAGGTCCCGTGTACACATGGGTGTGTAGCGTGAACGTAAAATGACTTTTAAGAAAATTCGAAATAAAGAGTAGGTTGTGGTGGCAAACTATGGCGTATGACTGTCTTCATTAAACCTAATAGGGGCAAAACATTAGGACGTTAAACCCCATTTCATTTCTGTTAGTGTTGTGAGGCCTTGCCAACCCAGATGTCGAGGATTCGGCCCCGGCGTTGACTGATTTCCCCTTGTCGGTGGTGTTGGACGGAGAGCTTGGCTTGGAGCATTTAGTTGTTTGGTGGTACTTGCTTCACGGGCAAAATGTTCCTTATAGCACGCTGTATTTCGTATGAGCGTGTTTATATCTAGTTCTTGCATTACGTTTTATATTATTAATAAATTAATGATGGAAACTACATCATGGAAACTGACACGAGAAATAAAAAATCTACAGGTTGAATGGGATCGGCTAAGGCTGTTAGATGGGTTAAGAAACTGGTTCTGATCGATCTATAAGGAATGGGAGCTTAAGACACCTACCTAAGTCGACACTAAATCATTATTTTATAATAGACAGCACAAACATTGGAATTAATTCAGTGTAAATGACGCATTTTTTATTCTTGTCGAATATCAATGTGATAATAAACAACTATAACTGTCAACTTGATGCGTGTCGTCTTTGAAAACAAGGAACAGTTTAGAAAAAATCGAAGCCTTTACGGCAGCTGCGAAAATGGATGATCGATAGACGATTCTTCTAATCATTATCAATGTTAGATCCAAACAGTTTGAGATTAAAACATTATGTGGGTCTGTAATATACTCATGTAGACCTAATATAAGTAGAGTGTTAACATTAGACAATATTTGAATAATTAGTTACTAATGTCCACCATCAACAACCAAATGTGGTGAGACACAATGACCGGAAGTATTGACGAAATATGTTTCAGGAGTGTGATTTGTGGCAAGATTGTCGAAAGGACATTTTATACCGACACAAGACAAATCAACTGCAACCAACAACCATATAGGGGGTAAAGATCAAAGGTCAAAAAAGTCGGTGCTAAGCTATAACAGCCACATACGATATGCAATGTCGCCACATGGAGGAGATAAGCCCCTGAAAAAAGCCTTCCCCACTCCAGTTACAATAGCCCAGGTACTCATTCCCGCTTGAACTAATGCGACGGCGTTCCTGTATAATTCGTAGAAAAAACACACCGTATTCCCCCATGCGAAACTTCCGCTGTCAACAGCCAGCTTCATTTAAGGACAGACGGGAAATTAGTTGACCTACATTTTAATTCCCGCTTTGAAGATGTTAAAAGTCTTTACCCCGGTTATATTATCATTATCATATGTAGTGAAAATAATAATGATTATTTAGAGAGTGTGCGTGTGTGTGTGTGTATTAAACGACTTAAGAAACGCATAATTTATCAGTACTCTGTATTTTAAATATGGCCGCCATTCACGATCTCTTTTCTCAAAGCAGATGGCTCCCCGTCTCTAGAATGCAAATAACCAGTATCTTCATGATAAAATTGTTATTAAGAATCTTCTGTTATGCGCCAGGTCGTTATCACATGTTGTTACAATCTAAATTGCAACATTCAGTCGCATCTTTCGAATAAGATTTACAATTGTTCATTTATAAAGTGTGCGTTTTCATTGCTGCCATAATACTGATGCATTCTTTTAAGAATCACGACTGTCAATATGCCACTACTTATGCTGGGCAATGTGCAAACTGCCTAAGAAAATAATTATTTAAATTGTCATAAATTCAACAGCTGACAAGTAAAAGTTATTTAATTTCAGGAAAACGTACCTATATATGTGTCAATTTCAGATAGCACAGACACGAATGTCTCGTGTAACAGGCTTTATTTTGTAATTATTCTCTAATTGTCAGACAGAGGTACTCTTGATATTTCATTTATTCGAAAAAAAATAAATTGATACTTCATTTATTTGAAAACAATTACAAATCTTAAGGTGCATTACATTATTTTGTATTTGTGGGGAAATATTTCTTAAAGTCTTGGATCTGTAATTTAATTTTCCCTTGTAATGGGAAATCATTTTTAATAACCATAAACCAATAACGCCAATCAACGCATACATACACATAATAGCAAATTAGTAGCCGGTTTTGTACGGCAAAGGTCAAATACTAGGGCTCATTGCAGATTTAAATTTCGTCATGGGTGTTGAAATTCAAATGTCACGGCAAAAATTCGAACACGAATGAAACCGCTTTCTAAAGAATTGTAAAATATGAATTCAATCCTAACATGCTGAATGAGTGCATGATAATGCCCATGAATTCCTTTG
This sequence comes from Patella caerulea, assembly GCA_036850965.1. Taxonomy (NCBI): domain Eukaryota; kingdom Metazoa; phylum Mollusca; class Gastropoda; family Patellidae; genus Patella; species Patella caerulea. The sequence goes on from JAZGQO010000021.1 coordinate 19,398,160, forward strand.
CATAAAAAAGATGTAATTTCAATTTACACTTCTGTGTACTGAACGGAATCAAACCATTTTTAGCTTTACGTTCCTATCAGATATTCATAGAGCTGACAGTTCTTACTATGATCGTTTAAAACTAGAGAATGTACAGGAGATTTGCTGAGAAATTTAGCGAAATTGATCCACTCTTAACTGAGATATTGGCTTTTGAAATTTGGTTCTAGACCCGATCATCATTACTGAAGTCGGAACGATAAAAAACACAGGCTTGATTATCCATTTCGTCATTAAATCTTGAATGAAAGTTGAGAGGGAGATCGGATCCTAATCCAATAAATCACAGGCTAACGATGACATCGAGAGTTGATTATGGTCTGGATAAGCTAATTTTTGATTAATGTTCAATTAACAAGTAAGATAACATTTCAGACTTCAAGAAAGGCCTGTCAAAGGCAAATTTAGCTCTTGCATAATGTATGTTAGAGCAAAAATCATAATTTTATTCCCAAATAAATATGTACATATTTTATAAATACATGTAATAGATAAACCCAGATTAAACACGCTCAATACACCTATTGGTAGGGGAGTTATAAATAATCAATCATCCAGTTTTTCATTTTCAAAACTTTGCCCATTTAAGTTGTTTTCACACGACAGTCAAATGGCCAACTGGAATTGATTGATTATTATCATTTGACGGAAATAGCGAAATCACAAAATGGAACCTTACGGGAGCCATAAATCTTTTATTCATTAATAAATGCCAATGTCAGTGTTCAAATTCATTTAGAGTGTATTTAAATTGACATTATAATTTTCCAGGAATGAAAAAGTGATCGTTCTTAACGGAACAACATTATTATACATTGACACATCATTAAGGGAAATAACTCCCACATTATATTTGAATGACACCTCATCTCAAAATTATTATTTATGAATGACAGTTCCTTCGAGACAATTCGATTTAGAAAAATCATATTCAGAAAGTTTAAAGCCGACGATCGTGTAAGTGTAAAAAAATAAGAATTGCCGATTTGACTTCGAGAGTATATATAAGCGAGAAATGAGGTTTGAGGGGTGGGAGAGCGAATGGTAAACCTGTGCACACTGAATCAAAAAATATATCATTGCGTCAACCACTGGCCTGGCTTCGATTTCCCGGTTGTCCTTTACAACGACTAGCGTCGCCTGTACAACCCCGTGGGTTTTCGGTGTATCCGCCCATGTCTTCCCACTGCTAAGGACCACTCGACACACACTGTCATTTAGGGATTCGCACATGGTTCATATTTCAATAATTCGCTTGCGCGTAGGGGTCCTTAGAAGTTGGAGAATAACAGATGTTCATGAAAAATCCAACCAGTTTTTTTTGTTTTTTTTTGGTCTGCCGATCCACTTCTTGACATGTACAATCGAATAACACCACCGACTCAATGAAAGAGCTTCTGATCCAACAACAACAAAAACACTAGTTTAACTCCGACATTGGCTATGTTGTCCTAAACCTACGGCTTTAACAACTTTAATCCTTCCTTTGACGACGACAAAATGAGCACAATGAAGAATTGCCCACGGATTATCAGCACCCAACCTGCTCGTGTCGTTTCAAAATCGGGCAGAATATTTGGTTTCCAACAGACTATTCACAAACTAGATTATTTCGGGAGGTGGGGGTTCGAATGGCTAGCGCATGTGCATTGTATCATAAGGTCTTGAAATAAAATTAAATTGAACCACATATTAATCCGGAAATTACCTCGATTCATATTTCAATAATTCGCTTGCGCGTAGGGGTCCTTAGAAGTTGGAGAATAACAGATGTTCATGAAAAATCCAACCAGTTTTTTTTTTTTTTTTGGTCTGCCGATCCACTTCTTGACATGTACAATCGAATAACACCACCGACTCAATGAAAGAGCTTCTGATCCAACAACAACAAAAACACTAGTTTAACTCCGACATTGGCTATGTTGTCCTAAACCTACGGCTTTAACAACTTTAATCCTTCCTTTGACGACGACAAAATGAGCACAATGAAGAATTGCCCACGGATTATCAGCACCCAACCTGCTCGTGTCGTTTCAAAATCGGGCAGAATATTTGGTTTCCAACAGACTATTCACAAACTAGATCATTTCGGGAGGTGGGGTTCGAATGGCTAGCGCATGTGCATTGTATCATAAGGTCTTGAAATAAAATTAAATTGAACCACATATTAATCCGGAAATTACCTCGATTGAATCTAGTGAACGCTAAACCCCATTTCTCGCTCTCTCTTCTAAATAAATTATGGCCATTTCCGAACAAGGTAAATCGCACATTTCGTCACGTTTTGCATTTGATTTACATAGATAATGAAACCCGAATTTTAAGTACAGCCTCATGTGAAATTCAGGAATACCCCTTCAACTGTACACCCCTTTAAAGGGGAAGGTCAACGATTTTCACCAAGGTTTCCATAAATATTAAATATATTTTCAGACATAATTCCCCTTGTAACACAAGCAAAAAAGTTTTTGCAAACTTAATTAATTTTTATTAAAACCGGAAGTGACATAGTTGGTTCAACACGTGCACTGGGCTCTATAGTAAGCATACATATTTGGCATAAGTTTACAGGTGCGGATCCAGGAATTTTTGCAGGAGGGGGTTACAGAAATCTGCCATCATCGTCTCTAAATTATATAGGCATACATACAAATTGGGCTTTTTAAACAGAGAAATCATTTTTATACTGATGTAGGATCACTTTGTGGTGTAATTTCATTGATGCAAGGCATTATTTTTTTTATGTGGCTGAGCAGGATGGGGGACCCCCCCCCCCCTCTCTCTCTGGATCCGCGCCTGGTTTACTGCTGTATTGTGTTCGTGTCTCGTCCATGGGCCAAAAGTCTTATCGAATGGACTGTTTGTTAGGATATTATAAACACGAATTTATGTTTTTAAGGATATTATAAACACGAATTTTTGTTTTATTAACGTTTAGTACACAAAGCCGTCGCGTAAATTCACTGATACTGAACAGTACGCTGTGGCCCAATTAACGCCACATGGTTAATTGTTTACATCACGTGGTTTAATTGACAGCTTGCAAGTGTCATGTATTTCGTCTGCTTCGATGTTTTTGTGTTTGTTGCGAGTCTGCTGACAGTGTTTGTATTTATTTCAACGGACTTGTAGCACATGCATATCCAAATTTATCACCCAATATGACATTTGGCAGTAGATATCACTTGTATGATAAATTATATGATCTACTGTGATATCTCCTTAGGAGATATCGCTTTACATGAATTTGATTGGTCAATCAAAAAGGAACTACTTTTTTTTAAAGAAACCACTTATTTTAAATAAAAAGTGAATTTTTTTTTTTGTTAAAAAGAAACTGTTTTTATTTAACTGACCTTGAAAGAAGTACTGGGTCAATATATAGGACTTTGCAATAGCTAAACTGCTGTCTAAAAAAACTGATGTATCACTAATGTAAATTGATTCAGTAAAAGTGAAATCTATACCAAAGAATTATATTTATTTATTTTTGCATGTAAGAAAGGATTGGGTGATAAATAAAATCTCAAACTCGTGTTTTTTGATAGAGCCTCGTTTTTTCACATTATCAACTGTGTTGATATTTTTTGATATCAAAAAACATTCATAGGAGATTCTCTCTCTATATATATATATATAAATTTCCAAAGTTTGTGTCAATTTCAGGCACCAACGTATTGGTAAATAAAATATCTCTTCTATGGGTCAACAGTAGTGCCGAATGAACATTCGGGCCCACCCATTCTCAAGAGGAAATTGAAGAAAAAGGGAAAAGCCGCTCACCTCGACATTTAATAAAATTTAATTTCTCGTTTACAAAAACTTTTCTACGTGTATCAGTGTGGATAATTTCTTTAATATATCTTTAAGATTTTTGGAAACCTTGTTGAAAATCGTTGGTCTTCCCCTTTAACATAATCAATGGAAAACTGGTTTCTTTTAGATTAGTTATGAATCTATAGCAAATCTTAAATTCGATTAACAGTATATTTTTAAGCCTACAAAAATAGTGTCTTGTAGTAAACAAATTATTTTATACCCGTGTTACTTAACCGATGACGCCAAACTGACGAGCATTGATTCTGTTTTGATTATATGTTTTTCTTTAATTTATTTCCTGTAATTGTGAATTCATATCTTTTTGCATTCACAATGTTTAAGTAAAAAGAGTTAATATTATTCGCTTTAATTATGTTTTATATCTTATGTACTAAATAAAATGACTATACGAAAAAAGACTATTTCTAAATAATTTGTCAAGCAGATGTTTATAATGTCGCCATTGAATGTTCGTGGGTGTACTGACATGTTATTAAAGGGACACCAGCCAGAAAGATCGCATTATAAAAAGTCTACAGGATATAAAACCCTATAGATTTTTAAATTATTCTAATACAGTACATTAATTGGGTAAAATTTATTTTAACTACTGATGGGACAAGCAATGTACATTCAAAATTTATTTCGGTAGTTAGACGGGTTGTTTACCCAAACGTCAATGTGGTGTCCACAAGTACAATATGCCTGGTTACACACATTCCAAATTATAATCTTCAAACATATATCCTTGCTAATGTAAAACAGCTTTGAAGAATTAGAAAGTTATGCTTTTAAGTAGAGAGCGACAAAGGCTACACAGATTTTCAGCTCATTGATAATTCCTTTAAGATGAAAAATTGTTATATCCGACTGACTGTGGGTGTATATCTGTCCGAAGCTAACCATTCAAAAGAATAATTAACTGTCACGAGATAAGAGAAAGCAAGAAAAATAGAAGAAAATCCACGCATTACCTATTTTCTTAATTTTGTACATATATATTTTAAGCGATAATCAAAAAAAACCAAAAAAACGAAATACTGAAACGTCAAGGTTTCGTGTACTATATTGGTAATGTTAACCTGGACATAGAGACAAATAAGTATTTTGTTTTACGTGGAATCATACTGACATAAAACGTCCAATCTAGAAGTGTTATAACACAGTAACATTTGTCACGAAACAAAGAATAGAATGGTTTAAAGTGGATAAATGAACTTTTAGACTGAAAAGAGAAATATGCCAAAACGCAGGCTATCTGTCAAAGTCTGCCTTGCGTAGATATTTTTTCTCCTAGTCATGGAAATAAAGCCGAACAAACAAAGAATTGCCGCCGGTTCGACTCAAAACCTAATCTAATCCTATACATGTGTCCGCCTAAAGAGGCTGTACAGTTGTCAGGTAACTTCTGATTTTATGTCATTCTCAGGCAATCATTCCCGAAATCACACCAGAACCTCCCCCTGCTGCTTAAATTCCCGGGCACGCCCTGTCAACATGCGTGGGCGGTGAGATAATTCATACATAGGGCATGTTCATAATTTCTTAATGCAGATATCACTTCCTAATCAAAGGGATTATTAGGCATCTGGTAGTTGATTACCCGGCTGCACTTAAAGCGCTTCGCATTATCCGTGCTTACAATAATCTGAATAAAACACAGATCCTTTTTCGTTTCGTCCCAATATTTCGTTTTATCGATAGTATAGAAACGAAATACGGATGTGTATTTTAATTAGCTTGGCGCTAACGAATAATTAGAGCAGGAGCCCGGGGGGTTCAACCTAGCTGAAAAGCTAACCAATTTCTACATATGTCACACGGTTCCTTATGGGTCACTGTCACAGGATATGAACGTCTGCCGCGCCCGTTGTGGTGGGTGTGGTCAAGAGGGGCAAAATAAATGGACCCAAAAATAGGCTAGACTAGTTCGTTTTATTAACCACGTAATACTTGTTGTAATATGTTAAGCATATCAAAATGTATAGAGAATGACCACCGCCAGACATTTTAGGTGGTGGGGCGTCTCTGCCAGACTAAATAAACGGGTACCCCAAAACTAAGCTAGACTAGCTCATTTGCTAACCGCGCGAAATTTGTTGCAAAATGTTAAGCATATCCACATGTATCAAGAATCACCGATGCCAGACATTTTCAGTGGTGGGGTACCCCCGCCAGACGTCCCTAAATGCCCTATTTCAAGGGCTAAGCTAGACTAGCTCATTTACTAACCGCATAAAAATTGTTGCAAAATGTTCAGCATATCCACATGTATCGAGAATTACTGATGCCAGACATTTTCAGTGGTGGGGTACCCCCGCCAGACGTCCCCAATTGACCCACCCCAAAAGCTAAGCTAGACTAGCCCATTTACAAACCGCATGAAATTTGTTGCAAAATGTTCAGCATATTCACTTGTATCAGGAATCCCCGGTGCCAGACATTTTCAGTGGTGGAGTAACATATTGGACACAGGGTAAATGTCTTTTTTTTATCTAAACTGTTATGTTTAATGTTATTACAATTTTACGTCATTGTGGGGGTGTTATTATTAATAAACGATATTTAGACAGTGATTGTCTTCCATCGTAGAGCAATGCTCAGAAGCGCTAAACAGCAGCCATTTGATTGTTGTTATTTTTTACTCTAGAAGGACGACACTGGGCGACAGCATGTTCACCCAGTTCAAGACCAGCAAATGTCCTAAGCTTTGTGACAGCCGCTGCCCTTTGTGTCATTGCCAATGACCACCATCGCATGGTATTCTCTGAATTGTGGAATGCAACTATGCCCTTCATCTGGGATGCAGCATCACGGTTGTCGGACTGTTCCAAAGACAGATCGACAACTGATCTACTGTTGTCCTTTTTTGTGCGTTGAATTGACAAAGCACCCTGATCAAGAATTTGTCGCCGTTTTGGCTCCACACTTAAGGAAAAGTGTTCCCCATCTGGCATAGTTCGTGACGGTTGAGGGCAAAAAATACATCCAGAACAGCCGGGAAGATACCAATGTATGCACTAACATCGTTAGTTTACACACTACTGTAAGTCTCTATGAAGGCGGTTGATAAGGAAGATGTATGTCGCCCTGAAAATGTCTGGCATCGGTAATTCTCGATACATGTGGATATGCTGAACAATTTACAACAAGTTTTATGCGGTTAGTAAATGAGCTAGTCTAGTTTAGCTTTTGGGGGTGGGGCAATTGCGGACGTCTGGCGGGGTTACCCCACCACTGAAAATGTCTGGCACCGGGGATTCCTGATACAAGTGAATATGCTGAATATTTTGCAACAAATTTCATGCGGTTAGTAAATGGGCTAGTCTAGCTTAGCTATTGGGGTGGGTCAATTGGGGACGTCTGGCGGGGGTACCCCACCACTGAAAATGTCTGGCATCGGTAATTCTCGATACATGTGGATATGCTGAACATTTTCCAACAATTTTTATGCGGTTAGTAAATGAGCTAGTCTAGCCTAGCTCTTGAAATAGGGCATTTAGGGACGTCTGGCGGAGGTACCCCACCACTGAAAATGTCTGGCATCGGTGATTCTTGATACATGTGGATATGCTTAACATTTTGCAACAAATTTCGTGCGGTTAGCAAATGAGCTAGTCTAGCTTAGTTTTGGGGTACCCGTTTATTTAGTCTGGCAGACACGCCCCACCACCTAAAATGTCTGGCGGTGGTCATTCTCTATACATTTTGATATGCTTAACATATTGCAACAAGTATTACGTGGTTAATAAAACGAGCTAGTCTAGCCTATTTTTCGGTCCATTTATTTTGCCCCTCTTGACCACACCCACCACAACGGGCGCGGCAGACGTTCATATCCTGTGACAGTGACCCATAAGGAACCTTGTGACATATGTAGAAATTGGTTAGCTTTTCAGCTAGGTTGAACCCCCCGGGCTCCTGGTCTAAATACCAACACACTATATTTTCTCAATTTTCTACTAAGCAGTAATCAAACCTGTCGATCATTTGAAACGTTCGCCAGATTCCCTGTAATGAAAATATTGCTACATATTCTGAAATGATATGACCTTTATTTCTAAGATACAAAGATAACATCTTGCTACTTCCCAGATGACCATGACCTTCCGCCAACAATACGTGTTCCATGTCAGTTGTTTACCAGCTTTGATCGATGGAAGAAAACAAACAAAACATTTCCGGAAAACGAAATGTCACAAACCCATTTAGAAGGGACATGGTTATCATAGATCTAGATGAAATCTGTAAATACTGAGTACTAATATAATTAACCGACTGGTATACTCTGTTTCAATATTGTCCCTACAGTCAACAAACTTTGTAACTAGAAGCAATCGAACCTGAATCGTTGATAACCCTTGAACATGTCGTGCTATAAAGTTTAAATGGATTATGATCTGAAGTAGTTGATATGTCAAGAAATCGTATAAGTCCGTTTCTCGGTTTTGTCCATTTGTATACTGAAATTGTCCAATGATCTCTTTGGTCGTTCTGTGTACACATTGGCGTGCACGTTAAAGATCCCTTGATAGTTGGAATTCGATATTAGAGTAGACCATAGCTCCCGTCATTTTCATTATAGCCCAATCGGATTGGACGTTAAACCCCTATTTCATTTTTAGGATGACAATCGCCTAGAGATAACTGGCTAGTTTAATGGGGAGCGGTATACTTATTTCTAAGACGCCAAATAACTTTTCTGAATTCTGATTTTAAAATGCTAGTCAATTTTATGTAAACATCATAAGTTATGCTACAATGACCAATTTCAATGTAAGTAATATTGGACTAATATACTATAATAGCGCTTGAATGTATGGTTGAACTCGGTAGTTGACATTTATTCTAGCATAGTGTCCATTTAAAGGCGCATTAGGTAAGATTAGATAAAGAGCTGTCAGTTCAAGTGATGTTAGATAACAGAATGCCGTAGTTTAAGTCAAAATGTTACAATCTAAATCCAGCTATTAGGGATTCAATTTTAGGCTAACCTCGATGGGCATTACTTGCGTTGGTACTGAAACAGTGTAAATCTTCGGTAATAAAGACACACTGGAATTATCCTTTAAACTGTTTAATACCGGAAAACATAAAATATCATATACACAGACAGCACATCCGGGAGGCAGAGTGGCTGTCCTGGAAACGGGATGAAACCTAGAATCTTGATTGAATGTAAAATTCGGTATTTAAGGAAGCTCGTATCTAAGGATTAAATTAAATATACACAATTAACGAACATAGGTAACAATAAAACATTAAAGACAAAAATTACATATAATAGAAAAATAAGGATCAAGCTTATCAGACTGTCTAAACTATTAATGAGTTGGCTGTCCACCATTGGTTACCAAGTTACAAGATTAAAGGCTTCAGGTGTAATTGGTATTAAAAGATATCTATTGAAATTTAAATAAGTTATTAAAGCAACTCATAGGACATTAAATGAATGAATGAAATAATAAAAAAAAAACCCGAATGAATAAATGCAGGAATTATATCCCTATTACAGTACGATAATATACAAAGTCTCGAATATCCATTCTTACGCTAATCATCCATCTATCGCACAACATATACCACTTAATATCGAAGGCTAACGATTGCATCGAGAGTGGATAAGTTAAATACGTCTAATTAAATGACATTTAAGGCCCAAGGAAAGGCCTGAGATGGCCAGTTTTAGCTCGTGCATAATGCATGTTTATTGAGCTCTACAGTATTAATATTATAAACGAACGATATTAATTTTATTAGTATTATGATTGGCACAGCCATTGTCATTTTATTAAATTATACGAGACCCTATACGCGACCACATGTGAATTATGTATTTGGGTTAATTCTAGATTCGACGATTGAAATGGTGGACTTTGGGGTATTCAAATCTTATAAATTTGTATATTGTCATATTATGATTAATAATTGTTCAAAGTTGTATTTACAATTCTCTCTCGTGAGGCATACTGTTAATCAGTTAATGAGTTGCTAAGCCGAGGTTTATTTGGTATCGTTTCAAAAAATAACTGTCACTGTCAGATAGATATAGCTATGTGTAAACAAGATAAACTTAGCCTAGAACAACCTCGTTGTTTTTAGCTGATTTTGGCCACCATTGAACAGTCCCCAGGAAGGGAAGAAGGTTTTTATGATGTCAGCAAAGGGTATTTTATAGTAGTCAAAAAGAGGTAATACGTTCTAAAACAAATAAAATGGCAAACTCAACTGAACGATTATGTTTCGCTTTATAATATGACCGACCCGGGCTAAGATTAAACAGAAACTTTTAAAAAAAACAAAAATACAGCTTTAACTGATAAGTAAATCAATCGTGTTTAATACTAAACGAGCGATGCTGTTATATTTTCTGGTTCATGCACATGCCTGATCCGGAGATATCTATTAATGTTAAAGCAGCCAGAGCATGTTCTATCCAGGTACTAAGTATGTTATTAGTGTTGCTGCCAGTTGCGGTTAGTTCTGATTGATTCAAGGCAAACTGCTTAATGGCAGGTGGGTGTAGCTCGTGGATAGGATTACAGGCAAGTGCATTATTAAATATTATGTCTTGCAGCTGCAGAGAAAAGTGTGGTCTCCGGTGTACTCTTCTATCATAAATCCTGTTTCTTTCTCTGAAATAATACCTCAACTTCAGGAATGTTCATATTATTTCCAATCGCCTGCTTAACTCTGGATTTTTCTCTTCTGGTTTAGTTTTTATTAATTTGATTCGAAATGGTGTGCTGTGGTAATTTAGCGGCTAAATAAAAAGACACTGGGTATTTACGAGGTCTGTGCAAATTTAATAAATATATCCAATTGTGAAACAGAAGATGTTTTTGAATAATAGTATAATCAGATCAGTTCATGTCGGTAATCTTAACAAGAAAAGGAAGTGGTGGGTGTTGGAATAAATTTGTATGACACTCCGTTTGTCACTCTATTCTCTGCAGATTTCAGACAATATATAAAATATTTTCTATAAAAAAAAAAAAAACTAACGGTGGTTTTCTGTTTCTCTATTTGAAGTTTATTTAGATATAGCAGTTCTTTACGCGTATTTTAAAATGTTTGTACATACCAGAAAATCAATTGTCAAATAATAAAAAGAATTGGCTTATGCGAGCAAAAACACAGTGAAGATATTTTGGAAAGGATCAAACGGATCGACCATGGAAATAAAGAAGCGGGATTTTTTAATTTTACAATATGTACAGACCAAACATGAACTTTTCATGGGTTGACATTCGTTATCAAAATTGGGGTTTTCAGGATGGCTTTTTATACGGGGGCGGGGGGAGGGCAGTTTGGAAAATACAAATGCATTTTTGGCATCTGCCGCATACTTACTAAGATAAAAAGCTTAATCCAGAAACTATATGATGAAACAACCTATCGCATGATCGAAACCAAAATATATCCCCGCCCTTTGTCGGGGGCAGTAGCTTAAGACAAAAATATTTTCTACGATTGAAAATATTTCTTTCCTTGTGGATTCGGTTACGAAAATCACATAAGTTCCCCAAGGAATCCAGAGATGGTAATAACAATACTTCGTGATGATAATGCTTAGCCTTCAACAATGTACCCAAAGTCGTTGAATCTGTGAGATCTTGTCATCAACATCCATCAACATTAATAGATACATTGTAAAAGCAGTAAAAATTTAGACAAGTGCCTAATAATGTCTACTTCAAATTGTGAGGTGGATTTGCCCTTCCGATGATATAGTTTGCCACTGAGTCTTACATCGTGGTGTTGATTCCCGGCTTTTATGTGTACATGATTAAGGTGTCCTGCTGACCTCTCTAGGATATTTTGAATTGACGTGAAACCATAAGGTAGTTATGTTCCCTTTTAAACCAATTATATTGTATCTTTTATATAATCATATATTTTAACCATTACTGGTTCTAATAGGTAATTGTTTGTTGTTTTAAGGCTAATTGGAAAATATTTCAACTGATAATCAAGTTATAATGTTTATTATTGTTCTACTCTGTTGGATTTTGTAATATTGATATCTCTTATCGCCTATTCTAGTTGTCGAGAACAAAATGTTTTTATAAGGTTAATTGCGAAAACAAAAGTAGAGACAGAAATGACTCCTGTCAATGGAACTCTTTGTTCTCATTGGTGAGTTATAATAGATTGTTATGAAATAGAATTAGCAATGATATGTGAAAGTATTGATAATTTTATAATGTTATCAATTTCAATTGTAATATATAAAGAATAAATTAAGATCGTTTGACATACAACAATAGATAAATCGACCACTTCTTTGTTAGTTTTGGTCACAATGACCTTTTTAATATTACTTTTGGTTTTTACACTCGGAATGTGAAATGAAATAGAGTTTAACGTCCTGCTGTTCTGCCATTCGGAATGTGGATGCACAAGGTGGGTCTAAGTTTATCTCATTACAGAACGCCCTGTACTACTTAGCACAGGAACGTTCACGTTGATGCCAGTTTAGTATTTTTTTGGAAAATAAAGTTAATTGTATCCTGTATTGCCAACCCGCAAGTCAGTCAGATAATTCTTGTAAGCCAACAGAGACCACAACAAATTATCGCTCTTTTAAAAATTGGTATGTTGTCTATCTCATGGAAACAAGAATCCTGCTGATTTTAGACAATATTTAAACGTTAAGAAATGTTTCATTGTTTGCGAAATTTGGTAAAGCACCGAGGAGGCATAAATTATAATCCAATTTGTCTCAAATTTAAATGGGGTGTCAGTCTCAGGGGCGCGAATTAGATATTTCAATAATTCCTCTCTTTGTTACGAAATCGGATCAGCTTTGATTATTATATGAACAACTATCAAACCATGTGAATTGGGAGCCCTATTGACACATATCTGTCTTCTGGGCACACATCCTTGACTCGTATTGCCAATGCCATTCCTGTTTTACTTTTATCGAAATATTTGATAAATGAAAAATATGTGCTTTATTATTTTTGTCATCAGAGAAGACTTATTATTTATAAGAACAATCAACACAAATAAACGATACGAAACTTCTATTCTGTTTATTTAATACCATAAAATATTAATGTCATCTTTCATTATCATTTTGGTCTAGACTGTGACACTGAAACCTTCGCAGTACAAAAACGGACCACGTCGTGTTTTAGTATTTCTTCCATTTGATGATCCGATAAAAGCAATATATGGAAAAATGGAATAGTCTAGCAGCCAAAATAAATGCCAAGATAAGACATAATCCGAAGGGTTGAAAAAAGGCTAGACCAATATAATATATGAATTATAAAATAGTTTTAGATCTTTATAATGTTGGAAGTTTACGTAGAAATAATCCCTGCGCTCAAAGACACATGTTGAAGTCGAAAAGCTTCCGGATCTCAACTCGGCTATCTAACAATCTAGCTGGAATCATGCAAGTAACATTATACATACACAGTTCGGATGCGGTTTAATGATCACAAAAGACTTCATCAGAGTAAAAAGTCTCCCCATTTCTTATAGTCTATCTTTTCAAAATTAACATGGCTGGACAAAAGAATCACGCTTTGGAAGGACAGGTCATACTTTGCTAGCTTATAATAATTGTGATTGACATGGTAAGCTGTGATAATGTAGTTCCGTTTGGTGATTTGCAAACACCACAATGTGTTCTACTGAGAGAGAAAAAAGACAAATTATGCGTCACCCAGAATATTATAATCCTTCTTACATGCAAAACGGTCATTTCAGATGTATGGTGAAGGGATCGTGAGCATCTCACACAAGATTAAATAAAGATAAACATAGGATTAAGTATTAAAACTGAAGTCCCAATTCAACGTCAGAATCTTATATCTATAGACATCCTATTCCCAAAGCAATGTCTGTGTACATTCAGCTCAGTCACTGTTGATATACGTGTTGTTTGTAATGAACTGTGTTCCCTTGGGTCCGACGGATATTTGACCCAAACGCACTGAATTGGACCGTCTCTAGATTCTAGCTCGCAAGTTGTCTTGGAATGAACACCACAATCAGAACGACGTACTCAGTGACTACCAAAAAGCCGATACTTGATACATTTTCAAATCATTAATTATGTGCGTTCGTGAAGAGTTTTGTGCTGAACACATATATTTTATTTGTTGAAGTTACGAAAACATCGGCGGTATTTTTTTTCCATGCCGCAAAACAAACGAGGACACCACCCACTCAACACTTATTGGGTCATGGCACATGAGACTTTGGGGATAGGAAGAAATGCTGCGTCTCTTTTTTACGCACAAGCTTGGGATCGAACCAATTACTCGCACAGATAAGAGGCCTAGACATGTGAATATTTTCACCATTGCTAAATACCACCATCATTTAGCAATTGGTTATGGGGGTGTTCAACACTCCAAACGGCTTTTGATTATGATTAATTTTATTAAGATCACTCATGATACAGCACTGCTATTAAGACGTTAGGTGGTTATCAAAATCGATTGATCTGTGTGAAATAAGTTGAAACATGTAAAAAATATATAAATCATTTTCTTTTATTTGTCAATAATATTGTGATAGACTGTGCTGTGCAGGGTTTCAAACATTGTTATTGACAGATGAAATACGCCTTAGTTATATTACTATAATTATAGAGAAACCTATATTATTCAAACGACGGTCTAATATATAATATAAACTGTCTACAATCTGGAGTTTAATTATAATTACTTGGCTTTATGTATTTTTTAATTTCAACCCTGTTCAAGTCAGAATGGCGAGCTTTACTGTCCGGATTCGGGCGAGATTTATTTATTTGGCATTCTTGATCATTGTCCCGTGTCTTCTAATATTGGCGAAAAATATATTTGGTAATGGTTCAACCTAGTGAGCAGTCTTATTTCTCTAGCATGGTTGTGCCGCCTAGGGTCTTACAATTGTATAATATACTCCGACCCTGAAAACTGTTTGTTAGGGACTGCCTAAAAATTGTAATATCCATATTTCTGTTTTTCCCTTCACAAGTTTGTAATACACACCATACAGGTAATGAATCGAATCAAGGCAAGAAAGCACTATTCATCGGTATTATCAATATACCTGGAAAAACTAGTGGTTTTCCTACGGGTCCTCGGGTTTCTTCGCAGTGCGGGTGGGAGTGGGGTGGATGGCTGACTGGTTAACGGTCTGCCATTGAGTCAACTGGTGTGGTTTCGAAGCCCCGGAAGGGGCGCCTGTACAACCTCGTGGGTTTTCTCCGGGTACCCCGGTTTCCTCGAACTGCTAAAGACCCCTACGCACAATCGAATTATTGAAATAAAATTAAAACCATATGTTAGTCCCGAAATGACCTAATTTGTGTTGAGTGAACGTTACACCCCATTTCTATCTCTCTCCCTCTCCTTGCAGTTCAATCGAATCATTTTCATACAAGGGTATCATATGTTAGTCCCGAAATAACCTAGTTGATGGCGAGTAGACGTTATCCCCCTCCCCTTATTGCAATTGTAACAGAGCTATAGATTTTTCTTCCTTTCGAAACTACACAAAGTACTATTTCAATTTATTTCCCAAACCTCCATTGACACAATTCTACAAGCTGTTTATTTTTTTTCTGTTATGTCACGAACACGTGCGTCATCAACACCATTGCTCTTTTTACACATGTCAATAAACACGGCTTTAATCTGTCAATATTACTTGTAATAACATGTTTGATCACTAAATATATGCCTGAAGAATTCTCCGATCATCTTTTTCTTAAATCTTACCTAGGGCCTTTGCCACTATTGAATGAACCGAGATCATCATTGATATTCATCTTTAGCCAAAAGCAGCAAACTTTATTCGCATCTTTTAATGTTTGTATCGGAGTAGCGGATTAGTTTACAGTGGTTGTCGAGATATCAATCTGTTTTTCGCATCTTATGTTAGTCTGTCCGGTGCATATCTCTGACACTGCTGCGTCGAATATGACCAAACTTGAGTGTTATACCATACCTATTAACCGTTTCATTTTGGTCGCTTTGGCAACTATTCTGTCAAATAACAATCCATAAACCGTTTTACGATATGGTCTAGTTTGCTCTCTTGGCCGATTCGAACAGAGCTTTTCCTGAAAACGATCGGTACCTCCGCCGACTGTTTTTGACCCTATGGCCGTCAAATATTGACAGTACCTTCTTAGCAATCAATACTAAACTAATTTGTTTATTTTTAAATGATACCCATTCAAGCGTGAGTATATTTCGGGCGTTCGGTGGTCACATCTCCAGGATTCGAACGATGATTTAAGATTGGGCTCAAAATGTCGAATCGTTGCGAAAAATCAACTTTTCTGTCACTACGGTGTAGGACCACATTGCAACCACATTGTCTCATGGGTGAGCTGAAATACAATACGAGTATTTCTGGAACATCTGGTAAGACGTCACGATTTGAAAATCGGCTATGTTGATATGATTTTGCTACATAAACAATATTATCTTGCATATATTTTAGGAAATATTTTAGGATTTAGTTCAATGGAAACTGATTTACAATGTACAAATTGTAAGACTGTGAATGGATATAAATCACACAGAAAAATCCAGAAGACGTTACTTAGTCAACACCTTGATCGCGCCAGTACCTTCCCCATTGAGGGGATCGCGTGGCTATATGGGTAAGACGATGACTCGCTATTCTGGAGGTTGGGCCATCGATCCCTGCATTGGCCGACAAAGTTCTTCTCGATTATCCGGCATGGGTTCCTCTTGTCAGTGATGCAGAATGGAGATCCTGATAAGGACAGCTGTCTAGTGGTTCCGATGAGACGAAAATCCGAGGTCCGGTGTACACATTGGCGTGCACGTAAAAGATCTCTTGGCAGATGGAATTATATACAAGAGTAGACCATAGCGTAGCTGCCCGGGCAAAATTTCCCTGATGGCACACTGTATGGCGTATGCCCGTCTTCCATTAGCCAAGGTTAGGTGCAGAAGAGTGGAACGTTAAACCCCATTTCATTTTACCTTCCCCATTGAGCTTGTGGGACCATTTTGGTACAAATTCAAAGGCCCACATGGTGTCACCATAGTAAATAACCCACCACAGGCTAAGATTTTTATATTAACATTAAAAGAGGACTGTCACCATAAGTTTCTAGACCGCCGTGGCGCTCTAAGTCACAAGGTTTATTCCCGGTGTCGTGCTGACGAGGGCCAGAAAAGGAGGAGTGTCTAAACATCCGGATGCGACAAAAACCCGAGGTCCTGTGTACTCATTAGCGGGCACGAAAAAGAACTCTTGACACTTGTAATTCCAAATAAAGAGTCCGTGATAAATTTCCCCCCTGGTCCTTCATCAATCAGTCAGTGCAGAAAGCTGGGATGTTAAACCCCATATCCTTTCATTTCCCACATATGTTCACATTGCTATATGATTCATGTGACACGTGATTAAACAAAGAACAATCTGAAATAAAATGATAATGTAATTATTCCATATAAATAATATATTATTGAAATAAAATCTGCTCGATATACAGATTGTTTAATTAAATTATATGTGTGCTGCACTAATGAGCAATATGCTTTAATATATTCGTAATTTTAGTACACTGGATGAACACATAGGTCGGTAACTTTGACGTTGGAGTTTAACTGTAATGGCTAATCAGATCAATGTTATTGCTATATTTCTCAATTGCCGTTCATGGTTCCTAAAATTAATATGCCATGGTACAAATAGTTATTTGAATTAACATGAAAATGAAATGATGTTTAACGTCCTAACTTTCCGCACTGATTGGGTTAACGAAGGGGCGATTATTATGGAAATTCTTCCCGGACAGCGGGGCTACGGCATTTCGAATTCCAACCGTCCATTGTCATTTCGTAAATTTGCTTGCTCGCCGATGCCTACATGATACTCCAGGTCACAACGAAGGGAACTGTTCCTTGTCAGATTCTTTGTCCGGCGTCACTGACAAATCCCGGTGAACTTTCTCTGCTATCAGCAAGGGACTTGTGTGTATGTATGTGGGGGTGGGGGTGTCGAAGCCCAGACATCCTAGCTAGCAATGAGTCCCCGTGGCTCCAGATCAAGTCAAATTTCCAATTGCTCAATTAGTTTCTTCTCCTAATTTTTGACATTTTGATTAATAGGGAATTTTGTTTTGTTACCCACTATTATGTTAACCAACTAGAATTGCTGGTTCCCTAAAAGTCTTTTGAGGGAATTCCTTTAATATTGGTATTAATTAAATAATAATCAAGCGATATTTTCGTCTTTAAAATCAATAATATTGGCCGTCTAATTAATTAGACACCATTCGATTGTTAACTACACGTAAACCGTATTCGCTATCCGCTGTACAAGTAATATATAGTAAATAATATGTTATGATTACAATGTTGTATAAGTATAGAAATGTATATTTATTATTTTGTGTATATTGTAAATGTCTATCTTCTATCCCACCACTCCTCACACTTTCACAACACAGATCAATATCAGAATAATAGTGTTTCACGCCAACGATGTTAGCCATCACATATTGCCAAGTTAAAGGTTTGCTTCAATATATCTTATTCGAACGTACTGGACTCAGCGGTTGGTATACAGGCAAGGAAACCTTCCACTCTGCTTCATTTAGATTTACGACAGAGTAAGATTGGTGTTGGAAACTATACAGTTATCAATAAGAAAACCGTTCTATCGTTTGATAAATGGCGCGCGTTTCCTCGTGCCTGCTTTAGCTCTCCACACACAGAGAGAATACATGCTCGCGCCTATCAGTCTAATATCTGAGAATCCTATGTTGATTGGCTATCAAAAATCACGTGCTCAATAACCACTTTCACACCGACGTTTAACATGAAAGGGGTTAGATCAATGTGAGGGAATGAACTGGCCAGAAAGCACACAAAAGTTAATATTTACGAAACTAAACAGTCATACCCGATAAAGTTTCTAAAACATTTTCAATGTTTCCGCTCTTTTAAAAAATCGACTTAATAAATTAAAAGATCTTTGACTTTAATAATTGATGTCAAATATCTGAAACGGATTAATTTAGGAGACATTTATTCCTTATGCAGGTAAGAACGTTTACTTATTTATTCAATTAAACAATAATGTTTACCTGACATTTATGTACAGAAACACTAAACCAATAACAGAGAGCTGTTATCACAACATTTGACTTTTAACTTTAATGTTTTGAATTATGTTATTTTGAATTATGATATAAATGCATTTACTCGATTTGTTATGGCAATCGGACAAGTACCCTCTGACCACATAGTAACCCGAAAGGCTTGGTGATCGGGAGTATTTTCAAAGTTTCATAGTACAATATTATACTTGATTTCCTGGCTGATTTCATATTTTCTGGTGTTTGGTGCAACAGTTCGCATGCTTAAATTAACATTTACGCCATCTGTAATCCATTGCCCAGTAATTGTTTCTACCTGTTGGCAGTGAGTATACTGTTTGAAATGTCCAACATACGCATTAGACATTCTTGACACAAGTAAAGAATGTGCGCAGCTTCCATCGTAAACTAATACTTGAATTAATACGTGAAAAGTTGAAGTTGACATTATCCAGAACGGAATTATAGGAACATCCGATTAAGATATATATTTATTGCTAATTCCGATAAAAAAAAATGTCCAGAAGCCGATATATTATAAAATTGACCCAAACCATATTTTCAGTTTATAACTAAAAAGGACGTGTACATTTACTGTGGCGTAAATCAACTAATTGACAACATAATCACCACTGTAAACACCAAATTATTAGAGCTAATATTCCTTCATACATATACTGATCAGGTTAAGCGATCTACACGCATATCACTTTTGGGAAATCTGTTTTGAATGAAAAAGATACCTTAACGTAAAATGATGTTAGTCATACAACAGATCTGGGTATTAAAAAATGTTATTGAAAATGATGACAGTGGGGAAAATGTTGCTCAAATTTAGTCAGACATAAAAACTTATTACTGTACGTTTTAAGAAAGATGAACTAATGCAAATTGAATACAATCACTTATTGTATTATAGCAAACTAGAAAGTATGAAGTATACAATTTTTATTTTAAACTGCTAAAGAATAGAGTTAACCTAATCATTATGTCGAACAATCTGTGAAATAATGGTTTTATTAACTCGAATTATATCTTTTAACAGATGGTTAATAGCTTATGTCACCAGATTAATTATAAGTTGCGGTAGAGAAATGTTGACATATATTATTTATATTGCTAACCGTTAACGATGATGTGTAAGACTTATTAATATCTTATAATTATATATTGATACTTGGCGTTCTTAAACAGAATGTCGGTACCAGACCGACCTCGCTACCTGGTGGTAATATATTGCTTAAATTATTTGCAAGAAAATACAACACACGATTCGAAACCTCTGGTTTAAATAAAATTACCCCCCCACACACTCACACAATTCTATCTAAAAATCCATAAAATTTAATGTTGTGCGGTATTATTTGCGTTATGCGTATTACGAAATTAAATGTTACAAATGTAATTATGCTTTTCCCAGTGGTTTTACTGCAAAAACAATTTCGTCACTGTCTTCCAGAATACCCGATGGAACACTTCTCATAATAGTATCATGCATGTTATGCCTTTTTTTAAAATTTTAACAATGTACCGACGAACGCTACCTCTGTGGCACCTTTCACTAGCACCTAATTTAACTATAAGTAGTGGTGACATGTGTTATTTACCATGCCGATTATATTTATTTTGGTAGAACATTTTATATCTCTTACCCAGATTCTGGGATGTTTAGAAAGTTTTTTGCGCTATTGAATCTGACGTTAAATTGCAAAAAAAAAAAAAACCAAAAAAAAAAACCACACCATAGCTTTAGAGACTTTAAGATAATTGAATTATTCACTTGTTTTTTTTGGAATGTGAAATAGTACAATTTACCCCCCCCCCCCAAAAAAAAAAAATCATCTTCGAAAAAAGAATCCAGTGTTAACATTTCCGTCCCTGCTTTTCGCATCTTTATCTGAAACAGGCACAACTGTGGTCAACCGATAATGCAGAAAACATCAAAGCCAACAACAATTAACATGCAATGTACGTGGATACTCTTAAGGTGTTACTCTGAGACGGACGGCTCAAAAACCATTACCAAATATTAAGAGTAGTTAAACGACGCCGCGGTTAAACAAACATCCACCCAGAAGACAAACACGAGGACAAGACATCAGAAATTACAAGTAACAAGTATATACATCAAGTGAATGGATGGGTCCAGGGCTGGATTACGATTTAGCGCACACACTTTACTTACTTTCAATTGCAGAGGATATTATATGCACAGCTAATCGGGTGCATTCAAACAAATTGTAAAATGTGTTACGTCCAATTGCCTTTGCTTCCAGGACACCCCGGATGCCATTCCTACAATCGAAGCAAATATTCCAAGCACTTGTCGGAATTTACCTGAGAAAGTCTACTTAGCAGTTAGAGAAGCAATTATCACATAATTAACGCCATCAGGTGTAAAGGAAGTTATTTCATACCGACAGTATCATATAAAAACATTATTTTATCAATGAATATTCTGATCTTCAATAGTTCTGCACTGTTTTAAATCAAACTTTTTATAGCTTTCATACACATATGTATTAAAGAAACCCTATTAGTTCGAACCAGCGGAGCCAATAATAAGTTTCGCGTGTGACAATCCAAAGAAAAGCATCTAATTATCTTTTGGGATATTACTTTTGTCAGAAAAAACATTACGTACGATCATTTCACATCTTGAATTCAAAATAACGTTGGCTGTTTTTAACCGCATAAGTAAAACAATCCGTTCTCGCTATAAAAGTTTTAAAAATAATGAAAAAAGAATAAGCTGAAAATTTCAGTCAAATGACTACATACATAATAACTATTCAATTTTAGGCTAGCTTCGATTGTTCAGACTGTGGATAACCGAGACTTTGTTTATTTGTTTCTTAATGTAGATATACGTAATGTTGAAAGAAGTGTATTTTTTATTCGACGGGTGTCGAAGTGTAACAGTTCAAAAAATAAGGGGAGGGGTTGGATCGCCGAATGGTTAGCGTGCGCGCGCTGTATCATACGGCCTTACACTGAGTCAACTGGTGTGGTTCCAAATCCCCGGTTTTACGTGGCAAGGAGTAGGGTCGCCCGTCCAACCTCGTGGGTTTTCTCCGGGTACTCCAGTTTCTTCCCTCTGCTACGGACCCCCTACGCGCAAGCGAATTAAAAAAATAAAATTAAAAACTATATGTTAGTCCCGAAATGACATAGTTTGTGTCGTGTGGACTTTAAATCCCATTTCTCTCTCTCTCTTGGAAAAAGAGATGTTTAAAAGAAATCTGTCCGCCTAGATTTCCTTATGACATGAGTATCGGGACTGATATAATAGTATGTATATAATTATGTTTTATTTCTTTATATAGATTATATCACAACGTTAAGTGATGATTGCGTTTAAGAGTTTAACGTGATCATCATGTTAGTTATATTTCTTTTAAAGCTATTTGCAGTGATGTGATAATATATGATGTTCGAGAAAGAGTAATTATATACATGTACATGTAAATTGACAAGCAAACATGTAAAGGTCCTACAAATTAAATCTATTTTAATGTTTTTTGATGGGATGTTAAATAACAGTCTCTATTAAAATTATTTTTCGAGTGTTTTACAATCCACGCTTATCATTCCAAATTGTGAAGTTATGAAATAAAAAAAAATGAATTATTTCTTTAGCTCAATACTATTTCATATTACTTTCGTTTTCTATTCTTGTTTACGCATTCTTTGTTTTAAATTATACTGAATGAATAGTAACACATATCGAATTACACGTAAATTGAACTAGGTCCTTGCTATACTTTCTCAGTAAAAAACAGGTCGTCGGCGAGTTGACGCGATACATCTCGGATTTTACTATAATTACAAACCAAATTGACCAATTTTGTTGAGTCGAATTCGTCAATTTGTCATGTTACGTGATAAGATTTGCCTCCTCGAATTTGAATTATATATACGTATTTTTTTAAAAACTTTTTTTTGTCTTGAATTGATCACCATTATTATGTTTGGTGTAATATAGTGGGCTTGGTGCTGACATGCCATCAACCAATTCTTCATTTAATCCGAAGCTTTTCAATTTCCCGTATTTGGTTTGCACGTTGTCTCTATGTTAAATCAATATTTTACGAGAAAACAACTCAAGAATCTTACTGGTAATACGAGTGACCTTTATTCTCTATTACGTGGTTGTCTTAAATCCCCTTATATAAGTAGGGTTATTTGCATAATTGATATTATGGCTATATATATATATATTATATATACATGTATATAACATGTTCGGTCTTTGATAAGGAAAATGTCAAGCATCCAAGTTATTTAAAGTAACGCGTCTATTCAAAACAATGACAGTTTGAATTCGATATAAGAACATGCCGTAGCGCAGATGTCCGGTCCGAATTTCCCTGATAATACACTGTAGGACGGATGCCCAATGGCATTAGTTGCTCACCTCATTTTACAGATGCAGGTTTATAATGCGGATAAAAGATTGATATGCAATTGCCAAATAGTGTTTTTGGGTATCGCAGAGAAAGAAATCAAATGTTTAGACCACTAGGGTGATTATGGCTGGTATAAAGACCCGTGTCTGGCAAAAGAAACCAGACTGGGGAATCCCCGGGAACGTTCTTCACCGGGACCGAACGTGAGAACTGGATAGGGCAACGCTTATAATCACCGGACCATCGTGACTGACATATGGTTGGGAAGAATAAATGAATTTATAAACCGTGACACTATCTTGAAAGGGGTTGGACTTAATCCGAGAAACTGAAACTATTTGGCAGGAATTACCCTAAAGGCAGTGGTCACCAGTTGTCAAACCGATCTTCTGTCATTTGACCCAACAGAATATCGGCTGAGAGAGAGAGAGTTTACACTGGGGATAATTACAGGGATTGAAGCAATGTTGAGCTTTCAGTCAACAACGATTTAATATAAAGATTATGTGTCACGGAAGATGAGAACTGTGGCATACAAGATAATCTGGAGTAGCCAGATTGTGGTCAGTAACCGGAAGCTTGTTTTTAACCGAGTATTATTACAACTTTATCAATGATTACACAGATGGAATCCATCGCGACCTTGGAGAGCCACGGTGGGTAAGACGCTGGCTCACTAGTCTGGAAGTTGACCGAGAAAGTTCAACGAGATTATCCGATGTGATTTCTCTTTGTCGGTGGTGAAAAACGGGCCTGACTGTCCAGACGTTTGCATGGGACGAAAAACCCAGGTCCTGTGTACGCATTGGAGTGCATGTAAAATACCACTTTGCAGTTGGAATTAGATATAAGAGTAGGCCGGAGCGACACTGTCCGAGCAAAATTTACCCCATAGCTCACTGTATGGCGTATAATGTCGACCCTTTAAAAACATCAATTTAATTTAGTTTGAAAATATTCCTTTATGTTGACGTATATGTCTGACGCGGTAACCTATCCTGGTACACAATACATTGTTAATTTGCCGGTCACTTACTTTAATAATGCAGCGTATTAAAAATTACAAACTCGATACGTTATCATTAAAGGCCAGATAAAGGACATCTTGATATAGTATACTCCATCAGCACTAAATGACAAGCTCATCAATATTTCAAGTATACTCGATCGTATAAAACAAATCCTGATTCTTAAAGCCCCAATAACACTCTTGTTGTAACTGAATAATATGTCCCAATCTTCAGTCTGGTCAACAAATCGTATTATTTTAGAATATTCCAATTAAATGATGATATAAATTTCATCTTAACACACCTATTTTAAAAAATTGGAAAAATTCAACCAATTGATTTGAAAAGTCTAACGTAAACCTTTTCAAATGTGACTTGGATTTTAAAATAGGTTGTAATGGATAAGTTACACAACAGGTAGGACACTTAAACATCTAGTACTTAAAATAAGGGTATTATTTATTTTCTACCAAGCCAGCAAGAATGTTATTGTCCCTTTAACAAACTTACAATAGTCTGTAATGGGAGGTTAAGAGAAATTCTAAAATTTTGGTATTCTTAAACATATAGGTATACAGGGATTATAAATATTTAGGTTTACCTAAGTTACGTAATGTAACTATTTTCGAGGCAAGTATAACCAATTAAGTATATATTATATTAACAACTGTTGCCATGGAACAAAAAGTAACTATGAAAAACAAACATGTTTAGCAGAATATGTAAGCTGCCCATTCACAAAAAATTGGCTTGAATCATGGTAACCAAACTGAGTTTATCTTTCGTTTTTATTTCTATTAAATATTGCATAAACATTATGCAAGAGCTAAATCTGTCAATTGCAAGTCTTTCGTTAGGACAGAAATGTTATCTAAATTATCAATTAAACATTAATTAACGTATCCAAAACCATAATAAACTATTGATGTCTAAGCTAGCCTTCGATGTTGGCTGGATTAGATTCCTATCTTAACGGCCATTGATAATTAAATTTTAAACGTGGATAATCGAGACTATGCTGCTTATATTAATGATTTTAGTAATGATGACCGAGGCTAGGCGAAAATTTCACACGCTTCGTTCTCGGGTCATAGTGGATCAATTTGACTGAATTTTTCAGCAAATTACCTTTACACTATCTAGTTTTCAACGATTATAGTGAGAACTGACAACTCTTTATCTTATCTCCCATAATATATCTTTAATATTGAAATGGATTGGAAAAGATATACTTAACATGAAATATCCATCCTGACACAAATTTAATTATTCAAGTTTTATTTTTCGATGTCCCATAGATTTTAATCCGACATTTATGATGATTAATTATGGACTTAATAGATCGCTAGAAGAATTTGATTGTTCTGTATACTTTGGTGTGGCACTTTTGTTTCCGAGTGTTTTATGTCACATTGATCGTTATAGTTGATCTGAATGTAAGCATTACAGCGATCCAAATATGCTGTATCTGCAAAGATCAAAGGAATAAAGACAACGGGATAACATATATCTTTATAACTTAGGTACAGTAATTCCTTCGCGAGTGTCCTCGCATGGAATACACTTGATCAAAAGCTAAATTTCCTTAAAAATAAATTAAAGAGTTTACAGAGCTTTTGAAAATCCAAGTTATGTATAATGGATACAAAATAAAAGGATTTCCGCTGAAATTGGTAAATAAGTTTGGCCACTTCAATGCTCAAAACAGGCGCCTACTGGGCCATAAGTGCTCAATAAGAGATGAAGGATACCATAGCATACAGTGCTTTATTTATGATACAAATACATTTGAAATCGATGATTTCTAATATTAACCACGAGAAGATTAGAAAAACGTGCATCATATAAAATAGTTAGTGTCGATATGAGAGAAATCTGGTTATATAAGTGAATTATAAACTTGCCATTCGGCGTAGTTATGAGTACGAAGCTCTCTCCACTTTACATGCTTAATCTTTCATAGCGGTATAATTAGATTTCTTAACATTACTAACAAGATCAAATAGAAATCACATGGGTTGTACAGTATTAATACGAAGAAAATACTTCAAGACAGGCATTTTATGTTATTTACCTTATACCCCTCAATACATTATTATTAAATCTTTTTTAGATTTGGAACCAGAAATTCATTTATTATAAGACTTAAATATATCACTGATATATTGTTTTGCTATCTTATACATATTTGTTCATCGAGTTAGTATCACAGCTAATGTAAGCCCTCTGTTAATTTTTAGCTAAAAAAAAATTGCCTTGGTAACATGTAATTCCAATTAGTATAAAGACTTTTCTGGTTCAAATGCCATCAAAGAGTTTAGTGTTTTACACGAGTTAAACGAGATAAATTACTTCAAAAAACCTATATATTAATGTTAATATTTACCTTTCGTGGAGTTACTCTTTGATTTGATCTCACTGAAGCCTTTATATCCTCTTAGCTCTTACTTATGCTAGGTTCCCACTAGCACGATTGAAATCGTGGTTTTAGACGTGATTATGCTATCCGCTCTTACATTGTGGTCAGTCGTAGCAAACGTGTTGACCGTATCGAAACGTATCTGCACGTATCAGATCGTGGACTCGACATAGACAACCCTATTTTAACTCGCCGTACGATAGTAACATTATGAACCTAGCATTATTCGATTCATCCAATGTTTTAACAAGACTCATGCACTATCATATAGGTCAAACGTCAAAATGTGTTTTAACAACTGCTATTCTTATGCACAAATTCATCGCTCGAGAACGAACTAAAAATTCGATTGTTTATGGATTTCGATACATCGTGTGCCTGGAAAGTTGTAGAACAATTATCCG
The DNA here is from genome assembly GCA_036850965.1 of Patella caerulea. Taxonomy (NCBI): domain Eukaryota; kingdom Metazoa; phylum Mollusca; class Gastropoda; family Patellidae; genus Patella; species Patella caerulea. The sequence goes on from JAZGQO010000021.1 coordinate 19,425,360, forward strand.
GGTATTTTCTTTCAGGAAATGCAAAATGAAATTTGTTTCAACTGATAAAACAAATGGCTATTTATTATCACCGGTACTTCCGTTGCACTACGCTTTACACACAATACGAATAATAATATTGCGTACTAATGCATTAAGTAAGTATGATGTGTGTTCAATTTGACAGATTTGATAGAAAATGTGTTGCCGCTATACTGAGCTGGATGTCACTCCTGGAGAAAAGTTGGCTATATGTAGTTCACAATGTAGTTCCCCGTGATTACCAGAACAAAAATAAAACTTACGTTTCAAAATTATATTGTAGAACGGAGGAAAACTGATTATTATAACAATTACAGTTCATGCAATACAAAGTTGTAATTTGAAAAATTACAACTTGCTTAATACATTGTTGCAATTTGGACAATTACAGCAGATATCTAATACTCAATAGCATGATGCCATTGTTTACCCAATGTATATCTTTAAAGGGACTATCCCAATTTGAACAGCCTCGAATATTAAAGTCCGCGTACGTTTGAAATTTAGGCGCCGAAATAAGGAGGAATGGTGTATTTACCTTGTCTCAAAATTTCAGCTCAAAATATTTAGTCGTTTGGACGCAAACGTCAAAACTGCTTATCCGGACAGGTAACCCTTTTAAGACTTCGGGTAAATTTTTTCGTTGGGTAAACAGATAATCGATTCCCGTCCATTTAGACCCGTGTTGTACTTGAAATCGAAAGGTAAATTTCACCTAGTAAAAGTCTGGTTTTATCGAATCAACGCATAATCCAGCTTGGGACACCGATCTCCATTTCCAGATGAAGACTGACAGGTTCAAGTTGTTTGAAAACGTGTCACATATAGAGAATTAGTTGCTCGGCCTTAGGAAGAGGATGATAAGGGATTTAACACAAAATTAGTCAGTTTTATTCTCCGAAATATGATCGGGATTGGCCCTTTAATACATCTTTATGAACTAAGAAATATGCTTATTGTCATCTAAGCGGACGATCTTTACATTACTGTTTTATTCTGTTATTGATTGTATCACTATTTAAACAATTGATATATATAATCGATTAGGGTGTCAAATCAAGTCTAGGATGTCATAGTCAATTGCGTAGCCATTTACAGTTATAATGGACAAGTAGTACCCATATTCACATATGTATTACACCAACATATGTTAATGTAATCCGCAAGATAAACATACGTCTAAAACAAGACAGTTCCTTGTTGAATTTCAGATGTCTGGGAAAACGTAAATATATTAAAGTTAATCATTTAAAATGCAACGGCTGAATTTTAAATGCATTAAGTTTTGAAAGATGTTTATTTTTCTTCAAAATTTCAATATACTCGCTATTCTCACTTGAACTAGTTTTTGTTATAAATGTAAATCACAGACCATAACATAGTCAACCTGCAAAATATATCTGCCAATTCTGAAATTTTATGTATTTAAATAAACTTTAAAGCGATTATGTATTGTTTTCTGCATTATTACGACGCGCTTTTGGATTTCAAAAAGTAATATCTTGGAAAGATAATAAGAATTTACATATTAAAATGAAGCATATTTGTAACAGGAGATATTTAACACCAGTTAATGCTTGGACTGTTCCCATATGTTAAGAGTCACTTACGGGGCAGACCTTGACAAAAGTGTTACACCCGTGTATAGATTGACATGCACGCACACGAAACATTTGTCGGTTAAAATCAGAAGAAGAGTAAGAAAAATATCACACCTAACATGGCACATGTGATCAAAGAAGAAATGACCGAAATATTATGTTGAAGAGGCGTTTAATCCAATTTCTTTCCATTCGGTATTCTCAAATGCTTCAAAGAAGTTGCTGTATACATTAAATATAGACCAATGCAATCCCGTTGTGTCCATGGTTATTAGTTAAAATGGATTCAGTAGATGTTCCAGATGGTGCAACACTTCAATCAAAGCATTTCTTACTTAAACTTATGTTTCATAGTTTAGTTGAAGATAAAGAAACAAGTTTTGGGTGCGACGCATCGAATATAAACCTTATCGTATGTAAAATTGTTTAACGTCCCAAATCAGTTGATGAATGAATGCAAATTAACGTAGATGTTTGAGTCATTATTGTAAACCATCTCAGCTGACTGAAATATCGTTTCTTTCTGAGTGTGGAATTTACCGGGAATTCACTAGAGAAAACATATGTCTTGAAGATTTACATTACGATAGAGGTTAAGTTTACTTATAATGGTTCTTACCTAGTAAACATTGGGTCTTGTATATATACAAAAACCTAATATACTGAGTACAAGGGCATAAGTTCAATGTACACATTAAATAGCGGGGAAAATGAAGATGATTTTATGGAACACAGGACCTGCTGACGCTTGGGACATGAAATAAAATATTCACCAAAAAGAAGAAACTGGATTTACCAAAGAGGAAATGTTTACCAGATTACCCCTAAAATCTCGTAATGGGAGGGCTGGCTGATGGAGTCTATGTCTGTTCTCAAATCCCTAGTTTATAAACAATACCAATAAAATTCCGCCAGTTCGTCAACTATGATTTTGTTCTTTCTCGTGTCTTATCTTGTATTAGTAGACCTCCACAATATAACAATCTGGATACAAGTAAATCCAGTCTTTTAGCCGTTAGATACCACTCCACGGAAATGTGAAAAATCCATAAGGAAAACACAGGATTATGTATTATTTGTAGCGCCTATGGTTACAGGTTGACTACAGGCTAGAGGATGCGAGGCTAAACCACCAATAAATCAAACTAACAGAAACTGATAAAGAGTCTTCGCTAATACCTCAACGAAATGAAAATCAATGTACGATTTTACATTTTGTATACATACGTCGGTTTACTTTTCATATTTATGGTTCTTCGACTTCAGACTCTTCTAATTCTCATTGTTCTATAAATTAATATTGGTCATTTGGAGTTGCGAATATCGGTTTGTAATATTTAATAGTGCATACTAAATGTACTATTTGCCTTTCGAGCAAAACAGACAGAGGAAATCTCGATTAATGACCTAAACATTATCGGATCTGGTTGCCATTATGAGGATTAGACACTTACAAGTACTTTAGAGCGGATTACCAATCATTGTTTTGTACTTTATGATACAGATAAAACTAGGAACTCGCCAAGGTTATGTATTAAGGCTGATGTTGTCGGTGATAGTTACTTTTATCAGACTTGGGTTTAACGTCTTGCCCCTTAGCACAAATGTTAATGAAGGCAGATATACGCTTTCAAGTGTTGTTAGAACCTGTATCCTATCATCGAGATTTCCGCCAATTCTTCATCGAATTCTAACAGCCAATGTTTTTTTTAAAGGGAATTAATTCTAGGGTTTTCTTCCCATCTGAACAACTCTCCACTTTTTCTTGCCATGTCCCCTGCCCTGTATCACCGACAGCTAGAAACTAGACTGGAAACATTTGGAAGTTTCACTACCAACAGAGGTGCTTGATACCCGGTATCCCAACCAAATATATTATAAAGGTTTACCAAGTCAATGACATTACATACCAAAGAAGTCAGTTAACTGAAATTAAATCGAATAACTTTGCTGACCCAGTCATTCCTATAGACACCCGGGAGTTACAATATCATGTAATGTGAACTTAAAGATGTCTGTGTACCGATATTCATCCTTACCAGATCACAGACTCTCATATCTACGGTAAATATAGACATCTGGTGTAACCGTCCAGGGACTCTGGAGAGGCCAACAAACGAGTATAATCGAATTCCGAAATATAGGCTTTTGCCTTATCTAATGAAAAACATGACATCGTAGGAACTGTAAAAGGGTTCATACATACAGATGCATAATTACGCTGGTCCTGAAGACATATTCGTTCTAGAATACTGACCCTGAAGACATATTCGTTCTAGAATACTGACAACTTTCGTTTTGAAATATCTGCGACATTAAGATGTTTATAATGAGGGTTTTTTCACCCGCTGGGGCCCAGCGACTGTGGTATTGACCCATTAACCAGTTTGCTCTGTGTTCGATCCCGGTTTTGGCCTAGAAAGTGCCTCGAGATTTTCCAACGTGGCTCTGCATTATCAGAGGTGCTTACAGAAGACCTTGCACGGACAGCGATTGATGGGACTAACAAAAAAAACAAAAAAACCTGCGATCCCGTTTACGTAAAATAACCTTTGACAGTTCCGATTCTAATAAGAAATGACCGTAGTGCAGCGGTCCCAGCAAATCATTCCGGTTGGTGAAGAACAATAGGACCTCAGGCCAAATTTTGTGTTTAACCGACTATTATTTTATTTTAGTCATCTCGACATGGGATCCTAATAATTAATACATATTTTAAATATATCCCACAACGCGTATTTTATTCAGCTTGAAAACTTATCGCTTCAATAAATTACATTATCCAATTTGAACAATTGCATGAAATCTTCATTCTTTTTTAAAAGGCCTAACGTTTTAACAATGCACCAGACTTTCTCAATACAGTGAATCTAAATAAGTCGAAGGCTTTAATTAATTAATACATGCAGTGTGCAATTGATTAATAACTTCGATGGGATCTAATGTTAATTATCCCCGGTACAATCAGGTTTCGTGCCAATTTCGTTCAATTTACTTGGATAACGTATACCATATGATAACTAAACAACCTTAACATGTATCAAAATAAACTAAAACATACATACACCCAGACGAAAATAAATCACAAGACACATACAAAATAATCTAAAGATAACCGAAACCAATCTGCCACTGATCTTTCATACTTCATAAAAGGAAAGTAGGGCGTTTACTAAAAAACAATTAGATGTTTCCATGACCCCCCTGGTACATGTAAAAGGTCGAATGGCTGTTGGTATATTTAGCTTCACAGGGTTGTTCAACAATTACATATGAAGTGATAACACACAAAAAGATATCTAACATTGCGAGAGGGGTCATTTACAACAACTACATACAAAGTGATAACACACAAAAAGATACCTAATTTGGCTAAAAGGGACATTTACAACAACTACATACGAAGTGAGAACACACAAAAAGATATCTAACATTGCGAGAAGGGTCATTTACAACAACTATATCTAACTTTGCGAAAAGAGTAATGTAAAACAACTGCATACGATGTGATAACGCACAAAAAGATATCTAACTTTGCGAAATGAGTAATGCACAACTAGATACGATTTGATAACACACAAAAAGGTATCTAACTTTGTGAAAAGAGTAATGTAAATTAACTACATATGAAGTGATAATACACAAAAAGATATCTGACTTTGCGAAAAGGGTTATTTACAAAGATCCTGTGAATACTACAATGCTAATATAGTCCCAAGTTCAATTTATTATGGTCGTCAATTTGCGCATGGGCCCATAGGGTAGGGCGTTATGAAGCTATATGTTTAATATTTTAACCTATTGTTCAAAAGGTTATATTATACTGACGGATTTTGATAGATTATTGAACAGTTTAAAAGAAATACCGCATATTTATGTTCAACAATTTCCGACAACTACACGAAACGGTCCTTACTATTTGAGTTTCGTAATTATTTTAAAAAGTATAACTGAGGACCATGTGAATCAATGAATGTCCTCGCAGACCCTTGTTCATAAGTCCGCCGCTATAAGTAATACTATAAATATGGGTATTAATAAACCTACCTTATTAATATATATCGGTGGACCAATGCACCTTAACCCCACTAATAGATATCGGTGGATTAATGAACCCGAGGACTAGTGAACATTCCCTGTATATCGATCAGTATATTTCCTATTTCAGATATATATTTCACACCAATCTGGCACCTGACGCGAAATATAAATTATATAATGTGTAATTGATGAGCTGTTATTATATATATTTTTTATTAAAAATTGACTTAAAACATATTATTCACGTGAAACCGTTAGTGAATATATTGATATGAGTATATTGATTTGACGATATTATATGAGTATGTGAAATGTCAACTTCAAGGTTTGATTTGTATATCTTTTGTGTGACACATAATTGGATGACAATGTATGAATGCATATCAACTCAGTATAGGTCATGTCTTAATTTAGAATCAATGGAATATTCAGATGGCATTGGGATACTTAAATATACGAGGAGCAATTAAAGAATCTTTCGGCGAATGTTTTCTTATACTATACCTGACCATGGTTAGCTCCCACATTTATTATAAGACGCTTAAATGTTTCGACAACTGCTTCAAGCCACAATCTTTGTATACTCCTTGCTGTTTCATTTGGTTAGACCTCGGTTCATTGCATCAGGAATATGCAATATTCGTATCTTTGCATTTATCAACATGTAAGAGGTAGACAAAATTACAAACAAATATGCGTATATAACCTTAGAATCTATTTAAATAGATTAAGTACTCAAACATTCTTCCCATCGAATACATGGGATCTCACTTGTTTCCAACAGTCGAACGAAAAGCCAGTGTCATCCTTTACCTGTTCTGTTCCATTGGGTATTTAAAACATATCTGGTGAGTAATGATACAGCCATTAATAACATGAAAAGCGAATAAAGAATCGAGAGAGAATATTAGGCTACGTGTACTTAATGGACCAGACATTAATTTATGATATTTGAAACCAAGATTGTATTATTAGGAACCAATGTGTCAATCTTTGGATAAACAAAAATAGGCTTTGAACACGTGCGTAAGAATCCACCAAACTATGTACATAATTGTTACAGAACACACCTAAACCAAGTATGTGTATATTTAACGCTGTGTTGATATGGTTAATTGGTATTAATTGCTGAATAACTGAATCGTAAATAATGCTGTAGTGTGTCAATGTACTGGTCGCACCCGCTAAGAAACCAAGATATGACGATGAAGCAAGAAGATAATAGCACAAGCAAACAATTCAATAACTTATAATTTGGATTATAGATTTAAATGTTGACAGAAAATGAAATTGGGTATAACGCCCCAATGTTCTGCTTCGAGTGAACTAATGGCACACTGGGTGCTATGAGTTGTTTTTTTTTTGCCTTTCTGTGGACGGTCAAAATCCGAACGACTACACGTTGTAGCTTGCCACCACGGGGCTCTATATGTTGATAGAAAATGCAATAAGTACAGAAGCTTGGCCTATGTTCCACACATGAAAAAGAAGAATTCACAGTGATTTGTAAGCATGTATATCAGCAAGACCCTACCAGTATTAAACACGCGCTCGTGGTTATTATCATGTCGATAATTGTTCTTGTCTCGAAGCCTATTTAAATATTCACGCTTGCTCTAAACAGCGTACTATCAGCGTGCAATGCAATTTAAACAAAAAAGCATATTTTGACTTCCTGGTATAGGCAGTCAGTGGCTGATATCCGTGTAGTGAAGTATTTTAAAACATGCTTATAATGTTTAAATATCTTAAAAAGTATTTCCTATTAAAGAATGTTTATTTTAATTGTATGTCTATTTTCTATACTCTTATACTTTTTGTTAGGTGTGTCTTTTCCATTGTTTCACCCCCATCCGATTATTTTCCCGGGAATGTTCTACTGTTTTCAATGTCGGTGTCCCATGTATATAAAGATTGCGCCAGGTTAGCTCTATTGACTCTAGGAAATAGGATATTTTCTCCCTTCTTAGGACCATTATACAGTAAGTGATTTGAGATGAAAGAAGAATCTCTTATAACAGATTGTCAACTAAGCACAAAACACAGGCAGCAAAAACATTTATTTTATTTTAACGAAATGTATCTTAGAGCAATCGTTAGGTCATCGACTAAGTGGACCCGTGTCATTATTACAAAGCGATCAAAGACTCGGGGTTTTCAATTTTAGTGTGTATCAGATTTGAGAAACATTGATTCAGGTTCCGAAATCTTCCAGAGAGCTGTTTACTTTAACGATTTCTGTAGCAAACTCGCCGTAAGATATTAACCACAGACAAAATCTACATATTGATGCACAGAGGGCGATTCTGGATGTGAGACTCAATATACCAATGAAGTCGCAAGCTATAGCGGCCAATACCATACATTTCTACTTAAGACTGGCTTGACTAGCCTTTAATGCCCCGAATCGTAAATGGACATGTCTCTGTGTATACATAAGGTTGGTCAGATCTGAATACTGGAATTTAGATGACGCCGAATTCGATGTATAATCGATAGCTAACGATTGAAATTCTCGGAAAATATTCCAGTTCTACAGACAACCGATTGCTGAATGAAAACAGGTCTTTTTAAGCATTAACACGATGTGTACATCTATCCTCAGAACGATATAAACTTACGTATATAAACATATACTTTAAAACACATTAAGGATTACACTACAATAAGGATTGCAGGGACTGTTTGGAAATGAACGTGATTTAGGGGGACTTAAATATTCGACCAACGCAGATACTATGCTTGTTATATTTTTGTAATTCAGATTTTTTTCCGAGTATTTCTGAAGATTTGCAATTTGGTTTATTTTAAGAATTCCTCCAGGGAGCAATTCTAAAACGTTCCCTCCCTCCCTTCCCCCCCTCCCTTCCCCCTCTCTCTCTTTCCCTCATATCGTTCTCGGTCCCTAATGTATTCATATTTGGCTTAACCATACAATTGTTTGTGGTTGGGTTGTGTACCACAGCATCTACAACACCAACTCTTCGTACACATTTAAAGGTGGATATTAACTAAATATATGACCAGTGTTTACCGCTGATACAAAGGCTACTTCTGTGCGTAGCTCAACTAGAATCCAACTTTGAATGTTATCATTTCGCTTTGATAATATCAGTCATCTAAACGTCATGTGATTTCCTGTACTTTTACGTTGCTATTCCAGAAAGGGATTTCCCTTGGGGCTACTCATTGATAAAGCGCTAAGCTCGGTTACTTTAACTTGTAACTAAACGTGTAGCAAATTATACCACGTTGACGTATGGGAGCTAAAACTAGGTTTTATGAACCAGACAGTTTAAATATCGCGATTATCAATAACACTTTGATCTCTAATTATATGTTAGTCAAGTTGCGTTGACCCGCCGGCCTTTAATACATATCACAAGACATAATTACTCTATTTGAAAACGTCTCAAAACTGTCTTTCAATTTGGCAATTTCTTTTTCATATTCGGTGTTTCAAATAGAAATATGTCGAACACTAATGACATGACACTGTCAATTGTTATTTAGCTTAATGAATCGGTAAATAAAAATTCCAGTAATTAAAGATACATTATGGGAGATTCTATTAAATTTACTTTTCTCGCTATAATAGTTAAAAAAAAATAGGTAACGTAAATAGAAGATGTTGAAAATTTCCGTCAAATTGCTCCTCCGGCAAAAGAGATATAAGCTTTTGAATATTAAGTCTATCCTCGGTCATCATTACTAAAGTCGGTACTATAAATACATAGTCCCGATTATACAATTTTGGGAATTTAATCATCAATGAGTGTTGAGCAGCAGATGGAATTCCAATTCAGTAACAATCCGACACATAATATGACACCGAGAGTTGACTATGGTTTAGATAAGTTAATTATTGCCTAATTAATAGTTTACAGAACATTTACTGTTTTAGCCGCAGATTTAGCTCTTGTATAATCCATGTTTAACCATTTGCAACATTTATAATTTCAATTCTAATTTTCCATTCGAAGTTCTGAACACTGGAAATGTAGATATAACCGCCAATATTAAAGTCTTGGGTTATTCTTAATCTGATTAAAATACAGATCTATATTTCTTTTCCTTTTTTTATCGTACTTTCAATAACCTACACTACATGAAGATCTGACCAGCTGTACTGGCAGGTCACATTAGGGGTCACACGAACTACCTTTGACCTTATGACGTGAGACATTATTTAATCTATCTGCGTTGACGTTTCTAGTGGTTTACCCACAGTTACATGTATGGCACGTTGAGAAGTCGCGGTAGAAGACTGTTTCATTGGCTAATCCCTCACTTCACCCCGGTAATAACTCTTCAAGATTCTAATGTAGTGAAGACAAGTGAAACGAAATTTTTAACTATAATAAACGAAACTAAATCGGATCTGTGCTTTAATCAGATTGGGTTATTCTAAAACAACAATAATTTGAAAGATGAGTTTTCAGTCTCGTTTTACTATCCATTAATTTATAGACACTATAAACAGCGAAGGTTCGTTTGGCGCGTTCCCTGGAGCAACATCTGTGTTTAGACAAAAACGTGTCTCTAAAGATAGGCCCCTTGAAGTAATTTCGCTTCGAAATCTTTAGTAGGCCTAGTGACTTTTAATTACATTTTCTAGATGGCTAGTTTCATTCTCAGAATAAACTTCGTCTGAGACGTACATGCTCTCACGTTTATTTCTTTACAGTTATTAAATCCTCTACCACGGAAATATGTGAATTTCTGGATTTACCTGCTGTGTTTTCTTGTTGTGGCCATGACGTCCTCCACAGACACCCCATCACGTCCACTATACTTTGGCGCGCAAATGACCACGTCTGCTGATTGTAAATTTTGTAATGGTCTCGACGTATGTGAACAATAAACTTGTCTGTCGCTGTTAGCCCTACATACCAATTCAAACTTAAAATTCCTATTGGCCAGAAACATCTTATGTAATGAAATAGATTTTCTTCAACAATTTGGTCCCAAGTCTTGAATAGAGTGTAGTAGAACTAAATTTGTAGACGTTTCCGACTATAAAATTTATACCGAGCATGAGCCTTTTTAGTGAATGGATATATAATAGTCCCCGGTTTAATTTGGCATAAACTGTGAAAATTTAAGTTCAATCGCTTGGTTTCCTATAAGAGAGAGATAGAGGGTGAAATGGGGTTTAATGCCCACTCGCCTCAAACTAGGTCATTTCGGAACTAACATGTAGTGTTTAGCATTGGGGGGGGGGGAATCGGAGTACCCGGAGAAAATCCACGAGGTTGGGCAGGCAACCTTCTCCTTGCCACGTACAACCGGTGATTTGAAACCTCAATGGCAGGCCGTATGATACAGCGCGCGCACGCTACCCATTCGGCCATCCAACCCCTTTAACAAAGGTTTGGTTGAACCGCCAGTTGATATGCATAATTACAACCTGTTTAAACCAATATTTACTTGTTAATACGTCTGTCCGTTCTGTATAACGTGTTTTAATGTTAGCACTACTGTTTTATTGTACAACTTATAGTTTAAATCGGGCCTTAATCAATATTATAGATTCCATAGATAACGTCCTTCCAGACTATCATGCTGAGATGGAGAATTGAAATAGAGTTTGTATTACCATATAAACATTTTCGTTACGTCTCTGCAATTGTCTACTGGGATGATCACAAAAACCTATAAACGGACCCCAGTAACAACTATGAGTTTGGTGTAATCAATTAAATTAAGTCTATATACCCAAAGCTTCCCCCTCCCCACTCAGTCCCAGCGCATAAAAATAAAATCACAATACCTGTCTCCTATTAGTTTCTATACTATCATTGGAACTGTGCTGCGCGAAATGGTGTGTAACATGCCAACCAAATTTAAGTTACATTACCCATCTTCCATCTTTTAAAGACAGAGGGATACTGAATAACAAAGTTCTGGCAACTAGGGCATTAGTAACGCACATACATTTCCAAACTTCACTGGGGTCAATCATTAATCGGTATGTCTCAACAAGTCTGATACTATGAGAACCATGCAAATAATTATGACTTCTTAAATCCCCTTAAGTGAAATGTCTGATACATGTGCGTGTCATGGTGTCTTTACTTGTGGTTCTAAGATTACTTAACGAACACTTAACACCTTTTGGCTTTAGGTTTTACTACACCGCTTAGTATATACTCAGATTGAGCCAATGGTTTGTTTGAATATTGAACAAGTCCGATTCTATACATCAAGAATACATGTAAACACAGTGTGGCATGGAGCTTCGGTTTTCACATCTATCCAAGCGACGTACATAACATCCTTTCTGAGAACTACAAGTGTTCACTATTAACAATCCCTTGTTTAGAGTGTATAGGAATTGGGGTGTAAAATCCATTAGATATAATTGGATTTTGTTGCAGAGGCGCTCGCGTTGCAACACAGCGACAACGATACAAGGTTCTGTCGGATTTTAAGAAACTACGACCACCTGTGACCGATACCCTTTTATTCATTACTTAGTTTCCTAAATTGCTTTCACATCGGATTTTACCAGATCTATACACCAGGAAAATATGATGGAATTCAAAATAATTACACTTTATGCAGAGGTATACGTGGTGGTAGATTAACCTTGAATGCACATAACATTCCATACATTTAAATTAAGTGGCGTGGGTTTTAAAACGATTCTGACTTCTCTATTCAAATATTTCCGAAGGCACCTTTAATGGATTCCATTTCATTCCAGTCGATGGAAATGATCTGGGTTGTGTGGGAGAAACAGCTTCTACTGAAAAGCAAAATGTGATTAATTAATTAAAACAGTTCTGGAAACGTTAATGTAATTTCGTGAAGCTGATCCTGATTGCCTATAACTCTTTACTAACATTTCCGCGGAAAAAGAATATGTACTCGTTATTGCTCCAGCAAGACATAAATACACGTTTATTGACATCTACTTTTTGTGTATGGATTTTTAATCAGATATTTGCTTCGTTTAATTAGTCAAATACGTATTTATCTTACGCCATAAAAAGTGTGTTTTTATGTGTTTTATCAGACAAAAAAACTATTTATTTACAGGAATTATATTTGCCTTGGTTGTTCACATGTGGATACAATAACCTAAACAATACACATAGAACAATAAATAAGACACAAATAGATAAGAAATAGACATATGATATTCGGTGGGATAATTGATGAGATTTTCTCGATAAAATGTCTGTATGAATACAGTAAGATAAATATACACGGACGCTCTTCAAGAACGTATGTCGTGTGTATGATATCAAAACAAAGTATCTCCTACATTAGAATTATATCATCTTTACAGTATTAAAACTAACATTAGGATGACAACCAGAAAATTCCGGGTCTAATAATAGGCGAAGAAGTAAACAAATGTCTAGCATTTGGAATGTATACATTGATAGATAGGTGCTTGAGGAATTGACCAGGAAGCGGTTATCTTCCGATAGTAAAATACCCCGAAAGCCGAGAGTAGGAAATCTTGGAGACCACGAGCGCTTGAGTTCTTCGTACAAATGTAGTTCACATAAATGTGGGTTTTTAATGTCTTGCTTTTCTTCACCAGTTTCTCATTGACCCTCAACGACCAGATGCTGGGCCATTTTTTTCGGAAAACAAAATGTACTCACAAGATAGCACAGTTGGCACGACATGTTAGAAATGGGCACGGTTTCGGATGACTGAGCGATTTGTGGAGGTGTTTTTTTCATTTATGTTGCTGTAAATCATGTCAGTTTATTGTGTTATTCAATCTGATATTTTTACAGTCAACTTTGTTGTTCAAAGCAGCAACATAAGTTTTTATTTATATTGTCTCTTTATAACAGTCAAAATTGTTTTCGCACATTGTTATTTTGCTTATTTAAATATTTAAAAAAAAATATATTCCTCATTGTATGTCAGTTCAACTGTTGTATTTTAGCCAGATACAACACAAAGCACGCGAAAAAGAAATCATAACAAAGTAAATCATAACATTTTCTTATTTATCTAAGCCTATTCAAATCATTGCCAGTGACAGGAATGCGCAAATTGTCTATCTTCAAGATAATATGAAGGTGTGGATATTTTCAGCAAGACATAGAGGCGGGGGGGGGGGGGGAAGGAAACTGTGTATGAAATCCAAGGGGTTAGACAGGCCACCCACTTATAAGAGTTGGAGCTCCATAATTTCCATAAACTCAGTGAAATCCTAAGTACGGGTGGGTATTGTGGATAAGCAGTAAAGTCGTTGATTTTTGTAACGGGAACATTGAATATAAGTTATGATGAAACAGATTACTGATATTTTATAGATTTTTATCATATACCTTTGTAATGATGCAGAGAATTGAACTGTTTTTGGACTGATATTCGTTTTTTGGAATCCGGTGTTTAAAACATTGTATTGTAAGTTCCGAGGAATTAAACATCTCACAAATAACGATCTGTGACTTAATGAAAAGTACAAACAAGAATCTCTTATACTATTATGGAGAAGGCATGATAACGTAATGTCTTCTATTGTTGCCAACACAAAGCATGGGTGGTCTGTTACGAAAACTGACAATGTGTCAATTACTGTTACTTAACTACCAGTAGGAAATACTATAGTACCAGTTAATACACAAGGACACCACTACTTTAATCAAGCACTATAAATGTCCGTTTACGGTTACTGGACACATGTGGCGTTTTATGTACATGAACAAGATTTCACAGTCCTTGTTGATAAAACGCAACGTGAGATCCTATTATAGAAAAGACAATTTTTTCAGAATAGAAAAGGAAGTTGACTTCTTCGTAAAGTATAAACGTTATTAGGCATGAAATTGTCTTTAAGCTAATTGTCAATCTCTGTACTTTTCTTGGCAATTCGTTTATTTTACTTTATTACAAAACCAGCTTGACTGTTTATAGATATTTTTTTTAAAGCGGTAATTTAATAATTTACTCTCTAGAGAATAAATTACACGTTCTTTCATCTTTAAAAAATGATGAAATGTATTTTCAATAGAGAACTTGTTTGCATTTCAAGAAGTAATCCAGTCTATTTTCAGCTTTTATTTAAATTATTATATAATTGGCGACATGGGGTTTTCAATTTTATGAATTACATTTTCTATTTAAACATAATTATTCCTATAATATTTATGTTTTGCTGCGTAATTCAAATTTAAACATCTTTAGTAAATACCCTACATGAATTCTATTGTAATGTTTTGGTATAGAACTGCTTTCACTTGTTATTATATTCTAATGAATCCCCATGTAGGCAGGTCCTATGTAACCATAAGCCTACCCTGCCCCGTTAAGGATGCCTAGTTTGCGTTTTTCTGAACTACCAATATACAACCAATTTCAGCCTCTGGGCAGCCCTAGTGTAACCGCCAACCCCGAACAGACAAACGACAGCCATAAACGTTACTATAGATAAATACTAATTATTTTTGGCATGATATTCGTATTAGTGATTCAACTTGCGCAGATATTCTAATTAGCAAAGCGTTTCACACTGCGCTAAAACGATGCAATATAAATAAGAGGATAAAACTTCCGAAAAAAGAATTTATAATACATGGCAACGGGGTAGTACTGAGGCAATTAAGTATGCAAACGCATAGAAGAAACAATACGCTGCGCCAAAAACGCCAACATTTAAGTTAGTTCACCATCAAAACATAATATGTCTGCTGTCTGGTTGCTCTTCTGGTTTTGGGATGATAAGAAACAACGTTGAAAATCTATATTACAATCTGTAGAATAAACCAAATAAATAAGTATAGGGAATCTGTTTAAATTATTTTACTAAAATTATAATAGAAGCATAATAGCACAGCAATTTAAAATGCTATAGGTTTACTAAAATAGTTATGACTAAGCCTTAAAGTTAGAATGAATGGACGCGTGTATACTTACAACCGATTTCGTCACTCTCCATCAATTAAAATGATCAGGGTTAACAAGTACCACAATCAACTATAAATCCAGACGATAAACACGTGGAGGTGAACAAAACCTGATATTGTGGGCATCAACTGCGCAGTAGAAAAACTGAAACAAGACACAAGAGCCTTACTCACTTAGCCTCTGTGGCCCTTAATTCGATTTAAAAAAAAAAACCCTGTGGAAACCTGACTCCCTAGCCCTGCAAAACCATATCTCGATTGAAATACATGTATAGGTTTACATATGGATTTGTACTGTTTTTATCTGGATAACCATGTTCCTATATGGGCGTCGACGGGCGTTAAATAGTCGTTATGATTATCAAGTCACTGATTTAACCAAAGGAGTTTCGTAACCTCGTTCACAGGCTTAACCCCGCTGTTATTAGAAATATATTGCACAAACTTGGATGGCCACTTTAATAACTGCACCGTGTAGTGAGATTTTATGTCTGTGAGTTATGTTACTACCATGCCATTTCGTTGACCCGCGTATGGATAGCACATGGTCACATCTATTCAATATGGCAATAACCGGTTACTTACCCTATATCGCACTCATTCCCGACAGCTTATACACATATTTTCTTCTGACTATTATCAAGTTCAGCTTGTATGTCAACGTAGTTATCTATGATCAATATTTCCCGGATTACTCTTCCTTCTTGTATGTCTTCTGTTTTAAAATGAAATAAAGTTGAGTTTAACGTCCCACGGATTTGAACTGACTTTTTAATGACATGGGGTTTAACGTCCTAATCCGGGCTCATGAAGACGGATATACGCCCACAGTGTGCTATGAAGGAGCCGGGCACATATGCCATACAAAATTGTTTGTTCGTGTACTCCAGTACGGAACCTACATTCAAAGACTACAGACTTCCCTTGCCAGATTCTCCGCTCTGCATCATTTACAAAGGGGATGGGGTGCATGCCGGAAAATTCAGGTGAACGTTCTCTACCAACACGGGACTGACGTTTTTCTCACTGAGCTACCGCGGCTAAAATTTGTTCTTTTTATCACTTAGGCGGGGACCCACCCGTTGAAGAGATTTATCAGGTATTTGCGCACAGTATGTTAATCATTTAACAGATAAACCATACAAACACACCATTTGTTATCTCCCATGAAACACACCTTATCCTTTGCTATTCTAGACATTTCACCCAAGGCATCAAATAGAAGTGGTATCAAGTGTTCTAGAATGGGTAATTAAGACTGACTGACGGTTTGGACTTCAATGTAGTCGAAATGAAATGGGGTTTAACGTCGTACTGTTCTGCTCCTAAACGGGGCTAATGAAGACGGGCATACGCTATACAGTGTGCTACAAGGGCAATTTTGCCCGGGCAGCGGACTACGGCTTACTCTTATATCGAATTCCAACTGCTACGGGATCTTTTACGTGTACGCCAATGTGTGCACAGGACAAATCAAATTCATGTAAAGCGATATCTCCTGATCTTTTACGTGTACACCAATGTGTGCACAGGACCAATCAAATTCATGTAAAGCGATATCTCCTGCAGTAGATAATGTAATTTATCACACAAGCGATATCTACTGTCAAAAGTGTTATTGGATGACAATATATAATTAGCCATTTTGTTAATAACATTCCAGTGCATACCTCTTCAATGATTGGATGAAATGGTTAATGGCACGTCAGAACCATCGGGCCAAACATTATGACCAATTTTGCGAGACAGACTAAAATGTATCAAAAGAAATATCTTCACAAAAAGACACATATATAACCGTATTTAAATCCCAAAACAAGTGTCACAATCTTTAATGCGTACCCATTTAAAATGTAAAAGCAAAAAAGTAACATCTTGTACGATTTACAGTAAATCATGTTCAGTTAAAAGAAGTTAAGCAGTATGCAATACAACTCCCACTGGGTCAAACTTTAACGCAGTGATGGGTCGCCTACACGGGTTCTGAATGCAAAATATTGTTTAAAGGTCTTCAATCGAAAAGTAGCCGTTGACTCACAACATAGTTTGCATACCCTGCCTATTTTCGGATTGATACAGTACTTGTATTCTCCTCAGCAAGTTCAGATATTCTGACCAAGGGATTATTATTATCAACGATATTTCTGTTGATCAGTCAGAATCGTCATATTTGTAGAACCTATTTCTTTAGTACAAATACTTCCTGTCTGCCGTTACAATATAAACTGTAATAAGTGATTAATACCCGGATTTCTACCAATAAAAGCTATTGGCCGTCAGACAGATACCAGAGTTGTCAATATACCAAATTAAATTCTAAGTTTTCTGATTGTATATATCAGTAAAAACATTAAAATCTTTTTAATCACTAAAATGGATTTTTAATGTTAGGTAGCATCATTGAATGATACACTCAAAAGAGTTTTAAAACTTTGTGCATTTCGCTAGAACTGGCAATCCACCTAAATGTTATTATTGACCGATGATGGGTCATAAATGTAAAAACAAAACCTATTTTTAAAAAAAAACCTCCCTCCCAAAAGAACAACCAAACACTAAATGCCACTCGAAGGATGTATTAGATTTCAAATCACCATCGCTGTTTGGGTTTCAGATTAGATATTACACAAGAATGTATTAATGTATGATACCTCGTGTTTTTTTTGTGTGCAAAGCAAAACAAACAAATCCAAACTCGTTGTTTTCCTGTATATGGGTTCATTTAAACAAACAACAAAGCTCGAAGTGTTAAGTGGCTTTTTAAATCCAAATCTGCAGCCCGTTAATATATTATCTGTCAAACCCCAGTAGAAAAGATGAAGTAACAAAAATTTTAAAAAATGATGGTTCAGAAAATGCAAGCGTTACTATAAAGAAACTTTAGATTCTTGCATTTTCTTTTGCAGACACTATCTGCACGACAAGCAATATGATCTGATTCTTAAATTAGCCGGTTATTAAATTCGTCCGGCAGTAAATTGTCTATTGCTCCCCGAAGTACAAAATATTATTTGGTAAACACTTAAATTTACCAACTAGATTCTTCGTTTCTTTGGAAACTATTTCTTAAGATTTAAATTCTTGGTGCCATAGTGTCAATTGGTCGTCAAAGTACATAACATTGTAAAGGCGTGGTTAGTGGATGTTTCTCAAAAATTTTATTATAGCCAAAACTTGAGCCAGTTTCTAGAGTAAATGGAGCTGCTACAACTAGTGAATAATGGAGTCCTCTGATCATGTTTACTCAACTCTAGCTACAGATAGAATACATTTATATCTTCTTCACAGCATATCGATCTCAGACCTTGATTAAATAATCATGTATTATTCACAATTACCTCCCCACTGACTGCTAATATTATATGCCTTCAGCTAAACTGAACCATATGTTCTACCCGAGTCCTTTTTGACGTTAGACATAAATATTCATACGTGATCAGTTCGTTGTTTGTGTTTTTGTGAAAGGGTCTGTGACATAACACCGAACCGAGAATTTCCTTAAAAAGGTGACTTTGAATTTTGTATCTGTTGCCTAAGAGACTGGTTGCAATATATCTTATTTACAACAGTTTCAAATCGGTCTTAGTTCAGTTCCTTTTTAAAACCAATGTCTGTATTACACAGCGAGTACCGTGTGGTTATTGGGCTTGGTAAAAGTTACAGGCGATAATGTCAAATTATTAGTCTCTGTCGATATAACCGCGTTGGTGTGGATATTTAAATAAAACCGTAAATGCTCTCATCACGTTAAGAACGTGCCATTGAACAACAGGGAAACTGACATTTTACGTCAGTTAGTGAGGGCGTGGGAAGTTAGTTTTAAACGTTTAACATTAACCTTCATAGTAAATGTGGGATTAGGGATATGAAATGAAATGGGGTTAACGTCCTACTCTTCTGCACCTGACCTGGGCTAATGGAAGACAGGCATACGCCATGCAGTGTGCTATGAGGGTAATTTTGCCCGGGCAGCGGCGATAGTCCTAATCTTATATCGAATTCCAACTGCCAAGGGATCTTTTACGTGCACGCCAATGTATACATGGGTCCTCGGTTATTCGTCCCATCCGAACGACTAGGCAGCTGACCTTGTCAGTCCCTCCGTTCTGCATCACTGACAAGCGGAAACCACGCCGAAAATAGAGGGAGATTAGGGATTAAGTTCTACCCTATATTATCGATGTCGTAGTATTAATCCGTAGGGCCATCTGACTGTGGATGTGTCTATTGGTCTAACGCGTGCAAGTCACACGACGTAGATTCGGCAGTTCAACCTCGTAGATTTTCACCAGAGCTAAATGCGCCCCACGTGCAATGGAATAATTCATTTTAACATGGTTATATTAAACCTGATATTATTTGACCCGTGAAGAGTTGACACGGCTAACAAAGATGGGGTACCCATGGACAGCTACAATGAGAATCTTTATGGAATTTAGTTCTTTTATATGTAGAGATTGATGAACTAAAACTACATGGACTTAATCGATTCGTTTATATGACTTATGGAGTCGATATGTTTATCTAATGTTCAAGGTAAAAGCCACTTCCATACACGGATCGTGTTACCAATAAAGTTTAATGCGAGGCCCTTTCGTGTACATTGTTCAGCTCTGCCTCCCACAGATAATCTTTTATTGATGAACGCAATAATTGTAGCATGTATCCGTTAATCCAACAGCGAGATTGGGTTACGCTTGTATTACTTGGCGATTGCTTTGCAGAAAAACCCTGCACCACGGGATGGATTTCCTGTAGACTCTACTGCCACGACGTTATTTCCTGTTGTGGGGATCAGGTGCAAAATAGTTACCAAAATGTCTGAACCCCACATACGAAACCGTGACTAATTTGTACTAGATGTGAAGTCTTGAAGTTCGTTCACAACTCACAACATCTTCAGTACTGTTGTATAAAATGTGAGAAGAGAGGTATTTAATACTTAAGAGTAATTATTGTCCTTTGGATAAAAATTGTTTGCCTTTAATCCCCATTGATGACATCTAATAAGTAGGTATGCCGATCCTGTAAGTCATCGCGTGACAGTCAGACTTCTTTCAGTGGACTTTGCCAAATGTATAATGCATCACGGTAACGAAGATATATCACCTCGTGTGTCACTTGTCTGACCAATTTCTACCAGACTATTGCTTTTCTTTTAAAACAGATTGGCATCGAGTTGAATGTTGGACATGATATTTTACCGTCTAGTAATTTACCAACACTTTAAAACTCAAATGTTAAAAGACACCTGCCAAAAGCATTAATGCGACCGAATGGGTTAGTGACGGGTGTCTAACAAGTATGGAGATCAGGGCACTGGGACTGTACTTTTTATCAATGAGGATAGGCCGTTGTATTATTCCAAGTGTATGTTAATCTATCGATTATGTTTGACTTCTTAATCAAGATCAGGCAATAAAACTGTGAAGTACCAACGTTAATTCTCAAAATAAAAATATGATATTTTCCAACACCATTTCCATATCAAGCCTATTGTATTTTTGTTTATGAACCCATATTGTTCAATTGTAAATAGCCGGACTTTGTTCATTAAAGGAATTGACTGGAAAATCCACAATGTTCTCTGATTGAAAAATTGGGTGATGTGGCCCCTGCAGTACAGATACCTGCATAACCTTTTTTGATGATTGTACCGGGGACCTCTCCCCAAGTGCTTTGTGTTACAATGAATTATTAATTCCTGTATGGATTTTGTGTAAAGCAAGTTGTAGAAGCTTGCAATTGCGACTTAATCAGCTATAATGTTGCTTTGATGTTCGATTTTACATAACTTCTAGTCCGTAAACCCTCTTTTAATTCACGTTCTAGATTGATGCGTGTTCGATTCTTTGTCACTAGGTACCACAAAAAACTTTGAAATGAAGCAAAGTATCCATTGAGTGGTGTAGCTTTATTCAATATGACGTTCTGGCATGACTTACATTGGAATTATGCCCTCGTGGATAGAATTACATAGGGAAATATAGGATCGGTATCACTGTACTGTCTAACCCTCATGCTTTGTGTACTGTTTAATATGCTTCATTGGATTTATTACACAGTCTGCTATTATACAAGCGGATTTTGAACAATTAAAATACCCGGCCATCGAATTAATGTGTTATTATGACACGGACATTAATTTCGTGCCTGTGGGTGCGTGTATTTACATGTACTGTGTGATGGACTATCGTTCATTTTCTTTTTAAAAAAGACCAGCTGTTTACGGTAAACTCACGTCACGAATGGTGTTGACAATGAGTTACGGTTTTCCTTTCCTGAACTTAATGTCATCTTAAAGTAAAATCATAAATGAAAAGTTTATGGAAACAATATTCGAAGAAAGTGTTCAGGGGAAGTAACATCCTTCGTCGGCGACAACTTTAGAGTTAATCATAACTATTCCTTTCCCTGGGCCGAGGATAATAATGGATAAAGGTCTCTCGTGGTTGAAAACTGTTTTTACCAAGAAGGGTTATGGTGGTGCTTCAATATTGATTTGACTACTGTTTTAAACTTAAGCGTTACACTACGGTGGTATTATCGCTCGGACGTTTGTCCAATACTGTGATTTATTGAATGTTACAAGTATATATTAATCATTCATGATTTAATGATCCATGCACAATTTCGTGTTAACCGTCTTATGATCTATTTTCCATAATAGTAAGTATTATTATTATAAGTATGTAATATAAGATGAGTGGTGAATCAATAGCGCTATTTTTATAATGTGCTTAATTTTAATTGTAGACCTATTCCTTTTTTTTAAACAAGTGAGTTCGCATGATTTGAGCCGTGTACTCCATATGCTGTATTTGCATGATTAATAGCAAACAAGAAGTTTGGGAGATTGGGTTTAAGATAAAACAGCTCTCTTGTCTACGTAATGGCAATTTCTACTATTTGTTTCCTTCAGTGTGCAGACATGTCCATTAGTTTCAAAACCATGCTATTAAAATAGGACTTATACTGACATTCAATAATTGACATTCAGTGAATACATCCAACCAGAAGTTGTAGGACAACAGCTGAAAATACTGGCGAAAGCATGTGTGGACCACAATGATTAGAAAGTAAATATACTTTGTTTTCAGAAAATAATGTAGAAAAATATCGTTGAAGAAAGTAATGAATTAATGGACCCCTTTTATGCCAAGTCTTATGCTTGTTTGTGTTCATGGAAAGGGTTGTTTTTATTAAAAACGTCACCACAGAAAGAGTCACTGTCGATTAAGTCTTGAAATAGTAAGTACACTGGATTAGTTCAGTTTGAACGTAAGACAACGTACAATTCGCATTTAGTATACATTCTCTCACTCTCAGCCATTCCTTAAATTAATACACACAGATCGGTCTGCGCTGAAAGGGAAACAGCACGCCACGGAGAATAAAACAGCAATACACGTCCCACATTAAAACTATAATATTTGTCTATTGGAAACAGAAATGGATCATGATCGTAAAAGGGTTTCGTTTACTTAAGAACTGTTTCGATAAATTTTCTAATGGTTTTCTCCTGCGATGGTATCAAACGCTCAAGACCAAGAATTGTTATCAAGAATTTCTCTTTTGAATACTTTCTATGTTTATTGTTTGTGTTGGATTCTTTGTGGCTGTTTACTTTTTGATAAGACTTCCCGTGTTCTTGTATTCCAGCCTTAAGGTAAACAGTGTGAACTCGTGGTTTAAAACTGTTATCAGTCATTAATTATTGATGCATGGAATCTTCAACTCTTTCTGAAAAGGTAAAAACATGACAAATTGGCCACAGTTATAACCATCGAAAATAGAATTATTCGCACATTGACAACACTAGGTAAGAACAAGAGAGAGAATCGACAACAGTTTATTTAAGACCATCATCAACTAAATGTATCAAATCTTGACAGTAACATGACAGAGGCGATCTAGAATGGCCAAAGACCATCATCTCATGACAACAATTGAACAGTCAAAAGTTCTACATTGAGTTGAAAGAGACTATACTCTCGAGTACTGGGCTGTTGAAACAATGGTTTTAATTTCATTAAGAATTTATCAATTTAAAAAGTGATATTCCAATTGTATAAACTCAGCCCACTTCATAAGGCTTGATTTATCCCGATTTACTATTTGCACAGTTAGTTACTACAAATTTATAACGACGCCAGAAGACGAATTTGCGTAAATCATCTATCTAACCTACGTGAAACTATCATATACATTTTTTGTCAACATAGACAAGACTAATGTATATAATATGATTTTATTTTTCTTAAAGCCTAATATGTCTAAATGTAACATTAGGTTATGAAAAGCGTATCGATTTTGTAAGAAAGAATTGAAGACTTTAATTGTTCTACTATAGTTTATGAGAGGGACACGGCTCATCAATATTGGTTATCTAATAGAACACTCAGACAATTATATCGAACATCAACTCGGCTTTAAAATCCTCGTCTAACGGCGCTAGTATTATCTCCAGCAAAGACCATTTCTCTCATTAACCTAATAGAATATTTTTATCGTCTTGTAGAAATCATAAAGTTGTACCTAGCTTGAATACTTAACAATCCAACTGTCTGTAGGCACTGAATATAGATAGATATAACGCATATTTATACACGTATATGAAACTTTGATGTTGTATTAATAACCAACATCAAATTAAAGCTCGCTATTAATAGCTGTTATTTAGCGAATGTGGAACGGAAGCCAGCTTACTGTTTCGTTTTTAGTCCCCAATTAATTCACACAAATCTTATTTGCCTGTCTCATTTGGATCTTTCTCTGGATATCCCCATGTTTTAAATCCCCGTAATTTCGCGCTTCACAAGGCGACATCCCGTCATCAAGATATTTTAACCTGACAATACATTTTTAAGCGACAACACCAAAACACTGACCCTGGTGTTTATCAAGTTTCCAGGGATTTTGTAGCGTTGTTTCTCGTTTCCGGAAGTGCAGGACAAAGGGCCTAGCAGAGAAGTGGTACAAAAAACAAGCCCCCGTTTACATATTGGCGAGCACATTAAATTACCCTTCACAGTTAGAATTCAGTGGAGAAATACCACTGGGTCTGTGACATAACACCGAACCGAGAATTTCCTTAAAAAGGTGACTTTGAATTTTGTATCTGTTGCCTAAGAGACTGGTTGCAATATATCTTATTTACAACAGTTTCAAATCGGTCTTAGTTCAGTTCCTTTTTAAAACCAATGTCTGTATTACACAGCGAGTACCGTGTGGTTATTGGGCTTGGTAAAAGTTACAGGCGATAATGTCAAATTATTAGTCTCTGTCGATATAACCGCGTTGGTGTGGATATTTAAATAAAACCGTAAATGCTCTCATCACGTTAAGAACGTGCCATTGAACAACAGGGAAACTGACATTTTACGTCAGTTAGTGAGGGCGTGGGAAGTTAGTTTTAAACGTTTAACATTAACCTTCATAGTAAATGTGGGATTAGGGATATGAAATGAAATGGGGTTAACGTCCTACTCTTCTGCACCTGACCTGGGCTAATGGAAGACAGGCATACGCCATGCAGTGTGCTATGAGGGTAATTTTGCCCGGGCAGCGGCGATAGTCCTAATCTTATATCGAATTCCAACTGCCAAGGGATCTTTTACGTGCACGCCAATGTATACATGGGTCCTCGGTTATTCGTCCCATCCGAACGACTAGGCAGCTGACCTTGTCAGTCCCTCCGTTCTGCATCACTGACAAGCGGAAACCACGCCGAAAATAGAGGGAGATTAGGGATTAAGTTCTACCCTATATTATCGATGTCGTAGTATTAATCCGTAGGGCCATCTGACTGTGGATGTGTCTATTGGTCTAACGCGTGCAAGTCACACGACGTAGATTCGGCAGTTCAACCTCGTAGATTTTCACCAGAGCTAAATGCGCCCCACGTGCAATGGAATAATTCATTTTAACATGGTTATATTAAACCTGATATTATTTGACCCGTGAAGAGTTGACACGGCTAACAAAGATGGGGTACCCATGGACAGCTACAATGAGAATCTTTATGGAATTTAGTTCTTTTATATGTAGAGATTGATGAACTAAAACTACATGGACTTAATCGATTCGTTTATATGACTTATGGAGTCGATATGTTTATCTAATGTTCAAGGTAAAAGCCACTTCCATACACGGATCGTGTTACCAATAAAGTTTAATGCGAGGCCCTTTCGTGTACATTGTTCAGCTCTGCCTCCCACAGATAATCTTTTATTGATGAACGCAATAATTGTAGCATGTATCCGTTAATCCAACAGCGAGATTGGGTTACGCTTGTATTACTTGGCGATTGCTTTGCAGAAAAACCCTGCACCACGGGATGGATTTCCTGTAGACTCTACTGCCACGACGTTATTTCCTGTTGTGGGGATCAGGTGCAAAATAGTTACCAAAATGTCTGAACCCCACATACGAAACCGTGACTAATTTGTACTAGATGTGAAGTCTTGAAGTTCGTTCACAACTCACAACATCTTCAGTACTGTTGTATAAAATGTGAGAAGAGAGGTATTTAATACTTAAGAGTAATTATTGTCCTTTGGATAAAAATTGTTTGCCTTTAATCCCCATTGATGACATCTAATAAGTAGGTATGCCGATCCTGTAAGTCATCGCGTGACAGTCAGACTTCTTTCAGTGGACTTTGCCAAATGTATAATGCATCACGGTAACGAAGATATATCACCTCGTGTGTCACTTGTCTGACCAATTTCTACCAGACTATTGCTTTTCTTTTAAAACAGATTGGCATCGAGTTGAATGTTGGACATGATATTTTACCGTCTAGTAATTTACCAACACTTTAAAACTCAAATGTTAAAAGACACCTGCCAAAAGCATTAATGCGACCGAATGGGTTAGTGACGGGTGTCTAACAAGTATGGAGATCAGGGCACTGGGACTGTACTTTTTATCAATGAGGATAGGCCGTTGTATTATTCCAAGTGTATGTTAATCTATCGATTATGTTTGACTTCTTAATCAAGATCAGGCAATAAAACTGTGAAGTACCAACGTTAATTCTCAAAATAAAAATATGATATTTTCCAACACCATTTCCATATCAAGCCTATTGTATTTTTGTTTATGAACCCATATTGTTCAATTGTAAATAGCCGGACTTTGTTCATTAAAGGAATTGACTGGAAAATCCACAATGTTCTCTGATTGAAAAATTGGGTGATGTGGCCCCTGCAGTACAGATACCTGCATAACCTTTTTTGATGATTGTACCGGGGACCTCTCCCCAAGTGCTTTGTGTTACAATGAATTATTAATTCCTGTATGGATTTTGTGTAAAGCAAGTTGTAGAAGCTTGCAATTGCGACTTAATCAGCTATAATGTTGCTTTGATGTTCGATTTTACATAACTTCTAGTCCGTAAACCCTCTTTTAATTCACGTTCTAGATTGATGCGTGTTCGATTCTTTGTCACTAGGTACCACAAAAAACTTTGAAATGAAGCAAAGTATCCATTGAGTGGTGTAGCTTTATTCAATATGACGTTCTGGCATGACTTACATTGGAATTATGCCCTCGTGGATAGAATTACATAGGGAAATATAGGATCGGTATCACTGTACTGTCTAACCCTCATGCTTTGTGTACTGTTTAATATGCTTCATTGGATTTATTACACAGTCTGCTATTATACAAGCGGATTTTGAACAATTAAAATACCCGGCCATCGAATTAATGTGTTATTATGACACGGACATTAATTTCGTGCCTGTGGGTGCGTGTATTTACATGTACTGTGTGATGGACTATCGTTCATTTTCTTTTTAAAAAAGACCAGCTGTTTACGGTAAACTCACGTCACGAATGGTGTTGACAATGAGTTACGGTTTTCCTTTCCTGAACTTAATGTCATCTTAAAGTAAAATCATAAATGAAAAGTTTATGGAAACAATATTCGAAGAAAGTGTTCAGGGGAAGTAACATCCTTCGTCGGCGACAACTTTAGAGTTAATCATAACTATTCCTTTCCCTGGGCCGAGGATAATAATGGATAAAGGTCTCTCGTGGTTGAAAACTGTTTTTACCAAGAAGGGTTATGGTGGTGCTTCAATATTGATTTGACTACTGTTTTAAACTTAAGCGTTACACTACGGTGGTATTATCGCTCGGACGTTTGTCCAATACTGTGATTTATTGAATGTTACAAGTATATATTAATCATTCATGATTTAATGATCCATGCACAATTTCGTGTTAACCGTCTTATGATCTATTTTCCATAATAGTAAGTATTATTATTATAAGTATGTAATATAAGATGAGTGGTGAATCAATAGCGCTATTTTTATAATGTGCTTAATTTTAATTGTAGACCTATTCCTTTTTTTTAAACAAGTGAGTTCGCATGATTTGAGCCGTGTACTCCATATGCTGTATTTGCATGATTAATAGCAAACAAGAAGTTTGGGAGATTGGGTTTAAGATAAAACAGCTCTCTTGTCTACGTAATGGCAATTTCTACTATTTGTTTCCTTCAGTGTGCAGACATGTCCATTAGTTTCAAAACCATGCTATTAAAATAGGACTTATACTGACATTCAATAATTGACATTCAGTGAATACATCCAACCAGAAGTTGTAGGACAACAGCTGAAAATACTGGCGAAAGCATGTGTGGACCACAATGATTAGAAAGTAAATATACTTTGTTTTCAGAAAATAATGTAGAAAAATATCGTTGAAGAAAGTAATGAATTAATGGACCCCTTTTATGCCAAGTCTTATGCTTGTTTGTGTTCATGGAAAGGGTTGTTTTTATTAAAAACGTCACCACAGAAAGAGTCACTGTCGATTAAGTCTTGAAATAGTAAGTACACTGGATTAGTTCAGTTTGAACGTAAGACAACGTACAATTCGCATTTAGTATACATTCTCTCACTCTCAGCCATTCCTTAAATTAATACACACAGATCGGTCTGCGCTGAAAGGGAAACAGCACGCCACGGAGAATAAAACAGCAATACACGTCCCACATTAAAACTATAATATTTGTCTATTGGAAACAGAAATGGATCATGATCGTAAAAGGGTTTCGTTTACTTAAGAACTGTTTCGATAAATTTTCTAATGGTTTTCTCCTGCGATGGTATCAAACGCTCAAGGCCAAGAATTGTTATCAAGAATTTCTCTTTTGAATACTTTCTATGTTTATTGTTTGTGTTGGATTCTTTGTGGCTGTTTACTTTTTGATAAGACTTCCCGTGTTCTTGTATTCCAGCCTTAAGGTAAACAGTGTGAACTCGTGGTTTAAAACTGTTATCAGTCATTAATTATTGATGCATGGAATCTTCAACTCTTTCTGAAAAGGTAAAAACATGACAAATTGGCCACAGTTATAACCATCGAAAATAGAATTATTCGCACATTGACAACACTAGGTAAGAACAAGAGAGAGAATCGACAACAGTTTATTTAAGACCATCATCAACTAAATGTATCAAATCTTGACAGTAACATGACAGAGGCGATCTAGAATGGCCAAAGACCATCATCTCATGACAACAATTGAACAGTCAAAAGTTCTACATTGAGTTGAAAGAGACTATACTCTCGAGTACTGGGCTGTTGAAACAATGGTTTTAATTTCATTAAGAATTTATCAATTTAAAAAGTGATATTCCAATTGTATAAACTCAGCCCACTTCATAAGGCTTGATTTATCCCGATTTACTATTTGCACAGTTAGTTACTACAAATTTATAACGACGCCAGAAGACGAATTTGCGTAAATCATCTATCTAACCTACGTGAAACTATCATATACATTTTTTGTCAACATAGACAAGACTAATGTATATAATATGATTTTATTTTTCTTAAAGCCTAATATGTCTAAATGTAACATTAGGTTATGAAAAGCGTATCGATTTTGTAAGAAAGAATTGAAGACTTTAATTGTTCTACTATAGTTTATGAGAGGGACACGGCTCATCAATATTGGTTATCTAATAGAACACTCAGACAATTATATCGAACATCAACTCGGCTTTAAAATCCTCGTCTAACGGCGCTAGTATTATCTCCAGCAAAGACCATTTCTCTCATTAACCTAATAGAATATTTTTATCGTCTTGTAGAAATCATAAAGTTGTACCTAGCTTGAATACTTAACAATCCAACTGTCTGTAGGCACTGAATATAGATAGATATAACGCATATTTATACACGTATATGAAACTTTGATGTTGTATTAATAACCAACATCAAATTAAAGCTCGCTATTAATAGCTGTTATTTAGCGAATGTGGAACGGAAGCCAGCTTACTGTTTCGTTTTTAGTCCCCAATTAATTCACACAAATCTTATTTGCCTGTCTCATTTGGATCTTTCTCTGGATATCCCCATGTTTTAAATCCCCGTAATTTCGCGCTTCACAAGGCGACATCCCGTCATCAAGATATTTTAACCTGACAATACATTTTTAAGCGACAACACCAAAACACTGACCCTGGTGTTTATCAAGTTTCCAGGGATTTTGTAGCGTTGTTTCTCGTTTCCGGAAGTGCAGGACAAAGGGCCTAGCAGAGAAGTGGTACAAAAAACAAGCCCCCGTTTACATATTGGCGAGCACATTAAATTACCCTTCACAGTTAGAATTCAGTGGAGAAATACCACTGCCTCTAGACAAATTTTGGTCATAGCACTCTGCATATGTTATGAATGTCGTCATTAGGCTAACAAAGACCGGCATGCGCTACACAGTATACAATGAGGGATACTTTGCCCGGATAGCGGCGGCACTTCATAACATTGCCTTCATAACATTGGCTTGGTTGAGACATAATATCTTTTCTTAGAATGTTACAAATTTAATAGCTAAAAAAACATGTCGCATTTATTCGGTTATGTTTACCAAAATAATATAATTTAATTCTTTTTCTTTCAAACCGAATTATTTTAAGAGCCAAAAGCCGTAGACAGACAAAACAAACATTAAAAATTGTGTGAAGCCTGTTAATTTGTATGGTTAGAAGAAAAATGTACATTCCTGCTATAATAATGCCAGTCTGCTATAAATCCTCGAGCAGTAAGTGTTTTGTTGTCAAGATAAGGATCTGCAGTGCAGATATATCTCGCGATAGACGAGTGTCTTTCGACGGGTTAGTGTATCTGTTTAATAATGGTAGGGATGGTTTGTGTAAGATAGTTATATCTCTAATATTATCATTAGTTTTTCATAGACAGGATTTTCCAAAAAAGAAACATGAAAGGCGATATTAAAAAAATATGGAATTTAACAATATATCTGTTTAGCCAAACGCACCGTGCTTTTGCGTCGTTTCTTTGACGGCATTAGTGTAGTGTTAATCAGTCGGAGCAGAACAGTTAAGACGTTAAACACCATTTCGTTTCATTTAGTATTTTTATATTTAGTTTATTATTTCAGTCGTGAAACCTTTAATAAATACTGTTGGTTTAAAATAGGAAGAGTTTTCAAATTGACTCGCACTCCACAGTTTTAAAATGAGTACAATGTTTAGTCTCTTCTGAAAACTTCCGAATCTCAGAAAACATGGGTGGCATTTTAAAGTAACCGGAAACGTTATTAAAGGTTTAATTTTAATTTCACTCTTCGATTGGATGCCTATCTTAATCTGAAATATATGTCCCGGGTTGTCGCCGCCTCCTCGCATGCCACTGATGCTGTTTCTTTATTCATAAGATTGTGTACTGGTGGCCGTTGTGGTGCTTTTTATTACTTATATTGTATTGTGGACTAAGATTATCAAAAATGAGGTCTTTAAGGATGAAGGTACTTAAAAGTTATCCAGCAATTCTGAGCTTGTAATCATAATGATAATACAATTGCAGGTTATCACCATGTTCATCCTTTCACTTTCAGCACCAATTTTATAGCATGGTTCATTGAAACTAGGGATTATCCCCACTACTTCCAGCAACCATGCCATAATTAACGTCAATACGAGGTCAAATCAATTGATAATAATTACATTGTTTGGAAAGAGGAGGGCGTGGTTTAGCAAAGTTGTGGTATATAGCTACTACAATAGCGAGCAATCAGTGACACTTGTCTTTGTCATTCATTCACAATAATCGACACAAAATGTCATCAATATTCCAATTGGGTTAATTTGTTATTACCATAATTGAATATGGGATAATTGATATATTATCGTTAAAATATTACTTAACACCCACAACTGTATTTAATTATAACGATTTATTACTAGAAAACCTTTACTTTCCTTTCCCCGAAGACAATTCAAGCATACTCAGTGTTGCTAATTACGCAAAAATAATTACTTGTAATATGTATTATTAATCCCTTTGTCTAGAGATGAAAGATGGCATTGCCCTCGTGTTAAATACAATTTTGGTGATTATGTTTTGTTCCGACATTTCGTTGTATTTTGGACTCAAGTCGAACGTACACGATGGAACAATTTAGCCATTGTAGGCCATTTTGCAAAAACGTATGTTACTATATAAACGTCATTAGGCGGACAACAACAACATTTTTCGTCAACATGCATGTTCCTTGGTCAGCGTTCGATTTAGAGAGAAATGAGGTTTAACGTCCACTCGACACAAACTAGGTCATTTTGGGACTAACATGGTTTCATTTTGTTTCAATAATTCGCTTGCACGTAGGGGTCTTTAGCAGTGGGAGGAAACCGGAGTGCCCGGAGGAAACCCACGAGGTTGAGAAGGCGCCCCTATCTCAATGCCACATACGCTCACACCAGGGCTCGAAACCACAGCCGCAAGTCAGAGATGACCGGCCAGCTAGTGGTCGAAGCGCGGCATTCTAGGCCATCCCAACCCCCCGCGTTCGATTTAACGCGGGGGGTTGGGTGGCCGAATGGTAAGCGTGTGCGCGCTGTATCATACGGCGTGTCATTGGGTCAGCTGACGTGGTTTCGAATCCCCGGTTGTACGTGGCAAGGAGTAGGGTCGCCTGTTCAACCTCGTGGGTTTTCTCCGGATACTCCGATTTCCTCCAATTGCTACATACCCGTACGCGCAAGCGAATTATTGAAATGAAATTAAACCATATTATATCAGTCCGGAAATGACCTAGTTTGTTTGGAGTGGACGTTAAACCCCATTTCTCTCTCTCTCTTCCTCGAATTAACGCCCTGCATTATAGCTTGTCTACGCTTTTAACGTATAAATTAAACTTTACGTTGTGCACCGTATGATTTAGGTTTTAAATACATACTTTTCGCTATGATGAACCTATAATTTATGTTTAGGATACTAACTTCACTTTGTAGTGGTTAACAATGGCGTGACCAGTGTGACGCTAGATGATGGTGTTTTCATCTTTGATTATTAAGAAGACTTACGTCTCATAGTTACAGTGCGTCTGAAAATAAGTTGTTATACGCACCGACGAAATACCACGTGTACAGAAACTATATTCCTGCTCAAACAATGTTATGGAAATCTCGATTCTGAAATAACAACATATACATATAAAAAATACCCAGCGAATTAATGTGATAAAATATGTGATACGTGTAATTTATAAGATAATTTACAGCGATGAAATTAAGGTTACCTGATAGAAAATCAGGAACCGATATCGTTTTTATGGGTTGTTTTGCAAAGAAAGCGGTTAAAATAAATGTTCTGGAAATTTTTATAAGAATTGACTAACTGAAACATGTATAGTCTGAGAAATGCCTTTGAACATCATTTCTAAAATCATATAATGGTGACGTGTTATTTTCATCCTTGAGCAATTTTTGATTACTGTGAAGACTTTCTATTAAATGAGCTTAATCGGTGTTCTTTTATCTATAATGTTGTAAAATTGGTCAAGTGGCATATACTAATGCCATTTGAATGCATAAAATATAATGTACATTTCAGAAAAACACTGGCCAGTTTCAAGTCAGGTCGAGGCCGATTGTCAAATGCTAGCACACCTTTGTGGCAGGCGCTCAGACACTAGGCAGTATGCACTAACTTAAGACGCCATACTACCAATACCCACATCCGGGCATGGGACACACTAGTCCAGGGACTGTCCCATTGAACCAATGTGGAAAAAATTGGAGATCAGTCAATTTTACTTTATAACTTTTCACTGCTAAACGACGGGGTATCAATCCGGGTGAAAGCCTGTACAATGTAATGCCTGTACATTTCGTTTCTTCTTGTATGACCGACATTCCTGAATGTGGACGTTGACCTACAGTTAGAATGTCATGGCTGCGAAATTGTAATTTGATAGGAGGGGACGTATTTTTAACAGCGTGTTGTGTCGCTCTAGCGAAGTAAGCAAGGTCTTATTTTCTCACTAAGATGTTCGTTTACTTTGTACATGCGTCCACACGGATTGACACCCCATCGTTTAGCAGTGAAAAGTTGCTCAGTAAAATTGACTGGGGCGCCAATTTTCTTTCGACATTGATTGAATGGAACAGTTTCTGAAAGCTCGGGGTGAGTGTAATGAGACCGACGTTCAGAGCTGAACTAGGGACACACCGGTGCTGTTTGGGAAAAGTCTCGACCGTTCTTACCTGTTGAGAGTTATAAAACGGGTTTCGTTCATGTGTCCGATACCACTTCCCGTATGATGAGTTCCCATAGCTAACATGTATGTTTTTCTTTTGTTTGTATTATTTAACCAGATAATATCAATTCATTAAATCTTTTAGAGAGACGTCATTATGGTTTAATACACGCAGTACGAAACGTTTCCTTTCAGCCAGACAAGACATGTTGTTTGTTTGCACGAAAAAGCTTGTTGTTGTGTTATGTCATTCATCCTTCCAAGGAATTAGCGTTTATATTATACTTGTATCGATGTCTAATAGCTGAAGAACATGCATTTAAGAATTGTACAGTCTCGGCGTTTTAACCTATACTCCAGCCATCAACCATCTTTCTGGAATTAACCAGTTCACCAAAATAGAAAAATGGTTAAGTCAGCGGATGTCAATATGTATGAATGTGTTTTGCTGTTCTTTTGGAGTCAACATAAAATGGTTCACTAAAGCCTTTAGATTCGCTCGAGCAATGCGTCAAAACCAAACGTCACTTTCTAATTGCCAGGGCCTTTAAAATAACTGAATAGATAGCCAGACTGTATTGATTTGCGGGAAGGAAATGGCGTCTTCTGGTCAGGATAATGTATACATGTTGTTAGCCCAAATCGACATTTCTAGCAACAAGTTTCCATAGATTGCCGTCAATCGTAATTAACCAATCTAGTTGATCAAGTAGTTCGGTTTACAAATCTGTGCTTTAATGAGAAGATAACTACCAGTGTTAGGTAAAATTGCCAGTAGTACAGGTGCTATTTACATATCAACTTATTTACATAATAGATAAAAATACATTAGATTAGAACCAGCAATCAGAAAAAAATAAAACCCACTGATAGTGCAGAGGGCTGGATGTTCGAGATAGATACTTTTTATGCAATGAAAGGGTGTAAGAATCCCTCTCCGCGTGGAAAGTCCTGGTTACCACCAACCAATGTTTTATCGGCGTAAAACCATATGCAGGGTCATATGAACAGTCAACAACAACGACTGTCTATTTCAAGGCAGCTCAAATCGTCTGGGAAAATAGTGATGCTGATTTGGAATTATAACGGGGGGTTGGGATGGCCTAGTGGTCTAGAGTGCCGTGCTTCGGTCTCTGGCTGACCGGTCACCTCTGGCTTGCGGCTGTGGTTTCAATCCCTGGTGTGAGCGTATGTGGCATGGAGATAGGGGCGCCTTCTCAACCTCGTGGGTTTCCTCCGGGCACTCCGGTTTCCTCCCACTGCTAAAGATCCCTACGCGCAAGCGAATTATTGAAATAAAATTGAAAAAATATGTTAGTCCAAAAATGTCGAGTGGACGTTAAACCCCATTTCTCTCTCTCTGGAATTATAACGTCCGCCGATTTCATAGTTTCACATCTTCTATAAAAGGCTTGCGATCTTGCTTTAACTCTGTACATTTTACAAAGATCCCCACACTAATTTCGATTGATTCATGACCAAGCAGGGGCCCTCACTGATTACGTGATAGATCATATAGCGAATACCGAGTAACGCGTTTTCCAACTGAAATGTGTAGCTGTAATAATGGAGTTGCAAATTTCAAGGTTGCAATTCAATGTCAAGGATACTGGGATTGTCTACGATATCATCCTCGGCGGAAGTGGGCGTTAAATTCCAGAAACGAATGAACGAAGGTGAACATTTTCCACTTTCGGCTATGATTATGCTATGACACACTTTACATCTTAGTCCAAACCTTTCTAACTTATTCCACTGCTTAAGTTCCCTACGCGCTTTTCAGTGAGATTTTCTACTTAAAAGGGCTTCCGATGGCTGAAAAACAAGAACATAATAAAAGTTAAAGGGCCAATCACATTTATATTTTGGAGAATAAAACTGCTTAATTTTGTGTTAAAAACCCTTACAACCCTGTAACTTAGGACCGAGCAATTAGCTCAATATACGTTTCAAACAACTTAAAGTTTTAATCTGGATATGGCGACCTCTGTCCCAAATTATATCATACGGTGTCTGGATAACACCAGATTTTTATTTTTTAAAAATAACACGTAGACGAAATTTACCTTTCGTTATCAAGTACAACACGTGGGTCATGCACTGTATAGGCCTCTAAAGAGGAACAGCAATATATTATCAGGTCACCAAACGGAAAAGATTGGCCCGAAATCGTAAAGGAATTACGTTTCTTCGGAATAAGCGGCTTTGACAACTCAATATTTTGAGCTGAAATTTCGAGAAAAAAGTAAATATACCGTTCTTCTATAGCTTGGCGCTTAAATTTCAAACGTAATTGGATTTCTGAGATGCTGTTAAAATCGGGATGGTCCCTTTAATGTTATGATAAACCAGTTGAAATTTATTAGGTTACGGAAAGTACAAGAGTAAAATAGAAGGATGCTGACTGATACTTTAAAACCTTAATGTCTGTAGAAGACTCGGGGGAGATTTGGACACCGTGTGCATAACAAGTAAACTGAGATCGTTGTAGATTACACACAAGGTAGATTTCCAGCCAACAAGTTCAATGATATAAATCTAGTAATTAGGTTTCGTATGAAGGCTGATGTAAACTTATAGCCTCTGTCACTGATTTCATTTAGATATTATTCGACGTGGGATTTACGCTCCTGTCAACGATATACAATGAGAGACTTTAAAATGGGATTTGAAATCAATAACATTTAGCTTAATGGAGAATAGAGTCGGTAAGCATTCTCGCACGTAGATATGTAATCCGAATTGACAGTTTAAAAGAAGAACATCCTCGCACAATACGATTAGAACTTGATTCCTTGTTTTGGTCTTTCTTTATAATATACATAATTTCAAGTTGAGTAAAACAATCAGTATCAAAATGTCGCTTTTTGCTTCTGTAGTATAATGTGTTCCAAATCAAAATTTCCGACAAAAGTC
This sequence comes from Patella caerulea, assembly GCA_036850965.1. NCBI lineage: Eukaryota > Metazoa > Mollusca > Gastropoda > Patellidae > Patella > Patella caerulea. The sequence goes on from JAZGQO010000021.1 coordinate 19,462,346, forward strand.
GTGTAGATCAATTCATAGATTCAATTAAACCTTTCAAAGTTTGGCAATGGAGTGGGTTCCAAATTTGAAAAAAAAGGTCGGAACAAAATGATGTATGTACATGTATAAATTCATTGATTCAATTAACGCCTTTCAAAGTTTTCCAAAAAACTCCTGACAGGAGCTTTAAATGCCCCACAATCGAGTATAAAAAATAACAAATGATTGGTATGGTGTGTCGTAGATTAAACTAATTTCCCCACTAATTCTATTGTCCTAATTAAGTTTGGAAGGCGCGGATTCAAATATGAGTCGATCATAGAGCGAAATTGGCCGATCGAAAATGACTTTAAAGATAACACTTTTGACCTTTGATGAAACTATTGTGAAGGTTGACAGCATAAGTTATACGGTGTAATTACAGATCGATTTCTCCGACATGTTGCTTCATAATACTGGAATTTTGTCCCGTAGAGATACATAAATGGTCAAAACATCACTTGCTGTAGGATGGGGAATTACTTGCTGCTCACCAAGAGAAATTCCATGTTGATTTTATCTATTTTTCATCTAATTTCATCTCAACAGTCAATACGTGTTGCCTTCTACATCACGTATTTCTTAAACAATGAGCATCCGCCACCACGGGACATCTGGTTCCTCGCAATGAATCACATTCTCTTCCGCGAAAAGTCGTTTACAGTTTAATGTTACTGATCGTAATTTAGTTGGGCTTTTTTCTCACAATTTTATCGAATTCTGCAGTAAGCTACGATCCCCCACCCAATTTTCCACTATAATTTCGCATGCATGAACTAGGTTTAATACATAAACCACAATTTCTGCCTTTAGAAACCAATCTGATTAAAACACAGATCCTATTTCGTTTCGTTTTTCTTGTCTTTACTGCACTAAAATCTGGAAGAATTGTCATCATTGACGTGTTCTAAATAATGTGAGAGATTAGCCAATGAAACGGTCTGTTACGGCGAGCTTCAGTACACCAATACTGTTAGGTTAATCAAATGTCTAACATCATAGAGTCAAAAACCGCTCGTATGACCTCTGACGCAAGCTATCGCTACCACCTACCACATCTTCATGAGTGTAGGCCATGATCAAAAGTATAAAATAACGAAACGAAATACAGATTTGTATTTTAATCAGTTTGTCAGAAACAAAGCTGCTAACCATGTTATGTTTAACTTTATGTAGTAACGAGTGTCGTGATCGAAGTAATGTGCAGTCCTATTATTGGATCACCTGATACTACCTTTAGGTTATTAAGAATTAAGATACATACTGATTCATGCTATTCCTTTTTATTTCGGTTTTCACAATTTTCCCGATTCTCATGTACGTCATATAATATAATAATAAGGACTTATTTGGATTTATCCGACATACTCTACCGGAAATAAATGTCCAGCATTACATTTGATGGGTTCATCGCTGTCTAGGACTCGCTACCGTTTTAAGGTCACGCGGTACTATCCAATAATATCGAATAAAATATTGCAGTCGCGATTACACAATTGCCATAGTGGAACCCCAGCACCAGTATTACAATAAAAAAAAAGAATGTAACACTAGAAGTTTGTATTACTGCTAATTGATTTACAGTTTGTAATTACTCTGATTCTAGGATAAAAGCCATTCTTAAAGCATTTCTTTGAAAGGGTGGGTGGCTAAATGGTCTAGCTAGTCGGTGATTTGATTCTTGGTATGAGCTTATGGGGCTTGGGGATACGGCGTCCGGTTCTTCGAAAATTCCACGGAGTCTGCGATATGACTGCAGAAACGGACGGTGAAAACCCCAAAACAATACATTTCTTTCAATATTGAAGTAGTTAGCTTTATCTTCTACTGCATAACTTCAATATAACCAGGCGGGTTTTTTTTAGATGTCAGTGTATTATTTTTGATTTTCCCATCAATTTATATTGCCTGATGAAGGAGGTGCGGGGTTCGATTACGGTATCTAGGATGAGCTGGCATGGAAAAGCCTCTAGTTCCGGGTACTTGATGGCGTGTGCCTAAATGATCCTTTGACAGTTGGGATTGCTGCCAGGGCAAACCTTCCCTCGTGACACACTGCATGACGTATGCTGCTCATCTTGATTAACCCAGTTTCTGCAGAGAAAGAGGAAGTGGAACCCCATTCATTTGTTCATTGCCGGATCAACACCCGTGAAACATGCTAAGACAGATACAATTTAATTATATAAAAATGTACTTATGGATAGGAATGTTAGATAACGTCTTTATAATTAAATAGCGACATTTTAGCTATATTGTGTCATAATTTCATACCAATGGGGATGTTAGAGCATTACAGAGCACCTGGAGTCACCTACATAATTGTTTTTTTTTTAAAGATTCATAACTATTTTTTATATTTACAGATTATGAAGCCGTTTCGAAGAACTAAACAGAAATCGTTAATTATATAACCAGAAAACTCCATGTTTAGGTGTTAATTAAGTGGTTGTCAGCAGAATTCAGAGGATTAAGGTAAGTCTTTAACATTTACCATTGATACCTGGTAAAAGAATAAAGACAAGTCATTTGTCCATACAAACACCATGGATGAATGTTCAACACATACCACAGCCAATTTAAAGCTATATGTTATTTAGTGTAATCTAATAAAATTATCAACTAAATTATTCTAGTTACCCCAGTAAAATATTCTATTAAAACCTAAACAGACAAATCAGTACATCGTTAGAACATTTATGACAAGTAACATATTAGTATATATAGTATATTCATACGCCGTTCATTGAATTGCCACCCAATGGAAACGAGTAGAATAAAAAACTTCAATTAACAAGACAACTTACGGCTATGTTGGAAATGTGCTTACGCTAAAGTGGCCGTAAAACCAGATTTATTCTCAGTCTCAATTGTTAACACAGTAAACAGTAATTAGTAAAATAATAATGGGCTTTGGAGTCGAATCTCTGACGACAAGTCCAAGTTAATTTATCCACAGAGACCAGTGAACACTTCGACACGATGAGCAAGAACCATTTGACTTTATTGAACCTACTTTGTTTTTGCAATAATTCGTGACATTTCCAAATTGAATTGTTGACGAATATGTTGAAGGACATAAAAACGGATAGCGTATTCATTAATTCAGACGAACAGAAATTGATGTTGATTTATCCAGTATGTTGTAAAATAAGATCCCAAAATACATGTCCTAAAATGGACAATAACTCGGGGACTTGTTTTAACTACCAGTTAAAGCTATTACCATTAGAGTATTGAGGACACGAAAGCATATTGATCAAACACATGTTCGATTTGACGCGAACTGGGTATACAGTTAGATTTGGATGTTCAAATTAGACTCCTGTGTAAAATATGGGAGGAATCTGTCTATCTATCGCTTAAATTTACGAGTCTACGCATAATTGTCTATGGTTTTTAAGATCAGAGGACATACTTTAGACAATGTAATTTTATCGGCCGATAATTAGACGTGTTTAGTGCTATCATGTTTGCATGTTGTATAATTTAAAATACATTTGACATGTGTGTAATACACGATTCAGCAGGTAATTTGTATCAGGTATTTCGTTGCTTGGATGAATTCCTCTGTCACAAACACTTCAGAATCATTCTTGCATGAAACAATACCAGCTGTACGTGCAACCATAAACTTGCGTTCTCCCATTTCGCTTGATGAGCACGTTCGCGAAATATATATCATGAACAAATGACTCAGTACTAGAATTTATTATATAGAATTAAAAGTGATGATTTAACTCGAAATTTGAAATTATAGCTGTGTTTGATGATTAAAGTGTAGCTTTAAGTAGCTTAGTCTCTGACTCAATGGGGGTTGGGATGGCCTAGTGGCTTTAGACTGCCGCGCTTCGACATCTAGCTGGCCGGTCACCTCTGGCTTGCGGCTGTGTTTTCAATCCCTGGTGTGAGCGTATGTGGCATGGAGATAGGGGCACCTTCTCAACCTCGTGGGTTTCCTCCGGGCACTCCGGATTCCTCCCACGCTAAAGACCCCTACGCGCATGCGAATTAATGAAATAAAATTAAAACGATATGTAAGCCAGTTCATATACAATCAGAATACAGCGTTGCAACCCATTTGGATCCATTTATAGGTCCCAAATGTTAATGATTTAGCTCCTTTAACTTCTGTAAGGCGTTCAGAACATAACCAAAAGTGTTACCTATGAAAATAAAATGTAACCATTACTGATTCCAATCATAATAATAATGACAGCCATTTTACGAAATAATTATGTTCAAAATATCAATAAGGAAAATTGTCAGTTGCATCACCCACACCCCGTGCAGTGACTCATTTACGTGACTTTTCTGGGTTGCTCATATTATGTAAACACACTTTAATTGCATGCTTATAGAATTAACTGATGCAGTGTTCCTTTATTAATAATGCATCGTGCTGCGTTGTTGAATAACTTAATATGATAAATATTTATTAACAAGAATGCGTTTTTATTATTCGGATAAAATGTCAATACGACGCTATACTTTACAATTATTGAGTTTATATTTTTTCTGAGTCATTAAAACTATTGTAGTTAATGACATGGTATGTGATTTCGCTTATAATTTTAGCGATATTAGCGACATAGGAAAATGGGATGCAGAACATTTTTTCAAAGGTAAATAGTTTTAGATTATTTGTTTTAACACAGTAAATTGCATTCTGTTACCAGTAATATAATATGGAAAGCGTATCGTGAGGGCGATCAATATTCGATTTGGACTATAAAAGGGTACATGATAAAAGTAAACATAATGTATGTTTTGTCTAATCGACAATCGCACATTATGAAATGATATTATAGATAACATTTGAGTAACATTTTCTCTTCAATTATTCTCATACAGAGTGTACATTCGATTAAATCCAGTTTGATATTTTGATTATCTTTCTTTCTTTCAACAATCGTACTATCATTTCACTTTATTGGATGAATCGAACGGGCACCGTCCTTTATGGGGAAATCAATCTAGAAAAACGAATAATATCTAATCCTTCAAAGGATCTCAAGAGGTCTTATCCTTTTATCCATACTATTTTGTATCAACAGACTCTTTCCGTGCTGCTTTATAGAAATCAAATGAGGTTTAACGTCCTAACTTCTGCACCGATGCAGGGTGCTATAAGGGATATTTTCGAAATTTCTCCTTGACAGCTGATGATTCATGTGGACGCTAATGGGTTCACGGACCGAACAAGAGACCGTCCTTACCAGGTGCCCCGGCCTGCACCACTGATATGGAGAACCGAAACTGGAATATCCCTGTGTAATTTCTCGACCAACGCTGAGATCGAACCCTCTAACTCTAATTATTGAGCCAATGCCTTACTCACCGAGCCACATCGGCTCCTGATATTTTATAGAGTTATTTATTATAAAAATCAGTGAATATAATTCCTTGATTAATTAATTTAACCCACCCTCGTCAGTTCTCCGATTTACCGTCGTCTTTCCGGGGTTATTAAAATCTGATTACCCTATTTCTCTAGCGTATTGGCAGAATTCAATCCTGTGGGCAAGATAAAGACCCGGGCGGAACACCCAACTTTGTAAAAAATGAATTTTCTAAGAAATATGAATTTAACAGACATCATCATTTTGAAATGGGGGAGGGGTGGGGTGCTGTATCATACGGTTTGTCATTGAGTCAACTGGCGTGGTTTCAAATCCCCGGTCGTACGTTGCAGGAAATAGGGTCGCCTGTCCAACCTCGTGGGTTTCCCCGGTTCTCGGGTTTTCTCCCACTGCTTAAGACCCCTACGTGCAAGCGAATTATTGAAATAAAATTAAACCATATGTTAGTCCCGAAATGACGTGTCGAGTGGACGTTAGATCCTATTTCTCTCTCTCCCTTTTGAAATATGTTTGCAGACCTTGGAGCTTAGACTCGTGAAAAATACCCTACTCTAATTAAACAAGCGCATGGATTTTTTTTTTTTTTTTTTTTGAGAATTAACCGAATCTACAGTTCTTTTGAACTAATGGAATGTTATCATTAGCATGACCCCCAAATCACATTGATTTTTCGTCATAATCCTACGTTAATTAAGTTAGATTCCGACCTGGTAAATTAGTGAGATGTTCTCTGGTTGATCATCATTATCACCAAGTATTTTTTTAAATACAACATCCCAACACATTTGAGATTTTATCATTCCTTAATGAAGACTAGAGACGCAGAGTCGAAACGTCACTCAATAATGGCAGTAATTGTATTCCATAGAATTGTGACCTGTGTATTCCCAGTTTAATTAGTAAATGTCATTGAACCAATTTATTTTGAATATAATATTATATAAAAATTTATTTTGATGTAATAACGCTACATTAAGAGATCGGCTTTTTTGTTATCATACTGTATCTGTATACCAATCACTAGGGTTTCATCGGATTTCATGTAAATTATATTCAGAACAAGTTCGTTTAGACACAAACAATCCTATTAACACAACCAGACAAAAACATAGTCAATACAGACAGATAAACACGACGAGATCGGAATTACCTTGCCCGAAGTTCAATTTGCCAATTCATTTCTTTCTGGTCACGTGTCGTTTATTCAATCGGCAACACTTTCATGTAAAACAAAATTGGATACATAAAATAACTAAGTGATTTAGATTAACCTATTTTCTGTAACGAAACGACAGGACAAAAAAATACCCCGTACAATTCTAATTAAATCATTGTTTGACAGCTGACAATAAAGCCTGTCACGGCCATAACAAGTTCACACAATGCTGATATGTATTTTACAATGGTGATTGTGACGCTCAATCTATTGGGTGTCCGTAGGTAATCATCTCCACATTAAAGGCCTTCCCAGACTACATCAATATTTTAACTAAGCAGAGACGACAATCCCAAGTTAAATCAATCCTTTCTATTGTTCCAAGGCGTGTTAAGTGTACGTTAGTGTTCTTGATAGCATGTAAACTGTAATATCGATGGTTCGCTACTCATAGGGAAAAAAGGGCATTCAGAAAGCAAGTTTCCAGAAAAATAACGTGTATGCCTCGAGAAAAATAGAGAATATATAAATATGTCGGAAAAATCCCAACCTTATTAAAATACAAAATTAACATTTTGTTTCGTTTTTGTATACTTTCCATGACCTACAATACATGAAGATTCTGACAAGTTGTTCTGGAAGGTCGTGTCAGGGTTCGCACGAACGGTTTTTGGCCCTATGACGTCAGATATTGGTTAATCAATCAGTGGTTTATCCACAGTTACGTGCATAGCACACCAAGAACTTGCCGTAAAAGACCGTTTCATTGACTAATCCCCCAATTCAACCAATATACCTACTCTTCCAGATCCTAGTGTAATAAAGATAAGTAAAAGGAAATGAAGTATGGACTGTGTTTTAATCAGATTGAAAAAACTCCCCACCCTCTTATTATGCATAAGAAGTTATTCCTATATTCAGGAAAATAAAATAATCAATAAAGAGTTGGGAAGGCGAGCATGGCACTGGCTCATTATCCCGGTGTCATGGGTTAGACCCCAGTATTCGTCACTGAATAAACTTCATGCATACTCATTTCCAGTGGTGCAGGACGGGGAGCCTAGTGAGGACAAGTGTTAAGTTTTCCAATCGGAACGAACAACACAGGTCTCGTGTAAACATTTGTGTACACGTATCATAACCTTTGGCAGGTGGAATTCGATGTAGTTGCAACATGGCACATTGCTTGACGTGGGTATACCCAAACCAGGTTCAAGTTTGGTACATTCAGGCCAGGTGTGTGTCATTTTCCCAACGGGATAGCTGTACTGAACTTCACGTACAAAGCCTCATACGGTGGTAATAACTGGTATGGTTAATGGACACTCGTGCTGCAACCAGAAAGAATGGATATTTTCAAGTTTCAAAGGTTGCCATGTTGATGAGGCTATATAATTCCATAAAAAAGTTTACATCAAATAAAAAGATGGTTACAGAGCTTTGAGATTGTAAACTGAATCGTGAATCACAACCCCGAAAAAAACTCTTTGCAATGCAGTTTAAAGAAACGGACGAAAGGGTTATTGAGTTGTATTGGGGTTTCTTTGTTCGCTTTTCTCTATATTCCTCATCTTTTTTTTACAAAATGAATGGCATTAGAAGTCCAAGTATCATGGCTTCATTCTACCAACAAGTCTAATTTCTCCATAATGACAATTCTGTGCTCGAAATCAATAAACAGTCTAGTGAAATCGACTCCCCTTTTAAGACCAATGGTCGAAAAGCCGTTTTATAGTATTTCCTATCCTGAAATCTTTCCCAATGTAGTTAATAGCTGGGATCTTTATTTCGCGCTTCGTAAATTGATACATTACGTGGGAAAAGTTATAGCGACATTGAGTTTCTTGAATTGAAACAACCATGGGCTCTGAGGAGGAAAAACATCTAAAAAATAATCGCATAGCGCAGCTATCACGATAAAGGACAATTGCTCATAATCAACGTTGTATAAAGAAAATAAGCGAAGGGTCTTGACAGCAACATGCGTTTATCCAACTTTAAAATGAGATATGGTGCAAAAATCGATGGCATTGTAAAGCAAGGATAATTTTCGATGAAAAAAGGAGATATTAAAAGTGTTCCCCGAAGAACGCTTACAATCCATTTAGCGGGTTGAACTAGCATAGTGAACTCATGGCGTGAGAGGAGTTATAAAATGCGTGTAATATCATTAGCTGCAATAAATGGGTTGTCACACTATAATATAATGCCGCGTTCTCAAGTAAATAAAACACTAATCATTTAAATCGGCGATCGTTAATGAATGTCAGATCAACCTTCAGAAGTTTATTAAACTGATTTTAATGAGATTTCGGTTTGCGAGTAATCTCCCTTGACAATGATCGGGTTCTCCATTGTACTCTTGATCAATCAATTCGATAATTTCTCACCTGCGCGGGGTGCTTAATGTAATTATAACATTGATTTTTTGCCTTTAATTTTAATTGCATCTCGTGACATTTTTTTGGTGCTTTATTTCTAATTGCTATATAGTGACGTGCCTGCGTTATAATGCTGCTGTAGTTATTTCAATGGAAAACCAAAGGGTTGGAATTTCATGGATGCCTGTGCATTGTTTATTTATTGCAGTTATTGAGGTATATGCCGTCTCCCGATCTTAAAAAAACAAACTTCTAATATACCATCTAACACGAGGGGTGGATTTGTCTAATACGTGCGCGTTCGGTCACGAGGTCTGTGATTGGCGCAAGTGGCGTCGTTTCGATCCAGAAGTTGTGCACGTAGAGTAGCATGCCTAACCTCGTGGGCTTTCTTTAATTTCTTCCCACTGCTAAAGATTCCTATGCAAAAGCGAATTATTCACCAGTGGCCTGTACTTAACATTTCTTTCTATCTCTAAAAATGTTATTATACACTGACAGACTAGAACAGCAGGATCATATAGTTATCGATTGGCCAATGTACTCCGCAACCTCAAAAATATGTATATCTTTTACCAAATAACATAATTTTGGGATACTACGTCTACCACCATTTTGTTTTACACTTCGAAGTCAATACATTGACGAGCTCTGGCGTTACCAAACCAGGCGTGAAAAATGCAAGATTTATTTTAACTTCATAGGCGCAATGGTTAACGTTTCGTAATAATTCTCCGGGTCAATTCAACTCCAGATACTTGTAAAACTGGGTCAACATTCCAATTTGCGAGTGGTACTTTTGAACTAAGATGTCTGTCTTGGAATGGAACCAATAATACCATGTCCAATCTCCATTGAAGTCATATCGACTTTTTTAAACGAACAGTTCTTAAAACCCCAACATGCCAGAACATGTGTTAAATACAATACGCAGTTATAAAAATAGTTTTATTAACAAACATTTTAGTCCAAAAATTATGATCGTGACCTTTAAATGTCTTTGACAAATACGGTAATAAAAATTCATAGAATTCGTACATTCTTGATTACGGGTTGTACTTATCCGGGTGCACTTAGTATACATAGGTTGAATATTAAGTGCAGAATCCGAGTTGTGCCATTAAATATCAACTCCAAACTTCCTCTTTCAGAGAGTATAATTTTGTAATACTCATTGAAACTTTGCGGAAATTAAGATTCAAATAATTGAATGAAAGGTCAAGCCAGGTTATTTTTTATAGAATCAAAATTTCCTTTAATTAATAATGTATCGATAAAACTGGAATAATGGTTAAAGTGTTACAATAATTGAAAGCAAGAGAAAATCTCTCGATCACTGTCACCTGTACAACAATGCTTGAGATTGGCAACTTTTCAGATCTCATTGTTCTCGATTATTTCATGATTGAAAGAAACCTGCGTAATGATTACTTCACGAGAAGCCTACATGTAGTACATATTATTACCAACACATCAAACTTCGATCACTTAAGTCATTTCCTCAACAAATGCTTGAAAAAATCTACAAAAACTGTGTTGATAAATAGCTGGTTGACCTTGATCACACAAAAGAGAAAACGCGTAGTTTTCGAAGTTTACCATAAGAGGATTCAAGTATTATCATACACACGTAACGTAACATTAGCTAGCAAATACAGTAACAATATTCGATAACACTTAATACAACTTTCATTTCAACACGTGTGCTATTTTAATCAATGGAAAGTGTTGAACGCGGACAATGCCTGATTAGACACGCCCTCATGACATCATCTACCGAATTATCTAATGGCATAAATATAGTGTTTCAATTAATTTCACCCCTTGTTTTTATTTACAACTTCCGGACTTTGTTTCGTTCATACGAAACTAACGATGTCGTGTCTAGTAATAGCTTCGCGTGAGAACTGACTCGAAACTAGTTGAGAGACATTTTATTCCAAATCCGACGATATGCGAAGTCTTTATTTCGCTTCCAGTATCATATGTATTGCAATTTGAAATGTATATTTAGTCTTAAACGGTTAAGTGCCGTATAGATATATATAAGCATGTTATTTTTCAATATAGCAACTATACAGGCCAGCGATCTATTCTCAAAGTAGATAGTTCTCTATGTGCAGAATGAGTTTCATTATCATTTACTTCTGATTATCGAGACATACTTTTCGAAATTCCGCTAAGTTTGAACTGTATACATTGATAAATTCCAAAATGGAAAGCGAGGCCACAGCATCGATCGATCTGGCGTTTCCATAGATTTTAAATGGTAATTTTTAAACTAGTGTTATATCGTAACTCAGAAGGCAGTTTTCAAGGTTATGACAGATTTTCTGGAAATTCAAATATTTCCGAAAATTGATAGGGGCAATGTGAAAATTTGCAAAATGTGTTACGGACAGCGGAGGCTCACTAACCATGATGTTTGGTGTTCGATGTGACGATATATACCCAGTTGGCATGCCTGTAAAAAAAACCTTTGCCTGTCGGAATTTAATTGCCGCTCGGTCACAATTTTCCCCACTGTACACCCGAATCGTGTATGTCAATCGTCATTATCCCAGTTGGTACAGGAACGTTATCCCGAATGTTTTATTAACAACTCTTCGAGGTTATATTTATGCAACACCAAACCATCATAACCATTTCCATTAAGCAGTCTTTCCAGATCACGTGGCTAAGTGGGTGAGACGCTGGCTCGCTAGCCTTGGGGTCGGGTGTTCGATCCCTCCATTGGCAAAAAAGTTCATCCAGATTTTCCGGAGTGGTTTCCCCTTGTCGGTGATGCAGGACGGAGTGTCTGACAAGGACAACTGTCTGTCTAGTCGTTTGGATGGGACAGAAAACCGAAATCCCGTGTACATATTGGCGTGCGCGTAAAAGATCCCCCGGCAGCACACTATATGGCGTATGGCCGTCTTCATTAGTCCAGTTTAGTAGCAGAACAGTAGGACGTTAAACCTCATTTCGTTAAGATCATGCCCGAATAGGTGAAATCAAAAATGTGAAAAGATACACTTAGTAGCATGGAGACAGGGAGGAAACACCCTAGGATAAATTCATTGATAAACATTTAGTTTATACAACAGGGTCCGTAATCAAAGGGTATCTTAAGTCTAAGATAGTCACTTAACTACTAGCTTTCACTTGAAACGTAACCTCCTGTAAGTTTAGGGCAAGTGGTATTCAAAGGCGTTTCCCTTCAAGTTAAGCTGCCTTAACTTTTAAGTGTTAGTCTTTAAGTGGTATTATTCAAAGGCCAGTTTAAGTGAGAAATATCCGCTTAACTTTAAGTGACCTATGGGAGGTACCTTAAAGTTAGGCGGGATTATAATGACTTCTTTTAACGCTGTCGTGGCACTACCGTAATGACGATTTTAAAAGAAAAGTTAGGAGATTCTGATTGAAACAAAGACAATGTCGCTGAGCGTAGCTGACCTCAATAGGTTTTTTTTCGTCGTCAACTTTGATATTGTAGTGCCATAATAAGGTATAAGGCTATTACCACCGAGATAGTTAATGACATTTTTTCCGGTCATTTATCATGCTCATATTGCTTAATCATGTTTCCACGACTGTCGTATTATTAAAGTTGAATCCATTTGTGATGGCAATGGTTTTATAGATTTCCAAAATTATTTATACTACCGCTAGAAGCAAGATATGACTCAACTTTACAACTCAGTCCCATATAATAATATACGTAATGGGTAGTATTTATTTTGGTAAAAAATAATGCAACATATATCTTGCATACATACAATGTACCGGCAATGCATTCCCTTTAAAAATCTAAAATGTAGGTACTTTACACAATGTATATGAATTTCTAAAATAAAATAAAACCAAGTACGAACAACCCAAAGCATTAGACAGAATTCGAAGTCCTAAAAACGTTATTAGGCAAAATAGTGTAATCAGCAAATGGACTGCTCCCCGTATAGAAAATACACGACAAACAGTGGTAACAGGTGTCCGGAAGAATAAGCTTACCCTGGCTGGTGCCAACACCCGCCATAGCTGCATCCAAACTATCTCGATAAAATAGCCAATGGATTGGCCAATGGACTATCAATGACAGCCTACACCGCTAGTATTCCTAAAAAAAAAACGGTATAGGCAAAATAGTGTAATCGGGCAAAATAGTGTAATCAGCATATTATGTTAGATTTATAAACAACACCGAATGATTTATCCAGTCTAACTTGTGAGGCAAAGGTCATTATTTATTGCTAATATGTTGTTTTCTATTCTTGATAATTTGTTAAAAAATTAAAGTTTACGATATCCATCATTCCTCCCACTGTTTATTGTAATCTATTGATTTTTATACGCCCACATGGAAATGTGGTCGTATATTGCCGTCGCCCCCGTCCGTCCGTCTGTCGGTCCGTCCGTCCGTCCATCGTCCACAATTTCTTGTGAACGCTCTAGAGGCTAGAGTTAATAGCTGATTGACTTGAAATTTATACACGGTGTTTAAGGTCGTGAGACGAAGAAGCCTATTGATTTTCAGCCATATCCGATAATTACTACCAGAGTTATGACCCTTGATCACTTTGAAAAATCTTGTGAACGCTTTAGAGGCTAAAGTTAATATCTGATTGACTTTAAATTTATACACGGTGTTTAAGGTCGTGAGACGAAGAAGCCTATTGATTTTCAGCGATATCCGATAATTACTACCAGAGTTATGACCCTTGATCACTTTGAAAAATCTTGTGAACGCTCTAGAGGCTATAGTTAATATCCCATTGACTTTAAATTTATACACAGTGTTTAAGGTCATGAGAGGAAGAATCCTATTGATTTTCGTTGATATCTGATAATTACTGCCAGAGTTATGACCCTTGATCACTTTGAAAAATCTTGTGAACGCCTTAGGGCTAAAGTTATTATCCGATTGACTTTAAATTTGTACACAGTGTTTAGGGTCATGAGACGAAGAATCCTATTTGATTTTCAGTGATATCTGGCACTTGATCACTTTGAAATATCTTGTGGACAAAGGCCTTGAGACAAACCATCAAAACTATTCTAATCATTTCTGATAATTATTTAATGGGCTATTACTCGTAATAAGATTATCATGTGTTGTAAATGTTCTCCTTACTGATAAAAGAAACAATATGCGACAACCCTTGTTGACTGCCCGGACGACTTGGCTGTTGTGGGCGTATATTTCGTTGTCTGGCAACCTATCTTTTATAAAGTCTATGAAAACAGCCCTTACGGCAAAGGATGCACACTATTAATTTATCCTAAATTATATTCATACTTTTTCTCACGTGTGATAAAGAGTACAGTTATGCTCTCAAGGGGGTATAACTTGCTTGCAATGTTAGAAATTCGTGATTTTTGGCAGTGGAAGGTATTCCATATATTGAAAATACATGATTTTTGGCGAATGTGAGTATTCCATAATTTTAAGTGTGCGGTTAAGATTTTCACATAGCCAAGTACATGTATTGAATTTGTAAAATACAGTCAGTTAAGTGGAAAAATTAGGTATTTTTACTTAACTTTTAGAACACCTTTGAATACGGACCCTGAACTTATATATATATTTGATGTACAAAACTGCAGATCTTGTTATTTGATGTGTAAGATTGCGGCCAATGCCTGTTAGTTTTAAACAAATTATATGTCAAACTATGTACCCGATTTAATAAATCCAGCATGTTTAATCAGTTTGAGACTTGATATTCTTACTCCTTGATGTGAAGGGTATTAACTCTGTTAACATATTCGACAATATCAAAACAGTTAATATACTCGACATATTCAATTACGTTTTTGATTTCATATCACACTCAACGCTGTGAAGGGTAATAATTATGTTACCATTCTTGACTTGAAATATTAATAACTTAATGCCATGTGGTATTAAATAATAATACCAGTGGCCAGGAAAAGGCTGAGCACCAAGTAGTCGAGTACGATGATGCTAAGTAAATATTACCATACAATTTCAGCAGATTATAGTCATGATAATCGGTAATTTGTGAGAGAATTTAGCCAATTAGCTATCGCTCCAACCCGTTTAGTGTTCTCCATGTCCACTTGTCTTCACGCCATTCCACCATTCTTTCTTTTTATCTGTTGTATCGATTGATAAATCTCTTGGAAAATCACCTTCTACAAATCATTGTAAAGATCGTTCATTGTGCCAAATCGTCGTATATTTCCCTCATAGCATTACTTAAACGGTATTATAAAAGTCGAGGAATTGTTACACTGTCACCGCATTTTCTACAGAAGCGTCCCTATACGACCTAGAAGCACTGTTAGGTCACCACACGGCCCATCAAGGAGAGAAATAATATTTCCTCGAAACCCATTACAATTCTATGGCTTCTTTCCATATGTATAGCCTCGTGTCAAAGTTTAAGTAGTCATCGAAGCGCGGTCTTACTCTTTTCTTGCTTACAAAGATTTAATCAGTTTTCGGCTAGATTTCCTCCAGCTATTCAAAGTCAGCTTAAACGATGTCTACGCCTCTGAGCTTTTATGATATTTATACCTAATATAAGCTACAGAAGTACAATTACGGTAGTATATCTAATTTAGACTATAGAATTCTGAGTCGGTAAAACGATATACATCTCATATCCGTTGGGAACTTAGCTTCATGGTTTGTTACACAGATCAAAAATCGAATATAAATAATGTGTGACGTGGACAAGATCTACGGCGTATGCCGACCACCTACTACCATTCGTTGGCAAGTCGTTCACGATGTATTGCGATTGTTAGTTGTCCCATGGTAGGTGCATGGCTTAATACCACTGGTTTAGCTGTCAAGACTCTAGACGAATATGATCCCAAAACAAACCTAAGATATTACGCCTGGCTTCAATAAACACGCCCAAGAGCCCGCAGTTAACAATGGACTGGATATGTGTACGGATAAGAAACATTCTGAAATTTTATGGAATGAATTACCAATCAATGATCATTTTCTAGAGGATTTCTCACTCCTCACAGTTACTGGCAATGGCATCGTTTTTATAAAAATAATTGTGTGCTTTGGGGTATGTCTTTGTTTAGTCTTTCGGATGGGACGATAAACGAGGTCCCGTGTACTTGTTGGTGTGCACGTAAAATAACCCTTGAGAGAAGGAATTCAATTGCTCCCCTGACATAATTCCCCCTGTAGCGTAACGTATGTCCATCATCATTCCCGATTGGTGCAGTAAACACCTATTTCATTTTATTCATCCCTAATAAATTGGGTTTGAGGCGATATGCAAGCACACAAAGGCTATGTAAAAATATTCCCTCATCCCCCCAGACTACTTATGTCCTATTTTCTTATACCAGTATTGCATTATGTAAATGCGACAAATATCATGCATAATGATATACTTGACAATTTTTGCACATGAATGCAATGAAGGTTAGCAAATGAAATGACAGAATATAAAAAAAATAAACAAGCCCGATATAACATGATAACCTTTTAGCTATTCTTATATCAAATTCTGCAAACGGCTACCGATTTTCTGTCATCGTATTCAACAAATCAACACAAACGTTTTTAGAAATCAAACTAAGAAGATATTTTTTTGCGGTATAAAGCTCAAATTTTGTTGAAATTTTCCTGTCACTTAGATTTTAATACTACAACACGTGCGTCAATAAGTATTGCAAAAAATCATTACATCTGACAGCAAAGTCAACATTGTGGGCTTTTACAACTTCGTAAAAATATATTCTGGAGATGTAAAGAGGGCAATTGCCATTTTAATGGAGCAACTAATGCACATGATGTACAAGCGTAATGGCACAATTTGAACAATTCAGAACAATAAAAAGCGTTTAATTGAATGGTGTTTTATATACCACGAAGAATATTAGATCTTAGTTTCGGTTTTCACTCAAATAATTGTATGGCGTGAATTGTGTTAAATTTCTTGAACTGGGCTTAGTGATCAGCTCACAGTCAGCAAAAACATAATATTGAGAACTCGAACAGTTTATTGTTTAACATAGTTGACATTCTAATTTATCATTCATGGTTGCTGCCGCGAAGATCTCGGTTATATGAGATATCTAAAAACAAAGTCAAAATGTCGGGACATTATCTTTGGGATGCATGATGCTGACTCGCTAACCAGGAAATAACCGGTTCGATCCTAGTGTTGGCTAATCAATTTCCTTGGGATTTTGCTACTTGGTTTCGCGCTGGGATAATGGTGTAGGACACACGACATGAAAAGCTAGTTTTTGGATGGGACGGACAATCGAGGTCCACGAAAAAAAACCCTTGACATTTGAAATCACTGTTGTTCCAGCATCATGGCACAATACGTGTTATATTCCCGGGTTTGATTATTCAGGTTGGTTCAGGATAGTGGGACGTTAAGCCATATTTTAATTTCTTCATATGAGACAATCCTAATAGTTTATTGTACCCTGGATGACCGAATGTTCAGCAAGCGCGTTGCATCATAAGGTCTTTCACTGAGTCAACTCCATGGTTGTGCGTTGCAAGGAATGAGGTCGTTGTTCAACCTCGCGAGTTTTCTCCGGGTCCTCCAGTGTCCCCGAAGTGCTAAGGACACCTACGCACAAGCGAATTATAGAAAGAAAATTTAAGAAAATTTTAGTCCCGAAATGACCTAATTTTTATGGAATGGTCTTAAATCCCATAAATTTCTATCTCTCTCTTTACTCTAACCTTTTAATATAAATTAACATCATCGGCTGTCTTTCACACAAAAATACAACCACCGAATTCTTGGTTACTCAATAACAACACCAAAACAACCATTGGTACTAGCCCATTGGCATTAAATTGTTTAGATTATTGCAGTTGCATAGAACTCGGAGAAAAACGTCTTAAATAAGATATTGAATTTACGTGATTTCGTAATTGGTTTCTATTCAAATAACCTTTACAGCATTCAAATACATTGTTCAGTGAATTGAACATATTAGATTATGTGACAGTATTGCGAGATTGGTACGATATGATGAGTACCGTAGGCAATAGGTGACAGCTTTCCCAACCCTAATTTAGTATGGAAGCCAACAAGTGGAATAATATGATTGATCTGGCCTTTTAAATCGATCAACAGTGTTCAGTATAGTTGCCTTGATACTCTTCTTAACATTTCCGTCTTGGGTTTAACTGAATTTAACCGTTAAGTCTCGATCTTTCCACCGGAAAGGAAGGACCTCTTTCATCTCTATCCCCCAAACTTTGACCTCTCTTTCCTGAAGCCGACATATTAAATAAATGGCCTCCTCTGACATTTTATTTCCAAGTGAATAATTCTGTGCGGCACAAGTCCCGAGAACCATGTTTGGATGACTGCCTCAAATTTGTATCATTTGTCAAGAAGAGGAAAGAGATAGATTGGTGTGTCATTGAGACAGATGAAGTTTTCCTAACGTTGAGGGATTTCAAAATTAATCATGATACAGCTTCGTGAAAGCCAAGTTGTCGAGTTGGAATCGGTGTAATGATCCCAGTACGCACGTTAAAATAATATATAGTTCTATTAGACCTCGCTTGGACCACGAAGGTCTCATATCGACGAAACCACGAAATAGGTTAGAACTACCAGTCTGTGGTGTTCCACGCATTATATCTGTCATTTCTCTCCACCCCTGGTGACCTTTCTCTATTTGTATAATCATTAATTACTGTAGGTAGTTAATCTATCTACCGTTACTCCAGTTTTTACTGCGGACAAGTTTATTTATCACATCGTAAAGGAGTTAAATCTCTAACTCAACATTCCGAAAATATTCAAAATTAAGAACACGAATGAATTAGAATTCAATATTGCTCTATATCAATTAATGTTGGTTTTATTATCTTGCAGTGACAATACTGGATCTTAATGTCTAATATTGAAGATACAATTATTATTTTAAAATCGGTACACATATCGTGTACTCTGTGATTTCGAACACCATTTGTAATCCGCAATGGAACATATACTCCACAAGACAATGTGGAAGCAATTAGTAATGGCCAATTCACAAATGATAAAGTAATAATTAAAAGAAAACGTGTACACGACTGTCGTTCAATTTGATATGATCAAGTATTTAACAGAAAACAACTGATTAGAAATACTTCTTTTAAATTAAAAAAAAAATAACATAATACATGCATGTTACCTCAAGATGTGCTTTTAGACCCATTTGCGACAATTGTAAGGTTTTCTAATTAATAGAGATATTCGCCCATTAAGATAGGCCTACACGATGAATTAGAATTCCACTGATCTTCTAGGTGGTCAATAAATTAACTACGGATCCTCATCTATCCAGTTTGGCTCCTTTTTTTCAAAGTATTGTATACGCTACATTTAGTCAGGAGCGTCATAAAATTAAGGAGTGTTATAAACATACAAGGGTAAACATAATTCTATAATATAGTTTTAGCCTTAACATATCGACAAATACTCAAGATTACTGATGTAGGGGTCTCCGCTTGACCCGTGACCGGTTTAGATTTAGAAATGTATACTAGAGTTCTACAAGCGTTTGTTAGCTCCTTAGATTGGAAGTGGCATTAGATGTTATAGGATTACAGATTACAACGTCCATGAAGAAAACAATTACGTGTCTCTTTCCAGTCACTAGAAACTCTTGAAAATGATGTGCTATTAAGTGCATGTTTAAAGGAATGAGATAAACTCCAACGAAACCCTATCCATTCTAGGAAACTAAATTCAGCTTACGATCTCGGAACATTAAATACAGTGGATGGAAACACGAAATCTAAACGTTTAATTTATGTCCCGTATTTTGCAGAATATCGAGTGGGTTTAGTGGTTCTCATATTGGGGTTTCTTTAAAACCGTAAAACAATCCAATTAGTTCGAGAGCGTGAGTTCTTATAAACTTCCGTCATGACTGCGCAATAAGCAGATCGGTTGGATGCTTTCGGGTGTATACAAGTGCACTCCAGTATGAACCGAATCACTGAAGGTGTCAATGTATTGCACTGGTATGTAGTCAGTTGACAAATAAAAAAAGCTAAATGCATAAAACATCGTGTCATTTGTGAATTGATAGCCCAAAGTAGGGCTTTGTTTTATCTCCTAGAAAATGGCATTACTATAGATCTGCACCATTCCAGATTGTTAGTTGCCTAGAAAATAATGCACGAGTTTTAATATGGTTAATTAAGAAGCACCTGCTATATTGGATGAGATTGATCACCGTGTAACTTCCACCTTGAAAGCGTAAAGGTTATCACACCTCCATATTACTTTTAATTAAATTTCAAGGCAAGATGGTGAGATGCCCCAAGTTAAACACGGAGAGATCACTATGTCAACGAAATGTAGTCGTGCGCGAGTATAAATTCCTTATCGCACTAGTACAGGATTCACGCTGCAAAACACATGCAGTATACATGGATAAAACGATTACAAGTAAAAACTAGACCTGCATGCAGGAATGACGGGTTTCACTGGTGCCATGTTACCCTTAAACATGTCACTTCCGGTGCCAAGTTACCCTTGAACATATGTCACTTCCGGTACCAGCGAAACCACTAAACAGGTTTCCAAATTAACATTGCACACAAATAAAATGGACGCAGAATCAACAAAATCCAACAATATCAATTCATTTTATACATTTGTTACTTGTAAATGATCTTGACAAAATTAAATTACTTCCTGTGTTAATGAAAATGTTCAATTAGTCTTATGAAATCAGAAATGGCATACGATATCATATAGTGAAAATTTTATGTAAAATTTTAAGACCAAAAAACTTGAAAAGTGACTTGTAGAAAATCTGCTATTTCTCTGCAACCGTTAAAGTTACAAACCATTTTGTGGTATCTGTGTGATCGTATGGGTTCATTCTATTTGTTGATTAGCATCAAATACCATAATTTGAAAAAGATTTCAAAACAGACTCACTTGAATAAAATATCTGTTTTGAAGGCTAAAAATACAGTTTTTGCCAAAATGACGTTACTTCCGGTGATAATGAAAATCTTAAATTACTTGAATGAAATCCCAAATGGCAGTAGGTATAACACGGTGTAACGTTTATGAAAATCGAATAATAATTGACACTTTTATGGCCCCGAAACCTTCAAAAGTGACCTGTAGAAAACCGTCTATTTCTCGGCAACCGAACAAGTTAGAAACAATTTTATGATATCTATATGACCATATGAGTTTTGTTTATATGTGAATTTTAACCAAAAGTTAAAATTATTAATACATATTAAGTTATTCTTGGTTGAATAAAACATTGATTTAAAAAGTTTAAAATGCAGTTTTTGACCAAATGATGTCACTTCCGGTGTCAATTTTAAATTGTAATCAACTTGATATGACGCTACATGCTTTTTGAATCAAATGATGTCACTTTTATAAAAATCCAATAATAATTGACTATTTTACAGGCAAAATAACGAAAACAGTGACTTGTACAGAACTGCCCATTTCTTGGTAACTGCTTATATTACAAACGAATTTTAACATACATTTTCTTCGTATGGATTATAGCTACAAGTTTATAAAAGTTACGAAGAAATATTTTAAAATCTGAAAAGCCTGAATAGGTTGTAAATAGGTAAATTTTACACCATTTTTAGCCTCTTAATCGAATTTGCTCGAAAGTGAAGTCGAAATTAAAAAAACTGCTTCCTACATTTTTTGCGCCTTGAAAGGGCACACTCTTTGAGTCAAATAATTTTTCCAAAAAATAATATTTGTTTTCGAAGTAGGAAAATAACTGTCAAAATTGTAGTTTTTGGTAAAATTATGCCACTTCCGGTGCCGACAGATAACACTTTTGGTAATAAAAAAAATGACAATTGATACAACGAAGCATATGAATTTTGTTTTATACAAATCGGACAATAAAAAATTAATCTAGGACTGAAAAACTGAATTAGCCAATGGCGGCCAAGGAACATTACTGAGACAATTTTTTTTAACATTTTTGCACTAGTCAGATGACTCTTTAATTCTGTGCACAATACGACTAAAAAATATTCATAAATAAAAAAATTTTTTGTAAAATTTTAAATTTTCGAAATTTGGCGCCTAATATCTTCGAAGATTTGCCGAAAATCAAAAATCGAAAGTAGCGTAGCTATGTGCCCTGTCTCAGGCTATGCCAAAATGTATCGAAAGTTAAAATCCAATGATTATTGTTAAAATTACTGCAATATTTTCAAAAACGATAACTACGGTGATTTCGGACATTTCGCATTGTCGCAGAACGTTCAAAATAGCTTTATCCTCTAAGTCACACCCACTTTCCCAGTAAAACCGAAGAGATCGTAACGATGCGACACGTAGTTGCTGAGATCTATTCAAATTGGAATCTGAATAATAATAATAATAACTAGACCTGCAAGCAGCACTGAACCGGCTTTCAGGAATCATACAGGAAGTTTATTATACCATAGCCGATCCATTGAGCTACCGAACTATACTTTAGAGGTTTTGCTACAGTGAAACCTTCTATCATATATAAAAGTAATATGTGCTGGCGAACAGACGGGCCAAAATTGTAAATTATCGCAAAATTACGTCACTTCCGGTGCCGAAAGAATTTTTTATAGGGGAAAAATAAGTCGAAAATTCGTAACATACAAAATACAAACTTTGTTTTATACGTATCGGGCAATAAATAACTAACCTGTAACCCATCAACTGAAATTAAGAAGGTAAAAAAATTAAAAGTGACCCTGTGAAAATTGGCTATTATTCGACAAGGGAACATGCTAGAAGCCTTTTCTTGATATCGATATGATGGTATTGATTCAATCTTACTGCCCATTAGAGTCAGACGTTATAAAGTTAATTGAATAATAAATATAAATCCCTTCAAAAAAATGTTTTGTTTTGAAGTCTAAAAATACGTTTTTTGCAAAAATTACATTACTTCCGGTGATATTGAAAATGTTAACTTAGTTCATTGAAGTCATAAATGGCATAAGGCATCAAATGGTAAAAATATTATAAAAATCGAATAATAATTGACACTTTTATAGACCAAAAACCTTGAAAAGTGACTTATAGAAGATCGCCTATTTCTCTGTAACCGTACAAGTTAGAAACCATTTTGTGGCATCTGTATGGTCGTATGGCTTGATTCTATTCGTTGATGGGAATCAAATATCATAATTCTAAAAATATTATAAGGCAGACTCATTTGAATAAAATATTTGTTTTTTAGGTTAAAAATACAGTTTTTGCCCAAATGACGTCATTTCCGGTCACAATGAAAATGTAAAATTGGCTTGACCTAGTCCAAAATGGCATTAAGCATCAAATGGGGAAAAAAAATGCAAATCGAATAATAATTCATTCTTTTATAGGCAAAATAACGTGAAAAGTGATGCATGCAAAATTGCATATTTCTCGGCAACTGCTCATATTACAAACTAATTTTCGCATACATTCTCTTCGTCTGGATTAATGCTACGAGATTATGAAAATAACAAATAAATATTTCAAAATATGAAGACGCTGAAAGAATTGTAAACATCTGAATTTTACACTTTATTTTACATTTTATTCGAAATTGCCTGAAAATGAAATTGAAATTAAAGAATCTGAGCTAAGGATTTTGTGCACCTTTTCAAGGTGCATCCTTTTAGTTATATCAGTTTTGAAAAAAAAATAATATTTGCTTTCAAAAAGTGGTACCGAACTGTCAAAATTGTAGTTTTTGTTAATATTACGTCACTTCCGTTGCCGACAGAAAAATTTCACCGTAACAAAAAAAATTACCATTGGGACCACAGAGCATATGAACTTTGTTTTATACAAATCAAACAATAAATAATTTTTCTGGGTACGAAAAACTATATTAGCCGATGGTGGCTAACGCAAATTACCGAGACAATTTTTTTTCTCATTTTTGCTCAAGTAGGATGATATTTTAACCCTGTGTAAAATACCATCAAAATATATTCATAAATAAAAAAGGTTTTCGTAAAGAGATAAATTATTTTCAAAATATCGGACATGTTTTCGACTACTTCCGGTTTAACGATCGTTGTCGTGATAGCTTTATTAACTTCTTTGGATACTTAACTTTCTGTACCAGAAGTGTCAGAAACATCCATTAAGTAGTTTTGGAAAAAAAGATAAATTAAAGAGCGTTTACAAAAATTTAACGATTTTTCAATTTTTTTCAAAGTTTGATGCCATTTTTGGACCACCTATTTTATTTCAATGGTTTTCATTTTGGATTCACTATATAGACAACCGATAGGACTTTGAGTAAGAAAAGTTTAAGAAAAATCGTAGGCGTCGTTTTCGAGAAAAGGGCGTCTCAAAATGTTAAAAAATCGGAAAATACTAGATTTTTGGCATGCAATAATTTATTTCCTTACCATGGAAATCATATTATTGAGATACCATATGATGGTCCATTAATAGTTCTATCCAGCTACACTTTAGTTCTTTTGGTCCGCTATTACCTAAGGGAGAAATCATGTTTTTCGCAAGTGCGACAATATTTTTAACTTTTTTTTTTATTTTTTGAATACTTCCGGTATGGTTATTATTTTCGGAATAGTTTTAATAGCCAGTTTGGGCACTAAAATAGCCACAGGGCTCTGTAATGATATATTACATTATCTGATCAGATAAAATGCCCCTGAGAAATCCTACGTTCAAAAGTGCCAAAAATGCAAAAAATTTAAAATATCGAAAATTAAATTTCAATAATTACATACACATTATACACCGTTAGAATCGTAATTAGGTCAGCTATCTGAATATACAACCTTTTTTTAAAAAAATTTTAAAATAAAAAAATAGTAAAGCATTTTCCAAAATTTCACGATTTTTCGACTTTTTTCGATTTTCAGTCCCTTTTTTATCCTATTCCAGACATTTCAAAGGCTTATTGGATGGCTTCATGCAAAAGACTTCCAAAAGGACTCTCGATAGAAAAAATTAAAAAAAAATTGTAGGTTAAGTTTTCGAGATACAGGCGTCCAAAAACGCTCCAAATCAGAAAATACTTGATTTTCAGCGTGCCATATTTTGCTGCCTGATCATAGAATCCGTATGAATTGGGTATCATACGATAGTACAATCCTAGTGCAGTCCAATGGTACCCTAATTTCTTTAATCCATTGATATCCGGCGGAGAAATCGCGTTTTTCCCCAAAATATCCATTTTTTGCATTTTTTTCAAAATATTGCCCATTATTTCGACCACTTCCGGTTTAAGGATTCTTGTCGAAATTGCTTTATAAGTTGGTATTGGACTATAACTTCATGTTCCAGAAGTTTCAGAAACGTCAATTCTGCCATAAACCGAAACCCGAGCTCACAAAATGGGAAGAAAATTCGAAAAAATTCGAAAAATAAAGGGCGATAACTCTGAATGAAACTTATATTACTGGAATCGGATGGACTTCAGGTATCCAAAAATGTAGGTCAAATTTGAAAATTTTTAAAAATAACAAAAATTGTCTCGTAAACAACATCTTTTCAATTTTCAAACGATAAAAGTCATAGACGAATGTTCGAAATTGAAAAATGTGAGATAGCCATTGTCTCAGAAAAGATTCAGGGATTCCAAAAATGTAATTTGTTTGAAAATGGATAAAGAATTGGCGAAACTATGGCCAATTTTCAATTTTTAGACAACGTACAAAGTTCGGTCACTTCCGGTATGCGCAGAAATTTCGAAAATATTTTATCAAGTAGCCACCACATGGTTTCCCAATAGAAAATCTAATTCCAGATCGATATCTGTTTCGATCATAGAGATCTAGGCCCTCGCGGTAAATAATAATAATAATAATAATTTTAGTAATCTCAATAGGCTTTCAGACGAAAGTCTGAAAGCCTAATAACTAGACCTGCATGCAGGAATGACGGGTTTCACTGGTGCCATGTTACCCTTAAACATGTCACTTCCGGTGTCAAGTTACCCTTGAACATATGTCACTTCCGGTACCAGCGAAACCACTAAACAGGTTTCCAAATTAACATTGCACACAAATAAAATGGACGCAGAATCAACAAAATCCAGCAATATCAATTCATTTTATACATTTGTTACATGTACTTGTAAATGATCTTGACAAAATTAAATTACTCCCGGTGTTAATGCAAATGTTCAATTAGTCTTATGAAATCAGAAATGGCATACGATATCATATAGTGAAAATTTTATGTAAATCGAATAATAATTGCCACTTTTAAAGACCAAAAAACTTGAAAAGTGACTTGTAGAAAATCAGCGATTTCTCTGCAACCGTACAAGTTAGAAACCATTTTGTGGTATCTGTATGATCGTATGGGTTCATTCTATTTGTTGATTGGCATCAAATACCATAATTTGAAAAAGATTTCAAAACAGACCCATTTGAATAAAATATCTGTTTTGGAGGCTAAAAATACAGTTTTTGCCAAAATGACGTTACTTCCGGTGATAATGAAAATCTTAAATTACTTGTATGAAATCCCAAATGGCATTAGGTATAACATGGTGTGACGTTTATGAAAATCGAATAATAATTGACCCTTTTATGGCCCCGAAACCTTCAAAAGTGACCTGTAGAAAACCGTCTATTTCTCGGCAACCGAATAAGTTAGAAACCATTTTATGATATCTATATGACCATATGAGTTTTGTTTATATGTGAATTTAAACCAAAAGTTAAAATTATTAATATATATTAAGTTATTCTTGGTTGAATAAAACATTGATTTAAAAAGTTTAAAATGCATTTTTTGACCAAATGATGTCACTTCCGGTGTCAATTT
Organism: Patella caerulea; assembly: GCA_036850965.1. Lineage (NCBI taxonomy): Eukaryota > Metazoa > Mollusca > Gastropoda > Patellidae > Patella > Patella caerulea. The sequence continues at coordinate 19,489,005 of JAZGQO010000021.1, forward strand.
TAAATTGTAATCAACTTGATATGACGCTACATGCTTTTTGAATCAAATGATGTCACTTTTATAAAAATCCAATCATAATTGACTATTTTACAGGCAAAATAACGAAAACAGTGACTTGTACAGAACTGCCCATTTCTTGGTAACTGCTTATATTACAAACGAATTTTAACATACATTTTCTTCGTATGGATTATAGCTACAAGTTTATAAAAGTTACGAAGAAATATTTTAAAATCTGAAAAGCCTGAATAGGTTGTAAATAGGCCAATTTTACACCATTTTTAGGCTCTTAATCGAATTTGCCCGAAAATGAAATCGAAATTAAAAAAACTGCTTCCTACAATTTTTGCGCCTTGAAAGGACACACTCTTTGAGTCATATAATTTTTCAAAAAAATAATATTTGTTTTCGAAATAAGAAAATAACTGTCAAAATTGTAGTTTTTGGTAAAATTATGCCACTTCCGGTGCCGACAGATAACATTATTGGTAACAAAAAAAATGACAATTGAGACAACGAAGCATATGAACTTTGTTTTATACAAATCGAACAATAAGAAATTAATCTAGGACTGAAAAACTGAATAAGCCAATGGCGGCCAAAGAAAATTACTGAGACAAAAAATTTTAACATTTTTGCACTAGTCAGATGACTCTTTAATTCTGTGCACAATACGACTAAAAAATATTCATAAATAAAAAAATTTTTAGTAAAATTTTAAATTTTCGAAATTTGGCGCCTAATATCTTCGAAGATTTGCCGAAAATCAAAAATCGAAAGTAGCGTAGCTATGTGCCCTGTCTCAGACTATGCCAAAATGTATCGAAAGTTAAAATCCAATGATTATTGTTAAAATTACTGCAATATTTTCAAAAACGATAACTTCGGTGATTTCGGACATTTCGCAGTGGCGCAGAACGTTCAAAATAGCTTTATCCTCTAAGTCACACCCACTTTCCCAGTAAAACCGAAGAAATCGTAACGATGCGACACGTAGTTGCTGAGATCTATTCATATTGGAATCTGAATAATAATAATAATAATAACTAGACCTGCAAGCAGCACTGAACCGGCTTTCAGGAATCATACAGGAAGTTTATTATACCATAGCCGATCCATTGAGCTACCAAAGTATACTTTAGTTGTTCTGCTTCAGTGACACCCTCTATCATATGTAAAAGTAATATTTGCTGGCGAAAAGACCGGTCAAAATTGTAAATTATGGCAAAATTACGTCACTTCCGGTTCCGAAAGAAATTTTTATAGGTGAAAAATAAGTCGAAAATTCGCAACACACAAAATACAAACTTTGTTTTATACATATCGGGCAATAAATAATTAACCTATAACCCATAAACTGAAATTAAGAAGGTAAAAAACTTAAAAGTGACCCTGGGAAAATTGGTTATTATTCGACAAGGGAACATGCTAGAAGCCTTTTCTTGATATCAATATGATGGTATTGATTCAATCTTACTGCCCATTAGAGCCAGACGTTATAAAGTTAAACGAATAATGAATATAAATCACTTCAAAAAAATGTTTGTTTTGAAGGCTAAAAATACGTTTTTTGCAAAAATTACATTACTTCCGGTGATATTGAAAATGTTAACTTGGTTCATAGAAGTCATAAATGGCATAAGGCATCAAATGGTAAAAAAATTATAAAAATCGAATAATAATTGACACTTTTATAGACCAAAAACCTTGAAAAGTGACTTATAGAAGATCGCCTATTTCTCTGTAACCGTACAAGTTAGAAAACATTTTGTGGTATCTGTATGGTCGTATGGCTTCATTCTATTCGTTGATGGGAATAAAATATCATAATTTTAAAAATATTATAAGGGAGACTGATTTGAATAAAATATTAGTTTTTTAGGTTGAAAATACAGTTTTTGCCCAAATGACGTCATTTCCGGTCACAGTGAAAATGTAAAATTGTCTTGACCTAGTCCAAATTGGCATTAGACATCAAATGGAAAAAAAATATTGCAAATCGAATAATAATTCACTCTTGTATAGGCAAAATAACGTGAAAAGTGATGCATGCAAAATTGCATATTTCTCGACAACTGCTCATATTACAAACTAATTTTCGCATACATTCTCTTCGTCTGGATTATTGCTACGAGTTTATGAAAATTACAAATAAATATTTAAAAATATGAAGACTTGAATGAATTGTAAATAGCTGAATTTTACACTTTATTTTACATTTTATTCGAAATTGCCCGAAAATGAAATTGAAATTTAAAAATATGAGCTAAGGATTTTGTGCACCTTCGCAGGGTGCATCCTTTTAGTTATATCAGTTTTGAAAAAAAATAATATTTTCTTTCAAAAAGTGGTACCGAACTGTCAAAATTGTAGTTTTTGTTAATATTACGTTACTTCCGTTGCCGACAGAAAAATTTCACCGTAACATAAAAAATAACAATTGGGACCACGGAGCATATGAACTTTGTTTTATACAAATCGAACAATAAATAATTTTTCTGGGTACGAAAAATTAAATTCGCCGATGGCGGCTAACGCAAATTACCCAGACATTTTTTTTTCTCATTTCTGCTCAAGTACGATGATATTTTAACCCAGTGTAAAATATCACCAAAAAATATTCATAAATAAAAAAGATTTTCGTAAAAAAAATAATTTTTTTCAAAATATCGGACATTTTTTCGACTACTTCCAGTTTTACGATCGTTGTTGTGATAGCTTTACGAAGTTCTTTGGATACTTAACTTTCTGTACCAGAAGTGTCAGAAACATCCACTGAGCAGTTTTGGAAAAAAAGATAAATAAAAGAGCGTTTACAAAAATTTAACGATTTTTCAATTTTTTTCAAAGTTTGATGCCATTTTTGGACCACCTATATTATTTCAATGCTTTTCATTTTGGATTCACTATATAGACAACCGATGGGACTTTGAGTTAGAAAAGTTTAAGAAAAATCTGCGGCGTCGTTTTCGAGAAAAGGGCGTCTCAGAATGTTAAAAAATCGGAAAATACTAGATTTTTGGCATACAATAATTTATTTCCTTACCATCGATATCGTATTATTTAGATACCATATGATGGTCCATTAATAGGGCTATCCAACGACACTTTAGTTCTTTTGGTCCGCTATTACCTAAGGGAGAAATCAAGTTTTTCGCAAGTGCGACAATGTTTTTAACCTTTTTTTTCATTTTTTGAATACTTCCGGTATGGTTATTATTGTCGGTATAGTTTTAATAACCGGTTTGGGCACTAAAATAGCCACAGTGCTCTGTAATGATATATTACATTATCTGATCAGATAAAATGCCCCTGAGAAATCCTAGGTTCAAAAGTGCCAAAAATGCAAAAAATTTAAAATATCGAAAATTAAATTTCAATAACTACATACATATTATACATCGTTAGAATCGTAATTAGGTCAGCTATCTGAATATACAATCGTTTTTTGGAAATCTTTGAAAATAAAAAAATAGCAGAGCATTTTCCAAAATTTCACGATTTTTCGACTTTTTTCGATTTTCAGTCCGTTATTTCACCTATTCCAGATATTTCAAAGTCTTATTGGATGGCTTCATGCAAAATACCTCCGAAAGGACTCTCGATAGAAAAAATTACAAAAAAAGTTGCGGTTAAGTTTTCGAGATACAGGCGTCCAAAAACGCTCCAAATCAGAAAATACTTGATTTTCAGCGTGCCATATTTTGCTTCCTGCTCATCGTATCCGTACGAGTTGGGTATCATACGATAGCACAATCCTAGTGCAGTCCAATGGTACCCTAATTTCTTTAATCCATTGATATCGGGCGGAGAATTCGCGTTTTTCCCCAAAATATCCATTTTTTGCATTTTTTTCAAAATATTGCACATTATTTCGACCACTTCCGGTTTAAGGATTCTTGTCGAAATTGCTTTATACGTTGGTATTGGACTATAACTTCATGTTCTAGAAGTTTCAGAAACGTCAATTCTACCATAAAACGAAACCCGAGCTGACAAAATGGGAAGAAAATTCGAAAAAAATCGAAAAATAAAGGGCGATAACTCTGAATGAAACTTATATTACTGGAATCGGATGGACTTCAGGTATCCAAAAATGTAGGTCAAATTTGAAAATTTTGAAAAATGACAAAAATTGTCTCGTAAACAACATGTTTTCAATTTTCGAACGATAAAAGTCATAGACGAATGTTCGAAATTGAAAAATGTGAGATAGCCATTGTCTCAGAAAAGATTCAGGGATTCCAAAAATGTAATTTGTTTGAAAATGGATAACGAATTGACGAAACTATGGCCGATTTTCAATTTTTAGACAACGTGCAAAGTTCGGTCACTTCCGGTATGCGCAGAAATTTCAAAAATATTTTATCAAGTAGCCACCACATGGTTTCCCAATAGAAAATCTAATTCCAGATCGATATCTGTTTTCGATCATGGAGATCTAGGCCCCCGCGGTAAATAATAATAATAATAATAATAATAATAATAATAATAATAATAATTTTAGTAATCTCAATAGGCTTTCAGACGAAAGTCTGAAAGCCTAATAATAATTTTAACAAAAACAATAGTGTTTCACACAAGCTTCGCAGTGTGAAACCCTAATAACTAGACCTGCAAGCAGCACTGAACCGGCTTTCAGGAATCATACAGAAAGTTTATTATACCATAGCCGATCCATTGAGCTACCAAACTATACTTTAGTTGTTTTGCTTCAGTGACACCCTCTACCATATGTTAAAGTAATATTTGCTGGCGAAAAGACCGGTCAAAATGGTAAATTATGGCAAAATACATCACTTCCGGTGCCGAAAGACATTTTTATAGGTGAAAAATAAGTCGAAAATTCGCAACATACAAAATACAAACTTTGTTTTATCATATCGGGCAATAAATAATTAACCTATAATCCATAAACTGAAATTAAGAAGGTAAAAAACTTAAAAGTGACCCTGGGAAAATTGGCTATTATTCGACAAGGGAACATGCTAGAAGCCTTTTCTTGATATCAATATGATGGTATTGATTCAATCTTACTGCCTATTGGAATCAAACATTATAAAGTTAAACGAATGATAAATATAAATCCCTTCAAAAAAATGTTTGTTTTGAAGGCTAAAAATACGTTTTTTGCAAAAATTACATTACTTCCGGTGATATTGAAAATGTTAATTTAGTTCATAGAAGTCATAAATGGCATAAGGCATCAAATGGTAAAAAAATTATAAAAATCGTATAATAATTGACACTTTTATAGACGAAAACCCTTGAAAAGTGACTTATAGAAGATCGCCTATTTCTCTGTAACCGTACAAGTTAGAAACCATTTTGTGGTATCTGTATGGTCATATGGCTTCATTCTATTCGTTGATGGGAATCAAATATCACAATTCTAAAAATATTTTAAGGCAGACTCATTTTAATAAAATATTTGTTTTTTAGGTTAAAAATACAGCTTTTGCCCCAAAGACGTCATTTCCGGTCACAGTGAAAATGTAAAATTGGCTTGACCTAGTCCAAAATGGCATTAGGCATCAAATGGAAAACAAATATTGCAAATCGAATAATAATTCCCTCCTGTATAGGCAAAATAACGTGAAAAGTGATGCATGCAAAATTGCATATTTCTCGGCAACTGCTCATATTACAAACTAATTTTCGCATACATTCTCTTCGTCTGGATTATTGCTACGAGTTTATGAAAATTACAAATAAATATTTCAAAATATGAAGACGCTGAATGAATTGTAAATAACTGAATTTTACACTTTATTTTACATTTTATTCGAAATTGCCCGAAATTGAAATTGAAATTTAAAAATATGAGCTAAGGATTTTGTGCACCTTTGCAGGGTGCATCCTTTTAGTTATATCAGTTTTGAAAAAAAATAATATTTGCTTTCAAAAAGTGGTACCGAACTGTCAAAATTGTAGTTTTTGTTAATATTACGTCACTTCCGTTGCCGACAGAAAAATTTCACCGTAACAAAAAAAATTGCAATTGGGACCACGGTGCATATGAACTTTGTTTTATACAAATCGAACAATAAATAATTGTTCTGGGTACGAAAAACTAAATTAGCCGATGGCGGCTAACGCAAATTACCGAGACAATTTTTTTTCTCATTTCTGTTCAAGTAGGATGATATTTTAACCCTGTGTAAAATACCATCAAAAAATATTCATAAATGAAAAAGGTTTTCGTAAAAAAATTTTTTTTTTTTCAAAATATCTGACATTTTTTCGACTACTTCCGGTTTTACGATCATTGTCGTGATAGCTTTACGAAGTTCTTTGGATACTTAACTTTCTGTACCAGAAGTGTCAGAAACATCCATTGAGTAGTTTTGGAAAAAAAGATAAATTAAAGAGCGTTTCCAAAACTTTAACGATTTTTCAATTTTTTTCAAAGTTTGAGGCCACTTTTGGACCACCTATATTATTTCAATGCTTTTCATTTTGGATTCACTATATAGACAACCGATAGGACGTTGAGTAAGAAAAGTTTAAGAAAAATCGTAGGCGTCGTTTTCGAGAAAAGGGCGTCTCGGAATGTTAAAAAAGCGGAAAATACTTGATTTTTGGCATACAATAATTTATTTCCTTACCATTGAAATCGTATTATTTAGATACCATATGATGGTCCATTAATAGGGCTATCCAACGACACTTTAGTTCTTTTGGTCCGCTATTACCTAAGGGAGCAATCAAGTTTTTCGCAAGTGAGACAATGTTTTTAACCTTTTTTTTCATTTTTTGAATACTTCCGGTATGGTTATCATTGTCGGAATATTTTTAAAAGCCGGTTTGGGCACTAAAATAGCCACAGGGCTCTGTAATGATATATTACATTATCTGATCAGATAAAATGCCCCTGAGAAATCCTGTGTTCAAAAGTGCTAAAAATGAAAAAAATTTAAAATATCGAAAATTAAATTTCAATAACTACATACATATTATACATCGTTAGATTCTTAATTAGGTCAGCTATCTGAATATACAACCTTTTTTAAAAAATCTCTTCAAATAAAAAAATAGTAGAGCATTTTCCAAAATTTCACGATTTTTCGACTTTTTTCGATTTTCAGTCCGTTATTTCACCCATTCCAGATATTTCAAAGGCTTATTGGGTGGTTTCATGCAAATTAACTCCGAAAGGACTCTCGATAGAAAAAATTTAAGAAAAAGTTATGGTTAAGTTTTCGAGATATAGGCGTCCAAAAACGCTCCAAATCAGAAAATACTTGATTTTCAGCGTGCCATATTTTGCTGCCTGATCATAATATCCGTATGAATTGGGTATCATACGATAGTACAATCCTAGTGCAGTCCAATGGTACCCTAATTTGTTTAATCCATTGACATCGAACGGAGAAATCGCGTTTTCCCCAAAACTATCCATTTTTTGCATTTTTTCAAAATATTGCACATTATTTCGACTACTTTCGGTCTACGGATCATTGTTGAAATTGCTTTATTCCTTGCAATGGTCATTTGGCTTCATGCCTTAGAAGTTTCAGATTCGCCAATTCAGCCATATAACGAAACCCGAGCTCACAAAATAGGTAGAAAATTCGAAAAAAATCGAAAAATAAAGGGCGATAACTCTGAATGAAACTTATATTACTGGAATCGGATGGACTTAAGGTATCCAAAAATATAAGTCAAATTTGAAAATTTTGAAAAATGAAAAAAATTGTCTCTTAAACAAATTTTTTTAATTTTCGAACGCTAGAAGTCAGCGACGAAGTTTCGAAATTACAAAATCTTAGATTGCTATTGACTCGGAAAAGATTCAGGGTTTCCGAAAATGTCATTTGTTTGAAAATGGGTAAATAATTGACGAAACTATGGCCAATTTTCAATTTTTTGACAACGTACAAAGATCTGCCACTTCCGGTATGCGCAGAATTTTCGAAAATACTTTATCAAGTAGCCACCACATGGTTTCCCGAAAGAAAAGTTGATTTCAGATCGATATCTGCTTTCGATCATGGAGAACTTGGCCCCCGCGGTAAATAATAATAATAATAATAATTTTAGTAATCTCAATAGGCTTTCAGACGAAAGTCTGAAAGCCTAATAATAATAATAAGAATAATAATTTTAACAAAAACAATAGTGTTTCACACAAGCTACGCAGTGTGAAACCCTAATAAGAACTAGACCTGCATGCAGGAATGACGGGTTTCACTGTTGCCAAGTTACTCTTAAGCATGTCACTTCCGGTGCCAAGTTACCCTTGAACATATGTCACTTCCGGTACCAGCGAAACCACTAAACAGGTTTCCAACTTAACATTGCACACAAATAAAATGGACGCAGAATCAACAAAATCCAGCAATATCAATTCATTTTATACATTTGTTACTTGTAAATGATCTTGACAAAATTAAATTACTCCCGGTGTTAATGCAAATGTTCAATTAGTCTTATGAAATCAGAAATGGCATACGATATCATATAGTGAAAATTTTATGTAAATCGGATAATAATTGCCACTTTTAAAGACCAAAAAACTTGAAAAGTGACTTGTAGAAAATCGGCTATTTCTCTGCAACCGTACAAGTTACAAACCATTTTGTGGTATCTGTATGATCGTATGGGTTCATTCTATTTGTTGATTGGCATCAAATACCATAATTTGAAAAAGTTTCAAAACAGACTCATTTGAATAAAATATCTGTTTTGGAGGCTAAAAATACAGTTTTTGCCAAAATGACGTTACTTCCGGTGATAATGAAAATCTTAAATTACTTGTATGAAATCCCAAATGGCATTAGGTATAACATGGTGTGACGTTTATGAAAATCGAATAATAATTGACCCTTTTATGGCCCCGAAACCTTCAAAAGTGACCTGTAGAAAACCGTCTATTTCTCGGCAACCGAATAAGTTAGAAACCATTTTATGATATCTATATGACCATATGAGTTTTGTTTATATGTGAATTTAAACCAAAAGTTAAAATTATTAATACATATTAAGTTATTCTTGGATTTAATAAAACATTGATTTAAAAAGTTTAAAATGCATTTTTTGACCAAATGATGTCACGTCCAGTGTCAATTTTAAATTGCAATCAACTTGATATGACGCTACGTGCTTTTTGAATCACATGATGTCACTTTTATAAAAATCCAATCATAATTGACTATTTTACAGGCAAAATAACGAAAACAGTGACTTGTACAGAACTGCCCATTTCTTGGTAACTGCTTATATTACAAACGAATTTTAACATACATTTTCTTCGTATGGATTATAGCTACAAGTTTATAAAAGTTACGAAGAAATATCTTAAAATCTGAAAAGCCTGAGTAGGTTGTAAATAGGCCAATTTTACACCATTTTTAGCCTCTTAATCGAATTTGCTCGAAAATGAAATCGAAATTAAAAAAACTGCTTCCTACATTTTTTGCGCCATGAAAAGACACACTCTTTGAGTCATATAATTTTTCAAAAAAATAATATTTGTTTTCGAAATAAGAAAATAACTGTCAAAATTGTAGTTTTTGGTAAAATTATGCCACTTCCGGTGCCGACAGATAACATTATTGGTAACAAAAAAAATGACAATTGAGACAACGGAGCATATGAACTTTGTTTTATACAAATCGAACGATAAAAAATTAATCTAGGACTAAAAAACTGAATTAGCCAATGGCGGCCAAGGAAAATTACTGAGACAAATTTTTTTAACATTTTTGCACTAGTCAGATGACTCTTTAATTCTGTGCACAATACGACTAAAAAATATTCATAAATAAAAAAGTTTTTTGTAAAATTTTAAATTTTCGAAATTTGGCGCCTAATATCTTCGAAGATTTGCCGAAAATCAAAAATCGAAAGTAGCGTAGCTATGTGCCCTGTCTCAGGCTATGCCAAAATGTATCGAAAGTTAAAATCCAATGATTATTGTTAAAATTACTGCAATATTTTCAAAAACGATAACTTCGGTGATTTCGGACATTTCGCATTGTCGCAGAACGTTCAAAATAGCTTTATCCTCTAAGTCACACCCACTTTCCCAGTAAAACCGAAGAAATCGTAACGATGCGACACGTAGTTGCTGAGATCTATTCAAATTGGAATCTGAATAATAATAATAATAATAATAATAATAACTAGACCTGCAAGCAGCACTGAACCGGCTTTCAGGAATCACACAGAAAGTTTATTATACCATAGCCGATCCATTGAGCTACCAAACTATACTTTAGTTGTTTTGCTTCAGTGACACCCTATACCATATGTTAAAGTAATATTTGCTGGCGAAAATACCGGTCAAAATTGTAAATTATGGCAAAATTACGTCACTTCCGGTGCCGAAAGAAATTTTTATAGTTGAAAAATAAGTCGAAAATTCGCGACATACAAAATACAAACTTTGTTTTATCATATCGGGCAATAAATAATTAAGGTAAAAAACTTAAAAGTGACCCTGGGAAAATTGGCTATTATTCAACAAGGGAACATGCTAGAAGCCTTTTCTTGATATCAATATGATGGTATTGATTCAATCTTACTGCCCATTAGAGTTAGACGTTATAAAGTTAAACGAATGATAAATATAAATCCCTTCAAAAAAATGTTTGTTTTGAAGGCTAAAAATGGATTTTTTTGCAAAAATTACATTACTTCCGGTTATATTGAAAATGTTAATTTAGTTCACAGAAGTCATAAATGGCATAAGGCATCAAATGGTAAAAAAATTATTAAAATCGTATAATTATTGACACTTTTATGGACGAAAACCCTTGAAAAGTAACTTATAGAAGATCGCCTATTTCTCTGTAACCGTACAAGTTAGAAACCATTTTGTGGTATCTGTATGGCCGTATGGCTTCATTCTATTCGTTGATGGGAATCAAATATCATAATTCTAAAAATATTATAAGGCAGACTCATTTTAATAAAATATTTGTTTTTTAGGTTAAAAATACAGTTTTTGCCCAAATGACGTCATTTCCGGTCACAGTGAAATTGTAAAATTGGCTTGACCTAGTCCAAATTGGCATTAAGCATCAAATGGAAAAAAAAATTGCAAATCGAATAATAATTCCCTCCTTTATAGGCAAAATAACGTGAAAAGTGATGCATGCAAAATTGCATATTTCTCGGCAACTGCTCATATTACAAACTAATTTTCCCATACATTCTCTTCGTCTGGATTAATGCTACGAGTTTATGAAAATAACAAATAAATATTTCAAAATATGAAGACGCTGAATGATTTGTAAATAACTGAATTTTACACTTTATTTTACATTTTATTCGAAATTGCCCGAAAATGAAATTGGAATTAAAAAATCTGAGCTAAAGATTTTGTGCACCTTTGCAGGGTGCATCCTTTTAGTTATATCAGTTTTGAAAAAAATAACATTTGCTTTCAAAAAGTGGTACAGAACTGTCCAAATTGTAGTTTTTGTTAATATTACGTCACTTCCGTTGCCGACAGAAAAATTTCACCGTAACAAAAAATATTACAATTGGGACCACGGAGCATATGAACTTTGTTTCATACAAATCGAACAATAAATAATTGTTCTGGGTACGAAAAACTAAATTAGCCGATGGCGGCTAACGCAAATTACCGAGACAATTTTTTTTCTCATTTCTGTTCAAGTAGGATGATATTTTAACCCTGTGTAAAATACCATCAAACAATATTCATAAATGAAAAAGGTTTTCGTAAAAAAAAATTTTTTTTTTCAAAATATCGGACATTTTTTCGACTACTTCCGGTTTTACGATCATTGTCGTGATAGCTTTACGAAGTTCTTTGGATACTTAACTTTACGTACCAGAAGTGTCAGAAACATCCATTGAGTAGTCTTGGAAAAAAAGATAAATTAAAGAGCGTTTCCAAAAATTTAACGATTTTTCAATTTTTTTCAAAGTTTGAGGCCATTTTTGGTCCACCTACATTATTTCAATGCTTTTCATTTTGGATTCACTATATAGACAACCGATAGGACTTTGAGTAAGGAAAGTTTAAGAAAAATCGTAGGCGTCGTTTTCGAGAAAAGGGCGTCTCGGAATGTTAAAAAATCGGAAAATACTAGATTTTTAGCATACAATAATTTATTTCCTTACCATCGAAATCGTATTATTTAGATACCATATGATGGTCCATTAATAGGGCTATCCAACGACACTTTAGTTCTTTTGGTCCGCTATTACCTAAGGGAGAAATCAAGTTTTTCGCAAGTGCGACAATTTTTTTAACCTTTTTTTTCATTTTTTGAATACTTCCGGTGTGGTTATTATTGTCGGAATAGTTTTAATAGCCGGTTTGGGCACTAAAATAGCCACAGGGCTCTGTAATGATGTATTACATTATATGATCAGATAAAGTGCCCCTGGGAAATCTGGTGTTCAAAAGTGCCAAAAATGCAAAAAAATTAAAATATCGAAAATTAAATTTCAATAACCACATACATATTATACATCGTTAGAATCGTAATTAGGTCAGCTATCTGAATATACAACCTTTTTTTGAAAATCTCTTAAAATAAAAAAATGGTGGAGCATTTTCCAAAATTTCACGATTTTTCGACTTTTTTCGATTTTCAGTCCCTTTTTTATCCTATTCCAGACATTTCAAAGTCTTATTGGATGGCTTCATGCAAAATACCTCCAAAAGGACTCTCAATAGAAAAAATTAAAAAAAAATTGTAGGTTAAGTTTTCGAGATACAGGCGTCCAAAAATGCTAAAAATCAGAAAATACTTGATTTTCAGCGTGCCATATTTTGCTGCCTGATCATAGTATCTGTACGAATTGGGTATCATACGATAGTACAATCCTAGTGCAGTCCAATGGTACCCTAATTTGTTTAATCCATTGATATCGGACGGAGAAATCGCGTTTTCCCCAAAACTATCCATTTTTTTGCATTTTTTCAAAATATTGCACATTATTTCGACTACTTCCGGTCTACGGATCATTGTTGAAATTGCTTTATTCCTTGCAATGGTCATTTGGCTTCATGCCTTAGAAGTTTCAGATTCGCCAATTCGGCCATATAACGAAACCCGAGCTCACAAAATAGGTAGAAAATTCGAAAAAAATCGAAAAATAAAGGGCGATAACTCTGAATGAAACTTATATTACTGGAATCGGATGGACTTAAGGTATCCAAAAATATAAGTCAAATTTGAAAATTTTGAAAAATGAAAAAAATTGTCTCTTAAACAAAATTTTTCAATTTTCGAACGCTAGAAGTCAGCGACGAAGTTTCGAAATTACAAAATCTTAGATTGCTATTGGCTCGAAAAAGATTCAGGGTTTCCGAAAATGTCATTTGTTTGAAAATGGGTAAATAATTGACGAAACTATGGCCAATTTTCCATTTTTTGACAACGTACAAAGATCTGCCACTTCCGGTATGCGCAGAATTTTCGAAAATAATTTATCAAGTAGCCACCACATGGTTTCCCGAAAGAAAAGTTGATTTCAGATCGATATCTGCTTTCGATCATGGAGAACTTGGCCCCCGCGGTAAATAATAATAATAATAATAATTTTAGTAATCTCAATAGGCTTTCAGACGAAAGTCTGAAAGCCTAATAAGAATAATAATTTTAACAAAAACAATAGTGTTTCACACAAGCTACGCAGTGTGAAACCCTAATAATAATTTTAACAAAAACAATAGTGTTTCACACAAGCTACGCAGTGTGAAACCCTAATAAATGAACGAGGGTTACTTCTAGATTTTATGGCGTATAAATAAACAATGCGCGAAATAAATAGCAAAGCGGGGTTGCCACTGAAATCCTGGTCCAAACTTTTGCTATAAATGTTGTCAGGTTGTGTGGATGCATTACGATTTGGTTACCTCCAGAATATCGGATATCATTTTGTTATACTGTTGCTTGATGTAGAAGAAACTAAACTGTGCAAGCCAAATGTCCTTTATTTCGTGGGTTGTAAGATCTTGATGCCCATTATATGAGATTGGCCGCATTCCCCAAGTACTTCCTGCTTGCTTCACAACGTATCGACTAGATATCCCATCTTGTAAATGGGTGGAAAGGCCGTAGGGAATAACCAACGCATACAAGATCACAGTGAAAATGGCTGACCATACCAAACATGTGAATATCCTTGTTTAGACCTCAGCAAGAGAGTTATCGAAAGGTTGGGTTTACGTCTACTTAACACAAGTTATTTTCGGGACTACTTTATACAATATGTATATATTTCGCGCATGTGGTTGTATCCAAGACACATCATATAATCTAGTACCCAAGACACATGGTATAATCAAATGTGTCCAAATTAAACCATCTTTCGGATAAGGATGTCGTCGAACCCGAAACGGTGCTGCATTGGCCGAGAAAGTTCATCTAGATTTTCGGCTGTGTTTTCACCTTGTCAGTGATGCAGGACAGTCGTGTGACAAGGACAGCTGTCTAGTTGTTCGGATGGGACGAAGACACAAGGTATCGTGTACACATTGGCGTACACGTAAAAGATCCTCTGAGAGTTGAAATTCGATATAAGAGTGTGCGATAGTGGCGCTGTCCGGAAAAAATGTGGTTTATGCCTGTCTTCATTAGCCCAGTTCGGCGCAGAACAGTATAAGGACGTTAAACCCCATTTCATTTCCCAAACAATGCATATAATTAACCAAATATACATTTGAAGGGAAACGTACAAAAAAATGAAAACATAAATAACGCCGTGCGAATGCACAATTAATCAACCGTGGATTTATTTATGTGGCGAGAAGCGTACAAAAAGATACAAGCACCAGAAAAAATATATATAATGAATTGCATATTTCGGAAAATGTGAACAAACAGCAATGACTCTTGTGTTGAATACAGAACACCAAATATATTTTAGGAAAGCAGGTTAATATTCTGCCAAAAATCTTTCATTCTTGTTAGACAATCTTATCATTGTGATGACACACCATTAACTTAAATACGTATATAAACAAAAAATAAATGTGTATTTTTGGTAATGAAATGTTCTGAAATTTCATTCCTATGATTATAAACCATTCTGGAAAAACTTCTACCCAAATCACCATCTGCTACGAAGGCCGTAAACTAATTCAAAGAAATGCATTAGACGAAAGAGACCAAATCGGCACTATATCCAAAACCGGCGGACAGTCAAATACCATTAATATGTTACATAACAATAATGTAACAAAATTTTGGACATTATTCTACGATTTATGTACGTCGTACCAACCCGACCTTTCATCCTCTACATATAATTTAAAGATGGTTGTTCAACATTTGTGGATTATTATTGGGCCGTCTTATCATCCATGTCAAATCTAAATAGTATAAATGTAGTTTAGGAGACAATATGATTTATTCTCCTGGGATATCTATATATAATCAAGTTTATAGTTGGTATTTATGTATTGGTCAGTGTACAAACTTCCATGATTGAATTTTGTAATGTATACTATAAATATCGTATTTTTGTAAACAACACTACCCGACTTCCACTATTAGGAATTGAATTATCCAATGATACGATTTCATACCGTATATGACTTAAGAGTTGTAATCTATCATATCGAAATCGACCCTTCTGTAAAATCCTAAAATTTGTTAGCCCACGCGAAGTAGTACGATGTTGTTGACATAGATATGACATATCTATCATAGAATATGCGTATTAATGCTTCCGATATGTTTTACATTTCCCTTAAACAATTAAGATCAACTATCCAGTTGCGGATCCAGGATTTTTTGCAGGTGGGGGGTCTAGGTTTGATAATTGCGCTCAACCGATAATTTGGTAAATTAGATTCAATTTGGTTCATTCTGACGTATTTCCGAAAGGTAAATTCCAAAATAACAGGTCTAAATCGCCAATAAAATCGCATAAAAAAAATTTTCAAGTCTGAGCAGGGGGGGGGGGGGGGTCCGGACCCCCTGGACCCCCCTCTGGATCTGCACCTGCTATCGATCAAAGATTTGACTTAAACAATGTTCCCCTTTCTTGCATTGTATATCATAAGGTCTGACATTGAGTTGAGTGGTGCCAATGAGTTGGATCGCTTGTCCAACTTCGTGAGTTTCTTCCCGGCCAAACGATGTCATCTCACTGTCAATGAAAAACAATGCATCAGCGAATTACTAAATACAATTGAAACAATGTTGGTCCCGAAGTGACCCAGTTGGTGTCAGGTTTGTGTTGTAACACATCATACTCTCCCTCCCGGAATTATTTAACAAAGGCAGAACAGTTTGCCGCATTTAAAAGACAATAAACTGCAAGTATTGATGTAGTTTATCAACTGATTTAATTTATTCATTTAGTTCTAGCCCACAAAACTCCGAAGAAAAGAAAGTAATCTTCCGACTAAACTACCAACCCCATCCTTTGCAACCGTAAACACAGATATTCCTTTTTCATTTCACCCCTCTATACGACACTAGTTCATTGATGTACCCATTCTACTTCACAAACAGATCCATTCCCACTGTAACGAATCCTGATTAACAGGGTGTATTGAAAGCGGAAATTTTGATGGAAGAAAGACAGAACGAATTTGATATTCTAGACGAAGACATTTATAACGATCAGAAACTAAGTGGAGATCTCAATGAATGTGTCAAACAACATTTGCGCTTGATTCAACTACTGTAATCAAATTGTACATCAAAAGTCATGCGGACAAAATCATTAATCTTTTTACGTGAGTACCCAGTTGTAATTTTTTTCTTATAGCTGTAATACCCCTGACGAGAAAAAATTAATGCAGCGAAACACTCAAAATGATTTATTTCCCAATCCCATCTAGATTACACCCTTTATTCTTGTGTCGAAAAAAGAACGTCGTTCAGTTAGAAATAATGGGTAAGATATTGTTAACAATTTGAGGCAGATACACTAGTGTATGGTGTTTTCAAAACTTATAAATCGTATTGAATCGAATTGTATTTTTAATGATTCTCAATATCTCAGCTCCCTTAGTATCTCTATGATCAAAAAACAAATGTTGTGGCCTAATTCAGTGAGGGTGAAATGGATTTTGGAAAAAAGCTTCCAAATAATCAGACACACTTACAAGACCTAATCAAGATGGCTATTAATTCAATTACAAGGGTACGTTTATTAAGTTGCAGCAAACAGCTACCGACAGATTTTACACAGATCAAAGTGTTTTGAAGATTGGCTTCGTGTTATATACCAGTAGAGTCATTGATCACAACACAACAAGAAATTGAATAACATAAAACCGATTCACCCTGTAACTTTTAACAGAATAATTTCATTAATAAATAAGAATGATCGACTTCGCATGTTCGCTAGTCCTTATACTAGCCATAAAGTTTTATTTAATAACAGCCTGGTTGTCTTTAGCGCCTAATAAAAGGGAAAGCCACCAGTAACTTTGTTTGGTAGCCAATTAAAAAGCCATAGTACGCGAGTGTTGAAGCCAAATGGTTTAGAACTAAGTAACGGCCGTATCATTAGCTCGAAGCTCCATTAAGCATGTGTTCCATTTCAGAGAGAACCTGCTGGAGTGGGACAAGTGTATCAACCTGACCTTGGGCAGAACTGGAGAGCATCTAATCTGGAGATGGGCTGCCTACACCACATTCAGCTAAACACTGTGATTCAAATGTAATTCGGTCATTCATGGGTATCACCACCTCTTGAGATGCACTCAGATTACGTATTGTAATCAACAATACAGGAATAATAAGCATTTTCTGTTTATTAATATTAATGGTGCGTATTGTTGTTGATAGTGGATCAAAATGCCATAAAACCTCTGTTAATTCAGTATCGTATGATTACGAATCTATAATATTCTAATCAACTGCCATTAAGAGCGTGTCTAAACCCACCTGAAAGTGCATAATATATAGAGGCATAGTAGAAACCGGACTTGAGTTACAGTGTGATTATGTTATAAAACGATTATAATACATATCAAATATGTAGACTATATTTAAATAAAACCGGATTTTATTTATAAATACCGTTAAATGCAATGGCGATAGATTATTTCTTGAAATCCAAACCACCCACTCTCGTTTCTCAGCTGTCAAGTAGTTTGATAATTTTTTGCGATTAATAATATCGATGGAAGGTCACCCTTCATTTATCATCCTGTTTGACAAACTAGATATGTTTGCTTGACAATAATACAGTACCCGAGCAAGATTGTAACCGCTGTTATATACCTCAATAATATTATTTGAGACACTTCGAATTCATAATCGAGTGCTTATTTGTGTTCCCATAATGATCAAAGACATCAGTTTGATAACATTGACACATCAAAGAAAAGAAAATATTTCAATCGTTAACTATTCATCTCGTGTGACAGCATACAATTATTGACCCCATATACAGTTGTCAGACTGCCAGCAGTCTGAAAACGTGCATTTCATTTTACCGCGGTAACTGCTCTGTAAACCTTAGCAGCAATCTATCCACAATCTAGTTATTATATTAACGTCGGTAGTACAATAATAATTGTAAAAACATTGTGATTATACTAGGGAATGGATAACTTATTCCAGCGTGTAAATTACAAAACATTATAGTTACAATATGGTTGATTGCCTGGTCTATATGTCTAGATTGTGAACCATGTATATAGATAGGCTAAGTGCTTTAGATGTATAAATTGAACCAGCGGTTGCCAGGCAGGATATGCCCACATGTTCGAGCGATGGATAGAGAACTAGCTAAAACGAAAGTGATTTTTCCTACAATCAAGGTTCATAGTTCATAAGGTTGAGATCTGATATGCTCCAATATCGAAAGGAACCAAGATCTTTGACTTATATATTATAAACATGCATTTCAAGTGTCATCAAAATCGGATCGAAATTCCAGACCTCTGATGGGTCCACAACCTTGATAAAACAACCAAGATCTTTGACCTCTAATGGGTACACAACCTTGATATACAATATTTTTACATTATTCGCGTACAAGCGGCGGCCATTTTGTCCGTCAATTTTGGTCCGATTTTCAACCTTCATTGCCCACTCGGCTAATCTCGACAGATTCCGTAAACTACGTAGACTACATCTAGTCTCGGATGTATGACAGTAAGTGATATGTACCTACGCCCATACATTTGCGATGCGGCTACCGGTTTACTTTAACAGGAAAACTTGACGCTATTACACAAATTGGGAACCTATTCGGCTAGCGACCTATTCGACCGATCGAGCTGCAACCTGTTCGTTGGAAACCTATTTAGAGTAAAGACAACAGTCTCTATTTATCAACCAATAAAATCCAACGTTATGTCTATCAAATGAAAGTAGAATATATTATTTTTTATCCATTCCTTCAGCTCAGAATAGAAGTGTAATTTCGTCATTATCTTACAGCTGGATCGGTCGAATAGGTCGCTAGCCAAATAGGTCGCCAACTTGTGTTTGGAATGGGCGCAGCCATGTTTCATCCGGGACCTTTAAAGTAGTTCCAATATGGCGGAATTCATCGAACAGCCGAGTTTAGATTCCGAAATCTTCCGAGGTTTGCCGAGTGCTTCATTGCCCTGTAATGGTGATATAATGAAACGATTTTGTACATCAGATAATAATTGTGGCCTCCAGAGGGCGATTTTTCAGACAATTAAGGGCCATAATTCAGGAATTTACGATCCGATGGGCGCAAATATCGAAAGCAAGCAAGATCTTTGTGTTATTAAACATGCATGTCAAGTTTCATCAAAATCTGCTTAAAATTGTGACATCTATAGGGTCCCCAAGCTAAAAACGTGATTTTTCGTACAATAAGGGGTCATAATCCATGACGTTTCGATCCAATACATGCCAATATCGAAAGCAGACGAGATCTTATCGGGATAAACCTATATTTCAAGTGTCGTCAAAATCGGATAAGAATTGTGACCTGTAGAGAGTCCACAAACAAATTGTGGACGGACAGGGGCGATGACATAATACGTTCACGTGAAAATGTGGGCGCATAAAAACATATACTTGAATCCGTTGTGTTTTAGCTGTGTAAGTGTAACTAAGGGGTCTTTTCACTGCAAACCAAAGTCTACGCCTTTCTTTCAATCGTGATTGTACTCACGTAGCCATTGGGTGTTATCTAGTATACAACAACCCACGATTGATTCACCCCATGATTTTTTTCTTTTTTAATTTTTTTTTTTCACTGTTTTATACAACTAGCTGCTTTTCAACTATTCCCAACTCTTTTATTCGTCATTTTTGTATATTTTGTTACCTTCATCCTGACATTTATTCGCGGTCCTGCACTAAGAAATGGGGTTTAAAACCATGGAAGCCGGATAACGAAGGCGAGTAAGCCCCATGCAGTGCACTATAACGGAATGTCCACTGAGTAATATATTGTATATTATGTATAAATGGGAAAGTGTTATTTACAATTGCTTACGTACCATATTCAACTTTCACTATTTCCTTAGTCCGTTTGACCCATTAGCTGAATCAATCGTCGCCTAGTGTGCCCAGTGTCAATCGGATGAGTTTCTACTCGCCCGAATCAAACAAGTTTGATATATTTGCCCAGTTTGTGCACATCTTCGAAGCATTCGGCCGAACAAATTCGGCTGCAATTCTGAGCCGATTGATTCTGCTAGTGTGTCCACCTTTTAATGGGCTAGAGTTCTCAAGAGTTACATTTCTTGATATATGATGTTACTGGTGGTGCCAGTAATAGTTTGGAGATTAAAGAGGGATCATTGATTAAATGTCTTGCTAAGATGAATATCAGGCAACAGTGGAATCATTTAATTTATCACATCACAAAAGATCTGAAGAAGGATAAAACTCCGCCACTTTGTCTTCAATTGATAAGGGAGCCCATGACACCCACCACTTTACAGAATGATATAATTAGTTGCCTTTTCTTTGTAACTTCTGGAAGACAATCAAGCGTCCCCGTAAATGCCATTACAGTAATTATCTACACACCCATTTATAGTGTCTTTGATTTTCATTGTATGATTACTCTATAGAATGCTTTATCTGCACTGCTACTTGCCAAGCCATTAGCATAAGAACGTTATAAAAGAAATATAACATTTTTACTAGAAATGTGGTTATATAATTATATAGGCTCAAAATAAAGTTTCAAAAAATATTTTGCGTAAATCAAAACAACTGAAAAAAGTTAGGTTGTGGGATTAACTAAACCATGTACTTTACAGTCATAATAAATTCCTATGGATCTTCTAATGGCTACTTCATTGTTTAACTGTTCGAAAACTTTTGGTATTTTTCCAAAACACCGTCTTTCTTTGCAATATGCCGATTGAAGATTTATCCATCAAAAGATGTATCCTTAATCATCAAACATACTACAGGACAACCTATCGACTTCTGCATATCGAGTAATGGGTGCAACGGGAATGGACTATATAATTTGAATATATTCAACATGTTTCTGCAACTTTAGCCAATGATAGAAACTCGCCTATGTATTTGAAAAGGCACTTACTACAAGCATTACATTCTGATTATGATTTATAGTGATGGTTTCGTGATACATAACACCAATTAATGACATTACACCATTAGCGTGATGTTTAATGCCAGGCAATACTAAGGTTAGAATACACTGATAATACATAAAACAAAACTGTTGTGTGACTGTTATATCTTCCGCAACGATAAACTGATCGAATAAATCAACAGCTGTTTTCATCAAAGTGCTAAATATCCATTTCCAACAACAACAATTAGAGACCACGGTAAGCAGCAGTTAGGTTACTGAAGTAAATAACACGGCTTTTAAACACTTCTTAAATTGCTTACTCGATCGAAACAACTCTATCAATGCTCACTATTCAAGATTAATGTCAGTGATAGGCAGGCCCATTTTCATCCGTTATTAGTTTAATCAATCAGGCGCGAATCTCCTTCTAAAGAAACAAAACGCCACCTCATAAACTGGTAGAACCATTCGATAAACAATCTACCCCGAGATCGACCTCGGTTCTATAAATTAATAACACCAGATAAACACTATTATCTGCAATCGCTTTTTCTGAAATGTTCATCTTTGTCTCCAGGGTCCCTTTACAGACGCGTGGGGAACCAATAATCTGTGCAGATCATTACGTTAACAACAGACTATTGTATGTAAAATGGTCAACTGTAATAGGTAGCCTTTGTTCTATTCTAAGCATTAAGATATTCCCTTTCCCATGTTTTTTCCATCTCTTTTTATTACTGTCGATTTATCTTTGATGTTCAATAAGATCAAACTTGAACCTTCCAGGCTGACGGATTCTCGGGGCGTCGGAAATTACCAGTGGTTTCTTTTTTAATCATGTATGCGTTGGTATATTTCCTGGAAGGCACTTTTCGTAGTTCTTGGGAGAAAAGAAGTCAATGATGAGACCGGATGTTTAAATAGAGTAACAATTGTTGTTGGTTACTGTGTGTAATAATGTACAATGTTTGTGGTAACCAATATGAGTATCTAACCAAATGTTACATCATTTTAATAATCGCCCCTTTAAAATCTTGACTTTTACTGCGGTATCTTTTTTAAACATGTAATCAACATTTATTTGATTCAATTCCAAAACAAATTTCGTATCTCCTTGCGTATATGCAGATTAGAATCTCCTTATTACGTACATGCAGATTAGATAAAGCACACGATTTTCGAATATATGCCCTTTATTGCTAATTTGAAACTGAGTTAAGAATACGATTAAAATCATCGTTGTCAAACCTAAGTTGTTATTGGCGTGTGTAAGACTTTGGGTGTCGGTAATTGTTCTGTTTGACGACTATCCTTATTTTAATTTAGCTCTGTCGAAATAAATGATTATCTTTGAACGACATCTGTACGACTTTTATCGTATTAAAACAAACTTAAACACATCTGATCTAAATCAAACTAGTCTCTTTCATCAGATTAGCTGTTATACAAAACATTTATTCTTCTTCGTCAGCGTTTTGGGTCAATCATTCCGTACAGAAGATGATAAAAGAAAGACAACCATGGCGGGTAATTTAGGCGACATTCCCATCACTACATCCAATGAAGATGGATGTTCTTAAAAGATAGATTGGCTTCTAGGACGTATCTCGCTTGATAGATGGCGTCCCCAGGGAATGAATATGGCTTCTTTTTTTCCAATTAGAACGATACGTCATTTGACGCTTTGCCTTTCGCATCTGATAATAGGGCTGAAATCAGGCAATAGATAATGCTCCCCCCACACCTCTGTAAGATACCGCCTAATGGACACGTTCAAAAACGCGATTGAGTAACCTATCGAACTGCGCTCTTAACAAAGTAAATTGTTTAAATGACTAGAATTTAACTGTGATTGATGTCAATTCTAATACCAAGATATTCACAAAATGCATATTGCGCGTGCAAATTTCCAGAAAAAAAATAATACTTTCAAAACGAAGACAACTCTATTTTTAGAGGCATTACATCACCATTTTATCGAAACATTAACAAAGTAGCTTTCAGGAACAGAAATGAAAAACGTCAACCAATAAAAGTTGAAGTAGGGTAGTGTTTCTACTGATGTATACCAAGTTTATTAAATTCGGTCGGTTCAGTGAAAGGACCTGTTTTTAATTGTGTGTTGTCAATTGTCACGAATACCCGTAACGTAAAATTGGCAAAATATTTAAAAATAAATATGCAGAAAACATGAAATATGTTTCATATTTGATTGAATTCATGTACGGTGACCGCATGTCACCCTCCTCCCCCACCACCATCGTTTGATCAGAGTATGTCCGCTGACAGTACCTATCGTTTGCTATATAGTTGTAATATGAAGATACCGCTCATCCCCCACCTCTGGTCTGAGGCTTCTTATGAATCCTTACCGACTATGTTCCACCCTGATTCTTCTTTGTTTGCCAAAGGAATTATTATTGCCACAGCCGACATACCTTTATAATAATTGAACACTATTTTCAAGCAGATTTTTGCGATTAAAAACATAACAAAATACGATTGATCTGATCAGCTATTACGAGACATGAACATGCACAGGCTGCATTTTTTTTTAATCGCTAAATTGTAGTTGAACATAGTGTTAAATTATTTTCGGTTTCATAATTCATGCCCCCTTAATGGTCATTTACAAGAAAATCGGAATGGTAAGCAATAAACCTTTGGGTTTTGAATAACTTTGTTAGGATATAATCTCGATTTACATTTGGGAATTTCTACCAGAAATAACGTTGCGGGAGCTCTATATAAGGTTCGTGCCAAATGTTCAAAAAGAACAAAAGAAAGACTTTATTAGATCCATTATTTTACTCCCCCATTGTGGGGTATTATTTTCTTTTGTTGTTTTTGGACTATTCTAACAATCTAGGAGGAATGGTAAAAGAAATTCCAGAGTTAAGGCATACATTTTATATAAAGTGAAGCGGTAAAAACATCCTCTCGCCATTCAATGACTTTCCTGCTGTGAATAAATTTCTCTTGTGGCAAATTCTTATCAAGTACTCCCTGATATTAAATGTTTTCAGGAATGTAAATAGTGGCACGAAATGACATTATTGTCTGTTTATTACTTATAATGTTTCCCTTTTCCTGCCTTTTGGTATTTTAATATCTCCCTCTTGATATGAACTTAATATAGTACAGTACGTAAGTACGCGTCATCTTTAACAACTTCTTGTTTTGGAAATATGGCATTAATTTAAAATTAAAATGTCAATTTTTGTTCCGAAATATTGGTGTTATCATTAACATTATTATATCACATGATACAGACTACCCGAGTCAATCACATTATAAGGGAAACGGTTCCAATTTGACCAGCCTTTACGTTTACATTTTGATATTTCGTATTTCATTTCTGTACTTGGTCGCAAGTTGGCATGAGATAATCAATGCAGTTTAAACAGCTACATTGTTCTATGTATGTGAGAACACCGAACCGACTTACATTTATGAATTCATCAGTCTTAAAACAAATTGTAAGTAAACGGGGCTAATTATTGTTTGAGTGAAACATAACTTTATGGGGCTGATGCGAGTGTGAATCGACCCTGTAAATCCTTTCTCCGGGCGTACCAACGTAATAATATCGTCTTTAAACGTGTTTTGTGGTTGCCAATGGAGTAATTGCTAAGATTTCGGGTATACCTCCTATAAATCCTTAAGAAGAAAACCCCTAAATCAACAAATGACCCCATGTAGACGGAATGTGGTCACTTCAGCAGTTCATGGTTTCAAGAATATTTCATGAATATAAAAATCGCACCAACTAACACATTAAACCACCTCCATTCTGTCTTATCCTCATATCGCTATTTTTCACATCTTTTGATAGGATAAAGTCGGATAATGAATTACTTGCATAAAACCCAGCAGCCGTCTTTGTTCTTTTCTACAATGATTAATGTATAATATTTGTGGTTTGGTTTTCTCAAAGGATTTTTCCTGTAAAGTTCGTATAAGATAGGCGAAATGGATGAGCGAATGCTATGAGCGTTAAAATAATCATTTTCATCTCCATCTAATAAAGAAGTAAAATGACTGAGAATAACACAAGAGATTGATGAGGAAGACTAGGAAAATTTATATAAATATAAAAATGGAAGAAATCAAATGTAGACCAGTATTGTGGGCGTTTTATTCCAATTATTTTATGGCAGATGTCATAATCAAATCTATAGTCTTGATTATCAAAGTTCGTAAAAATAGGGATTTATCGTACAGCCACGAGGTTTTTTTTATTAATTAAACGGAATTCCGAAAATAGGTTGTAATGGTTTCCATAACGGTAGTCAAGATGAATCTTGTCAGTGAGCTGCGGATGTCATCAACTTCCAATAGTTCGAGGCATCTCGAAGCAGACGCCAAAACAAAATTTAAAAAAAAAAGAAAACGAAAAAACAACAGAAGCCTGGTTTTCAATACTGTAGCTTCTTATTCTTCATAAGTTTTCAAAGCTTCAAATATAAATTTCAAAGTAAGATGTCAAAACTTAAAGCTTTTGAACGACGTCAACAAGGCCTAAGGATGACCGTGGTATCATTGGCAAGAGTAATATTAAAATTGCTTTTCACTGATTCTTGATTTGCAATATTATTTGATCTGAAAGGATACTACGTGGTGCGTTTATAAACCATTTCTTATCATTTGAGTAATTATCGTCGAAACCTTATAAACTTGTGATCGTTGGGGTAGGAATAATGAACAACTCGGGAACAAGACAGTTGGTCGGTTCTATATTATCATCCAAACCTGTGCTCATCATCGAAATTTGTTGTTATTTGACGATAACGACCTTGTTAATAAGGCCTTATATTATATGCATTATAATCGAATGGGCGATATCCCTAACATTCCCCTATCCCATAACAAAGAATACAAAGAAGCGAGTACTGTACGACTAAATTTTATGATCATTACATTTGTTACCAGCTTTTCAAACCCAATATTTCGTCAACATGTTGAATTACAGAGTGTCTAATCCTTCAACGCTGCCTTGTTTTGGTTGTTAAGTAGAAACATAACACCTCACTTGTACCGTTTACTTTTAATAGGCCATAAACATATACTGCACAACCCATTAAAAGTTATGCTTAAACGATAGGCTGATCCAGCATTAAGTCTATATATTATTATTTTATGATCTATTTGGAGTATTATGTCTCAAATCATCTTTACTTCCCTGTAGCAATCACGCCACATATGTTATGTTAGGGTTTCCACTGCATTGGAAGAAATAGTAAATGAAATGTAGTCTGGTCTGGTTCTAATCAGATTGTAAGAGGTATTCCAAAGACCGAGAGAAAAATTAAATATATACACTTTGATAGATTTTCTATCTAATGAGTTCTGACATATTCTGTATGGACTATCAAGAAATTTTTAAAAAAATGAAATAAATAACCATTGCGAAAATATACGGAGAGCTGTAAGAGACGCATAACAGTTATTATCCGGAACGCCCCCCGGCTCCCGCTTTGGAAACGATTTAATAACTAGGACAATTATAATGGAATATTTATACTAATTTATAGGGATATGTAGGATTTCTCCGAGTTCCTCAGTGTCCTCGGGTTCTCTGCCCCCGTACTGCTAATCTACATCCCCAACCCCTTTCATAAATTGATTGGTACTTTTTATATTGTTATAACATTATATTCCACATCTTTGTCATAGACATTATACGATTCATGAATATTAACGATAAATTATGCATGAGCTATTTCTACCTATTGCGGGTGTATCTTTTAACTTCAAATGTTACATTAATGATTAATTAGACATTACAAGCCCATAATCAACTCTTTAGACCACCTAATGGATTGATACATGATCGACATTTAATAATTTTATTTAAAAATGGATAATAGAGACCTTTTGTATTATAGTAACAATATTAGCAAGGCCAATAGAGACTACATCCCTCTTATGAAAACTTCAGACACTGATAAAGCAGAATAAAGTATTTTGACTGAAATTATCAATATATTCCTTTTTCACTATCTATTTGTAAACTATTATTGCGAGAAGTGCCAGCTCTTTATATAATTCTGCCATAACGCATCTTTGACCCAGTCTTTGCTAATAATGCATTTCAAATAATGGGCGAGGGGGTGGTTTAATGCTGTCATTGAGTGAATTCCCAATGATCAAGTTCAACCCACCATCATTATCTGGCGCGCACCGAATAATAGCGAGTGCGCTAGTGATTATCCGGCGCTTAACTCATTCAACTTGCTACTCAGTTGTCCGGTGCGCACCGGTTTATAACTAGCGCGCCCGCCAGATATATTTTTATTATTTTTCGTCCCTGACTGGCCTCAGTTCAAATCATACAATTACGCGATATGGTGATATTCTCATTCCATTACTGGTTATTATGTAAACATTGCACATCTGGTGCAATCGGTGTAATATTAATTTACACTTCATTGTGTTTAAAATAATGACACCTTCTCTTCAAAAGGACACAATCAAACTGTCAAACACTGCATGATTCATGCATGTAAATGTTTTCGCCCGTTTGATGTGATGGAAGAGAATTGTATTTATACATTCGTCGATTTTTCCCTGCTAAATGATTACTAATTGCATCGATCGTATAGTTTCAGCGTGCTCATTAATTCTCGTTTACTTTTTTCAGGATTTGATCAACCGAAGTGCAACGAATGCAAGTTGTAAACATCCTCAACATCGACCTCCATTTGTGTTTAACCAGGGGAAAATCTAGTATTTAACTATTTAAAGGAACGACCTAGTAATTTCATTTTGATAAAAACAAGCCTCAAAAGACTCTTAAACTCGCTGCCAGCTTGCTGACAATATCATCGCCAATTGACGCCAACGTCATTGGGCTGGGGTAACCAAGACAAGCCAAATTAATCGAGTAGTAACTTGAAGGAATTAAGGACATCGGATAAACTAATGAAAGAGAGATTAGAGACGAGGAACTAACCAATACCAAAGTAATAATAGTCCATAATTAAGGTAGGTTTTACAGTCTATTCGTGGATACCCCACTCGACAAAATCTACTATTAATTCCCTCAATATACGAAGTTCATGACACCAGCATCACACCATTCCAGAAATATTACGTTGCAACTATTAGGAGATCACTATACCTGGTTGATTTAAATTCCGAAAGCCAGACATTCTTTTTTATTGCATTAATGTGTAGTCAGGGAAAAGCTGGGTTCTTCCCGGCATATAATTCCAATTATTTGCTGTCCATATCCAGAAAATATATTCTAATGCATACATCTACTTTTATAGTCCTACGTTGAAATGTCTTCGTATGTTGTCACACATGTCCGTCATCCACCATTGCTAATGGCCGCCTAGAGTTTATTGATGTTCAGCAATTGTCAATAATTACAAACATAGTTATGTCCCTTTATAACATTGAAAATGTGTGGGCGATAATACTTGTCGGATCAAATCGAAAAATCTTTTTGACTCTTCAGGGGGTAATATGACAAGCAAATTGAATTTTATTACTTCTGTCTTGATACGAGATTAAAATGTGGTAGCGTCCACTCCGTCGTCCACAGCTGCTAGTGATTAAAGGTATCATGAGATTGATTTTAAATGCATGCACCATGTTTTGTTCATGAGATGATGAATAATTTCCCTCACCAACTAAGCAATAAATATGCAAAAACCTTTATGACCTGTTCAGACGACTTAGCTACCGTGGTGGGTTTTATTTATTACGTGCTAACCAATATTAGTTGTAAAAAGGCTTATCTGTCGCTCAATGTATGACATGTGTATTCTTTCTAGATTACATTATTTCACTCCCCTCCACGCTGCCGATTTATGAAACCCACATATGTATTTCACATGCTGCTTTTAGCAAACGCCCATTTAAGTGCAAAGAAGGCTGACACGTTACGTTACAGACATCACGATGATCTTGTCTCCGAATTGGTTATGAATTATAGCAGTGGCGGCTTGATAGATCATGTCCTACCAATCCATTACCCGCCTAATACTAATCCCAATCATTTGTCTTATAAGCTTCAATGTTGTTCAGATTGATTAATCTGTTCTGGAGTACTTCCGTTGCGGGATATTCCCAACCTTATGGCGACTTAGGTTTTAGATAGGCCTAGAATTATTGCGCTTGTGATCACATTGAAGCCTAAGATTGTAGTGACATGTTTCGTACGTTGAGAAGCACAAGGCGCCTGAAATGACTGTGATTTAGAATTAAAAACCTGTAAATTTCAATTATATCGTGGTGCCTAGCCTTAATTGTTTTTTATTTACATAATACCAACCGAAGACTACCAGTAAATAACCATTCCGATATTTAATCATAAGATAAAAAGGTCTAAAGATTATATGGATTTCAATCTGGAGAATTTAATATCTTGCATGAAATATATACCACACATTTTTATATAAATATAACAATATCGAGGGAAATGACACTGTCAAAGTTCTTCTCTTATCTTTTGATATATGTCATAGTTCATCTCGTTATTGGAACCATAATCGATTTTGAAACCTTACTAATGTTCAAATCTAAATTCAATCCCTTACAGATAAAAACGTCTATGTAATACCTTGAATATTGAGTAGGCCCAGGGACACCTCTTGACTTTATCAACCGCCCAGACAGTACATATTTCGTTTCAAGCATATTGCTGGTTATAATATTCATAATGTAGAGGCATTGTAGTTGTTTGCAAGTGAGAACACAGACACATCATGACATATTACGGTCGTTTCTGCTTACATTTACCCCATGTTGAAATAGAGCCTTATTGATTTCGTATGTAGGGGCCATGTTTTTTTATTTTGGGAGAAAAACCATACAGCATTTTCGGGAATCCATAAACGAATTATATTTCTGGTGGCCCACAATCATTCCCAGTGAACAAATAGTTTTATTTATTTTCGGCACACAAAAGCATTTCAGAAAGTGTCTGTGGTCATTTCCATTCTAATGATACCTAGTTCAGCTCTGAACATTGGTCTCATTACATTCCATCTGTACGTTCAGGGTCTGTCTCGTTACACTTCATCTGTACGTTCAGAGTCCGTGCTATTGAATCCTTGTGGAAAAAGTTTGGCTTCTCTGTCATTTTACTGCGCAACCATTTACTGCTAAACGGTCGCATGTTAGTCTTGTGAACGCCTGGCCAATGTAATTGAAGTGTGTGTCACCACAGGCCCGGGGCTGTACAGCGCAATGGACGCTAACGGCTAGGGCCCGGGTCCATCCACTCCTTTTGAATTGTTTGTTTGTGGTCTTTGAGTATGATGTCTTGCCTGCATATTTGTTTTTGTGCAAATTGTGTGTGCAGTTCCCCTGCACTTACTATTAGTGAGAAAATAAGACCTTGCTTACCTCGCTAGAACCGGTATGAGTGTCACAACACGCTGTTCAAAACTACGCGCCGTCTATTAACCGACTTCATTGAAAGGGTAACACACAAATTTAGAACCTCGGCCATATAAAATGAAACAAAATTTTCTTTCAGGCTTACCTAAATTTGATTTCATCTTTTACGGCCGAGCTCGTATATTTGTGCGTTACCTTTTCAATTAAGTTTCAAGCCCCTGAACGTATAGGACAAGTGTAATGAGACCTAAAGGACACAATGCAATCTGTTTTCGGTTGCTGTCAGGCCAAAATTGACATTTAAAAAGTTGAAATCTAAAGACAAAAATCAATAAAAATGTTACAGACTAATTGATGAAAAGCGTTTACCACTATAGATGTCATTTGCAAATCTACCTATTTATTGTATCATGATATCAATTTCAAATTGTAGCCATTAACTTAAATCATTTTCTTGTCATTCTGGTGAAACATTGGTCAATTTGACAATGATGTCTTTTTCAAAATAACATACAACACATTGATATTAATATAATGAAATCGTTGCAAATCCCAAAAGAATTGTTAGATCCAGACAAAGTGTCTCCATAATCAATCTAAGAATATATATGGAATGGGTATATCTAAAATAATATCTCATAATATAATAAATTTAGACAGGCATCACTGTTCTTCCCTTTATTAAATACCAAGAATTGTACATTATTAAGCGTTTCATAGCCGCCATTTAATAACACAAAATG
Source organism: Patella caerulea (assembly GCA_036850965.1). NCBI lineage: Eukaryota > Metazoa > Mollusca > Gastropoda > Patellidae > Patella > Patella caerulea. The sequence goes on from JAZGQO010000021.1 coordinate 19,520,549, forward strand.
ATTTTTCTATAACGATGAGCGCCGGATTGATAAATAAAATAGAATCTCTTAAGGGTACTTCAACCCAACATCCGCAAACGAAGGTGGGCTTTCTGTCTTTTAATAAGAGATAAATAAACAATTAAATGTCTATATCACTATGACCTTAAGACTGCCCACAAATATAATCTTGCTAATCAACACATAAGTCCATACATAAGGCCATATCACGGTTATCGCCTCCACGGTTGGTGATTCTCTACTAACATAGAAATCTGTTTGAAAATATGTTAGCCTCAAATGACATCTCCCTTGAAAAAAAATATTACTTTGCCAACATCCGTTAAGACATAAGTCCATACATAAGGCCATATCACGGTTATCGCCTCCACGGTTGGTGATTCTCTACTAACATAGAAATCTGTTTGAAAATATGTTAGCCTCAAATGACATCTCCCTTGAAAAAAAATATTACTTTGCCAACATCCGTTACAACTTATATCTGACCGAAGTCATGGTTTCAAAACCAGGACTTACCGGGTAGAAGAATAGTAAGGTATCTAACTATAGGGGGACAATACAACGGATATTTACCCACACCCCTCACTTACACACATACACCATGCCACAGACCCTTACGCACAAGCGAATTATGTTAATGACCCAATTTTAGTCCCAAACACTACATCATTTTCTTTCGCAACTACCCTCGTCACAGCCTGCTGTTGTTGGTTGAACACCAAAATATTATTTTGATTTTGAGAGATGGAAAGGAACACGGTTTGTTGTGCCTTGGTAATATTACCCACACCCATTTTCTGAACTGATACTGGCATAATCGGGAGTATCATTTACCAAATTTCAACTGTTGAATGGCTGATTTCATTAAAGATTGTCCTTTTGGTTTGGCCAGTAAACCAAGGCTTTCAAGTACACATCCAGTCTGTAACCAAGGTCATTATACCCACAGCAATAAAAAAGACGTCATTTTGGTTTAGCCAGTAAACCAAGGCTTACAAGTACACATCGAGTCTGTAACCAAAGTTATTTTACCAATAGCAAAAAAGGCTGCTTCAGTCGATACGTTTTCTGACTGCAATTATTCTTAGGATTATATTTGATGTTCTGAAAGGCAATATCATTTGCAATTTGCACTCATTCCATGCGGTGCATCACGCAACCTCTGTAATTCCTACAAACACATCAGAATGGATTAGGCCCCGATGTACGCATTACATCAATATTTATTCAGGGGATTACCTTACAGTTGAAGTAACAAGATGGCGTCTGAATAAACTGAAATATTGCTATCACAGCAGTATATACTCTTCTTTGGGTTGATTATTCATTTCTGATGACGGTTTTTCTTCAAATCAATTTGTTAAAATGGATCTTGATCAGATGTTTGATGAATTCTGTCAATATATATGTGTTCCAAGCTTCTACTTTAATTATATTATTGCGTTATAACATGGACGTTAAATAAATCCCCGGCGGTTGATTTGAGTTATTGGATTTATCATAGTTGCAGTCGGTGTAGCATCGTTTTTCCATTTCTGGTTTCTAGGTAATCATTTTAAGTCGATTAGGGTAGAAAATAACACAAGCTGCGAAAATAAAACAATTGCTTTTTAATGGCAACTGTAACACTTTTCTGAAAATCAAAGACAAGGTTTGTTATAAGCAGGGGGGGGGGGTCGGAATGGTTAGCACGTGCGTGCTCTATCATAAAGCCTGTCATTGAGTCAACTGGCGAGATTTCGAATCCCGTGTAGTACGCTAAACATCGTGGGTTTCCTCCCTCTGCGACGTGCAAGTGAATTAATGAAGTAAAATTAAATCATACGTCAGTCCCAAAATAACCTAGTTTGTCTCAAGTGAATGTTAAACCCCATCTCTCTCTCTTGTTATAAGCATTGGGCCAGATATATTAAGATTACTGGGTCGGAATTTATTACCCACAAAAGCTCATTACAAACTCAGTGATTTGGTTAATGTTAGGCTCCATCCACTTAAGTAAAATGACTTTGGTATGCCTGAACGTTAAGAACGTGCACATATTATAAAGATTAAAATGTTTTATTTTTTTTTCAAATCTATAAATTTAATTTTACCTGAACGAGATTTTGAGTAATGTTAAAGTTCTTCAATAGCAAAGTGTAGTTCAATAATCCTCTTCATAACTGGGTTGGTCTTATTCAGTTTGACTTCAGAATGGGGGTTTAACATCTCATCAAAATTTAAGTCTATCTATTTAAGAGGAGCAACCATGTAAGCTGTTGCTTCTTTCTCTAAGCCTCCAATCAAAATAAACCCCGAATCGTTATGTGTATACTTTAAAGGAAAATCAACTCTTGGGCGTGATAGAACGATGTTTAAAGGAGTCAAGTCTTTTACAAAATATCCTTAACAGTCTTCGACATTACAAATACAACTATTGGTGAATTGAAATTGACACTGATTTAATCGTACCGTGAAAGGTTGGGCTTCTTATATCCAACATTTAAAATAAACTGAAAATCTTAATATGTAATAAGCAACTCAATGAACGTGGCTAAACATATCCCGTGTAGGAGCATACTAACGGAGTAGACTCAAATAACCAGACGCTATATACTTCTATTCAATTTGGAAATAGAAACGATTAAATGTAAATCAGTTTATATAGATTTATATCAAATTATTATATGCATTGTGACCCATTTGTGTCCGTTGCCAGGAGCAAGAATAAGGCAGTGATGGTAAAAATCTTCATCGGTAACAGAAACCGGGAGTGATGAACGCGAAAGGCGCTAAGATTGCCTCCTCACTAAGAGCGGATAATTGACATTATTTATGCACGTTTCACTACCGGTTACTGCAGATGAGACATCGTGGTTGTTTTTTTCTTTCAGGGAACGGAGCATTGTAGCAATGTTTAATTTAGGTGTGTCCATTATACAAGTTAGTTTTGTAATACTGAAAGCGACAAACCAATGTTGGATTTCGTCAGTACATCAATATATAATGAATTTAAACACCAAAGACGACCGCCAACTGTGGACCGCCTCGGATGAACTGTAACTTTCAAAGTAACGGCACTACTTATTTCGTTTAAAGATTTATTTAGGATCTCATTGGAGATTAAGAACAGGTTAGTTTTCTAAGATAGAACGGGTTCTGTTAGTCATTACACTAATTAAAAAAGCGAGGAAACGCTACACCCTGTATAACAAGGTTAAATATAGCTGAGTATTAAACGCAAACATAAATAATGGCCCGAAATTAGCCAGGAACATCTTCTCTTCGGTGCTAACACGTGTATGTTCCTGCTTGCACTAGTTTCTATAACACTGTATTAAAATGCTACTCTGGATAAGGGATATTAAATGTTTTTACAAACAGAAATTTAATTTTAGATAAGAATGATCTAGTAATCTTTGCACTGTCGACGAAATTTTCATACCTAAATTGTATATCTAGAGAATATATTAAATAGATATGAGCGAAATACATCCAATCTCGTGATTTTCTGCTATTCTGATAATCCGGCCTTCAACCACTGTGCTTAACAAGATATCGTGGGATGGCGTACGAGTTCAGAAGAATATGTCTGATCCAGACCCGACAAATCATGTCGTTCTTTCTTTACACTTCTTCCGTTGTTTTAATAATAATTTGTCGAAGTTCATGTGGACGATGGAATATACAGCAAAACCTGCAGCAAATGAGCTGATTGCAATACCAAATAATAAGTTTGCCTGAAAGAAATTTTCGGATGTAGTGGCGGGTCTGGAGCACATGGCATGTTCACATTCTATACCCCCCCCCCCCTTCTCAGTTCGTTTCTGAAGTTTTCATAGACTTTTGAGTTAAGCTGTCACAGAGATACTGCGTTTATCAGAACATTTTATATCCTGGTCTACTCTCAGTTTTACTCTGCATAAAAATTCGGTGAACGTGTTCGTTTATCAGACATTCAATTGATAATCCTGACCGACTGAATGCACCATGTGTTGGTGGACGTCCATAGGTCTCGAGGCCAGTCTGGCTGCTAATCAGATCTTTAACTCATTTTGTTGACATAAAGTCGACTTACGTCGAGACAATGGACTAATATTCGACTCTTCGTTATTATGCCCTTGTACAGACATGACTTAATATAAGCAATATTTTCTTCTGCATATTTATCACCCGTTTCTTGGTTTTGGCCATAGTTGGTCTAAGTCTCATCAAACAAATTATGAATTTGAAACAGACTAAAGTAACTGTTCGGCAGGGCGCTGTTGTTTTCCAAACGAGTTACTGCCAGCTAAACATTTTTATTGAAATGCTGATTTTATACGTACGGCCACATTGAAATATTATGGTCGTATATTGTCACCGCCCGTCCGGCGTTCACAATTGCTTGTGGACGTCTTGAGGCTAAAGTTAATACCAGATTGGCTTTATATTTATACACAGTATTTAGGGTCATAAGGCGATGAACCCTATTGATTATCAGCTATTTCCGATAATGACTGCTAGAGTTATGATCCTTGATCACTTCAAAAAATCTTTTGGATGCTCTGGAGGCTAAAGTTAATATCCGATTGATTTCAAATTTACACAGTGTTTAAGGTCATGAGATGAAGAATCCTATTTCTGCGATTTTCGATAATTACTGTCAAAGTTATCTCCCTTGATATCTTTGAAAAATCTTGTGGACACTCCAGAGGCCAAAGTCATCCAAACGTATTTGATTTTAAAAAAATGTGCGATTTGGGTTTTCTTATTTTGGGTCTGACGTCTGTTTCCAACTAGCTAAGGTGATATCACATACATGTGCCGCTTATGATCTTCACAACAGGAATAGTCGCTCATTAATTAGAGGTATATTAATTATATCATGTATCAACAATGGAAGTCCTTTCATACCAGCGTCGGCAAACAAACCAATTTATTTCAATTGATTACTGGATACAATAATCCCTTATTTCGCCATTTAGGAAATATATCTCACAAGCTGAGTATCAGAAGAGGATTCAATGACATTCTTTCAAATGTCGTTTTCGCCTTACAAGTTGATCACGTAACGAGTCGGTATTGACGACTGACTATCTGTCTACTTCGACATATTTGTACACCGGAGATGTGACCCGAGGCGTGTCTCTTGAATTAGGTTCTTCAAATACCCTGCACAATTCTCTCACAATGTTTATCTTGATATGTTCAAATAAAACTTGTCTGGGCTTTAAGATTCTGATGTGATGATGATTACCAAACTTGATAATGGTATCGCATACTTATTTGACATTTTGCTAAGTTTTTAGAACATTATATTATGTGCAACTGAACGAGATCGAATTAAACCATTCCCGCAAAAAAACTTATATAACATAGATCATAAACGTAATAAAATCGCGATAAAAAATACTGAAATTAAACATTGATCATTATTGTATCTTGTTTGATCTCGATAGGTTCTTTGATTTCCCATTTCATCATGTAGTGTTGGTGACATTTATGATTAGGAATTTTTTAAAAGCCTACTAAAACATCATCAATTCTGCCTTCGAGATGGTTTTGCTCTTTTGAATGTTATAACGCCCAATGGCCGCCATATTGTTGTTTATTCTGCAAAAATATTCCCACAACACAATCTATAGTTTATCACTGCCATCAACCATAATGATATAAAATGGACGATAAGTTGATAAATGTAGATGTGTTCTTGCAGCTATGTCCTACTCAAAATGGATCTGTGGACCATACCCGCTATAGCAATATAATCGCGTTTTATCTGGGATTTATTTTAGACTGAAGATATTGTGCAATTTGAGTATTTAAATGTCAGATTTGGCTTCCAGCTAAGATTATTTTTCTTATTCTATTTTCTACTAATAAAATAAGATTGAAATGATGTATGAAACCATTTTATAAATCCGACTCGAGCTTCTGCTGCCCCCGTTTAATTTTATGTTTTTTCGTATCTTTGACTGTATGCAGAACCTTTCGCGTTGCTGTCTGGTTTTCAAGATAAATAGTGGGGTTTGTTTCATTATTCATATGATATGAGATTGCTTTTTACGTAAGTGGCCCACTCGAATATGTCGAAACAAAGCGTTTCAGTCCCGTTAAATCGACAGGTAATAATCGTAATCACGAGGTTAGTGTCCTCGATCAAACAACTTCCAAGTCTGTCTTCACAGTGAACCTATCTATTTGCATATTTCTCTAATATTGTAGAGATAAGAAATCTTTGTTCATTCTAATGGAAGGTCACGGGTACTTGTATGCTTATGTCACAGTTCGATAACTGGGTTTCCGTAGATGTTCTTCTCATAGAGTGACCACATGAATGCACGAAACAAAACTAACATATTATTATTAAACTTTTAATTCGATTGACAAAAAGCAACTCGAATCGCCCACTTTGAAATTAAATTCACCGTTGTCTTCATGGTCCCACGTAATCAGCCACCCACAGGTTTGTAAGTGGTATATCAAGTATTCAAATATCGAAAAGAAAAACGTTGGGATTCATTTTAATACATAGTTTTATCAACAGTAAAACAAGGCTGTATGTAATTTTTTAACTAAATTTACAAAACACAACTATTTGCAGGTTACAAGAAGAGTGATAATTTGATTGGTTATGACGGTTCCTCAGCTATGAATATAATACTTATTCCCAATTCAGTTTGAATTAAAAGTCAAACATCGAGCAAATTCATGGGAAGAGCACCACCAGTTTAATTCGACATGGCATACATAAAGCAAACCATCTATTCAGAATCGAGGATAATTTGGAATAACTGAACTTGAAGCCAAATTGATCTGGATGGCAAAATCTATAAATATTCATAAATCCTATTGAGCAAACAAAGCTTGCATAAATGGGTGTCTCGTGTAACCGTTACTATAACACATTAAGGTAATACGGTTTAAAGGTTATATGTTTTTTGTAACTAAAAAAAAACTAACTCTACAGTTTCAGTATTCATGGTTTATATATTGACAACGTCTCGGGTACATATTGGTGTCAAGAAATATCGAACAAAACATCTTAGACACGGTAATATACCATAAGTAGCTAACCATTGTATTTTATTTCAGCTACTTCAAGCGTTGACTTTCACAATGTTAAAGCTGTAATTTCATGTTTTTAAGATGTATTAAAATAAAGGCTTAAAAAAGATGATATCTATAAACAGTCCTACAAAGAAAAAAATCTATTAATCCAATAATTCACTATTGCCAATTGAGAAATTGGCAAATATATCATTTACAACTTCAAATTCAAACGTTTGAAGACAGCTATACCATGGAGGTAATTGTGTTATTATTTCATGTGTCAATGAATTATTAGTGTGGGGTATAATGCCTATGATGTATAATAGTAAGTTGACAACCTATTGAGCAAAAGACATAGAAATGAGTATGCTTTGACTTTCTTTGAAAATATGAAATTATCGCTTTAAGTTATGGGGGTTGAGTATCTACGCAATTTTTGAAACACGACTTATCCTTCTTTGAGTGGACTTAACGCGTGCGGTTTATAGGGTCTGTCGCGAAGGATCCTAGAGACCCCGAAGAGATGAAATAATCCTAAAGAAATGGACTGTATTATTTGAAACGGTTGATTGCCAACCCAAGTGATGGTTTTAATTAGGTTTTATGACTGTGCCTATTTAGAATACCGTTATATTCTGAAATTCTAACCAAACCTCCGTTCCTCGCCACCTAGTATGTCACTTCCGTATAAACAAAAATAACCTAAATTCATATTATGTGCGATTTGATATTACCTTGATAGTTGTGGCCCTTATACAACTACTGTCTCGGTGCCACTGTGTACTTGATTTAGTCTGGGTCTTTATGAGTAAAGGCGTTATTTTCTTGTATGTTTATTTACCAACTAAACTTATGTCAAATAAACTAGATTGATTGTACTGCTGACTATTGTTAACTTAAACGAGCTAAATCGCTAACATTTGGGACCTAGAAATTGACACAAGTGGGTTGCAACGCATATAATACTGCGATGTGAATTTATATAAACTGATTTACATTCAATGCTTCCCGTTTCTACTCTAATTTCAATCGAATGCAAATTTCTAGCGTCTGGTTATTCCAGTATACATACGCCGTTTGATTTAGTGCAATGTTTCTAGCCTCGTTCCTCGGGTCTCTTGCTAGAACTGGGCCTTAAAACACATTATGGTACACGATTCGTGTACCAATGGTGAAATATTTATTTTGTCATAAATATTGGATATCAGAAGCCCATCTTTTTCCGATAAGATCACTTCATCAATGTTGATTCAAATTAACAAATAATTCGTGTTTTCAATGTTAAAGATATTGAGTATATAACAGACTTAGCTACTTTAATGTTGTGTAGCGTAAAGCAAGGCTGACAGTGCGGGAAGTGCGTAAACTATGCGTGAACTCGTCGTGCTAGTTCGTGTCAATGTGGACACTGATGGGCACGACAAAATCTTTGACAAAAGTCGTGCAAGTGTCAGCCTGACTTAAGCAATCTTTTCCAGATTGTCATAAATAGCCAATATGAGTAGTGTAATGCTACATTTCAAGGTTGGCCTGGGTTGTGGGCTAATTTAAAATGGGCATTAAAGTTGGCATATATACGATGCACTGTACATTTATTCTGCCCAGTGATTGTGCAGGCAGGTTGGGGCTGTAGTTTCGGTGATCAACTAGAGAATTTTAGAAACGTGTAGTAGTAATTATTGTTCGATTTTTTTAGGTTTGAGTTCTGTGTGAATGTCAAATTATTGCTTTAAAGATCTCTAAGGTGTTTGACCGTACTTCGATTTTCCCGAATTGACCTGGTTAGTAAATATACATCTTGTGAAATGGTGAAGAACTTTTTAAAAGGCTAGCAGTATCTCACGGGTACTAATGGCATGGCTCCATTAGGTGAAGATTAAATCGACCGATTAGAATCGTTTGCAGTTACTCTTTTAACTAAAATCTACCCATGTTTTATTAAGTTTGTTTATTGGAGCTGTAATTTTCAGCATTTCTTGCTAATAACCAAGCCTTTCTGTTAGCTTACCGCTAAACGTATGTACTTGAATTGTTCAATTTAAAGTCCTTGCTGTATTTCAAGTCTGCATTCTTTGCTCATATTGGCCATCTTATGTCGATGTGTGACGTGGATTTAAATAACAGCAGGCATCTTTATTTGACAAACTCCTCATCAGCTGTCGTGTCGAAATGAAGTGCGTAGACACAGGAAATGGAGTAGTTGATCTAGTGCCATGCTGTCTTGTAGAAGATTTCACAAATTAATTTGCTGTGCATCATGATGAGTCGAGAGCCATGAGGGCTATTTTGCGCCAATAAAATTGTGCATCACGATTAGGTAATGGAAGCAATTATAAGTCCACAGTAAAGGTTACAAATCAATATAACAAGCAAAAAAAGGGAAAGAGTATCTTATGTCGTATTAAATTACTCACTATCGATACCGTTAAGATTTTAACACAGCGAACACAATAAGTAAGCAGGAACTGTTAAGTGTTTGTCACACTGCTGTAACAGTTTATTTTGACTTGATCATGTGACATTTGTGAAAATCACGAGTTCTAACTTATTGATACATAAATGAAAACAGACACCGGAGAAATGAAATGGGGTTTAACGTCCTTCTGTGCTGCATGGACTGGGCTATCGAAAACGGGCATACGCGATACAGCAGCACTGTGGCCTACGCTTGTATCGAATTCTAATGGACGGTAAATCTTTTACGTACAAGTAAAACTGAAGAAGACATACGAAATATTATTTAAACAAGAATTTACAGACTCAATTGCTAGCATCATAGTGTTCAAAAGTCGCCTCGTTTGTCTGGAGCCACAGTGGCCCAGTGAGAAAAACGTTGGCTCTCTAACCTGCAGGTACGGTGTTGGCGGAGAAATTTCATCGAATTTTTCCGACGTGGTTCCCCCTTGTCAGTAGTGGTACATGGGGTAGGGCCTGGTAAAAGACAGCACATAGTCGTTCGTCCGGTACGAAACACCGACGACTCGTGTACTAATTGGCGTGCACGTAAACCATATACTCCTTGCAGCGTTTCATTTGATTAGATGTAATCCCACTACACACTGTTATTATGAGTGGATATTGTTGTTTTAAATTTTGATTGGTCATAGCGGAATACTAATTGCGTGACAAACGAGGCTATCAAGTCGAATGAAATGTAAACAATACTGTTTGGAAACGAACATACTTTCACCGTTTTTAATACCTTAAATCACTGTCCAAAGTTTTAGGGAAGACCCAGATTAAACGAAGGACTGTCATGTTGCTGTACTTAAGTGATAGCTTTCATTGAACGGCAAGAAAAGACACACTCCCGCATATGTTCAAGAAACAGACGCTATTCCAGCAATGGCCTGAGAGAGAGATTTCTTGGGCCATTGCTTCAGGAATATGGTAAACGAAGACTTAACAGTTGGAATTCGAAATAAGTGCAAAGATTCCCTCTTAGTACACAGTTTGGCCAGCCAGAGCAGAGCAGTAGGTTAGTACACAGTTTGGCCAGCCAGAGCAGAGCAGTAGGACGTTTAACCTCATTTCATTTCATATTTTGGTCTGTTCAATTAGCATTATTGCTTTGTACGAAGGTGGCTAAAGACAATGTTATCATACGCTTATTATATATGAATAATATATAGTTTAAAATGTCAGACAGTTATTCATCTTGTAGTCAAGACCGAAATGGGCTATCTATAGTAAATGAATCATATTTAATAATTCTTTCTGAAAAATACAAAATCGTCAAAAAACAAAATAGTATGATGTGCATTATTAATAATTGAATCAAAATAGTCCATAATCTCGATAAAAGATAACATTAGTTATTTTTACTCGTTTCCATTTTTTAAACCCAATTTATTTAAATGCTTTTATCTTGTTAGAAACTGTCATAAAAACTTAATCGATCGAACAAAAATACTAACATTTGATTATAAATGTCCAATTATTGAAAAATATCAGTTCCGTGATCAATAAATGCTAACCATCAAACACTTATCCGAAACAGTTTTATTTTTGTAAGTAAGATGTCCAATTAGTTCATCTCTCGATCCTAAAATCAATGCCGACAATCAATTTATCACTACTAATCCGCCAGTAATATGTGACTGCATGACTATTTAAACGTCTGTACGAACTTGGCAACATAATAGCAAGTATCATATGGAGCTTAAGCTATTTAAATTCAAGTTGTCCGTCTGCGACGGATGATAATAACAATACATATGGATAGAAGCGAGGAAATCATAGTTTATCTTATGCATGATCTTTGAGCCAATGAATAAAAGCATAACATAATTACCTTCTCCTTTCCGGTCCGTCTACCCAAATCAGTCATATCAACCTCATTAGGAATGGTCAGTGTTTGTTCTGTTTTAAAGAGACACGATCATCGTTACAAATACTTCTTCTGGGTCAACAGCATGATTTTATTAAACTTGAATTCGGCTCATTTATACCAACACTAATATCGATATACCAGCTGTTTACTGGACGATGTACAAGTATCTCCGTGGGCCGGAAGTAATAAAATTCCGAAATGATAGTGTAGCGGCACATGTCACTCTCTGGTTCGAACAGACTAAATTTCAGACTTTGGGCGTTTAAAGTTTAGCATGTTATCCCGAGCCTAGAAAAAACGAAAGAAAAAAATATATAATTAGTATTGTGTCGTGATATATTTCATTCTTTAATCCTTGCCCTATTTTGCTATCCTGCCCAAATGCATGAGATGTTTTCTGCATTAGCTGGTGAAATTGATATTTTGCAGCCAGTGCGCCATCCCCCATTTTACATATCCTTTAATATTGTAGACATTGTGTTTCGCAAGTCTATATCCTGGTGGATTATCGTCGTTCACATCGATAAAAAGAAACCTGGCTCACTAAGTTAGATGAGTCTCTTAAAACTTCATGTATCGCAACCCAGTTCACGGATGTACAAGCCATAAATTGTGTATGTCTGAAGAGTTGATTAGGGCAGTCTATTGAATACTAACGCCAATATTTGGGTAAAGATATGTATTTGATCATTCATAGGCCACGAAAAGTTGATTAGACCAACATATTATGTAAGTCTAGTTCTCTATGATATATTGACATAACATTTTAAGGAGACACTATATCAAAATAAAATCTAAATATACGCACATTTAAACCACCGAATAAAGACTTTTCCAGCGATTGTGGCAAGCCGAAATCGTAACAGATGCTATCTGTGTGTATTCCTACACTTACTTTGATCCTAGAAATGTATACCAAGATTGTGCGACCATTATGTAGGATATACATTGCGGATAGAGAACGGGTTGATTCAACATTCTGCTTGGCATACAAATATCATGTATGTCATCACGTTCGCGGAAGTCGACTACTTTCGATAATATTTCAGAACTCTTTGTGTCCAGGTCTCTTGATTCAATTCTAAATAAAGGACATATTTTTTTTCTTAAAAATTGATACTCGGTACACTTTGTAATTGAATACTGATAGGCCGAAAGCCACCGTGGCTCAGTGTGCACAGCACTGGTTCACTAACCATGGTGGGGTTCCGGCGTCTCCTCGGGTGTTGGCCAATAGTTCCGCGAAATGTAACATCTTGGCTTCCTCTCGGAGGAGTTGAAGACCGAGGTGCACCTGTAAACTTGTTGACGAACATATAAAATAATCCATGACGGAAATTGGGTGACCGGGCAACCGTTCCTTTATGGCACACTGTCCGAGTTTTTTTCCGGGTTGTTGCAGACAAACTCCAATGTGCTTGTGGTAGCTTAGGAGATCATACGTGCCCCAGTATCACTAGCGAATGCGGAATGTAATAGCTGCTTTCGTTAATTATATATTCTCACAAAAGTATTTATCGGGTAATTATTTCCAATAAACGCATGACATATTTTATGGGTAGACATAAAGTAGAGACACCCATTCTTACTATTACAATACTGGATTCCCTGAAAAATACACATGGGGCGGCCACAGGACAAAACTGTGAGCGTGTCACTAACTTCAGTGGCGTAAGGAGCGCTTCTTATGGGTTTTGAGAACAGCTGAGAGAACATTGAAAGACAGTGGCTTCAATACCAGGGGTGGATCCAGAATGGGGGTTTGGGGGTCGCCCCCCTGATCAGCTACATAAAGAAAAAATAATGCCTTGCATCAATGGAATGACATCAGAAAGTGATCCTATCAGTATAAAAAATGATTTCTCTGTTTAAAAAGTTCAATCTGTATGTATGCCTATGTAATTTAGAGACGATGATGGCAGATATCCGGGACAGAAACCTGGCAAACCTGGATCCGCCCTTGAATACATATGGTAAATTGCCAGTGACTAACGACAAATACAAACTAAAAATGGATTCTCCCTAAATCAAGTCGCGTGCCAACAAGACAGCTTAATATAGATTACAGTGTTTCTAGAGGAATTTTAAGCAAACCTTTGGTGTATAAATCTGCTTTTCAATAAGTTTTTAGTCCAAATATATTATTAAATCTCACAGTTTATATGCTGAAAGGCATCTTTAAAATGTGGGGATTGTCAGCAAAGCTTCTCTTAAGGTACATAATGTTATTGATAGTTTGAATACATTAATCAATCGAAAATTTAGTGTCCAGAATCTTCGACTGTTGGTGAAATATATCTTTAAGGGTTTTATAAGTACTATTATAGTACCAGAATTATGACACTATTAAAATATTTGAAGTGCTAGTGACATCATCACATTTAAGTGTTAATTGCTTTAAGAATTCAGGAATCTCGAATCGACCACATACCGGGTGATTAATGTACATTTATTGTTTTTATTGATCAGTAATTCATAACTTGGTGCGAATGTTTTTTTAGTGATGAAATATGGTAATATAAAACTCCAAGGGTCAAAATAAAGCCTTTGCAACTGCTTTACAATAAATTAACATACATTGACATATTTTTTGGTATTAAAGATGCATTCCCACGTACAAACTGAGCGATTTGATGATATATTTTGACTAAAAACATATGCAAACTAATTAATCTTCATTTTGCTTCACATCCTTTTCAAAGCATTGTAATTGCCAAGGAATACCCTACTATAATAATCGATCAAAAGAGGTCATGTTGGTGTCACGCGACTTACCCCTCACCGTATCTATAGCAAAGGTGGCGAAGTCGTCAGAGAATTCATTGCATACACAAGACGATGATGTATGTAATCGCTGATTATTTATTACAAATATCGAACCCCATTTAAATTCTTGGATTATCCACTACCCGTGTCTTTTCTCTCAGGAAGTGTTGTACGTCTAACTCTTCAATATGTACACAAAGCGCTCAATGTTCGCGCGCGCAGGTATTCATAATGGTCGGGCTATCGAAAAGGGAAACCTTACATTTTTGTCCTGTATACGCTCCATGGGTGTTTTTCAGGGAATCCAGTGTATTTTTTTTAGTAAGATTGGATATCTCTCCTTTTTATATACCAAAATTGTTATACTTTTATTAGGCAATAAGTACCCGATAAAAACAAACTTTTCCGGGAACCTATCTTTATGGAAACAATTTGATTTCTGGGATGTTCAGGGACAGAATACCAATAGTGCAGTTACTGGTCCATGAAGGGTAGCATATTGCCACGCTTTCCGGAAAATCTGATTACTTTGAATTATTTTCATAGTCCATTTATAGGCGGAGTATTTAATCTCAAACGTGGCCCCAATTAAGTTGCAAAAGAAACCGATGCAATTGGGTTCATTCATACTAATATTACAAATCAAACTGTTTATCCCAAAGAATGGGGTTATCCCTATATATAACCAACTACTATATCGTTAAGATATGGCTTTCACTATAATATTTATCTCAGAAGGTTGGTTTTCTCTCGTGATGCGTACAAAAATAATCCCCTAAGACCAAATTTGCAGAACCAAATATTTGATTGTCTGTGAATCCATTTGTATTCAGGACACCTACTTCACACAAAATCATTTCAAAGCTGTAGCACTTTCTCTTCTAACAATAAGTTGTTAATTAGAATTTCCAATTACACGGAAGCGTTCTTATAGATGTAAAATACCCGACCAAAATACCGTGTGTTGAATTATATGATAATTTAAGGTCTTCCATGTAATACGGAAATTTAAATGCCATATCTTTGCTCAGCCTGAAACATATTAGTTTGCATTTTGTAGCTGTAAAATATTCATTTGATATATTTATTTCTAATTATTAAAGTAATCAAGTAATGTAAAATTCCAAACATGTTATAACATCTTATCTTTCCTCTCCATGTTTAGGGACATGCTGAAAGGAGTGAGGAAGTTTCAGCGGTGCAGAAATAGTTAATGTTCTTGCATAGTCTGAAGTCCCCTCTGGGTCAAGCATTTGCGTCGCTTTTTGATGCATTTTTAAGGTAGTCGCACATAAAATATGTACTAAGCTAGAAACACCAAGATTAACCCTGAAGAGCACCATTTACAGTCAGTTACAGAGTCGGAAGCCCTCGAGGAGCAAGGATTACCCCCGGCTCCAAGATAGAACCCGGAACTTTAATGATAGCGCCCCCCCCCGCACCTTTAGTTTTTATTACATGTAAAACGTACAAAATATTGTGCCAATTAGGTACAATGCTACATTTTAGAAGTAGTTATTAGGGCTGTCTGATTCTGCAACCCTTTAGGAACATATAAGTTGTTCAAAATACAATTGATTGCCATGTCTGGGAAGTTATTTTGATTTAATTCACAAAATAACACAATTATTTTTTTTCCATTCACATGTTTTTGGTGCCGTTGGGATTTCGAAACATTGTCCTGTCATAGTAATCCAACAAATTGCTGGAAAAGATGCTTATTATTAGTTGAAACAAAACCTTACGTTTTTATATAGAAAGTAGTAAATGAAATCACTGTATTGACATTTAGAATAGTGCCGTATACACTCGAGAACATGCAATCGCACGAAATTATATTCTATATTCGCAATTGACAGTCGCGTAAAATAAGATTTCGGCTACACCGCCCGCGCCAGTGTTACACTAGAAATGTCTCGACTAACAATGAAAGTAAAGCATATCTGTTGTTGTAATTACGTCATGATTTTACTCACACTACCTGCAGAACTATGAAGGAACAGAATTCTGCGTCACTCAATTTCAATTTTGGACTTGACGGGCTAGCAAAGGGGCTTAACGTAGCAACGTTTTGCTTGCACAATAGTGATATCGTTTCGATAGTGGACCCGCCCTCTAATATTTGGCGGCAACATATAATCTCGAACGCACAGACTACATAAATTTCACTCGGCTAATCTCGACAGATTCCGTAAACTACATCTAGTCTAGGATGTATGACAGTAAGTGATATGTACCTACGCCCATACATTTGCGATGCGGCTACCGGTTTACTTTAACAGGAAAACTTGACGCTATTACACAAATTGGGAACCTATTCGGCTAGCGACCTATTCGACCGATCGAGCTGCAACCTGTTCGTTGGAAACCTATTTAGAGTAAAGACAACAGTCTCTATTTATCAACCAATAAAATCCAACGTTATGTCTATCAAATGAAAGTAGAATATATTATTTTTTATCCATTCCTTCAGCTCAGAATAGAAGTGTAATTTCGTCATTATCTTACAGCTGGATCGGTCGAATAGGTCGCTAGCCAAATAGGTCGCCAACTTGTGTTTGGAATGGGCGCAGCCATGTTTCATCCGGGACCTTTAAAGTAGTTCCAATATGGCGGAATTCATCATACAGCCGAGTTTAGATTGTCCGAAATCTTCCGAGGTTTGCCGAGTGCATAAATTTTAGTCATGAATCATTTTATAATCTGAACAGATTGGTCGTTTTCCAGGGAAATAACTCCACTTAACGAAAATGTTCTTTATTTGAATTTTAGTTAAATGCCTTTTGCATCTAATTCAGGTTTAAATCCGTTTACAAATTTAATGAAATAGCTTCTACATGTAAAACAATAAAATAAAAAAAAAAATCTCAACAACAAAGTAACGAAATTCAAAAAAAAAACAAAACGATTCGGTGATAGCGATAGACGGGGGCTTCGAAAAAGCCCATCCAAACCGGTATTTATTTGAAACTACCCCGGAATAGGATGCATTCTGATATCCTAAAGTGTAGAAAATTGATAGAGGGCTTACGATAATGGACAAAATTACAAAACCGAGTTCATGTTCTCAACTTTAAACCGACAGAGGAGCTGAACTCCATGCCCAGTCTCGAAAAACATGGCCAAAATCGACAACGACGTCAGTAACAATAAAAACAAACGAGTACATGGTTCACAAACACGAATAAGCCATTCTTATTCTGGCTAGAATTTTTTTTATCGGAAAATAAAAGATGTCTCTTTTTAATTTGCATTCAAAACAGACAAACCCACAGACGCCATAAAATAATTTTGTTTGTGTGGATTACCTTTGAGATCCCCCAGCTTTATAAGTATGTATAGAAATGGTTCTTTATAATTTCATTTATAGAATTCATTTAACGTATTTCGGTCTAGCAATCGAAGTGGTCGCCTTTTTTATGGTAGATACTTCCCGGACTTTCACAGACACATTTAATTTTCATAGGGAGTTCTTTGAAGTGGAAAACGAAGCTTGAGAGTGATTCCGCCTTATTATGAAAGAGACCATAACGACAATTTCTCTATAGTTATAATCTATGGTTTTTGATGCTAGATGTTATTAGTAAGCTCACTGGTTTTAACTGGCTAAATCATAATGACATCACATCCACCAACCTTTAATCGCATCAGTGGTTTCACGTAGAATCGAGTCGGTGTAAATCTGATTTGTAGAAATTCTTTCCTCGGTGGCTAGCGATGTAATAACTGTTACTATTTTAGTGTTATGTGTAAAGAGAGACGAATAATGTTCCGTGATGGACGTAACTCTAGGATGACCTATTCCATGCTCATATACGGATTAAGACATATAATTTACCCGCAATCACTACATTACAGACATCTATGATATATAAGACGCAATTTCCCTATGCGTTTTTATATAAATCCCATCACACACCCCCACCCCAATGTATAATTAAATATTGTTTTAAATTTTGTGGAAAATCGATTTATTAATGTAACTCAATAAATGAGCTATATAGGCTAAAGAAAGCGGGTAAGGTTGGTTTGCTTCGGATGAGCTCTCGGTAGATTAAATGAGCAAAATTGCTAATATTTGGAACTTAATATAGAAATTGACACAAATGGGACATATAATCCCAATGTATATAACCTGATTTACGTTCAATCATTTCCGTTTTTCTTTTCAAATCATGTATGGTAGACGGACAAGGCGTCTGGTAATCCAAGTCTACAATGATAGTATTTATTGCGCATGACATGTGGAGTATGTCTTACCTCGTTCTTCGAGTCCCTTATTACAAATATTGCGCTGAAACCCATTCTGTCTTAAATATTGGATATCAGCTAACTTTTTCGCGGTAAGATCACAACATCAAGGTTGATTTAAATAGACAAATAATTAGTGTTTACAATGTCGAAGACTTTGGATGATATTGAGTTAAAGATTTACCCAAGTACCATGAGGAGACATTGGCACCGACATGAGCAAGAGCACTGGTGAAATTAGCCTCTTTTATATTACTTTATCGTTGAGTATGTTTGTTAACCGGTAGTTGTCAGACAAAATACGCCCACATTTTGCAAGGGATGGACAGAGAACAAGTTTTGTTTTTTTTTGTACAATCAACGGCCTTAATCCAAGAAGTTGCGATTCGCTATGCGCGAACATCGAAAGGAAACGATATCTTTGTAAATGTACATGCATTTTAAGTTTCACTAAAATCGAATAAAAACTGTGACTTTTCTAAGGTCCACAACATTGGTATTACATACTTTTACCTTATTTTCGTACAAATAGCAGACATTTTGTCAAGCAGTTTCCGTCCGATTTCTGCGAGATTCGAACTCAACCATCACTAGTGCGTAACGGTGATATATTTAAACAGTTTAAAAGTTACAATCCGATAAGCACAGATATCGAAAGGAATCAAGATATTTGAGATATATTATACACATACATGTTAAGTTTAATCAAAATCGGATACAAAGTGTGACCACAAGCTAAACACGTGATTATTCCTACAATCAAGGGTCATAACCCATGAGTTACGGTACAATACATACAATTGTCTACAGGAATTGCGATATTTGAGAGATACACCTATATTTCAAGTTTCACTAAAAATGGATAAAATTTTGACATTTCGAGTGCTCAAAAGCAAAACGTGAACGGACGGACAGGGGCGACGACAATTTACGTTCACATGAAAATGTGGACGTAGGTAAATGGTTTTGTCTCTACTTACTCACATGAACTTAACACATTACAGGTGTCTCACTGGTCCCGTTAGCAAAGTTACGCGGCTTCTTGGGCATGGTGAAGCCTCATTTCAATACTGAATTAAGTACAGGATCACGAGTAACCACCCAGTCCTACGATTAAGAGGTCCGCGCTGCAAACTGTAGATTACTATCAGGGGGCTATATAAACGGATCCGTCTCAACCTCGTGGGTTTCCTCCGGGCACCCCGGTTTCCTCCCACAGAAAAGACGCTTGCACTAAGAAGATAATGAAAATGAAAAATAAGACTTGTCTGCGATATCACCTTCGGTGGAAGCGGACGTTAAACACCAAGAACAACAACACCGTCTGACCGTTAGTGTATTAGATTCTTGGGTGAGTTCGTTGATGATAATGTTGTGTTGCGGCTAAACAAAGATAAGCAATTTCATTGACCGAAACTTTGGGACGCAATATCACTGGGGAATCTAATTATAAACTTTTTGAAGAGTTTCCATGAACCAACACTTAGACCTAGTTTGATGATAAACATTTTGCCTAGGTTATGTCGACATGATACAGAATATGATTGATTAGCCAATTACATCTACCGTACACTTAAAATTAGACATAATAGCTAACTGATGCCCATATTGCACTCCTTGTACGGCAGTGTCTTCATTTCCCTGCATTACCAACTGCATGTATATATTTTAAATTTAATTTACCGAAGATTAAAAACCTGCTGGTTATAGTTTTTCATTAGGTTAAACGCCATTACGAGAGTAATTTATTTTATATTAAAGGACATTACTTCATTGTTCAGGAATGGAACCAGAAATGTCGCTCACTGAGTGGGCTACTTATATGTCTACTAATTCGCATTAACCTTTTTAATACAATTAGAAATAATCATTAATTAATAACAATGTATTCATATATTTTATTATGTACATTAAACAAACATTTACACTGATTAAATTAGTCCGGTGTTTAACGCAAAATACCAAATAAATTAAGGGTTTTGCATAATTTAAGTATAATCTCATAAAATTGGTCCGTGTTTACATAGACGGGTGTGTTATTATTATTCATTGTTATCCATGACAATGACCGTTCATTAAAGTTACATTATGGGAGATAAGATAAAGAGATGGCAGTTCTCACTACAATAGTTACAAACTAGATAGTGTAAAGATAATTTGCTGAAAATTTCAAACAAATTGATTCACTATTAGCCGAGAAAAAAGCTTTTGAAATATTCATAGCCTCTGTCATCATTACTCAAATCATTAATATAAACAGCATAGTCTCGATTATCCACTTGATTGATTTAATTATCAACCGCCATTAAGCGGCATATACGATTTTAATCTGCCAACATCGAAGGCTAGTCTTGTCATCAAGAGTTTATTATGGTCTGGATATGTTAATTAATGTCTAATTGATTATTTAAAGAAAGACCTGTAAAAATCAGATTTTGCTCTTGCATAATGCTATTTTAAGTCTCCTGGGGTTAGAACCCTTTGCATTCTTCATTCACATTATTCAAAAATAATATGTGTTTCATTCCAACTTTCTGGAATATTTTCAGATGTCTTATTTATAATTTAAAAAGTTAAAATGACTTAAGAGTAGCCTATGGTATGAGTGTTAGTCTTCAGAGGAATGATTCTTGCTGGTAAATCCCCTTGATAAATGTGGAAGTTATCGTCAAAACTGATATGCTTTGTCTATATGTATGCGATTTACCAGTATATTCCAAATTGTCTATATCTTTGGAAGAATCTTTAATTGTTACATGGGTATTTGTGCCGTTTGACAATTTTCCTTCTTTAAATCCACAGCCTGTCGAGTTATCGGCCCTTGGTTTAATAGGTCAGGCATTCTTACTGCTGTTTATATACCGTTATTGATAAAATTGTCACGTTCCATTTAAGAAACCGAAGGAATATAACACTTTCGTCACTGGTGGGTCTGTTTCGTTGTGAGGCATTCTGTCTTTATATTATGTATTTTTATGAAAATGTATTTGATACCAAGTGCAATAATGTGAATATAGATACAGGATTACATGAGTATTGTTTTAAGAGACTATTGATACCACCGTACGTCGCCATTATATCAATTATCGTGTATGTTTACCTTATAATTACTGTGACTTCTGTATCAACTTCTATAAATCTACATGTGCTATCAATAACTTTCCATATCCTCAAGCCTTTCATTATCTTCTAAGGTATTAACACACACCTTTGTCTTGTGTCATTCTGCGGACACCATGTATCCCGAGGAGGTGACAAACACATTAGTTTAATAATCGATTCTCATATCTTAATGCCGTCGAGTCTGAATGAGTCGTGCCGCAGTTGCTGCATCGTCTATTTACTGGCAGAGCCGACAAGTACTAGATATAGAAACTCGACCTGAGAAATGCTGATATAGCTTAAAGCGTACAAGAAAATCGTAATGCTTGTCGGAAACCATAAACTTGGGATTGTTCAGCTCAGCAGCAATGATTGGTAGTGACCCAAGGGGACAGTTGTTCATTTCGAAATGATATAAAACTGTAGAGGATTGTACAGTGGATTTCAATCGCTTTGCCAGTCCATTTCTCAAGAATATTGCCTGTTGGAACTGTAAATGCTTCCTTATTAGACTGGTAACCGTTTTGTCATTCCACCCCTTAAGAGATACTGCTATTGATTTTCAACTTTTTACACAATAAAGGGTCTTTATTAAAGCAATTTTCGCTTAGATTCTCTCCCCGAGTACCATTTTGTTAGCCATTTTTCATTCTGTGAGAGGTCTCGGACCGAATATAGTCAATTAGATTGAATTGTACACAAAACTTGAGAAAGCCACACAGATTCAATTTGATTAGCCTTTATAAAATAAATACTACTTAAATTCTGGGAGATTCTCTTCGCAACTTTTATAAAGTAAACATTTAGAGGTTTGGTTGGAAGATTCGTCTAATTGACAAAATAAAAGTGGCCCTCTGACAAAATAAGTGACCATTTTATCTTTTCCAAGAAGGTTCTGATGTTTGTAAAAGCAATTTAAAGGAAAACGACGCCTGATAAGAAACTGTGTCAATTTTGAGTTTCCAAAAAGAAAAATTAATGTGGTTATGTGGAAATGTTTTTGAAGACATTTATAGATTTGTTAAAACAGAAAATGGTGGCAAAGTTAAATATTCGGGTTTGCCGCCAGATCGATAAGGCTACGGCGGCGTTTTGGCTCATTTCATGCGTTTATGTACAGAACCGCTTTCGTCCACTTTGATTTAATCATCCTTATTTAAGAAGATAGTGGGGGTTAAAACAAAGAATTAAGTGTAAAAAAAAGTTATGTTTCGAAAAGAATGAGGTCTCATGGGTATTTTTAGCGGGAACTGTTTGAAATTGAAGTAGTTTCACAGTTTTGATAAAGAAGGAAAAAGTGGCGATAAAACTGTTGTCGATTTATTATCAAGAGTAAAGTTTTTCATGTCGTAAATTGTATATTTCGAATGCATAATAATGCTTTTTGCTTCCAGTTTGTTCAATGAGTTATTAGTTGGACATGTCTCAGAAATTGTGAAGGAAATAGATTTAATGTAAAGGGCTTTTGCTGATTTAAATCTCATAAATAAAAGGTATAAATAAAAGGTATTATATTGTTTCTGTACTCTTGTCAAGTATCTGTAAAGGATTTTAAAGACGAATAGTGTGAAGGTCTATTTATTATTAAATATAAGAATGATATAAAATCAATTCATCTCCATACACTTTTAACATGGCGTAATTACTTGTCGCTTATGTAGACCAATGCTGATACCGTTCGCTTCCTGACTGAAAGTGATGATCTTTATGGAGCCTTCTCTCCCATTTTGATAACTTACTTACCTTGCTTTTTGAGCATCCAAACCTGTAATTAACAACGTTGGCGTTAAAATGAATATATTATGTTTATTTGAGTTGAAATGGGGTTTAACTATTGAAGACAGACAAACACCAGGCAGTGGTCTACGAGGGGAAATTTACTAAGACAGTCGCGCTTTGACCTACTCAATCTGTCAAGTGTTCTTTAATGTACAGATAACGTGTTCATGGGACTTCGATTTTTCATCATTATTTGAAGCATAATCATTGTTTTATTCGATTAACGCACGACCATTGCCACGTAAGAATTGCTTACCTACGTGCATTTTGATGTCTTAGACGTAAGTCAAAATTATAGGGTATTATTTTAGGAGGACACGCCACATAGATATTCTTGCAAAATACATTTATCGCAATCTGAGAGTTGTATAGGGTTGTTTGAGTACTTGTCTTTTTATGAAAAGAAATTGAAGATTAGGCTAATTCTGCAATTTTTCTTTTCTCGTTAAAAACGTATTAAATCTACATTATCCACGACATGCCGATTGAAAATAAACCACACAGTGGGCCTCTCTTTGTATTATCAGATTTAGACTAATTAGTACTTAAATCTTATCGAAATATCAAAGCTCGGTGACGTGTTGTATCTGGTAGAACATCTGAACGTATTTCGTTGACCTTCAGCTCTAATCATTGCTAAATAGAAACAGTCGATATCGAAGGAATTTCTGTTCTTAATGCAGCCATCAATTTCTAACCTTCTATGTATTCTGTTATCAATTCTATTCATTCACCAGTTGTACAACCGATGTCACAGCTACCTTCGGGAGTTTCATCCCACGACTTGCGTAATCTATGATTATGGTATCCTTATAAACTTTACTCTGGGTTGCATGGTGTCCTTCATGTAAGTTCTGCGTGCAAGCGGAATAATTAGATAAAGAATTGCTATTATTCATAGTTTCCATCTTATTTAGCTGTGTTAAGTAGACGTTGAATAAAATCACAGTCCATGTGATTACGTTCGTGATGTTACTGTACAGGGTATCTTTGATAGTTAAAATAACCGATCAGCAATGACAACCACATTTCATGTAAGAGATCCGTGTTGTTGCAGACAAAATCGTTTCTGAATTTTGTTTCGTTTCAAGTCGACTAGGTAAGTGTAAGTGGGCCTTTAAACGCAGAAATTTGGAGTTAATTTGATTTCCTAAGAGAGTTCATCACAACCTGTATTAGACAAGAACATCGATACTTAATAACACGAATGATAAATATTTTATTTGGTAGAAAGAAGATCAAAAGGATATATTATGTATAACAACTATATGAAATTCTACCAACGGATTGACAACTTATAATGTTGTGTTCTCTTGAGGGAACGGGGGTGTATAATGTTTGGTTATGGGAAGGCATTAGCTACATTTTGTTATGTATGTTTAAATAACAAATCAGTACGGGTATATTTCGATAATTACTAGACAATTAAAGTCGATGTAAAGTGTTAGTATAGATTCACATTTTGTGCATGGGCGAAGGAAATGAAATTTGGTCTTACGTTCTACATTATGGTTTATAATCATGAAAGGTAAACGCCATACAATGTGTTATAATATGGGAAATTTTACCCGGGCAGTGGAACTACGACCTATTCATAATCTCTTATCTCAAATTCCAACGGTTCGTTTGCGTGCACACCTACAATGTGTATATGGGACCACGGTTTTCTGTCGGATCAGAACGATTATATCTTGGTCCTTATCTGGTGGCCCTACTGACCTGGGTGGAAGACACCAGAGGATCATAGGCAAATGATGCATTACGTCGGCGATTAGTCATGCCGCCAAAATGAAACAGATGAACTTAAAACAGCTGGTAAAATTTGTCAAGAGTTTACAGAAATTGAAGCCTAGTCTTTCCCACAAAACATGACAGCTTTTTACACTAATATAAAGACAAAATACATTAACTCAACGGACGTAGCCACCTCTTTTATTTACCTCTATTCTGAAACATTCTAAATATATACGATACAAATCGAATCGATCAGGGTAAATCTGTGGACCAATTTATGTGTTATCCCTAGACTGTTAAATCTCAAGGGAGTTGATATAAATGAATACAAAGTTACCAGTGTTAAGGAAATGTTCATTTTACGATCGCGAAAATCATAAACACACTGTTACAAGTATACAGCATGGTGTAAATCAAACATGTCTTGATTTATTGATGTTATGTGATGGTGGGACCACGAGTTGTTTCGTTTGATTAGAAATCCAACTTGTGGAGTCATCAGGGTCAGCAAAAATCCGCATACACCAGAGACATGAATATAGAATTTGATATTTATTATGGATAAGAGGGTAATTGAGTCAATTTATGTCAGAGCTGATGTCTAGAAGACGTTGTTGTGTAAGCAGGCTAATATGTTGGCACCCACGGTGGTTTTATGAAGTGTGTCGAAACATGCATTCGATGAATAGAGCACAATTTGGAAGTGAAATTAGTTGGTGACGATCAACAAAGTTTGAAAGGGCTACAAGAAAATCTGTTTGCATTTTTCAGTATGTGTTTTATAAGTCTATGTAATATCATGATGTAAATTATAAATAGAATACATAGTAAATCGTTATTGCTGGAAATGCGGTCTGTCTGTGAACTAGAATTACATGGATTCTAATATCCTGTTTTTGTTTACTAATTGAAGTCATGATGCTATTTATGCGCATGAATAAATCAAGGATGTGTATGTATGACTGAAAATCGTTCTCGAAATATTGGTATTTTGTGTTAAAGTAATTCATTTTATAAGTTGAATCGGTTCGTCTTCTGTCTTTCGTTATAATAATCACTGAAAAATATAGTTGAACATGCTGCTTAAATGACATATTATATCTAATTATTTACTTTCTACGGTATATTTGTTTTATTTGAGGAGTTCATATTGGGTGTTATGCTTGTGTATAGTAAGAGATATGTAAATATGTTCGAACATTTTTAACACATTGTATGTTACATATAAAAAGAGGATTAGATAGAAAAATCATTCTTATGAGTATTAATAAATAATTTTAAGACATTATAAACATTCCTCCATATTATCGCAGAAATATATCAAATAATTCCTAAAAGGTATAGGTTAATGACGTTGATCATGGCCAACACAGCATCGTTTATCGTGTTATTAAAGCGGATGATAAATACAAACTGTAATGAAAAATATTCAGTTATGTATATAAATACACGACGGCTACTTTACATTAAGTTACGCTTCGGCTTAGTTGTGCAAGTTTTGGTACCGTTGGGGCTTTCACACTTATTTTGAGATTTATACAAAGAATGGTGGCATCTGTTGGATATCAGGATTTACCAAGAAATACCATGTAAGGAGATATGTGCTAAAATTGTTATCAACATATTACCGCATATCTCCACATCTATTTGGACAATTAGAAGATTATTAATGGTATATGCCATTTCTTCTGTTGACATGTCGTGAAAAACCAAATGGATATAATTTGATGTCTGTCTTGTGGTCGAAAATCATTATTGGTGTTTTAAACGTAAAATTAATGTTGATGTAATCGAGGGTTTCTGTCTGTAATCGTGACGAAATACCAGTTTTAATCATTGGGCATACAACCGAAATTCAGATTAAGGAAGTACATTGATGTCATAGAAATGATAAGAAAACTGCTGAAGCTGTACAACTTTATTATGGGTTGGTAAAGAATAAATCCCTTAAGATCCTCGAATGGATTCAGTAAATGTGCGTGTTTAATACTCACTGTTATAGTTTGTTTGAGTTAGAAAAGATAGGATTGATGAAAAAGTAAACTTAATTTATTTTTGTGATGTGAAGATATTCTCTTGAGTGCTTTCAAGACATGCTGCAAATTGGAAAAATTCGCGGTTGGAAAAGTATGTAAGGAAATGACTTTTTATGGATCGAAGAAGGTGATATATTGACATTAGTTTATTTTTAGTAAATCCTCGTACCTCGTGAAACGCCCTATTGACGGAATCATGACAGGTACGTAACATTAAACGAATATTTTATAAGTACATCAGCGCTTTCTTTTAAACTATGTCCTAAGAAGCAATGCTTTTGATAGTCTGCTATTTAATGTATAACCCAATTACACACGGATAACCAGTCTTTACAAACGATTGTGTAGTCTTATGCTTAAGCTCATTCATGGATTGCATGCAATGGATGACACTTGCATTAGCCCGCAATTTAAATGCGAGACCCTTTTCTCTCCAAACCTACGTCTCTAGACGAGCCTTATTGTAAATCGCAGACACAGGAACATGCTGCTGTTGGCCATTTTGTAATGATGTGATTTTATTGGAATTGTTAGATTGTTCACTTCAGCTGTAATTTTATTTCCTGTCTAAATATCCACGTGGTTCCAATGTTTCCTTTCTAAAATCACGTGATTTGATTTCCAGTCTAATCGCTATTCCCAGTGATGGCTTTGAGCTAGGCTTTAGGCATCTGAACCCGACACTAGTCAGTATTGGCGTGTGTAATCAAATAGCAGGAACTAGATTGACTTTATAATTTCCATGTCCTCGACTCCATGTTGTTGACCAGTTTCTGTGCGGGTCATGACCACGTGATGAAACCATAAGGAGACTTTTCGATTATAATGATGATTGCGTTGATCATTTTCCGCTGTGGGATCGTGATTAAAACGCGAAACCTTTATAGATTTCGCCATATTCTTTAGTCTCGATATGGTCAATTAAAATAGTTAAGCACACTGCACAATAATTTCTAAGTGCTGTAAGTGTTTCAATGGCCAATAACGGTGGATATTTGCAGCATAACTATCTCATTGTCTAAATGGTAATGGGAATGGGCTCGGGTTTGTATTGATTGCCGCTCTTTCAATAAGCAGCAATTATCAAACACTGCATGGATATGAACTTTAACCTGTGAGCACGTGAACAAAGACAGAAGGGCCCATAATGAATATAACAACCATTTGTAATTTGCGATGAATGGATTATAATTGTGGTTGACTGTACGTCAGTAGACTTAATAAAGCTTGCGAATATGATGGTGTTTCGAGATTCATCGGAGGATTTGTGATATTATGATTCAAAGTGATATTTATGTTCAGCCAATGTTGATGTTAATTCTGTAAGAGAGACAGAGACTTTAGTCACATCACGATTAGTGGCTTCCTCTTTCTTGTATTGGAATAATGATATAACTTATCACGGATTCGTTCTAATGCGACGGCATTAAGGTAAACATTTTTGTAATTGGAATTACATTGTCGATAATTTTAAATCTACCGGTGCGTCCAGGTAGGTGAGGACTTTTTTAAATCACGTTGTCAGAGATAGGTGCCGATTTGATCGTTATCATGCTC
Organism: Patella caerulea; assembly: GCA_036850965.1. Taxonomy (NCBI): domain Eukaryota; kingdom Metazoa; phylum Mollusca; class Gastropoda; family Patellidae; genus Patella; species Patella caerulea. Next base: position 19,549,121 of record JAZGQO010000021.1, read on the forward strand.
ATGTTGAATACTAGTTGCTTTGGAATTTTGTTCTCTTTTACGGGAGTAGTCATTAAGTTAATTGAAGTGAAATGTAGTCAAACGTCCTACGTTACTGCACCAACCGGCAAAGGAAAATGGTCATGCGCCATGCAGTTTTCTATAAAGGAAATTATGCACGGAAAGAGGTTGTGGCCTATGCCTATTTCGGATTGTCCAACGTGCAAGTCAGTGTTGTCATGGGACCTCGGTTTTTCGTCCAATCCGAAAGGTGAAAGGGATTTATGTCCCCCTCCCGACGCCAGGACAGTGGGTCTAACAAGGAACAACGTGTAATCGTTTGGATGGAAAGAGAAAACGAGGTCCTGTGTACAAAATGATTGGCGTGCACGTAAAATTTGCCTCATAGCACAATGTATAGCGTATATACGTCTTCATTAGCCCAGTACGTGCAAAGTAGTACGTTAAATCTCATTTCATTAGCCCAGTACGTGCAAAGTAGTACGTTAAATCTCATTTCATTAGCCCAGTACGTGCAAAGTAGTACGTTAAATCTCATTTCATTAGCCCAGTACGTGCAAAGTAGTACGTTAAATCTCATTTCGTATTATTTTGCACTGAAGAAATTATTTAGTATACATACTTTATATTTAGCGTATTGTATTGCTGAATAGGCATATACTTTGATACTTCATTCTAGGTCAAATTAGACTATATTTCACTTGTAGGATATAATAGGTTACCGAGACTTGCATCTAAGTTTGTTCATATGCCAGATTTCCACATCTAATTGGCAGTGAGGACACTTAAATTGGTAGAAATCTTCTAATGAACACATGTATGAAATAAACTATCGATCATAACGAGCAATCACATTCTCCAGTGAATGTAAAAAGTTGGATTCGAGGTTTCGATAATAGTAATCATACTCTGTCACTATGATAACGTGTACGTTGGTGGTTACAGAGATACCAGCATTCGTTACATATATTTGCGATGATAGAAGACATTTCGTACTTATGAAAGTTTAAACTGACATTATGTAAAAGCTAAATCTGCCATTTACAAGTCTTTCTTTGGGCCTTTAAATGTTATAGAAATATTAGTTAGACATTATTAATACGAACAAGACCCATAATCAATTCTCAGTGCCATCGTATCGCTGCGCTTTTAAGTTAATTAGAACGGTTAATTTTAAAATGTAGAAGCGAGGCTAATAACTCAAATGCACACATCCTGTCGAAACTACAATCATTAATAACTTCGCTCCAAATATAGTAATTTCAATATATTCATTTTGCATAAAAATATAGTGAGAACGGCCAGCTATATCTTAATCTTACGTAACGACAATTTAATTTGATAGTAAAAACACGAAATGAAATGAAATGGGGATTAACGTCCTACTCTTTTGCATCTAACCTGGACTAATGGAAGACGGGCATTCGACATACAGTGTGCTATGAGGGAAATTTTGTCCGGGCAGCTCTTATGCCAAGGGATCTTTTACGTACACGGGACCTCGGTTTTTCGTCCCATCCGAACGACTAGGTAGCTGTCCTTGTCAGACCCTCCTTCTGCATCACTGACAAGGGGGAATCATAAAACAAATTCCGATGTTTCGTAAAAATAAGAACTAGAAGCCCTGAAATACATAGAATTGCACTTATTTGGTGGTTATTTCAATAATTTGCTTGCGCGTAGGTAAGGTGGCTTTAGCAGTGGGAGGAAATCTGAGTACCCGGAGAAAACCCACGAGGTTGGACAGGAGACCCTACTCCTTGCCACGTACAACCGGGGATTTGAAGCCACTCCAGTTGACTCAGCAGGCCGAATGATACTGAGCGCGCACCCTAGAGATAAAACATATCATGAACTTTGTTGAGTTAAATGACTGATGTATCGTCTGGGCAACGGGAATGAAATATGTAGCGATTATTCATCAATTACAAAATACAATTATATATTCACATATCACGTCTTTTGAACCAATATAGATTTCTTAATTCGAATTACATTCAAGTATTTTTGTTTATTAATACGTTTTAGACGTGACAAGACGTAATGGTGTTATGTAATTGAACCGGGCATCAGGTTGCAATTTACATGTACCTAATAAAATATATACACCATGTCATTGCAAGGTTTTAGATATTTAACGGAGAAGAGTCATTGATCTTGTACATTCGGCGTGCACCAAACACGCATATTTAGCTCGGGTGTATTAAGAAGAAGGCATTACACGTCAAATATATTAAACCTAGAAATCATACACAGATATAGAATAGATAAATCATAAGACATGGGTGAAAATTGGATAAATTCATGATATGTCAAAGTGTTCTATTAAGAGGGTTGTGCAAGATATGTACAAAGTCTACGGTTTCCATTTATTCCTCTATATAGTCTCCTTCGGGGTATACAAACTTCTGCCAGTGATGTTGCATGGTGTGGATGCAGGTCAGGAAATAATCTATTTGCCACCTTAAAAAAATTCGTCCACGTCTTACATGGCGTTATCATTACTAGGACCATTACGACTGTCACAGGACGTCAGGAATCTGACAAGTTTCTGATCCGTCTTCAAGAGTTTTGCCACCCTTTGTCATAATATGCGTAACGCTCTCATGAGAGACGACGACAACACTGGCAATTATATCGGGTGGTCAGTCGACGACCATATAGCCGGGTAATGTTTTCGTGATAGGACATGAAGACGCGGGCCATCTTCAAGGCTCTCTCTGTTTCTATTTAATTTCACTATCCACTGCTGCGGAAATCAATCGGCATTATCCCAGAAAGTGGAGACCACGTTGGCATGTATCTGTGTTTGGGGTGTTTTCAGGTGCAGTTACTGGATAACTGCCCTCTGCTCCGATGACAATAATAACATTACATTATAAGGATTAAATAACATTACAGTTGCACTTCTTAGGCTATGATTCATTCCATTGTAATTGTTGATGGCAACAGTTTGTTTTATCCTTGATCTATCCTTTTCAGGCTAAGAACTTTTCAGCCAGCCGTCGTATAACTGCAAAACGTGGACTTTTCTCTCTTAGTAGGTGCAGGAGAACCGCATGGGAAAACCATTAGACAACCGCGTGGGAAATAGGACACATAAAGTATACAAACATTCAAAGAAGGAAACCATATATCAAACGAAGTGAATGGATCCGGGGGCCATCCTATTTCGCGGATTTTTCTGATAAGAAACAAAGCTGTTTTCATTTTTATAACATGCCGCTAGCTTGATCGGATAAAGTGCGAATTGGTATTGTCATGTTTCCTTTTATTAATCAAAAAAATAATTAGGCTTATAGCCTATGGCGTATGCGAGTAGACGTGATGATTTAAAAAAAAACGATTCTTGTAGTTTACGGTAGCTGGTATAGGATTGGCATTTTTTTTTTTTAAAAAAAAGGTACCTCAGATAAATGAAACCTAATTTGAAATATAATGGACTTTATACGTTATTTATGCAATATTTACCAATTCATTTTAAATATTACCAAAAAATAAGACTTAAAGATAAGTACTCTGAGTTATCAAATACACAAAAATTTACATTCACGCTAAGTATTCACGCTACTTGCAGATATAATTGTCTTTTACAAATATACTATGCATTGGAACATTACGTTTATCAAATGACTCTAATAAGACTACTGCCTCAATTACTTATATCGCTGACATTATTAATAAAGATGTCTCTGAAGCTAAGCTAGATACGTTACAAATCGACTGGAATTGGTAGTATGGCCCACATATTTACTTGATTAATGATGACGGAGATGTTAACATTTCACCTACCAACTTAAGTCTTATAATGTATTGAACACCATTAATAACAAATGTTGGACTATAAACTCACTTAACTACATCTAGTCGTTGATATTTGGTCACTGACTTTGTCAGGGAGTCGGAGTAGGGATAACGTCCACTCTACACAAACTAGGTCATTTGGGGACTAAAATGGTTAAATTGTCTTAAGCTGTTGGATGAAACCGGCGGACTCGGAGAAGACCAACTAGGTTGGACAAGCGACCTTACCCCTTGTCACGTGCACACTTGTAATCGAACTACGTGTCCTCGGCCAATCAGTATTTTTATTATTTGCATTAAGAACTTTGAATTCTGTGATAAGGTTCATTACGTATTTTATTTTTTGGTACAGAACGGTCGGTTGGTAGATAATTCATGAAACCAGCAACACCGTAAATGCACATATTAATAAAAACAAATCAGTTTTGGGGTTATCAAGTTTGGTCATTTTTTTTGTCAAATGCTGATAGCAATATATTTATGGCTTAACCTTTTAGTACTGTTTCCTTGCAATGTAAATCGTGACCAGATTGTAAATTTGTCATATTCCCAAGACCTGGATATTTCCTGAAATGAGTAAATTACAAGCCAGGGTCAAGCATTCGTTTGTGATGAGGGATGATGACGCATTCAAAATATTGCCATGATCAATGCTTGGACGAATACAATCGATGTATTTATTTGGCAAGAATTCCATTGATAAACTGTCGTAGAAAGTCTGCCTCCGTTGATTCACGTGATAAATGGAATCAGTGCTACAATTTTTGCAGACATCTTGTTTTGGAATTGCAGCAGAATATAAGAACCGCATGACACGAAGTCCCGTCGATTTCATTTGATCTAGTCGTACGACCAAGGGATTAGAAAACGCCCGAAGGTGGATTGTCATTAATTGAGTCTCTAAATTCGCTTTCCCCTTAGTAATGTAGGGAAAATTCACCTAAATTTGATAGAGGCTTAACTGTAAAAATTGTATTATCTCCTTATGCGCGTTCGTACCGTTATCATTGAGCGAAACTTAATTACTGATCTCTATATCGTTGGAGAATAATGCAGTGGGAACAATACTGGTTGATTAGCCTTTCTTCTATTTGGATTCAAGCATGAAATTTGTTTGGCACCAGTGGACATACTGGCAATTCCAGTAGACTTATTCTATGGCTACGTTTCATATTGTTTCCTCTATAGTCATTTAAAGACATATTGTCTGGAATCTTGTCAATAGTCGGAAATCCATATTGATCCAGTAGTAGCTACATTCAAATGTTTAACCATAAACAGTTCTTGGTGTATGGTGGTGGTACAATTATTATGAATGGAAAAATTAAAGATATAATAAATTGTTTCAACCTCAAACAAAATTTGGAACACAATTTACGTGAGGAAATTACGATGATTTTTCGCACTAAAGGCAATTTAATCCACAATAAATACTAAAGTAGAAAAACATTAAACGGCCTTTTTGAATCGTAAACGTGCTAGTTTACGATTTCCTATCGTGCTTTAATCAAGTATCTGAAGTTTGACAGCTTTGAAAAAAACAAATTTATGTCTCCACAGATGTGAATAGAAATGGAAGATCTTTACACCGGCCTGTTTAACACACCGTTACACCTAAGGTTGCATTGCATGTGGTCTTTTCATTGTGCATAACACGGTGCATTTTGACTGGAATTTGATTGACGCCGTAGATTAAAATCGAATTTTATTAAATCACCGTCCTAAAGATTACATAATTTAATAAATTATAAAAACATATACTTAGAAAAGGGGATCTTCCTGCATTATTGATCTCATTCTTTGGCCAACTTGGCATTTAAAAGAAAACGCTATGAAAGTCGGGAGTTGAACTTAGCCTTGAGTATACGTCATTGTTCAGATATATTTTCCACAGGATTATTGGTCTCACACTTCACAACAATTACAGAAACAGTAAAACGGTACCTAAACATAATTCATATCGTCTAACTAAAATAGATTATAATACGTTAGCATCAATCGATTTAAATACAGCAGTCATAGTATAAAATATGACGTCGCATACTCTTCGTTTATGTTTCTTTTGTGTGCAAAATCAATTGATTTCAATGTCAAACCGGGACTGCTATTATAATTAGGTATTGACAGGTACTTGAAGGGTGATAATTGAATTGATTTATCATAATTCATAGCTGTGTGCAAATTAATTAATTAAATGTACGCGATCCTTTTTCTCCTCTCGTTATTCGACCTTATAATGACAGATAATACTTAATTACTGTTATTGATATCGCATTGACTTGCAGATAAAATGAAAGAAAGTACGTATTTTTATTAATACGAGATTCTCTTTATAATCCCTGTAGGAGGTGGCATAATTGGTTTTCCAGGAAAACGTGTCCGTCCAACCGAGTACGATTATTTCTATTACAAAAGCTTTGTGCCTATGTCCACTACCCTTCTGTCCCTTGTAGTAAGGAATAAGAAACAACAAACCATTTTTCTCCTTGAGGGTCATGGATGGCTTTCCGGGTATCTGAAATACATATTATACTCAATCCGGTAAAACGTTCATGGTGTAAATGATCCTTGGTGATAAGTTCGTGTAGTTCAGCGACTCACAAACTGTAAATGAACACATACAGGGAACCATTACCGATTGCATGACGATTATTTTTCACTTTTTGGTCTAGAATCGAGAAAAAGCTTTGAATTTACATTTTCTGTCAGGTCTTTGTGAAAATTAGTAATTTATTTTAGACGGGTGGATAACCGATTTAAGAGGTTGCACGCCGGAATATCTCGATGAATTTTCTCGGCCAACGCAGAGATCGAACACCGATCTCCAGATAAGCGAACCAACGATTTACTCAATCACTCAGTACAGGTATACCAACGTACACACCAAGGGCAGACCCAATTGTCTTTGTCACACGAATGTTACAGTGGTGTTTATATGGGAAGCCAATTGGTCAATATTCCCCTGTCACTACACCTTAAGTACCACGAAATAATGTTGCAGCTGTATGACGCGATGGATCTAGACACAGTTGAAGCGATACCATATTTACTCTAGTATAGTACATTGGTCCTCACAGACAATTATAGGTTGGAGTGTCCTGGAAGGGATTGGCGGTCACATAATTTGGAGTGGAGAGACGTTAATCGATCAGTAGGCTTAACCCCCATCCCAATTTCTCTATTGGAGTGTATCTGGGCAACGTCTTTTTGCGAATATAAAGGCTTTCTACATTAGATTTATAAAATAACTTTAGTTTGAAACGTCTTGATATGTCAACAGACGTGTAATGGATATTATCACCTAATCCAAGCTAAACCTTTTATGGATCAATGAATTAGTAAATGTATCTGAAACAATGTGGCAAGCCCTAAGCTGGAAGGTATATTCTAAATTTGTTCCTGGAAGACTGTAAAGTGTCTGGATTAGTTAGTAGAAAATGGTTTACGAAGCTTTTCTTGTCGGTTTGGTACGATTCTAAAAACAGCCGCTGATATTTACCCGCTTACTGAAAGTTAATCATCTTAAGCTCCGCATGGATTAACGTCATATCATATGACGCATCGCTTAATTGTATAAACAGTTTTACCACCCAACCATCTCTTCACGGCTTGTCTTGTTACCATCTCAAATTTACCACTTAACAACATTTTGTTGTCGAGATCAAATAACAGCAACTAATCATCGGAGCAGAGCCACTTTCTAACTTGTTTTGACGTCTTATTTACTACGAGTTATCAACGTTACCACAACCTTGTGTGTTTGACACTTACCACTATAAGTATCAGTGTTGCTTATTACTAAGAGGTGTCAAAAGCTATTTAAGGTAAATATGATTAGCTAATTATGTCAAACTACAATAAACGTGCGTGACTAAGGTTAAGTGTTAGTTTGGTGTTATATGAATAGACTGAATAGTTGTTGGGGTTAATTGGGATATTTATAACGCTGAACCGCAAAACTGTGTAAAACATGGAAGGATAGTATCTTTGGGAAGTTCATTTGATGGCGAGGTTACGTAGCTAATCGCTTGACTACCTTTGAGTTTTCGGGTTGTCCCCTTGTAGTTTTGTGATTCCTAATTAATAATTCAAATACATTTTTCGCCTTATTGTTTATCAAACTGTTGTGTCTCGCCATACGGAAGGGCAATATCCTTTGTCGGGTTTTTGGATTTCGTCATTTGATTGCATTGGCTTCTCGGCATTTATGATATTTACCCTTTAATATTATAAACAACAACTTTGTCGCGTGGAACAGGTCACCTCGCACCAGACATTTAATAATTGGCACGACTAGTTTATGGTTGGCTATAATTATTTAGCGACATATGAACTTCCACGTTTGTTCTTTTGATTTCAGGCACTATTTCAATCCCCAGACAGCTAAACAAATAATTTCAAATTTAAACATTTGCTGAAAGCCGTTTAAGTTGACTTCCTTGTCCTAACTTATTCGGAGATTACCAAAGACCAACAACTGTTCCACCTCCTCCGCTGTTTTGGTTGATTGGGCATCATCATATCCAAATCATGACGTGTATCATTATATCCACAGTACCCCAGGATTTAATTAATAGTTACAGACATTACCGAGCAACCCCTATTGAGTATTATATGACAAGCTACATTATTAAGTATCCAACCGTCACCATTTAACCAATAATACTTTTAGAATGAAGCTTACTTATGGGCGCAAACGGATGCAAACTGGGACATAGGCGTAACCGGTATCATTCATGTTAACCAGTTTACCTTGAAGACGATCCATGCCAAATATTAACGAAAAATTAGTATAATGAGTGTTCCATGGTGAACATAATAATGTAGTTTACATGCTGTCATCTTTGTCGTCTATGTAGCCTTTCTTGGTCGACTGGAAAAGGAATGATCAGTTAAAATATTGATGAGGGAATAGCCTGAACAGTATTTATGATCTGCACTAATGCCACTCAAAAATTTCGAGAATTCTTCAAATTCAACTAACACACTCAATTAATAATTGATTAGATCAAATTTAACCCCCAATTTCTCCTCAGTTGATTACATTTATGTTATGAACATACTATCGTAATTATCCCCGCCCCAAACTCCGGGTTGTTAATTAAATTAATCCTATTTCTTTTAAGAGAATATTTTCGATGCTGCTGCAAACCTATATTTGATTTACCATTCTTGATCAGATAATAAGCAATGTTATATGTCTTTTTATTTTATTGTGATATATACGGGTTGTGTTATATTAGATCATTCCCATTGATGTTGTAGAAAGTATGATATATTGCTTGCTGGGAGGACAGCGTGATTTAATATATTTAGCGATTAACATTGTGATGTATGGTCTTTATCAAAATAAACTGATGTCAAGTATACTTTAGATCGAACGGACCTTCGAAAACGAATTCGACATTGACTATTTCATGGTATTGTTCAGCAGCTTAAGCTTGTCTAGACCGATTACATCACCACATTCTCCATGAAAATTTATTTTTGAATTTTAGCCTTTTGTCCTTGTCTCCATTTCCTGGCGGCCATTTGTACATGTTTGGTTCTCCCAAGGAGATTAATGGAAATATCCAATTTATCCTCTAGCTATTACCCATGGGCAGTCCCACTGATCTGGTCAGAACTTTAGTACCATAAAACTACGACCATAATTTTATTTACTGTAACGCAATCCTATTTTCAAACATATACCCCCTCGCTAATACTTACGCTATAGAGCTAATAGTAATGATAACGTTCGGAATCACGTGTGTCCCATCTCGTTAAGATTCTTATAATGAGATAAACAAGTTGACCCTTGTGATGCTTGTTAACCCTTCTTCTGTCAATGGGTTTATCTGGTAAGATATTGACCACCTTCTATGATATTTAACAAAGACATTTACCCCTTTACTCTCGTAATAAATAAGTAGTATTTAGTGTAATGCATTAACCTTATTATTTCCATTTCGAATCCATTTATATGTATGATAGTTCGGCAAAAACAAATCCAGTCTTCTCAGTTCACGCCAGATAGTACCACACAGAAAGTGGACAAACAAAGCAATCTTTAGTATTGTCCGAATATGCGATAATATATGTTCAAAGTAGTCGGGTCATCCACACACATACCAACGGAAAGTGACGAAGATATTTGCAAATGAGGTAAAAAAAAACATCGCGATCCAGATATTCCTACTAAACGTCTATAGTCGCTGAACCGTGTTCCTTTGCTCAAAGTATTGTCTTCATTGCTTAAGTTGGTTTCATTATGCTGACATGGCTAGCTCAATACGATTAAATTGTTTTGGGTTTTTTTTCAAAATGTTTACGGGTGCCGGTTTATATGCTACTTTGGGTTTCAGTTTGGCTTTTAAGTTCATATAGAAACTGACAATTGATTGTTTCTTAACACTGGCTTCATCTTTGGACAACTATTGTAATTCCGCAAAATAGATAAATAAAAAACAGTGAACAACAACAATTTTTATTTGTAACCTGGGTATGTTTTCTTCGCCAATCACAAATGAATATGTTAAAATAAAACAAAATCGTTTGATTTATTAACCATTAATGTTGTAATCAAAATGATTTACTACTATCTGCTCATGTACCATTGCTATATGCGGCTAAACCCGAGCTTCAAATCTGTTAGGATATTTTAAAAAAATGTTAAAACCACAAAATGTGCCATTATACCGACAAAAGTGTAAACATGGTGTAATAAAGACAAGAATTTTGTTTTTGGAATCATTTTTTGTCAATATCTGTTAGATATCACTGGATAATTTTCCTAGATTCTATTTGCTTTGGCACTTGTGTATTTTATATTTTCAATTTACGTCGATTTAGAGATTGAGCGATTAACAAACGGCTATTGGTTTAACGGTGTTAAAGTATGTTATTCATATTTAATTGTATTTCTTGTGAAAATACGATATAGTGTGTTTATTGTATGTTCGAAATACCAAGATAAAGAAATGGGTTAATTGTGTTTATGTTCCAGTTTTAAGTATTTATATATTATACCCGTGGTTTAAACTTGAAAATATATAATCTCAAATAAAATGGCAGGAAATGTTTGATACGCCATCTTGATGTACAACATCTGCTTTGTTAAAAAATTTCTGAAGACTGGTAATTTTGCACAATTTGACTCAAGTTCATTCTTGTATTGGTATATCCAGGCGTATTCTAATTCAAAACATTTATTCATATGGTTATGAAATAAAAGCGAGTCGTCCTTAGATCATTTTTGTTCAAGTAATAATATCTTTAACGCCATACAACGTTAAGGACTCATTTTGAGAATGCAAAATAAATACAAGCCTTTAAAGCTACAACTTCATATTTTTAATCTTTAAGTGGCATTTAATCTTTAATATTTTTATGTTATATTTTCAAAGTGTATTAAAAATTAAAGCCTTAAAATAGATGGTATCTATAAATAGTCCTACCTTGTTAAAGAATAATCCTATTGATTCAGTATTTCATTATTACCAGTCAAGAAATTGACAAATATATCATTTTCAACTTCAAATTCAAACGTTTGAAGATAATTATTCCACGGAAGGGGGATAGAACAACAAGGGAGGCAATTGTGTTGTTATTTCCGGTGTCAATGATTTTTAAGTGTGACAATAGACATAGAAATAATTATGTTTTGTCTTTCTTTCAATATGGAATTCCCGCTTTAATCATAACTCTTTAAACAACAAATCCGCAACAATATTTCGTTACCTTAGTACACGAAAACTCTGTTCGTGTATTTATGTTTTTATTATTCAGGATATCTGAATGAGATTACGAAACAGGAGAAGCCTATATAAAAAAAACCTCTCTGTTATATATGTTACATAACGCTAATTTGATATATGGCGCAATGTAATCGTATCCGATTGAAATTTGATATATGGTTATGTATAATGTCGTAAAAGTCTTAAAGCTAAATCTAGAATACCCAGTGTGTGAGACATACGAATTATATACTAGCTGGACTTTTATATTTCTTGGTCAAGATAACACTTCTTCATTGTTTTCATTGTTGTCTGGGTGATTGTGTCCTTGCCATGTACAAATGTTCATCGGCTAATTAAATCTCTGGAAATATCCATTTATCAAAACCTTTAACAGAGAGCAAAATAGCTAAAAAGGATAAATTTCAAGCTTGAATTATTATCAAGTTAAAACATACTCTAACTACGAATGGAAATGACTCACTCGTCCTCGTGTTTAAAACCAAATTAATATCATTTATATTAAAAACCACATGATTCTGGACGTTGGAATTGATTACTATAAACTGAGCGGTGTTTCAAACCAATGGGTGAGGTTCACATTAACACAAGTATTAAATGAAATAGCTTTTTATATCTGTGATATTTATTGCACTCTCTATATAGCTGTGGGCGGAACTGTTATGCATTTTTCACCAATACTGCTTATGAATGGCTGTTCGTACATTGGTTTCGATTCCACGGTTGCACCTGACAAGGGGTGGGTCGCCTGTCAAATCTCGAGGGTTTTCTCCGGGTCTTCCAGCTTCCTCCCACTGCTAAAGACCCTACGCACAAGCTAAATATTGAAATAAAATTAAACCATGTTATTCCCGAAGAGACCTAGTTTGTGTCGAGTGGATGTTAAAACCCTATTTCTCTCTCCATCTATGTTCGTAAAAGGAAGTCATGTTTGATTTCAATGTTGGTTTGTTCAAGATCTTGTTTACCCTATTTAGTGAAAAATTACCCTTTTTCTGAAAATGGTCCTAGACCCTGTGACCCTGTCGAGCGGATAAGGAAAATATTTCTAGTCTAACGTTTAGACAGTACAGAAATCGAGGTTCATTGCACATATTGGTCCTTTTTAAAGAGATCGATTCTTTGAAGTCAGAATACCTTGACGCAAATGTGTGTTACATCAAGATTGTCATCCACCCCAACCGTGTTTCACACGTGTTCAAAATGAAGATGCTGCAATTTGAATTTTAAATTACTGGGAAGTCTCTTTAATGTGAAGGATTAGAACCTTTTTTACCACTTGAAATACACCGTGATGACTTTATAAACATGTCTCTAATGTCAGATCACACGATTTCTTTTTAACTACGGGCAAATCAAGCTTTTCAGAAATTTCCTTTTACTTGACTGCATCTTGTTGCGAAACTGTGTGAATGCTATCGTGCACAAAGGTTTATTTGATCTTATAGAAATAACACCGTGTAGGATATTCTGCAGGACTCGTGTATTTATTGCTAAAATTAATTATGTTTTTTATATCCCACTATATTATGTGCCATGGCCATGGGGTGATTTATTGTATATATCTTTATCTCTTTTCAGTTTTTCCCAAAATGGACCCAAAGGTGCCATTAAGAAATTATATGAAGTTGGTCGAAAATAGATGCCGAACTAGAGACTGAAGCCATGGGTTTGTTTACCAAATAATTCAACACATGTTGTTGCCGACCGCTTAAGAGAAAGATAATAATTTGTGTTAAACGGACATCTATCAGAACTGAAGTTTTGTGATCGATTGAATTCGCCAAAATGGATTTGGATGATGATAATAATAGTATGTTCCCTGTCGACAACTCTACGGAGGAACCGTTTAGCGGTCCGTGGCATTTGACCCCGTTCAGTGAGCGCCATCTGATAAGTACTAGCGTGGTGTTGGGTTTGATGATCCTTTTAACCATCATAGGTAACGTGTTTGTGATAGCCGCAGTTATTTTGGAGAAATCTTTACACAATGTGGCCAACTATTTGATTCTTTCGCTGGCAGTTGCGGACTTGATGGTGGCTGTGCTCGTGATGCCCATCAGTGTCGTCACTGAGATAAGTACTGTGTGGTTTCTTCACGCTGAAATTTGTGATCTGTGGACCTCGTTCGACGTTGTGTGCTGCACGGCGTCTATTCTCCATCTTGTCGCTATAGCAATGGATCGTTACTGGGCCATAACTAGTATTGACTACATGCGCAATCGTAGTGCCAAGAGAATAATGCTGATGATTGTTTTGGTTTGGGCAGTTGCTCTCTGTATTTCCATCCCGCCATTGTTCGGGTGGAAAAAAGAATCCGACGACCCCGATCGAACGGGACAATGCATGATTAGTCAGGACCTCGGTTACACAGTGTTTTCCACGGCGTGTGCCTTTTACGTACCAATGACGTTTATGATCGGTATTTACATTCGAATATGGCAAGTAACCAGATCAATTATTCGCAAAGACAAATTCGGCAAAAAGAAAAAAGAGAAAAGGCGGAAGGAAGAGGTGACGAAAACCTCAAAAGTCGAATACAGCATTGTGTCTAACTGTAACGGAAATCAATCGCCTAAAATCAACGGTAGAAAGACGGAAAACGGCAATTCGGCGGCGCCGGACGAAGAACACTCCTCCACGGCTAATTCAGATGAAACAAAAACGACAATGTTGGACAAAAATGCCGATACGGCGCTACATTTTCAGAAACAGAGAGAAAAAATCGAACTGCGACGTGAACGGAAAGCCGCGCGTACTTTGGCAATTATAACGGGGGCTTTTATGTTGTGTTGGTTACCCTTCTTTATTGTTGCGCTTATTGGACCTTTTCTTGGCGACTCCGTTGATATTCCTCTTCTTTTCCGGAGTTTTATTCTGTGGCTTGGTTACTTTAACAGCCTTTTAAACCCAATTATATACACTATCTTCAGTCCGGAATTCCGGATGGCATTCAGTAAAATTTTGTTCGGAAAATATTCTAGAAAGAAGCGACCGCGATGACATTATGAAAATGTTTACCTTTTATTAAAACTGGACCTTAAAATCAGTGATATTTTGATGGTTATTTTTTATTTTGTTAAAAAGAAAAATATACGTGTATATTATGACAAATGTGTAAATTTCATGTTTTCGTTTTCCATTTTTGTTCAGTGCCATAATATATACCAGAATATATTATAAATATATACATGTGTACATAGAAACTATATAAGACAACTATTAAATTTATTTATACATTTTTAATTCGGCGGTTGGCAATTGGTTTTATTGGCAATAACAATGGCTTGTGAGCTTGTGATATAATATGAAGGAAATATGGATAACTGGATAGCAAAGACTATAATTATTATTACCCAGTAACATTTAGGTAATTATGATATTCATGTACATGTATTAAAATTATAGCAAGCATGTTTCAACCATTATTTCATTATTAGTTTTATTATTATTAACTGATAGATTAGATTTTATGAGCTTAGAAATAGATCAATAATAACACGAGTGTCCTTATTCCAAATAAATCTCGTTTATCTATATCAAGTAGTTACTACGTGAACAACCTGGGGACATATACAACGCCCGTGGTTGTGATTTAAGGATATAGGAATCCCTGCAAAATACAATATTGTAATATTTACGTCTCAAGTAGGAATTTCAGTCCAAAAATGGTTGAAATCCTTTAAGTATTTACCAAGATGTGATAGATTGAAATTTCATCGATACAGGCTGCTCCCTATGTAAACAAGTCTATCACCATCTTTATGTTTAGCAAAATTTAATTGACGTGCCTGTTTTAGTCCAACTGAATCTGGGAGATGATCTACAGTTGAAATTATTATTTTGTTGTCTTGGTTAAAAATGTTCAATAACCAATCCAAGTACATATCAGCGGGAAGTCTTGGGGAATTTTTTGTATCCGAAAAATGACAGTCACGCAGTTACTTTTAATTTGACTAAGAGTATACGTACATTTCTCCCGTAAGGTGATTTAAGGAGGACGACACGCGACTTCTGCTCGTAGCCTTGTTTCAGTTTTCGTGAATAAAAACGCTTTCAAACATTTTCTTAAAATTGCCATCTATAATCTAATTTATCTAAACCAAAAGGAATTTTTGCGCGCACTCATTGCTGTCCCCTGAAAGTTAAAATTTCATGGTCCCGTAGGGATCTATATGTCATGGATCCTAACAACGTTCAGTTTTATTATGACAGAAGGAGCACATTCTCGATCAACAGCGGGATGTAACACCGGCCCCGCAGTGTCTTACTCACTGGGCCACCGTGGTGCCTGTCGTTATATGTTCTATTCCTGTCTCTGATTAGTAACAGTTGTATAAGATATAAAAGCAAAACAATTCATACTTTTATTCACTAAAGCCTGACGCACACTACGCGACGACATAGGCGACTTTGGTCGCCGACGATGAAAAATCAAAAAATCGTCTAGTGTGTGCACTCAATCGCGGCGATGGTCGCCGATATCAGACTTGTTTGATATGATCGCTAAAGTGGTCGGCTATCAATCGTAAAGTGTGCTCACCTCGGCGACGGGTTGGGCGACAGAGAAGGAAACATAATCACCTATATAACCAATCATTTTGAGTTATTTGTCTCATGTGACATAAACACACAATATGGCTTTGCAAAACTTTAACGAGAAAGTTTGCACATATGAAAAAGAGAGTCTGCTGACTGATTTGTGGTAAATATCGATCGCTGTAGGCCTTTTCCAATGTACATAACTCCATTCATACTTATTACCGTTCCTAACCCAACCCCTAAATGAGGATCTCACTCTTCCAGGCACCTGTTACCACTGTTTGTCGTGTATTTTGTACACGGTGAATAGTCTAATTGCTGATTACACTATATTGCCTCGACCGTTTTTATAGGACTTCGAATTTTGACTAATGGTTTGAATTGTTCGTACTTGGTTTTATTTTATTGATCACATTCACTCTGCCTCCAATCAACCCGGTAGGCTTATCTTCAGATATACTGCGGTTAATTTATCGAGTATGGTCTAGGCCTAGATTGTATATCACGAAGGTTAGCTGCCCGGAGTTTACTCCGAACGAAGTTATAGTTTACTCTATTATCCCACTCCGACCAAAATGTAGACAAGTAGGCTAGTTTGAATTCTAATATCATTCGCGGGTACCTTCTAGTACTACCCTCGTTAATTTTATAGCGTAAAAGCCAAGCTGTCGTGTATTTCTGTCACAAAATGGTAGGCCTATTTACAATAAAATAGACCTTTTCTGTGTCAAAATTAAATCTTTAATATAGATAGAATTCTAATTGATTTCCAGTTTTTGAAATACAAAGGCGCGTACCCATCATCATGTACAAAAACAGCATTAATTGAAGTTTTTAACGTGCTGACGACGTAAATACTGCCATTTTGAGGTGTCACGTGACGAATCACGTGATCTGCTGTATCTTGCGGGATCGCCAAAGTCGTCGTGTAGTGTGCTCACTCCACTTAAATTACGGCCAAACTCGTCGCTTCAGTTGTCGCGTAGTCCAGGCTTGCGTGTACATTGAACACCAACAAAAGCAGTGCATATATGACAGCGTTTTCCCTTACAATTGCTTTATATATTATTCATGTTCTAGTATGAATGTCAACAGTGGTTAAAATGTCACAAAGTTTAGAAGCTAACAAATGCCACAGAAAGCAATGTATCAAAAAAATACTAAAAACATTACATATTCCCATTCCCCGGATGCCTTTTAATTTTGAACAGACTTGGGCATATCACCTTCTCATTAAAAGGTCACATTCGACGAGTTAGTTTGTTAACTAGTGACAAAAACACTGGAATTGGTTAATAATCTTTGGAATATAAGTTATGTGAATAGTTGAAACTAATTTAAAAGTAAATATGGAATCCAATATCAATTTATTGCAACGGTTGGGCTGTCCATTAATGTCGGATGACATAATAAAACACGAGGTTGCTAAAACCTCGCCCGAGTGAACATTGACCCGATTGACCAACATCTGTTTTTATTTTAAAATATAGAACTGCCTATTAATCGTATCATGCTGTCAATATAATTTAATTAAAGAAACAGACACCGTTCAGTTTTACAAATACCACGTATAACTCAGTTATTATCTCTGAAATAATATTATTTCTGTCAGAAATGATGAAGCGTAGCACGAGACATTCAACTAGACATAATACAGGCAATAACATAGATCACTTTATCTACACATGCATAGATGACGTTTTATTCAGTTTGTACGCCATTAGTTAATTAAATTGAGCGCACCCCCTCCTTGTGGAAATACTAAATAAAGAATGAATGGAATAAAATTTTCTCAGCGACAAACATGGGGTGAAAAACCGTGTGAAAACACAATGTAGACCCAGTTGTTCACAAAATTTTTATAAATTTCTTTCAAATAATACCCGACCAACATGTTTCTCTGACGTTAGTACAGAAAAGATGGGACTTGAACATATAAATATATATAGTGTGTTGTACTCCACATTGTTTAATTCCTTTGAGTTCTTTTGGGACATCAATGAATGTCCATACTAGTATGGAAAAGCTCTGAATGCACACTAAAGAATCGGCGAAAATAACGCGTATAATCAAACCGAATAATGTGTACGCATAAATATTATTATAAAAGGAAACAAAACATATAACATCCTTTATATCCTTTCTAGGGGAGTAGGCGAAACGATATACTATTAAAAGTAAACAGAATATACAAAAGTTGGACGACCCCATTACTCCCTCTTCTATCCATTCGTCTTGAAGGAGAATGGGCGGAAAGATCTAGAGATCGTTTAAAGACATACTTACTTCCCTGACAGTCGGGATACTAATTACATAACCACCAATTTGATAACCTATCCAGAATACCATGTAAACTATGAATATAATACCTGAGTGGCATTTAGCGATTGGGCACATTAGAAAAAAACAACACAATTTATACGGAAACTTGACAATCGAGAAGAGGATACTTGTTGAAACGTCGTTCTATGTGTGTATAGACCAGTGATTGTTTTTTCCATATAAATCGTGTTGTTTTTCTAAGCTATATATGTTACCACAATGCTAAATAAACAGGACACGATTCTATGGAAAACCTAGTGGTCTGGAGTGCCGTGCTTCGACCTCTATCTGACCGGCCACCTCTGACCTAGTTTGTGTCGAGTGGACCCTAAACCCCATTTCCCTCTCTCTCTCTCTCTCTCTCTCCATGGAATACAATTACTGTTTTTACTGAGCGACGTTTCGACTTGGATTCTATAGTTTTTATCTTTCTTTAACCTTAATACAAACTAGGACAGTGTCTTCCATAGCATTGCGTCCTGTGTATTTCAAGCACAATTATCAAATGTCACTGAAACGATTGATCAGAAGAAAACACTTCGTGGCATACTTCTTACAAAAAATAAACAAATAATCTACATTTTTATATAGCCACAGCCACGATATAGTGCACATGTCAAAAGATAAACGAATGTTACTATGCAACGGGTGACAAACTACGTAGATGACGTTCAGGATTAGTTAACTTTATTTAGATGTATTGTCGGATTATCGGGCCTATTAATTTAATCCCTCTCAGACTCTATAAGCATAGCACTATCTGGTAACAATGTGTTTATAAAGTCGACCAGACGAACTAATTATCCTCGAGAGATCATATTTTCCAAACATATTGACATACTCATTTGTTGACGGATCACAATCAGCAGATTGTCAAAGTTTTTAAGTGAGTCAAACGCATAGAATGATTAATTTTCGAATCAAACACACAACAACATTTCTATATAAGTTTATGTTAGATGTGTCAACTGAAATAAGAAGTGGTATCAGATGTTCCAGAAATAACCCATCACTACTCACAACTAACTTGAACATATATTTTTGCTTATAAAAAGCCTTACTGTAAGTGTTAGAAAGTCAGTGGCATACTGGTAGTTCCTTCTCGACTGTACCGTATTTGCCGAATCAGGCGCGGATCCAGGATTTTTTGCAGGGGGGGGGGGTCTAGGTTTGATAATTGCTTAACTAATTGCACTCAACCGTTTAAAGGGGGTTTTGGGGCACTCCCCCATAAAAATTTGGTAAATTAGATTCAATTCGGTTCATTCTGACGTATTTCCGGAAGGTAAATTCCAAAATTACAGGTCTAAATCGCCAATAAAATCGCATAAGAAATTTTCAAGTCTGAGCAGGGGGGGGCTCCGGACCCCCTGACCCCCCCTCTGAATCCGCGCTTGCGAATTGGTTACTATTCCACAATCGCCGAAATGTATCAGTTCAATGTGGTCTGTGTCATATCAGTCGTTCTTTATGAGTTTTACTGATTATTTTTGAACGCCTTCATTCTTTTTAGCTGAAACGTTCAATTATAAACCGATTCATTAAAACTTTGTCATTGCGAAAAATAAGTGAATCCCATTCGGGTTAATTGTTTAATGCATCGTTTCTTTACATATGACATGCATACTTACATCTCCTCCCCAAACCCCACACCAAACGGAATCCATGTTCATTTGGGGAATGCTTCATTAAAATCATGACATTATGAAAAAGTACTGGCATTTCCCTTGCGAACTAATTCGAATATGGGGGCCATTGTTTTAATGATCCGGTACAGCGCACCACTGGTATCATTGCTGTTATAATATTCTGTACTATTCTCTGTCGACGGTAGGTATTTAATGTCCATATACTTAATGTTTTGTTTCTACATGTATTATTATCAAAGTAAATTACACAACAATAGCCCTTTCCATACAATAATAATAATGCGTGTGATTTGAATTTTAAAGTCACTATGCTTCCTTTCATACTCAAAGGTGTGTTGTTCGTAATTATCATTTATCATTCACGCATACATTGTAAATATAAAGAGAGGAATTTTCAATTAACTGTTGGCCAATATAGGGAATAATTTGAATACGCATATTCTAAATAATAAATGATATGCTATACAGTTTCAAATGTCAGATTAAGTCATTGTTTTCGCGTTCATTGTCATTTCAAAAGAAGGAAATAGAGTACATTTGATTGTGTATGCATGGCTTGCTGGTGTTGTAACCATTCTTTTCTTATATTAGAAACGTTCTGAGAAACAAGCTGTTTATATACAACATTCTACACAGGTATTTTATCCAAGGCGTGTTTTATTATATATTGACACTACAGATTATAAAGTTACGTGTACGTACATGCAGATTAATATAAGTAAATGATGCAATATATTAGAATATAGACTACTCCATTACGTTGGAAGTAGAACATATATACGGATCAAATGAAACAGATTAAATAACCGACGAATTCAAGTTCTGGTTGATTGTTTATGTATATAAAATTCAAATTACGGTTGTCTTCATAACCCCCTACCCTCGCTGCCGGCTTTTATGACCTTACTTTGCGTTAGGCAGGTTCTGTATTAGATCCGTTGCTCTTAACCACCCACGGCCGGCTTTTATGACCCCACTTTGCGTTAGGCAGGTTCCGTATTAGATCCGTTGATCTTAACCACCCACGGGCTGGCGGTCTAAATTTAGTGATTATGTCGATTTCATATATCCTGATGAGCTCGAAATTAAAAACACCACTGGCAGTGACAATTACGCTTCCTACTTGGATCTGCGTCTCGAATTTAACAATTGCCATAAACTGAGTGTTAAATTGTATGATAAACGTGATGACTTTGACTTTCCGATTGTCAACTTTCCATTTCTTAGTAGTAACATTCCAATATCACCAGCTTATGGAGTGTTTGTATCTCAGCTAATTCGTTACGCGAGAGCTTGTTCCTTTTATTCTGATTTTTTAATTAGATCGAGGCATTTGTCGTCTAAACTTCAACTACAAGGATACGTGCGCACTAAACTTATAAAAACCTTTAAAAAATTTTATGGCCGTCACATTGACTTGCTTGATTGGTAAATATAGTGTGTTTCTCTCAGCTATTATTCTAGATATATTTAATTGACACTTAACTATTACTATCTCCTTAATTATGTCTACTACATCGTTAACACAGTTCATCACGTGCATTTTGCATACCGATAGTCATTGGCCAAACATGCTATTTTATTTATATTTCGTCCAATATTTTGGATGCAACTATGGCGGGTGTCTCGCCAGCCAGGGTAAGCTTACTTCTCCGGACACCGGTTACCACTGTTTGTCGTGTATTTTCTACACGAGGAGCAATCCATTTGCTGATTACACTATTTTGCCTAATAACGCTTTTAGGACTTCGAATTCTGTCTAATGGTTTGGATTGTTCGTACTTGATTTTATTTTATTTATATTGATAATAAGCCTCCAGAGTAAGATACCTTCAACACACTGAAGATATGGGTGTAAGCACGTGTTTTGGTGTTACACAAGATTCACTTCTTCCTGACAGAAGACGTTATGGGAAGGTAATAAAGGCTTATGTGGCCATAAGGCACTCTTGCTTATGGAACTGAATAATTGTTCATTTTTACAGTGAAAGAAACAAAGGCGGATTGAGGAGGAGATCTGAACGAAATAATATTAACCCACAGACTGAAACTGATAGATATTGCGTAAACGAGTTTTTATTATGTCTTTGTCTACATAATGCGACATGTCACAGGTTTTGAATTGTCAATTTACAAGATAAAATAGCTATAAATGAGTGGGTGCCAGCAGGGCCTGTTATATACAAGATACGGGAATTACTCAGGACAGTTGCGATAAATTCTCGACCGATTCACCAACCATGTTAATAATAGTTTTAACGTGTGGAGGTGCATTAGTCTTTAAAAGTGGGCAGCGAGGTAAGAAAATTTCCAGAAAAAGATTGGAGCATAAGCAAATTAGAAAACTCTTATAGTAAGTGCAGGGGGACTGCACTACACACAATTCTACACAAAAACAAATATACAGATAAGACATCATGCTAAGAGACCACAAACAACAACAAATCAAAAAGAGTGAATGGATCCGGGGGCTAGCCATAAGCGTCCACTGCGCTGTACAGTCCCGGGCCTGTGGTGACACAGACTTCACTCATATTTGAAAACAAAGGGGTGGTGTCCAGAAGACACAATCTGTGGTTTGTGTGTGGGGGGTGGAGGTGGGGGGACTACCATTTGTTAAATGTCAGTTTAATACGCTATCCTCCACACACACGCAGTAGCTTTGAAGACGGGTAAAACTCTCTTGAGATTTCTCATTGGCACTCAACAATGTACTATTTGTCAGAAAAAATATGTAAAGGGTTTTACATTGTATGTATTTGTTCGTTCACTGATATACATTATCGCCACGCAGAGCAAACAAATGATAGTTTTTAATTCACAAAATTTAATGATTTTAGAAAATGGGTTAATTGTGTGATAACCTCCAAATATTCCCGCGACCCTCGGTTATTCCAGTATAAATAAATCTGAAACATCTGAAGAAACTCGATATTGCCCGAGGCAGATGGTCGTATAGGCAGAGTACATCGTGTTTGATTTTCAATACCCCGGTTCAATATCTACATTGACTACCCGTCGGCAGCAAATACAGACTATGTCAATATATGACTAGAACGCATTCATCCTTGACCATTGCTTGACCCTTCCTGGGAATTGTTAAAGAAGACAATCCACTCACCAGGTTGTAGAGCCACCACAAACACCCCTCTCCTCGCACAATTGATTTTCATTTTCTCAGAATCAAAGATGATTATGTTTACTTCATTGGTGTTTGACATTCACGTCAATACTGGCTGTCATGTCCCCCCGGGTATATTAAGTACCTTTATCAACACTTGTATTGGCGCCAAATCATAAATCAATACCCAGGGTCCACATACTAACAATCTGACCACTTCTCTTTCACAGAATTCTTAATTAATTGGTCATGACAGAACACACAAACCTACATAATAAACGAACATGAACATAGCTTGCCAATTATTGGCCATCTGATCTTTATAAATATTGCCTTTATTTAATTTATTGTTTTATCTTTATTTCCCGCATAAAATAAAGGAAACGTGTAGACTGATATCAATATTATCCTTAGATGTTAGTCGTTAATTAGAAAGAGGGCTCCGCTCCCACAAGGAGATATCATTAATTACGCACTATTCGTTACACAAAACTCGGTAAATATGGAAAATATGATATGACTTGACACGCATATAGCTGGTCAAATGTAATTATCAAGAATGTTGAACATTATCTTAAGCTGTAAATGATCAGTTATGGGAATAACAAGACCTATTTGCTATTGTATATTAAAGTAAAATATTTTACATCAAGTAACATTACGTTTAATACATCATTACGTAAGCGTGTGTAAAACAGGGTTAATTCATATCTTTAATTTTGCTGGGAATGCCAATTTCATCTGACTCTAATTCAAATTACAAATTATGTATCCGAAACGAAACAAAACACACACTGTTGTGATAGGTGGGGGCGCAAGGAATTAAATCGTGGGCGGAAAATAACTGGTTTCCAAACCGTAGAAGAGGCGGCTGACACGAAATGGTGTACTTGGTAGTTGTCCACCCGTGTTTACGGTACAGAAAACCTTAGACGGAAACGGTAAGGAAACCCAGTCATGGTCAAAGAGGTATTATCAACTGTATCAGGAATATAAATGTAAATAATTTCATTTAAAAATTGATTATGAAAGAGCTAAAGCCGCCGATTGAAGGTCTTTTTTTGGGCTTCAAATTATTGATTAGGCATTTATTTACATTCAAAGCCCATACTGAACTTTTAGACCATATGACTTGAGCGGATTAAAGCTAAAATCGCCGTTTAATAAATTGACGTAAAATGCTTAATTTAATTTTTTTTTTATCATCGTTGCAATGGAACTCGACAATCGACACTATATTTTAACAGAAATGTCAAATGCACAAAATGCATCTTAAAAATGACCTGACTGTTTTGTTTTGTTTTATTTATTTACTTTTTTTTTTTTGGTGGGGGGGGGGTTGTTACCGAAAATACAAACACGGGCTGTCTTAATGTATGTTATTATGGGGCAAGATCTTGAAAACAAACCTAAACATATTTTTTTACAACGCCAAATTTGAACTTTCACGAAGTAATTATATCCAGGCCAGAAATTGTTTTCGTACCAAACGGTAAAGACCCCCAAAAGGCTTCTCCTTGGAACTAGCCCATCAATCCCAACAATGTTGAACAAAAACAAATATTGCTAAAATTCTGTCTTATATTTACATAGGGCATTATCATAACAACTCGATAGGGGCTATCTTGAGGTGAAGCGAGAAGATATGACGTTTAATGTTCTAATTATCTGAGCCAACCACTCTAATGACGACTGTTATGCTACGCCTTTTTGCCCGGACAACGTGTACACTGGACCCCATTTTTGTACCAGCCTAACGACTACACACTGCGCTTGGTCAGACCCTGCTTCCTGCACCACAGACGAAGGAAACAAACCTGATCAGTGAGCCAGCGCCTTAGATCCCACTTTATATAGTACTACATGTCAGGAAGTGTGAATAAGAAATCTTACAACCGTTGACATGCAGAATATTTACAAGGTTTCAGTGGCAGTATTTCAGGAATTGACCGACAGATCGGTGTGTCGACAAGATAATCTTCCATGTGTGGGCGCCAAATGCATCGCAGAGATTCGCCTACATGTACAGAAAACAAAGCGTCATTTTATTGCATAGTAAAACCTTACAGCACATGATACCGATCTATCTTTAAAAAAAAAAATTATTATGTCGACATTTTGTCGGAATTAATATTTATTCGCGGCTACATGGCGATGCTTATTTACATGGAACTGAATCCGTCTTCATTTGCCCAGCCAGTGCAGAACAGTGGAACATTAAACACCATTTCATTTCATTTCACAAAACAAAACATTATGGCCAACCGCTTTGGTCAAAGTATGGAAGCGCATAGGGGTCAATATATAGCGCGAACGATATCACGGTAATAATCAGGTAATATGTCAACATATGGTAATGATTTTAGTCCTGAAAAGACCATTTTTGATGAGTTAATTGCATCTAAGCGCCATGTTATGCGTCGTCCTTTCGTTTTAAATGCGGACTGTTTTTGTTAAGATTTTGCAGTTCTGAATCACTGTCAACATATTTCATTTCGCAGTAGTATATGTTGACATAGCTTCAGAATAACAATTCCATTACACAAACGTTCACATTTAGAACTATTGGTCCATATACGCTTTCATACTTAAGTATGGAATACTATGAGGGCCAACAGGACGATATAGATAGCGCGACATTAATACGGTAGTAAATGTATGGTTTAATGGTCGAGAGACATTAGGTAATATATTGACACTACACGGGGCGTTATCCGAGTGTTATTTCAATTTAAAATACAGATGTGACGTCATCCTTTAATTTTGGTGGTGGACCATTATTTAAGATAATGGTACGGGCAATGTGCCAACCGTACATTATTCACACAAGTTGAAATTGTGTACCCAAGTGACGTATTTCATTGAATTGCACGTACTGGATAGTCTGTATTTTAAGTTGTTTATTTGTCTCGTGCAAGACATTGCGTAATATATCGATATTGTCCTCGTGCTATCGCACTCATACAATACCAATATATTTCTTAATGTCTCGCACTCGACCATTAAACTACACATATTACGCAATGTGTTTAGCTGGAGACCATCAAAATTTCAAATACAGGCACTATCCAGCACGTGATTTTCAATGAAATACGGCACGCGAGTTCAATATTTCATTTAGCATAGATAATGTACGATTGACAAGTCGCCAGTAAATTATTGGAAATAATGGTACAAAGGATGACGTCACATCTGTATTTTAAGACAACATTTTGCCATCGTTGGGAAGACTACCCATGAAAAGATGATGTTTGCACAGTGTTTTGAATCGAAACACAATTTTGGATGTCCTCATTTTGTTTTAAATGCGCATTTTCGCGTTAAAATATTGTTATTCTGAAGATTTGTCAAAAAGTTCCATGACAGACCGTATGATTTAAAGCGTTAAACGTCTAGAGTCCCCACCCCACAATTCACACAGTATGGGTTAATGAAGTATCACAATAATGTGTTTCCAATGAAATTTGTTAAACTTTGTGAGATTGAAATGTGTTTTACGTCTTACTTGTTTCAAACCAGGCTACAGTGAAGACAGGAAATGACATGTGGTTTAACGTCCTACTGTTCTGCTACTAAACTGGGCTAATGAAGACAGGCATACACCAAACAGTGTGCTATGAGGGGAATTTTGCCCGGGCAGCAGGCGCTACGGCCTACTCTTATATAGACTATCTTGTTATTACAAGATAGCTATCTTGTTATTACAATTCCTGCTACCAGGGGATATTTTACGTGCATGCCAACGTGTATACGGGGCCCTCGGGACCATTCGAACGACTAGACAGCTATCATTATCAGGCCCTCAGCCCTGCATCAATGACCAGGGGAAACCACGCCGGAATCACTGACCAGGGGAAACTGGCTGAATTTTTGCGGCCAATGAAGGGATCGACACCCGACCACCGGGCTAGCGAGCCAGCACCTTACCCAACGTTGAATAGCGATATTGTATGACCAATAAGACAAATTGGAGAAATGTATCATTTTTAGTTCGCAGGTTTGGAACATCCATTACAGTGTTCATAATATCATTTTAAAACTTGCTCGGTGGAATTATTTACATTGATTTTAGGTTGAGAATGGTTGGGAAATGAGTGGATGGCTGCTGGTGGGCGTACAGGCAACTTGAAATATTTTCATTGTTGATGTCCGAGCTAAAGGCTTGCGATATCAAACGCATCAATAACAATACGAAAAGAACAGTAATATTCATCGAAAGTAATCGTGAGTATTGCTTGATCTTGGGCACCGTGTAATGTGCACGTGGATTCTTTTATTACTCCGTGGATTGCTTAAAGGGAGATAACTCTTTAAATAAAATTACAACCTTATGGAATCAGACTAGCAAGCAATGCCTCCCCCATTTAGTTCAATGTAAAATCCATGAAATGAAATGAAATGGGGTTTAACGTCCTATTGTTCTGCTCCTAACCTGGGCTAATGAGGAAGCGCGTATGCCATATAGTGTGCTATGAAGGAACTTTTGTCCGGGCAGCGGCGCTACGATCTACTCGCATATATCGAAATTTCAACTGTCAAGGGATCATTTTTGTGCACACGAATATGTACACGGGACCTCGGTATTTCGTCCCATCCGAACGACTAGACAGCTGTACTTGTCAAGTCCTCCGTCCTGCATCACTGACAAGGGGAAACGACGCCGGAAAATCTGGATGAACTGTGTCGGCCAATGCAGGGATTGAACACCCCCTCCCCCCCCCCCGGCTAACAAGGCAGTGCCTAGCCCACTTAGCCATGACGTGATCACCGGAAAAACATCCATGACAATTCTGGGCCTATAGCATGTATTTTATCATTCCGATAACCTTAATACATGTATTTATAAACACAG
Organism: Patella caerulea; assembly: GCA_036850965.1. NCBI lineage: Eukaryota > Metazoa > Mollusca > Gastropoda > Patellidae > Patella > Patella caerulea. Next base: position 19,577,150 of record JAZGQO010000021.1, read on the forward strand.
AGCCCAATGTGTCACAAGACTCTGATACAAATATAAATATTGAAGGGGAAGTAGTGTATTTGAATTCTTCAATTGCAATGTCCTTCACCCCAGTATCAAAGTTTTAAAATGTAGCTGAAAAACATAGATGTCATTTAACGTAATTGTATATTGACTTCACATTTGTCGAAAGGTACTTATTTACACGAGACAGTCTGAAATATTAAAGGAATCAGTTACGTATATATTTTGACCCAGGTTTCCGTAATGAATTGGTCTTATATAGGTGGTTTAATGCCCAGCTAGAATAAATGACATGAAATTGAGTTAAACGTCCGACTGTTCTGCTTCTGCAATTTCTGTTGCTGGAAAGTCACTTTCATTATCCGTTAGTTAAAGTTAATCCAAGAGAAAACTGAAGACAGTGGGGCAACTAACTGTGCTGTCTGCTCAAAAAAGTTAATTAAAAACAAAAGGCAAGATAGTTTACTACAGAAAAAACTATAGAATACTTTATTTTTTCTTTAGAAATTTTAGCATAAATCTGTATGAAAAATTATGGGATTTGCGCTATAGAATATTTGGGGTCATTATTTTCTACAGACTCCCAAAATTCTGCAGAATACTATAGAATTTCCCATAGGAAATGGAATAGCCCCCCCCCCCCCCTTTGCCCAAAGGGAGACAAAGCCGAAAAATCCCGATGTACTGTCTCGGTCAAGACAGGAATAGAACATGGGACCTCCAGATAATCAAGCCAACGACTTACTCACTGAGCCACCGTTACACAAAATTATAATTATCCCGATGTACTTTCTCGGTCAAGACAGGAATAGAACATGGGACCTCCAGATTATCAAGCCAACGACTTACTCACTGAGCCACCGTTACACAAAATTATAATTATCCCTACGCCGTCACCAGGGAGAGAGTGCGAGAGAGAGAGAGAGAGAAATGGTGTTTAACGTCCACCACTCGACACAAACTATGGTTTAATTTTATCTCAATAATTCGCTGGCGCGTAGGGGTCTTTAGCAGTGGGGGGAAACCGGAATAAACCCACGAGGTTGGACAGGTGACCAGTTGACTCAATGGCAGGCCGTATGATTCAGCGCGCACACGCTAACCGTTCCGCCACCCAACCCCCCACGACGTCACTAAAGCAACAAGGACCCATACCATTTTAGTCTTTTCTCTCTCTTTCCCCTTTTCCGCCTTTTGTATGTTGAAATGTTTGCCAAGTTTTCTTGAATGTGCATGATTTCGAGGCGGGAGGATACAAGAGTTGAGAGGTTGGTTAGGTTGAAATTGCATGTTTACTTGTCTCTACTTCCAGTTTGTGTTTCTCAAGTTTTCATAATAAACCTCATACGTGCTTTTGAGCAAGAGGTTGCTCCATCAGTTGTAAAAAGCGTTATACCTATCAAAAATTTGGGGAAAACTTAGGGCCAATCTAAGAGATGGGAATCAACATTAAAGTCAACAGAAAAATAACTCTGTATCTACTGTTTATTAGCACTTGTCGTCAAAAATTAAAAGACTTTAATTAACCAAATAATTTGCTATGGTTTTATAATATTTAATAAATCACATTTTGTAAGCGAAAAAAGCAGTTTAATTATCAAAATATAAATACATAAATGACAAAATACTTTCAAAAGTATTATGTTTCTATTAAACTATCAATAATGGCAGAAGATATCAGATTTGTGTAAAAGTTTCTTAATTTAGCATTGTTATAATTACAATGAATACAATAAAGAACATAATATTTTGTTGAAACAAGGGACGAAAAAAAACTCAATTTGTTTAAATATATAACATAAAATACAATAAATTCCTATTTTTCAACTTGAAAAATGCCGAATAATTCAGGATGAAATATAAACAATAAGGCCGAGTTTTTGAATTGAGCGAATGTCTTCATTTCTGCCGGAGAAAAGTATAACGCCAAGTTTCGTTTCATTTCATTTGTATCCAGGGTATACTGCCTTTTAGTATCGTAATGCGCATTAAATAGAGTCACACTAGTGCCTTACATGGAATGGCGATCTACTTATTATTATGTTGCCTCAAATAGATCAAATACGAAGAAATTATAACTTAGCAATATAACGAGCAGTATAGTAAATATATCCTGGCAAAGCAGTATAACAAGAAACATTAAAGCTCAAGTTTGTCCAACGAGGGCAATATATCATGGTGACAATATTTTGCTTGCCATGAAAAATCATTGTTGGCGTGCGTAACAATAATACAAGCTTTGTCAACGTGTTTTAAGATTAATGATAATAAAATAAATTATAAAACGTTTAGAAACGATAATGTATTAAACTTTAGATATTCAAATCATTACAATACAAAAATAATTTCTTACTGAACCATTATAATTAATAACAAATTATTTGTCGTGGTAGCAAAAGACAATACAAGTAGATATAGTTATACAGTCTAGACAGTGAACATGTTTTATTTTTATTCTATAATGTAATAATACAAACAAACAGAACAAATGTAACAGTTGGATGTAGATATGGGTCTTGGTAAACGGGTATCTACGTATTAATGGCGGCCTGTGTTTTATAGAGCCTGTGTTTTTATTTGCTAGCTAGCCCTGAAAAATGTTGGGCGTGGGAAGTTAAGCAAAAGTACATAAAATTTACGCATTTCTTCTACTGGGTATACTTCTTCAAATCTTCATGTTACATCTGAAATAATAAAGTGAGCAAAATTTTCTTATTAAATAATCTATATTATTTTAGTCCCCAAATGGTGCGTCTAGTGTCTAGTGGACATTAAACCCCCTCTCTGTTTAGCATTTCACTTCATTATTTCTCTGGGAAATCCCGATTCTTCAACAAACCATGGCATATTTCCAAATTATGTATTTTTACACTGACTCAGGACCCTGGCAAAGGGTTAGACTGAGAGGGGCATATGCACGGGAGCGAAATATCTTGTGTGTGTGTGTGTGTGTGTGTGGGTATCAAAAGGGGATCCTTATTTTACGGACTAGCCTCTTGGAATTAGTGACCCTGGTAACTGAATCACCGGCCTTTGCATTCCCTACGCCTGCGTAAACCAGTTAATATTTCAGCAAATAGAGAGGTAAAATTATGATTTTTCTAAGACATGTTATACGGGTTTTTCCGTTGGTTTTTTTTTTTGGATCAAATGGACGGTTGTAGGGTAAATAAACAATGATATTACATAAAAAGTCAACTGAGTGCCGGTACTGACCATAGTAGTTAAGGGGTGCGGAGGGGAAACTTTGTCCTGGGACCTCATATATTATTGCGAACGTCCTACACAGACTGTGAGTAATAAAAGCGAAGGTCTTGTTACGTGGAGGCGCCCTTTAATCTCCACGGAAAATATTTGCCCATAGTATAGTAGTTACAAACATAACAATTTAACTCTACAAATTATTGAAAATAGTAAGACGCAACTTCAACTAAAATTGTTATGCACGTATAACTTTAAAACTTTGGTCTCTGTGTTCGGATATTGTATGATACCCACGTAATTTCCCTTTTCTTCTAGATTTAGAAAAGGGTACGTTGCCAAACAAGCGTGAATTTTGTTTGCTGGAAAACTGTTTGTTAAGTTCCAGAAATTTCAATTAGAATAATATTATTAACAACTGCGTATATTCCCGAATGCGAAAAAAATCTGTAAATTTTAATTACATACATACAATTGTGACAGCTTTATATATAACTTACCAATTCGACGAGTTATCTAAGTCCACATTTGGTATTATTATGAGCGAATAATAATATGCTTGGTGGTATTTATTAGTTAGTAATTCTTCGAAAAAGTATTAAACATTTACAGATTGCTGCGCAGGGCCATGGTGGGTGTTTTAAGTCTTAGTCTAATTGGAACAGCCCATTTAAACAAAACCTAGTTTTAGAATTAATGAAAATAAAATAAACTATAATTTTTTTAGAAACATTATGAATGAATACACAATTGTATTAAACTTCAGATATTCATATTCATATTTATTACTACAATCGAATCACAGTTTGTTATTGAACCGTTATAATTAATAACTAATTGTTTGTCTTGGTTAGGGGAGTTGGGATGGCCTAGTGTTCTAGAGTGCCGCGCTTTGAACTCTAGCTGGCCGGTCACCTCTGGCTTGCGGCTGTGGTTTCGAGCACTGGTGTGAGCGTATGTGGCATGGAGATAGGGGCGCCTTCTCAACCTCGTGGGTTTCCTCCGGTTTCCTCCCACTGCTAAAGACCCCTACGCGCAAGCGAATTATTGAAATAAAATTAAAACCATATGTTAGTCCCGAAATGACCTAGTTTGTGTTGAGTGGACGTTAAACCCCATTTCTCTCTCTTGTCTTGGTAGCAAAAAGATAATACAAGTAGATATAATTTCAGTCTAGACAGTGAACATATTTTTATATCTATTCTACAATTTAAAAATTAAAACAAGCAGAACAAATGTAACAGTTGGATATTGATGATAGGTTAATGTTTGTACAAAGTTGCATGCCGATATCTTGAATGGTTTATGAGACATGCTCCCGAAACAAAGTTGTACATTAAAAACTTTGTCAAATCTGTCTTCATGAAAATAAAATATATAAACCCAAGAAATTCCTAAATAAAAAACGGACACAAATGCTATAATAGGTTAATATTTGTACAAATTTCATTCATGATATACGCTTTCGAAACAAACTTGTACACCAAAAACTTAGTCAAATTTGTTTAATATCGATAATTATGAAGAATAATAATTGTTACGAAAGAATATAGATACGATTATAAATATGACAAATGAAATGAAATGAAATGGAATTTAACGTCCTACTCTTTTGCACCTAACCTGGGCAAATGGAAGACGGGCATACGCCAAACAGTGTGCTATGAGGGAAATTTTGCCCAGGCAGCGGCGCTACGGCCTACTCTTATATCGAATTCCAACTGCCAAGGGATCTTTTACGTGCACTCCAATGTGTACACGGGACCTCAGTTTTTCGTCCCATCCGAACTATTAAGCAGCTGTCCTTGTCAGGCCCTCCTTCTGCATCACTGACACTGACATGGGGAAATCACGCCGGAAAATCGAGATGAACTTTCTCGGCCAATGCTGGGATCGGACACCCGACCTCTAGGCTAGCGAACCAACGCCTTATCCACCGCGACCCCCTATAAATGTGACCCAAGTGGTAGAAGGAGAATATGGTTATATGGAAATAGATTATAAAATTACTACCAAAACTTTAAAATCATTTAAAACATGTTTTAAAAATATAAACAAATATATCAAAAAGGTTGCTTTTGGGTACAATTATTTAAATATTTGTTTCGCTTTTCAACCTGCTTAAGAATGGCTGCAACTTGCCAGTCAAAATTTTCCATAATATAGTTCAGAAATGACCTGATTAGTGTCTGGGTGACATTAACCTCTATCTGTTTGGGGTTTTTTTCTTTTGCACGTGATTACATCATTTCTCTGGGAAATCCCGATTCCTGTGAGTGATAAAACCATGATCGCCAAGGTGTTAATCAATTGTTCTGGGTCACATTGATTTCTCCGGGAAATTGTGGGAATGCCCAAAGTAATATATTGCCATCTCTTTCGTAAACTATGGTGGCCTAGAGTCTGAATAGCATTTTTTTCTAAATAGGCTAAAAAAAAAAAAATTTTTTTTTTTTTTTTTTTGAAGTTAGAAAAAAAAAAAAATTAAACTACATTTGCCTAGCGTCTTAATAGTGTCTTGATTAACCAGACCCTCAGTGTGAGTTACCTCCTTTCCGAAAGTAATATTCGTCGTAAAGTGTAAACCACTGATAGATCAGTGGTGTAAACAAGCCTAAATTAGAAAAACTGCGGCGGTATTGCACTTTCACACCTGTACTAGTTCCCGTTGTGGTAAACGCTTGAAATTTGCAGGGTATGTTCAGGTGGACTAGCGATTACATCACACCAAATTCCAGCCAAAAGCCAAATCGATGTATAACTTTTCATTTTACCGACATTTAGCTTCTTCGACGCCATTTGCATTTGTTGACTATTTAGACTCGAATAACAAGACACTCAGACGGACTTCGACTCTCCGCGCTACATGTTTAACGCTCTCAGTTCATAATAATAATAATAATTTTCGCATATTTTAATTTTTCCGCTAAGCTACGGACGTCCACAAGGGACAATCAAATGAAAAGAAAAATCTGACTATCTTGTTATTACAAGATAGCCTATGTTGTAATTACAAGATAGCGAGAAGCCCATGGGTAACAATTTTAAGGTCGCCACACCGATTTCATGCTCCCATAAATACCACTGACTTCATACTTTCACCAACTACATATTTATATCATAATTCATAATCTTAATGTGCTCATTGAAGCCACAGAACGATCTTTATATTTTTCGGAAAACTTGTTTAAATTTTGAATTATAGACAGTAAGTAGGGAAAAAGATATTCTGAAAAATGGACCCTTCCTCAATGAAATGAGCTGACTGACAGAGCGTTTATTTATAGCTTGTGGTATCTCCCGACGAATACAAAGTTTTGAGAGGAATTTGAAGCAAATGTTTGATAGATTAATTAGCTTGAATATATTTTTAGTCCAAATAAATCATCAAACCATACCGTTTGTACGAGGGGGGTGGGGGTATCTTTAAGGAGAAAATGAAATCAATATATCATTAATAAATGATATCAATGAGGAACTTTAGTGAATGAGAGTTTGAACTTAATGGATAGTTTTTAATGAGGGCACGATCATGTAACATACAAAAGTACTTCGTTGACTATGGGGCTTGCATGGCCGATTGGTTAGCACGTGTCATTGAGTCAACTGGCGTAGTTTTCGAATCCTCGTTTGTACGTGACAAAGAGAAGAGTCGCTTGTCCAACCTTGTGGGTTTCCTCCCACTTCTATAAAGAGAGAGAAATGTGGTTTAACGTCCACTCGAAACAAATTAGGTCATTTCGGAACTAACACATGGGTTGATTTCATTTCAATAATTCGCTTTGACCGATTTCTGAATCACCAGTGTGTGACAGTACCAAGGTCAAGGTCGGTGGTCCAAGACCATAATATAGTATGTGGCGAAGGTCGTATCCCATGGTCAAAAGTCCAAAAACTGACTTTGAAAAGTTTGAGTTTAGTTTTTTTGTAACATGACCTTTGACCTACGACTTTGATCCGGTTATCATTTTTGAAGGGCATCGTCTCTGCTTTCACCCCGAACATTGAATTTGATAATACAGCAAGAAATAGGCCGACGGCAAGCGTAAACGCAAAGATCCCGAGATTGGTGGAAAATTTCAAGTCGGGGTCAGCATCGAGTTCACAACGTTATTCCCACGTAAACGCTAATCAAATTGGTCGTTTACAGAAAATGGTGGCTTAGCGCAAAAATTAAAATATACGAAAATTATTATTATTATTATTATTATGAACTGCGAGCGTTAGGCCTGTAGCGCAGAGTGTCGGAGTCCGTCTGGGTGTCTTGTTATTCGAGTCTAAATAGTCAACAAATGCCAATGGCGTCGAACGGATAAATATATCTCCTTGGAGAAGATAAAGGTCGATAAAATGAAAAGTTATTGATCGATTTGGCTGGAATCTGTTGTGAGATCATCGCTAGCCTACCTGAACAAGCTCGGACAATTCAACCCTCTACGACCACGGGAACTGGTACACTTTACGACGATTATTACTTTCGAAAGAGAGATAACCCACACTGGGCGTCTGGTTAATCAAGACACTATTAAGACGCTAGGCAAATGTAGTTTAATTTTTTTATTTTTTTATTTTCTGACAATTTAAAAAAATTTTTTTTTTTTTTTTTAAGCCTATTTAGAAAAAAATGCTATTCAGACTGTAGGCCACCATAGTAAACACATTACATGCTTGGCATTATTCCCAATGACATATTTATAGGCTGATTCATAAACACGATGGTCTGGGTATTGTTCAATTTCCCGTGTGACCTTGATTTCTCGGGCTCGATCCCTGCATTGGCCAAGAAAGTCCATCGGAATTTTCCGACATGGTTTCCCTTGGCATTTCATATTTTGATTTATCGGGGAAAGAACTGAGGGTGGGAATGCCCCATTATTAATTCACTGACATGGATCTGCAATGTACACATGTCAGGCCCATTGGTACGAAGTTCATATTCTGGGACAGGGCGGGAGTGGAAGGGGCGCGGCTGTCAACCATTACATTTTAATGAATACATTTAATGTAATCACCTTTTCACATGTTTAGCGATTTCGGATCAGACGTTGGTACCTAATTTAAAACAAATCAACATTTAGTATACGGCACACACTCTTTCCTTCCTGGTTTGGTAAAAGATGGGTTGTGACGCTTAACGTTAAACAAATCAGAATGAGATATATAATATCGATAAATTAGGTAAATTACGAATTCTTTGTAATCTTTAACTTTCCAATTTAATAGTTTTACTGTAATCCATTTTTCCTGCAGGGACCAAATACAGACTCATTCTGCAGATTAACAGGAAAATAAATCGCAAATTCTCTCTCACTAGCATTACATTTCTGACCATCGCTTCCATCCCAGACAAAGGTACTTGTTTTGAATGGATATATTTATCACATTTTATGGGAAACATAGAGGTCTGGAAGTATTCTCTGTTTTGCCAAAAACAGTGTGAATGACATAAAGGCTACAGTTTTTGTTTGAAGCATTTAGATGAGGAAAGGACACACCCAGCGAGTATTAGCGTTCTGTGATTCTACGGATCACCCCACCCCCCATTTCGAAAATGTTGATAGAAGCTTTATGTTTGAACGGACGATTTCAAATTTGATGGAGAGCATTGGGTTATAAAACTATGAACCCTGTCGACTTTTCATTCCGGAGTTACTGTTTTTTTATTGATGCTGCAGTTTTTAATGGATGGGGAAGTTATCTCCAATTTGCCGAAAAGTTGCAAACGCGATTGAGACTACAGTTTTTAATGGATTTCTTTTTCAAATTAGCTTTGAAATATTGGATTCATATGGGAGGACTAAGCATACCTGTATTTAGAGTTTTAACGACTTTCCATTCCACAGTTATCACCCCTATCACCCGGAGATGTGGAACCATTGTGGCCCTTTTTGACCAACTCTCCCGATATTCAGATTTTTTTATTCTTTGCCGAAATATCAATTTGTTCAGCACCCAAGTTTTCCTTTCCGATAACATGATGTCCAGACATTGCTGCCGTGTGGGTATATTTAACTGCTTGTTCAGCCAAATCAGGAACTAAGGGTTATGTACGAATATACACATTTAAATTTTCTCGTAAAATGAAAAAATCTGGGCTTATTAAATAGTCTTCAAAACACTAAACATCGCTAAGTGTGTGTGTGTGTGGCATCATTTGCCTGAACTTAGATTGGAAGAGTTCCATAGGCAAAACTCCTCATCTGATAGCGTTAAAACCTGTACTACTATATAGTCACCGACAAGTACCGACGAGAGGGTATTGTCATTATATGTGACACAATAAATCTGTTAAACATACATTATGCAAGAGTTAAATCTGCCTATTGTAGATCTTTATTTAGGTCTGAAATGTTTTTCTAAATTATTAATTAGATAATTAATTAATCTATGCAGACCATAATCAACTCTTGATGGCATCGAATTTCTCTGATATTAAATAGATGAGAACGGGAGGAGCGAGACTTAGCCTCGAACAACCAGTACGGTGGATGGAATTATTGCACACGTCTTGCCAAGCCTTCAATTTCTAATATCTTCACTCGCAATAGAGTAATTTGAATCTTATATTATCTATTGTCGAAATCTTATAGCAAGACTGACTAGCTCTTTATCCAAATCTTACATAATGTATCTTTCAACATTAATGTAATCTCTAATATATTTTATAATTCATGTATTAATGGCATTAATACAACAATCTCATATAATGAGCGGTATGCATATTCGTCTCCAAAAACAACGAATTATGGCTGTATACTATTTTGTCTATCTGTTGGCAATAACAACACTATTTACTTTGTACAGCAATGAAATGAAATGGGTTTAACGTCCTACTCTTCTGCACCCTACCTGGGCCAATGGAAGACGGGCATACGCCATACAGCGTGCTATGAAAGAAATTTTGCCCGGCCAGCGGCGCTACAGCCTACTCTTATATCGAATTCCAACTGCCAAGGGATCTTTTACGTGCACGCCAATGTGTACACGGAACCTCGGTTTTTTGTCCCATCCGGACGACTAGGCAGCTGTCCTTGTCAGCCCCCCCCCCCTGCATCACCGACAAGGAAACCACGCCGGAAAATCGAGATGAACTTTCGCGGCCAATGCAGGGATCGAACACCCGAGCCAGAGCCTTGCCCACTTAGCCACCGTGATTATTTTTCAACTAATTACAATGTCTTAATTTAATATTTATTTTGTGGGTATACCCAGTCTGAAAAAATCTGGCATAATCCAAAAGGCTTTACGTTGATCTAAAAATAATTAAATTTATTATTTATTTTTTGGGTTTACCCAGTTTGAAAAAAATATTGAATTATCAAAAAGCTTTACGTTGATCTGCAAATATGACTCTTTATGCAAAATGGATGGATATAAAAGCCTATTGACAAAAACTAACAAATGTGAACAGATATTCCCTGGTAACGACTTTTGTAGATCAACGTAAAGCTTTTTGATAATTCAATATTTTTTTCAATTATTTTTTTGATCAATAGCAAGAAACGCTATTATGGCCGACCATGGCAAAATTTTCCAAAAATGGGGTACGTCATTCACGGAGACTGTCGATAAGAAGCCTGTCTATCAAGTTAGACCCACTTTCCATGTCAGAGTTTTGTATCTCCATTTGTACAATATTCATGTTGATACTTTAATATAAAAATAAACATGACTTTAAAAGGTGAAATCAATATTGTTGGGACTATCTCTATATATATGTGTGCGCGCAATGCTAACCTGCATTCCCGCCTCGTTGTTTCGAATCCCCGGTTGTACATGCCACGGAGTACGGTCGCCTGTCCAACCTCGTGGGTTTTCTCTGGGTGCTCCGATTTCCTGGTACTGCTAAAGACCCGTACGCGCAAGCGAATTATTGATCTAAATTAAACCATACGTTAGTACCGAAATGACCTTGTTTGTGTCTAGTGGACGTTAAAACCCAACTCTGGGCGCTTTAGTATCCATTCACTGGACTGGGGAAAACATCCGAAACAAATGATTTTTGCTTTTTTATATACCCTAAGAAAAAATCCACCGCAGTCTACCTTGAGCAATTGTTTATGACCGATCTACCCCAACTTTATGCAACCTAAATGTATTATAAAATGTAGATTAACTTTGGGGTGGTGCAATTAGATGTCTGTCTTGGGACACCCCATTGCTGAAAAAAATCTGACCATTGCCATTCTTATGCTGAAAATTTTGCAACAAGTTTCGTGAGATAAGTGATTGTGCTCATCTTTGGTGTTGGAAATTGGAACGTCTGGATGGGACGGCAGGACTTTTACCCAATAATGCCCAACATTATTAGAGTATTATGTTAGTTTCCCACAATAACGAGATAGTATTTAATTCGTATTGGGTAAATCGCCTAGCCCAGCGTGGATACCCCATGCACCACTGACCATGTCTGGAGGCGATCATTTTTAATGCATGTGAATTTGCTGAACACATTTCAACATATTTCGGGTGGTTAGTAAATCAGCTAGTGGGTGGCAATGGCGATTTCATGCAGTTAGTAAATGCGCTGATTTAGCTTAGCTTTTGGGATCAGGGGCAGTTATGGAGGTGTTTACAATTAGAATTTCCCAACATAGGACAAAAATATTCCCAGCATGCCAAAAAAGTGTCAAAAAGTTAGAAAAATTGTGGATATTTTAAGTCGAATGGGTACGAAAATCAGAACGCCTGTAACTTTTGTTGCCCAAGGCTGATTTGCCCAAGACCTTTCATAAAAAGTAAGAATCATTTGTTTCGGATTTTCTCCCCAGTCTAAATGTGTACAGGATTCCTTTGACAGTAAACGGAGCAGGACCCGAAATGCCTGAAACAAAAAAAAAAAACAAAAAAAAAACGGAGTTTACGAACTGCGGCACCGGTCTTCTGTGTATGGAACCCCCAAGGCAATAACAGAATATTTGACAGCCGCAAACGCGTTTTCCTACTATTCCAACCCGTTGACAAAGCAACTTTAAAGTGGCCTAATATAGCCAATTAAGGTGACTGGCTAGAATTCCAATTAATCGTTTACCTCGTACGAAGGGGGGAGGGCTAGTAGACTAGAGTGCCATGCTTCGACCTCTAGCTGTCCGGTCACCTCTGGCTTGCCGCTGTGGTTTCGAGCCCTGGTGTGAGCGTATGTGGCATAGAGATAGGGGCGCCTTCTCAACCTCGTGGGTTTCCTCCGGGCTCTCCGGTTTCCTCCCACTGCTAAAGACCCCTACGCGCAAGCGAATTATTGAAATAAAATTAAACCATAAGTTAGTCCCGAAATGACCTAGTTTGTGTTGGGTGGACGTTAAACCCCATCTCTCTCTCTCTCTTTCTCTAGTCCACGAAATTCGGAACCGTTGGGAGCAAATTATGAAAATTTAACTGCTGCTAAAGCGTTTTCCTGCTATTCCCTCCGTGAATACAGCAACTTCAATGTGGTCTAATATAGCCTACTTGGCAGACCTGAATCACAAACAACAAACCAGTCGTCTCTGGCCTCTCCCCCCCCCCCGGAGAAATTGTGGTAATTTAACCGCCGCAAATCTGTTTTTCTGCTAATATTTTAACCCATTGTCAATTCAGTGCAAATTTTAACCCATTGTCAATTCAGTGCAAATTCAAATTCGTGGTATTCAATTAAAAGAAAACTAAAATTGGTGTTTTATGAGATTTCTGGCACTTTATCTGTCAGATTGCCCGAAAGTTAGGGGTGTAGCTGCCCCCCCCCCCCTCCCCCAGCCCGGGTGCAGGATAATTGATTTATAATTTTGATCATATTTTGCAGCGAAGAAAGCATTTTAATTGTTAAAATACAAATAACTACACTCAAACATAATTTCAAATTATAAAGCTATCAATAACGTTAGAAGATATCAGATTTGTGTAAAGGTTTCCTTATTTAGCATTGTTATAATTACAATGAATACAATAAAGAACATAATATTTTGTTGAAACAAGGGACGAAAAATAATTCAATTTGATCAAATACAAAAGATACAATATATTCCTATTTTGCAATTTGAAGAATTCCGAAGCATTCATTAAAGGAGTTTAAATATAAGCAAGCAGTCAGACCTAGTTTTTGTAATGATCGAATCTCTTCATTTCTGCTTAACGACATTAAGTCTAATTTCAATTTTATGTGGGTTTATGGTATATTGTCTTCGAGTATCGTAATGCGCATTAAAAAGAGTCACATTGGAATCCATTTATGAAATAATGATCTAATGGGCGTCCTGGCTAAAAATGGGATGCATAATTTTTAGTAACACCATAGAGCAGGTGATCAAACGTTACCTCGGTATTGTTTTCCTGTACACTCATTACGTTCTGTGGTGTTGACAAAGGTTAGTTTTTGTCGTTGAAATGGAATTTCATCCCGATATGTCGAAATATGGTTCTCTTACCAACGATAAAGACACGTGGAACCGAGATTTTATGAGCGATCCCTGGTGGGAATTTCTTCCACGAGGACGTCCATTGTGTTGCTCAAAAAATATCTAATAAAGAAATCATAACTTCATAACATGCATGTGCGATATATAAGAGCAATTTAACTATGTTCGTAAAGCAATTTAACAGAATACATTAAAGCTATATTGTTTACTGTCTGGTAACTTGGGGCTTAAAGCTTAGCTTGATATTTTAGAACTACTGTCTGAACCATCGTAAATAGTTAAGTAGTTTGTTAAAATTTACGATGGTTCAGACAGTGGCTATATAATATTGAATTTTACACTACATAACTTACAATAGTTTAATTTAGCCATTCTCCGACATACGCAACCCCGGTTGGTTGTCGAAAACTGATCATCGGTCAGAAGCTCAAAAATAGCCAACCAGGGCAATATATCAGGGATATGACAATATTACGTTTGTCATGGAAAATCGCCGACATAATTGTTTAAGTGTACATGTCTCTAACAATAACGCTTTGTCAACAAGTTTTAAGACTAATGGAAAGAAAATATACCATATAGAGGATCCCTTACTCGTCTTTTTTATATCAAAAATATCAACACAAGTCGTAAAGTAAAAAATACGAGGCTCTGCCGAGTTTTTTTTTAACTTTATCAACGAGTGTTGATATTTTTTGACATCAAAAAAGACGAGTAGGAGATTTCGCTTTCACTGAACCTGATTAAAATACGGCGTCGTGATACATGATTTTTCGACACAATTTAACCATTGCAAAGTCCTTTATATTGACCCAGTGTTTCCATCAAGGTCAATTAATTAAAAATAGTTTTTAATAAGAAAGAAGTAACTTTTAATTTAAAAAAAGAACTGTCCTTTCAAAATAAAAAATAGTTACTTTTTGATGGACCAATCAAATTCATGTAAAACGAAATCTCCTAAGGAAATATCGCCGTAGATTATGAAATTTAACACACAAGTGAGATCTACTGTAGAATGTATTATTAGGTGATAAAATACTTTTAGAAACTTTTTGAGTAAATTACATACTCTTGTAATAAACTCTAGATATTCTTTTTCCAATACCATAATATAGTTCTTGATGAACACTTAAAGTTATAATTAATAACATTTTTTGTCGTGGTAGCATAAAGAAGTAAAAGTAAGAATAGTTTCAGTGTAGACAGTAAAGATTTTTTTTTTTAAATCTATAATGTAATAATAAAAACAAACAGAACAAATGTAAAACACATATATAATATAGGTCTTGGTAAACGCCTATCCATAACTACGGCCGGATCCTAACATTTTGCAAGAGGGAGCTTGCCAGGCCCCAGTTAAAGTGAGAATTTCATATTTTCTAAGGAAGTCAAAACATAATTATTTCTATGTCTTTTGCCAAATAGGTTGTCTGTCAACTGACTATTATACGATCATAGGCAATATTTTCCACACTTAAAAATCTTTCACAACGGAAATAATAATATCGTTACCTCATTCCCCATGCAATAGCTTGTCTTCAAACGTTTGAATTTGAAGTTTAAAATGGTGCTTTCGCCAATTTCTCAACTGGCAATAATGAATTGTGGGATTATTTTTTAAACAAGGTAGGGCTGTTTATAGATACCATCTATTTTAAGGCTTTATGTTAATATATTTTAAAAATATAATTTAAAAATATGAAATTCTATCTCTAAGGAAATTTGACAGTAATAACAATGCATGATGCCACCATCGGCTCTAAATGACGAGGCATGCATATCCACTGAGCTTTTTAGGAAAGAAATCCAAACCCCGTTATGTCAATTTACGAAAAATATTACATTACTCATGTCTATTTCATTATTTGATGCCTTGAATGCCAAATCGCATCCCACCATCTGATTGTAAAGGATAATGCACACTTTTCTCATAAAGAGTTGTTTTCAGTAACTTAGCAGGGCGGGGTTTGCCACCCCCGCTGATGGCGACTAATAAGTGATCCGCAAGAATAATAATAGGGTCCTTTTCTGGTACTTGCTAACATAGCCTTGAAGAAAGGGTGATATAGTTATAGGGATATAGACTATAAAATATCTACTAATTAACTGCACAAATAAAAATAATCAAAAATACATAAAATCTACGCGTTACTTTTTCTGGGTATACTTCTTCAAACCTTTACTGTTCAACCTGAAATTGTAAAAAAGGAAGGTGATTCAATGGAAATATTCCTTAAGTTAGTCGCCAAATGACCTGGCTAATGTATATAGTGGACATTAAACCCGCACCCGGTTTATCACCTGACTTTATTATTTCCCTGGGAAAACCCAATTCTTTAACAAACCTTGGCACAATTCCAAATTATGTATTTGTATTAAACACCCGCCTGTGAGTCATAAAGCGACCTTGAATGTGTTGTTAGGTGACCTTGAATGTGTTGTTAGGTGAAAGTGGAAATGCCCATAGCATTTAATAAAAATATTAATAATGATAATTTACATGCATTTTGATAAAGCGTTTTACACTAAAACAAATTTTCAAACAACTCTATAAAGAAAACAATTTAACTTTTAAACTTTACATATTCATTAAAAATAGTAATATGGAACAGTAACAATATAACTTTCAAACCGCTGTACAAAATTTCCCTTTCCTTCAAGTTTGAGAAAAGTTTAAAGGAGCTAAATCGCTAACTTTTGGGACCTAGATATTGACAGAAGTGGGTAGCAATGCATATGAGTTACATTCAATGGTTTCCGTTTTTACTCTTAATTTCAAATCAACCAGCAGTATCAATCGAATGCAAATTTCTAGCGTCTGGTTATTCCAGTCTACATTACGCCGTTTGATTTGGTGCAATGATTCTAGCCTCGTTCCTCGAGTCTCTTTCTAGAACTGGGACTGAAATCATTAAGGTACACGATTCGTGTACCAATGGTAAAATGTTTATTTTATCAGAAGCCCATCTTTTTTCCGGTAAGATCACAGAATTAATGTTGATTTGAATTGACAAATAATTCGTGTTTTCAATGTTGAAGATTTTCGACGATATGAGTTGTAGACTTAGCTACTTTAAGTAACACCAGCGTTAAATTTGTTTGCTGGAAACGGTTTGTCAGGTTCGGTAAATTTTCATTAGATTAATAAACAACTGCGTATATTCCCGAATGCAAAATTCAGTAAATTTCATACATCATGATTCTTTTATTTAAAAAATACATACCAGTTTGATGAGTTATTTCAGTCAACATCGTTTTACAGTCCAAGTTTACTTGGTTGATGAATTTGTTTTCCCTGGAGGAGTACCAAAAGTAGTTTTTATTTCTATAAAAACTATATGTTTCCCCTCGTAAGAATTTATATCGTTTATATTATAATATGACAGTGACATGGAATTGGATGAATTACTTAAATACATATTGAGGATCGAGTCGAGTGAAACACTGTGTAATTTGAGAATCTTGAGTCCAATAAGTCAGATGGTAACTGGATAAACGAAACTACCATTACTGTCTCCACTTAAGTGAGTAGCTAAACAAGGAAAGAATCCTTTTTATAAAATGCATAGGCTGCAGTTCTGATTGGAGCATCTGATTGGATGTTGCTTAGTTTGTTTTTTATTGATTCTATTGGAAATTTTCCATACGCGGAAAGCCCTATTCTATGAATCGTCGTCAGATTTTTCAGAGAATGTAGGGCAAAGAAAGATACACCTAAAAATGCCTTTCAGGAAATATTAAAACTGTATAGTCTATTTTCGCTTTCATGATATTATTTTGGTACGACGGCGAAAGAAAGCTTAAAGGGACAATAACATTCTTGCTGGCTTGGTAGCTCCAGAAAATAAATAATACCCTTATTCTAAGTACTAGATGTTTAAGTGTCCTACCTGTTGTGTAAATTATCCATTACAACCTATTTTACTTGTCCAGAGCGTTCGAAAATATTTTAAAATCCAAGTCACATTTGAAAAGGTTTACGTTAGACTTTTCAAATCAAATGGCTGAATTTTTCCAATTTTTTAAAATAGGTGTGTTAAGATGAAATTTATATCATAATTTAATTGCAATATTCTAAAATAATACGATTTGTTGACTAGAATGAAGATTGGGACATATTATTCAGTTACAACAAGAGTGTTATTGGGGCTTTAAGAGTTCCAGAGTGTTGCACCCTGTCCTTAAAAAAATGTGTATATTATTTAGAAATACTGCAGATTTAATAACACCGATGTTTTGTGTAACTCAAAATTAGCATAATATCTGGATATGACAATACTATGCTTCCCGTGGAAATCGCCGACACATAATTGTTGGCATGTGCATGTTTCTTTTTTAAGAATACAAGCTTCGTTAACAAAACCTAGTTTTAGAATTAATGAAAATGAAATATACTATAAAACGTTTAAACACACTATGAGTGATATATATACTTTTGTAATAACAAACTGAACAATTAAAGGAGCTAAATCAATATTTCCGAAATTAAAAACACAAATTAGAATCCAACATTGTCTATTGCAATCCATATCGCTGATATGTTGCTGTGATAATTTAAGACACAATGAAGCAGCCGTAAATCACTTTATATACACTCATATTGCATTAATATGTGCTTTTAGACCTATTTATGGTTTTAAAAAACAGCCATACTCCTTTTAAAGATATAAGTAATTAATAATTATTTGTCGGGGTAGCATAAAGATAACACGAGTAAGTACAGTCATAGGCGTTACACATCAGTGTGGGGGGGGGGGTCCCCCAATTGTTTTCCTGGGGGGGGGGCTGAATTTACTTGGACCCCTCGAAAATTTGGCAAAATAAAATGCCCGAAATCTAATAAAACACCAATTTTAGGAATGGAATAGCAGTAAAAAGCGTTTAGGGCGGTCAAATATTCCAAAATTTTCTTTGGGATCCTACAAGGCCACTCGAAGAAAACTGGCACCGCTGTCTGTAAACCTGCTTCGCGTATTTCTAGTTTTGTTTCACTAACTGTCTACTAGTTGAATATCACAAATTTGTTTTGAGTTGGCTACGCATTAAAACATTTTGCCTGGAGTCACTCTCTCCGGGAGGGTGAGGCTCCCATAGCCCGCGACGATTGATTGGTTGTTTGGAATTCTGGTCAGCCAAGTAGGCTATATTGGACCAAATTGAAGTTGCTGTATTCACAGGTTGGAATAGCAGGACAACGCATTTGTGGCAGTTAAATTTTGAAAATTTTCTCACAACGGTTCCGTTTTCGTGGATGTAAATGATTGATTAGAATTCGAGTCAGTCACCTTAATTAGGCTATGTTAAACCACTTTGAAGTTTATTTGTTCACGGACTGCAATAGACGGAAAAGGTGTTTCCAGCCGTCAAATATTCCAAAAAAATTTTATACGGAGAGGGGGGGGGGGCCATACAAGGTAAGCCACGCGTCTTCGCCTCTCGGGGAAGACCGGCGCCGTTGTCTGTAAACTGTCATCGAACCCGTACGCCTATGTGCATCCTCATAAACTAAATTTATGCGATCAAGTTCTGTTTCATTTGGATCCTCCTCATAAAAATTCCCCTACAACTAAACACTCTGTCGTGTTGTTCATAACTCAAGCGTAACATTCAATATGTGAAAGTCATTAAAGAACTGGGCCCTGTTTCACGAAATTTTAACTAAAGATAAAATCCAAATTTTAGCAGATACTTCAATTTTGATTGGCTAGGAACTAAAATCAATCTAATATTGTCCAATCAAATAACTAAAATTCAGATCTTATCTTAGTTAAAATTTTGTGAAATAGGCCCCAGACTCCCCCTGTCTTAAACATGATAAACATTGAATTGCTGTGATGTTTTAGTTTAACCCCGTAAAATATTCTTAAACGGTGTTTGCAGAAGACTCCACACACTCTCCTTTTTACACTATATCGACTGCTGTTTCGTGTCTCCGGCCTTATATAATTTCATTTGTAGAATGTGGCGACCGTGTTTAGGTGGTCCGCTCTCCACGTCTGACAGAAAGACCCATGGTGCAACAACATATCGAGATTAAAGACTTTACACGATTTATTGTTACATGCTAACATAGCCTCGACAAAAGGGATTTGGGTGTATGATTATAGGTGAAACAGATATTTATTGAAAAGCGCCGCACACTAAACAATATGACTTGTCATCATCGTCCCACATCCTTGTTTGGAAGGCACATGGAAAAACAATTTAGGATACGAAAAAGACTTGTTAAACGATTCATACACTGGTCACAGTAGCTCGGCAAGGCATTGTCGCTATGTATGGTTTTCACGGCAACTGAATTTTGTAATTTTTGTAGTCTATGCAACGATTTATTCTTCACACCTAACAGCAGAGAATTAAAATTATCTATCTAGTGATAACTAGGGCTTGTATAAGTGTTTTTGTTGTATCTATTGTTATAAAGTAGTCTACTTTACACACATTGTTAATTTGGGACTCCATATTCATGTTAGAATCGAAGATTGCTCCAATGTATCGGGCTGCGGCAGAATAAATGATACGAATAGAAAGATCATCAACTAGCTTAGAGAGTTTGTGTTATGTATTCTCATCGTTAAGTTTATGAAAAATTCTGTTACATCCAGAGTTTAATATCATCTATACATTTTTATATTGAACTTGGATAGTTCATAACTGTTTGGGTCTGATGGCTTGAAGGAACTATACAGTTGGGTGTCGTCAGCGTATAAGTGAAATTCAAGTCCCAATTGGCGGCGTTCTGGTTGAAGTGGAGATTAGCCAATGAAATGGTCTGTTACAGCGAGTTCTTGACGTTTGACGCACGGAACCCTGGGTAAATCACTTGAAACGTAAACGCTGATTAATTAATCAATGTCTGGCGTCAAAGGGTTAAAAGCCGCTCGTACTACCCTTGACACGACCTTTCAGTTCAAACGGTCAGATCTTCGTGTAGTGTAGGCCATCGAAAGTATATAAACACTAAACGAAATATAGATCCGTATTTTAATCAGATTGCCCATTGGCAGACCATGAGTTTGTTGATAAACATCATCCCCCAAGTGAAGAAGGTTGCTTGAGTACATGTTTTGGCAAAGTATCTTGGGTCGTTGTTGGTGAGTGTGCTGACGAGGGGTTCAGGTTCGGATCTGCATTGTCTTGGCGATAGGCGAAAGAAGTTCGGAGAGAAATTGTGCTGAGTTGTAGAATACAGAATCTCGCGAACAAATCAATCGAAGTTTCATCAATAAAACCCAATTTTTATACGCCCACATTTTCATGTGGACGTATCATGTCGTCGCCCCTGTCCGTCCGGACGTCCGTCCGTCCACAATTTGTTTGTGGACTCTCTACAGGTCACAATTCTTATCCGATTTTGACGAAACTTGAAATATAGGTTTATCCCCATAAGATATCGGTTCCTTTCGATATTGGCATGTATCGGATCGGAACTTCATGGATTATGGCCCCTGATTGTACGAAATATCATGTTTTTAGCTTGTGGACACTATAGAGGTCACAATTTTGAACCGATTGTGATGAAACTTGACATGCATGTCTATAACCCCAAAATCTTGGTTCCTTTCGATATTTGCGCCCATCGGATCGTAACTTCCTGAATTATGGCCCCTGATTGTCCAAAAAATCGCCCTTTTTAGCTTGTGGTCCCTCTGGAGGTCAAAATTATTATCCGATTTAAAAAAACCGTTTGATTATATCACCGTTACATGGTAATGAAGGCTGAGTTCAAATTTCGTGAAAATCGGACCAAAATTGACAAACAAAATGGCCGCCGTTTGTACGCGAATAGTGTGAAAATATGTTATATCAAGGTTGTGGACCCTATAGAGGTCACAATTTTGAACCGATTTTGATGAAACTTGACATGTATGTTTATAACCCAAAGATCTTGGTTCCTTTCGATATTTGCACCCATCGTATCGTAACTTCCTGAATTATGGCCCCTGATTGTCCGAAAAATTGCCCTTTTTAGCTTGTGGTCCCTCTGGAGGTCAAAATTATTATCCGATTTAAAAAAACGTTTGATTATATCACCGTTACATTGTAATAAAGGCTGACTTCGAATTTCGTGAAAATCGAACCAAAATTGACGGACAAAATGGCCGCCGTTTGTACGCGAATAGTGTGAAAATATGTTATATCAAGGTTGTGTACCCTATATAGGTCACAATTTTGAACCGATTTTGATGAAAGTTGACATGCATGTTTATAACCCGAAGATCTTGGTTCCTTTCGATATTTGCGCTCATTGATTCGTAACTTCCTGAATTATGGCCCCTGATTGTACGAAAAATCACCCTTTTTAGCTTGTGGTCCCTCTGGAAGTCACAATTATTTTCCGATTTAAAAAAACGTTTGATTATATCACCGTTTCACCTTAAGGAAGGTTTGAGTTCAAATTTCGGGAAAATCGGACCAAAATTGCCATACAAAATGGCCACCGTTTGTACGCGAATACTGTTAAAAAATGGTATATTATGGTTGTGGACCCTGTATAGGTCACAATTTTAATTTGATTTTGATGAAACTTGAAATGCATGGTTATAACCCAAAGATCTTGGTTCCTTTCGGTATTTGCGCATATCGGATCATAACTTCGTGAATTATTCGAATTTCGTGAAAAGGGTACCAAAATTGCCGGTCGAAATGGTCGCCGTTTGTACGCGAATAGTGTAAAGATATGATATATCATGGTTGTGGATCCTCTACAGGTCAAAATTCTTATCCGATTTTGCCGAAAAGTCACATTTCTAGGTTGTGTACCGTCACACCATAATCATTGTCGGCTTCGAATTTCATGAATATCAGACTGACCAACAAAATGGCTGCTCCCAATACAGTATGAAATACAGGACTTAATGATGTAGGAAAAATCACTTTCGGTATTGCTTGTTCTCTATCCATCTCTCGAAAATGTGGGCGTATCCTGCCTGGCAGTGCCAGCCTATCTTTGGATTATAGAATAGAAAAAAAAATACTATAAAATTTTCAAAAACATTGGAAGGGAAATAATATAATATTGTATTTACAAAGTTTAGTTATTTTTAATACACTATAATAACGAAAAATGGGGTTTAACGTCCACTCGAAACAAAGTAGGTCATTTCAAGACTAACATATTGTTCAATTTAACTTCAATAATTCGCTTGCGCGTAGGGGTATTTAGCCGTGGAGGAAACTGGAAGACCCAGAGAAACACAAGAGGCTGGACAAACGACCCTTACTCCTTGTCAAGTACAATCGGGAAACGAAACCACGCCAGATGACTCAATAACAGACCTTACGATACAACGCGCGAACACACTATCGAACCCCACCCCGTCACCCCAATACGATAACGTATAGTTATTTGTTATGTTGAACAGTAATATGTACTAATTAATTATATATTAAAAAAAACAACTAATTATTTGTCCTGGGGTAGCATCATGTAATGATTATGCCTGTTCTATTCTAAAATTTAATATCGATAATGATATTAATGATGGAGAATAATAATTGTTTCGAAAGAATAAAGATACAATTATAAAGATACGACCCAAAATAGTGGAAGGGGATATGGAAATAGATTATAATATTACTACCAATACTCCGCCCAAAGCTATCAAGACTCCTTGAATCATTTAAAACATGTTTTAAGAATATAAACAATATAAGTTGCTTTTGGGTACAATTTTTTAAATCCTTGTTTCGCAGTCGAAAAATTAAATTCCATAATTTAGTTCAAAAATGACCTGGTTAGCGTCTGGATGACATTAACCTCTTTTATTTTTTTGCACTTGACTACATTTATTTCTCTGGGAAATCCCGATTCTTCATTTGTTTCTCTGGGAAATACCGATTCTTCAATACTGTAACGATTGCAATAATTCTCAATTTTATATAAGGCACAGACTGCGGGGTGTTATTCAATTGTTCTGTGTCACTTTGATATCTCCGTAAAATGGTGGGAATTCCCATAGTAATATACTGAACGGCAAAAAAAAAAAAACGTCTGCACGATTTCAAAGTCAGAGAGGCACTTTAATCAAATCATTCTAGAAAACGACTTACTAAATGGATCAAAGCAATTTTTTGTGAACAGTATGTTGACACATTAGTGATTAAATAATCACAACTCCAAGACATTGCAATAAGGTTTAGAGTCTGTACACATTCTATACATCAGTATCTGGTGTGTCCACCGCGAGTGTCAATAACAGCAGCACAGCTTCTGAATATGGAGTCGACCAGACGATTGATTGATGAACGCCATTGGCATTAGGAACCACACCCTCGGAAAAGCCTGGCGCAATCCATCTGCTGTGTCTGGTCTCGGTGCGACGTTATTAAGACTCCTCTGAATTTATTCCCAAAGATCTTCAATCGGGTTTAATTTAAGCCCGAACTATGGGCTGACTAGCGCATAACGTTGAGACCGTTCTGCTTATGGGACTGGTCCCGGTGAACAGCACATGCAGCATGAGTTACATGAAAATCATGGGGAACACATTACCGTCACAGAAGTCAGATTGCTTTTTTGACAACATTTCTTGGGTTCAATACTGTGTTTGGGAAAGAGCCTTATTGCTCAGGCAAAGTTGGAGGTGTGGTCACAAATATACAAACCAAAAACAATTGGCACGTTATTCAGAGTAACAAGCCAGCCTGACGCTTCTTTTGCTGCTTATTGACACCTGTTTCGTAACACATTAAACGTTTGGTATAAATCCCAATGATATATATGTATAGTCAGATTCATAAACGCAATAGTCAAGGTATTGTACAATTTTTTCCCTTGGAATGGTTGGGAATACCCATAGTAATTATAATTGACATGTAACTGCAACGTATTCTTGGACGGTGAGGATTGGGTCGCACGCGACTCTCAAATATTAGATTTTATGAACATATTTTACGTTTAGTGATTTCAGAACGGACGTTGGTTGCTAATTCAAAGCAACATTTTGTATATTCGATATACTCACTTTCTTCTTTCTGGTTTCGTAAAAGATGGGTTGTGAAACTTAATGTTAGACAACCAATTGCATCTCGAAAAGTATTGCCAGTGTTTGGCAACTGTCTACGGGGTAATAATAAAAGCAACGCGTGTATTTCACAATGAGGTATATAATATCGATTAATTAGGTAAATTATGACTGTTATGTAATCTGTAATTTAACAATTCAAAAGTTTTACTGTAAGTCACTTTTCTTGCAGGAACCAAACACAGACTCGCTCTGGTGATTAACAGGAACGTAAATCGCAATTCCACTCCCACTAGCAATACAGTTTTCAGTATCGCATCCATGATGTCACAACACTTCCACCTGCGGGACTTAAACATCACGTAACTTTATTTGGAGTTTTATACGCCCAGATAAAAGCTGTAGTTTTCAACGGATATTGATCATATTTTATATGAAGCATAGAGATCCTGAATAAATCCCCTTTGCTGAAAACTGCGAATGACATGAAGGCTAGTTGCAGCATTCAAGCATCTGGGTCATGAAAGAACATACCCAAGCGAATATTAGCGCTCCGTGGCTTTCCGTTTCAGTTCCCCCCCCCCTCCTCTTTCCGAAAATTTGAAAACGCGGTAGAGGCTTTATAGTCTTGAATGTATGTTTTTCATTTTTTTCTTATTAAATTTCAAGTGCAGCATTGTGGCCATTATTCAGCATACCTCGGCTTTCAGTTCCAGGGTTATTCCCTCCTTGCCGATATATCAAATTTGGTCAGCATGCAAGTTTTCCTTTCGGATTAGATATTGTCCAATCGTTACTGCTGTGTGGGTATATCAACCAAATAAGGGACTAAGCGTTGTGGTCGAATACACAATTTTGTTCGTAAAACAAACAATTTGGGCTTATTAAATAGTGTTCAAAATACTAAAAATCGCATGCTTTTCTCATCTCCTTGCTATAGCTTTAAAACCGGTACTACCGACAAGAGCTGATGAGTGGGTTTATGTGGGTGATGTGTACGACCACGTTAAACCTATTTAGCATTAATGTTATCTGATATTTATTATAATACATATATTAATGACATGAATATAACAATCCCATATAATGTTCAGTATGCATATTCGCTCCAAAACAGCGAATAATATCTGCATATTATTTTGTTGATCAGTTAACAATAACAACACTGTTTACTTTGCACCTCAATGTCACTACGATAATGGCAAAGGACATGGCTTATATTGCACAACAACACAGGAAGTATTTATCTCCTGATTACAATATTACACAATTATTTTATGGGAATGCCCAGTTTGAAATAGTAGCTTTAAAGCTCTATTTTAACATGAAATATGTTGATCTAAAAACGTGAGTTTACGTAAAAACTTGATGGATAGTAATAACTTGATAAAAGTTATTATCTAGTTAAAAACAACTTTTAACACTAACCCCTAGGGGTTTACAAAAAACCACAGTTCAAGTCATGTATTATAACACGGGTGTGAAACAACAGACGGCCAGAAGGGAATATCTTTTAAGACTTGGATTTAGTCTTAAGGCTTAAAATATTTTTTTGTACTCTTATATGGCCAAAACGTAAGACAAAAAAAAATTTGATCGCAAGCATGCGGATTTACGAGAAATATCAGACATGGAATTTCGACTGAATAATTACTTAATTTCATGGGAGCGGTTAGTTTTCCCCAATTACCCCTCTTTTGCTGTTTTTTATATGTTCATGTGGGCGTATTATACCGTCGCCACAGGACGTCCGTCTGTCAACAATTTGTTTGGGTCACAATTTTATCCGATTTTAACGAAACTTTGTGAATATACGTCTATCTCGCAAAGTTCTCGGTTCCTGGACAATGGCCCCTGATTGTACGAAAAATCACGATTTTAGCTTAAGCCACAATTTTTATCTGATTTTGATGAAACTTAAAATTCATATTTAAAACCCACAGGTCTTGGTTCCTTTCGATATTTGCGCATTTCGGATAGTAACTTCCTGTATTATGGCCCCTGATCTGCCCAAAACCGCGGTTTTAGCTTGTGGTCCCGCTAGAGTTGACACTTATAATCCGATTTAAAAATCGGTCCAAAACTATCGGACAAAAGGGCGGCTCCTTGTATGCAAATAATGTAAAAGTACATGTATATCACATCAAGATTTTGATGAAACTTAAAATATATGTTTATACCCAAAAGATCTCGGTTCCGTTCACCATTTGCGCATATCAGACCATACCTTCTTAGAACATCACCCCTGATTGCACAAAAAATAGTGTTTTTTAGCTTTTGGATTCTGTAGAGGTCAAAATTTTTACTACGATTTAAAAACCAGTTTAAATATATCACCATTCCAACATAATGAAGGTTTAATTCAAATTTTGGGAAATCGAAACGAAACTGCCCTATAAAATGGCTGTTCTTTGTACGCAAATTGTGTAAAAATATAAAATACGGAAGGTTGTGGACCTTCCTAGATGTTACAATATTTATGCGATTTTGATGAAACGTAATATGTTTATAACCTAAAGTTCTCATCCCCTGTTCATATTTGCTCATTTCGGACCATAATGTTCTGGATTATGGCTCCTTGCTACGATAAATGGCTTTTGTGTTAAGCCTGTTCTCGATTAGGGGGGGGGGGGTGATAATTTTACTTTCGATCGAGGACATGAGGCCTACTATACTGATTATTAAACAAAAAAAATTTGGGGATCGGACCCCTCTAATCCCCCCTGAAGGCTCTTACCCCAATTTCCACCCCAAAATAGCGGTTTTTGGCGTAATAGTCCACAGAAATATATCAAGGTTTGGATGTTGTCTTTTTATAAGTTTTTAATGATGTAGAGTCTGATTATTGACTTTATAATTATTTTCGATATTTCAAAATGGCGGAAATTCAAAATGGCGACCAAAATGACCCCCATTTTGCTGGAGATCTTTGTTTAATTCTAATGTATGGCTTGTAATATGTCTTTTTGTAGGTTTTCGTTGCTGCAAAGTCTGAATCGGATCTCGAAATATAGTTTCGGCCATCCAATATGGGGGATATTCAAGATGGTGGATACAAACATGGCCGCCATTTTGAACAACCTCATACATAATCAGTTGACAACTTGAAGAAAAGCTCAAATTTAGTGCTTAAAATGCAAATATGATCTTCATGTAATGGTGATGTCTGTATGTTTGTGTCTCTAACTGTGTCTATCATGAATTAGATTAACTAGATGTACACGTATGCACTGCAGTTGTCTCATCCCATGTACGATTCGCACATTGGCGCAACATTTGTGTACTTTCAGATGTTGTTATCGTAGTGTACTGGTGATGTCGTCCTATGTGTACCCCCCAACATGTACAGCTTATCAAAAACGCCAACTTGATATTCAGCTAAGAAAAACCTGGCAGACAGAAGGTATATAGAAACTGCCGGCTTTTTAAGTGGAATATTGCCAACCAAATTGCAAGAGCAGTTAAGCATACACAAATTATTCAAGACAAATTAAATTTAATTTCAGAGCAAGTATAATAATATTATATAACGTTTGGAGCATTTTTGTTTTGTTTAATAATAATTTAATTTCAAGACATATATGTCTAAACTATGTGGTTGCCAGGCAATACGACATACACCCACATTAGCTTAGTAGACCAGACAGTCCATACAGGTTGTCGCATTGTGATTAATTAGGGTTCATAACCAGAAAACGTCATGATTCTGAAAGCTGTAGTTAAATATGGCAGCAGTATTTCATCACTGCTAGGCGTTTTTTTTCTTCAAGGTACTATTATGTTATTCATGTACCTCACTATGATTTATTTATTGATTACAGCATTAAAGAATCCAAACACCTAACTCAATATTATGCATAAAACCCGGAATAGAATTCTATATTGGTCCAGCCATTTTTCTTCTTAAAAAAATTATTCATTGTTACCTATTTTAAAGCAAGTCAACAATTTATATACGGAAACCAATTAATTTCTTACATATTTCATCTGGCTTGGAATGAAAACTTGTATGCCGAAGATCATTTGCAAGCTTCGGGGGAATAATATTATAAAACTGCGAACATTACGGAATTAGTATATCAGTATATTTCATAAATGAATGCATTGTAAATCTATACCAAATCCAATCCCAAAAAATGTTTTACAGAAACACTCTGTTTATGCATAAACTATACACAGACACATTCTAGTGATTTACAGGAAAGAAAATACGGACCCCACCCAATATATCATAGACCGGATAGTAAAGTTTATTAAATGGCTTGGTAACGATAAGAGGATACTTATCAAAACGTCTAGTCGTGCTTGTGTATATTCAACCAGTGATTATTGTCCCATATAAATGTGTCAGTTTTGTTTTACCAATATATCTCTAAAATTCTCATCTAACGGATTTAAACATCCATCCCCCAACTTCTACTAGTAGCTTTGTATAGTATTTCAATATTAATTTCCTGGGTCAGGCAGTTACGAATTCAAGTTTTGGTGGAATTCACAACTTTTCTCAAGAAACAAACACTTTGGGAGCATTAAATACACACCAAACATCGTTCAATAAATTTGACAATCTTTTATCAATGGCATTAATACATCAATTCTATAAAATTAACAGTATGCATACCATACTATGGTGTAACAGCAAGAGATAACAAGCAATTTTCGAGTCGTAGTGTCGCCTGGAACGTACAGTTGTAAAACAATGATGAATAGCTGAAAATTATTTTTATTATCAAAAATGCACATGCATTTATAACATTGGTTACTGCTTTATACCCCAGGTCACTAAAACAGTAATGTGAATAAAATTTTACACGACACAGAAAGTTGTTCATGTTACGTCGCAACTACTGTGACCTTAAGGCGATAATAGGTTCCGTTACGTAACCGCGAATGTAAGTAAACTATGGGACAGGGATCTGAATGAAATGAAATAAAATGGGGTTTTACGGCCTGTCTTGTTCGGACTGGGTTAATGAAGAAGGGCATACGCCATACGGCTTATTTACATCGAATTCCACTAAGTGGTCTTTTGCGTGCCCCATCCGTACGACTAAACTTTGCCATGCCCTCTGTCCCACACCATTGACAAAGGCGGAACCACGCCGGAAAATCAAGATGAACTTTCTCGGTCAACGCATGTATAGGATCAAGGGACTTCCAGGTTAGCGAACCAACGTCTTACTGACTGAGTCACCTTGGCTCACCTGTCGCCGAAAGAATAAAATATCGAAATGTTTGTCTGTTTGTTTACTAGTATATAATGCATGTCTTTCCAATGTACTTCAAAACGTAACGCCATAATATGGAGGGGGATCCTAGCCAAAACTCTCAATTTGTGAAAATACATTTGTCGATTTGTGAAAGTACATTTGTTAATTTGTCAAAATACAAAATACATTTGTCGATTTGTGAAAGTACATTTGTTAATTTGTCAAAATGCAAAATACATTAAATTTGTCGATTTGTCATACAACAAAAATACATTTTTTCATGTGTGAAAATACACCTGTCGAACCTACAAAGCACAGATTTTGAAATAACACAGCTTAACTTTATAGTTTCAACATATGTAATTTCAACATTTGTATTTTCAAGATATGTAATTTCAACATTTGTAGTTTCAACATTTGTAGTTTCAACAGTTGTATTAACGACACTTGCATTATCGAGCCTTGCATTAGCAAGCCATGCATTAGCGAACTATGACCATATTTGGGTTGATGACGTTGATCATTATGGAGGGGGATCCTTGCCAACGATGCTGCAAGGCCTGGATGCCGGCCAGGAAGAATTTTTTTTATTTTTTATCCCCTCCCCCTAAAAAATTTTACATAGCTGAAATGGCGTCATCTTAACTAAGAAAATGAGGGTTGACAAGTTACTCTTGTGTTAGGGTTAGTCCTTTCAGGTATTTGATAGCTGCCCTATAGCCAGTTTTGTCCATTTCTGGTGATTCCTGATGGGTTAATCACACACAAGATGGTCTGGTATGAAAACAATATTAACACTACAGGTGCAGTTCTTATGAAATGAAATGAAATGAAATGGGGTTTAACGTCCTACTCTTCTGCACCTGTCCATGATTGTACTTTCTTGGTGACAAAAGTCTGCTTCAATCTGGCCTCACAATACCATTTTATGCATTTTGTCAGTTTGAACCATCATCGTTTATGAGTCATTTCGTTATCAGCGAGATGCACACTTTCATTTAAAATTAAATTGAACTGATACCTCGAATGTGTGAATATAAATTTTTCTCGAGCCTCGGGGTCGATATCATGGTGTCAGCTTGGCGCCCAGGGCCGAAACCAACTGTTATGGACAATTTCGAACTCAGTGAGATGTACTCTTCCATTTAAAATTGGTTTGACTGATACTTCGAATATATGAGTATAACCTATTTTTGACCCTTCGGCTCTGCGGACTGCGGTCCATATTTAGGGTGTCAATTTGGGCCGTCCAAGGGCCATAAGCGTCTTTTATGGGCAACTTCGTACCTAGTGAGATGTACTCTTTCATTTAGAGTTGGTTTTGACCGGTACCGCGAATTTATGGCCCCATCGTCTTAGAGCGTCAATTTGGGCCATTCCATGGGCCCAATCGTCTGTTATGGACAATTCCGTAATCAGCGGCATATACTCTTTCAATTAACATTAGTGCTACTAATAACTCGAATGTATAAATATAACCCTTTTTTTTAAGCCGTCCAGGGAGGATGGGGGGGGGGTCAGTTTGGGCAGTCCCAAGTTCGAAATTGTCCATAACAGTTGGTTTCGGCCCTGGGGGCCAAGCTGACACCATAATATCGACCCCGAGGCTCGAGAAAAATTTATATTCACACATTCGAGGTATCAGTTCAATTTAATTTTAAATGAAAGTGTGCATCTCGCTGATAACGAAATGACCCATAAAAGATGATGGTTCAAACTGACAAAATGCATAAAATGGTATTGTGAGGCCAGATTGAAGCAGACTTTTGTCACCAAGAAAGTACAATCATGGACAGGTGCAGAAGAGTAGGACGTTAAACCCCATTTCATTTCATTTCATTTCATAAGAACTGCACCTGTAGTGTTAATATTGTTTTCATACCAGACCATCTTGTGTGTGATTAACCCATCAGGAATCACCAGAAATGGACAAAACTGGCTATAGGGCAGCTATCAAATACCTGCCACTGAAAGGACTAACCCTAACACAAAAGTAACTTGTCAACCCTCATTTTCTTAGTTAAGACATGGACCTTATTATAAGGTCCATGGTTAAGATGACGCCATTTCAGCTATGTGAAATTTTTTAGGGGGGAGGGGATAAAAAATAAAAAAAATTCTTCCTGGCCGGCATCCAGGCCTTGCAGCATCGTTGGCAAGGATCCCCCTCCATAATGATCAACGTCATCAACCCAAATATGGTCATAGTTCGCTAATGCAAGGCTTGCTAATGCAAGTGTCGTTAATACAACTGTTGAAACTACAAATGTTGAAACTACAAATGTTGAAATTACATATCTTGAAAATACAAATGTTGAAATTACATATGTTGAAACTATAAAGTTAAGCTGTTTTATTTCAAAATTTGTGCTTTGTAGGCTCGACAGGTGTATTTTCACACATGAAAAAATGTATTTTTGTTGTATGACAAATCGACAAATGTATTTTGCATTTTGACAAATTAACAAATGTACTTTCACAAATCGACAAATGTATTTTATATTTTGACAAATTAACAAATGTACTTTCACAAATCGACAAATGTATTTTCACAAATTGAGAGTTTTGGCGAGGAACCCCCTCCATACCTATACTAAGGACGACAAATCGAAATTTAATGAGGCGTTGTGCGACAGCTAAATATTGCCTTTTGTAGAGCGATTTTCTATCTTCAATTTTATTGGCATGACAAATCCATTAAATCAATTCTCAAGACTCTGAGATTGTTGGCTTGGATCATTGGGTGGATTATACCCTCTCCACCAGACCGACCAAGACTAAAATTCGGACATCGCGCAAAGAGAGTACCCATAAGAGGCCTGACACTATCGAGTGCTACAGCCTTTATTCTTATATGTTAAACGTCTAATTAAGTTCACTTAAAATTAGTTATTTTCACTGGGAATTCCAATTTATTCAGTTTTCCTTATCTTTTTTAAAAAAACGGACAGCTTTTTATCTAAATCTCGCATAGCATCTCTTTAAATTAAAATAATTTATAAGGGTAAATGTAATGAAATATCCCATTTTTCTCCACGACCTTGACAAATTAACTCTAGATAATACAAATTCCGATTTGCGCTTGGCTATGCATTACATTCACGGAGAATCGTATATAAGTAAAATGTATTATTCTCCGAGAGTAACATATTATCACCACACAGTTATAACAAGTAGTACTAATACAATATGCATGGTATCCATATGTCAGAATTGAGTTTGTCAATATATTTTGTAAATCTTTTATCTGGGTCAAAAGTAAATAATTGATTTCGCTTGTTGATTTATTAACACCATTTATTCTTAGTGCCATAATCTATATACATAGATAAAGTAAATGTTGAGATGTAACTGATCGTGTTTTATGTGTAGACACGGTAAGATTTATATTGGTTAAAGGGACAATAACATTCTTGCTGGCTTGGTAGCTCCAGAAAATAAATTATTCTAAGTACTAGATGTTTAAATGTCCTACCTGTTGTGTAAATTATCCATTACAACCTATTTTATTTGTCCAGAGGGTTCGAAAATATTTTAAAATCCAAGTCACATTTGAAAAGGTTTACGTTAGACTTTTCAAATCAATTGGTTGAATTTTTCTAATTGTTTAAATTAGGTGTGTTAAGATGAAATTTATATCATCATTTAATTGGAATATTCTAAAATAATACGATTTGTTGACCAGAATGAAGATTGGGACATATTTTCAGTTACAACAAGAGTGTTATTGGGGCTTTAACAAACCCAATTTTGCTTGAATTATTGGAAAAAATGTTAACCATGTAAAGCTTATCTCATCATTCAACAAACTAACACGTCAGATTAACCATAAAATCTGCCTCCATTTATTTTGATCAATATATGTAAACAGGAGTTTGCCCCTTTGAGAATACAAAACTTATTACTAGACAAATTAAATTGAGTATAATATTATTATATAACACTTGGGACAGTTTCGTATTGTTTGATAATAATTTCATTTCAAGAAATGTATATAATTTCATTTCAAGAAATGTATATGAAATATTATTGATTGCCACATCAGACAAGTAGACCGGGCAGTCTATACAAGTGATTCATTAGGTTCATGCCAGGCTATTTTCAAATTGTTGTAAAACATGCCTGCTGGGTCTTATCGTTGCTAGGCATTTCAAGGGACCATTCTGTTTATCATGTACTTTACTTTAATTTGTTTATTAATTTCAAGCTTTAAAGGAGCCAAACACGAATTAGAATTCATTATTGTTTCATTTCAATCTGGGTTGATTTTTATGCGCCCACATTTTCATGTGGACGTATGTTGTCGCCCCTGTCCGTCCGTCCACAATTGTTTGTGACCACTCTACAGGTCATAATTTTTATCCAATTTCAATGAAACTTGAAATATAGGTTTATCACCCTATGATCTTGGTTCCTTTCGATATTGGCATGTATGGAGACAGACCACCATTAAATTTCATAATCTCGGATTGTAGTTCGTCTATTTATAGCAGTTCTCTCTCTGTCTCTTTTCTCCCCTTTTACATGCCAATTTTTGTTGATTTTTTGGCCTAGAATGGACTAAGAGGGTTTGAATTAATATTTTCTGCCAGGTTTTGGTAAATATTCATGATTTTGAGGCGGAAGGATAACGGCGTTATGAGGTTGGTTACGGTGATATGTACGGCAACTAGATACATGTTTTGAGTATGCTTCTTCAAGTTCGTGTATCTCAAAATTTTGGTGGTCAACCTCATAAAAATTTTAGTGCAAAGACATGGCCATTTCTTCCTCTGTCTGTAGTGAAAAGCATTTCGCCCAACGAAAATTTGGGGAAAAGTTGGAGGTGGGCAAAGAGTCCAGATTTAACATTGAAGTCAATGGGGAAATTAATGGTGGTCTGCCTCCTGTATGTAAACAAACTGACAGTGGATGAGAGGCCTAAATTTGATTCTATGATCTCCAAATTGTCACAAAATGTGATATATGACATTTTGATGATAAAAAAAAGTGAAATGGTAAAATTTCAAAAATATTTGACAAATTTGTGAGAGGAATTTTTGATTTTAGTCCAAATTTTGTGATTTTCAGTGTTTATTTGCTTTTCAAAATTAGTGAAAAATATTTTAATGTGTAACTTTGACTTTTTATACGCCCACATTTTCATGTGGACGTATATTGTCGTCGCCCCTGTTCGTCCGTCCACAATTGTTTGTGAACAGTCTATAGGTCACAATTTTTATCCGATTTCAATGAAACTTAAAACATAGGTTTATCACCCTAAGAGCTCGGTTCCTTTCGATATTGGCATGTATCGGACTGTAACATCATGGGTTATGGCCCCTGATTGTACGAAAAATCACGTTTTTAGCCTGTGAACAGTGTAGAGGTCACAATTTTGAACCGATTTGGATGAAACTTGAAATGCATGTTTATAACCCAAAGATCTTGGTTCCTTTCGATATTTGAGCCAATCGGATCATAACTTCCTGAATTATGGCCCCTGCTTGTCCGAAAAATCGCCCTTTTTAGCTTGTGGTCCCTCTGGAGGTCAAAATTGTTATCGGATTTAAAAAACCGTTTGATTATATCACCGTTCCATGGTTATGAAGGTTGAGTTCGAATTTCGTGAAAATCGGACCAAAATTGACGGACAAAATGGCCGACGTTTGTATGCGAATAGTGTGAATATATGTTATATCAAGGTTGTGGACCTAATAGAGGTCACAATTTTGAACAGATTTTGATGAAACTTGACATGTATGTTTATAACCCAAAGATCTTGGTTCCTATCGATATTTGCGCTCATCGGATTGTAACTTTCTGAATTATGTCCCCTGATTGTCCGAAAAATCGCCTTTTTTAGCTTGTGGTCTCTCTGGAGGTTAAAATTGTTAACCGATTTTAAAAAACGTTTGATTATATCACCACTACATGGTTATGGAGGTTGATCATGAAATTCGTGAAAATCGGACCAAAATTGACAGACAAAATGGCCGCCGTTTGTACGCGAATAGTGTGAAAATATGTTGTATATCAAGCTTGTGGACCCTATAGAGATCACAATTTTTAACCGATTTCGATGAAACTTGACATGTATGTTTATAACCCAAAGATCTTGTTTCCTTTCAATATTTGCGCCCATCGTATTGTAACTTCCTGAATTATGTCCCCTGATTGTGCGAAAAATCGCCTTTTATACGCCCACATTTTCATGTGGACGTATTATGTCGTCGCCCCTGTCCGTCCGGACGTCCGTCCGTCCACAATTTGTTTGTGGACTCTCTACAGGTCACAATTCTTATCCGATTTTGACGAAACTTGAAATATAGGTTTATCCCCAAAAGATCTCGGCTGCTTTCGATATTGGCATGTATCGGATCAAAACTTCATGGATTATGGCCCCTGATTGTACGAAAAATCACGTTTTTTTAGCTTGTGGACCCTATAGAGGTCACAATTTTGAACCGATTTTGATGAAACTTGACATGCATGTTTGTAACCCAAAGATCTTGGTTCCTTTCGATATTTGCGGCTATCGGAATATAATTTCCTGAATTATGGCCCCTGATTGTCCGAAAAATCACCCTTTTTAGCTTGTGGTCCCTCTGGAGGTCACAATTATTATTCGATTTAAAAAAACGTTTGATTGTATCATCCTTACACCCTAATGGAGGTTGAGTTCGAATTTCGTGAAAATCGGACGAAAATTGCCATACAAAATGGCCGCCGTTTGTACGTGAATACTGTTAAAAAATGGTATATCAAGGTTGTGGACCCTGTGGAGGTCACAATTTTGATTCGATTTTGATGAAACTTGAAATTCATGGTTATAACCCAAAGATCTTGCTTCCTTTCGATATTTGCGCATATCGGATCGTAACTTCCTGAATTATGGCCCCTGATTATACGCAAAATCGCCTTTTTTTAGCTTGGAGGTCACAATTATTATTGGATTTAAAAAACCGTTTGATTATATCACCTAAGGAAGGTTGAGTTCGAATTCCGGGAAAATCGGACGAAAATTGCCATACAAAATGGCCGCCGTTTGTACGCGAATACTGTTAAAAAATGATATATCAAGGTTGTGGACCCTGTGGAGGTCACAATTTTGATTCGATTTTGATGAAACTTGCAATTCATGGTTATAACCCAAAGATCTTGCTTCCTTTCGATATTTGCGCATATCGGATCGTAACTTCCTGAATTATGGCCCCTGATTATACGCAAAATCGCCTTTTTTTTTAGCTTGGAGGTCACAATTATTATCCGATTTAAAAAAACGTTTGATTATATTACCGTTACACCGTAAGGAAGGTTGAGTTCGAATTTCGGGAAAATCAGACCAAAATTGCCATACAAAATTGCCGCCGTTTGTACGCGAATACTGTTACAAAATGGTATATCAAGGCTGTGGACCCTGTAAAGGTCACAATTTTAATTCGATTTTTATGAAACTTGAAATTCATGGTTATAACCCAAAGATCTTGGTTCTTTTCGATATTTGCGCATATCAGATTGTAACTTCCTGAATTATAGCCCCTAGTTATGCGCAAAATCCCCCTTTCTTTAGCTTGTGGTCCCTCTGGAGGTCACAATTATTATCCAATTTAAAAAAACGTTTGATTATATCACCGTTACACTGTAAGGAAGGTTGAGTTTGAATTTAGGGAAAATCGGACCAAAATTGCCGGACGAAATGGTCGCCGTTTGTATGCGAATAGTGTAAAAATATGGTATATCATGGTTGTGGACTCTCTACAGGTCACAATTCTTATCCGATTTTGATGAAAAGTCACATTTCTAGGTTGTGTACCGTCACACCATAATCATTGTCGGTTTCGAATTTCATTAATATCAGACTGGAACTGACCAACTAAATGGCTGCTCCCAATACAGTATGAAATACAGGTCTTAAAGATGTAGGAAAAATCACTTTCGGTATTGCTTGTTCTCTGTCCATCTCTCGAAAATGTGGGCGTATCCTGCCTGGCAGTGCCAGCCTATCTTTCTGCATCGTAAACGTTAGATGGGAAGAAAGTACAATAATTTCACTCAATTTTGTCTAAAAATCATGATAATTTGTCTGAAATTCTTCAGATTACCCCCAATATTGCTGTCAAAATTTTAATTATTCATCTGTTTTAAAATGAAACAAAATGTCTTGCATGTCTTTATTCCCATGGTTAAATAACTTGGAAAGGAGCCATGTATTTGTCAGATATTGAAAAAGTATCTATGTGTTTGTTAGAAATTTAAAAATTAAGAAATTTTGTCTAATCATGTACTGCTGAGGCATGTTAGAATTTTCAAAACATGAGTGAACTGCATTTTGCTTGGGTGTTCCTCAGACTTAGCTCAATTTTAATCTTTTAAAACCTGCAATTGTTGCATTTCCCTTGTCGAGAAAGTAAAATCTATGTGTCTGCAGGGAAATTTCTCTGTCTTCATTTCATTTAGGCTAGCTCAACCTCCCCACCCCACCCATTTTCTTGAACATGATATTTGGATATTCAATTGAAAACATATTGACACCGAATTAACAGTAATTGGATTTTGTGCTTGAATTGTAACCGAGCATTTTATTTTGCACAAACAAATAGATACATAAAAGATTCCATGAATTTTTAAGACTTTTTCTTTATGGCCAAACATGTTATTCTATGACATTTTCCCCAAATGAGTCCACACCCCAAAATGGATATGTTGTAGATGTGTCTTTTGCAGCTTAATGTTTGACATGTTTGATGTAAATCTATTATTTGTGGTGATCTTTTAAAATGTGGCACTTACAGAGCAATGAAATATTAATTAATAGCCTTTTTATACTCCTTTTATGCAATGAATTATGTCATAACTCCCTTTTTCCACATCATTTTGTCAGGAAATTGATGTAAAGATTAAAACAACTTGCTTCCACAAAATATTGACACTATGTAATTCCCAGGATACCTCTGATTATTAAAGTGTTTTAAATACTGAAATATTCCCATTTTTTAAAAAGAAATAGTGCTTTGTGACCCTTTTGTTGGAGTGAGTGGTTGTCAACTAAATACAGCATTTATTTTACATTTATCAATCCATATTTTAATAAATGATTCATATTTCTTACAAATACCCGTGTTTGTATGTATGTAGAAAGAAAATGGGTGGGGTGGGGAGGTTGAGCTAGCCTAAATGAAATGAAGACAGAGAAATTTCCCTGCAGACACATAGATTTTACTTTCTCGACAAGGGAAATGCAACAATTGCAGGTTTTAAAAGATTAAAATTGTGTTAAGTCTGAGGAACACCCAAGCAAAATGCAGTTCACTCATGTTTTGAAAATTCTAACATGTCTCAGCAGTACATGATTAGACAAAATTTCTTAATTTTTAAATTTCTAACAAACACATAGATACTTTTTCAATATCTGACAAACACATGGCTCCTTTCCAAGTTATTTAACCATGGGAATAAAGACATGCAAGACATTTTGTTTCATTTTAAAACAGATGAATAATTAAAATTTTGACAGCAATATTGGGGGTAATCTGAAGAATTTCAGACAAATTATCATGATTTTTAGACAAAATTGAGTGAAATTATTGTACTTTCTTCCCATCTAACCTTTACGATGCAGAAAAAGTCAAAGTTACACATTAAAATATTTTTCACTAATTTTGAAAAGCAAATAAACACTGAAAATCACAAAATTTGGACTAAAATCAAAAATTCCCCTCACAAATTTGTCAAATATTTTTGAAATTTTACCATTTCACTTTTTTTATTATCAAAATGTCATATATCACATTTTGTGACAATTTGGAGATCATAGAATCAAATTTAGGCCTCTCATCCACTGTCAGTTTGTTTACATACATATATGTTTTTAAAAGTTCATATATCATCAAAATTCTTTTCTTTATAGCTTCACATTTATTTTTGCAAAATTATTATAATACAGAATCAAAAAAAAATAATTGCAGAAGAAATGGTGACCCTTTAAAGTTATGTACTGTTTTGTATGCTGGGTTGCAGATCAGGTCCATGGGCCTTTTGTTCTAGAATTAAAGACTCTTTCTTAATTTTGTCAAAATGTGAGTTTTGCAAAAAGATTTAAAGAGTTTCAAAAAAGTCTCATCAAAAATATTCAAAATATTGGGATAAATAGCCGACTTCTTGCGTTGCCTGCGGGTATCATTTGTACTTCAGGTAGGCCTAAGCGACTCCCTAAACAGACGAATAGAAAACAGTTCGGAAGTATGATGACGTCAACGTCACGGAGAAGCCCCACCCACGACGCCATAGTGATTAAATCAGTCAACGAAATCCTGTTTTAATCCGAGCCCAATCC
The DNA here is from genome assembly GCA_036850965.1 of Patella caerulea. Lineage (NCBI taxonomy): Eukaryota > Metazoa > Mollusca > Gastropoda > Patellidae > Patella > Patella caerulea. Next base: position 19,617,237 of record JAZGQO010000021.1, read on the forward strand.
AAGCCATCCGTGGGTCTACAGAGTTCATTTTAGGCTTGTTGTTTAAATAAAGATCTAATTTATAATTTCTATGACTTCTGAGGCCCAAAGGAAGACCGACAAAAGTCTGTTTTTGCTCTCCCATAATGTATGTTTAACTTCATAACACTGGCTATGTATTGGCTGGTTCTGCCCCGAACTGGCTCTCCCATTTTATATTTTATAGTAATAAGCTTTGCTCTTCTCGTCATATCATGGAATAATTCATAAAAGGCTATAAGTTTAAATACATTTATTCCATTGTGTACATCTACTTATACGAACATTATTGTTGTTTTTGCAGAAACAGTTCTCTAGTTCTCTAGTTCTTCAGTTCTTCAGTTTTTACTAAGTTCTTAATGTTATACATTGTACGCTACAGTAAATCTTGAAGTTTCTACCGTAATACAGTTATTTCTTACTACAGTAGAGTTATTTCTTAAGTACTTTATTTACTGCAACTAGTGCAAGTGAAGAAGGACTCGTTTGAATTTCCCCTCCCCAAATGCCCTGTAACTAACAAAGATTGGCGGTTACAGTATCTATGTGTTTGTTAGAAATTTAAAAATTAAGAAATTTTGTCTAATTATTTACTGCTGAGGCATGTTTAGAATTTTCAAAACATGAGTGAACTGCATTTTGCTTGGGTGTTCCTCAGAATTAACACAATTTTAATCTTTTAAAACCTGCAATTGTTGCATTTCCCTTCTCGAGAAAGTAAAATCTATGTGTCTGCAGGGAAATTTCTCTGTCTTCATTTCATTTAGGCTAGCTCAACCTCCCCACACAACCCATTTTCTTGAACATGATATTTGGATATTCAATTGAAAATATATTGACACCGAATTAACAGTAATTGGATTTTGTGCTTGAATTGTAACCGAGCATTTTATTTTGCACAAACAAATAGATACATAAAAGATTCCATGAATTTTTAAGACTTTTTCTTCATGGCCAAACATGTTATTCTATGACATTTTCCCCAAATGGGGGGGGGGGGTGGGATGGCCTAGTGGTCTAGAGTGCCGCGCTTCGACCTCTAGCTGGCCGGTCACCTCTGGCTTGCGGCTGTGGTTTCGAGCCCTGGTGTGAGCGTATGTGGCATGGAGATAGGGGCGCCTTCTCAACCTCGTGGGTTTCCTCCGGGCACTCCGGTTTCCTCCTACTGCTAAAGACCCCTACGCGCAAGCGATTTATTGAAATAAAAAATTTTAAAACCATATGTTAGTCCCGAAATGACCTAGTTGTGTTGAGTGGACGTTAAACCCCATTTCTCTCTCTCTCTCTTTTCCCCAAATGAGTCCACACCCGAAAATGGATATGTTGTAGATGTGTCTTTTGCTCTGTGACCCTTTTGTTGGAGCGGGTGGTTGTCAACTAAATACAGCATTTATTTTACATTTATCAATCCATATTTTAATAAATGATTCATATTTCTTACAAGTACCCGTGTTTGTATGTATGTATACAAGCCAGGGATAGCAAAATGTGGCTTTTAGCCATATTCCATCAACAGTATTACTTATGTGGACACAAGTTGGATTTGTTATCACAGCAACATTTTCAGGGGGTGGGCTTACAAGTTTCATTAGAGTTCCTTACAGTTACCCTCAATTCCCCCAATTTGCAGATTGTCTTCTTGTATACTGGCCAAGGTTTCTAGAAATAAATGCATTTCACCTCAGAGTTTCCAAGAAATAGGGAATTATTGGCATTTTGAGACATACAAAGTGTCAAAAAATGGGCCATTTTGTAAAAAAAGGTAAAATAAAATTAATTTTTGAAAAATATCCCAATATTTTGAATATTTTTGATGAGACTTGTTTGAAACTCTTTAAATCTTTTTGCAAAACTCACATTTTGACAAAATTAAGAAAGAGTCTTCAATTCTAGAACAAAAGGCCCATGGACCTGATCTGCAACCCAGCATACAAAACAGTACATAACTTTAAAGGGTCACAATTTCTTCTGCAATTAATTTTTTTTGATTCTGTATTATAATAATTTTGCAAAAATAAATGTGAAGCTATAAAGAAAAGAATTTTGATGATATATGAACTTTTAAAACCACCATTAAATTGTAGTTCGTCTATTTATAGCAGTTCTCTCCCTGTCTCTTTTCTCCCCTTTTGCATGCCAATTTTTGTTGATTTTTTGGCCTAGAATGGACTAAGAGGGTTTGAATTAATATTTTCTGCCAGGTTTTGGTAAATATTCATGATTTTGAGGCGGAAGGATAACGGCGTTATGAGGTTGGTTACGGTGATATGTACGGCAACTAGATACATGTTTTGAGTATGCTTCTTCAAGTTCGTGTATCTCAAAATTTTGGTGGTCAACCTCATAAAAATTTTAGTGCAAAGACATGGCCATTTGTTCCTCTGTCTGTAGTAGAAAGCATTTCGCCCAACGAAAATTTGGGGAAAAGTTGGAGGTGGGCAAAGAGTCCAGATTTAACATTGAAGTCAATGGGGAAATTAATGGTGGTCTGCCTCCGTATCGGACTGTAACTTCATGGATTATGCCCCCTGATTGTACGAAAAATCACATTTTTATCTTGTGAACACTGTATGGGTCACAATTTTGATCCGATTTCGATGAAACTTGAAATGCATGTTTATAACCCAAAGATTTGGGTTCCTTTCGATATTTTCCGATATATCGGATCGTAACTTTCTGAATTATGGCCCCTGATTGTAAGAAAAATCGCCTTTTTTAGCTTGTGGTTTCTCTGGAGGTCAAAATTATTATCCTATTTAAAAAAAAAACGTCTGATAATATCAACGTTACACCATAAAGAAGGTTGAGTTCCAATTTCGTGTAAATCGGACCAGAATTGACGAACACAATGGCCGCCGCCTGTACGCGAAAAGTATAAAAATATGGTAAGTCAAGGTTGTGGACCCTGTAGAGGTCACAATGTTGAACCGATTTTGATGAAACTTGACATGCATGTTTATATTCCAAAGATCTTGGTGCCTTTCGATATTTGCGCCCATCGCATTGTAACTTCCTGAATTATGGCCCCTGATTGTTCGAAAAATCGCCGTTTTTAGCTTGTCGTCCATCTGGATTTGACAAAAACGTTTGATTATATCACCGTAACACCGTAATGTTGGTTGAGTTCGAATTTATGGAAATCGGACCATAACTGCTAAACAAAATGGTCGCCGCTTCTAAGCTAATATGGTATATCAAGGTTGTAGACCCTGTAGAGACCACAATTTTACTCTGATTTTGATGACACTTGCAATGCATGTTTATAACCCAAAGATCTTATGGTTCCTTCGATATTTGCGCATATCGAATTGTAACTTGAATTATGGCCCTTGATTGTAGGAAAATTACTATCTGTTTAGCTTGTTCTCTATCCATCTCTCGAAAATGTGGACGTATCCTGCCTGGCAGCCGCTGGTCAAATCTCACACTAAGAATATGGGATCGTGTACTCTATGAACATAATGGCTTCGAGGGCCATTTATAATGAGCAAAGAATATATACCCCAGAAGACACCGATGAGGTAATTAAAATCAGTCGATTCACACGACAACATAACAGTCGAAAACCCGCATAGAAACGGCTGCCATTCACCGAACATTATTGACTTGAAATTACATCTAAAAGGTTAAGTATTGAATGTAAATCTTTTTCTATACACTCATGGTACATTACTATGTGCTTTTAGACCATTGTTCGTCTGTTTTAAGGTACCAAAGAATAGAAGAATAAGCCCATTAAACAATTCAATGTAATTCAAATATGTGTATATAAAAAATAACTATGATCGGTTTACTTGCAACCCAGTGTCTGGAATGGTATCATAAATATTTAAAACGGTCGTGAAGTCCGATTTAAATAAATGAGGTGTGCATGGAAAGCGACTACGCCAGGATATGGTATTTATCTTCGAATACAGTGACCGCAGACCAGTAAATATCTTTTCCTTCCGAAATGCAAAACGGAATCCTTGAAACGTCATTTTCATTATACTGTATGTCTTTTATGGAACAATATTCCTTTTTGATATAAAGATATGTAAAAATGTTGAAAATTTTAAGATTAAAATGATGATTTATTTATATTGAGCACTGAAGAAACCATTATATTCAACTAATGACATACTTTATGTTTCGTATATGTTTAACTTGCAACTACACTCTATCTTATTTTGTGTTATTATGGTGTTCTTCAAAATATTACATGTATATGTTTTGTAGTTCAGGAGTGACTTCTCAGTTTAAAATGATATTACATTTCAAATGAGTTTGAATTTTTCCTGATATTATATGCCTTTGTAGCTCAGGGATGTATGGAAGATTAGTTTGTGTTTTGCAAACTAAATAAATTGCCTCATTAAATAAAGTTTTCATTATTATTATAGTCCAATGTCTGCAATATTTACGTCAAACACTTCTGGGTGATCAGTCAAAGTACAAATGAATAACATCTCACTAACAAAATAAAATGTAAATCCTCTTATCCCGAGGTAAAGCTTTACCACAAACGGTGTCCATCAGATATACATAGTTAGCAAGAGCAAACCGTTGCCACAAAAGGTTCCGATAGATTTTGGGACTAGAATATCATCTGGTCATCATATCATTATACTCTAAATTAAAAGAACCATAGCGGTTACAGACCGATAGTAATTACACAACGTATGGAATCCGTTCCCAGAATATTCCAGATTCAAAATTAAACTTGACACAAATTGGCGTAAGTGAAACCAGCAGCTCAGCGAAGTTATGCTACTGTGTTGTTCGATCGAGCGGTTTCGCTAGATCTACCAGTATTTGGTGCACCAGTGTGACCGGGATAGATCAAGGTCCAATTCTCGATTGAATCAAAATATCAGCTGATTAGTAAACCCCGCTTGATCGAACAAAATTTCGACCCAAAACCACCCCCGGCCTATTCGTACAACTATGTCAGTAGAGACAGATTGATCATTCGTGGTCTCGGTACCGGGTCTTGGAGTAGCCGAGTCTTGATGGTAAATCTTACCAGACAAAAATTAGAAGTATATGTGTGTCCTATCGACATAGACAAAAACATAAACGAAGGTAACAATGTATTGTAAGCGAAGAAAGCCCTTTAATTATAGCAAAAAGTACATAAATTTTCAAATAAGCTATACATAAATATAAGCATAAGAATACTAAATAATAATTTGAAAAAAAAAAACTGTTGTTCAAAGGTTTGTTTAATCATAAGTTTTATTTGTAACGAACCGAATTATTACAACCCTTAAATAGCCAAATTACTAATCAACAAATTTCATATTTCTGTTTCTATAAATATGCAACATCACTTAAATGTATATACGTGTATATGTGGGTAATAAAAAACTTTGTTCAAATATTTGTTAAATAACAGGTATCAGTAATGATATTACTAACGAACCCAATTCAGATAAATCCAATTAATATATGATTTTTTGTTTCAATATGGCAAAGTGAATAATTCATTTTATTCAAATTTTTGAGGTAAATTAAAAAAAAAAAAATTCAAATATATGAAGCAGCCTGTTAAAATGATCTTCAGTTTCATAATTCCAAATCTTTCATGAATCTTACATCTTTTTAATTTAAACCAATCAGATTTATGTTTATATAGCGCGAATTCCATAAATTTATGACAGGGTACATTGCTCGATCGTATTCATTTAAAGATGGTCTGTCTTGGTTACAGAAGAAACTTACATAACACTGTGACGGATTGAACATGGAGTGGTGTAGGAGGTGTAATGATGTTGAGATGGCCCTGTCTAGTTCAGTGTCAGGATGCGCTTTGAAAATAATAATAAAAAAGAAACCTTCGACATCGTTGATCCTATCTAAATACCATCTAATATCACTAACTACAATTACAATCTTATATTTAGGGAAATACACAATATATTCACAGGAGCAACAAAATCATTATAATATTTTCAGAATAATACGTGCCATGCTTATAGTTACATAGTTTATTTATACTCTCTTAAAGGGCAGAGATAAAGAGAAAAACGTGATGTTCCGGTTAATGAAACAGGGCAATTCCCAGAAAATATTGTCCATTACATACTGGAGATAGCACTATAATTATGTCCATTTACATTTCCCATATATAAATCCGTATACTTTCTACAAAACCTGAAATATTTAAATCATTTGAAACACGTACGATCAGAATTTAAAGATATGATGAGTAGTCGTTAATTGTAACAGTTTGGGTGAATAATCAGTGTTATTGTTTCTTAAAGTCGTATTAATAATCAGCAAATTTTTAATACGACTTTAAGAAACAATAACACAGGATGTGCGCTTAAGCAAGGCTGATACTTGCACGATTCCGTGGTCGTGCAAGTGTCAGCCTGGCTTTACCAGCGAGGTAATATGTTGGGATAAATATAAAACATTTTCAAGAATGTCAAACGGTTTTATGAATCGGGATTCGAACAACCAGAAGGAAGCTCGAAAAGAAATTTAAAAAAAAAACTCTTGACAATAAAACACTGTAATAATTAAATCAACTCATTTTAACTTATTGTGGGCTATAATTTGAGACTACAATTTAATTGGTCCTGGTTATTACTATACTTTCAAATAAAAATAAGTTTAGAAACGGCTGATCCATGGTTATTCTCGAGAGAAAATATCATTTTAAGTGGCCGAGGCTTATTCTTCCGTGGGACTACTTACAGGTATAATCTCTTGCAAGTGATATGTATAGGTGCAGTCTCGATCATAAAACCGTTACAAGATGAAGGTTATGTAGTATACAGATAGGCAAACACTAAAAAAATGCATAGCAAAAAAAAACCCATTATACAATGAGTAAATACAAACACACAAATTAAAGAAATAATTAAAGCAAACGCGCAAAAAAAAAATCTTCAGATCTTCATTTCTTAATTCATCTGAAGTTACTTCTTCACCTCTCCACCTGAAATCATAAAAACAATAAAATTAACGTTTAAAACATATTTTACCAGTAAAAGTAAGTGTGGTTATAAAAGTGGGGTCTTGTCGCATTAGTTTCGACGAATATATTTTGACTGTATATAAAATTAATATTTGCATATCAGGAAATACAAACTCCCGGGAACGTTATTTCTGTTATCCTCAACGGCTAACAATCTCTTAACGTGACGACGCATTGAATCCGGGTGCTTAAAAATGACACGCATTCACGGTTACGTATGTACGTAAGTTTTAAGCCTAATATTAAATTACAGACTAAATTTAATTTAGATACATGTATATACATTTAATGAGCTTGAGAGCTTTGTTAAATTGTTCAACTAGCTGTCAGCAAAACATCATGACCCTAAGAATGGTGAATTACCGTCGATTGTTAATACTTACACTCAATTCTCTGAGAAAATCAAATTTTCTAACCATACAGACGCTGAATGACCTTCGCGCCCGCTCGAATCTTCATCTTTCCCAGGGAGAACGAAAAGTTGGCTCGATATCAGAAAATATTTACTACTGGCATTATTTACCTCTAGCACACCACTATAACCGAGGGTTAGTTATGTATAGACTTGTTTTGGTCAAGAATCATTGTTGTAAATATATTACTGGTAAACATTGTAACACACCGGCTGAGAAATTAATTTTACATAACAGGTGGCAATATAACCTTGAGCTGTGCTTTGTTACACCACATTTTCTCCGGGAATTTGAGAGAATGCTCAATGGAATTCACAAACAGAACATGACTAAACACATTAGGCATGTTTTAACACGTTTTTGTGATTCCCCGAAAAAGATGACAAAATTGCATAATTCAATTCAACATAATTATTTGCAGGGGTAGGTGAATATTCAAGAACGAAAGTCATTTGCATAAATTTAACATGTATATGACAACGATATCAACCAATCTGTAACTTACCATTTTAATAAGTGATGTAATGCATCGCCGTTTTACGGTAACTCGCTTTTCGTGCAGGAACTAAGCCCAGGCTGGCTCTTGAGATTAACATAAACGTAAATCCCAAATCTCTCCCCAATACCAACAATTTTTGCACCATCAAATCCATTATGGCATAGCCTTCCAATACGGTTGTTTTAAACATTCCCCAACTTCGTGCTCAAGATTACAGCTTCATATACTTTGGGAATTAACCGATTTTCCAAATACCAATTCAAGGTTTCTCACAAATAATTATTCAGACTCACTTGTCACTAATCTTTTATTTTGTTCTGTCAATTGTTTTTTTAAGTCTTTGTCTCTAATGGATCTTAAAAAAAACAGCTTGAACACTACAAAAAGTTATTACAACTGTTTTAATCTATATTGTCAATATTCAACAAATTGATCCACTTCTGTATTAGTGAGTATGTTCAAGGGAGGCTGCTGAAAACAGTTTAAGCACCTTGACAACCTTCCTAAATCCATGCATAAAACCGCTTTGTTTTGATCTTGTCTTGCCCTTTCCCATTGTGTCACAAGATCGTACTCAGTTTCTTAATAAATGTCCAACACAAGAGTTCGTTACAGTTAGTGAGTGTGCTCTAAACTTCCAGCAGATAACAATCGCACAACTTTAACAACTTTTTTGAATCTTCCTCTGAAACTGTGCTTTTTCGTCGCTTTTTCCAGTCTTCTGTAGGGGTATGCCTTTACTTTAAAATTTGGTACGTTGTTCAAAACTGATTTATGGCGATTATTTCGACTTATAGGCATTACTTCCTATTTGTTTTAATGTTTCTTTTCTTGATGTAATTTCCAATTAGGCTCGCCAGAGACCAATCACGAAATGTGTGATGTTCAAAGAATATGCACTAAATTCTTGGAATTCTGAGATGAAGGTATTTGAGATTGAAGACATCTTAATATCGAACCGAATATAACACGACATTACTGAAAATACAAATTAAATGTATACAAAGTCTTAATTGAGTGGTACGACTTCTAAATATCCAACAATAACACACGATATTAAAATTGTTCACTTAACCAACACGGCTCTCTTAGAAACGCTGCTCTAACTCTGACTGAACTGTTCTACTGGTCGGTCACATGATCTCATACATGACCTAACTGTATATCTACAAAATGTGATTGGCTGTTATAATCATGTGCACGTAAAATTTTAAACCACTCGCTGATTCACCATGACCACGTCCACACATACTTCGTATACAATAATCTGCTTAGCATTGATCGAAATACCAATAAGCAGTATTTCTGGAGAAGTGAGAATTCATTGGAAAGCCCGATTTTAACTTGGCACAGTTCCATTAATATTATGCCATTTTCTTTAATTCTATATAGGTTTTTGCTAGATCCAATGTTTACAATCTAAAGTCGCAACTACAGCGTCGGCTTTAAAACTGTGGAGGGGGAATACTTCAGCTTTGGGGGCCCCATATCATTCATTTTAAATTACATGACAAATACTACTGAAGTGAACTAATCTGAGTGGTAAAGCGCATGCGTTCGAAAAAAAAATAAGTTAGGTTTCAAAGATTTTATTGTTCTCAATAAAGGCCAAATAAATAAATTACTTTGTTAACTATTTCAAAAATATATATTTTAAATATATAAATATTACATTTTTTTATGAAGGAATTCGGTAGGGGGTATGGACCGTATGTTGGTCTCAAGTGGCCGATTTATTTACCGTTTACTAGGTCATAACAGGGTAATATAAGGAAGTTTTTCATCTCGAATCGAAACTAGTTTAAACTCAAGTATGTGTAACTAAATATAGCCAGGTCATGTGACAACACGTTGATGTCAAGATAACATTCTATTTAATTATTCTATACATGACGGTTTAGTTTTAGCTCGATATTGATTACCTTGGAATATAAATGAAATGAATAGAATGGAGTTTAAAGACCTACTTTTCGTCCCCAACAAGGTAAATTAAAACGGACGCGTAAGTCATACTGGGTGCTTTGGTGGATATTTGGCACGGGCAGCGGCTCTTCCCTGCATTTTATTTTATCGAATTACAACCGTGAATATTCTTTTACGTAAACACGTACATAGGTAGACCTGGGTTTGTTTTGTTTTTTTGTATTGTCCAAACAACTAGAAGTGTTTTACCTTAACTGACTCACTGTCATGCACACTGACAATGGGAAATCTAATAATCTTTAATTGGCATTTAGGGATCGGTAAACACATTAACAGAACATAGTTTTTATGGGTTACAATCACTAGTTTTTATTCTAAAAGCACGACGTTTCGACAAGTATCCTCTTATCGTTATCAAGCACAATGACATTTAGTAAACTTGAGATCAATATATACATATCCATAGTGAAACAATAAACATGGATTAAAATAACAGTACCAAAGTCTGGGAATCTAGACTGGAAAATCAGCAAAAAGCTGATCGGCCAACATTATATTGAATATGAAAATTATCGGGAGTCTGTAATTAAATACAAGCGTGCAGATGAGCGCACTTCATTTCAGAGGTGGGTTACACCTTGGTTTAAGCCAAAATAAGCTTGTTGTTCTTGGTGTTTAACGTCCGCTTCCACCGAAGGTGATATCGCAGACAAGTCTTATTTTTTCCATTTTTCATTATCTTAGCGCACGCGCAGGGGTCTTTGCTGTGGGAGGAAACGGGAGTGCCCGGAGGAAACCCACGAGGTTGAGAAAGAGCCCCTATCTCCATGCCACATACGCTCACACCAGGGCTCGAAACCACAGCCGCAAGCCAGAGGTGACCGGCCAGCTAGAGGTCGAAGCGCGGCACTCTAGACCACTAGGCCATCCCAACCCCCCCTTGCTCAAGCTTTTTATATGTGTCTTGTAGACATTTGACAAACACACCATGTGTTCTGGTTTAACATCGCAACGACACAAACCAGGACTAACGGATTAACATATGGTTCAATTTGATTTTGCAAAATTCGCTTGGGCGTAGGGGTCTATAGCAGTGGGAGGAAACCGTAGGACCCCGAGAAAACCTATGAGGTTGGAGAGATGACCCTACTCACGTGCAACTGGGGAATCGAAACTACGTCAGTTGACTCAATGACAGACCTTATGATACAACGCACACGTGCTAACTATTCAGACATCCAACACCCCAATACTCGAATAAAGTTTTATACTGACATTTGGACCTAGTTTGAAGCCAGCCACATTATAATAGATGTATTTTTGTAATGGTAATAACGATCTTTTATGTATATATAAACAAAACATATTTTTAGTTTTGAAATACATATTTCAACCAAATGTCTGTATACCATTAAGCTTTCCGTTAAAAGAGTCTTGTTTGTCAAGTTATGTCAATGCGCGTTTAAAAAAAATTTAAAATTGTAATTATGCGTATTTATTCTGAAACACCTTATACCACTTCTCTTTGTTATTTATTTATCATTTATTTTGATTGATAAATTAAATCATTTTACTTAATCGTACACAAGTAACCAGACAGCAAGGGGGAAAATACATATTAGTTAATATATAATATTATTACAGTACCTTTGTGAACATGTGTTTTGTAATGTTTTTGATCCATGTCTAGTTCCGTGCAATTGGTAATGCTCTTATAGTTGTGGTTCTTCTATTTCTTCTTGGCGCAACGCTCTTCAAAATAGAACAATGTCTCGATCAATTCTAGTAAAATCAACATGATACTTAGCATTCCCTTTCTTTGGCACCTTGACTTCTAATTTTTATATGACGTCACAATTCAAGAACGACTGTGATACCATGGTTGGTTCATGTCTGTAGTTTATGTGTTTTGTGCGCGTTTTTGTGTCCAGAGACTTACAACGTCATGGACGCTTACGGCTTACCTACCCTACCCCGGTTTATTGATTTGATTTATTTTTTACATGTAATAAATTTGTTGTTTATTGTTTGCAATGTATATTGTGAGTCGTGTCCGCTGGTTTGTCTTTGGTATCTTGCACTAACTAATGAGTTATATTGTGAGTCGTGCCCGCTTGAAATATCACAAGTAACGTAATAATAATAATATTATGAAGCAAATTTATATAAGCTTTTAGCTTGTTTTTGTATCATATCTTTAAAAAACTGTAATGTAATATATTTCATGAATTAATTTTAATTAAACCAAGTACGCTAGTGCTTGATACTTTGAAATTTTGAAATAAGCCCAAATATAATTATTACTTAATGGTATTAATTCTGTCTACATAATAATATTACACATTAATATAACATTAACGTTATGTATATATGTATTGTTATAAAGGGTTGCATATATATGCATGAGTAGATCAGTCTGACATTATCTGTGAACTAATAATATTGCTGTTATCGGAGAATGGCTAATTCAAAATAGAAACGATTCCCCGTGAAACAAGCCTGAACTTAGCTAACTTGATAGTTGAAAATACATGTCTGCATTGTATTAAAAGTCTATATTGTTGTGAAATTTTAGTCACTATTTTTGTGTAGCATATAAAGATATTAAAATCCCACATGTACTGATCTCTAGTAGACGAACGTGGTTAATGTGTGATATAACATCTGAAAGTTTTATCATTGAGTTAAAGAATACGCAGTGGCTATTGTTACGAGTAGTAATAAATAGTCCCCAGGGTTTCAGAGCCCTCCATCGGCAAAGTTTAGAACGAATTCCAAAATGGCTGACAAAGGAGCAGTATTTTCAACGTTTTCAGAACTGAGGCAGCAATTAAGAGATGGGAAGCAAGTGCCAATCTAAATTTGTACCCACGGAACTCTCGATCCGATGGAGGGCTCTGAAAGCATCGTCGTAACAATAGCCTAAGGTCTATTTCTATGGCTCGTTGTATATTTTTTATGAAATTGAGTCATCATTTCTGGGAACTATAGATATATATTTTTTTTGCTCACTCAATATATTTACATCGTCTGGGATATTGGAAACGAGCATATAGCATGGCGGGTGCTAGACGTTATGCATCATTGACCAGTCCAGTGTTACCCGCTCCTTTCATCAATAAATGATACTCACTTCTGGTTTCACACAAAGAATATTAGACACTAATATTATTTTGGATATTTAAAGACATTTAAAGTTATCATTGTTCGTCACGGGCACAAAACCTAAACTGCCACCAGATAAGAGTTTGATCTTGTGATGTGTTTTAGATATAATTTTCATAATAGCGGATCCGGGTTTCATCATTTTTCTCAGTAAAGGCCTCATACTAGACGATTTATCTTTTATTACATATACATACGATCTGCAACACACATTAAATGTCATCTAGTCGATTATCTGCACTGCTCTGAGTATATAAATAACTGAAATGAAATGAAAAGGGGTTTAACGTCCGACTGTTCTGCTCCTAAACTAGGTTAATGAAGACGGGCATACGTCATACAGTGTGCTATGAGGACAACTTTACCCGGTGCTACGTCCAACTCTTATATCGAATTCGAACTTCCAGGGGATCTTTTACGTGCACACCAATGTGTACACTGGACCCCAGTTTTTCGTCCCAACCGAATGAATAGACAACCGTCTTCGTCAGACCCTCCGTCCTGCATCACTGACAAAGGGAAACCAATATAAATAACTAAAAGCACGTCCTGGGTAAAACCATAAATAAATATGTGGATAAAGTAGTAGATTAATTGCAAAATTGTAAAATTTGTGTTCGGTACAAAATAACATTGACATGTTTTCACTGTGATCGCACAGGTAGAATGGCTTCCACAGCTGTTAAGCTGGATTGGCTTCCAAGGTAAATGATCGCAATCTCGAAATCAGAAAAAATTTTTGAAGAAATTTCTCTGGTGAATCGCGGTATGTTACAACCCCTATTGTAATATCAACCCCTATTGTAATAGAGGTAATAATTGTGATAAAATTGCATGTGACCCCTATTGTAATATCAACCCCTATTGTAATATCAACCCCTATTGTAATAAATGTTATAATTGTAATACAATTTCATGTAACCCCAATTGTAATTTCAACACATATTGTAATAATTGTTAATCTATATTAACGTACAAAAAATTCGACACCTAACTTTAAATAAAAGTCTATGGATTTTTTATCACCATTTCCATATCAATACTGTCCAACCTCGTGGGGTTTCTCCGTGTCCTCTGCCCCCCCCCCCCCCTAACACTGCTAACGACTCCTAAGCGCAAGCGAATTATTGAAATGGAAGTTAAACCTCATTTCTCTTACAGTAGGGGTTTACATTCCATTTTGATAATATTCTATACAGTATAAAGTCATACCAGATTGATACGGTGTTATTATTGACATGGCAAAACACATTTCTTACAATTATTACAACAAGGGTTGACAGAAATGTTATTACAATAGAGATTATATCGTTTAACCCCTATTGTATTATCAACCCTTATTGTAATTAATGTGCCTGTGCAGAGGTAGGATTTAAGAAATGATTTCTGGAGAATTATTTTATCTCATATATGTATACGGAAAAGATGTTCAAAGTCCCAAGACGACCGATCTTTCAGAGATCTTAATTCACGTTTTATTTTAAATATAATCAATTACCATAGAGGTTGACATTCCATTTCCATAATGCTCCAAACGGCGTCAAAACATGTTTTCTGTGGGGTTTTTTTGCCACAATATTGTATACAGTACAAACGCATACCAGTACTCGTATATATTGTTATGGATATGGTGACCAAAATTCATAGACTTTATTGGCATGGCGAAACACATTTGTAACAATTATTACGATAGAGGTTGTCAGAAATATTATTACAATAGTGTTTTTTCCTTATAACCCCTATTGTAATAATTTTGTCTAAGTATAAAGACGGATTTAAACAATGCTTTCAATGCAATATTTATCTGACATACACGGAAAAGATGTTCAAAATTCTCAGTGGACAGAATTTTCATAGAACTGGCTTTACTTTGATTTAAATATCGTTGATTACAATAGGGGTTGACATTTTCCGAGAACAGGCTTTACTTTGATTTAAATATCGTTGATTACAACAAAAGGCGTTGACATTTCATTTTATCTCCGAAAGCTTTTGAAACATGTTTTCGGTGGCGTTAGTTCATAATATTCTATACAGTATATATATCTTATAATATATTGATTGAGGGGGGGGGGGGTCTTGTGCTGTAGAGTGTCGCGCTTCGGCCTCTAGCCCCCCAGTCACCTCTGGCTTGCGGTTGTGGTTACGATCCCTGGTGTGAATGTATGTGAGTTAATACGGGTACTCCGGTTTCCCCCCACAGTAAAGGCCCCTGCTGAGATAATGAAAATAAAAACAATAACTTATCTGCGATAACATCTTCGGTGGAAGCAGATGTTAAACACAAAGAACAACGTCATTATTGATACGGAAATTGTTATCAAAATCCATTGAGTTTTGTGTCGATTTTATTGGCATGACAAAACGCATATATTACAATTATTACAATAGGGGTTGATATTACAATAGGGGTTGTAACAGGGGTAGCCATTTTCCCGGAAGGTGACATGTAATTCCTACGCGCGAAATTTCTCGCTTATTTGCGTCGTACGCCCCTGATTTTACGTGCCTGGATGACCGAATCACTTAAAAATATACCCACGCGTAGACAAATAGATCTTTACAAAAACTTGAATTTGTTCGTTTAGGATCCAATTTTTTATGTCAGCGAGTTGACTTTGACTCAATGATCATTTCATTTTACGACAAACGAAACGACGATCCCACCTCTAGTTTTCGAGAAATCGACCCCAAAAGATTGACCAAGGTCAGAATGGGCGGGGCTTAGGTATGGAAAAAATGAACGGTCTAATGCCCCGGAGGCCTTCGGCTCCGCGGCTGCCTCTGGGAACGAGATTGAAATGATAGCTGCTCGGAATATCTGGGTGAACTGTGATCGTTTATAACTCCCCAATTTCTGCAAGTCCGGGATTGACCTTGACGGTAAATTTTATCCCAAATAAGTAATGAATCGCAACATTTCGCAAGACCAAGGGGGGGGGGGCATTACATTATTTGGGTTACTAACCGCATGTCATACACAAATAGAATTTGATGGATATTTTGACAATGGTTAGGATTTTACCAAAATATCACTGATTTTTATGTATAAACGTGTCGTCCGCTTTTATTAGTACGTAGAGAGGGGTGAACCAACGATTTTTCAACGATCCAATATTGTCTTAAGGACCAAAGTCTTACACATTTTATGTGTAAAAAATGGGTATATATGTTAGTAAGTCAAACTAAAGTTAAACACCCCCTAATTTTCTATTTTATTTATTCTGAGCTTATCACGTCCTATGATATTAATTTCATACATCATGATAAATATCAGAATTTCGATTAGAAATAAATTTAAATAAATTATGAGTTTTAACCACCTGTTAAAAATTTATGTTCATATACACAGCGCTCCTTAGGAATAGTAACATTTCAAACCAAAAAACAAATGTCAAAAGTCCCTCACCTCCCATCGATTACTAAATGTTATTGTACGCGTCTTATTCTGTGTTCTTTGCATACGCTGCATGGTAATATTGAGATCTATAGAGATCGTACTAGAGACGAACTCTACCTTTAAGCTTAAAATGACATTAAAACAAATACCTTAAATTGTTATTAGTTGTTGGATTTGTGTATCAGTTTACAACATCAGAGCTGCATAAATACAAACAATGTATACGTTATAAACTAATCTTATACACCTGTACTTTGTTCATCAGTATAATATTGACCCCACGTGTGTTATCAGTAAACACTATGTTGTACACCTATATGTTCTGATATAAATAATAACCTGGTCCATAACCTCCACCGTCGGTTCAAACTTTGTTCATTCGTTGGCGTCCTTGACAGTTTGAATTTGTTGTCCGGGCGAAATTGTCCTCTATTAGCTCGTCTTCATGAGCCCAATCGGTACATAAAAGTGAGACATTAATGCCTATTCATTTATTTACCTGTATGATTCAAATCAGTAGTAACTGCCATTAAAGGACAATATTGGTGTTACTCATTAATATCACATATGTGATAGAACTGGTTAAATACATTCCAAATATAATTTTATCGCAGACATCATTGCTGCATAATAAAGATTTCATGAATCGGAAGATAAGAGAACACGAGAAAAATAGAAATAGTCCGTATATTGCCTTGTTTATCTTTTTATGAAGTGTCAAATATCCTCTCATAGTCTCACACAAAAACTGTTGGTCTTTTAAAACAGCATTTACACGTGCAGAAATTCGCCCATGTATTTGTTATCACTCGTCACTTCAGTTTAAATTATATTTTGAATGATAATGACTGACACCAACATTGCCCTTTAAACCACTTACATCCATACATGAAACTAATGTTGATATAACCCATGTTATCAACAAAAATCAAACTAACTTTGTCTTAAACTGTCGATACTGAAAATTAATTTCGTCCAGTCTATGTGAACTTCTTTTAACAAGGGTTACGCGAATGACGCGGTTTACGTCATGGGTTTGACTTTTATTCGCGTTTTTGTGCCTCACTTACAATGGACAAATTCAAGCGGTAACAATGCAGTTTTCATCAATTACTGGCAAACATAATTGTGACTCAGATCTTTGCGCAAATTTTACACCATACCTTGTAACGATATAAGTACGCCCCCCCCCCCCCCCACCAACGAATCTTGTTTCTTATGCATAATCAGCGGTCTCCACGACCCTGTAACCTAAACATACTATACAGCTGGTTAACCTATTTGAATGAGAAACGTTATCCTGGGTTTTAAAAATAAATCATACTGCGTCTTCCTTACGATGTCGTTAACGAATTATTATGGTTCAATTTTATTTCAATACTTTGATTTCGCGTAGGGGTCTTTAGCAGTGGGAGAAAAGTGGAGAACCCGGGAAAAGACGACCCTACCCCTTGTCACGTACAACCGGGGTATCGAAACAATGTCAGTTGACTCAATGACAGACATTATGATACACGTATTAACAATCCATCCCACTTAAGACAAGTGTGACACTATTGTGTAGGACTTTTTTTGACTTCACGTTGTGGGATCAATTATTTCAATCATCAATTAAATGACGCTGAAACACTGTTTATGTTGTTACTAAGTTTATATAACAAATACAGCAAACTCCAACGGTTATATACAGAAAAACTACAACATCTTTTATAAATAATTTACCAGTTATTAAAATATCGGCTTAAACAGCACATTTTGTTTCTATCCCGGACTCGAACCAGAAGCGGCTGTAGGTATGACTTTGCCCTAAAAACTCAAGAATAATGTCTTCTCTGCGGTCTCATCATTATGTCGAGTAAATTAAACCTACTCTCTCCTTTATAGAAAGTATAATATTAGGGTAAGACATTTTGGGTAAATGTTCCGTAAAGGCACTGTTTTACGTCAACAATATTCTAGTTAGTTAATTGTATTGATCCGTGCACGAGATGGCTGGACGATAGTACCCTACTTCCAGCAATGGATACTGGCATAGCTGTCGGTAAGATAGTAGTAGAATAATGCAAGCTACTTCATTACCCTTGTTTTCATCTCAAACCATGTAGGTAAAGATTTATATATTAAAGCTGAACTAGAGCAATCGCTAGTGAAGCGTGTAGACAACAAAACCGGATGTGTACAGGTGGCTGATAAGCAACAAACTGGAAGTGAGATCGACTAACCTTTCCAGGTCATAAGCCTCCATGTCCGCCATATTTATTTCACATATTGGAAAAAAGTATGGTGGCTGGAGGCGTTAACTTTTTTTTTATTTAATTATTTCGGTATTTTTGTAACCAGAGTTCAGCTTTAAACAGAACGCCCAGAACTATATTAACCCCTATACTATTACACAAGTAGAACAAACAAAAGATCATTTAAATCTTAAAGTCAATATAATTTTAATATACCATACCTTCAACGTAGCTTGGCAATGTAACCGAAAGTCCACAATCTCTAATCAACACTTCCACTCTCCTTCAGTTTAAATGCGTCTATTAAATAAATTCATATAAAGGGTGCATTATATAAGAAAAGCTTACTCAATACTTATTTGTAGTTAAAATTATTTTGTATTATTGTAATGAAAACATAATATTCGCCTCACTGTAAACAATCTGGCAAATGATCAAGATACATAATAAGAAACGCAACGGGCTTTTTTCTATTTTTTTTTATATATCCGGGTTTTCCTAATCTTGCAGATGATATAACAAATGCATTTTCAATTAACAATAAAATTGATGACTGAATTGAGCATAAACCGTATTAAAATTCAGCCATTGTAACCCTTCAAGAGTTCTCTATAATTATTTAGCCATTGTTACCCTTCAAAGGTTCTCTATAATTATTAAGAAATAAATTTGCCATTCTGAGTAGCGCGTCAATTCTGATAATTCTCTCGTGACTGAAGCTGTTTAATTGGGTTTTTTAACATCCCAATAATACTCTTGTGATCTACTGATAGATACTTCATGTCGTGGCTTTCAAACGATTTTGATTTTCTTATGTGTGTGGGGCAGTACACTGAAGGCAGTTGACGCTTGTCGGCTGTGTTGGTACTCATTCTGATTTTCGTAAGTGTCACTTATTTTTGTAGAGGGCGAGGTTTTTGGGCGTGGGGGATGACGGGGTGTAGCTACACGATTGGGTTAAAACTTTTATATTTTTTTTTGTTCAAAGTAAGTGGATTTGTTTGAGCGGGGCGGGACAATGGCACCTTAAGTTAAAGGGAACAATTCAGAAATGTTCGACTTACGGGTTACCGCGGAATGTTGTCTTGAGTGCCGCGCTTCGACCTCTAGCTGACCGGTCACCTCTGGCTTGCGGCTGTGGTTTCGATCCCTGGTGTGAGCGTATGTGGCATGGAGATAGAGGCGCCTTCTCAACCACGTGGATTTCCTCAGGGCACTCCGGTTTCCTCCCACTGCTAAAGACCCCTACGCGCAAGCGAATTATTGAAAGAAAATTAAATCATATGTTAGTCCCGAAATGACCTAGTTTATGTCGAGTGGACGGTAAACCCCCCTCTCGCTCTCTCTCTCTCTCTCTCTCTCCCCATTCTCTCGTTCTAATTTTAATTGATTTAGAATTGAGTTTAACTGAGCAAAGTCGTTTGAATAGTAGTTATCAAATTAAATAATGCTAGGTGTATACGGGTCTTATTTTTTGTTTTGTACCTTTGTACCAGATATAATAGACAGAAACGTGAAAATGATTGTGCCACGTGTATACGCTGTTCCTTTGTGAATTATATAGGCAGTATACGTATTTGGCTCTCTAACCTGAGATCCCGTATTTCATTCGTCCGTTTATTATGATTTTGCGGTGTGGTTCCACTTTTTCAATGATTCAGGGCGGAAGGCGTGGTAGGGAACAACGTAAAGCCGTTCGGGTAGGACAAAAATGAGACCCCGTGTACATATTGATGTCCACGGCAATTGAAATTCGATATAAGAATATAGGGGCGGATCCAGGAATTTTTGCAGGAGGGGGTTTGCCAGGTTCATGTTAAGGAATTCTGTCAGTCATCGTCCCTAAATTACATAGGTATACATACAAATTGAGCTTTTTAAGGAGAGAAATCATTTTTATAATGATGTAGGATCATACTGTGATTTAATTTCATTGATCCAAGGCATTCAATTTTTTTTTTGTAGCTGAGCAGGGTGGGGTTTGGCCCCCCCCCCTGGATCCGCCCATGAAATATCTCGTAGTACCGCTGTCCGGCCAACATTTCCGCCATAGCTCACTGTATGGCAAATGCCCGTATTCGTTAGCCCAATCGGAACCGGGCTCCCGTGTCGGAGCGGCCCCTTTAACTGACCGCGGTTTCCGGACGGGGGGGGGGGGTTCTCCCTCTAGAAATTTTTGAAAAATTAACCCCAAATATTGACCATTTGACTAACCAGTTAGGAAAATTCAATAAGTAGAATTATTTCCATTGAAAAATGTCCCACTTGTGTTGCCGGAAGCGCTGATTGATTCCTCTTGTGGTGGAAGGCCACGAGACACATTGGTACAGAGTGACGAAAGTGAAATTCATAAAAGCTTCTTTTTGAATTTTGGATTCTGGCGTTTCCCAACCAACAGGATGCAGGTGACTTTATAATTAGTGAATTTGCGGGTGACAGTGTCGGGGGAATCCGATGAAATTTTCGGATGAAATTCGGAATCCCCATTGCAGGATTCTGAATTCTGGCCCACACCAAGTACACTCGGCCCAGAAAGTTTATACCAGGCCATTTTAGACTCCAGAGATGGCGTGACAGCCTGTTAAAGACTCCGGCCACATACAACATGATCATGATAGCTCCATGGCCGATCCAATACCCCCCTCCCCACACCAAGCACACTCGGCCCAGAAAGTCTATTATACCAGGCCATTTTACACCCCAGTAATGGCGTGACGGCCTCTTAAAGCCTCCGGCCACATACAACATGATCATCATAGCTCCATGGCCGATCTAAACCCCCCCTCTCCTATATAGTGTTCAGCAGAAATAAGTTTTTTTTAGACGAATTTGACAAAATCATTTTTTTCATTTTTTGTCCGACCGGCCCTTCAGGCGCTCGTCCGACCGTCCCTTTGGGCGATCGCCCAAAGGCTCAATCCGCCCCTGATAGTAGGACGCTAATTCCCCCCCCCCTATTTCATTTCACTGCTAAATACTAAGTTGATTAAAAATTACTCCAGTTTATACCATCAGTAAAGACGAGTTTTTGCATTCCCTTGGTTAAACAAGGGACACAACTCTAGCAATCGTGAAGTCGTCCTTCCATGCATGAATTCGTACTATATTACATATCCATCTCACTTCTCGATCTGTTGGCTTGCGTAAAATATTCAATCAATACCAATATTTTAGACTCGGAGACTGTTCAGGGAATAAAACTCGTTAATTATGTGTGAACGACTGTTAAAAGGTTGTATGGGAAAGGCGTGGGGGGGGAGGTCATCCCGCAACCTGTGTGAGTAAAGTTCCAGATTGGTGGTGCTATTTAAATATTCTAATAAATGATAATTATTGGTGTAAGGGGCAAGTCAATTTCATCAAGAACAAAAAAGTTATACATTTCGTGAAAACAGGGTTTTTTTGGTTGTTTTTTTTTTAATTTCCATTTCATTAACTGTGTGACTTCCTTGGGAGAGACATTGGCAAAAGATAACCACGATTACAGATATACGGTTGTAATTCTAGCATGTTGGTTTAGTTTGGTTTTGTTGTTTGAAGATGATGAGGCTTACTGAATTGTAAAATTCGCCCCGGGGCAAGTTGTTCAATTTTCGATTGAGCAAGTTGAGCCATGGTAGAACTTATCCCGTTGATTTACCTGATGTGTTACCTTATAATCTGTAGAGATATTTAAATCCATTATTATATCGATGTCAATGCGCTCATTTTCAAGACATTGATTAACGACAATTCAATGCTGTTGAATCTATAGTCTATTCGTTCGTTGATTGGTGTAGATGCAGTTAATACATGAGTAACTATCATGTGAATGTTATCAACTGTATATCATTGTAATGTCCCATGATCAATAATTGAAACATCAACATGAATAATCATTTGACGCAGCTCAACTTTCCGCATTGGCTGGAACAACTTACCCCATCCTTGGGATAAGTTGTGCTATTTGACCCCAAAAATTGGGCACTCCCCATTATATTGTGCCACAGGAGTTTGCTTGTTTTATATAAAGATCTTTGAAACCGAATTTGACAAGAATTTATGGACAGGTTGTAGAGCAGTTTTGTAATAGCACCAAAGATATATTAAGAGCAAATGGTAACCTAAATCCAACACAAGCACTACAATCAAAGGTGTGTTTATAAAATAGAGTGTTCGTGTCGGATTTGATACATCTGGGTGACCAAACTCCCATTTGATAAAATGATAGATGGTCGAAAGCAGCTATAGCTCCAGTGATTACAATAAGAGACAATTAGAGACACGCCGGCTACATGAACACGGTAATGCGGCCCTACGTGAAAGGACGTCTATGACCCAGGGCCGTTTTTCTGTTTCTGGTGAGGGCCTACGGCCCTGAGAATGCTATTTGCTGCCCAAACCTTAGGTTCGACAAGCGGTTGGCCTCTGCCCCCCTCCCGTCAGTCACAACCAAATCCAAATAGTCGCAAGTAATCTAGCATGCATGGCAAAGTGGACCAGATGGCGTCTGCGTGCCGTTCTTCCTTTTCTGATACCCGGAGCCTTCCCCTTGGATAAGACCTATCCCGGCTGCTGCCCCGCAAAGACACTATGTCTTATTAAAAGTCAACCCAGCCCTATATTTTGTGGCTGGTACAGACTAGTTTCTTAGGAAACACTTTGTCTACGATATCACCCTAGGTGGAAGTGGACGTTGAACCCTAAGAACGAACGAACGAACATGAACATATTCAGATACGAAGACACAAACCAAAGATGAACAGAGGGCGTATGGCGATCATATTACATAATTATTTGCATCTATGCTAGACATAATACCATCTATGAAATCAATAGTTAACATTTGATAATAGTCTCATCATTATTCAATATTAACAATCAAAGTTATTTACATAATTACAATACTCTCTTTACAAATGATATTTAATAACTGGTTGTTATTAAATATCATTGGAATATTGTAAACTAATACAATTTGTTGACCAGAATAAAGATTGGGACATATTATTCAGTTACAAAATGGGTATTGAGCCTTTAAAGGCAAGTCCCATCCCTTTTTAATAGATGGGTGATATAAATTGAAGCTATAGGAATCACTATAGCATTTCGTGTAAATGCTACTCACTAATAATTTAATTACTGGGCATTCGGTGGGGTGGGGTCTTATGGTTTTTTTTTAAATTCAAGTGACATCACGTTACATTTACATGCATGCATCAACATTTTCCATTGATAATATTAAACAAATTTCATCTTGTGATTATTAAAACCTGATCAAATTATTGTCAAACAAATTATCTATTAATCAATTTGTTATATTTTCAGGTAAAATAGTCTGTGTCATATTATATGTTGTATCAATATCACCTTAATCAACCTAGATTACTTTGATAATTACATTACTTTAATTAAGTTACGTTTCCAGGGTGTCTCTAGTTGGTTAGCATTAACAAAAAGTGGTGTTGTTTACATGTATATATTAAATTTCATATTTTAGCATTGCTTGATATTGACTACAGAGGCTTAGTTGAAACGTCACTCAGTATGCGTGGTTCCCCCTTGTCAGTGATGTAGGGCGGAGGTCCTGACAAGGACAGCTGTCTAGATATTCGGATGGGACGAAAAACCCAGTTTCCGTGTACACATTGGCGTGCACGTAAAACAACCATTGACAATTGGCATTCGAGTAGGCCGTAGAGTCGTCCGGGAAATATTTCCCTCATAGCACACGTTATGCTTGGAGCAGAACAGTAGGACGTTATACCCCATTTCATTTCATGTCACTTGGTAATAAATAGTAACTGTATTCCATAGAATTGTGACCTGTATATATAGACAATCTCCTTCGAGTTTTTTTTTATATCAAAATATATCAACACAAGTCGATAAAATAAAAAGAAGTTGCTCTGTTGGTTTGAGCTGCCTTGGGTGCGCTTGACCAGTTACAGTTTCATGAACCTTGTGAATAGTGTACTGCGGTATATGGAAATATAATTAACACTTCTTTCACTATTATTAATAAAGTCCATATAACTTATTGTGGTCACTCTGGACAATCTCCGACGCTTACTTCCTTCCGTTTGTCGTCTTTCAATCAAAATCGATAATCCAAACTGTAATATTCGAAGGGTAGGTGAAAACATTTGTTGATTGCTTGTGTGATTTCAAAAGTAACTTTCCATGGAAACAGTGGGAAGTTTGTAGAAAAACAAATTGAAATCTGAAACGTGTGACCGTTATTAATAATGTCCTTCCTGTCGTCTAGATAATAATAATCTTTATTCAAGAAAAAACTTCTGTGAAGTTACATGAATGGTATTAACAACAATAAGTTACAATAAATAACATTACGATTTATTTACACTATAAAATTGACAATGAAATGAACAGTGTGTATATTATACAATGTTATCAGGTCTAGGATAATGACCTCGTTATTTAAAATGTCGAAGGATAAGTTTGACAAATTTGCATAAATTCAAGATTTCCCTCTCATTATTGAATAAGTTATACATCTTTAGAGTTGATGGTCTATTTACATATTTTGTGGCAATGTATTTATTTCGGTCTGTTTTAAAGAATTGACATTCAAAAAGATAATGATATTCGTCTCCCAAGTTATTGGAGTTACACAGATGACAAATTCGGTCATCTCTGGCGATTTTAAGAAAAATACCTAATTCGATTGGCAACTTATGGCTTCTACAACGAAATTTACACATTGGAATTAGCAGGTTAGCAGGTTGTAGTAAATACTTTTCGAATCCAAAAATAGACTTAAAAATACGGTAGTTTGAACATTTAGAGCTTTCATAGATTTGACTATACCATAGTTGTTGGTATTGATCTCTAAGTCTAGTTTTGAGATTCAATTTCAGCCAGTCAGTATTAATACTCTCACCAGGATTAGTCCATATGTACGACAGACCTGACTCGTCCAACACGCGCTTAATATAACTAACCCATTCATTAGAATCATTAGTAAATACAGTTAAATCATATAACTTACTGGATAACTTGTTTTTACTTCCTGTCACTGTTTTAAGCCAAAAACAAACCATTCGAACATCTATTTCGATTTTCAAAGGATATATGCCCAATTCGCCATATACCATGACGTTTGGGGTCGATAATTTAACTTTCAAGAGAATTTTACAAAATTTAAGTTGAAGACGTTCAAGGGGAGCTGTGTCCGAGTATCCCCAAACTTCAGAGCCGTAGAGCATAATGGGTATAACTAGGTGATTAAATAAGTATAAAATGGTATCTATGGTTAGATTAAGAGCTTTGGCTTTCCGAATAATGTTGAACATGGCTTTACTTGCTTTACAGTACAATAATTTCTTTGCTTTGTGAAATTTCCCATTATAGTTAAATAAGATACCTAGGTATTCGTATTCGAATACAACCTCTATAGTAAACGTGTCATACTTTATAATCGGTTTTTTTCTTATCTTACCCTTAGAAAATACCATAACCTTAGTTTTAGAAGTATTAATATTTAAGTTCCAATATGTACAGTATTCACACATAGCATCCATGGCACATTGTAATTCGACCTCACTTTCGGCCAGTACGACAGTGTCATCGGCATAGAGTAGGATAAACAGTTTGAGATATACATCTAGATCTTTGTCTTTACACATTTCATTTGTGTATTTAAGCCCTTGGTACTTGCCGGATAAGTAAGTTTCTAGATCTGCTAGGAAGATGGAAAACAATAAGGGGGATAGATTTTCACCTTGCCTGACACCTTTCATACAATTGAAGTTCGGGGAAGTTGAACCATTGAGTTTGATACAAGATTTAGCACATTTATACATATTATAAATAACATTAAAAATTTTACCTTTAATTCCAATATTTTGGACTTTTCCCCACAGATTTATTCTTGTCAAAGAATCGAAAGCACACTTGTAATCAATAAAACATGCAAATAATCGTTTGTTTTTATTAAGGTATAAATCTATTATAAATTTTAAACTAATTAAATGGTCTGTTGTTGAAAACCCCTTTCGGAACCCAGCTTGTTCAGGGCCCACACGACCTTCTCTGTCAATGTATTTACACAGACGTTCGTTTATGACTGCTGTAAACAACTTGCCCATGCAGCTGAGAATAGTAATTCCTCTATAGTTTCTAGCGTCATTTGTGCAACCTTTATTTTTGTATATGGGGGATATCATGCCCATTACCCAGGGAGTGGGTATCAACCCACTGTTCAGGATAACATTAAAGAGATTCGCATAAATTCCTACCATGAACTCTTTAGTACATTTTATATATTCATTGAGTACATTGTCAACCCCACAAGCCTTATTTGTTTTGAGGTTATCAATACATTTATTAATTTCAGACTCATTAAAAGCTGCATCTAATTCATGATTCACATTATCTGAAGACAGCAGATTTTTTTCCACATTACTTGGGATTGGATCCCCACTATTCATGTTTTTAAAATACTTATAAAATTCATCTACTGAGAGATTGGTATTACGACGTTCATTAGGTCCGTTGAGTATCCGCCAATATTCTTTACTGTTGTTCCTTTTAAGATTTTTCAGAGTTTCGTTTAGACCACGATAATAGTTAGTATATTCTGCTTTTAGTTGACGCTTATAGCTTGAACTGGCGTTGTGGAGTTTTTGACTATCTTCGTCACTTTTTGAACGCTTGAATTTATTTTTCGCTTGGAAGAAGATTTTACGCTTCGATTCGCAGGTGTTGTTGAACCAGGGTTTGTTGCTCAGTTGTCTTTTGCAATTTGATTTGTCACTTTTCGGTCTGTACGATTTACTAATTCCACATGATAAAGCGCTATCCTGGAAAGTTTTCTGTATCGAATTTACTATTAAGTCGATCGATTCTTGATTCCAAATTGATAAATCTTCGTTTTGTAAAAGCGCAGATATCCTATTCAGCTCATTCAAATCGATGCTATTTAAAAATGCCTCACGTTTTGTAACACACCATTTTGTTTTGAGTCGGAGAAGATTTTTACCATCGCCATCGTCATCGGTTGTTTGTGTCTCGGTTCTGTTTACACATTTAAGTGACCATTGTACGGGACAGTGTTTGTCTGATAGTAGGGGGTCGAAATCGGTTACTGTGAAATTGTTGAACTTACTGAATATCTCTGTCGAGCATAATACATAATCCACAGTTGATCTCCCGTCGCATGTAGTGTATCCTGACTCCAGGCCAAATCTACCATTTGCTATATGAATATTTAGGTTACAGCATAGTTCTAATAGTCTTTCTGTAGAAGACTAAAAAACCAAACAGTCATAATTTGAAATGCCACTTATGTACGACTACATTACCAATGATCTTTCTGTAACCAAACTTACAGTTTGTGTAGATGATCCCCCTTGCGCCCCACCCCCATCAATATGTCATTGGTTTCCGACAGCTCGCTATTTAAAATTCAGTTAATGGAATGGAACAAGGTTTAACATTCTAAAGAGAATGGTCTTCGAGGTCATGGTACTATTGTAATAGCGTCAGTTCAGTTTTCTATGATAATCTGAAAGTATTCAGCCTAGCTAAGCCTAGCTTAAATACTTGATATTATCCCTTTATTAAACAGAATTTGTATAAATATCCAAAAGTGAAGAGCTACTTTTAATACAACAAATAAATATTGACTTTATATATCATAACATGCATGAATAGAAATCAGTGAAGCCACTGACTTTGTGATGGCGGTCATGATTCTTCTGTATGTCTCCATGGGAACTTTTCTCCGTCCGGATCTTTTGTCACCTGAGCTCGACCTAATGGAGTTATAACTTCTCCGGTTTTAGCATCGAGCAGGAATAAACTAGGAACTCCACTCACGTCAAATTTTTCTGACAACATATCCTGTATATTTATAAATTAATATAACTGTATATTTATAAATTAATATAAATGTTTATTTATAAATTAATATAAATGTATATTTATAAATTAATATAAATGTATATTTATAAATTAATATAAATGTAATTGCTGTTTTAAATTACTTTTACACTGTAAAACAATACAGTGAAATTAGAATTGAATCAAATTTCGCTTCTTAGATAATTTTTAAATAAAGAATTACACGAATTTGATGAATACGAAATAACAATCGTCAAAGCACCAGAAATAATTGTCCAAGAAACTTGTATGACATACAATTGTGGCACGTTTTAATGTTTCCACTCAACCCTGAAAGAATGGAAATAACTTACAGCTCTTTGGTCACCAAATGGTAAAGCTAACCATGGCATTTCTTTAATATACTCATCAAACTCTTCCTGATCTCGATCTGATGATACAAATATTATCTCCAGTTTCTCTCCTCTACTTCTTAGTTTTTTGTAGAACTTGATTAAAGCCGGTGTAAACATCCGACATGGTGGACACCAATGTGCAGAGAAATATAAACCTGTTGAAAATAAGAACGACAAATCTAAGTCTCTATATCGTTTGATTTTGGTTTTTATCGAAACTTTATAAAAATGCAAACATTAATTAACAGATACTCCCGAGTGTTGTTTTATTGTTCGACCTTACTTTATACGTCCACATTTTCAAGTATTGGAATGTATCGGACATTAACTTCATTCATTATGGCCTCTGATTGTACGAAAAAAATCATGTTGTTTGTTTATTTGTGGATACGATTTTTATACGATTTTGACGAAAACTAAAATGTATGGTTATAACCCAGGTAACTCGTGTTGACATTGGCGCAGTCGGCAAATCTCGACAGATGTCGGAACCTACATCTAGTCTCGGCTGTATGACAGTAAGTGATATGTACCTACGCCCATACATTTGCGATGCGGCTGCCGGTTTACTCCAACAGGAAAACTTGCCGCTATTACAAACAAACAAGACACCATGGGCGCAGCCATGTTTCTTCCGGAACCTTTATAGTAGTTCCAAGACACCATTGGCACAGCCATGTTTCATCCGAGACCTTTAAAGTAGTTTCAATATGGCGGAATTCGTCATACAGCCGAGACTAGATGTAGGTTCCGTAATCTGTTGAGATTTGCCGAGTGGACATTGGCGCATATGGGACGGTAACTCCTGGATTGTAGCCCCTGATTGTAGGAAACATTGAGGTTTTAGCTTGTGGTCTTTTTAGAGGCCACAATTTTATCCGATTTTACTAACCGCTCAAATATATCACCGTTAACCCTAATGACGTTTGAGTTAAATTTTCGTATGATATATAGTTGAATTGTCAATAACCGTTTCTGATGATAAGATACGAAAGTTATAGATCAGTAATATCTGAATCTGCTTTAGATCGATAATACTTTTTGCCGAACTAAAAAATAAAACAAAGTTTTACCTAGCGTTGACTAGGTAATATTTTAGTTTCAAGTTTTGTGGATCATCATTTTTAGTTGTGCTCGACCTTGCACTATATATTTTGTCCATTTACTTGAACTATAAGGGATAGCCATCCCCTGCCCTTTTCGTCCATATAATATCGATACGATAAGTCAACTGATCCGTACCAAGCTAGCTCTACAGAAGTGCTTTCAGTTGCGAGATTTTACTAGTTAACCATGTGATATACGTATTATAAAACGATATATCATAAGTTTCATTGTACAATTTTTTTTTAGAATTGGAAACTTTATAATTACACGTAATAAGTACTATTTT
Source organism: Patella caerulea (assembly GCA_036850965.1). NCBI lineage: Eukaryota > Metazoa > Mollusca > Gastropoda > Patellidae > Patella > Patella caerulea. The sequence goes on from JAZGQO010000021.1 coordinate 19,647,490, forward strand.
TGTGGAGAAATCTATGAAAGAGACAATACAATAACGTGGATTAGTCGTATACACTTATCATTTAATTGCTATGTAAAGATACCTTCACACAATAGTAGTTATTTGGTAGTTATTTCCAATAAAAGTACAGGAATTTGTAGAAAAGTAGAGACACCAAATGTACGAGAAAAATAGTGGATCCCCTCAATAAGTCTTGAAAGGACAAAAAATTAAAGGGGTCACTAACGGGCAGTCTGTCTCTTGGTGCCTGCTTGTATGATGCATAGCTTAGTTTTGTTATTGAATGACTAGAGGTTGTGAGAGACTGAAATGTACTACTGACTTGGCGATTAAACGCCGTAAAAAGAAAAAAGAAGTGGCAGAAGATAATCCAAAAATTTACGTGACACAAAGGGATACTTAAAATAGGCATTACAGCTCATGATTGTTTATTTTTTTCAATTAAATGAATTCAAAGCAAACTTTGAATATGGGTTTAGTCCAAATTTATCATGAAATCACGCAGTTTGTACGGCGGGAATGTATCTTTAATTATTAATATTATAATAACGCCTCAAGCAGTGTTCCAACAAAGCCAGCAAAGGCGAGAACACGCAGTGGATAGTAAACCTTCACTGCGAATTAAAGACCATTCTTGTCTCATGGGGAGAAGCTAGCAAATAACTTTGGACCGTAATCAATGGAAATGTACTGAAGGGTTCAATGTTTTGTATGGAACGGAAACGACTAAAGAAGAATACATTAAAGCCTTGGGATCGATACTGTATGTTTTATCCTATTAATTTTTGACATGTACAAAATATGACACTTTTATGACTACCATTACTATTTACATAATAGTTAGTATCAATATATATCTAAATAAAACACATCTGCAAATAAACTTCAAATAAATTTGGCGCTTTAAAGTGGCCTTACCCGCCAATCTAAAAATATACCAGCCATGAACTAAGGTGACAAATACATTAGGAATAAAATAGTGTAATCATTGTTCGTGTATAATTAGTATGTAAGTAACACGTTGTCTCATCAGGATTTTCCAGTCTGGTTTCCCCATGTCAGTGGTGCAGCATATTGGACCCAACACGGACAGCTATCCTGTCGTTTGAATGAGACGAACAAACGGGGTCACGCGTATACATTGACATGCACGTAAAAGATCCCTTAACAGTAGGGGTTTGATATAAGAGGGGATCGTAGCACCCCTGTCCGGGCAAAATACCCCTGATAGTACATTGTGTGGCGCACTCCCGTCTTCATTAGCCCAGTCGGAGCAGAAAAGTAAGACGTTAAACCCTATTCATTTCATTTTAATACATACATCAATTTATCACTGACAATTATAGCAAGTAATATTGTTATAATACAAAGAGTTAGAACCGGTGTATATCAGTCCGTGTAATTAATTTTATTTCACTAATTGATTCCGCTATTGTGTAGTTCGGTCGCTATTTATGTATTATGCCAAATGGTTAGAGTGTGAAATCCCGTCAATATCCCATCATTAAATATGCATTAAGTATGTAGTCCATACATAGTTTCACTTTTTTATTTTTAATGTCTTTTCTAAACTTGATCTTGTTTGTTTTATATTTCAAGAAAATGTTGGGTCATGTAAACTTAAAGCTTTGCATTTTGGGAATAAGTCAAAACTATAGACAAAAACCTCTTATATTGCCAGTCATATTCGAATTGCGATTCAGCATAGCCATGGCAGCTGTGCAACCTACGGCGGTTTTGGCCCGGGCATGTGACACTTTGTTTGTTTAAGACCCTTTTTGTCTGCGATATTACTAAAGTGGGAGCAATCTTTAAGCGCCAACCACTGAGCAAACGTTGGGGTGACCGAGTTTCACGACGTTTTCGAACGTGTACATTGACGGCAAATAACATCTTTACACAGAATCAAATCCCGGTACGTACCTCCCACAACTGATTACACGATCGTCGTGCCAGTTTTACGACAGTAAGACAACTAGCGAGTCTCATAGCCCTGAAAATCGCACGGATGTTGAAAACCCACCTAAGATCAGCCACTGCCAGCCAGTTCGCAGGAGTGTTTTTCAACATAATCGAAAACCTGTCGACGACCGTATTCCGAACGATCAAGAGTTGTAGTGGGATTTTCCATAGGTAGAGAGAGAGAAATGGGGTTTAACGTCCACTCGACACAAACAGGTCATTTCGGGACTAACATATGTTTAATTGTATTTCAATAATTCACCTGCGCTTAGGGGGTTTAGTAGTGGGAGGAAACGGAGTGCCCGGAGGAAACTAACGAAGTTGAGAAGGCGCCCCTATCTCCATGCCACATACGCTCACACTGGGGATCGAAACCACAACCGCAAGCCAGAGGTAACCGGCCAGTTAAGAGGTCGAAGCGCGGCACGCTAGACCCACAACCGCAAGCTAGAGGTAACCGGCCAGTTAGATGTCTAAGCGCGGGGGTGGGGGGGTCTTTCTTTAGGAATGTAGGCCTTACATTGCATAAAATAATTAAACAGAATCTTACCAATAACAGTTTCCTCGTTAAAAAGGTGTTTAACTTCAATAGACTCCCCTTTACTGTTTACAACGTTATCTCCCAGAAGCTCCTGTATTTTGAACATTATAATATTTATGAAATAGCTAGCTTTAGCTCTGAAGACAACGCGAATACACTACTATTAAAGATTTAAAAAAACAGTTCGCGAAAAATTGAAAAAGTTATCTGCAGATGTAAAGTCTAAACATGCCACACAGTGATATGTGAAGCAGTATATACATGTATACATATATTGCTAATGAGCTAATCTATAACTACGTATCTTCACAATGTCTATTGTAACTGGATATTTTTCGCTCAATACACGATCAATAAGTCCATAATCTATACCTATCGGCAAACCTACTATATAACAATTATGGTCTGTGAGATGCATAAATGAAGATAAATAAAGTTCTGGTTTACGACACACAATAATAACAGACGTGGTGAGAGAGAGAGAGAGAGAGAGAGAGAGTGAGAGAGCGAGAGAGAGAGAGAGAGAGAGAGACATCCACTCAAAACAACCTAGGTCTTTTCGGGACTACCGTATTGTTCAATTTTATTTGAATAAATTGGATGGGCGTAGATATCTTTAGCAGTGGAAGGGCACCCACGAGGTTGGACTGGCGACTCCATTGCTTGTGGATATTGAATCCACGACACTCAATGACAGACCCCTTAGAACACTAAAAGAGAGAGAATAAAGGTTTAACGACAGGGCTATCGTATCTATGGTTCAATATCATTTGAATAAATTGGATGCGCGTAGGGATCTTTAGCCGTGGGAGGACACCCGCAAGATTGGACAGGCAACTCTACTCCTTGTCACGTACCAGCAGAGAATTGAAACTACGTCATTCAATGATAGACTTGAACCCTCAACTACCAACAGACGTGAAGTACACTCGTTACTGTTAGTTAAAAAGAGCTGCAGTGATATTAAGATACATTTATTTATTATTACATATTTAATAATTCCATAATGACGACCATTGGATAAATATCCCAGCCCCATAGTTTACTTACATTCACGTTTCTTGACGGAACCTATTATCGATTGAAGGATTTTTGTGGCGACATCGACTGTTCGAGATAAGATTTATATGTGTGCATAGTCCGTTATCAATATTTTACGTTTTACATAACAATACACTAATGACGAATCCCTCAAGGATGCTGTCGATTTCTCGTAATGTTTATTTGATTTTCGATATACATGATCACGGTCGGTGTGTTTATTTTTTGCGTTCCGGTATAAATTGTAACTTCTGGTAAACAATATGGACCTGAAATAAAATGAAAAATGTTCTGTTTCTGTGGGTGGAAATAAAAGCCCGGTATATAATGACAAAACAGTTCTTGGAATCAGCAAGTTAGCTTATCGTTGCACTGCTCCTAATATATACCCCAGTATAGTAATTATTTTCTTTTTTCTTATTCTAGACAACGTTGGGCGCTTATCAGGCCCCCCAATAGGTGTACCATGTACTTTTACGAAAGGTTAAAAATTTTATGAAAGGTTATTATGAGGGAAGCTTTGCCAATCAGCGGCATTGCGAATTCCACTGCCAAGGGTCTATGACATCGGTTTTTGTCCTATCTGAACGACTAGACAGGTATCCTTGTCAGGTCCTCCGTCCTGCACCACTGAGATTATTAGGTCGTGGAACAATCATTGGTATTGACTAAAAGGAATTCACAAGGAAATATGACCGCAGTAAAAGGGCCAACATAAGCGTTCTACTGCGGTTAAAAACGACAAAGAAGAATATCGTGTATAAGTAATATCGTTCCATGACGATAATCAAACCAAACGTCAATAAAAATATAGATAATTTAGGGTAACTAATTGTACGTGGGTGTTATCAGAATACGCTAATGTAACTGACATCTCCAGTATATAGAATAAGTTTTACCCTTTTATAACATCAATTTAGCTTCCGTATTAAATGGTCCCAGATGTATATATGAACAACACGACATATATCAGAGGTATATTCATATACAATACACCAATATCAGAGGTGTATCAAATCAATATACGGCACAAATTTCAGAAGATAGATTTGATTTTGAGGACACAACCGCTGACCGATAGTTTAAATACAGGCACGTGAATCAAATATATATAAGCCAAGTGGTATACATGTATATGTAAAAGTTTTATTGATAATATTAACAAATATTTCCCCCAAATCGAAGAGGTCATGTCATTTAATACATCTTTACAGATTACAAACAATAAACTGAACACCTGTATAAATGCCAGTTAACACTAATCAACATTCGGGAATACGGGTATTTATGCCACTTTATAAAATATAATATCATAAAAATGAAAACAGATCGGTGAAGCCAGTGGTATTATAATGGCCGTCATGACTCGTCTGTGTTTCTCCATGGAAAATTTTCACCTTCCGGGTCTTTGGTGACCTGAGCTCGACCTAATGGCGTAAGAACTTCCCCCGTTTTACCATCGAGCAGCAGAAAATTTGGAATTCCAGTTACATCAAACTTTTCTGATAATGTATCCTGAAATAGAAAATAGATAAATGAATATGCTCAAATGATATCTTAGCTATGTTCCGTGTCTGATAAGTCCAACTACAACGAAAACAATCAATCCATCCACAATAATATTCATATTCTTTAGTAAATCCATAGCTTAGCAATGTGCGAGACCGGTTTCAGAAAAGCCCCGATGTTATAGGATATGAATACATTGTAGGTTATGATTGCCTGAAAAAAGCTGCGGGCGTCTTTCAAGTGTGAGGCTCAATTTTGGGAAATTGGTATTGTGTCCACTAAACGTCCCTGACTATGTGAATTTATTTCTGGACAGGTCATCGGGACTCCTTCTGGTCAGCCCTGAAAAAAATCGGTTACCCTTTCGCGTACAGAACATTTATTACGGTTGAATAAACATAATTCAAAAGATGGAAGTATATCTTTAAAATAAAGAATAGGACTTTAATTGATAAAGACACGATAACCCTTGCCATAAATAAATATCCAAGTTACTTACAGCTCGTTGGTCACCAAATGGTAAAGCTAACCATGGCATTTCTTTAATATACTCATCAAACTCTTCCTGATCTCGATCTGATGATACAAATATTATCTCCAGTTTCTCTCCTCTACTTCTTAGTTTTTTGTAGAACTTGATTAAAGCCGGTGTAAACATCCGACATGGTGGACACCAATGTGCAGAAAAATATAGACCTGTTGAAATTAGTTATATATGATTATATATGGCCAGACAAGCTGTACAACTATACTAAACAGCTTGGATTTTAAACTATTGAAACTATGCGCTGAAACGGACACTATAGGAAGGGTCTTTGTCAGGCCTCAAATTTCACAGAGCATTCTTAGACGTAGGTTAAGAATTTACTCATCTTTCAATAACTGTTTATGAGACATATCTTTGGCCCAGAAACACAAAAGTTTGCACATAGTTTCTTACTGATTTATTTGATACATTAAAACAATAGAGTAAATTCTTAACCCAAGTCTGAGAATCCGTGAGCAAATCTTTGGCTCACTAAACCGGAGGTCATACGTTTCACCGAGAAAGTACCTTGAGATTTTTGTCATAGCTGAATGACCTGATGTCAGATAAGGAACAACGTTCGTTGGCAGTTGAAATTTGACGAAAGGTAGACATAAACGCCGCTGTTTGGGCACAATTCCCCGCATATCATACCGAATGGCGCATGCAAGACATCATTACCGGTTGAAGCAGAATGGTTGGACGTAAAACCATGTTTAATTTCGTTTCACTTCAACTAAATACACCTGGTTTAAATATGTTTAACTTTAGCAGTAAATGATGCTTGTGAATAAAGAAGAAACCTGCCAATTCAGTCACCAGAGTTGAGGCACTGAAGATGGTGTGAGAGGCCGTTCGAATACAATGGCAATAGCGTCTTACTGATAAACAATCGACGGTGTAATTTCTGTATTACTGTAGCCTATTATGTAAATTGGGTCGCTAACCTGGGGGTGTCAATTCAGGTGTTGGCGGTGAAAATTTATCAGGCGCAGGATGGGGCTTGACATGCAAGAACGTATAGTTTTTCCGATGGGACGAACAAAATGAGGTTTCGTGAACACAATAGCCTTCACGTAAAAGAACCCTTGTTCAGGCAAAATTCCCCTCATAGCACAATGTATGGGAGTATGCCCGTCTACAGTAGCCCAGTCGATACATAACAGCAGGATAGAGAAAAGGGTGCATTGCACTCAACACAAACTAGGTCATTATGGGAGTAACAATTGTATTGAAACTATTCGCTTGTGCGCATGATTCTTTGGTAGTGGGAGGAAACTGGACGTCGTGGAGGAACTACCACGAAAGCTTACCACGTACAAGTGTGGATTCGAAACCACGCCACACAGCTCCGCAGATCTCTTTTACGGATAATGTATTGGTGAACAATGTTCGCAGCCTCGAGAAAAATCTGTATTACAAACATGCACATTAAACTATTGATAAACATGAGTTATTATCTATAAGTGTAGATATACAGTATGTCTATTGATAGCAATACAATTGATTTAATAAACCTAACATTAACCCCATAGTTATTGTCTGCTTGGCGAACAACAATCACAGAGCATAGTATTGTATCTTAGCCAACCCAGATTAACAAAAGGAGAAATACTCTCAATTGAAGCACGTCTTTGTCCAAAGTCTGATCATCTGCTATTCACCACTCCAGATTATTCTACATTGTGAATATATCTAACAGGTGTCTAGTATCATAAATACACTATACACTTATGTTTGTTTTATAATTTTATTCATAGATATATTAACGATAAATAAAGTAAGCATCGCTTACATTTCCCATGTTAAATTATTTTTACCCGATGGGGCATCAGCAAGTATATAAATTGAGCGTGCATTAAATACACGATGTAATAAGTCATTGTATATCATAGTTATTCATTTATTTAGTTTTTCTGGATTTTCCAGCAGGATTTCCCTTTTGTCAGAGGAACGGGGCTAAAGGCCTGGTAAGGTACATTGTCCAGACGTTCTTATGGGACGTAATTCCCAGCTCCCGTGTACACGTTGGCGTGCACGTAAAACAAAAGTATGGCATAGAACCGCTATCCGTGCAAATTTGCTCTTATAGCACATTATATGTTTTATGCCCGTCTTGATTCTCCTTGCTGTTGCAAACAAGTAGGAAGTTAAAGCCTATTTATTCCATTTCATTGATGTATTACTACAAATTACACGACCTTCTTGCACAAAATACTATCTTTGACATACAGAAGTTTAATTAATCAATAGTAATAGATGATTAACCGGGATGTATTTGTTATCTGCCATTGGGCTTCCAGTATGACGTCATCGCAATAAAACTATGGCTGATAGATTTTATTTTATACAGGTATTTAGTGTCGGTACTCTTGTGGTAAAAACCTACACGCAAATACCCCTAAACCTTGCCTTAAATCGACAAACTTACAGCAGACATGTGAATTACTGAAACGAAAATTTGTACCTCACGCAGTATGCACACAATGCGTTATCTTTAAACATTACAAATTATTATTTTACACATAGTGATGTCTAGTGGTCTCGGTTCCTTGAATCTAGTATGTACAATATTGGTGCTTTATTTTTCTGCTTATAAAACGCGCTAAAATAAATAAACCGACGCAGAATAGTAAGAGGTTAAACACCACTTCACTTAGATTTCACCGCAATGAACGAAAATTTGTAGAATATCATATTTTTACAGTAAAAATATATAGAGAGAGAAATGGGGTTTAACGTCCACTTGACATAAACTAGGTCATTTCTGGTCTAACATATGGTTTAAATTTATTTCAATAATTCGCTTGCGCTAGGAGTCTTTAGTGGGAGGAAACCTCCTTGCTACGTACAAGCAGGGTAAAAGTAAAAATATATATTTTAAAAAAAATGAACATGAACATTAGTGGATTAACCCATTTTGTGAAGGAATATTACAAAAAAACTTACCAATAACAGTTCCTTCCCCACAAAAGTGTTTAACTGCAATCGCCTTTCCCTCACTATTGATAACTTTTTCTCCAAGCAACTCGCGTATTTGAGACATAATGTCTAAAATAGTTCCAAGCGTTGGGGACGACACAACCAAAATAAATCCCGATGTCTTAAATGCCGCAATATCATGGATTAAAAGAATCGAGTGAATATTCCAGAGTCAAACACACAATGTAAAAAATCTGACAGTTATCTGCAGGTGAGAAATTTCAACACCTATAACAAAGACGTGTGTAGCAATAGTATGTATAGCGTATTATTACTAAGTAATGTCTCTACACAATGGCTATTGTAACTGGATATAATAGTTCAATATACGATCAATAAGCCAATAAACCATACCTACGAGTACAAATGCGTGAAATAGATGTAGGAACACCCACCTTACTCATTACAATCCAACATTAAAAGATTTTAGTTTTCTATTATTAATCTATTCATATTAAGGCTAAATGTTTTGACCTTAAATGTACAAAATAAATTGAAATGGTGTTTAAGGTTCTGAACTTTTCTGCAATGACTGGGCTATGCGGGACACTTTGCCCGGGTAGTGGCGCTGCGGACTATTCTTATATATCGACTTTCAACCAACAACAGGTCTTTTACGTGTTCGCCAACGCGTACACTAGACATCGGTTTTTCACACCTTCTCTATTATACATTTTATAATTGAATGTTAAATGGCGAGAATGTCCTAATCCATTAAATATCTAAGCCATCCGATGCCGTAGAGAGTAGATGCTCGACTTGGCTCATGAACAACTGTCTATATAATAATATTTGACCACCCCCCCCCCCCGAAACTTCCTGCATAGTGTATCTATAAAATACAGTTTTATTATCAAGGGTTTAACAACATACTATGAAATGGCATACATACATATATGACACAAAAACAAGCTAAACGCTTATACAAATTTAGTATTTTATGTTTTTATGCATCACATTGTCTTTACGTTGATAATACAGGGTAAATAGTGTCCGTTACTACATCTCGGAATCGATAATATGGTTATTCATCTGTCCGCTCTCAATTGTGTTAATAGACAAATACTTATATTAGATGATAAATATAAGTGAGATGGTTTAAACGTCCACTCGACACAAACTATGTCACTTTGGGAGTAGCAATAATATGGTTCTTTTTTATTTTAATAATTCGATTGCGCGTAGGCGTCTTATGCAGTGTGTGTGTGGCGAGGGGGCGGAAAAATCCACGAGGTTGAACAGGCGACCCTACTCCTTGTCACGTACAACCTAGGAATCGAAGCAACGCTAGATGACTCAATGACAGACCTTATGATACAGCACACTCGAGCTTACCATTCGGCAACCCGCCGTATATCCTATGAGGATGGATCGTATATAATCTTGACCGATTCTTTGTTCTCTCTTACAGGCAATTAATAACATTCATCGCTTGTTAATATCATGAGCTGATAGGTAATGACATCGTCCTTTGCTGGCTCCGAAGTCATGTTGATAAAAGGAGAATGATAAAACAGACTTAGCTGTCGGGAATACTATAGATCTTTACATCTTTGAATTTCATACATCATGCCCTTAAATATTCCATGCACACAAGGGGATATGAACGCATGTAATTTTATTATTTGTTTGGCATGAACTAGTCCGGTTGGGATTGTTGTGCCACCAAACCCTATGTTAGCAGGATTTAAGAAATCAAATGAAATTGGGTTTAGCGTCTTACTGCTTTGCTTCGGCTCGACCAATAAAGCCAGACATACACCACAGTGTGCTACGAAGGAATAACAGTGCTAAAGCGTATTGTCTCTTGAATGATGAAGTAGAATAGTAAATTATTACTATTTTTAATGTATCTTATATGAAACAACAATATATATGAACATAAGTAGTTAAAATTTTCAAATGTAATTTAATACAATAATTCATTATGGGGCATTGTTTCATTCTGTGTCTTGGTGATATTATGATTGTTATGTTTGGTGCAACTGTATATAACATTATTATGTCCCTGGTTAACGCGCTTGTCTGCGATATCACTTATGAGTTGGTACGCCAGACGTGTTTTCGCCGGTCGCATCTCCCCATTAATATTGGAATTATTTAATACTTTTGAATTGTGAAAAATAGATATTGTTGGAATATTTTGTATCGGGAATCTGCGTATCTATCTGATATAAAAATGAAAATGTTTTTTATGTGACTTAGTGGACATTTAAATATCAATTAGTAACCTAAATATCAAGAGAGAGTAATGAAGTGTGATGGCATACCAACAGGTCCATGTCCGGAAAGGACCGATCGAGGTGAATATGTCTCAAGGTGGCACGTCTCTGTGAAAAGATTGTTTCGAGGAAAGATATGGTCCGGCAGGAAGAAAACCTAACAAGAAAACTTATAACCCTGCGACGGTGAGCGATATTAAGCAAACACCAGAAAGTGAAACACATACTGACAGAAATGTAAATCGGGTATCAGTGAACGATGTTATCCTGGCTCATGTCGTATTTTCAAAGCAGCATAGTTCAGTCGAAAATTTCAAAACATCTTTACTTGGACATTATTACACCCTTGAACACATTTCTCATTTTTTGTGGGAGAAATGTGACAGTAAAATTATTGGCGATTTTTTTCGACGAAAAGACTCTATCAGAGAAAGAGGCGCATACAATTGACATTTTATGTGCTGTTTAAAGACTGAATAAGGCAGATTGTTTACCGGAGGTTACACTCAATGCCCTTGATCTTGGAAAGATACCTCGCTCATATCCAGAAGAGTTAAATACGATATCTATTGTGGAGAGATTGAATCTGTTTGAAACAAAAATGACAAAACTACGACTGCAGTATACGGAACAGCATACGCCGACTGTGTTAGTAATCCAATAACTGACACGATTAGAGACGACCAAGTTTTATTTGTAAAACCATCACCTCCGAAACCCAGATATAATAACTCCAATAGAGTAACACATACCAGAAAACGCAAAGATATGTCAGCGGCTCGTTCGAGTGTATTATCTGAAGGTACAAACAAAGGTATACAGCCCCGAAAGGATATTCCTATTTTAAATAACAACGATTCACCCCACAGTGGTGAAAAAGATGATGGCTTTGAACTTCCACCATATTGCAGGAAATCGAATACACGCCAGGAATCCAGGCGAAGACACATTATGCATGGAAAATCATCTAATCATCTCCATCAGTTTAAAGGTGCGCCTGTTTATATCGTGTACACAACTCTACATCTGAATCTCAACTATCTTCTCATCTTAGTGAAAATGGATTTACAGTGAGAGAATTATCATGTATATCTAACCCTAACTCAACACATAAGTCATTCAAGATGTCCGTTCCTTTATCAGAATTTAAACGCTTATACGACGAATCATTGTGGCCCGAAGGTGTATGAATTATGAAATATGTTCGTCCACGAGATGATGAAAATGTACATAACACAAGGTAAATGAACTTACTTTGTAAAGTTAAGCCTGTAATAAGTGAATCTAAACGTATTTGTGCCGTTGAGCTGTCAGGTAGTGCTATTGATATTCTAATATGTAGTGTGTATATGCCATGTGATTCTACAAATCCCCGAGAATACGATGTTACACTAAACGAATTGTTATCAATAATAACCAACTCGGAATCCGACTGTCTAAATCTCTACTGAACGACGGAACTAGAGATTTTTGGGTAGAAATTGACAAAATAAAAGGTAAAGCAAAACTGATAGCTACTTATATCGATGGTAATGTCGGAGCTAAATGTATTACACAGAAATATAAAGAATTGTATAACTGTATCTCTTACGACAATGCTAACATGGAAAATTTAAGTTGTGACATTGATTCTAACATTATGCACATTTGTCAGATAAATAGATGTAATGCTAAACATAACGTAACTGTCGTTGAGTAAAATCCTAAAATATATTAGTTCTAATTTTGGATAGTGAGATAATTGCTTAGAGTAGATAAAATTATTATTGGACGGTTTAACCATGTGCTTGCATACGGCGTGAAAATGGATGTCGTGGGGTGATCCAAGTTCTTTCACGAAAAGAAAATGTTCATGAATAGATTAAATTAGTGTAAAATGTGAAAACAATAGTTAAAATACTAGTTAAAATACGTCTGTGCCCTGACTGTTCGTCCGTCCCCCCATCCAGAGAATATTCCCGCGCCAAGAAAAGGGGTGACAGGCAGTAACACGTAATATCTCTACATATAATGTTTCTGAAGCTGTATGGAAACTAAAACATAGTGAAAATGATGGTTATATTGGTCACAGTAGTGATCATCTTTTATATACCCCTCGAATACATACCATGTCCAATTATTAATGTTAATATCTGCCATGATTAAACATGGTTATTGTCCAGAATCATTTTGTTTGTCAACTATAACATCCATACCTAAAAATCGTAGACAATCCTTGAATAGCTGTAGTAACTACAGAGGAATATCACTGAATAGTATTATAGGTAAATTAATTGACTTGATATTGTTAGATAGTTATCCTCATATATATAACTCCTCGCAATTACAATATGGTTTTAAGAGTGAACACTCGACCACCCAGTGTACCCTTTGTATTGAATGAAACTATTAAGTATTATCATAACCGGAAGTCTGGCGTATTTGTTGGTCTGCTTGATGCCAGCCAGGCATTTGATCGGTTGAATTACATAAAACTATTTCGATCATTATTACGAAAAAATATATGGTTTGTAATTGCTAGATTTCTCTTAAATCTGTATATTAATCAAAAAATTAGAACCAGATGGGGTAATTTCACAGATGAACCATTTTCTGTTTCAAATGGAGTGAAACAGGGCTGGGTTTTATCTCCCATATTATTTAGTTTATATCTAGATGAGTTATTAGTGCGCCCGAAAAACAGTAAATTTGGTTTTCACATTGGGCATGTTATATAGGAGCCCTGGCATATGCAGATGACGTCACCATAATCACGCCAACAAGAAAAGCCCTACAAGAATTACTCAACATTGCAGAGTCTTACTCTAATGAATACGATGTCAAATTTAACCCTGACAAAAGTCAGCTTCTAATATTTAGACATAATAACAAAACTGATACCAGTACTTGTCCAATTAAAGTATGTATAAGCATGTCATGAATTGCAACCGCGTTTAACACCGAATTTTCGGCTCTGGTCAGACTAATAAAGTTGGGGTAACGTCATGTACTGATGTAGTGTGCAATGGAGTAAATATTCCCACGACAGCGGCGTACGGCCTATACTTTTTTTGAGTTCTAACTTCCAGTATTTCTTTTACATGTGTGTACTCGCCTAAACGCTGTTCTTTGGCATGAAAATCAGAAAAGACTCACAGATTTAGCTGTTACTATAATGTCTTATAACTGAACAGTCGTCTGTTATGTATGGTCATGACCTTCGATATGAAAGTTTGGAGAGCCACGGTAGCCCAGTGAGAAGGATGTTAGCTCGCTAATCTGGAGGTCCCGTGTTCGCTGCCTTCATTGCCCGAGATTATCCGGCGTGGTTCACCCTTGACAGTTGAAATTCGAAAGTATAGTTATAGGCCGTAGCGATGCTGTATACATACGGGGAAAATTTCCTCCATAGCAAACTGTACGATGTATGCCCGTCTTCATTAACCCACAGTAGTAGGGGAACAGTAGGACGTTAAACCCCATTCCAATTCATACTAACCTTTAGGGGAATGTTAAGAGATGAAACAACACATGTTTAATCTTGACGCATGCATAATTTTAACAAATTCTATTGTTTTCTTTTTACAGCAGAGAAGATAACTTGTATTCATAATGCCAATGGGAAACAAAATCGTTAAACCAATAAGAAAAGTCTGTAGTAAAATACATTCTGTAATTAAACTCTTTATCTAGTTCCAGTTTAGGATTTGTGGCGATTCCAGAGGAGAATTAGAAACAAAATCCTGTCTAGTTCCCGGAACTTCAATTGCACCATACTCAAAACGTGTATGGCACTTTACACTATGAAAGACAATTCTTATATTAAGTGAAGATCTTATTGTTTTACATTTTCAAAAAAAAAAAAAAAAAAAAAAAAAAAAATTACCAAACAGCCCCCCCCCCCGCTCCACCAAAACAAAAAACAAAACAAAACCGCATAATGCAGTCCACTAATAATTCCTGTTTCGTAGATTAAATAATATTTTGTTTTATTCTCCTTTTAATCCATATTACTGATATTACTAGTTCATCAACGGACGTCGTTTTTGATTGGATCGTAGATGATTTATTTCATGCATCAAACTATTTTGTCATTAAATAGAAATCATTGATCTAATTTCAACTTCCTCTCTTCATTTGATCGGTCGATTTAACAGTAGATGTATGGTGGAGGTGGTTTTGGTGTGTTAAAATACTAGTGGCTTGCTGGGCTCCGGCAGGGCAAAACAGGACAATCTGTCGGTTAAAAAACTTTAGTTTTATATTATCTGTTGACATCTAACGTCCAATTAACTCAAACTATATTATTTTGAGATTAACATGTACAATTTTATTTTAATAATTGGCATAGGGTGGACTGGGGTGGGGTATTTAATAGTAGGGGAGGGGGGTCACAAGGTAGGGAAGGCGAGCATAATCCATGTTATGTACAAGTGTACTTTCTATTAATAGTGTATCATATTTGCGCAATCAAGCCTATTGTTATGGCCAGTCGTTTAAACAAATACTGCCGGATTTATATATTTACCGGGCTGGTCCAATTATGAGGCTCCTCCCAATCCCCCATAAATTTTACGACTCCCGGAAGACGAACGTATGTTTTAAATTAACTTGAGGAAAGTCGAAAATCATATCCACGACTAAGGAGCGTACAAGAAATACTTACAAGAGTGTCAAAAATATGGGGATATTTGATTTTTAAGTGTTATTAAAGTCACCTAATGAAACTGACGAAGAAACAAATGACAAAATGAAATGAAGTTCACATTCATCGATTTATTCCAAATGATCGTTAGACTAAGTAAGACACAGACTGACCATTATAAGGGTAAAATGATACTCGGGGTCAAACAGCAAAGTTACCACAGCATCACAACAAAGTCAGTAACGGGTAAATCCTCCTCTGTTTGCCAAACAAGCATTGATCCGACGTGGCATACTCCTAATGAGACGTCTAAGGTCATTTTGGTCCAGATTGTCCAATTCCTGTTGCAACGCAGCAGCAAGTTCTTGGACATTGGCAGGACGTTGTTGACATAGGCGTAATCTCTGTCCAAGCATGTCCTAAACATGCTCGATGGGGGAGAGGTCGGGACTCAGTGCTGGCCAAGGTAATGTGGTGATGTTCTGTTGTTGGAGGTAACCTGTAACGATCCTGGCCCTATGACATCTTGCGTTGTCATCCTGTAGATGAAACGGCGGCCATGACGTTGTGCGAACGGCACAACATGGACTGCCAAGATGTTGTCCCGGTAGTACTGGCCTGTAACACGCCCTGCAACAACATGTAAAGCCGTTCTTCCAGCAACAGTGATGCCTCCCCACACCATAACAGAACCACAACCAAATCGATCATGTCTGATGATGTTAACGTCTTGGACGCGCTCGTTTCGACGACGCCACACCCTCTTGCGTCTGTCCAAAAAATCAACAGTGAATCTTGACTCATCTGAAAACATCACATTGCTCCAGCGTCGATTATCCCAGTGTTGACGATCCCTACACCAACGACGTCTTGCCTGAATGTGATGATCTCTCAAACAAGAGTTCACGCGAGGACGTCGGGCGCGAAGGTGACCCCTATGCAGTCGATTCCGAATCGTCTGGCCACTCATTCTCACACCAGTGTCTGTTTGAAGACGAGCGCTGATCTGATTTGCTGTGATGACACGATTTCTCAAGGCCAAGGTACGGATAAATCGATCCTGGGCTTGAGTTGTCGCCCTTGTCGATCTGAGCGTGGTTTGTCCTGTACAGATTGTGTATCACGGTATCTGGACCATAGCATGCTTATGACAGACTGAGAAACATTCATCGTCCGCGCCACAACCGCCTGTGTTGTGCCGATCTGTAGCATGCCAAGGGCACGTAACCTTTCATTTTGGGTAAGCCGACGCATATCAAAATCTGTTTTCTGGTCACTAAAACAATTAAACTGATGTTTCCACCCTGGAATTCAATGCCACAATGACTGTAACATTCAAAGTCAGAGTCGTGAAAATCTTGGGTTGGACACCCATGATGACCCCAAGCATCACCTGCATTCCATGCGGTAGCTATTGGTGCGTTTGGGCGTCACATGTAACTGGAAATGTTTCTTCTGTTAGGTTCTATGGTGACGTTTTTCGTAGTCATTTGCATATTTTAGTATTATGCCCCCAAAATCAAATATCCCCTACTTTTTTTGTATAGTATATTATACACCTTGCGGACCCAGGCTTCAACTTGTCTAGCCTGTAAATCTGGCACTGGAAATGGTTTGCTAAACTCGGTACACAGACCATCTATGCGTACTTATTACTATTCAAATTATACGCCTGTAAATAATTTAGAGTAGGTAAGCTCATTTTGGGTGAGTTTACTCCCGATAAGTCGGGTTAGTTAACAAACACCCTTTTACATTTAGTATGTGGTAGAATAAAAAATGATTATTATGTTAATATAGTATCTAATATAAAACAACAATTCATTTTCCCTTAGAATATCATATTAAATTCTAGTATATGAAATG
The DNA here is from genome assembly GCA_036850965.1 of Patella caerulea. Lineage (NCBI taxonomy): Eukaryota > Metazoa > Mollusca > Gastropoda > Patellidae > Patella > Patella caerulea. The sequence continues at coordinate 19,664,763 of JAZGQO010000021.1, forward strand.
AAATGGGGTTTAACGTCCCACTACTCTGCTCCGGCTAGGCTAACGAAGACGGAAATAAATGATTACAATTTTCAATTGTAATATAATACAATAATTCATTATCGGGCATTGTGTCATACTGTGTCTAGGGGATAATATAATTGTAACTGTATATAATATTATTATGTCCCTGGTTAACGCTATTTGATTGAACTATTGTATTTAATCTGATCATTAATAGTTGAATGGTATGGACACGTGTCGTTGTTTAGAAAGGGGAGGTAATACGATTGAATATCTGGTCATCTGATAAATGCTATACAAACATAGCACTAATTAATATTATTAATTATTTATGTAATATAGGTTACAGTTAATTATTAATGGGAATAAGGTCGGAATTGAAAAATCACGATACACATCGTTGTTCAGGATATTATGTAATAAACTTTTGCGCATGGATACTAACATAACCCTAACAACCGATGACACGTGACCAATATCTACACGTATATATAAATCTCAACATTCAAGTCCGACGGACTGTCACCTCTTTGCACGATTACAAGAAACATATATTTTGAAACGAGAAGATTTCAAATCAAACGAAGCAATAAAACAAGATGTCTGCCATAGAAGGTTTACTAGGTTCTACCGTTAAGAATCAACAAGGAGAAGATGTTCCTGTCTCATCTTTTACTGGTGCCGGTACAGTTGTAGGTATGTAGAATCTCATGTACATTATTTTGTCTAATAATGTACGAAAATGTGTCCGAACGACTAATATTCCTCTGCGGTAGAATTCCCACCCACCACCTAAAGTACAGTCCGTGGTCTTGAATTACTAAACAGGTTTTGGGTTAACTTTTTGTTATATAAAATTGCGTCCTCTTCCTCCGAGAATATTATAGATCTGACAGACACGCCGGAATGAAAGCCTAGTGTTCAAATTTCTCTCTTATGTACATGTATCACCACTTGCTCGACATTTGCATATCGCAACTTACTGATACACAATAATAAAGATACAGTTTTTAAGTGTGTATATATATTATATAGGTCTCATGTCTACGTATATCCGTAATGAGGTCCTAATTTATGCACCAACTCGGCTATTGGAAACGGCATATGGCTTGCAGTGTATCCGTATAGACAGAGACTTTTAACTGATTTCTTGTCATTTTACTGCATATTACATAAAAAGGTCAAACCCTTTCTAGCCCCTGGACCCTGATTCATGAAATCTTAACTAAAGATAAAATCCAAATTTTAGTAGATACTTCAGTTTTGATTGGCTAAGCACTAAAATCAATCTAATGTTATCCAATCAAATAACTAAAATTTGGATTTTTATCTTAGTTAAAATTTCGTGAATAAAGCCCCTGGGCTGTCCGTAAACACACGTAAGGTACAGTGCAATATAAACAGGCAACCGTGGCGCGAGTTTGACTGTGACGCATTGGCATTTTGACTCAAGGTTTGGATTACCAATCAGATCGGAACGAAAATATTTCGAAGATAAGAAGTTTCTTCCGTCAAACACCTTTCCCCTATTCAATTTGTTGTTTCAATGTACCTCAGCGGTGTGCATTGGTGTGTGTGTGTGGGGGGGGGGGGTCTTATCGGTCTCTGATGTTTTATGGTGTGGCGCTCCTGTGTTTAATAATGGGTATATATCGGTTTCAATTTTTAGGTTAGTGGTTCTATTTTATTTATTATGTAAGTTTATTTTTATTTTGCAGGTTTATATTTTTCTGCGCATTGGTGTCCACCATGTCGTGCATTTACTCCTGAACTGTGCAAATTTTACATTAAAATGAAAGACGCTGGCAAAGAATTCGAAATTGTTTTCATCAGTTCAGATCGAGATGAGGCTGGGTTCAAAGGATATTTCGAGACGATGCCCTGGTTGGCTTTGGATTATTCCTCAGTTGACCTAAAGGTAAGTTTAATAAACAAACGTAAACATACATAAAATATCTAATATATATCGAACAGAAATTTAGCTGGACGGTTTATAACGAATCATCGTTTTCCAACACTACAAAAATCGCTCGGCGGTCTATGCAAAGATCTAAAACTGATCTAAATCAGAATTTAGACAGCCATATGTTGTAATTACCCAATATTGAAGAAACCTTAACTGTCGTAATTATTTAAACATCTATAGCGAATGTACGAATATGCCAAGATATGAAATAATGTATCATGTAGTATTATCAATAAAGGGATTACTTTAGACGGTTACGCCAATTTAATTGCAATTAATGGTGAGCATTTCATCAATATCCATTCCCGGTCTTGAGTAATTTCGTTTTGATGAGTAATATACATTAACAATCTAAAACACATAATAGAATAGAACACCATTCAACTTAAGAATGAATAAATGAAATGATTTTTAACGTTCTACTTTTCCGATCTAAACTTGGCTAATGAAGACGGGCATACGCCATACAGTGTGCTATGAGGGAATTTTGCTCGGACAGCGGCACTACGGCCTACTTTTATATCGAATTCCCACTGTCAAGGGATCTTTTATGTACACACCAATGTGTACACGGGACCAATTACCAAGGGATCTTCCACTTGCTTGCACGCCAATGTGTATACTGGATCATGGGTTTTCGTCCCATCCGAACGACTAGACAGCTGTCCTTGTCAGGCCCTCCGTCCTGCATCACTGAAAAGGGGGGGGGGGCACGCCGGAAAATATGCATGAACTTTTTCGGCCAATGTGCCCTAACATGGTTGCCGTAAGACCTACATATATCAATTATAGGTCTATCTTTGGCCTCAAATTTTATATATATCAGTGATTGACATTTATTGGCATATAAGTCAAACAATTCACTATCTAAACCGTCGGATTGAACTACAATCGCCGTTTAAAAGATTTAGTTTTAGAATTGATAATCGGACCTTGTTTATAATCGTAACGAAGTTAGCAATGGAAATCGAGACTATGAAATTCTTATCAAAACTTCAAACATTGATAACTTCGCTCAAAATAGAATAATTTGACATAAATATGTTCCTTTTTCCATTATAATCATTCTAGATTTAGATTATTATGGCAAGAACGCCCGTCTCTTTATCTAGATTTTACAGAGTGTATCTTTAAGTTTAAGGCTGCTAGATAGCCTTAAATATATAATCCACACAAACCAGTCACGTTAGCAGTAACTCTTACCAATCTATTACAATTCGTTATATTTTCAGAGCAAACTCGGAGAACAATTCGAAGTGAGTGGAATTCCTTCATTTATTTTGTTAGATGGTGAATCGGGAGAGATCATTACTAAGGATGGCAGAGGCGGTGTTTCCAGCGACCCCGAAGGTGGAAACTTTCCATGGAACCAGTAAACTTTGCTCTGATAACGTAACTGAAGCTTGTATTAACTGCATAATAAAATGCATGCTTTAGATGTAATTGGGTTGCCTACAGGCATCTTTAATTTCCAATCAAACGCAACACCTGATGCCACTTCACGATTGGATAGTTCACACGATTAGACTATTTACCCTATACCATGTACATACTTTTGTAAACGTCGCATCATTGAATTGAAAATTGTTTATAGTATTTATTTTACATTAAAAGGACGATAAAGCTTAGTTGTTGAATTGATATTTCAACATTTAAAAAACAAATCAAGGTAATCACCACCTACCTGTTTATTATCCTTGTAATAGGGGTTGCCGTGGCTCAGTGGGTAAGACGCTGACTCGCTAGCCCGGGGGTCGGCTGTTCGATCCCTGCATCGACCGATAAAATGCATCCGGATTGTCGGTGATATAGGACGAAGGGTCTGACAAGGACAGCTGTCTAGTCGTTCGGGTGGGACGAAAAACCTAGGTCCCGTGTACACATGGGCGTGCACGTAACAAAAATCCGTTGACAGTTGGAATTCGATATTAAGAAGGCCATAGTGCCACTGTCCTGGCAACATTTCGTCCACAGTACACTGTATGGCATATGTGCCTCTTCATTAGCTCAGTTCGGAACAAAATACCAGGCCGTCAAATTCCATCTTATTTCATTTCCTCGTAATTAATGGATAGGCGAGAAATCTGTCATGCAAGATCTGTTCATGTTTTATAAAGCAATCATGCAAACTTTACGACCGCCGTCTAGAGCTGCTATTTGTCATTTTACATGTACATGATTTACCTCTAAACGATATTTTGTATGAGCTTGGTGTGTCAATACACATTGCACGAATATTGGCGTGGATCACAGGGATAAAACAGCGGGTCCTGGAAGAGAGAGAAAAAAGATAAAATGTAGACATATTCTCCGATGGAAGATTAAAACATTTTATGTTATTGTCGACATCTTTTCGGTACTTGCTTGAAGCAGATGGGATTGGGACTCAGGTAGGAGGGTATTATGAGAAACGCCCGAATCTGTAGAGCAAGACCATAAAATTAACTTGAAAAATGGAATTCATTGAAGATTTATAAAAACAATGGATTAAATGAAATGTGGTTTAACGTCTTCCCAAGCCCATTTGCAATTTTCTGTCAGGTTTTGCTAAATAGGCAAGCTTTTGAGACGGAAGTACCAGGCAGTAAACTAAACAGACATACAGATTCCTTTGACTAGGCGTAACACAGAATTGAGATGGCCAACAACATCATTCAATATAATTATCCGAAAGTTATGGCATGTTGAACTCTTTGTGGTTAAAATCGTCGTAATGTTAATAAAACAATGTTATTGGCGAATGAAGGGCATAGAGTTAACACTGAAATTAAGGCGGGGAGAATTATAATTACTAGTCTGAATCCGTATCTCATCTGGACCTGGCGGCTAATGTTTGTAATAAAATGGGTTGCGTTTTACCTGCTGACATTTGATTAAAACAGACGTGGTTTCGAATCCCCGTTTGTACGTGACAAGGAGTAGGATGGCCTGTTGTTTCCGGCCCTCTAATTTCCTCCTACGCGCAAGGGAATTAAAACCATATGTTATTCCCAAAATGATATAACTGGAGATTATTTCTACGGGAGATGTGTAACAAACATTTAAATATACGGGAAGTGACGTTGAACATGACAAATACGAGTTATCCGTCTATATAACTGACCGAATTATATTTGGAATGCATTTAACTAGTTTTATTAGTAAGTACAGGATGGCCGCACTATAATTAAAAATGACCAATATTAGGCTGTGATTTAGCCACGAAAATCGTTTCATTTTGTCCCAGCAATTTCCAGGCGAAAATCTGACGCTTTGCTGCACAAGTAAACAAGTAAGTCGTCACTGTAGTACACATTTCTATTGCGATGTTTTGTACAATCAGACCAACACTCGAATTACGCCTCGGACTATATTTGTCAAGTGTAGCCATAATGTGGTGAAGAAATCATATTCTAAGCCAATCAGAAACCATAAAAGCAATCAACGTCATTAGGTCAGGGGTCAATAGCCATAAATAGACCAGGGAATACCTTTTACGAGACGGAACACGTTGGCTTGTTTACATTTGTATGAGAGAATTTTTCTGCAAATATGCCCGAATTACGGGACAATAACATCAGGTAAATGTTGTGCTGACACCGTGAACACGGCTAGGCCCTGATTTGCGGAAAAAATATGGTCAAAAGCGAAATTGTATCAATGAATGTGATATTTCCTGGAAAAAGTATTTTTTCCATTTTATTTCAATACAACAATATGCAAAAGAAATATAAATATAGTATACAGATGAAAACGTTTTTGGCATGATTGAAATACTGGTTCGGTATAATAATTATATATTATGTTGAGAAAAAAACAAAAAAAATAATATTATCTACATGAGCCCACTGATACAACAGAATATTAATAATGATTCACCTAACAACCCTGAACATGCAATTATACTTGTTTTTTAAAAAAAAAAATAACAATAAAGACATATTATAAGAGATGTCAAAAAAGTATACATTTATTTTATAGAAAGAAATTCAGTACTAAAAAATAAGAAATGAATGCAATTTTATATACTTCCTCATACAGTATTCAACAACAACACTCGATGGCATGAGATTTCTCCGATATTAAATAGATTAAAATGATTCAGCGATACTTTGATTTAATCAAATATGGAGGACCGAGGCTTAGCTTTGATCAAACAGTACAGTGGTTGAAATTGTCTGCCAAACCTTTAAAGGCTAATATCTTTGCTTGCAATAGAGTAATTTGAATGAAATTTTCAAATTATTCATTTTACATTATCTACTTTTGAACTATTATAGCAAGAATGGCTAGTTCTTTATCTAAATATTATATAATGTATCTTTAATGAAAAATGTATATAATAATAATAACATCATTTATATAGTGTATTAATACTGGAGAATGGTTTCTAATCTGCTTTTCAGATTTTTATATCCACAGAATCGGGCCCGTCGCCAGCTCATAAAATTGGGGGGGGGGGGTCAGAATTTTTTGGAGGGGCTGAGGATGTGGCCGGCTAAGAATACTCCTAAGAAATCATCAATGTTTTTTTTGGGGGGGGGGCTAAACCGCACAGACTACATGTATTTACACACAGATCAGGTCTTGTGTCCGTATACACTGTACAAAATTAAAAGATATATGCCAGTAAAGAAAAGTACATATTATAAGAGAAAAACAAACAGTTAACTAAATAAAATGGTTCTAGTAATATGAATAAGAAATGTTCTGCTCTTATACATGTACTGGACTAATGAAGACGGGCATGCGCTATACAGTGTACTACGAGGAAAATTTTGCCTGGGCACGGCACTATGGCCTACTCTTATATCGAATTCCAACTGCCTAGGGACCCTTTTACGTGCACACCAATGTTACACAGGAATTCGGTTTTTCGTCACATTTGAACGACTAGACAGCAGTCCTTGTACCTTGTCAGCCCCTCTGCCTGCACCACTGACAAGGAGAAACCACGTCCGAATTGAATTGGAATGAAAAAGGAAAATAAAAACATATATGTCAACTTAAAATAGCTAAATATGATATGAACATTTATCGACATGTACAGTACATTTAAGTAAAACATGTTTGAAATATTTAATGTAAAAACCACTTACAAAAATACATATTTATACAGGTTTAGGCCTACTCATAAAAATCACAATTTCATCAATATGATTTGGCTGTCACTTTCATATTTGAACAATTTTCACAAATCCATACTAGAAAACTTTCACTTCTAAAAAATACATCTATCTGTAGCTCCTATATACATGTACTGGGTTAAGGAAGACGGGCGTGCGCTATACAGTTTATTATGGGGGAAATTTTGCCTGGGCACAGCACTATGGCCTACTCTTATATCGAATTCCAACTGCCAAGGGGTCTTTTTACATGCACACCAATGTCCAAACCGCTTACAAAAATACATATGTATGTATACAGGTGTAGGCCTATTCATAAAAAATCATGTAATTTCATCAATATCATTTGACTGTCACTTTCATATTCAAACAATTTTCACAAATCCATACTAGAAAGCTTTCACTTGTAACAAATACAACTATCTGTTGCCTAATGCAGCCTGATTTGCATCCACAGAGAAAATATTGTTTGGTTCTTAGTCTCTATAGTCAACCTAACCCTGTCATTTGTTACAGTAGAGTTTAATAAGAAGAGCATAAATTTCTGCAGATACAGTAAGGCAACTTTAAAGTAATGCACATGGTATTTCACCTCAATGGTGACACAGTCTTTTCCATAGTGGTCTTTTGTCTTAGTCTGAGTTGACATACATTTAGGAATAGGAGAATATCTTCATCAACTTGCATTTGCAATAAAATTGGAAAATGTTAAGATATGATCCCCTTAACAAATTAACCAGACCTATTATTCTTTTTCTTATTTCGCTGGTAAAATATTAGCTGCTCTAAACATAGTTCTTTATTCATACACAGTTGTTGGGGTTTTTTTACGTTGGTAATGTATGTGAGAAGTCTGTATTGTTAGAATGAGAGAGAGTTTTGTCTGCACATTCCTACAATTCTTTGTCCAACATATCAATATTTCCATCTAATTTGATCCACTGGTTAGCACATACCCTAAATTTTTCCCAGTTTCTCACAGTAAACGGTTTTACATCGGTGTTTTAAACAAAATCTACACGGAGTATACAGTTCTAGTTATTCGTCCGCTTTTTTACTATCAAAACGTAAACAAACCTTTCACTCTACACGACCCGTTGACCTTTCGTCGTGTGCGTCTGATTGGTGAGCTTTGTCACGTGATCTATTGAAACCAAATCACCGCGAAATTCAAATACCATCGCACATTGATAAGTAAGCCCATTTTTATTTTACGTTTTCTGTCAAACGTCAAAGAATTGATAAAAGAAAAGTTGTGTGGACATACAAAGTAATACTAGAAGAATTAGATTATGTAGTTTGTTTTCCGCCTGAAAATCGTCGGGATGGAGCAACAGAAGCAAGCTTGCTAGAAATTTCACACCACGGCCTATATTGTACTTTAACATCTGCTGTTCCAGTTTCCTATCACGTGGCAGTCAACAGAACGATAGGATTAATCGACCTGGAATACTGAAGTGTCTGATTGACGTGGGAGTAGAGAGAGAGAGAGAGAGAGAGAGAGGGTTTAACGTCCAGTCGACACAAACTAGATCATTTCAGGACTGACATGGTTCAATTTTAATTCAATAATAATTCGCGTGTGCGTATAGAACTTTAGCAGTGTGTGTGGGGGGGGGGGGGGTCGGTGGACCCGGAGAAAACCCACGAGGATGGATTGGCGACCAAACTCCTTGTTTGGTACGACTGGGGAATCGAAAACACACCAGTTGACCCAATAACACACCTTATGATGCAACACGCACGCTAAGCACTGACTTGCTATAGCATGGAGGTCGGGTGTTCGATCCCTGTTTTGGCATTGGTTTTCTCTTGTCAGTGATGCAGGAAAGGGGGGGGCTGCTTGATTTGTTTTTTTAAATATTAAAATATCAATTCAACAACTAAGTTGTAAATTATTGCTTTATTGTCCTTTTAATCTGAAATAAATACTATAAACAATTTTAACTTCAATGATGCGACGTTTACAAAAGTATGTACATGGTATAGGGTAAATCGTCTAATCGTATGAACTATCCAATCGAGAAGTGGCATCAAGTGTTGCGTTTGATTGGAAATTAAAGATGCCTGTAGGCAACCCAATTACATCTAAAGCAAGCATTTTATTATGCAGTTAATACAAGCTTCAGTTACATTATCAGAGCAAAGTTCACTGGTTCCATGGAAAGTTTCCACCTTCGGGGTCACTGGAAACACCGCCTCTGCCATCCTTAGTAATGATCTTTCCCGATTCACCATCCAACAAAATAAATGAAGGAATTCCACTCACTTCGAATTGTTCGCCGAGTTGGCTCTGAAAATATAACGAATTGTAATAAATTGGTAAGAGTTACTGCTAACGTGGCTGGTTTGTGTAGACTACATATTTAAGGCTATCTATTAGCAGCCTTAAACTTGAAGATACAATTTATGAAATCTAGATAAAGAGATGGACGTTCTTGCTATAATAATCTAGAATGATAATGGAAAAAGGAACATATTTGTGTCAAATGACTCTATTGTGAGCGAAATTATCAATGTTTGAAGTCTTGATAAGAATTGCATAGTCTCGATTTTCATTGCTAATTTCGTTACGATTATAAACAAAGTTTTGATTATCCATTTTGAAACTAAATTTTTTAAACGGCTATCGTAGTTCAATCCGACGGTTTAGATAGTGAATTGTTCGACATATCATGACAATAAATGTCTAATCAATGATATATATAAAATATGAGGCCAAAGATAGTCCTACAATTGATATATTTAAGTCTTACGGTAACCATCTTAGGGCTCATTTCCACCTTAAATATAGGTATTTCCTTGATCCCTCCATTGTATGAAAAAGTTCACTTTTCAGTGATGCAGGACGGAGGGCAAGTGAAAGATCCCTTAGTAATTGGTCCCGTTTACACATTGGCGTGTACATAAAAGATCCCTTGACAATGGGAATTCGATATAAAAGTGGGTCGTAGTGACGTTACCATAGCAAAATTCCCTCATAGCACAATGTATGGCGTATGCCCGTCTTCATTAGCCCTATTTAGTACAGAAAAGTAGAACGTTAAAAGTCATTTCATTTATTCATTCTTAAGTTGAATGGTTTTCTATTCTATTATGTGTTTTAGATTGATAATTTATATTACTCATCAAAACGAAATTACTCAAGACTGGGAATGGATATTGATGAAACTGCTCACCATTAATTGCAATTAAATTGGCGTAACCGTATAGAGTAATCCCTTTATTGATAATACTACATGATACATTATTTCATATCTTGGCATATTCGTACATTCGCTATAGATGTTTAAATACTTTAGTACGACAGCTAAGGTTTCTTCAATATTGGGTAAGTACAACATATGGCTGTCTGAATTCTGATTTAGATCAGTTTTAGATCTTTGCATAGACCGCCGAGCGATTTTTGTAGTGTTGGAAAACGATGATTCGTTATAAACCGTCCAGCTAAATTTCTATTCGATATATATTAGATATTTTATGGATGTTTACGTTTGTTTATTAAACTTACCTTTATGTCATCTGAGGAATAATCCAAAGCCAACCAGGGCATCGTCTCGAAATATCCTTTGAACCCAGGCTCATCTCGATCTGAACTGATGAAAACAATTTCGAATTCTTTGCCAGCGTCTTTCATTTTATTGTAGAATTTGCACAGTTCAGGAGTAAATGCACGACATGGTGGACACCAATGAGCAGAAAAATATAAACCTGCAAAATGAAAAATAAAATAGAACCACTTACCTAAAAATTGAAACCGATATATACCCAATATTAAACACAGGAGCGCCACACCATAAAACATCAGAGACCGATAAGACCCCCCCCCCCACACACACACACACACCCATGCACACCGCTAAGGTACATTGAAACAACACATTGAATAGGCGAAAGGTGGGGTACCAGTAGAACCATCTTCATTTGTATAGCTGCAGTTCAAAAGATAATAAATATTATATAACTACCTAACAGAAACCCCTAATGGATTACCAATGCCCAAATTGTTGTTATAATTTTCAGGATGTACACGAGACAGTTCGCGGTCTTGTACAAGGTGTTTGACGGAAGAAACTTCTTATCTTCGAAATATTTTCGTTCCGATCTGACTGGTAATCCAAACCTCGAGTCAAAATGCCAATGCGTCACAGTCAAACTCGCGCCACGGTTGCCTGTTTATATTGCACTGTACCTTACGTGTGTTTACGGACATCCAGGGGCCTTATTCACGAAATTTTAACTAAGATAAAAATCCAAATTTTAGTTATTTGATTGGATAACATTAGATTGATTTTAGTTCTTAGCCAATCAAAACTGAAGTATCTACTAAAATTTGGATTTTATCTTTAGTTAAGATTTCATGAATCAGGGTCCAGGGGCTAGAAAGGGTTTGACCTTTTTATGTAATGTGCAGTAAAATGACAAGAAATCAGTTAAAAGTCTCTGTCTTTACGGACACACTGCAAGTCATATGCCGTCTCCAATAGCTGAGTTGGTGCATAATTAATTTAGGACCTCATTACACACTTAAAAACTGTATCTTTATTATTGTGTATCAGTATGTTGCGATATGCAAAGGTCGATTAAGTGGTGATGCATAAGAGAGAAATTTGAACACTAGGCTTTTATTCCGGCGTGTCTGTCAGATCTATAATATTCTCGGAGGAAGAGGACGCAATTTTATATAACAAAAAGTTAACCCAAAACCTGTTTAGTAATTCAAGACCACGGACTGTACTTTAGGTGGGTGGGTGGGGGAATTCTACCGCAGAGGAAAATTAGTCGTTCGGATAAAATAATCTGCATGAGATTCTACATACCTACAACTTTACCGGCACCAGTAAAAGATGCGACAGGAACATCTTCTCCTTGTTGATTCTTAACGGTAGCACCTAGTAAACCTTCTATGGCAGACATCTTGTTTTATTGCTTCGTTTGAATTGAAATTTTCTCGTTTCAAAATATATGTTTCATGTAATCGTGTAAAGAGGTGATAGTCTGTCGGACTTGAATGTTGGGATTTATATATACGTGTAGATATTGGTCACGTGTCATCGGTTGTTAGGATTATGTTAGTATCCATGCGTAAAAGTTTATTACATAATATCCTGAACAACAGTATCCCGGTGTGTATCTTGATTTTTCAATTCCGGCTTTATTCCCATTAATAATTACTTGTAACCTATATTATATAAATAACTAATAATATTAACAAGTGCCATGTTTGTATAGCAATTACCAGATGACCAGATATTCAATCGTATTACCTCCCCTTTCTAAACAACGACACGTGTCCATACCAATCAACTATTAATGATGAGATTAAATACAATAGTTCAACCAAATAGCGCTAATCAGGGACATAATAATATTATATACAGTTGCACCAAACGTGACAATCATATTATCCCCGAGACACAATATGACAAGATGCCCGATAATGAATTATTGTATAATATTACATTTGAAAATTGTAATCATTTGTTATTTCCGTCTTCGTTAGCCCAACCGGAGCAAAATATTAAGACGTTAAACCCCATTTCATTTTATATACTATTCTACTCCACGCAAGACGTAGAATTTAATATGATATTCTAAGCGAAAATGAATTGTTGTTTTATATTAGATACTATATTAACATAATAAACATTTTTTTTATTCTACCACATACAAAATGTAAAAGGGTTTTAGTTAACTAACCCGACTTATCGGGAGTAAACTCACTAAAAAATGAGCTTACCGATTCTAAATTAGTACAGTCGTATAATTTGAATAGTAATAAGTAAGCATAGATTGTCTGTGTACCGAGTTTAGCAAACCCCTGCCATTGTCAGATTTACATGTTAGACAAGTGAAGCCTAGGTCTTCAAGGTTTATATTTTTGACACTGTTATAAGTATTTCTTGCACGCTCCTTAGTCGTAAATATGATCCTCCACTTTGCTCAAGTTAATTTAAAACACACGTTCGTCTTCCGGGGTTCGTAAGAATGCCTGTTGTTCAATCCTTTTCAAATGAATAAAATATTGTTTAAATTAAAAATTGAGGATTGGAAGGGGCCTCATAAGTGCAACAGCCCGGAATATATCTAAATCCGACAGTACCCACCTTCCTTGTATAAACGGCTTTTCATATGACGTGTGTCTTATTACGCACAATTATACAGGTTGATTTGATGACACCGTAAATTCGTGAAATGAAATGGGGTTTAACGTCCTACTGTTCTGCTCCTAAACTGGGCTAATGAAGACGGGCATACGCAAAGGGATATTTTACGTACACGCCAATGTGTACACGGGACTCCTGTTTTTCGTTCCAACCGAACGACTAGACAGCCGTCCTGCATCACTGACAAGAGAGAACCACACCTGGATGAACTTTCTCGGACAATGCATGGATCGAACACCTGACCTCCAGGCTAGCGAGATAGCGTCTGACCAACTTGGCCAGGTCCCCCCCCCTCACGCGCCCCCGAATCCTGTCCCAATGAAGTTTAAAAGTCAGTATGGCACTGCGCGTTCATAACGCGCCACAACAAAAGGAGCGTTATCCAATGGGGTTAGATCTATTTCAAAGGCCAACTTCGATTTTTGTCGAATTAATGTCACAAGATGTAAACAGGGCTATAATCCAAACTTTAACCCTAACCAATCCCTAATGCTTACTCTAACCTACAATCTCCACACGGCAAATCTCGACAGATTCAGGAACCTACATTGTCATGGAGTCTCGGCTTACCGGTTTACTTTAACAGGAAAACTTGACGCTATTACAATCTCACCATCAATCACGCGCCCTAATCTCAGCGACCTTGAAGAAGATTGAGCTGGCCTTAACAATAGGCTTGATTGAGCAAATATGACACAATAATGAACAAAACGTGATTGTATCATCTAGCTGTAAAACTGCACATGTGTAATGCAGCATATCAACTCATTTCGATTCAGAATAATCGAATACTGTTAAAAATCGAATTTGCCGCAAAAAGGGGGTTTAACGCATGCGCTTTAGATCACTGGGTCTGTGATATTAAGTCCAACTGGTTTGGTTTCCTTCCTGCACTTGTCAGAACATGGATTATGCTCGCCTGCCCTACCTCGTTGACCCCCCACCCTACTATTAAATACCCCACCCCAGCCCACACTGTGCCAATTATTAAAATAAAATTGTACATATTAAACCCGAAATTATCTAGTTTGAGTTAATTGGACGTTAGATTGCAACAAATAATACAAAACTAAAGTTTTTTTAAACCGACAGATTGTCCTGTTTTGCCCTGCCGGAGCTCAGCAACCTATTTTAACTTTAACGCACCAGATACCCCCCCCCCTCCCCGTGATATATCTACTGTTAAATCGACCGATCAAATGAAGAGAGGAAGTTGAAATTAGATCAATTATTTCTATTTAATGACAAAATAGTTTGATACATGAAATAAAACATCAACGATCCAATCAAAATCGACGTCCGTTGATGAACTAGTAATATCAGTAATATGGATTAAAAGGAGAATAAAACAAAATATTATTTAATCTACGAAACAGGAACTATTAGTGGACTGCATTATGCGGTTTTGTTTTGTTTTTGTATTTTGGGTTTTTTCCCTGTTGTTTTGGGGTTTTGTTTTGTTTTGTTTTTTTGGTGAAAATATAAAACTACAAGATCTTCACTTAATATAAGAATTGTTTTTCACAGTGTAAAGTGTCATACACGTTTCACGTGCAATTGAAATTCCGGGAACTAGACAGGATTTTGTTTCTAATTCTCCTCTGGAATAGCCACAAATCCTAAACTGGAACTAGATAAGAGTTTAATTACAGAATGTATTTTACCACAGACTTTTCTTATGGGTTTAACGATTTTGTTTCTCATTGGCATTATGAATACAAGTTATCTTCTCTGCTGTAAAAAGAAAACAATAGAATTTGTTAAAATTATGCATGCGTCAAGATTAAATATGTGTTGTTTAATCTCTTAACATTCCACTAAACGTTAGTATGAAATGGAATGGGGTTTAACGTCCTACTGTTCCCCTACTACTGTGGGTTAATGAAGACGGACATACATCGTACACTTTGTTATGGAGGAAATTTTCCCCGTATGTATACAGCATCGCTACGGCCTATAACTCTACTTTCGAATTTCATCTGTCAAGGGTGAACCACGCCGGATAATCTCGATGATGAATTTTCTCGGGCAATGAAGGCAGCGAACACGGAAACTTCAGATTAGCAAGTCAACATCCTACTCACTAGGCTGCCGTGGCTCCCCTAATTTTAGTATAATTTCATATCAAAGGTCATGACCATAGATACATAACAGACGACTGTTCAGTTATAAGGCATTATAGTAACAGCTAAATCTGTGGGTCTTTTCTGACTTCAAATGCTAAATAATATTATTTGGGCATATTTTCATTTGACAAGCCCACAATAATCCCTCTAGAGCATCGGGTGACTGGGATGCTAAGTGGATTAGACTGCCATATCGTCGTTAAACTTTTAAAAATGAAAAATCGAGACTGTTTATTCTCGAAATAAATACTGTTTAAAACCACTTAAAACATTCATAACTTCACTCATCCCATATCTAAATCTTACACAATTCATGAAATATACTTTACATTATCTGCTGCACGATAATGTTTATAATTAAAATTATCAAGATTCTATCCCAGACACACAGGTAGACTTCGTTAACTCCACAATGTGTCATATCGATAATCCAATTCCGGTTCGTGGACGTTTGACTTGCAATGCGAGAGAGAGAGAGAGAGAGAGAGAGAGAGAGAGAGAGAGATATTCAGGACTAACATATGGTTTAATTTTATTTCAATAATTGGCTTGCGCGTAGGGGTCTTTAGCAGTGGGAGGAAACTGGAGTACATGGGAAAAACCCACGAGGATGGACAGGCGAGACTAGCAATGATATGAGTGAGTTATAAGAAAATGAAAACTTCCACCGCGCCTTGAAAGTTTACCAGCTCATGTGCATGTCTTCAACGTATTCAACAGAGATTGCTCTTTAGATAAAATTTACACGACATGCATTATATCATTAAGACTTAATGAGATAAACAAGGCGCATGACAAAATGTAATGATTAGAAACTAGCCAGGCCTAACTGCAACCAAGTTGTCATACTAGCTCTAAAAACTATATACAAATCGGCATTATGAGCACGGTTTGACGAATTGAATATGCAAATTCTAAGGTTATGTCCCATTATTACTTATGACTATATAGAACATAATTTAAAAATAATATCTTTGTATAGAAACATCGGAGCTATTTCAGGGCTATAATATTAAAATATTATTTGTGTAGCCCTCACTGCCAATTTTCAACAAAACACCTCTATAATAACTTCATCGTGTTCTTGGTGTTTTAGCACCCGCTTCTAACAAAGGCGAAATCCCAGACACATTGACTTTTTTACTGCCTTAGCGCACCCACAGTGTAGCTTACACCCCGAGCCCGACATACGCTCACACCAGGAATCGCAGCCACGACAGCAAGCCAGAGGAGAGGAGACCTGCCAGATAGAGCTCGAAGCGCGACACTCTAGGTCACTACGTCATCCGAACCCCCACTCACCTCATGATATCTTAATGTTATTTAATGAGCATGAAATAAAGACATGCATGTAACAGTAGTTTAACTTTACCTTATCAACACAGTGTCTCTTAATTAGAAATGCACCTGTGAACCATTCGGTATCATCGAAGCTAATGGTACAACCCTTTCGACAAGTATCTATATTACTTTACTCAGCCAGTAAAGTTTAATTTAAAAGATTAATTTGCTAAATATGGTGTTCGAAATTTTCCATTAGGGTATATTGACATGGTTTTTTCTGTAAATCGACATACTTGTGTACTATACCATGGTGTGCCAAATATACCTCAACTCAACTAAAAGTGCCGTTCACCTTCTGACACTCAATAATAATGAAAAATATTTCAGCCATGACAATCATTTGTAATGTAAACATAGTATTTATATTAATAACCATACATCTCTGTTATATGTTAAAATATTAAAACATAATATAAACAAACACAGAATGTTTATTTTATATGGATATGGGGTTGTAATTTCATTTCGTACATTGGAAATCCAATAGATTTTAGAAACCGGACCAACTACAAAAATTGATCCACAACTGACATTACTTGTAGTGTATTGCATATAATTGGGCTTAGGCTGCTAGAAAGGCCCAGTAGCTATAAATAGAGTCTAAAATACATTCCAAATATTATTTACAATAGTATTACGAATCTGGAATGTCTTAACAGTATCAGTTGTGATCTACTTGATAAAATCTGCAGAAAAAAACAAACCCTTTCAGAAATCGTCCTCAAACTGGTTTTTGTCGGATATTCTATATGCTTAACGCAGTAAAAATCTGACGGGGGAACATCATTCTGGAAGCACACACCCGCTCCTGTGCACTGTTGTCATGAAGCCAAAACTGACAAGGATATACATCGAATCTATCTGGCCCAGTTTGGAGTAGAACTGTTTGACGTTAAACACAACTTCATTTCACATCGATTCTACACTTCATGGTAATACACTGTTTTACCACCATCAGTATCAATGATTATACGACTTTACAATTAAATTCACCTTATCTAATTGAATATGTTGCCTAAAGGTGGATTAACATTCTAAGAACTTTGATATTGCAGCAAATACAGAATTACTAATTTCGGGACTAACATATCGTGTAATTTTATTTCAATAATTCGCTTGCAGAAGAAATGACACTGGCAAGCCTTGCTCTAGTAAGTTGTTAAAGTGGGTATAACCGCTTGAATTGGGATGCAATGGAAAAATCCACTATGGCACGCAAAGCGATACGCATGCCATTTTATGGGGGGTTGAGTTAACCTACAAATTTGGAAAATTGTCTGACCCATTTAAAGTGCACTGGGATCATATTCCTGTCCATTTGTTTATATTTTGCACAGAAATATTAGGCCGATAAATGTTATAATCACAGAATACTAGGTGTTCTGATCTAAAATTAGAATAGTTACACAAGAAGACATTTGAACCAAACGGTTGAAATATATTCATATAGTATAGTAACCAGGCTTTTATTACAAAAAAAAAATTGATGACGTTACCTAGTATGTACTTGGTGAAGCATTTTTTGATGCAATTGAAAATAAATGATTATTGTTAATAATAATATAATGGAGATTTATCAAAACTTCAAACAGTCATAATTTCGCTGATAATGAAGTGATTGCAATGAAATTGTCTATATAGTGAGACGGGCTGGCCCTTTACCCTAATCTTCCATACCACATCTGTAATATTTATGCACAATTTATGTAAGTTATCGAAACTTACAGTACGCCGTGTGAGGCAATGGTGATATAGTCTTCTCTGGTTCAGAAGTTGTTTTATGTGCACACTGACCACATTTTTTTCATCCAGACGCCGTTCCTTGCCCCCCGGCCTGTACCACTGACAATCAAGTATTGATTTTATCGGACCTACATCATGACCTCAAATTTATTGATCAAGCGCCTTTCAGCACTGAGCCACCGTGGCTACTATTATTTCATAAAGTTATATGTAGCCTATGCATATTATTGGGGCCATTAACCAACGACGAGTCCGATTTTGTACAAAAAATACACCCACTACCAAATCGTCCTCAAAGGGTTTAAGGGATATGTAGGTGTTTATGGCTTTTACCGCTTTTTTACAATTTATTTGAATCCCAAAATGAGTTTACTTGTATCTAACGTGAATTAATGCCCCACCCCATCTCCCGGCTTCCGTCTCTTAAAATCAGTATTAGCGAAAGATCAGTATTTTCTATTGTTCTCCACAACATGACATCAAGCTGTTTGAATAGGGCGAACAAGTGGCTTGCTTTTTTTCATGCCAAAAAACAGCGTTTAGGCGAGTACACACACATGTATAAGAAATACTGGAAGTTGGAACTCAAAAATAAGTATAGGCCGTACGCCGCTGTCGTGGGAATATTTACTTCATTGCACACTACATGACGTTGCCCCCAACTTCATTAGTCTGACCAGAGCCGAAAATTCGATGTTAAACGCGATTGCAATTCATGACATACTTATACATGCGTTATATAAATTAATATATCGTTTTGGGTGAACACATATACATAAGTATATCGCTTAGGATGAATGGAATGTATTACAATAGGATTCATAATCATATGCAAATACAAATAGACTAATGGATGTACGAGTTGTATTTACAAAAAGGGAACACTATAACATAAATAAAGCCAACAACAAAGTATGTGTGTATGCATTACCCCCCATTAAAGATATAATTCCGCACAAACTATAATATCACTTCACGTAGCAAATAATGTTTACTTTTTGTGTTTGATCTTTGGGTTAAGTTGTTGGAACCTAAAATCGATGAAAATGGGCCAAAGGGATATGTACGTTGAATGCATCAAAACTGACTTACAAATTTATTTTTTTAAACTTGTAAATTCTAATCAGTTACGTTCTTCTTAATACGTGGAAAGTCCAAATTGAACAATAATCTCCCGCTCCTTGTTAGTCCAGACTACATCGAGAATACTGTGTGACATTGTACTTACGCGTTGACGTTTTGCCTCGTTCACCAAGGCGCCTCATACATATTGAGTTGCGAGTTCTCGGTCTCGTGTACTGATTTTAAGATAGAACACCAAGATAAGCTAACTAGTTATTGACATGGACCAATAATTTATGTTTGTGGTGTCGAAGAATGTGGATAATATTTGGTTAGAACTCATAAACATCTCATTATAGCAAGAACTTCTACAAGATATTGCAAGATTTACCCTTCTGAAACAAATTAACATCACTGGTGATTGTTCAAGTAAGAATTAGGTCCACCAACTTTTCTACTCGTTTGTATAGTTTATTAACATAGTTTTGTTTTTTTGGCTCCCTTTACTGATTATATCTAGTGGTTGCGGTGTCTATCACTTCAGTTCAAAGCTTCGTTGAGAATACTGAAGAGGTACATTGAAGAGTTTATATCAATTGTCCAACAGCCTCTCAGAGTCACATCTCTGTGAATATCAAATATATAATATTAGGGGTCCTTGATTTGAATAATAATGATGCGACGATTTGTACACACTACGGAGTATTTGTTGACGAATTATCGTCTCGTATGTCTAATAGCCATTATACATCCACCGACTCCAGAGACGATGCACTGTCGTACATTTCTTCATGTTGGTGATAAACTGGAAATCCGCGTAAGTGTTTTAGGGTATTGCATAGCTGTTCTCTGAAGCAGAGTAAAATCATGATGATTATGAAGCAAGCACCGTATAAAGTTAACAAAAGAATATACATGGTATATATCCAAAGAGAGGATTGTTCGGAATTGAAAGTACATCCACATTGATTTTGTATTCATGTAATGGTAAATTTGTATATTCTGAAAAGATAATAATTATATTAAATGTAGCTTAATATGGATTGCTTCTTAAAATGTATGCTGGTGGTTTCCCCTTTTCAGCGATGCAAAACGGAGGGCCTGTCTAGTCGTTCGGATGGGGCGAAAAACCGAGGTCCCATGTACACATGTGGCGTGCACGTAAAAGATCCATTGGCAGTTGGAATTCGATATAAGAGTAGGCCGTAGTGCCGCTGCCCGTGCAAAATTTCCCACATAGCACACTGTATGGCGTATGCCCGTCTTCCAGTAGCCCAGGTTAGGTGCAAAAGAGAAGGACGTTAAACCCCATTTCATTTCATTTGTATTACCTAATCAAGTTTCTCAAATTGGCGGGGGGGGGGACCGTACAATTATATGCACGCTTTGCCATTGCCTCATCTGATAAAGACATTATATCCTGAAACTAACCAATAACATAGGTTTACAACGGAAAAGAAATGGCTTAGCAGCATTGTAAAGGGAATGGGCGGGGCATGGTGCATTAACGCATCAAAACGATTTAAGTGACAGTGGTAAATAAATCAATCTGAATCCCACTGCATTAACCCTCAATATCCATTGGGTTCATCCAAATACTTTAAATGTATCGTTTAAAATCCCCGATACAGAGGGATGCATTTCCTAATGTGGGCGTTTCGAAAGTAACGGGAGTGTATAACGACTTACCCTTTAGTTTCGAGTTGAGCTGTATCACAAAGCAACGTTGACCAACCGGTATTCTCGCCAGAAAATAAAATTATTGTGTACAGCCAAGAATTTAAACTATTTGTTTTGATAATATTACAATAGATTGTCTTATATTTCATCATTATTTACATCAGTACAACAATCACTATTTCAACCTATGATACTCGTGTACTTATCAGGGGGTCATTGATAAAACTTACTTGTCATTGATAAAATATAACTCTTTAGTAAACTTGTATAGCTGAATAAATAAAAGGTCATTGTGCATTCGTAGTGTAGATGGGATTAAAATAGGGGGCTATACATGTACACTTTGACGTGCACGCATTACACCCTATGACGGTAGCAGTTCCAAGAAGCTTAAGCAGTGAGCTGAGGTTGCTAGCTATGTCACGTCTCTACCATATAGCAATATAGCCCAGTCCTGATAGGGCTGATTGACAGAGAGAGACAGAGGGAAATGGGGTTTAACGTCCACTCAACACAAACTAGGTCATTTCGTGACTTACATATGGTTCTATTTTATTTCAATAATTCTCTTGCGCGTAGGGGTCTTTAGCAGTGGGAGGAAACCGGAGTGCCCGGAGGAAACCCACGAGGTTGAGAAGGCGCCCCTATCTCCATGCCACATACGCTCACACCAGGGCTCGAAACCACAGCCGCAAGCCAGAGGTGACCGACCAGCTAGAGGACGAAGCGCGGCACTCTAGACCCCCCCCCCCCCCCGGGCTGATTGACGGCAGACCACTAGGCCATCCCCTCCCCCCCCCGGGCTGATTGACGGCAGACATATGCCATTGACGGCAGACATATCCGTGTCATTGTTCTGGAAACCGGAACATACTTACATATGACGATGATGGAATTATTAATGGCCAGCGTGCCACACACTACATGTATTATGCATTTAATCACAGAGGAACATTTAGCAATTGACTTATAACAATACTAGAAAACTTTTTTTTTTTCAAATTTGGTGCGAAGCACTGTGTTCATGAGAGGAAGAACGTTCCGCTACCGTTGATAGGGGGGGGGGGGGGGTCTGGTGGTTAAGAGGCTAGGTCGGCTGTTCGATCGCTGCATTGACCGAGAAAGCTCATCCAGGTTTTCCGGCGGGCCTTACAAGGACAGCTGTCATGTCGTTCTTGGCAGTTGGAATTCGTTATAAGAGTAAGCCGTACCGCCGCTGCCCGGGCAACATTTCCCTTATGACACACTGTATGGCCTATGCACGTCTTCATTAGCCTAGTTTAGGAGCAGAAAAGTAGGATGTTAAACTCCATTTCATTTTCGCTACCTTAGGCTTAGCTGCAATTTGTTGCCTTGATAATTCTTATCTACGGCTGAAAAAATTAGTACACTATTCACAGCTTTGAGCAAGTAAATTTAAATTAGGTTATATTGCAAGGTTTTCAACACATCACAGTTTACATGAAAATAAGTTATTATGTTACAAATAGTGAGGTGCAGTACACTTAAATCATAATCTTACCGAACAGTTTTTATGTATTTTTGAGTGACATGGCTGCCATTTTACCCAGGAACGGACGCTGAATATAAAATAACCCTTGAAATATAGAATGTTTACAAGGTACCTATGGCAGGGAAACAAATGTGCTTTAGTTCATTGTACGACTGGATTCAGATTGTATTCCTCCGTAACAATAGTCCAACGTTATCAGGTTTCGGAAACAGGGGTAAAAACGTTAAATAGTGTATCAAAATTTAGGAAGTCGTCGTGTGAGAATCAAACTATTTATTAAAAGCAAGCAGATGGACTTCAAAGTTTGGGGGTTACGAAAATACACTTCTATAGCACATTCAAGATAGTGCTATCATTTCAGGTTACTTGATAACTTATAATTCAATTACTACTTTAAGTGTGTAAATTTTCCAAATGTGCCATTTGTGGATGGATATAGCAAATTCGAATGATTTTAGAACTATATGTACGTTGGTCAAGGATATATAACATTTTTCTAGTTTCGTTGCAAACATAATAAGTATCTGTAGGCAAACGACAATACCATTCAGTCCCTCGTCACACTGAATGCGTATTAGAAATCAAAGAGTCATGTAGTGTGGTTCTATCTGCATTTCCACTAAAAATATACGATGGCGTTGTATATTTCTAAGAATAACTAAACCAAATGACTTCTAAAAATGGTTTCTATAACCATTTTACAACAATAACGAACCCTTCCAGTCCAATAATTATGCAATAATGTGCAGATTAAACAATAAAACGCGGCATACAATGAATCAATTACCGCCACGACATTGTGCTTATTACATGACCACAAAGAATATCACCATTGTTAAAGGGGCCTAGAACATTCTAAGCTGTTCAAAATATTCTTAATACCATTCACGGGGAGAATAAAAATTGGCCACCAAGGATCAAATTTTGTCTATCACCGATACCCGCATTTCCTCTTTTGCATACAAAAAGCCAGTTGAGCGTTTAGTCATGTCATAAACAATGAATATGTATGTATACCTTTAACCTACATTACATAGTCTTATCTCGAGGCTATTATTTACCGGTGTGTTATTTTACGATTCAAAGGGGAAAGGATTTTTGAATATCTCCAAAATATGATGTATGTGGTGCACAGTACCTACAAGGATTTATTGTGTTTGCATTCGTATTAAATATCAATTAATGGGCTGACTTTATAGGGCCAAATCCGTTCTTAGGCTATCAAATATATGTAAAGGATTTCAGAGGAATTCATCATTTTTGTGTTTACTCAAGGAAAATTAATGGAAGTTACACTGTTTGCACCCGGATTCTTCCTGTTTCTGTGTACGTTGGTATTTACCATCAATGCATATCCCCATGGAGCTCCAAAATCAGCTTGTGTTAATCAATTACCTGTACATAAGAATATTATGGCTCAAACCACAACGCCTCCATATAGCATTCGTGTTTCGGGGACTACTTACAAGGCAAATCAGTCACTAACAGGTAACAGCAAAAGCATGTAGTTTTCCGAGTTTTCTGAATAGGTGAACTAATGTGCGATTCTTATTTTGAGTATCTCATTTTTGTTTTATTAAAGCTGATAAATTTAGAGCTATTGCACCTATGTTATTATAGATAAACCCTTGGTACCGTTCAATCTTAGATTTCCGTAACTATTCGAATATATTGAACTATTTGTATTTATAAATGGTGGAATACGAAATTCGTCTTTGTAATATATAGTAGTTTGATAGGCTTTTTCGGATGGGCCATTTATATCAAATTTATATTCATATTTGTAAGGTAAGATGATCTTATTTTTATGACTCTAAAACGGCGCGCCCTGCCTCCGGCAAATCACGTGAGTATATGTCAACAATCATACTATCAAGTTAACTATGAATGTCATTAAAGGCATGGAGGCAAAGTGTTGTGTTTTTATACGCCCACATTTTCATGTGGACGTATAATGTCGTCGCACCTGTTCGTCCGTCCGTCCACAATTGTTGGTGAACAGTCTACAGGTCATAATTTTTATCCGATTTAAATGAAACTTAATATACTAAGATCTCAGTTCCTTTCGATATTGGCATGTATCGGACTGTAACTTCATGGGTTATGGCCCCTGATTGTACGAAAAGTCACGTTTTTAGCTTGTGAACATTGTAGAGGTCACAATTTTGAACCGATTTGGATGAAACTTGAAATGCCTAGTTATATCTCAACGATTTTGGTTCCTTTCGATATTTGCGCTTTTCGGATCGTAACTCTCTGAATTATGGCCCCTGATTGTCCGAAAAATCGCCCTCCGAAGGTCAAAATTGTTATCTGATTTAAAAGACCGTTTGATTATATCACCGTTACATGGTTATGGAGGTTGAGTTCAAATTTCATGAAAATCTGACAAAAATTGACAGACAAAATGGCCATCCGTTTGTACGCGAACGGGGGGTAAATGATATATCAAGGTTGTGGACCCTATAGAGGTCATAATTTTGAACCGATTTTGATGAAACTTGACATGTATGTTTATAGCCTAAAGGTCTTGGTTCCTTTCGATATTTTCGCCCATCGGATCGTAACTTCCTGAATTATGTCCCCTGAGTGTCCGAAAAATCGCCTTTTTTAGCTTGTGGTCTCTCTGGGGTCCAAAATTGTTAACCGATTTGAAAAACCGTTTCATTATATCACCGTTACATGGTTATGGTGGTTGAATTCGAAATTTGTGAATATCGGACCAAAATTGACAGACAAAATGGCCGCCGTTTGTACGCGAATAGTGTGAAAATATGTTATATCAAGCTTGTGGACCCTATGGTGGTAACAATTTTTAACCGATTTCGATGAAACTTGACATGTATGTTTATAACTCAAAAACCTTGGTTCCTTTCGATATTTGCGCCCATCGGATCGTAACTTTCTGAATTATGTCCACTGATTGTACGAAAAATCGCTTTTTATAGCTTGTGGTCCCCCTGGAGGTCAAATTTTTATCCGATTTAAAAAATCGTTTGATTATATCACCGTTACATGGTAATTAAGAATGAGTTTTAATTTCGTGAAAATCGGACCAAATTGACGGACAAAATTTTTCGCCGTTTGTACACGAATAGTGTGAAAATATGTTATATCAAGGTTGTGGACCCTATAGAGGTCACAATTTTGAACTTGAAATACATGTTTATAACCTCAAGATCTTGGTTCCATTGCATATTTGCGCATAACTTCCTGAATTATGGCCCCAGATTGTACGAAAATCATGGTTTTTTTTTACCTTGTACCCTATGGAGGTCACAATTTTATTCCAAACTAAAAAAAAAAAACGTTTGACTATATCCCCGTTAAACATTAATGATGGTTAAGTGTGAATTTCTTGAAACAGCTAAATCCATAATATTAAATGTTTCGTATGCTTAACGTTAGCATTGGGGTAGAACTTTATAAAAACCAAACAAATTCTAATGAATTTCTGATAATTACTTAAGATGCGACAACTCTTGTTGACTGCCCGGACGATTTAGCTGCTGTGTGGGCGTATGTTTCGTTGCCTGGCAACCTATTTTTTTTTACCTTTCCATTCTTATAACCTTATAGAGCTAATACAGCAATACAAATATATAGACAAACTGTATCAAAATAACCGAAATCATCCATAACAACAAGATCAAGAGAAGGGTTCACTAATCCACCGCTATAAGAAATGCTCTAAACATATACTCGGCCTTTTTACCTTCGAAAAATTGGTCGGGTGTTATATCATATCACGAACTGACTTATGAAACTATCCATCAAAAAGGGGCATACGATTTGCTTGTTAAATGTTGTACCGGTTTATTCTTTGATAGACATTTAGTAATTGAACATATTAACCCATATTACAATTACTGAGACGTTTCGACAAAGATTATCTCGTCAAGCAAATTACATATATTATACAAGGGTTTCTACTATGTTGGTTTAGTTGTAATTAATGGTCCTCTAATCAAGTGTTTTAATTTTAAAAGTATTTTATTGTTATTTTTGTTGCATATTCTATATCTGTTTGTCTACAATTACATGATTGAATCACCTCATTGATACAGACGAAAGTATCCTCGTCGAAACGTCGCATACTATTAAACTCAGTTAACAACTATGTCAATCTTAAACCCTTTTTTCTGGTGTATGGAAGCTACGCGTGTCACATTAGGCTGCGTTTCCACCAAATTTCACGCATGACACGTGATACGTGACATTAGGGGTTTCGACTGGATTTCACATCGAACATGTCATTCGTCCTGTGCCCCCTCACCTTTATGAAAATCCTGGATCCTCCCCTGTCTCAAATAGAATGAGTGAAATATATTGTATTTTTTCCCATTGATATATCTGTGAAAAAATATCAGATTAATATCATTTGATGAATCACATGGCTTTCGTGTATTCCATAATGTCCAGAAAGGCTATTTTATATAACCTTGTTACATTATTTGCCAGTTCTAAAACTGACAATTTGCAAGACAGAAAAATCTGAATGACGTTTTAAGAGGCTAAAATGGACGCAATTGGCAAGACAGAATGAAAGAGCTTTTATTTATTTCAATTTTGTGACTTTTCTTGAGCCGATTAGTCCCATTTTTTCAATATAGTCTATACACAAGTTTTAATGGGATAAAATTATTATGTTTACCTGTAATTAGCTAATTAATTGGATTCACGCTAATCATAGAATGTCTATTTAATTCATTGGATTTAGTATAATCTCTTTATCTACATGTTGTGTATTTTTACTGAACTTCCTGGTACGTGTAGACCAAGTGATTGTATAATCTAATACTTTATTATATCACTTTTACTTGATTTAAAAAGTATTTATTCAGAATTCTTATATACAATTAAGGAGGGAATAATATGAATAAGTTGGATACAGTAACAAGCAACTTAATGCTTATATAAAACTGCTTCCAGAATGGAGTGAAATGAATATAAATTTAATGATCAGCTGGTAATGTAATACACTGAGAATGATTATCAATATTAGGGTTTTAGTTATCAATGAAATAAGAGGGGTATATAAATAAAAAGGAAAAATAGTGAAGAGAAAATTGGAAAAGGAACGGGTGCCCGAGTACAGATTTGGATAATAAAATTGAGGACGCGATGCCAAGGGAAAAAAAAAAAAAAAAAAAAAAAAAAAAAAATACGCACCAACCTACTATAGTTTATATTATTGGTACTGGTATACACATATCTCACATTTGACTGGGTTACAGAGGCTAGGTCAGGGACGTTTGTATGTAGTCATACAGTGAGTAGACGTTGTTCACAATATAAAATTTGAAGGATAACTTAAAAAGTGGCTCATAGAGAATGATCGATTAAACATTTTTATTTCGGAGAAATGAAGCGTTTAGTCAAAGTAATATATTTGTGAACGACTGAGAGTAAACAGATATTTCTATTTTTAGAAAGACTGTCATTTCCAAATAAAAGCGAATTAATGTTCTTGTAATGGTAGTCTAATGTATCGATAGTGGATCTGCGTTGTTCTAAGAAGAGGCCACAATGAAAGAAGAAGTGTTCGCTAGATTCACATTTGTTTCCGCACAGACAGGATGGGTCGTCAGATATATGCATGAGGTATTTATGATAATTTAAGTCGGATTTCGAATTGCGTAATTTGGAGAGAATAATCTGGAGAGTCCTGTCGCCAAAGTTGAAGAGATCGTAGTATTTAGGTTTACCGTATGCTTGTCTAATTTTAAATTTGAATGAAGAGATCGAGTCAGAAGTTTTGATGCTTTCGTCTAGACGATTCCATTCCAGTACTGACGATGGAAAAAACGAATTTTTATAAAGGTTGGATTTACAGATGATACTCATTAGATTATTGGAGTTTCTGAGTTGATATGGTTGGCTTGACGCTATAGTTGGAGGGACTAAAGTTTGTATATTGATAATTTTAAAGAATAAAACCATTTTATGTTCGTAACGTCTTTGTATAAGGCTGGTGAATCCAGATTCAGAATAAAGTAAGTTATGCGAAGTACCGCGAGGAAGGCCTGAAATGGTTCGAATGGCGTCTAGATGTAGAAATTCCAGCTGGTCACTTTTTTCTTTTGTGCAGTTATTCCACACGCAATCAGCGTAGTCGAAAAGAGGTAGGATAAAGGATTTGAAGATGATTTCGAGGGTTTTACGTTTAAGTCGATATTTTAGTGAACGGAAGCAGTTAGTGGTTTTACTAATTTTAGTTATCATATGGTTAATGTGGGTATCCCAAGTACAGAAGTTATTGAAATATACGCCAAGGTGTTTATGAGTGTTAACATCAGTAAGAAGGACATTGTTGAAATTTAAGTTAAGAGAGGTGGGGGAAAATTTTCTAGAGAAGGTAAGGCTGGTAGTTTTAGAAGGATTGAAAGTTACTTTCCATTTTAATGACCATTTGTAAATCGTTTCTAGGTCCGCGTTTAATTTATTTTGAGTAGAGATTTGGTTATCAATTATTACGAATAAAGAGGTGTCGTCAGCAAACAGGCGTATATTAGATGAAATATTATTAGTTAAATCATTAATATATAGGAGAAATAAAAGCGGACCAATTATCGAGCCTTGCGGAACACCGACAGAAACATTTCTTGAGAATGATTTCTGACCATTTAGGACGACACATTGTTCGCGATCTTGTAGATAACTGGTAATTAATTTGTGAGTGTCATGGCGGATACCATAGTTATTTAGTTTGTGTAATAAGCCACGATGCCAAACTCTATCAAAAGCTTTACTAATATCGAAGAAGACAGATTTTACTTCATGTCCCTTATCGAGAGCCTTACAAATATAGTTGTACATTTCCAGAAGTTGGTAGGTAGCGGAATTTTTAGCCAGAAACCCAGATTGATGGGGGGTAATGATCTTTTGTTGGATGATGAAATTATAAATATGATTATAAATGATCCTTTCAAAGACTTTACCTAGAGAACTTAGGAGAGAAATTGGTCTGTAGTTTGTGCAGTCGTGGGCACATCCTTTCTTAAAGATGGGAACAACATTGGCAAATTTCCAGCAGTCTGGGAAGATGCAACGATCAACTAGTATGTTAAAGAGGCGGCTGAGTGGAGTTGCTAGGGATTTATGGAGTAATTTTAAAACAAAGTTGTTTACATTGTCATGACCACATGATTTTTTAGGAGTTAAAGAGAAGAGAATATCGTCGACTAGTTGGGGGGTTATTTTAAGGGAAGGAATTTCCATGTTAGAGAAAGGTAAGTAGGGAAGGTTGTCTTGGTCGGTGTCTAGAGTTTCCTGTGAGACAAAAAAATCGTTGAGGGCGTTAGCTTTGTCACTGTTTTCAAAGAGTATCTTATCATTATATTTAAGAGGTGGAATTTCCGGGCCTGAACAGCCTTTCTTTAGAGAGATTTGTTTAACCAAAGACCACCATCGAGATTCACTAAAGTCGTTATTATTAATTTTAGAGTCTATTTTTGAATAGTGAGAAGATTTAGATTTTCGTATTTCGGAAATGACAACGTTTCGAGATTTTCTAAAATTTTGCCAGTCGAGCTGTACATTAGTCTTTTTCGCTTTTTTATGGAGTCTATTTCGTTTGCGAATAAGAAGTCTAATTTTTCCATTCATCCATTTAGGGTCGTTTGGTCTGATTGTAACGATTTTATTTGGTATGAAAAGCCTGAGTTCAGAAAAAATTGATTTGGATATATTATCGGCAAGTGTATGAGGATCGTGGTATTGTTGAAAAAGATCGTCCCAGTTATAACTAGAAAAATGAGTTATAAGATCAGTGGCATTTAGTTTCGAATAAGACCAAACAGTCCTTTGAAAGCAGTGGGTTTTTGGAGTAGTGAAATTTAGATATAAAACGATATGGCTATGATCACTGAGGCCCGAGTCTGAAACGCTTACACTTTTCACGAAGTCGGGACAACTCGTTATGGCTAAGTCTAATAGAGATCGAGAAGATGGTGTAATGCGGGTCGGTTCATTTATTAGTTGATGAAAATCAAATAGGCCAATTAGATCATGGATTTTACTATTAAAAGTGGTTAAGAAATCTATATTAAAATCACCTAATATAATAACATGAGAATTTCTAAAATTACAAAGTCACTTTTACTTTATTGGAAATGTCAAAATAACATCATAATACGATCATAAGCGCTCCGTTTAATTGTGTATAAAAGACTATACCGTTTCATTAGGCTATATAACTGTGGAAAACCCAGGGGAAACCCCAGATCGGACAGACGTGAAACATGACACGGGTAAAAAGAATGAACATGTTCATTCTTCAAAAACGTGTCATTTCATGCGTGAAACGTGAAAAGTGACAATAGAGACTTTTGGCAAGTGGCATTTCCCTATCCGTATCACGTATTCGTATCGTATACGTGACACGTTGCGTCAGAGTAGTTTAAGAGTTTTGGCAGATTCTTGCGTCGCGTATGTATGCGTCACTGAGCTGAGCTTAGTGCTGTACAGCATGTTCATTATCTACCAAGATCACCACCACCATCTACATGTATTATAAAACATTAATGTCGCATCTTATTTAAAAAAATCTTTGACTTTGATTTTACAGCAATTTTCGGTTTCACTAATTTATCATTTATACCCCTTTACCATAGAATCACATCATTTACAGATTTGCAAGTTCCCATATCTACCTAAATCTAGCACGTAGATCAACCAGCGTGCAGACAGACGGGAAAAGCATGAAAATTCCGAGAAAAAAACATAAAAAATAAGGTTAAATTCCAGTCTTTATTATGGTTAAATTCACATCGAATACCTCCGTGTTCTAAAATACACATATATTCATAAAAACGCTATGATACAACATTTCAGCGTCTAAAAAGACGACAATGACTTCTCGGTATGAAAGCTGTTCGATACGGGCTGCCGTATCCGTGTGGTGTTTCACGTATGAGAAATACACACACATTGATGACGTCACACACAAAATGCAAACGGAGACGCGATACGTACTAGGAATTTAAGCTTGCCAAAAGTCTCTATTGATGGAAACGGTTCCTACCAAAATCATATGTTTCTATTTCTTGTCACTTGGTGGAAACGCAGCCTTAAGAGCAAATTTGGTGGTGAATTTTTGGTCGTGGAACGTGAAATCCCATTTCATTTAATCTATTTTTTGCTGTATAACTTACCCTCAATGTCCATTTATGATCTAGTTAATTACCCCCCCTGTCTTCTTTCCCATTGTGCATTTTAACTGTTGTGTCATGGGGGAATGCTCACTAGCGCACGATATCTATTATTAGAGCGTGGTTAGAGTTAGTTTTATTGTGACTAGTTACTAAATGCCATTTAAAGATGTAGTAATATCACTTCAATGTAAGAAACACACATTATAGTTTTAGTTTTATATCACGAAATTCACAAAATCCATCACTACTTTAGTCGTGATGAGACAAAATCTTGTTGGAATTCAATAGCTTCACGGGCGTTATTCTTCCATTACAACTCAAAATAACATTTTTTATGAAATCATTCTGCTTTTAGTGACGATATCCGGATCATTTCAAGGCTTTTTATTACAAGCAAGAACATCTGGAGGAACAACACCTATAGGTACCTTTAGTGGACCACCAACAGACACTAAAATAGTCCAATGTAGTGCCAAAGATGACTCGTGGACTCATGCCAACAATAACATAAAGAACCACTCCAGTGTTTTGTGGAACCCGCCATCGGTTGACGTTGGAGATATCACATTCTTGTAAGTTGTTTCAATTCATTACGTTTTAAATGGATTAGGTATTTAAGATGAGTATCAAAATAACGTTTTCACGGTTACGTTTATTCAGGGGTGAACTGAGAATGGACACTTGGGTATGGTATGCCTGGATCACCATAAAGAACACCCTAAAGAAGTAAATGTTCTCACGTTGGGGAAGCCATTCAGTCCTGCGTTGTTCTTGCTGGATTGGTTGAATTGTCGCACGCCACACATGGGTATGGTATGCCTGGATCACCATAAAGAACACTCTGAAGAAGTAAATGTTCTCACGTTGGGGAAGCCATTCAGTCCTGCGTTGTTCTTGCTCGATTGGTTGAATTGTCACACGCCAAAGGTGTACATAAGCTAAAAACATCAGGACATACTCCGATAATATCATTTCCAGTCACTTTGGCAAACCGACCCCTCCATTATAGCGTGGGTGGGAATGGGTTGGGCTGTGTGTGTATGTTAGTTTTTTTTTTGTTATTTTTTTATTTTTTTTTTTTTGGGGGGGGGGGGGGGTGATTATAGTGATTGGGCAAGCTCGTCTGCACTGTTACATTCATATTTCGATTAAGCTGAAATTTATGTTAACTAATTTTTGTTTTGTTTCGTCTTAAATATATCGACGGTTGAAAACAAAATTAGTTTTATCTATACATTGGTGTGGCGTTAAGGCTTTAAATAAGATTTGTTGACTCTAGGCTAGTAACTCAAACTGTTAAATGTTTCAAAATTGACGTGCACCCGGGTAAAATCCCCCAACCTCAAATTGTACACATAACTGTAGAAATAACAAATATATATTTCATATATTTATCCCTAAATCACTGATGGAAACCTCGCTCCATTTCTCCACCTCAAAAAGTCAATATTATGTTTCCAAAAATGAAAGTAAAGTATTCATAATTGACAGGGCAACGGTGGCAAATGGACATGACATCTACTGGTTAAATGTGAGAAGTGATGCATTGACGGCGACATCGGGAAGTACAGGTATGTATTTCAAGGCCCTAGAAAAAATTGTTATTAATAGATATTTCAACCCACTAAAACATAGCCTTCTAAACAACCCGCCGAAAAATAAAACCCACACATGCTAAGGGAGGTAACTAGCAATTATAACTAGATGTAAACCGCAAATTGTAGTATATCTAATATAGTAATTTTTATTTTCACGGCTTCTCCACTTAAAATTCTGCTAACCTGTCCGTCTAGAATCGAAGGAGAGTGCTTTAACTGACATTATCTGTTTCATTCTGGCAAATAGTCGTGGCTTAGTGGCGGAAGAAAAACGAAGTTAGTAACAGGGCCATAATTACATACAGTATGTTATATAAAGCTTGAACATCAAAAAAATTTCTGTTAACCTCATAAAATTTGGAAGCATAAAAGTTTAGGTTGATGCAACTTTGAGTAAACATGACCAAGGGCAAAGAGAGCCGAATTAACATTTAAGTCAATGGGCAATCAATTGTGGTCTGCTTACAACTTTCTGGAGTCGTTCTGACTATAAGGCGAATTATAGATATAACAAAAATCACATTTTCTTCTTTGTTTTTGATTTTTCATTTTTGTTCTGTAAGATAATATTATGAATTCGTGTCAGGCTAGGCGGAAAGATCACGGGTTTAACTAGTTCAGCTCTGAATGTAGGTCTTATTACACTCGCCAGTACTACGTTGAGGTCTCATGCCATTCAATACATGTCGAAACTGGAATCTGCCCCAGTCAATTTTACTGGATGGCGTTGAAATAAATTTTTGATGGCCAGGATATGACATGAAACCGACATCGAAGTTCATGATTACATTAATATTGGCCTTGCGTCACATAGTTTTACATTTCAGATTACAAGATTATACATACGATTCATTTTGCTTAATAATTACTTTTCAGGTACAACAATATCTACCACTACCGTACTGGTGGTGCTATTTCGTTTTTTGGTCGTTTAATGCTAAACTGGTACTTATGATTAAATCCAGGAAATTTATTATTTGTTTACTTTTTTATTGGGGGCATCCATTCCACACCCTAAAGTCTCATTTCAATGTTGTGTTTAAACACCGTACATGGACACGGCGGGGATCACGGTGACTTAAGTGAGTCTTCCGGATGGGACGAAATAACGAGGTCCCGTGTACACATTGGCGTAAACGTAACAGATCCCTTGACAGTTGGAATTCGATAAAAGAGTAGACTGTAGTGCCGCTGTCCGGGCTAAAATTTCCCTCATAGCACACTGTATGGCGTATGCCCGTCTCCATTAGCCTAGTTCGGAGCAGAACAGTAGGACGTTAAACTCCATTTCGTTTCACATGGACACGGCGACTGGAATCAAGCTAACTGATCTACGCCATGCAGTCGATCTATGCGTTTGTCGTACATGAACACTTAGGCAACTCGCTGGATGCTCAATTACATCGACATAGGTTAAACTGGAAACCAGGTGCTTCAGTAAGGTATTTGAGTTTTTTTATTTCTTTTTTTTGGGGGAGGGGGGGAGCTTTTTAAAAAAAAAACATAACGCTAACGCTACAATATACGTCCACATTCCTACTTTGATTGATATGGTACTTTGTCAAGAAGGCTAGGCGTTTGGTTTGTTTAACGTTGAGGGTCGTGCACCAACATTAATAGTTGCCGTCCTTAGAGTATAAGGAATAACTATACCAAGATAATCCATTCAGAATTGTGCCTTCCTAACACTAAAGGCAAAAAGTGGGCGTGGCTCTGCCCCTAGGGGTCGGGACATTCGTCAAAATCAATAGTGGACGCCCTCAGGCTATAAGGAATACATAAACCAAATGGGTGTTGCTGTCCCATGGGGGTCGGGCATGCACCCAAAACAAAAGGGGTCATCCTTCGGGTATAAGGAATAAGTATTTTAAGTTTCAAGATGACCGATTAAGAATTGTGGCCTGTAGGCGACACACAAAAAGAAAATGGGCGTGACTCTGCCCCTGGGGGTTGGGCATGCACCCCAAATGATAGAAATGTTCCTTAGGGTACAAAGAATAATCATTCAAAGTTTCAAGATGATACGTTAAGAAATGTGGCTTGTAGACGACAAACAAATAAATACAAGGAATGGGCGTGGCTCTGCCATTGGGGGTCGGGCATACACCAAAAAACAATACGGATCATCCTTAGGGTAAGTATACAAAGTTTTAAGAAAATACAGTTAGAATTGCGGCTTCTAGGCGACACAGAGACACACAAAAAGAAAATGGGCGTGGCTCTGCCCCTGGGGGGTTGGGCATGCACCCCAAACGATAGTGATCATCCTTAGAGTATAAAGAGTAAGTATACAAAGTTTTAAAGAAAATCCAATAAGAATTGCGGCCTGTAGGCGACACAAAGACACACGATAAGAAAATGGGTGTGGCTCTGCCCCAGGGGGTTGGGCATGCACCCCAAATGATAGGGATGTTCCTTAGGGTACAAAGAATGTGTATGCTAAGTTTCAAAATTATAAGTTAAGAAATGTGGCCTGTAGACGACAAACAAATACATACTAGAAATGGGCGTGGCTCTGTCCCTGGGGGTCGGGCATGCACCAAAAACAATAGAGATCTTCCTTAGGGTATAAGGAATACGTATACCAAGTTTGAAGAAAATCCAGTAAGAATTGCGCCCTGTAGGCGACACAAAGACACACGAAAAGAAAATGGGCGTGGCTCTGCCCCTGGGGGTGGGGCATACACCCCAAATGATAGGGTTGTTCCTTAGGGTACAAAGAATGTGTATGCTAAGTTTCAAAATTATAAGTTAAGAAATATGGCCTGTAGACGACAAACAAACAAATACTAGAAATGGGCGTGGCTCGGCCCCTGGGGGTCGGGCATGCCCCCAAAACAATAGGGATCTTCCTTGGGGTATAAGGAATAAGTATACCAAGTTTGAAGAAAATCCATGAAGAATTGCGGCCTGTAGGCGAACCACAGACACACACACACACACACATACATACATACACACACACACACACACACACACAGACAGGGGCGACGGCATAATACGTTCACATTATGAATGTGGACGTATAAAAATGGCGGTCCAAGTTATCAGCTTTGAGAAAATATCAATCCTGTCCATATGTGATCAGTCGTGTAGTATTTTTTCCGCAAAACCTTGCGTTAAGTATCTCATAGAGAAATATCTTAAAATAGAAAGTCTCATAATGATACATTTCCATTGTTGATCTTCGCTTCAGGCTGTTTTTATCTGTTTGAGTTCTAGAAGAATTAAACTGAACTTACATCTTTAAAAATACCCTATGACAGGGAAATCTAGCATAGCCCAAGATTCTAGAGGTTGCTATGTATTCTGTTCTAACGTGTTGTGAACAAAATGTCAATTTTGTCATAATGATAAGTCCTATTTATCAGCTGCTATTCTCGACTCCCCCATTTAATTTTCGAGCGATTTCTTGTGACTTTTGACTTATTACGAGGCAGACCATGCTAGTGGGATTTTAAAAATTCTAGTGGAATTTTAAAAATTCCACCTCTTATAAGTAAAAATTAGCGAGTGAAGCTAACTTACCTAAAAATTGTCCATACTGTCACTGCCTAGTTACGAATATATTTGAATACCTGAAAACGGATTTGAATAAATCAGAATCGAGGAAATTCTTATGTGTGCTACAATTGTGTTTAAATGAGTGATTGTTTCGCATGTTAATTGTGTGTGTGTTTTTTTTTTAATTTGTTCAATCGCTAAATGCCACTCAAGGAATATAGGTATTTATATATTACTAAAATAACTGAATTAGATTATTTTCGTTTTAAACAGTAAAATAAAACAACACATTCTCGTAAGGAAATCAGTTTATTTACGTAAGTTTCTCAGAAAATATCTAATAAATTAGTTTAAATTTTACACGGCACCATCCACAAATGACATCAAACTTACAGACTTTCTGTTCAAAGAAAAATTTAGGATTATTTTTCTTATCATAAATTATTTGGGATATTTCGTGAATAAAACATTGTAATGGTAAATCAAGAATCGTCGAAAAATATATTCTTTTCTGAGGCACGGCTAGCTATTAATGCAGGCTCACGTGGTTACCCGTATAGATAAACGGAATTGGAATGTCTCATATAGATTTCTTATATAAACAAAGAGGGACACAAGACCTTCATTAGGCCAATCAGTGAAGGAAAGTAATACGTTAATACTCATTTCTTTTTAAAATACATATCTTTTCTATAAAGGCACAGAAGGTGAAGGTGAATTCGCAAATAATATCCAAATAGCCAAGTCTGGAAGGTGTACACTTGTAGATGATATGCCAGGTTGAATTATTTAAAGGCAAAATAGTAGTAGTTGTCAGTGCTCAACGAAGTGCAGAAATAAACTCAGTCATTTTCAATTTGGCAAAAAAAGAAAAAAAAATTGTGCCCCCAATGGAATGGAATGCATTTGAAAAAATAATCCGTATGTGATGAAATATTGTATACTTCGTGGAGGCTTAAAAGAAACAATGTAGCGTCGAACGTGTGTTTGGTTCTTATCAGAAACATTTCAACAATTGTACAAGTTTATAACAAATAAAAGGCGGTGATGGCGACAGCTAAAACTGAACCAATCCCAAGCTGGATAACTGAAAGAATAAGAAAATCAAATCAATACATATTTTAAGAGTGCTTTCAACCGGTGTACAGCCTTGAATGGAGGGTGTAAGGGCGTAATAAATTCATTTTAGTCAGATAAGATATATTCGGATGTTTTCTATGACGATGGTTGTATCATTAACAAAATTTTATCACAAATGCATATTTTATGCATTTAAGGAAACTTGAAGCAGCAGTTGCCAGGCCACATTTTGCAAGGGATTGATAGAAAACAAGCTAAAAATCAAAGGGATTTTTTGTTTCTATCAGGGGCCGTAACCCAGAAAATCGAGAGAGACTTCAAATTTTGGGACGTACAGTATTATCTTAGGTTTAATAAAAATTTTGAGGGTCCACAACCTTGGTATTACATATTTTTTCACTTCTTGTGTACAAGGAGAGACAATTTTGATTGCCAGGTTTGGTCCAATTTTCATGAAATTCGAACTCAATCAACCTTTTGTTGTAATGCGAACGTTTATTTTGATCGGATGAAAATTGTGACAGCGAGTGGAACGACAAGCTTAAAACGCGATTTTTCGTATGTGCTATCATCGACTGAAACCAAGATCGTTGGCTTATAAAACATGCATTTCAAATTTCATCAACATCGCATGAAAATTGTGAGCTCTAGAGGGTTCATAACCTTATTACGCCATAATTTTTTTAAACAGTATTTGCATACAAGGGATAGCCATTTTGGAGTGCAGTTCTACTCAGATTTTCACGAAATTTTGAACTCAACCAACATTATGGTTTTTCTTAATCGGATAAACATTGTAACCTCCACAATGAAGGGCCACAAGTCTGGAAATTATGGTCTGATATGCGCGAATATCGATAGGAGTCAAGATCCGTGGGTTTTAAAATTGTGTCCACAAACTAAAAACTAAATTTGTCATAGCATCAGGAGCAATAATTCATGAAGTTATGATCCGATACATGCCAATTGCGAAAGTAATCAAGGTCTGTGTAAGATCTATATTTCAAGTTTCGATAAAATCTGGTTTTTCAGTATTGTGACTGTAAGTTGCCCACAAAGAAATTGTGAAAGGAAGGACAGACAAACGTCTGGATGGACAGGGGCGACGACAATATACGACCACGTGAAAATGGAGTATAAAATAATGCTTACCTGAACAACCATTATCGGTAGTTGTTTGGATATTGGCATTGGACACTGAAACAGTAGACAATATATGATACATTCTATGTTCATAACTTTCGGAAAGTAAACATTTGAGTAAGTAATTGAATTAGCGTTTGTTACAAAAATATTATCGTGTAATTACCTACGAAACTGGTTAAAAGTATTATTATTTCATTGGATGGGTACTATCCGTATCGATGTAATGGAATTTTGGCTTGTTTTCCAAGGGATATGCACCATTATGTTATTCAGTTTGTTTTACCTCAAGAACCAGCAAAAATATGTTTACGATACTTTCTACACACAGAGCTTTTGTGGGTTTCTTTTTTTCATAATTGGGATAATAATGATATACCAAACTTAGATCTTTAAATAGTCTTGTAAAACATCAACATTTACATCCTTATACTTACTGGTAGTCCCAGCCATATAAGCTAGTGCTTGAGATTCGTGGTTCATCCAGTAAGTATTTTTATTCGTTGCAACAGTAGCCCTGAAATATAACCAGATAATTAACATGGAACAGGTCATTTTTCACATATAGACAGATAATATTTATGTTCCAAAGTCAATGTTATGTATAACCTATGATGAATCCAGTGATAGTTCCCATTAGTATTTGCATAAACATTAGTAATTCCTTACCTGAAAGTAATCTGGCCCATATCAGTAGATGGTGCTGTCCAGATTACAGTTGATGTTTGTTTGTTTGTCGTATCGGAATGGGTCCAAGAATCTCCAGCAGCAGTGCATTGGGTTAATTTGGTGTTGGCCGAAGGCGTACTAAATGTTCCAATTGGTGTTGTTGAACCAGATTTCCTAGCTTGGAGTAAAAGTCCTTGGTGATTACCGCCTCCTGCGATCGTGACTAAAACAAGAAAAAAAGTTTGTGTTAATATGTTTTACGAACGCCAATTGCTCTTTGTTGAAAGCTTTAGTTCTATAGAAAAAGCAAATATTGGGATAAAAGCCAATTCGCATGCCAGTCTGATATTGAAATAGAATTTTAATTGTATAGACCCGACTATTCTGTTACAAAGGGTGTCCTAAAAGTTGCCGGCCTAAGTAGCATGCGATTTGCGTGCACTAGTCCAGCTATTTCTCCACCTTTCCACAGATTGTCAAATGGCCCTGAAATAAGCCCTTCCACAACAGTTGCGACCTCACCATCTGTTTTGATGACACACAAACTATCCAGGGAGAGGGTTTTTACATAGGCGAAGCCTGTTCCCCGTTCCCACTCAGACAACCCGAATAAAATTATTGTTTAAAAAAGACACATTTGAGTTGCTGGAAGGCTTAGGTTACAGGGAGCTAGATCTGGATGACATGCTGAGCGATAGGGGATCTTAAAGGAGCTAAATCGCTATCATTTGGGACCTTCAAATTGACCTAAGGGGATCTTAACACATATAATAAGGTAATAGGAATTTATGTAAAGTCAGGGCATATAGTATATGTTTTATTTAACTGGAATAGAATCTGAACCGATTAACATACCGTTTGAGAGTTTTTATTCAAATATTATGAAAAGGTTGGAAATAAAATGGAAATTATCATTGCGTTAACATTGAATCGTCATATTGTTTTTACGTGGGGGTCTCAATAAGTTGTTGTCACTGGTTACCTCTGCTAAACAAATTAAATGTATCGAAATAGTGTTAAGCTCCTACTGTTATGCTAAACATGTCAATAGAAGCGGGTCAAGTATTATAAAAGAAACTTATCTAAAGAGTAAGTACTTCACGACATTGACTGTAAGACACAAAGCGTACATTTTACTGAAAGGCCACCAATTTTCAGCGGTTCTTCGGACAAACTGTACAAGTATTTTTAACATATGTCATCATTCTCGACTCAGTTTTATTGGATCCAAAACACACTTCCATCTTCCTGTAGTCGGGGTGTGGCGCCTCACAAGTAGGATAGCCCAGGGCTTCTCTTCCTCTTCATGCGACTTTGAGGTGGTGATACAGATATTAATATATATTATATATAGGTAGGGGGCAATAACCGTTACCTCATCACCGAAAATACATGACTGTTGATGCTGTACATTATGCAACTATGTCCCCACCGTTAGTAAATGCGCTGATCTAGCTGAACATTTGGGGTGGGGCGATTATGGACGTATTTACAATTAGAATTTCCCAATACATTATTATTAGACAATAGTAAGTGGAGACATTTTCATTTTAGACAATATCATTGACTAAATTTTGTTTTCTATGAAGAAGTTATTTCGTAACCTTTTCGTCCAGAACAAGAGACATATATGTCTACCACTACTTAATTAATCCACTTTTGTTGAAACTAATGTAGTCAAAAAAGGTGACATTTTAAGTCTTTCTATTTATGACGCCCCCCCCCTGCCAAACTCCTCTCCGTTTAACAGATATATATTTCTTCTTACGTCTCGATACATGAAAGAAGTGTATGTTCATAGACGTATAATAAAACATCGGAGAATTTACTGTAGACGTAAGTAAATTATAGGAATTGTCACGAATTCTTCGTTTTTATTAAGGAACTGCGAAAACTTGTAAATTTTTAAATTTCAATCCTCCCTGGTTAATCATGTTGATTGACTTTGTACCTTCAGTATAGTTTATTGGTCTGGTAATCTCGACATTGGTGAATTCAAAGCTCTGGGATTTTCTTAATATCGTTTATTGGGAAAATGCGTGCGGGAACTATCCAACGACCGGGTGGATCCGGGGAATAGGATTTCTTATTAATTAACATTTTATAGAATGAAATGGGGTTAAACGTCCTACTCTTTTGGACCTAACTTGGGCTAATGGAAGACGGGCATACGTCATACAGTGAGCTATGCGGGAAATTTTGCCCGGACAGCGGCGCTAAGGCCTACTCTTATATCGAATTCCAACTGCCAAGGGTTCTTTTGCATGCACTCCAATGTGTACACGGTTTTAGTCCCATCCGAACGACTAGGCAGCTGTCCTTGTCAGGCCCTCCTTCTGCATCACTGACAAGAGGAAATCACACCGGAAAATCGAGATGAACTTTCTCGGCCAATACAGGGATCGAACACTCGACCTTCAGGCTAGTGAACCAGCGCCTTATCCACTTAGCCACCGTGACCGTCATTTTATTTAGTATACGATCGCCGGGTGTGTG
Organism: Patella caerulea; assembly: GCA_036850965.1. Taxonomy (NCBI): domain Eukaryota; kingdom Metazoa; phylum Mollusca; class Gastropoda; family Patellidae; genus Patella; species Patella caerulea. The sequence goes on from JAZGQO010000021.1 coordinate 19,707,117, forward strand.
ATATGGACTCTATACCGTGCACTAATTTTGTCTTCGGTGTATTTTTGGTATTGTCTAATAGCGGAAAAGCATTTGTGATGTACAATAATATTCTTAACATGCCAGGATTTGTAGATTATTTTTTCTGGTGTCGACACAAATAGAACTTTCACACGCAAGAATCGTTCGCTTTGGATTTTTCCCCAGCAAATCCTACTATGTGTTCAACAAGCGGTTGCAATGCAGGATCCCCTCATTTTTAACTGGTGAACAAATAATTGGGAAAATCGGACTGATAGCTGGGAAATCGATGGAGCTTGCCCTCTCATATTCAAAGAGATGGGAGAACTTGAAAAATCGGTAAATAAGGCTAAAATTTGAAAAGAAAACATGTCTATAACTGCCACGTTTAGAATTTCTGCAGAGTTGATGATCTCAGAACGGCAGAATGGTAAACATTGAATGTCGATAGTGTTAGTTCTACTATGAAGCCAATGCTTCCCATCAAACTTAAAAGAGATGTGTTGACCACTGCAGATTTTGTCGAATTATAGTTCGGGATACATTGTTTATCCTATGGCGGCGCAACAAAACCAACGTTATCGGAGATATTGAGATCATAAACATACATTTTAAGTTTGGTCTCAAATTGGCAAATTTGTGACCGTGTGTCGATGTTTTACGACTATTGCATTATGTTTCGATCTGTTTATCACGAAATCCAAACTCTTCCACGATAATTGTCTAACGAGCATAATATTGATGAAGTGGACGTTAAAATCCAAAATCGAACGAACGAAAAATAGATAAACATAAATTTTAAGTCACATGAAAAGAGGGGGAATACTGTGACCTTTGCTGTGGAATTCCCACATATGAACTAAGGGACAGACGGGGGTGATGGCGTAATACATTCACATAAAAATTTGGGCGTATAAAATAGAAATTTAAATAATTAAACATATTATATAGAGATAAATTTGTCTATTGTAGGTCTTTCTCTAGACCTGAAATTTTATCGTAATTATTAATTAGACGTTATATTATCTAGACCATATAATCAACCCCCGATCCCGTCGCTAGTCTGCGATGTTTAGCGAATTGGAATACATTTTGTTAAGGATGATTAAACGTAAAAATAGGTAATCTAGACTTTGTCTTTGAAGTGTACCGAGTTGAGTACGGAAGATCGAGGCAAGACTAAACTTCAAAAGCTAATATCTCGGTTCGGATTGAGCAATTTGACTGAAATATGTGTTGTTAATTTCAGCTATTATAGCGAGGACTGTCAATTCTGTAATCATTAAACGTTGGCATTTGAGGTGTTCGAAGATTTTCTGTTGTTGAATGTATCAAACACATGTTTTAGCATCTGGCACGGCTGACCCCTTCGATGGTTATTTTGGTAGTTGATGGACAGGGCCCTGTTTCAGAAATTTTAACTAAAGATAAAATCCAAATTTTAGCGGATACTTCAATTTTGATTGGCTAAGAACTAAAATCAATCTAATATTGTCCAATTAAATAACTAAAATTCAGATCTTATCTTAGTTACAATTCTGTGAAATAGGCCCCTGGTGAAAATCAGGCCATGATTGTTTAGTTTGGAATGGTGATAATTTGCATCTTCGATCTGTAACATAAAAGCAGTGTCCAGAACGTAATACAGAATTACTTTATCTTTAAAGTGTAGGATAAGGCTCATATCTCAACATTTAGAAAACTAGCCCATCCCAACCCTGTAGTAATGGGTCACCTGGATCTAGCCGCCGTGGGTACAGAACGTCGAAAACGATCAGCGAAAAGTAAAAAATAAAATGAGATTTCCTTAGGTGTAGCAGATTAGTTATGTGGGAAAAGAGAAAAAAAAACGTCATAAACTATCAAAATGAAAAGGCGAGGAGAGGATTTTAATGCTGTGATATATTTGTTTTCTTCTTAGTTTCATTTTTTGTTTGTTATTATTAAGAACTTATTAAGGCATAGTTATCACTATTAATTTCCGTATTTTCACTGGAAGAATTCGAATCGTATCCTGTATCTCTTCATTGATTACCACACCACTTGTTTTTGCTTCGTCATTTCGCACAACCTCATGACGGATGTACTTTAAAATATAATGGAGTCACGTCGCATGATTACATACATAAGCCACAAAGGTGCCATTCAAGGAATGTTTAACCATGCATATCAAATAAAATAGGTGATATCTAGTTCACAGATAATATCAGCGTTGTCGGTTCACCGCGTTGTCAAATTTCTGGATACCCAATTCAACTATGACTAATCAAAAAAAAAAAAAAAAACTTGTCACGTCTGGATATAGCAGCCAATGGGAAACTTATATAAAATCAATGAAATATTCAAAGGTACAGGTATGTACATGAAAGCTCGCATGACAATGCAATTCTTATCCTAGGGTTTAATACGTGATTTAGTAAAGGAACTGGGTTCGGTTTGTTTCGAAAATCGCGTACGAAATTTCAACCAGCCTCAAATATCATCAAAAAAGACCTTTTTTTCTAGCTACGTGTAGCCAATGGTTACTATATCCTTTTTATGGCAAATTCAATCTAATCTGATTAAAATTAATTCAGCTATTAAGGTTTAAGGTTACAATTTCATATTTTTAAGTTATATTTTTAAAGTGTATTAAAATAGACCCAAAAAAGATTGTATCTATAAACAGTCCTACTTTGTTAAAGATTAATCCTATAAATTGACTATTGCCAGTTGAGAAATTGGCCAAAATATCATTTCCATCTTCAAATTCAATCGTTTGAAGATAGCTATTCCATGGGGTGAATGGAAAAACAAGGGAGCTAATTGTGTCAGTTCCTGTGTCACTGATTTTTATGCCTGTGAAATATTGCCCATGATCGTATAATAGTGAGTTTACAATCTTTTGAGCAAAAGACATAGAAATAATTATGTTTACACTTTCTTAGAAAATATGAAATTCCCGATTTAAGTATCCGAGAGCTAAAACGGTTTTCAAATACAACCTTAATCCGGTTGATTGACTGGTGACGTCACAGGCACTACACATACTATACACATTATCTATACAATATATCACCGCCTATCCAATATATCACTGCCTGTCCAATATAACACTACCAGTACAACTATCTATTGGCGGTCCAATCACCACGTGGCTAGCCCAATCATAATTACCGAATTATTGTACTACATTGTTGTAGTTTAGACATTTGTAATTGGAATATTTAAGAGTGAATTTAAAATACTGTATCATGCTGTGTATCCGTTTAAGCGTCCTGTGTTTAAATAGGCCGGGTGACAAATGAAGACGACCCACGCAATTAGCGTATTTACCGGTAATTTTGATAATCCAGTAATATTTGATATCCCAACTATTTTACTATAAGTACAGAAATACAAATGGTACCAGTCATTTGTCGATATATTCTAATATATAATAATAATAACCATTTCTATACAAAAACAACAAGTTTTATTTGAAATTAACAGCGAATATGGAATTTTCCGATAACTATACGCATAACAATCGATCGCCGTCATTTCTCAGCCAATCAACGCTGGGAATTTTATCACCGTGTATGGTTCCATGTCGTTAGTTGAGTGATTAAACTGTCAATATAATTGTAAAATACCTTTACTCAGTTCATTTGGTACTCTATGTGGAGATACCTATACATATTTGCCCTTGTTATATTGAATACCTTAACTCCATAAAAATCCCTACAAGCAACGTTTTATTTGCAGGTTCATCCCGATGTTTCACAAAACCACTTTCAAAAGTATTGACATCTATACTAACGGCTGTCAAAGAGGGTATTGAAAATTACTGTGACAAAATATACTCTCGTAGTGGTATAAATCAAATGTGGATATTAAAAAAATTAAGGAATTACTTGATCCCTTGCTTCAGTCTCATCTACTCAAACGTTTGACTTTTCTACTTTGTACACTAAAATTCCCCATACTAAATTAAACACCCGGTAGAAAGACATTATTCGCTGTCTTTTCGTCTAAATCGGTACTGCTAGATATCAATATTTAGTTGTTAATTACAAATCCATATATTTCGTTAAGAATCACAGTGATTCCAAAAACAAATTCACCGCCATCAAGAAAGTTCAGATGTAGGATTTTTAATTGATAACATCTTTGTTGAATTTGGAGGGGAAGTATATCAGCAAGTGGTAGGTATCCCCGCGGGCACCAACTGTGCACCTTTGCTTGCTGATTTGTTTCCCTATTCGTACGAAGCCGATTACGCCCAAGCGCTCGTAAAAACAAATAAACGATTAGTCAGACATTTTAATTTCACTTATCGTTATATCGATGACGTTTTATCGTATGGAGTGTTTGTGTCTCAGCTAAATCGTTACGCGGGAGCTTGTTCCGTTTATTCTGATTTTTTAAGTAGATCGACGCTTCAACTACAAGGATACGTGCGCACTAAACTTATAAAAACCTTTAAAAAGTTTTATGGCCGTCATATTGATTTGATTGGTAAATATAACGTGTCTCTCTCGGCTATTATTTTAGATATATTTTCATTAATTGGCACGAATACTATTACTCTTTCCCTGATTATGTCTACTACACCGTTAACACAGTTCATCACGTGCATTTTGCATACCGTTAGTTTATTGGCCAATCACACTGTTTTACCGACATTTTGCCTAATAGTTTGGATGCAGCTGTGTCGCGCCAGGCAGGGTAAGCTTACTCTTCCGGACACCTGTTACCACTGTTTGTCATGTATTTTGTACACGGGGAGCAGTCCATTTGCTGATTACATTATATTGCCTTTAACGTTTTTTTTTTTAGGAATTCGAATTCTGTCTAATGGTTTTGGATTGTTCGTACTTGGTTGTATTTCATTTTAAAAACAAAGTTAAACGATGTTAGACATTATAACCATATCTTATCACAAACGTTTATCCATCGAGTGACTTATACTTAGATTCCATATCAAGTCAATTAAATGTTGTTTAAACGCCAATCAACACATAATACGAGGCTTCTTTATTACAATACATCGGTGAGCAAAAGTAATTGATCTGGCTGACGAAATGATAATTAGCTAAAGCATTCTTAATTAATTAATGACCCGTATTGATTAATGATTCCGTTATTCCATTTACCAACTAAATTTATTTGTACTGTTAATTCTTACTATATTGAGATATTTTGACGTATTTCATTTTTACGGTCGAGTGCCCGTCTCAGAGTTGGGTACGGCCGGGACTGGCGTTCCTCGAGACGGCCGATGCGTGGCTTCACGGCCGAGTCAAGCTCTCCTGAAATTTCAGTGCCTGCATGGAATTTCTCGTGCCGGCCGAGTACCCGTCTCGGAGTAGGAGAGAGAAGCTGGGGAACTGACAGGCTGGGATGCCGTTCCTCGAGACGGCCGATGCGTGGCCTTGCAGCCGAGTCTCGGGCCGACGGAGTGCCCGTCTCGATGTCGGACCGAATTGCGATCTCGACAAATTAAAACCACAATACTAGTCTGATGAAAATGTATCTCGAATCTTTTGGACTGCACACGATGGTGTAGGGACTTTAGCCCGGTTGGAGCTGATGCGCCATAAAATTAAATTATATATTATTCCATTTATCCCCTTCACCATTACACAGATTTCCTACTTTCAAGGAGGAGGAGATTTCCAAGAGACGAATATATTTAAGAGGGTTTAGCAAAGGGTGACTCGAATTCTTACCTGTAATTTGTTGATTAGGTTGATATGTAGTTGATGAAGCAGTAATGGTGTACTGTGAAGTTGAGGTTTGTGGCGAAACTCCATTGTGCCCTGGCATCATAGATGTACAAGCTCCAACTGGAGCCCCGTTACCATAGGAATAAACTCCACATACTGCTCCCACTAAAACCAGGCATTTTAATAGACTGGAATCCATTTTTGTTTAAATCTTGTGTAATGCTGCTTCTCTGCTTGTATCTTCAAATAAAAGTGACTGAATTTATAGACGTTTGGTCTTTTACACTAATCGATTGAGTGAACAAACCGGACGCGCCACAATTGACTATGTATATCCGCAGTGTCATCATGCTTAGAAATCTTAACCGGCTGTAAAGCAATCAACCGATAAGCGAGTAGTGTCATTATCAAAAATCGCCGCCAAAAAGTCGTATGTCACCCGATGCAACCTAGATATACTCTATTCAATACGCCTTTATGATTCAGTTCCACCCTATTGAACATGCGGTATATTATAATATATATGATTGAGGTTGGTCGATTGAGTAAGGTAGGATAATAATACCATAGCATTATGTACATACACATTAGCCAATCAGATATTCAGTTGAAAGGTCAAATGCGGATCTAGATATTGACGACAGTAGGCCTAGGTTCGTATGTATTTGGTTTTTGTCGGCGGATCGGGGGAAGGGGGGGGGGGCACTTCCTTTAATTTGACTTCCCTTTTCTGTGTTTTCACAAAATAACTGTTTTAACCAATCAAAATAATGCTGTTTTGATGGTTTTGTTTGCCGTGGGGATTTAATGGGTTGAAACAAATTTTTCATTTTACCCACCCCTTTTTGGGAAATTATGCGTAGCCAGACCTACGCTACTGGTAACGTTATGCCTATGATTGAGACACATTTATGTAATCTAACCGATGTATAAATGCTACAGAATGGAACAGTCTTTGGTATCAAATATTAAAATAAGCTTCATTTTCCGCACTGCTCGGTTGTTTGTTTTGTGTGGGGTTTTTTGGGGGGGGGGGGGGGCGGGGTATCCTCAGCCTCAATTTATCATTATTATAATTTAGCGAGATAGCTAAAATTATTATATTGCTGTAGTGCAGTCTACTGCGTATGTCTCTAGGGGATATAGATAAGGGTAACATGGAATGACACAGCACCGATGCAGGACCCAGAATGTTGGGCTGGAGAGGGTGCAAAAGAGCGTGATCGATTACTAGTAATCAAGTACATCCTAGTCTCGGCTATCACGCTATACCATCTGTGCCTTCCAAACAAGCACATTATGAAAAATACCTCTCCGATTATAAAAGAAAAATGTGTAAAAAAATAAATCAAACCCATTGACCTCAATCAGAAATAAATGACAACGTGTTGAACAAGTGGATTCGACATTGAAGGGTTATGGAAAGAATGCAGTGTATGGGCCTGATTGAGGTCTGGCGTTAAACGTTACCAGTACTGGAGGTTCCTGAAAAGACGACTTGTTGGCCTGGACTACATACATTTTATTTTGGCGGGTAATTATTTTAACTTGTTAAATACCGTTTGAAAAAATGAATCGTCCCAGGTTTAAAAATCCCAAGAAAATAAAACGATTGCAAGTTACCAGTACAACGCTAATGTGCCAGCTACTTCAAAGAACAAGTTTTGTAAATGGTCAGTCTCACCTCGATTAAGACTTAATTATAATAAAGAGTCGGGTTAGTCAATTAGTGATGTCAAACGTCCTCAGGAAAGAGGTTCTTATTATTAATTTCCCTTAATATTGAATGTATTCTCTATGGAGAAACTTTGCCAAACCAAGCTAGGATTTGTGTGATCACCTAACGTTGACTTATTCCAATTTTTTAGGGGCCAAATATTCCATCAAAATGTCGAATAGGCGACACTTGAATAGGTTAGGCTTACCACCTAAAATAAGTAGGGGTCTCTTATAAAAATGGGCGCAGCTCTGTTGCCTGCGTTAATAGATTTGTTAATGATAAACCTGATGAATGTAGAATTATGTTATTATATCGCCTCTTGAAAGAATATTATTAAGGCATTAGACTCTTGGCCTTGCCATGTTCTTAATGTTTAGAGAAGTTGCAGGGCCGGACAAGAAACAGCATCCAGTACTAGTAGTCCAGTCGCTCAGATTGGACAAAACCCCAAGGACCATGATCAGGTTATTTCTTCTCTATAGATTTAAGTCAATTATTTGTTTAACTAAAGCTTATAATATAGTATATAATAGGCCCCTCTATGCCATTTGGGCTAGATTTAGACATTCACGTTGTACACGTCATATTAGTGTGGCGTGGTTGTAACCAGGTCTGTCCATGACGTTTATCGTTGTTCTTCGGTGTTCCCCAACAGCTATTATATAAGTCTAATATAGTAATAAGGACTTAAGGGTAACCGAATTGTCCAAATAATTTTGACCCCCATACTTGTATTTTATTTCAGATTTAGTTACATTACCCAGTAGTGACAGTACATCAGGTCCAGTTGTAATCAACAGCATAAAGTTTAAGGTAATTGTGACGACTAAGACCTATTCTTTTTACATACCCGTCCGGTGTCCAGAATTGCTTGAGGATGCCCTAGAGGCTAAAGTGGATTTCCAAGTGGCTTTATATTTATACACAGTGTTTTAGGTCATCAGAAGACAAAGAATCCTATTGATTTTCAGCGATTTCCACTAATTACTGCCAGAGTAATTAGTGGCCCTTGATCATTTTGAAAAATGAACGATCTGATTGACATTAAAATTAAATTTATAGACAAAGTTTGGGCCATGAGACGATTATATGTATTATTTTTCAATAATTACTACCAGAGTTATCGCCCTTGATCACTTTGAAAAATCTTGTAGACGCTTCAGAGACTAAGGTAACGTTTATATCGGATTGACTGGTAAGGAATTTGCTCCGCTTGTTCTTTCCTTTTTTATTAACTGACATCTCTCTTTTCCTTTAAAGTTAGAAACGTCACTACAGAGGCTAGATCATGATTGTGGGCATCATTATTCTAGTAAAGTTTTGGCATTTTACATCAAAGGTAAGTCATTAAAAACGGTGCTTGAGTTTTACTGCCTCTCACGCCATTACATCTTCTGATAAGACGCATTAAAATAACCTATTTCAGTGGTCCAAAATCTAAGCATGAAATATTAGCATATTTTCAAGAACAATTCCTTAAACATCAACCATGTGTATCTATGCCAATCAATTCCGTGATCACAATTATGTTAAAAACATCTATTATCTTACAACCTTTTACAATCTAAAACAATTCTATTAAAACAATTTTGCTCTAAAATTATTCAAATCCGTCTGGTCACACAGCCATCACCTTTTGTTTTATATGTGTGGGGGAGTTGCGGTGGGTAAGACGCTGGTTTGCTTGACTGGAGCTCGGAAGTTCATCCTAGATTTTCCGGTGTGGTTTCCCCTTGTTTGTGATGCAGGACTGTGGGGCTGACAAGGACAGTTGTCTTGATGTTCGGATGGTACATAAAACCAAGGTCCTGGATACACATTTGCGTGCACGTAAAAGATCCCAGAAAAAGTAAGACGTTAAACATTTCATTTCTTTTGTGTGTGTGAGGAAGAGAGAGATCAATGGGGTTTAACGTCCACTCAACACAAACTTGGTCATTTTGGGACTAACAAATTTGATCTAGTGCTACTACAGTTATCTCCTATTTAAGTTGTTTTTGAGTTTTTGTTCCATGTATCATTTTAGAGGCACAATCCTGGGGTAATGGAAAAGTGTGAACTTGCAGTTCCTGTGTCACAACATTTTTCTGTTGCATGGATTGACGTTTACGAGTCATCTAAAGCAGCATTTTAAAATTAAAATATACAAAACAGTCAGTTGAATCAAAACGATTAGAATGAATGAAAAGGAGCTTTTTAAAATTTTAATGTTTATCTTGCAGTTTTATAAGTTGATTTGGGACAAAGATTTAATTTTTGTGTATTTAATTTTGATTCAGCTATGACGGGCGGATGCGGTCACAATGGGCCATTTATATGACTTACTAATTCCATTTATAAAGCTTTATAATTAATTACTTACTTAGGCACGTGCGAACGCTGAAACCCCTCGAAGCGTGTGACTGAATTGAATATTATTTTCATAGCTTGATAAATGATTTATAAAGTCTTGTAAATAATATGGCTGTATATAAATCTATTTTCTAAGTCTTATAAATGAATTATCTAACGAACTAAATATTCGCGAAAGTTCGTACATCTGCCCGGAAATTCCCGAGGATGCTTCGGCCAGCCAATCACAGGTCGTCTTACTGAATGGCAAGCCCCTCCCACTCCCGTCCGCGGTTTTCAAGTTGTATGCGTCGCTGTCATACATCATTTTGTGAAAAGAACTACCCCGGTCGGTGGGTGGAGGGGGAGCGGTGACCTTAGCAAAGTAAATTGACGCTAGGATATCTAAAACATGCATAAAACTTATTCTCGTCATTTTATGTTTACAATAGCCGTCATGAAAGGTAAAACACCGCTATATGTAACGAGGGATTTATTGGCCAATTGGCCGACTCAACCAAGGAGTACGGAGATTGCCGATTATTTTCTAAGTTATATAAATGGATTTATAAGACTCGATAAATAATTACGTAGTTTCATAATTATTTATCAAACTATAATTATTTATCAAACTATGAAAATAATATTCAATTCAGTCACCCATTTCGATGGGTTTCAGCGTCCACACGTGCCTAAGTAAGAAATTAATTATAAAGCTTTATAAACGGAATTAGTAAGTCATATAAATGGAATTAGTAAGTCATATAAATGGCCCATTGTGACCACATCCGCCCGTCATATACAGAGGCAATGATTTATAGCACAGAGAAAACAATTATTAAAATAAGTATCTTTATTTTTTTTCCTAGTAAGTTAATCGTTTCAAATTGCCAAAAAATAGTTGAAACTACAGACACAAATTTTGTAATTGATATAACTGTCTTCCATATAAGTGTTCAATTAAAATACTTTGCGTTTGAACAGGGTTGGTAACCCTGTAGTACAGATTGCAAATGTTGTAATTATGTCCCATTGCTTGTACATCTTGTGACAAGATTTGGATTATCAAGGTTTCCTCCCATTGCCATGCTTAAGTCACATTTTTATATTTTGCTGGGAATAGGTTGACTAACAAACTGGTAGAAGCTAAAGAGTTGTAGGATAAGAGTTATGCACATTTAATCATTTTCTTGAATCTTAAAAATTTAGGTATGTTAGACCGACGGGAAGGCCTTAAGGTTGGAGCTCAGGACTGTTTTAGTTTCATGTTTATTGTGAAGATTTGGATTATTTTATATTAGATTACAGAGATGTGGATATGTGGTATAATAATAGTTTGAAGAAATGATGTCAAAGTAAATAAAAAAATTCAGTCATGCGATGCTCTAATACATAGTACTGTTATGTTGTTTTAAAATAGAATTAAATAAAGGCACATAATTTAACTGTTATTAAAGTTGCAAAAGCATTGAAATAAAGCAATAAATATTATAGCAAAAAAACAGAAATATTTATTTTGTAGAGGCTACAAGTAAAATAAACACAACCAGGTAAGATATACAATGTAATTTCATTCTCATTTGTTCTTAGAACCCCTCTTGTAGATGCTTTGATTCAGTATTAAAGTAAATGATATTGTGCAAAAAACCCAAAGGCAGTTTAACACAGATATTGATAAAGTTTAGATGTCACAAAATTACCTTCTTCAGTAAATGATATCTTATTTTATTGCTGTGTCGTCTCCGATTTATTATGTTGGCATCCATGATTACCATGAATAGGTTTTTGTCACAAGAGCTTAATATACCATTAAATAAGTAACACACGTACAGTACATCATCTGTTACCACCAATCCTTTTTTTTTTTGTTGGGAACAGTAAAAAAGATTCTGTAATGGAAAGCCTTCGGCGGTTAGCAGTAGAAAGACAGCAAGTATGTCTTGCCATGAAAAAATATGCTGGTAGGTTGATAATGAAACTTACAAAGGGACCTTTAGTCTACCCACATTGTACTATAGATTGTAATTTCATTTGTACTTGAATACAATTATAAGGGGTTTATAAGATTCACATAAAGTAAGTAAATGTAAAACATTTCGATTCTGAAATCGTATAAATGTACACAGGTTCATGTGGGGGGGGGGGCGTGTTTTATTTTCTTCAAATAAATGACATATACAACGTATTTGTTTTTTGTCTATATATGTGTAGTTTTAATAAAAAAAATATTTTCTTTTTTCAGATGCCCAAAATATATGGAAAAGGCTCTGTAACAGTCTTTCAAAGAATACCAATTCGTTAAAAAGTAAATGAATTCCAGATAAAATGTTACATATGAGTGAAAAGTGCGGCCATTGCTCTTTTCAATTATGTAAATAATTTTCTGGCACATTCATATTTACTTAGCTTAAAAAACGATCGAAATCGGGTGGTACTAAATACTACTATGATTATGGAGGGGGTAGGGGTATTTAGTGTCAAAATACGCGTCTTAATACCAAATTCCAAATATTGCCTTTTTCAAATATGCAAATAATTGTCTGGCAAATTCACGTTTACTTAGCTTACGACACGATCAAAGTTTGAAGGTTCTAAACTCTATTACCGTGATATTCAAGGTTAAAATACGTGTCTTAATACCAAATTCCAGATATGATGTTACATATCAGTGAAAAGTACAATCATTGCCCTTTATAAATATGGTAAAAATTTTATGGCACATTCATATTTACTTAGCTTACAGAACGATCGAAATTGGGTGGTACTCAACTTCTTATTTTTCTTGCAAAATGATTATTCACAAAATGGAAATACAAAAGCATAAATTAACCTAAGGATATATTCATATATACATTAGTATACAATATTATGAAATAGTTAAACTCGATTGGAATGTGCATCACATTGAAATAAACATTTTTTTTTTATTCTTATTCAAAAGTCAATAACTCATTATTTTCTGAGTTTAGCAAAAAAGGGTGTGGCTTATTGATCAAATAAGAATCTGTTAAATAGAAACTTAACGATTATTATGTTCATCTTTTAAGGCTAACATTCTTCTTTTGTATATAGGTACTCTTACTGTTCGTAAAATTAGTATTACATAATTCTATTGAAAAGAGTTAGCATCACTGTAGAAGACCAAATAAAAAAAGCAATGCCTAAATCATTAATACTTATATATATATTTTTTTAACTATATTTTATTCACATGATAACGAAACAAGCCAAAGGCTCATATAAATTGGCTTACTGATATAAACATATATTATAATTATCAATATACATGTTTGGAACAATATAATGAAGTCTTAGCTAGCATCAGGACCACGAGGTGTTGATACTCTGAGTTTAGGTTAGTTACCTCAAAATCATATGAAAAGTATACAGACGTTGTTGAGAGGGCGGTCCAATGTACAGAGGACTTAGGAAAGACTGCGCAACATCCATAATGAAATTATTCGACAGGGTGCAGTTATTTAGGCGGATAATTATTAAATTTCAAAGCTCTTGGACGATTTAATAAGGCACATATTATATTTTCATTAGTTGATTTGTCTGAATTCGAGCCACCAAAGAGTAAAATACGAATATCCTGTTTATCGGGCGGGTGAGTTTTTATGGTTGTTTGTCGTCCATTAAAATAATTGTCCCCCGCCTTTCGAAGAAAGTTGGGGGACTATTAAAATGGGTTCGTCCGTCCGTCTGTCTGTCTGTCTGTCTGTCTGTCCGTCTGTCCGTCACACTTTTTGGGACACAATAACTCTCTTCCTAATTGAGCTAGAATGTTCAAACTTGGTGTATGTGTTTATTAGGTCAATGCCTTGATGGAGTTCAAAGATGAGCATTTTCCGCTTAGGGTAAGCAGAGGTAAGCAATTTGATTGGTTGATGCTTTGGGACACGATAACTTTAGTTCTAATTAAGTGAGAGTGATGAAACTTAGTGTATAGTTTCATTACAGTAATACCTTGACTAAGTTCGATAATGAGCATTTTCCGCTCAGGGTAAGCAGAGCAATTTGATTGGTCCAGACTTTGGAACACAATAACTCTCCTTCTAATTGAGTTAAAATGTTCAAACTTGGTGTATATGCTTATTAGGTCAATGCCTTGATGGAGTTCGGAGATGAGCATTTTGCGCTTAGGGTAAGCAGAGCGATACGCAATTTGATTGGTCGAGACTTTGGAACACAATAACTCTTCTTCTAATTCAGTAAAAATGTTCATATTGGTGTATATGCTTATAAGGTCAATGCCTTGATGGAGTTCGAAGATGAGCATTTTCCACTTAGGGTAGGCAGAGATGAGCAATTTGATTGGTTGATGCTTTGGGACACGATAACTTTAGTTCTAATTAAGTGAGAGTGATGAAACTTGGTGTATAGTTTCATTACAGTAATACCTTGACTAAGTTCGATAATGAGCATTTTCTGCTCAAGGTAAGCAGAGCGATACGCAATTTGATTGGTCGAGAGTAGTCGAGACTTTGGAACACAATAACTCTCCTTCTAATTGAGTTAAAATGTTCAAACTTGGTGTATATGCTTATTAGGTCAATGCCTTGATGGAGTTCGAAGATGAGCATTTTCAGCTTTGGGTAAGCAGAGATAAGCATTTTGATTGGTTGATACTTTGGGACAAGATAACTTAGGTTCATCTTGATTGATGATTTTTATGCCAATACAATGACTGCATTCTCATTTAGTAATCGATTCGACAGTAACAGTGTATAGAAACGATTGACTTGGACACGAGGGCCCTTTCCCTTGGCCAGAGGGGCCAAGTCAATCTACGGTACATTTTCATATTTTCGTTGGTTTTAGCATTTTTCGTTATAAAAACACTTTGGGATGACACTTCGTGTACAGTTTCATTGCTCGATATGTTTGAAAAAAATAAATGTGCGATTAATTAATATGTGTCATCTATTTATTTTGGGATTTCGGCGGGGGACATCAGCCTCACTGTTGGCTTGTTTGGACAGTGTAGAAGGAAGTGGTAACTATCTTCAATGTTATGGCCGCATATGCATGATGGATTATTTGATACATGCATAAGAATTTATGAACATTAAGATTACTTTTAGAACATTGCAGTTTACAGTGAATAACTTGTTCTTTCCTGCTACCATAGTAGAAATGGGATGTACTTTCGGGTCTGAGAATGCCAAGTTATATATAAAGCTTTGAACTGTCGATGAGGGCTTAATAAGATCGGATAAGTTATTCCAATATCTGATCACGGAGGGCAAGAACGAATTACTGTTACATAGTATAGTACGATACTGATTTTCATTTCTAACATGATACGGATTAATATTGCGGGTTTTAGGGGGTACAAGTATGCTTAAGTATTGGGGAACGAGCTTAATGATCATTTTATAAAACACAATAAATTTGTGTCTCTATCGCCTAGTTTTTAATTAGGTGAAGCCTGATTCTGCGTGTAATTTGTCACATGATCTTCCGCGAGTTAACCCAGTTATGGTTCTTAAGGCGTCCAAGTGAAGATTTTAGAGTTTTTTTTACTTTCCAGGGATTTACGAGAAAGATTGTATTTCAAGTTTCTGAAGCAATCGATTATTTTACTTACTTTCTTGATAATGAAATCGATGTGTACGGACCAATGACTTGAGCTTTGAAACAAAAACGACCAAGGTGTTTATGATTTTGGCCCTTCGCGCACCGTTACACCTCCAAAGAGTAAATTGAACATTGTGGGCTGGAATTTTCTGGAGAAGGTTACGCTGACACTTTTATTTGGGTTTAACAAGACATTCCAATTGTGGGACCACCCTTTAATATTCCCCAAGTCATTATTAAGAATTTGCTGACATGAATTTATATCTTAAATTATCATGTACATTGACGTATCATCCGCGAATAAGCGAATGTTAGAGGCAATATCTTTAACAACATTGTTTAGATACACGAGGAACAGCAAGGGGCCCAGGATTGATCCTTGGGGCACGCCAGATTTCATTATTAGCTCTTCCGACCTAGCATCTTTAAGTATAACCGAATGTTTTCTGTTGGTTAGATAACTAAAGTTATCGTGCCCCAAAGCATGAACCAATCAAATTGATCATAATATGTGCTTGCTCTTAAGTAGAAAATACCCATCCAAGGTATTAACCTACACCAAGTTTGAACACTAGCTCAGTGAGAAAGGGGTGGGGATGGATGGCCAAATGATTAGCACACGCGCACTGTATCTTAGGTCTGTCATTGAATCAACTGGCGGGGTTTCGATTCACCGGTTGTAGTGACAAGCCTGTCCAACCCCGTGGATTTTCGCCGTGTCCTCCGGTTTCCTCCCACTGCTAAAGATCCCTATCTTTACGCGCAAGCGAATTATTGAAATAAAATTGAACCATGTTAGTCCCGAGTGGACGTTAAACCCCATTTCTCTCTCTCTATTAGAAAGGGTGTTAATGTGTCCTACAAAATGTGACAGTCGGACAGACAGAACGGACGAACTCATTTTAAAAGTCCATTACTTTCTTCAAAAGACGGGAGACAAAAATAAATGTGCGATCAATTACTATGTGCCATCTATTTCCTTTATTCTTTAGGGGGGGGGGGGATTTCGGTGGGGGACCTCAGCCTCACTGTTGGCTTGTTAGAACTATGTTATCATGTCCCAAAGCATCAACCAATCCAATTGCTGACCTAAAGCTTACCGTGGGCAGAAAATGCTCATCTTCGAACTCCATCCAGGCATTGATCTAATAAACGCTACTCCAAGCTCGAACATTCTAGCTCTATTAGTAAAAGAGTTATTGTGTCCCAAAAAGTGTGACGGGCAGTAACAGAAATTCGATGTACTGAAATGTTTTCTAAATCATTAAGAGTGGAATACAACCACCACCCCATCCCGGAAGAAACTCGACCACTCGAAAAACAATCTCCGAACTAGATTTAAAATTTTCATCGTTTAACTGTAACGGTCAGCCAAAACTTAAGCTCGATGTTCTGACCTACAGCGCCATAAGTACCTCAGACATGTGGCTTACAGCCCAGCATGCCTCTGTGGTCAAATGTTTGAACATCCTGATCACTACCTCTTGCAATGCTCTTTACATTCAATGCTCTTTACATTCAAGTCCACAAGTTCATTGATATGTCAAAACAGATTTTAATCTTGCTTATTAGCAGTTTTAATTTCAATATTAATTTTAAATTAACGTAATATATATTCTACATTTCAAACCATCTATATTTTTTTTACATATATTTACATGTATGTGTGTGTTTATCCTTATAACTTTGTATATATTCACCCATTTTGTTCCCTTGTTTAAATATTATGTATGTATATATTATTATATACTGGGATGGGTTTTAATAGCTACGCTTGTTCCGTAATCCCATTTAGACATTCTGAATAAAACCTGTTCAAAATAAAAATGTCAAATAACTAGTAAGCGGTCATAAATTTCATATTTTCCGACAACAATTCAAATTGCACACAGTTACTTCAACTCCCTTAATATTATTGTTGATGATGAAATTGGTGACTTATTAACCCCGTAGGAAGATCTCTATAAATGAATTTCTGAGATATGACAGGACAATTTCTTACGAAGTTCAAGTATCTATCTAGAAATGCGGTCACTTTACTCAGATAACAATTTAAATTCAGTATCTAATATAACAATTTAAATACGGTAATATCCTGTTTCTAAATGACTTGTCAAATTTCAAGTAATTAAATTATTGTAATGAATATATTAGAAAGACTGATTCGGAATAAAAACGCAATATAACAGACAAATTAACTAGAGGGAATGCAGCCGTGTCAATGCAATAATTAAATATTTAATTCAATCTTAGTCATAAAATAAAACAAATCGAGGTGGGTCGAAAATTAAAGCACCCAGAGACCAATCCTCATTTCGCATAATTTAATCACAAAAAACTTGGGTTTTGTTTACACTAATTTACATAAAACTCTATGTTAAATATCATATCGGCAAATGTTCATGGATAGAAATTGGTGTTACGTATGCCCGTGGCGGGATTAATAAATAATTATGATTAACTATCGTTATGATTGACCGATTTTAAGAATATCTAGAACATATTGATTTTGATTAGGAGAGAGATAAATGGGGTTTAAAGTCCACTGGACACAAACTAGGTTATTCCGTGACTAAGGTTAAAGTTTTAGTTCAATTATCCGCTTGCGCATAGGGGTCTTTAAAAGTGGGACCGGAGACCCCGAGAAAACTTACGGGATTGGATAGGCGACTTTACTCCTTGTCTTGTACAACCGGGGATTCGAAACCACGCCAGTTGACTCAATGACAGGCCTTATGATACAGCGCGCATGCTAACCATTCAGCCATCCAATCCCCCGTTTTTGATAGGAGTACTCTTTCCTCAGAATGATTGCCCTTTAGTATGAAATACTGAGCTTTCGTAATGCCATCATTAATACTATTAATATATGTAGGGTATTGCTCATTAAAGAGAGAATTTCATATTTTCTAAGAAAGTCAAAACATAATTATTTCTATTTCTTTTTCTAAATGGGATGTCAACTCACATACGCATTTTTTACTACACATATAAATTACCCCCCCCCCATTGATTGTTTTTCTTTTCCCCCCATGCAATAGCTATCCTCAAACGTTTGAAATTGAAAATGATACTTTTGCTAATTTCTCTACTGGCAATAGTAAATGATAGGATTATTCTTTAATGGGGTAGGGCTGTTTATCGATACCATCTATTTTAAGGCTTTATTTTAAAGATGTAACTTTAAAATATGAAACTGTAGCTTTAATAAAATAAATTATGGAGTACATGATTCATCGATGATGTATATCCGTGATGTATATTTCTGTATCCTATTGTAAGGGAAATTGTGGGGTGTATAAATATAGCCAGTTATTTATTTAATACAATTTCGGTGTATTATTTTATAATACAATTGAATAAATGAAATGGGGTTTAACGTCGTACTGCTCTGCTCCTAAACTGGGCTGATGACGACGGGCATATACGGAACACAGTGGCTACTCTTATAACGAATTCCAAATGACAAGGGATATTTTACATGCACGCAAATTTGTACACGGAGCCTCGGCCAGTTTTTTGTCCCATCCGAATGACAAGACAGTTGCCTTATTACCTAATACGGCATGGGTGCAACGGACGAGAGATGGACTTGAAATAAAGAACGGCTGTTTAGTTTTCTAATAGGGACCCTCGCAACCATGGCTCATTCCCATGTTAAAATCAAGCCCTTTTGTTTATTATTGAATAGTTACTTGCAATTATAACGTTAGAAAAGAGTACTTACAGTAAAATTATTTAAGGGATGGGCGCTAAAGCTCCTCCACCTGGTTGAGTATGGTATTGACAAATAAATAAAGTCGGTACGAGATCCCCTCCGCACCCCTAGATTATTCATTTAAAGTTCCAATTTCACTTTTTCTAAGAAAGTCAAAATATAATTATTTCTATGTTTTTTGCTCAAAAGGTTGTCAACTCAATCATGGACAAAATTTTTGGGGGGTTAGAAAGGGCGACACTGGTTGATTGAGGAAATAGTTACTCAATTACCTCCCTTGTTTTCCCATCCTTCTCCATGGACGGCCATCTTCAAACGTTTGAATTTGAAGTTGAAAATGATATTTTTGCCAATTTCTCAACTGGCAATAGTGAATTATAGGATTAATAGGATTATTCTTTAACAAGGTAGGACTGTTTATAGGTTCAATCTATTTTGGGGCTTTATTTTAATAAATTTTAAAAATATAACTTTAAAAAATGCTATTGGAACTTTAATGGTTATATCATCGCTGAAAGTTGGGGAGCAAATCGGGTTACAATTCAGTATATTTCGCCGGCTAGCGATGACGTCGAGAGTTGATTATGGTCTGGATAAGCTATTAATGTATAATGTTGAGTGGACGTTCAATCCCACTTCTCTCTCCCTCTGGTAAGATGTATGTTAATATTATACAGGCAAATAGATAATGGAAAAATATAGTTCAGCTTTAGAGAGGGGATATAAGCAGGGATAATAAAACCACCAGACCATACAATCTGTTGTTAGAAGTTTAGTAGAAATGGGAAAACGTGTTTAGCAGTTACAAAATCCCTAAATGTAGGCTATTGACCTCGATTTTACAATTGTAACTATGGTCAAAGGAAAAGATATTTAAGATAGGTAAAGTAAGTGACGAATGTTGCCTTGTCTGTAAATCAATGCACAAAGGATATTCAACATTTATTCATTAGACGCCAACATTTGACAGATTTTAATTTTTTGATTAACGATATATTAAAAATGAATATTATAAACCACACCCGGATATAGCAACACCCGGTCTTGAATGTGTCTGGGTAGAAATAGAAGATTATAATAAGAAACTTTTTTAATTGGGTCCTTCTATAGAAAACCAAATTCGCATTGGAGCCTAATTGAATAGAATATTAATTTGGGGAAGGATGAAAACAAAAATTCTATACTTGGGTACTTTAATTTTAATCTCCTAAACATCAACTCGGGTAAAATTCATG
Organism: Patella caerulea; assembly: GCA_036850965.1. Taxonomy (NCBI): domain Eukaryota; kingdom Metazoa; phylum Mollusca; class Gastropoda; family Patellidae; genus Patella; species Patella caerulea. The sequence goes on from JAZGQO010000021.1 coordinate 19,727,394, forward strand.
ATATCTTAAATCGATTTAACTAAAACAGTTGGTAGCAGAACCGACCCGAATTACCAACTCATCATCCACGCTCTTGGATCTGGTCGTGGTGAACTGTCCGGATTTTATCCATATTACGAAAGTTCTCGCCGCTAACTTATGCGACCACTGTCCGGTTTGATGGAAGTAGGTAGGTTGTCGGAAACCAAAACCGCGTTCATACTTAAGTACTATTTGGTATTATCAGTTGACGGACACATATGGGCTAAATAACTTTTATGACAGTAACATTTGGCATCAACTCTTTGAACAAAATCCAAACCCAAATGATTTGACGCAGGGAAATAACGGCAAAAATCTTGTTCGGTATTAAAATGTTTGCTCCACATAAGGACGTAAGAATACGACACCAAGATACACCATGGATGAATGGACATCTTTGCCGAATCATGCGCAAACGAAATCGTTATCACTCGAAAGCAAAATCCGAAAACTCTCAAGAAAGTTGGCAGTTGTTTAGACAATATAGAAATTATGTAATCTCTGAAATACGAAAAAACAAAGGGGCATATAATGATAATATAGATGGAAAAATAAAGCGAAATTGGTGGTCTCTTGTAAAACGAAACGCTATCAACAGCGGTAACGGCTCGCACGCGATGCCACCGTTACTGGTCGGCGGAGAATTGTTCTACATACAAAAAGAAAAAGCGGACGCACTTAATGAATTTTTGACTGAACAATCTAAACTTGGGGTTCATACAAAACCAATGGCGAAAAGCCACGAGGTTGGACAAGTGAAAGTGATGAAACTCGGTGTCCAGTTTCAATACATCAATACGTTGACTAAGGTCGATAATAAGCTATTTGATTGGTCGAGACTTTCGGACACAATAACTCTCATGCTTTGATTGAGTTCGAAGATGGGAATTTTCTGCTTAGGGTAAGCAGAGATAAGCAATTTGGTTGGTCGATGCTTTGGGATACAATACCATTAGTTATAATTAAGTGAGCGATGAAGCTCCGAATTTAAATTCATTATATTATTACCGAGATAATTACCTAAGCAGAAAATGTGCACCTTCGAACTCCATCATGGCATTGACCTAATAAACACCTCCGCCAAGTTTTAACAGTCTACCTCAATTAGAAAGAGAGTTATTGTGCCCCCAAAAGTATGACGGACGAACAGACAGATAGACCGATTTAAATAGTCCCCGGGGACAATAAAAGGAATGATCTTGACTAAATTCCACGATTCGCATTTTACGCTAAGGCATAAGCAATTTGATTGGTCAAGACTTCGGAACATAACAATTTTGCCTTTGTGGTACTTATGTTCATTAGGCGAATGTCTTGACAATTCAGTAATTAATATTTCCAATTAAAGATAAAGATAAGCAGAATTAGGCAGTTTCATTGGTCGATGCATTGGGACAAGATAACTTTGACTTTAACTGTTGGAGAGTGATGAAAACTTCTTACTACCAGGTGCTTCAGTACCTGAGTTTGATAGTGAACATTTTATGCTTAGACTAAGCATAGATAATCAGTTTAAATTTCTCGATACTTTTGAAAAAGATAAACGTGCAATTAATCAATATGTGTCATCAGTTTGATTTTTTTTCTTTATTTCGACCCACGTGTGACGCATAATTTCTCCTGCTACAGATTTTATTTGCCTTGTGATCGTCTAGTATTGTCTCTGGTTTTATTTGCCATCCTGTTTTCTGTCTAGTACTCACGCCGTGGGTGTATTTGCCTCTCAGCAGCTAAGATATTTGTCTACCAGGAACAACAATGCAACAGTTCGTTTTAAAATTTTATATAAAGCACTGGGTCCGGTTTCACGAAATTTTAACTAAAGATAAAATCCCAATTTTAGCAGATACTTCAATTTTGATTGGCTAAGAAATAAAATCAATCAAATATTGTCCAATCAAATAACTGAAATTCAGATCTTATCTTAGTTAAAATTATGTGAAATAGGCCACTGGGCATTTAGGTTAAGAGCCTAAGCAACTCGAAACCAGAAACATCTTTGAAGAAATTTCTCTGGTGAATCGGGGTAGCCATTTTCCCGGAAGGTGACATGTAATTCCAACGCGCGAAATTTTTCGTTTATTTGCGTCGTGCGCTCCTGGTTTTACGTGCCTGGATAACCGAATCACTTAAAAATATAACCACGCGTATAAAAATAGATCTTTACAAAAACTTGAATTTGTTCGTTTAGGATCCAATTTTTTAAATCAGTGAGTTGACTTTGACTCAAGGATCATTTTACAACAAACGAAACACGATCCGACCTCTAGTTTTCGAGAAATCGACCCAAAAGGATTGACCAATCAGAGGTCACAATGAGCGGGGCTCCCGTTTGGAAAAAAAATGGACGGTCTAATGCGCCAGAGGCCTTCGGCTCCGTGGCTGCCTCTGGGAACGAGATTGGAGCCTATGTAAAATAACAGTCTATCTCAAGCCTCGCCATTGTGACTAGACTTTTGAAAACCACTATCATCAAAAAGTCGTCTAATGTCAATTAAGTTGGACAGATATCTTATTAACTACGAGGAATAGTCCGTATGCCTCGTGGCGTCGAGAACCACCCTTATATATGCATAAATTACCTACTAACATTAGAACGTCGCCGCCAACCTGATCGTGCATTGAATATTCGCTTGGCCGCTACAATCACTGATAAGCATGACATCGACGAGGCTTAATGAGTACGACATATTTACTTTTTTACTCCGACAAATTAAATTCTCAAATATTTTTTTGAGGTAAGAGAAAAATAAATAAAGACGTTTGAAGTATTTGTAGTTAAAAAATATTTCTTATCTAGTGTAAATGGGTATTAAAATGAGTAAAATGCACCATTTTGCCCGAAGCAGTTAGGTGTTAAGTAAACATTGCACCAGCCGTTGAGCCAATGACTGGCGACGTGTGCAGTCAACGCACGTGTTGTGGACAGTCATCTGTTACAGAGATAATTCGTAATTAATTCTCTGTGAAACAGATTGCGTCGCCGCATGCAATCGCTGCACTTCAAAGTCCTGCAAAAATTCACTTTAGTCAAACAAGAGTTATCTCGCTTCAACAATTATTGAGAGATTATCAATGTTTTCCTTTTGACCCACCCTAAAAATACTAAAGATAGGCTGGCACTGCCAGGCAGGATACGCCCACATTTTCGAGAGGTGGATAGAGAACAAGCAATACCGAAAGTGATTTTTCCTACATCATTAAGTCCTGCATTTCAACTGTATTGGGGGCAGCCATTTTGTTGGTCAGTTCCAGTCTGATATTCGTGAAATTCGAAGCCGACAATGATTATGGTGTGACGGTACACAACCTAGAAATGTGACTTTTCGGCAAAATCGGATGAGAATTGTGACCTGTAGAGGGTCCACAACCATGATATACCATATCTTTACACTATTCGCGTACAAACGGCGACCATTTCGTCCGGCAATTTTGGTACAATTTTCACGAAATTCGAAAAATTCAGGAAGTTACGATCCGATATGCGCAAATACCGAAAGGAACCAAGATCTTTGGGTTATAACCATGCATTTTAAGTTTTATCAAAATCAAATTAAAATTTTGACCTATACAGGCTCCACAACCATGATATACCATTTTTTAGCAGTATTCGCGTACAAACGGCTGCCATTTTGTCTGTCAATTTTGGTCCGGTTTTCCCAAAATTTGAACTCAAACCTTCCTTAAGCTGAAACGGTGATAAAATCAAACGTTTTTTAAATCGGAAAATAATTGTGACTTCCACAGGGACAACAAGCTAAAAAGGGTGATTTTTCGCACAATCAGGGGCCATAATTCAGGAAGTTACGAATCAATGAGCGCAAATATCGAAAGGAACCAAGATCTTTGGGTTATAAACATGCATGTCCAGTTTCATCAAAATCGGTTCAAAATTGTGACCTATATAGGGTCCACATCCTTGATATAACATATTTTCACACTATTCGCGTACAAACGGCGGCCATTTTGTCCGCCAATTTTGGTTCGATTTTCACGAAATTCGAAATCAGCCTTCACTACCATGTAACGGTGACATAATCAAACGTTTTTTTTAAATCGGATAATAATTTTTGTCAATTTTGGTCCGATTTTCACGAAATTTGAACTCAACCTTCATTACCATGTAACGGTGATAGAATCAAACGCCTTTTTCAAATCGGATAATAATTTTGACCTCCAGAGGGACCACAAGCTAAAAAAGGCGATTTTTCGGATAATCAGGGGCCATAATTCAGGAAGTTACGATCCGATGGGCGCAAATATCGACAGGAACCAAGACTTTGGGGTTATAGACATGCATGTCAAGTTTCATCACAATCGGTTCAACATTGTGACCTCTATAGGGTCTACAAGCTAAAAACATGACATTTCGTACAATCAAGGGCCATAATCCCTGAAGTTCCGATCCGATACATGCCAATATCGAAAGGAACCGAGATCTTATGGGGATAAACCTGTATTTCAAGTTTCGTCAAAGTCGGATAGGAATTGTGACCTGTAGAGAGTCCACAAACAAATTACAGACGGACAGGGGCGACGACATAATACGTCCACATGAAAATGTGGGCGTATAAAAAGTGATACCCCGTCGGTCACATGAACCTGATATAGACGCCGTGAAGGAAAAGGGAAAAACGGATAAATTTTACCATAGTTCCAACAACATCTGTGAGTGAGCTAAATATCCACATGAACCACAACACAGACGCCCAAACTTGAATTTTATTTATTAGGAAAAACTAGACGCCTCGAGAAAATAAACACTCCACATGCTTCGACATTTTCCCATAACATGGCGTGCTTAAAACTTAGAGCTACATGCTCACATAAAAATTCGTCTTCGGCAAGACATTGTACATATTCTTACCCTTTTTAAGCCCTATTTTCTTGCCCTTGTATCTTTCATGCAATTCTTTTATTTCAAGCCCCCTGATGATTGTTTGACTGAGCAATGTCCTGAATGTGGTGAAGAAATACTTATAATAAAGCTACGAAAACATTCAAACAGTGGGGTACATATGGTTCTAATCCAGCTTTAAATTGCGTTACATATCTCAGTGAGTAAGGCACCGAATCGCTAACCAGGTCTCGGGTTCGCTCCCGGTATTGGCCGAGAAAGTTTCTCGGGATTTCAAAGTCACCAGTAACATCTTATAGATTATTCTTAATGGAACCAGGCGTCACTATTTTCTTTCTAAGAAGCATAGGTAATAAGCCTTGCAGCATAATTTTGTATTGCGCCTGGCCCATTTACCATTAATAAAACACTTAGGTTATCATATCGTTGGGTGAGAGCAACAACCTCGTAAATGACATTTTTTGATTATAGACTCAAATCTTTCCGGTAAATCCAATTGTTTTCAATATTTATCAGATTTTACGGATTGACAAATGATATTAAAGGTGAATTAAATATTTTATTGTTAATTTGCTCTTACACACAGTTTGCCCCCAAAATCACCATCCTTTGCTCTCTAAGTGAAATCTAATATTCATGGTATGAGTTTAGCGCAAAATCATTGTAAGTGATTTTTACTGCTTATTCAATAGCACTGAAGTAACGATCTTCAACACCTAGTGACCAGCTGGCTTCCTCGGTTTAGTTTCATGTGGGTGGTTGTATTGCCGCAAATATAGACTTGTGAAGATAATACATATTAGCTCTTTTATATAAAAGTTATAGTCTACAAGGTCTTAAATACAAGTATTAACATTTAAGTCCAGATGATTAAGAATTATTGTTAAACTCATCTCTTATACACCCAGAGAGCTCTCTTTAATTTCGAATTCATTAAAATATTTAAACTGTAATATACTGATAAGTGTGGTCTAAATCAACAATTTAATCATTGTTTGTAAGCTACCTAATACAGTCGACACCTTGCAAAATGTATACTAAAAACAGTTATTCTTCAGAAAGACTTCTGAAGAAATGTCGACAGATACTGTGCGAGTTTTAAGAAATCGGGTTTCCATTGCTTCTCAATGACTTGAGTTTTAGGAAGGCTTTATTAACTTTTGCTGACGTTAACATTTGCCGTTTTTTATATGGTTTTAAAGTTTTATCACCACCTATTTCATCAGCAAAATATATAAGAATATCATCATCACCAGAGATTTTATGTCAAATATGATGTACATTTATTATTCCGCTGAAAGCAGCATTCCTAAAATCAATTAGGCGATTTCAGTTACAAATTATTTTTTTTATTTGCTTTGGTCATATGAAACTGATAGCTTCAAGGCAGGTAGACCTCTCAACTTTTAAATTGGCGTTCACTGCAAGAATGCATGCCGTAACATTCATTTGACTGTGGTCGGTTTCAAAGAATTGTTGCTCCAACGATCGAATCGTTTTTGCTTTCAAAGGAAATAGTGCTGTACACATAATTCTGTTGCAATTCTGGCCTCCATAGGAATCACTATATAAATTAATATGTTTATGACCTTCATCTTTAAGGCTTAGCCAATTCGATAGGGCTATTTCGTTTGTGCCACGTTTTGCCTCCCCTTCGTGTCATGTGTAGCAGTGACCCTTTAAAGATTGGAGCTCGAGAACTGTTAGTTTTCTCAGGTTATAGGCCGCCCCTATGCTTAATTTTGGGACAACCATGACCTGCTGCAAAACAAATACTGCTGTCATCATGCTTAACTTTATCTGCGTTTTACCTTTCTTCGAAAATGTGCTGGCGTTTCAATTTCGTCTTGATCAGTAACACCACCAGCAGTATTTATCCCTTTCTGTGCCTCACGTTACATTTCATGGTAGTATTTACACGTGCGTCTTGTTGTGAAACCCCGAGCGTGAAACAGCCACGTGTTTGTTTAGACCACATCGTCAAAACAACTTGTCTATGGCGTAGAGGACTGCGATGATATTAAATGTAGTGTAAAGGAAATTCGAAACGTGGGTCATTGATGGTCAAGGTATACATCGGCGCATGGTTCGTCCGTTGAAATTTAATTGTAATGAAATTTATAACTTTCTGGGCGTTTTTTTATATCCTGCTTATTTTCAAGGCTTGCCAAGTGTCTAGCAAGAGAATCACAATTAGTTAAAATAATTATTCAATATTCGCATTTATATGTTTTGCATAATAAATCAAACCAAATTATGGAAAAGATGCCAATAGATATGTGTAATAATTGTTTTTCGCAATATGTTGTTATATTGATTTTATGTCATTGCATATATTTTTGCACTGCCATGTAGTTCCTACCGGTTTGTTTTGTTACTATGATTTTGATTAGTTGTCTCATGTACCTTGGCCTATTGCAGTATGAAACAAGTAGTTATCATTGCGATCTGGGTCGGACTAAACGTCCTCTTCTTATTGCTTGATAAGTTTCTTAAACGGTGTGAAAGTATCAGAAATGAACAGTACTCTTTTTAAAAAGTGTCCTGTTCATTTCTGATACACGGCTACTTTTACGCATGTATTGGAAATGAACAGGACAGTTTCATCAAAGGTTGCCATTGGCAACGAGTAGAAGTGGGATGTAACTAAAGAAATTGCAACGTATAAAATTAAAGATTCTGTGAAAGAATTAATATCAATATACTTACCCAAATAAGTAAAAATTGACTATAAAGCATAAAATAGAGTTAACTCCCCGATATTAAGTTATTTAACATTAAAAACTAAATTATTACTGGCACATAAAAATATGATAAAGGCAGTTTAAAGCAAGTAAAATGACTTGTTTTCCTTACAAATAAATATCATACGACGTCGTGCCTATTCAACTCAGTGTAAATGTGATAGGATAGGGATTAAAGCAATCTGATTTAAATACGGTTCTTTATTTCGTTTTTTGTACTTTCGATGGTCTGCATTACATGGAGATCCCTTAAGACGTCAAACATTTGATTAACCAATCAGCATTGATGTTACTAGTGGATTATCCACAGTTTCGTGCAAAACACGCCCAATTCTCGCGGAAACAGAGTATAAGACCAGCTAAAGTCAGGGAGCCGCATAGGCCCGATGGTGTTGCACTGCTTCTGCTTTTATGACATCCCAATAAGGACGCATTGGTAGGGCTCTGTTCATGCCTGGTACACAAATAATGTTTATATAAAATCAAGCCCGGACAAGTTCAACTTACTTCTATTATAAAAAGGCAAGTCCTCACAGTATGAAATTTACTTCTATCATACTTACAACAGAAGAAAATTATTACTTTAAAGAGAAATCAAAGCTTTACAAAACGTTTTGACTGGTACATGGCATTCCAACTGGAGAGATGCCATCTGTTCCATAAACTTCATGTTAAAACAATTCTTGGCTTGTGTTCAGGAAGTCCTCAATCTGTACCTCATGCGTGTAACATAGAATTTCACATCTGCACAAATTCATCTTGCAGCAATGTTGATTTCCTTCACAAAAACTTTAATGTTAGTACGTTTTCCAAATAGGCAGCTTAAAATTAATTTAGAGCTGATAAAATTGATCTGCAACTTTGCATCTATCTATGGTAAACATTCAGTTCTAGGTTGATAACATATATCTTGCGTAACATTTCAACAGCAATGATTATCACACCGTTTAAAATGATATTGCAGTATGTCCATGGGAACATATTAAAAGCTCTTACAAACATGGAAGAGATAAATCATGCAAAATAAAATCGACACACATCTCGATTCAAAATATATTAAAATGAAAGTTTGGAAACCAGACTAGATATGAACTACTAGCTTATAATCAAACAAAGCTAGAAATCGAGGTGTTTCACTCTAAAACAGCAAAGGATTTAGATTATTTTACAAAACACATTAAAACCTCGACTATTGCCATTACACTTCCTTTTCTTATACCGTTGCGATATTTTAAGATGCAAATTAAAGGATCAACAGTGAGAACATTAACTTCAAAGAATTGTTAACAACGCATCAAGAGGTAATACAAAAAGTGATGAAAAATAGCACGAGTCCAGCCTTAATACCTTCCAAATTTTTGGTGAAGTGTCCCCATTTTCTTATTAATTCCTTTGAGGTGCCTAAAGTAAAATGACCATCGCGAAGCTGCTGTTTATGAATGTAATTACCACGTTCAGTTGCCCGCTTTCTTTCGATCATGTTGTGCACTGCCAATTTGAAATACTGGTGACGTGGAAAGCAACCATTCTCATGTCACAGCAAATGTTCTGCCCATTCATTCAATGAGTTGCAAGTACGTTGACGGTTTATGAAGAAATCACCTTTTTTATTTATGTTTATTATCATACGGAAAAGTGGTGGAAATGCAAGAGTAAAAAATATGAGTTGTTAATTCTGACAGCGAAAAATATTTTCTCTAGTTGGCCATGGAATAACTGTTTTCCATGTTTTTCTTTTATTATATTACCGAGAAAATATTTTTACCTGCTACCAAACATATTCATTTGAAAGCAGAACATTAGAAAAAGTTTGTCCTTAACTTTATCTCAAGGATTCGACAAAGGTTGCTTTTTCGACCTCTGTCTTCAATAGTTTACATTGGTTCCATTCTTGTAATTTCTGGCAACGCTCTTATCTATTTATTGAAAATGTTATGGGTTAGCCCACTTAACTTGAGCCAAATAATTGGTCTATGAACGTCTTTTGATCTCATTATTTTTGAATTGACCATTGTCAAGCTATGCCAGGAATACTGTGTAGATTAATGTCCTGTTAAGTATTATATACTTTAAGCTCTTGCTGTGTGTTATCCACTATTATATATAATCCATTACCGCATTTGCTATATTATTATTTTGTATACATTATCAATATCTGAAGACCCCCAAAGGCAGGTAACTAAATAACGAAATATATGTTAGTTCCGAAAAGATCCAGTTAGTGTGAAGAGGACACTTAACCCCTGTTCTCGTCTCCTAAGGGAATGTGTCCATATGAGACTATAGTCTACAATATTATTGTTTGTTCGATCTCGGTCATGGCCCAAAAAGTTCACCCACATTGGCGTACACGTAAAAGATCCCTTGACCGTTGTAATTCGATACCAGAGTAGGCCGTAGTGCCGCAGTCTGGGTAAAATTTCCCGTATAACACACTGTACGTATGGCGTATGGCAGTCTTCATAAGCCCAGTACGGTGCACAACAATAATACATTTACCCCCATTTCATTTCAGAAAGTTCACCCGGAGTCACCCCGTTGTGAGTGGTGTAAGATTGGCGGTCTGTTCGGATTGGACCCTTGACAGTCGAAATTCGATGTCTGTCGTCCGTACAAAGTCAATTATTACAGCTAGTTGAGAACAAATTTATCAGTCTATGTGTAGCCCTATTCTTAAATCATGCAGGAATCCCCCCCCCCCTCTTTCCCTCTTTACCGAAAGTCTTGTATTACTGATATGAGTTGTAGTTTTTAACACAAATGTGATAGGAAGTGTTGGGATCATGCGAGGAAAGCCGAATCAATTTAACGTTCACCGACTTTCCATTCCGGAATTACACTTGGTAAAAACCTTGTGGAGAACTTTCTTATCAAACAGCGCGGCTAACGCAAGACCTTCAGACTAACGAGCCAGTGTCTTAATCGCTGCACCGCATATAGACAAACATTACTTATCTTGTCTATCCATATATCATACATGTAAATAGGTAATCTGAGCTGCTGGTAAGCTATTTGATATAGGTATTGCTAGGTGAGTTTACAATTAATATCCATATAATTAATATCTAAACGGCGTAAAGTTGTAATTAAAAGACAAAACAATAATGGTGACACCGAATGCCATTACACCGTATGAAGTTTTAAAAATAACGAATAAACACAGTACAGCTATTTTCAATGGCTAAGCAATGGAATGTAATCGGGTGACAAAATCTGCATTCTTTACAAATTGGCTTATCCACGGTACCATAAATGATATAATGTAACGAAAATCTTCTGTTGAGCTCGAACTTGAATTATTTTAAAACACATAGAAAGCAGAGATGGCCACAGCTAAAACTGAACCAACACCAAGTCGGATAACTGAAAAATTTAAAGAAAACAACATTATAGGATGAATTCATGCTTTCATTGGAATGGATAATAACGTCGTTACATTTTTTTTATTCGTAAAAATTTATAATCCAATGATTAAGGTATTATTTGGCATCTTTTAATTCAAGCATAATTTGATTATCTATGCACCTTCTTTACTGTAAAATCAATTTTAAAAAAGCAAAATTGCTAATATTTTTTGGAACTAGAAATTGACCCAAATTAGACGCAATGCATTTAATAATGTATTCTGATTGTATATGAACTGATTTACATTCAATTGATTCCGTTTTTACTTTATCGAAGTCTCAATCGAATGGAAACTTCTAGCGTCTGGTTATTCCAGTCTACTGCGCATGCTCTCCATATAAGTTATAGCAGTCCATTTGCTGATTACACTATTTTTCCTAATAACGTTTTTAGGACTTCGAATTCTGTCTAATGGTTTGGATTGTTCGTACTTGTTTTTTTTTATTATTTATATGTATGGTAACATCAATGTTGATTTGAATTGACAAATAATTCGTGTTTTCAACTTTGGATGATATCTGAACTTACCTGAACCACCACTATCGGTTGTTGTTTGGAGATTCGAACTTCCGGTTGTTGATGGGTCATTAACACTTCCCGATGTTGATGAGACATTCGCACTGGACACTGAAACATTAGACAAGAATTCCGATACATTCGATGAGAACATCCATGCTTAATGTAAAGGGGTTACAGTATTTGAAATAGTTTCTAAAAATATTTTTTTTTAAATTAAAGGGGGTGATGAATCTTGGTATGTAGTTTCATTTCATAATTTTCTGTCCAAATCAATGTAGGCTGGGTGGGGGACCTGAAATGCACTTTTCTGCTATTCTAGCCCGTGAATTAAACAACTTCAAAATCCCAACCGGGTTGCAACCGAAATCTTAAAGCTGATCCCATCCCGCGAACTACGCCCATGCTGATCAAGCGGCGAATCAGGTTTGATTGGCGGACACTTTCGAATTAAGGCGGGGGGGGGGGTCTAGAGTGCCGGGCTTCGACCTCTAGCTGGCCGGTCACCTCTGGCTTGCGGGTGTGGTTTCGAGTCCTGGTGTGAGCGTATGTGGCATGGAGATAGGGGCGTCTTCTCAACCTCGTGGGTTTCCTCCCACTGCTAAAGACCCCTACGCGCAAGCGAATTATTGAAATAAAATTAAACCATAATATGTTAGTCCCGAAATGACCTAGTTTGTGTTGAGTGGACGTTAAACCCCATATCTCTCTGATACATACGATGTGAATAAATTTCTTTAAACGTTAATAGGGGGATTGGTCGCGTGATTTAGATCATAAGGTCTGTCATTGAGTCAGGTAGTGTGACTAAATTCTGTGTCCGATTTTGAGGGTTTTCTCCGTGTCCTCACTACTAAACGGTCCTTCGCCCTGCTTAAGACCCCTACATGTAAGATAATTGTTGAAATAAAAAAAAGTGAAAAATATGCAATGACATAGTTGCCGTACGCGCAAGATAATTGTTGAGTGGACACTACCCCCCCCCTCCCCTCCCCCTCAACACACACATATAGTCTACACCTCAATGGCTTGTTTGAATTTTCTCCGTGTCCGCCTGTTTCCTCTCACTACTAACTGTCCCTACGCTGAAACGATAACTCACTGCTAAAGACCGTACGCGCAAGATAATTGTTGAGTGGACACTACCCCCCCCCCTTCCCCGCCGCCCCCTCAACACACACATACCCACCTCAGTGGCTTGTATGAATTAGTTTACAAATATCCCTAAGAATTTCAGATATTATAGTCACCGTATGAATAATTTGCGTTTGCATGAAAACGAATGCATGATGACATGATTTGTCACATTACTATCTTTTGATATGCAAATCAAGCAGCGGATCAGGTTTGATGGGTTGAGACTTCGGAACACAACGCTTTCTAAGTAGAATATTTGGACTCCGCGAAAATGTTTATTATATAAATGTCTTGAGACTGCCAACGCTAAGTATATATAAACAATTTGATTGGATCACAATAACTTTGATTATTATTGGGTGAGAGTATTGACATCTGGGAGTATGGCATCATTAATTCAATGCTCAGGTGAAGTAGAGTCATAGACATAGGCAATATGGTTGGTCGAGGCCTTGGAGCACGGGTCCTTATATATCTTTTCACTACATCAAAACCGTGATGAAATTCTACCATGAACATTTTCTGCTTTGACTAAATAAGATTGCTTTACGAAACGATAGCGTGAGACATATCTCTCGTTGTTGGCTTGGTAGGATAATATAGCAAACTTGCATCATTTATTCATTCAAAACTAAAGATATAAATTTTCTATCCTTTGATATAATAATTACCTGAACTACTTTCGGTTGTTGTTGGAACATTCGCACTTGACACTGAAACATATGATGCATTCAACGTGTATAAATTTCTTAAAACATTAATAAGGGGTTGGGTAGCCGAATGGTCTAACGCATGTTTTAGATCATAAGGTCTGTCATTGAGTGACTTGCTCAGCTTTCATGATGCAAGTAGAGTCGCGTAATCTTATCTCTTGAGTTTTCGATATTATATTCATGATGCAAGTAGAGTCGCGTGTCCTATCTCTTGAGTTTTCGATATTATATTCATGATGCAAGTAGAGTCGCGTGTCCTATCTCTTGAGTTTTCGATATTATATTCATGCACATTATCATAAATTCATCGCATGAATAATTTGCGTTTACATGTAAACGAATGACTTGTCACATTATTATCTTTTGATACACGTTAAGATTCCGTCTTCATTGGTCCGGTTGGTGCAGAAAAGTAGGACAATAAATCCAGTTCATTTGTTAACAGTTTGTTGTTCGGTATTCTCGAATAACGAACAACGAGCTGGTGTTTTATTCGTTATTCACCAGATATGAGATTAGTGATATAAGAACATTTGTAGGGAATACGCCGTTAGTGTATTTTTATGAGCCTGATGGATTACAAAACCTCAAAGTCTTAAGAAAATGATTGTAACAACCTGTCTTACTACCCGAACAACGAGCCAGTTTGTTGCTCGGTATTCGCGAACAATGAGCTGGTTTGTTGTTCGTTATTCACCAGATTTGGCATTAAAATATAATAAAGGTCCTTTTTAGCGAATACGCCCGGAGTGTGTTTTGATTAGCCTTATTGGTTCATAAATCTACGAGTAGTTTCATATTGGTGAATAACGAACAGTGGGCTAGTTTGTTGTTCGGTATTCACGAACAATGAGCTGGTTTGTTGTTAAACGTCACCGATGACATTTGGGGGAATGGTGTCATTATTTCAATGCCCAGGCAGATTTAAGTGATCAATCTGTCTCATAGAGAATTACTGTTGGTCGAGACCTTGCAGCACGACAACGTTGATTCGGAGTGACGAATTCGGGTAAATCTTTTCACTGCATCAAAACCGTGATGAACTTCGGGTTTTATCTCGCTGTGCCGCCTAATCAAGTGGTGTTATAGGGTAGTGGTGTGAAAGTTTTTAAACTTAAAAGTAAACAAAGGATTATAGACTGTATCCTTATTAGTACTATTCGCCTAGTTAGGATTTAATTATTTTAATGATTAAGATATATAAGTTAAGTTCACGTTTCACCGGTTAAAGAGTATCTTAAATATTATCCCGGCCTCCCATTTGTGAAATTATTTGATATAGACAACGTTGGTTTGAATGCCTTAGAAGAAGCTGATTTGGAAATGAAAAATTTTAAAGTTTGCAGATTATGTTACTGAACAAGTGGTAGAAAGCGACGGAAGAGGTATGTGGAATCACTTCAACACAGATGGTTTACGGACATCTAATCACGTTGGGGGATGGCACAGTAAAATGAAAAAGACCGGAACAAGCCATCCAAATATATTTAAATTTATTATCATTGTGTCGAAACAGCAGACTTTTACTGAAAATACCATAGTTCAATTGGCTAACGGGGGACGATTGCCCCCTAAAAGGCGAAAATATAAAAGAGTAGAAAAATCCATTAATGATCTAAATATGGAACTGTTAAATGGAGTAAAAGGGTGCAATTGAATATTCTAACGTCATGTCACATTTAGTAGGGTTATGATTCATGTTTGATACATGTATTTGTCGTTACTTTTATGTAATTTATTGTAAATAAAGTTGTTAATTAGTTTAAACCTAGTAGTTTTAAAAAGCGGACAATACATTTAACACCATTGTATTCGATAATCCCCTGGCTTGATTAAGCCCTCCATGAGAACAATAGCGTGTGGCGCAGTGAGATGTTCCCATTCCCGAATTTCAACCATGAACATTTTCTGCTTTGATCACTTTACGAAAAAGATATATATGCAATGAATTAATATCTCCTCTATATATTTGAATTTGAGGCGTGGGGTATCTGCCTCACTGTTGGCTTGTTCTGATAATATAGCAAATTGCATCATCTATTTATTCAAAACTCAAGACATAAATTTTCTATCCTTTGGTAAAATGATTTTATAAGTATGGATTACCTGAACTACCAGTATCCGTTGTTGTTGGGACATTCGTACTTGACACTGAAACATATGATGCATACGATGTGTACAAATTTCTTAAAACATTAATAGTGGATGGATTTCCGAATGGTCTAGCCCGGGTTTGAGATCACAGGGTCTGTTGTCATGGAGTCCATTAACTGCTATCATTAATACATAGCACAAATAATTTGTGTTTACATGAACGAATAATGGCATGATTTGCCACATTACAATTTTTTGATACATGTTAAGATGGTGTCCTTATCATTAACTCGAAGTTAATTAAAAGAATATTGTTTCAAACTTGTTATGATCTTTCAGATTATCACGCCAATTATACATTTCATCATCATCCCTTCAAATTAAACCTGGCCCACAGTGGGTCGTTAAGCCGCATACATAATTTGTTCAACATTGCTGTGATTTCTTCAATTAAAATGGAAAAAGTTTGGTTATTAAATTTTGGTATCCATTTCAAATAGAAACCTTTTAAAATGATTATCAGAGAGGCAGGCCGGCAAGTAAACTATATATTTCTTACGAAAACAATCGTCAAGTCAATACACGGACGATTCATCTTCCGGTTGAGTTATATTTCTTTTCTTGGCGACCTATCAATTACTAGATACTACAGGACTGGATATTTGTTCTACATTATAAGATCAAACAATATAATAAAACAGAAATACATTGATAATTAGCTTTGATTATTGATATCTAATTAATGGTATAAGACATATATATACATTTATATTTTGCATCCATACTTACTGGTAGTCTCGGGTATAAATGTAAGTGCTTGAGATTCGTGATTCATCCAGTAGGTATTTTTATTCTGTGCAATAGTTGCCCTGAAATACATAGAGGATATTATTTGTCGTTTTAGAGGAGTGAATAACATATATTATTTCATCGAGAAGCAAGAAAACTTATATTTACACGAATGCGTAGCATGAGTGAAAAAATAAACGTTTTCTTGCTTCGAGATGAAATAAAATACGTTATTCACGACAAAACGACAAATGTTCTATTTAGGTAAAACATTATTGACTACTTTGCTAGCCAGTGGAATAACACTTTCATTTCACTGATAAAACGCAGTATTCCACTACTGATCATAAAATAAAACCAGATACAACATTATCACAAATATAAACATTTATTTCATAAATCTATACCATACATTTAAACGTTGCATTTCTTGAATGCCGAATCCAAAACGCCCATTTTTGCTTCAAAAAAGTTACGTGATTATTCTGTAAATAATCATCGAATGATAAACGTGTTCTTTCTGGAACACCCGATACTATTTGACTATTGTGGTATTAATTATTTTGGGTCGATACACGAAAAAGTCCATTATGAGTTTCGTTTTAATTAATAGATGTTTATGAAAATCGTTATTCCCTTACTTGAAAGAAATCTGTCCCGCGTCCGCAGAGGGTGCTGTCCAGATTACGGTTGATGTAGTTTTCATTGTCTGAGAGGAATGGGTCCAAGAATCTCCAGCAGCAGTGCATTGAATTGTTTTGGTGTTGGCCGATGGTGTACTGAAAGTTCCAATTGGTGTTGTTGCACCAGACACCCTAGCTTGAAGTAATAGACCTTGGTGATTTCCTCCTGAGATGGTAACTAAAACAAGAACATAGACCGGTTTTTAAGTCGGTAAGAAATAACTATTTTAATACACCTAACACGGCCAAATCTAAAACATATGTTAAGCCATTGCTGGGATATCCACTCTTTAAATTTCAATGTACATGTAGATGTATAAAACCTTGCTCTAATGAGTATTTGTATTTCTACGGTCAGTGCGTCTTGACCGAATGCAAAAATGCCCTTTTAAAAAATCGGAAGGAAATGTTCTTCGTGATTGACGATATGTCATAGATGTATACAAGTTGTGTGTAATACAATAAAACGTTGTGTTGAACTTAACCGTCATTAGGGTGTAACGGTTATATATTTAAGCGTGAAATCGGATAAACAGTAAATCAGGGGCCATAATCCACGAAGTTTCGATCCGATATACACGAATATTGATAAAAATCAAGTTTCATCAAAATCGGATAAAAAATTATATATTTATTTCCGAAAGATTTGTACATTTCAAGATAAGTCGTCAAAGAAAGAGTGCGTGAGACGGAAGGGTTAGGAAGTGATAGGGAATTATACACTCAAAGTCGTATTTAGATACAGGGCTTTGATTACACTAAGAAAATCACATGACAGCCTATAGATACCGGGGCCAAGTGGCCGCATTGACCCGTAGTATATATAGCTGAACAATACTATATTTGCTTTTATTACTGTGTATGTGTATCTTGACGAGGATTTTTAACTAGAGTATATACTAATTCGATAAAAAAAAATCCTCGTGAATGTCAAGATATACATACACAATAATAGAAGCAAATATAGTTACTAATCAGTTACTTGAATTCTTACCTGTTATTTGTTGATTAGGTTGATATGTAGATGATGAAACGGTGATAGAGTACGGTGATGTTGCTGATTGTGGGGAGATTCCATAGTGTCCGGGCATTAAACTAACACAAGCCCTACTTGGAGCCCCAGAACCATAGGAATATACTCCACAAACCGCGCCAACCAAAACCAAACATTTAAAGAGACAGGAATGCATTTTGTTACAAATAGGTGCAATGATCTTACTTTGTCTTGTATCTTCAGAAAGCAATGACTGAATGAATCCGGTTGCAATGACAAAAAGACGATACGCTACTATAGGTAACAGGAATGTATAACTATTTATATCAGCAATATCATCTAATGGGCTAAAAATAAGTCAACCAACCACTAACGATGTAATTCTATAATGTTAGCATGGATAAATTTTCTCACCATTCGTCATATCCGAAACCTTAATAATATACACCTATTAAAATCTATTTTGTGATATTTGGGTTATTATTTTAATTTTAAAATCTCTACCTTCGATGGTTCATATAGTAGGAGTGAAATGTGGTCGTATATTGTCGTCGCCCTTTCCGTCCGCCCGTCGTCCACAATTTCTTGTGAACGCTTTAGAGGCTAAAGTTACAATCTGATTAAAACACAGATCCAATTTCGTTTCGTTTTTTATAGTTCAAAATTTCGTTTTTACTTGTCTTTACTACTCTTGGATCTGGAGGACTTGTTATTTAACTTGTGTTGTGCCTGAAATGAGGGGTCAGCCAATCAAATGGTCTGTCGAATCGACCGTTTGACATTTTCATGCTTGGAACTGTGGGTAGATACGTCTATACTAACACCAGCGGATAGAAATCAAAACAAAAGTAGATTTTAAAAAGCATGGCGGTCGCTAATTGGTTAATCGAATGACTGACGTTATCGGGTCAAACGTCCCGTGCTTGATACCTGAAGTCATAGAACGTAAGCTCCCACTGTAACTAGTTAGATCTACATGAGTGTAGGCCATCGAAAGTATAAAAAACGAAACGAAATATAGATCTATATTTTAATTAGATTGCTAAAGTTAATATCTGATTGACATTAAATTTATAAGGTCATGAGACGAAGAAACCTATTGATTTTCAGCAATATCCGATAATTACTACCCGAGTGATGACCCTTGAAAAATCTTGTGAACGCGCTAGAGGCTAAAGTTATTATCCGATTGACTTTAAAGCCTATTGATTTTCAGCGATATCCGATAATTACTGCCAGAGTTATGACCCTTGATCACTTTGAAAAATCTTGTGGACGCTCTAGAGGCCACAGTTAATATCCGATTGACTTTAAATTTATACACAGTGTTTAAGGTCATGATATGACGAATCCTATTGATTTTCAGCAATATCCGATAATTACTGCCAGATTTATGACCCTTGATTACTTTGAAAAATCTAAAGTTAATATCCGATTGACTTTAAATTTATACACAATGTTTACGGTCATGATACAAAAAATCCTATTTTTTTCAGCGATATCCGATAATTACTACCAGAGTTATGACCCTTGATCACTTTGAAAAACCATATGAACGCTCTAAAGGCTAAAGTTAATATTCAATTGACTTTAAATTAGTACAGAGTGTTTAGGGTCATGAGACGAAGAATCCTATTTGATTTTCAGTGATATCTGATAATTTCGGCCAGAGTTATGACACTTGATCACTTTGAAATATCTTGTGGACGAAGGCCTTGAGACAAACAATCAAAACTATTCTAATCTTTTCTGATAATTACTTAATGAGCTATTACTCGTAATACGATTATCATGTGTTGTAAATGTTCTCTTTACTGGCAAAAGAAACAATATGCGACAATCCTTGTTGACTGATCGGACGACTTAGCTGTTGTGGGTGGGGTAGGTTTCGTTGCCTGGCAACCTGTCTTTGCAATATTCATAATGCAGCTGTCGTAACATTAACAATGATCTCTGTGTTAAAAGATTATATTTAGAACGTGTTTAACCAGTTCTATCAAAATGACATAAATGAAATGAAATGGGGTTTAACGACCCACTGTTCACCTCCGAACAGCGGTACTACGTCCTACTCTTATATCGAATTCCAACTGTTACGGAACCTCGCTTTTCGTCTCATCCGAACGGCTATACAGCTGTCCATGTCAGGATAATGACTGACACTAATAGTGTCCTTTCATTGGGCGATTCAGCAGCCAAAGTTGAAATTTATGTTACTTATGAATCATATAGCACCACTGTGCAAAGACTTTCAATTGCATAGTTATACTGATATTTTTGTAAGACAAAGGGATTTCGAGATATGTCGACTGCTTTCCAGACTTTTCCATGACAATTCTGGTTGAGTTTTTGTTGTAAAATCGAAGAAGAGTGGATGAGACGGAAGGATTAGGGAAAACAATAAGAAATTGACACCAAAGCCAATATTATATACTTTTGATCAGATCTAGCTACATAATCGAAAAGGATAACAACTCCTTCAATACATTTTCATCCGATGACTTTGTTACTTACAAGGCTCATCAGGATTTTTCTTTTTAAAAAAAAGTCGTGAAGGCCAACCCCACCATGGTTTTATTACTGGTAAAATCGATAGAGAATTAGTAGTCTGTGCTCGGATAGCGTATACCATGTAATTATATCGGTATCGCCACGTTATGTGGGCATGTGAGTATGTAACCTGAAACCAATAAGTTCTAGAATGTATATATATGTTTATCGGATCAACCTTTTATTAATATTTTGAAATACGTATAAAACAGAAATCTGATTCTGCGTTATTATTGTATCTATTACAATACAAATATTAATAATATATTTAGTGAGATCACGTTTCGTGTAAATGCTGGTGTCATATAATATTTTCTGCGAAACATTTTGGTAATCATCGAATAACCCTTTCTGTGTTACGTTTTCTGCAAATTTACCTAATATCCAAGGTTTCGTTTCGGCGAGACAAACGGCATCTGAAAAATCTCCAAAAAAAGGAATAATAACACTTGATCGAGATTTCTTTATTTCCGGCGTATTTTCATTCCGAGTTAACATGTGGACTACCGTTAAACGAGTTGGCCATTTTCGATAAATTATTTCTTTGCGGTTCTTTTTTTTTTTCTCGCAAATCCAGAATTTTAATCCACTCAAGGTTTTTTGGTACAAGGTTACAGTGGATTATGGCTCCTATGCTTACAGAAACAAGAGTAATGTTATGACTAAGCCAAGGTCAAGGACATTTAGTGCAACATGGTGAAGTTGGCCCCCAGTACATAATTTACACATAAAGTTTTTTTTTATGTCTGATCTCTCACATGTGTGTTGTGCATGAGTAATCTCTTTATTTTTCTTTTCAGAAAATACCCCAAAACGAAAAAGTCGGAAGGTTTGTCAATATTCTGCTGACTGTCTTCAAACGGCAATCGTAGCTTGTGAGGGGGTGGGGGGATTCTGAGGCATGTGAACAGTTAGGCATACCGAGGGGTACACTTCAGAATAGACTTGCTTGTGAACAGTTAGGCAAACTGAGAGGTACTCAGAATAGACTTGCGGATTGGTTCAATAAGCAACATGGTGGACTTACTGTCTTTGACTCAAAGGAAGAACTAGTATTTTCAAAATATCAAACTTTGCTATCGACGCGGGGAATCCCCTTAGATGCATTTGATATCCGTTGCATTGTGAAGTCATATCTTGATAAATGAAAATGTAAGAGATCTGAGAAGAGGTTTAAGAACAACTTGTTAAGCAGTGACTGGGTGAATTGTTTTGTGAAACGTCACAAGGGCAATCTTACTTCTCGATTTTGCCAAAATATCAAAGAGTCTAGTTTAGCTGATGTTCCAAGTAGTAATATTCTGAAATACGATGAATCAAATCTGGCCGATGAACCTGGAAAAAACGTATATTTCGTAGAGGATCAAAATATCCTGAAAGGATTGGGAATTCAATAAAATCATCAACCTATGTTTACTGCCACTGCCTCTGGTAGATAACTCCCAAGATAGATCCAAGCATCTCATGAACACTTGGACTGAATCAGGTCCCAAGAATGAGTGGTTTGATAGTGTCTGTTGCATTCAGGTTCTCATCGGATGGTAGGAAGGGCCTGTACGTAAGGCTGCCTGTATAACAAAGGACGTTTTTCTCAGACTCAAGAAACTAGTTGACAGAAACACTACGATGTCAATTTAAAAAAAACTCAAAACAGAGAAGAAGTAATTGACAGACTACCAAATAAAAACAATATTGGTGTTCGTGTTGATATTTTTGTCTATTATATCCCCTAATCCTTTAGATAATCTTCTCTACAGCCAAGAAACACCTACTATTCGCCGAAAAACATGTATCGGCCGATGATGTTGAAACTTGTGGTTCATCAGCAATCACATTTACGAAATCAAGGATGATTTAGAAGAACCTGCATCCGGTAATCGTGAATCGTCTGACGACGAATCATCTTGTTCAAGTCTATCGTTAAATGATTCTGTTGCTCCTGATGATGATAATTTTCAGTTCACTGTTGGCAAATGGGTTATCGTTCGATATCAGGTGAAATGTGACAACATGATCTATACTTTTCATCAAATTTAACGGCCATGTAAGTGCATAGAACTTTGCGACCTCTGCTGGTTTTGGATAATATATGATATTGACGTTCCAACTCTCTAAAATTATGTTAAGGCACGATTTTATTAAACATCTAATTTATTCAATATGTTCTTTACAAGCTACACAGGATCTGTGTACAACACTCGGCAGAACTTTAAAGATAATGTAGTCGCGGTCAGTGCAGTATACCATGACCCGATAATGACTCCCAAGGAAATATGCAATGCAATTACAGATACCGCAATTTATATATAAACAATACCATATATGATTATCACTCCAGTCCATCGTCCCTAATTGTTGGAGGCTTTAAAACGGTTGCCACTTTTACGCGAATAGTGATAGAAGTAGCAAATCATTTATGAAATGATGAGTTTGCCTGTGTTATTTCGTATGATAACCAATTTGTATTGCAAATTGATGTAACCATGATTTAGGCCTAAGTAATATCTGTGAAGTGTATAGTAATTAATGTAAACTTTGTTGGAAGTCTATTATTTGACAGTCCAGAGATTATGTTAAGATTTTTAGATGTTGATGTATGTTCTTATTGTTGCTTTTGTCTCGTTGCAGCTAATCTGTCAACTTGTTTTCCATGCACAAGACAATATTAAAGTTATTATGTCATAATTAAGAACTTGAAGAATGCCTTTGTTGATGTGATGTTAAAGTGCTGTTAGTCTGAATCTGCAGATCAGGGGCCGGTTGCTCAAAGCTCTGTTAATTTTTAACGATCCATTAATATGGAGTAAACGGATCGTTAACTTTAACTGAGAGAAAGGTTGTTGCTGGAAACCCCGTTAACTTTAACGGATAATGAAATTGACTTTCCAGCAACAGAAATTTAACGGACCGTTAAGAAACGACACATGAAAGATAACGATCCGTTAGTTTAACTAAGTTTTGAGCAACCGGCCCCAGATTTATATCTTGATAACCTGTCATGTTATGACATAGATGTTCTCGTCATTAAACATTGTCATAGAGTAATGTTGTTGTGATGTTTTTCAGCAAACTTACCACAATTTTAGCGGTCGCATTATGTCTAATTAGATGCAGCTACACTTGATACCGCCTCAATATCAAGTCTTTCTCGAGTCTTTTCTTTCCCACGCTAAACTAATTTTGGTTCACAATTGTTATTTCGGATACGTATTATTATTTTAATAAAAGGTTATTTTATTTATTAAATTGTTAGAATTTTTGTCCCCCTTTCGAAGAAAGTTGGGGGACTATTAAAATGGGTTCGTCCGTCTGTCTGTCCTTCTGTCTGTCCGTCACACTTTTTGGGACACAATAACTCTCTTCTTAATTGAGCTAGAATGTTCAAACTTGGTATATGTGTTTATTAGGTCAATGCCTTGATGGAGTTCGAAGATGAGCATTTTCCGCTTAGGGTAAGCAGAGATAAGCAATTTGATTGGTTGATGCTTTGGGACACGATAACTTTAGTTCTAATTAGGTGAGATTGATGAAACTTGGTGTATAGTTTCATTACAGTAATACCTTGACTAAGTTCGATAATGAGCATTTTCTGCTCAGGGTAAGCAGAGCGATAAGCAAATTGATTGGTCGAGACTTTGGAACACAATAACTCTCCTTCGAATTGAGTTAAAATGTTCAAAATAGGTGGGTATGCTTAATAGGTCACTGCCTTGATGGAGTTCGAAGATGAGCATTTTCTTCTTAGGGTAGGCAGAGATAAGCAATTTGATTGGTTAATACTTTGGGACAAGATAACTTAGGTTCATCTTGATTGATGATTTTTATGCCAATACAATGACTGCTTTCTTATTCAGTAATGGATTCGACAGTAACAGTGTATAGAAACGATTGACTCGGACACGAGGGCCCTTTCCCTTGGCCAGAGTTGCCCTTTTGTCAAGCGTGGGGGCCCTTTTGTCTGCCTTTAGGGTCCCCCTACCTAGGGTACATTTTCATTTTTCTCGTCGGTTTTAGCATTTTTCTTTATAAAACACTTTTGGATGACACTTCGTGTACAGTTTGATTGCTCGATACGTTTGAAAAAAATAAATGTGCGATTAATTAATATGTGTCATCTATTTATTTTGGGATTTCGGCGGGGGACATCAGCCTCGCTGTTGGCTTGTTCTAATTGTTTTCACCTAATGAACGCCTACAACCAGTTTGAGCATTTTATCTCCATTGGAAGTGGTGGTTATTGCGTTTCAAAGACTCGACCACTCAAATTGCTTATCGCTCTGCTAACTCTTATCGATGCTCGTTATCGATGCTTCATCACTTACACTTAATAAATTCTCAAGTTATGTGTTCCAAATCATTAACCATCCTCGAACACCATCAAGGCATTCACCTAATAACCACTTACAGAACGTTTGAACATTCTAGCTCATTTAACAAGAGAGTTGTTGTGTCTCAAAAAGATTGACGGACGAAAGCATCTTCAAGCAAAATTATGGATATGCGACAGAGGACTGGTGCTAAAAACGTTGAGATATACTGGTGTGTTTGTTTTTAGCAACGATTGGAAGCCTTCAGTTTGATGTGGCAAACTCAATTTCGTTATTAATGCATGTAGCAATTTTAAAATAAGATAAGTTAATGCTATGTAGTGGCGCAACTATCGCCAAATATTCGTGTTAAAATTAATGAAGCCTTGTGTTTGTCCGAACATACACCGCCACCCAAGTCCATTCATAGTTACAGTGCTTTAGGCATGCGCTAACACTTACGATTATATTTTTGATTGACTGTTATAAAGCCTTATAGTTAGCCCGCCTTCAAGTAACGGCTTAACGCCTCGATTTTAAATACGATGAATTATACCCGTTTCAGGTAGGTTATATGATTAATTGTAGTTGACGAAAAATATTGTCAATTTTGTGTAGCATTGCCGGATGCGATTCAGAATCGCATTTGCAACGTTGGACTATATAGGAACAACTCCCATCTCGGAGGGGTGAGGGATGAGATTTGTTATCTAATGGCCTTCGCTGCAGTATTTTTTTTAAATTTGTGCATCCTTTTGAAACCAAATCTATTTTGAAACATTTAAGTCTTATGCGCCTTTGATCGAATATTATCTCTGCCTAGGTAGGAAGCACTACTAAGAAAAGTTTCGTACTTACAGCAATGAGAAATAGCATGTCAAAGCATTTGAGTGGTAAATGAAATGGTATTTGTGATTCTATTTCGATAGCAGCGAAATCCGGCCAATAACCTGCTCCAATAACACTGGCTTTTCTCGAACTTTTATTGGATGTTGAGTGAATAGAATAGATTATTAGAGTCGGCGTTAACAAAAAATACCCGAAAAACATACGTTGCGTGTGTCATTTGGAGCTTTTCGCCAATTATAAGTATTATTTCGGGTGTACCCCCCCCCCTCCCCCCGAATACACACTTCTGTTCCACTCAAGTTGCAATTTCATATTTTTAAGTTATATTTTTAAAATGTATTAAAATATAGATTGTATCTATAAACAGTCCTACTTTGTTAAAGAATAATCCTATAAATTGACTATTGCCAGTTGAGAAATTGGCCAAAATATCATTTCCATATGCATATTCAAATTCAAAGGTTTGAAGATAGGCATTCCATGGGGTGAATGGAAAAACATGGGAGCTTATTGTGTTGTTTCCTGTGTCACTGTATTTTTTTGCCTGTGAAATATTGCCCATGATCGTATAATAGTGAGTTGGCAATCTTTTGAGCAAAAGACAAAGAAATAATTATGGTTCACTTTCTCAGAAAATATGAAATTCACGCTTTAACAACATATATTGCTCACATGTGATTAAAAGGTTAAATCGGTTAACACTTTTAATTGTATTTATCAGAATATAGGAATGGAAATGTAAAATATTACAACATGATGATACCAAACGTTACTCTCGCTTGATTATATAGATTAATTATAATAACCGTTTATCAGTCAAGGTGCCCACGTTGCTCGCTTACTTACGGGGTTCCAAGGTCTGATTGAATTGTCAAGAGAAAGTTCCTATGAACTTTTCAACCTTGTTATCTTTTGCCGGTGGAGCAGAATGGAGGGCATGTCAAGAAAAAGCTCCTGGCTCTTCTGGTGGGATCAAAACTGGGGTACTATGGTTACAGTTGGACGATCACCTGCCAGTTGAGAATCGTAATAAGAGCTCGAGTCGCTTTCCAGGCAAACTTAGACCCATAACACAGAAAAGTAAGATTGTATCCTAATTTCACTTCATTTGAATTTTGTTTTATTTGTTTATGTTTGGTAACCACCCTCTTTGATATATATGTGTATTTGACTACACGAGATCAAGTGGGGAAGACGCTGGATCGCTAGCCTGGAGGTCGTCAATTGTTTTTACAATCACATATTAATATGTCTGACACCAGTTGGTGTTTCAAACAGTATATTGTTTGTCGCTGAGTTGTATTGTCGGCAGTAAATAAATAAAAACATGGACTTACATTGTAATCAGTTTATTTATAAAAGTGCACTTATGGTTATTAGAAAATATCGAAAATGGACGCATATTTTATAATACAATTCTGCCTATAAAATGAACATCGACACCATCCACAAATGACATCTACTTACAGATGCTTTGTTCAAAGAAAAATGCAGGACTATTTTTCTTATCATAAATTATTTGGGATATTCTCATATCTAATTATTGTCAAACCATGTAATTTTAAACAATAAACAGCTATGAGCATATGCAAAGATGGATAAGAATATATGTAAATCTAAGCTGTCAAATTTCCCTATGATTATTTAGGGAAATTTGACAGCTTAGATTTACATACTATGCATATAGACAAGACGACTTGCATCAATCTTATCATGTCGTATAGCTATATGATAATAATATAGTCTCAAAGGTGTACGTACACTGGTAGATGATATGCCATTGTTGAAGTAATTGAAGACAACACAGTCAGTGGCCGATTGGAAACTAAGTTATTCTGTTTATAAAAAGGGGAGATAACTGCAATATCAGAAAAAAAACCTAAAGTGGAGCAGTGTAAATAAAGTCGGTATGCTACGAAAATTGGCTAGTCTGCAGTGATTTAAACGATAGAATAATGTCTAAGAACGTTTGATTGGTTATGATTAAAGACATGTGTTTAGTTTTACAACAAATAAAAGGCCGAGATCACGACAGCTAAAACTGCGCCAACCCCAAGTTGGGTACCTGAAAAGAAAATAACAATTGTATATTAAAGAAATAAATTCCCTTTTGGGATTGAAATGAAAGAGTAAGCGGTTCTACCGACTGGGCCAATGAAAAAGGGCATGTGGTAAGATCTACTCTTGATTCAAATTTTAACTGTTATAATAAGTTATTTTACTCCAAAGTGTTCAAGGGGTCATGGTTATTCGTTCCGTCCGAAAAGTCATTAGAGACTTTTGGCAAGTGGCATTTTCCCGATCCGTATCACGTATCGTATACGTCACACGTTGCGTCAGAGTAGTTTTGGAAAATTCTTGCGCCGCGTTCGTATGCATGACTGAACCGAGCTCAGTTCTGTACAGCATGATGGCACTTATCTACCTATATCACCATCAGTATTAGTCAAGCGCCTTGCCTACAATATCCCGCAGTGCGTGAAGTCACTATGAAAGCTGTTCAATAAGGGTTACCGTATCCGTGTACCGTATCACGTATGAGAAATACACACACATTGATGACGTCACACAAAATTCATACGGATACGCACGAGGAATTTACGCTTGCCAAAAGTCTCTAATGTTTATTGCGACGTTTCTTTTAATTTTTATCATTTTCTTTACGTATAAAGACCAACTTCGATTTTTGGTTTTCAATAATTCCGGAGGATATCTCTGAAACTTTCCGTGATA
The DNA here is from genome assembly GCA_036850965.1 of Patella caerulea. Taxonomy (NCBI): domain Eukaryota; kingdom Metazoa; phylum Mollusca; class Gastropoda; family Patellidae; genus Patella; species Patella caerulea. The sequence continues at coordinate 19,755,787 of JAZGQO010000021.1, forward strand.
TTTAGTTCAACAGAATGTGCAAAAGTTCGATTTTTATGGTGAAAACATAAAATGTGGCCAGTAAAACACATACTGTGGAAGACGCAACAATATGCCAAGGTTAACTCCCAGAATTGGCCTTTGGGTTCATTCAAATTGTCGGGGATTCTACATCCAGTCTTACAGAGGCTAGGATACGGGTGGAATAGATATTATTTATGGCAGTGATAATTCTTATCTACGGATTCAATTGATACACTATTCGATGCTTTGAGCAAGTAAAGTTAGGTTCAATTGCAAAATTTTTAACACATGTCATCTAATCACAGTTTGCATGGAAATAGTGAAGTGTGTAACACTGAAATCATAGCCTATCTTATCGAACGGCTTCTCTGCATTTCGACATAACGTAATTGCCATTATAAAACTAACAGAAATTTCGCATAGCAGCTGGGTTTAATCAAATCATATAATTATACGGTAATGTTTCACCTTTATTTCCATGGAAATAGTTTGGGGTCAGTGCAAATTAAGACGGGTCCACTACTGCGACTGGAACAAGACAGAAGACTTCGGTCTTGGAGCCATTTTCGAAGGGAGGACACAAACATTACTGATTTTAAATCTCTATCCCTTTTGTACTATAATATGACGTTTGGGTATATGTCACTGTCTACAGTCTATCATTGTCCCTTGCTAACAATAGACGGGCTATATATATATTAACATATCAAATATGTATTCAATTTCGTAAAACAAACATTTATTTTTGCTCTTATACTTACTGGTAGCCCCAGACATATAGGTTAGTGCTTGTGATTGATGGTTCAACCAGTAGGTATTGTAATCCTGAGCAACAGTGGCTCTAAAATATAATCGGAGAATAAATATTGACCATACATTTTCTAAATGATAAACATTTATATGATACATCTAATGCCCCGCATTTAAAATGGTTATAGTCGGACACATCATTCCCATTTATGTGCCGGGGTGTATAAGTTCACATTATATTGTATAAATAATCGAGATTCGTAAATAATATAACTTGTTGTTGTTCTTGGTGTTTAACGTCCGCTTCCACCGAAGGTGATATCGCAGACATGTCTTATTTTTTTCCATTTTCATTATCTTAGCGCACGCGCAGGGGTCTTTGCTGTGGGGGGGAAACCGGAGAGCCCGGGGGAAACCCACGAGGTTGAGAAGGAGCTAGTGACCTATTCGACCGATCGAACTCCAACCTGTTCGTTGGAAACCTATTTAGAGTAAAGACAACAGTCAATAAACCAATATCAACCAATAAAATCCAACGTTATGTCTATCAAATGAAAGTAGGATATATTATTTTTTATCCATTCCTTCAGCTCAGAATAGAAGTGTAATTTCGTCATTATCTTACAGCTGGATCGGTCGCTAGCCAAATAGGTCGCCAACTTTTGTTTGGAATGGGCGCAGCCATGTTTCATCCGGGACCTTTAAAGTAGTTCCAATATGGCGGAATTCATCATACAGCCTAGTTTAGATTGTCCGAAATCTTCCGAGGTTTGCCGAGCGGGGATACAAACATATAAGGGCATCACTCCAAACACTATAAATAGATTAGATTCACAACACTAATTGTATTGTCATTAAGTGGATACTACACTGGGTGTTCTGATAACCGAGGAATTCAGCCGAAAAACAATATTTACTCTTGGGCACTTGATACGCCTTCACTGCTGCTGAACGGTGAACGATTATTTTGGATCCATTACCACCCAGGTCACTAAGTATTGACTCGATTATGCATGCCATAAATATTGATATTTTCTTACTTGAAAGTAATATCTCCCATATCATTTGAGGGCGCTGTCCATATTACAGTTGATGTTGTTTTGTTTGTATTAGAGGAATGTGTCCAGGAATCACCAGTAGCAGTGCATTGGGTTGTTTTGGTTTGTGCCGATGGCGTACTGAAAGTTCCAATTGGTGTCGCTACACTAGACTTCCTAGCTTGAACTAATAGACCTTGGTGATTACCGCCTCCTGATATGGTCACTAAAAAAGAAAATAGATATGTTTGGACTAGTGTTAGAAATACGATTGTCGAATTCTTTGGCTTTTATAAATACGAATGATTAAACAATACTCCGGTAGATAATATACACATTTTTATACGCACACATTTTCATGTGGACGTATATTGTCGTCGCCCCTGTTCGTCCGTCCACAATTGTTTGTGAACAGTCTACAGGTCACTATTTTTATCCGATTTCAATGAAACTTAAAATATAGGTTTATCACCCTAAGATCTCGGTTCCGTTCGATATTGGCTGTAACTTCATGGGTTATGGCCCCTGATTGTAAAAAAAATCACGTTTTTTAGCTTGTGAACAGTGTAGAGGTCACAATTTTAAACCGATTTGGATGAAACTTGAAATGTATGTTTATAACCCAAAGATCTTGGTCCCTTTCGATATTTGCGCCAATCCGATCGTAATTTCCTGAATTATGGCCCCTGATTGTCCAAAAATTGCCCTGTTTAGCTTGTGGTCCCTCTGGAGGTCAAAATTATTATCCGATTTAAAAAAAACCGTTTGATTATATCACCGTTCCATGGTTATGAAGATTGAGTTCGAATTTCGTGAAAATCGGACCAAAATTGACGGCGAAAATGGCCGCCGTTTGTACGCGAATAGTGTGAAAATATGTTATATCAAGGTTGTGGATCCTTATAGAGGTCACAATTTTGAACCGACTTTGATGAAACTTGACATGTATGGTTATAACCCAAAGATCTTGGTTCCTTTCGATATTTGCGCCCATCGGATCGTAACTTCCTGAATTATGGCCCCTGGTTGTCCGAAAAATCACCCTTTTTAGCTTGTGGTTCCTCTGGAGGTCAAAATTGTTAACGGATTTAAAAAAAAACGTTTGATTATATCACTGTTCCATGATTATGAAGGTTGAGTTCGAATTTCGTGAAAATCGGACCAAAATTGACGGACAAAATGGCCGCCGTTTGTACGCGAATAGTGTGAAAATATGTTATATCAAGGTTGTTGACCTTATAGAGGTCACAATTTTGAACCAATTTTGATGAAACTTGACATGTATGTTAATAACCCAAAGATCTTGGTTCCTTTAGATATTTGCGCCCATCGGATCGTAACTTCTTGAATTATGGCCCCTGATTATCCAAAAAATCGCTCATTTTAGCTTGTGGTCACTCTGGAGGTCAAAATTGTTATCCGATTTTAAAAAAAACCGTTCGATTATATCACCATTCCATGGTTATGAAGGTAGAGTTTGAATTTTGTGAAAATCGGACTAAAATTGACGGACAACATGGCTGCCGTTTGTACGCGAATAGTGTGAAAATGTGTTATATAAAGGTTGTGGACCTTATAGAGGTCACAATATTTTGAACCGATTTTGATGAAACTTGACATGTATGTTTATAACTCAAAGATCTTGGTTCCTTTCGATATTTGCGCCATTGGATCATAACTTCCTGAATTATGTCCCCGGATTGTCCGAAAAATCGCTTTTGTTAGCTTTTGGTCCCTCTGGAGGTCAAAATTATTATCCGATATAAAAAAAAACGTTTGACTATATCACCGTTACATGGTAATGAAGAGAGAGTTTGAATTACGTGAAAATCGGACTAGAATTGACGGACAAAATGGCCGCCGTTTGTACACGAATAGTGTGAAAATATGTTATATCAAGGTTGTGGACCCTATAGAGGTCACAATTTTGAATCGATTTTGATGAAACTTGACATGTATGTTTATAACCCAAAGATCTTGGTTCCTTTCGATATTTGCGCCCATCGGGTCATTACTTCCTGAATTATGTCCCCTGATTGTACGAAAAATCACCCTTTTTAGCTTGTGGTCCCTCTGGAGGTCACAATTATTATCTGATTTAAAAAAAAAACGTTTGATTATAAAACCAAACAAATTCTAATGATTTTCTGATAATTCCTTAATATGCGACAAGTCTTGTTGACTGCCCGGACGATTTGTGGGCGTATGTTTCGTTGCCTGGCAACCTATTTTTATCACTGGTGGTGATTATACCCCATCCTTTAGTTTTACGGGGAAAAGTCGACCCTTAAAAATTATAGAAAGGTGTCTGCTATCAGTAAAGGTGTCTCTTATGGTATACATGTATGAACAAGCCGAAATGAACAGCTATATAGGTGTGTCTCCCTGACTGCAAGGGCATAGGGGCGAGCTCTTAGCTGTTATACTCGTGGGTATTAACCTTGAAATTCAAGAGCTTGATTACATTTTAGCAGTGACTGAATAAATGCGTCAAAGTACAATCCTAGACATTTGCGGGGTGTATGGTTACAATATCAGTTGATAGTAGATGATATGATGATCAAATGACGAATCAAATTCTGAGACTGACTAATGGTAAACATATTATAGTTAATTTTTGAACCTAAAGCCTGAGCAATCACTCATAGAAGGAATACTTATAACTAACCCAACCCCAAACTTCACCTTTGCACCTATCATTTGATTGCGTTCACCCATTTAAAAGGAATACTTATAACTGACCCAACCCCACACTTCACCTTTGTACCTATTATTTGATTGAGTACACCCATTTAGATTTCGAGGTTCACAATTATACTTTAAGCAACACCCCTGAGGAACATTCAACAAGCCGTTGTCATGCAAGATATGTCAACATTATGTAAGAGATGGACAGAGAACAGGCCATAATCCATTAAGTTACGGTCCGATAAGTTGCCCAGTTCGTTGGGATATGAACATATATTTTAAGTTACATACTTTTCCACTATTTGCATGCGGCCATTTTGTCCAATTTTCACAAAATTATAACTAGCATTATGTATACATTTCTTTGCAGGTCAAGTAGCTACAAATGCGATGTTTCATAAAATCAGGGGCCATATTGCAAAAAATTGAGATACTTCTGTTTTAAATTCGAATTCAACCGTAATTACGGTGTGAGGGCAACATATTTTACCAGTTTTTGAAATAATAAAAAAATATTGACATTACATACGTTCACACTATTTGCGGACGGAATTCAAATTCATACGTCATTATGGTGTAAGAAATATGATAAAAGAAAATATTGAAAAACATACTTTCACGCTATTTTGAGAATGAGGAGCGATGATATATTTATACGGATTTGAAATTCAGATAAAATCTATGACCTTCACAAGCTTGACACGCGGTGGGCCAAAAACCAAATATCGACATAACCGAGATCTGACGAAGGTAAACCTATATTTCAAGTTTCGTTATAATCGGATACCCTAAGACTATCCACAGACATATTGTGTGTTATTCAAACATGAATCGTGACAATGAATGAATAAAACACACCGATATGATCCAGGCGACACGTACGAAAATTAGGAGTGGTCTATGCTGAACTAAGAATGCAAATAGTAATTCTTAACTTCATTTCATTGGCGTCGACATCTGATTTTAGAATAATTACGTTCTCTGACTGAACAAGGAATATGTTGTACATGGTAACATATTAAAAAGACAGGAAAATATATCCAATGATATAGTGGTATGAATGATAAAGGGGCTACTTGTGCATGGTTTGGAGTAAGAATAAACCAAACAAATTACTGAATCAAGAGGCCATAATTTCTATATTAAATCAACATACAAATGCATTGTCCCGAAAGTATTTACCGGGTGGTTATTTCCGAGAAAAGTATGGCAAACTTGGTATATGTGGAATGTATAAACGACCAATCTTACTAGCAAAGTGCTCGATTACCAGAAAAACACCCACGAAGATGGCAGGGTATCACTTACTGGCAAACCGACTGTTATCTGTCAATTAATTGTGAGCTAGCTTGACTGAGGGAGTGGGTTTTTTTTATTTCTTGATCTAATGGTATTGGTAAGGAGGTTTGGGGACCAATGAGGGGTGTCAACGTACAAAAGACTCTGCAGTTAAACATTGTAAACTTGTCTGCTATATCAGCCATTAGTGGAATTGCAGAACATAATGAAAAATACAGTCTGAAAATGGACCCTCGCACACAATGGTATTGTTACAACTGCCAAAAATATATAATAATATTAATTGTACGTAGGAAACAGATGTTTAAATACAGAAGAAGATATGGACATAGCAAGAACGCGCGTTAACTATAATTACGTAATATATGTCTTAAGTGTAAACTCAACCAGTTAAAAGACTTGAAAGATTAGTGAGATATGAATTCGGGCATTGGTCAATTACTACTTTAACTAAAAGCATACAATAAAATATACAAGGATACACCATGACACAACTTTGGCTTCTAACAACAGTTGAATTATAGCTTGAGGTATCTCCCAGCGATAACAAAGTTTTGAGAGGGATATGAAGCAGATTTGTGATAGATTAATTAGTTTGAATGTTTTAGTCCAAATATAATCACGAAATCACAGTTTGTACGCGAGAAAGTATCTTTAATGTATCAAGTCGACAGTCAATTAAATAGTCGATAAACAGACGCCTTTGTAACACCAAGTATTGTTCAAATATTGCACTTTCTCCACGTCAGTCATTCGGTTGGATGCTGCCTACATTTTGTGACCTATTTGCACTGTTCTAGTGGGAGTAAAACCGCGAAAGCAACTATGCACGATCACAATAACATTAATCATGTACATCATGCTATCTGCGTGATATAAAACTACAGCCCACGTTTTATGCATATTTGATAAATTCATTCATTTGAAGCATGTCCCGTCATCACCATTCTGAACATACGGCGCTGCTTAACAAGATTATCGGTATTAAGCAATATGTATCATCCTTGTGAGTGAGAAGTGCATTTGTTCAAAAGTTAAAAAATACCGGCGGGATATAAATACTATTCGCTCTTAATGGATTCATATTGTGCGTATTTCCCAGAGATCAAATCTTTGTCTGAATCAAAAATAACGATAAAGGTCTAACAAAAATTGATATAAAAGGTTTTTAAACCTTTTTATATGAAACGTGATTTTCTTTTTAAAAAACATTATTCAGACATCCTGAATAAAATATTGTTTATATAAAAAAAAAAATTATTAAAGCCCGATGCAGCTAACAAATATTACATTCGAGAAAGAGGGTTGAAAATTGTTTTTTAAGACATTAGCTAAGACCATACGTTCACTCACATAATTTAGAGCGTATAAAAGCATACTGAAGGCGGCATGCATAAATAGAATGTAAAGAATACTAGGACTTTTAAAATCATTTGGAGCAATTTGTTTGTAGGCAAGACCAATTTTATTCAGTATCATCCAAAGTCTTTTAGTTTGCTGGGGCTTAAGATTAGAAAGTGAAATATCAGGTATAATATCTTGCTTATATTATATTTATCAATTGTTTAGCCGTATTTTTGGTTGCTTTCGTTGTTCTTAGTCCGTCACCAGAGTGCCTGGGCGTTTTAAGTGTAGGATAGTCCTTTGCACAGGAAAAATAGTAGAAAATCCCCGAAGAAACCTTTCATATTCAGGTCGAGTGGTCGTACACACAGGACAGGGCCGTACAATAAAAAAAACATATTTCTCCGAATATTAATTATTTTTGACACACCAGACATTAAGATTTCCAATCATTTGTTTTAAAGACTATGTCAAGACGTGACTTGACTTCTTACCGGTTATCTGTTGGCTTGGTTTATATGTAGTTGAAGAAACGGCGATGGTGTACGGTGATGTTGATGTCTGTGGTGAAACATTAGGGTGTACTGGCATCATATTAACACAAGCTTTAATTGGAGCCCCGCTACCAAAGGAATAAACTCCACAAACTGCTCCAAATAAAACTAAACATTTGATTAGACTAGACTCCATTTTAAATCCGGTGCAATGATGCTATTCCCTTTTTTAAAAATAAAATTGATTAAATGTATGGACTATCGCACAGGGTCAAACTGGGCACGCCACACTTGCTAGGTAAAATGATGTGATTGCTTTACAAACTTTATTTGCTTTATCATCTTTGTTTGCCAATCTCCTCAATGGCTGTAAAGCTGTTAACCAATCAGTGAAGATTTACTGCTATGGTGTCGTTTTGAGTAGAATTGTTTATCTCCCGTAATATCCGAAACTCTGGTACAATTTTAAGGGGTGGGGCCTATTACATTTTAATTTGGTTATTAATTACATACAAGTATAAATATTATACGTAACTAACGTACAAAAATTAATTGGTGACTGGCTTTTTTCGTGCGTATACAGTGAATGGCTATTTTTGTAGCAATGTAGTCGGGGTGACATTTTTTTAAAGATTATAGACAAGGAATAGGGAGATAAGATATAGTTTTTTGTTTCTAACATATTCACATATATGCAGGTGTGTACTGATATCAACTAACATTTGATTGACATATTGTTAGATAAAAAGAGCTATAGGGCTATAACAAACTGGTTATATCTTTCAACAAAATACATGTGGGTCGGGATATTCCTATTGCATCATTTGGCTTAATTTAACCAATCATTACGTCGATTGCACAGGTTCATGGTCATGAACACGCATGAGTCTGCGTGATACCCTTGCGGCTATAAAGGAAACTATATTATGTCATTAAAGCAGACTTCGATTAGATTCCAGAGGGTTACCATCTAAGAGTCCTAGACACCGTGAGGTGTCTAGGTTGAGAAGAGTTTAGTTAGCATTGACTGTAATTGAGTTTAGTTAGCATTGACTGTAATTGTATGTAATATGCTTGTATGTATACCTATGCTACATAAAAGGTAAAAACGAACTGTTGCATTGTTATAACTGAAGAAGACAAACGTCTTAAGAAAACATTAAGAAGAAATACACAACGTGAAGGAGACGAAAAGACGATCGGAGATAAATCCTAGACCATCACAAGGCTAACGGTAATATGTAGCAAAACAAACAAGATGCATGGGTCATACGTAGGATGTGGCGACCGGACCGACAACGCACGCTCTCCACGTCAGACAAAAAGGCCCATGGTGTTACATTTTGCGCAGTAATCCCTGCCAGAATTTGGCTATTTTTTTTAAATTTGTGTTAAAGGTTGAAATATTTGTTTTGAAGTGAAATAAATAAACTATTAGTCAATCCCCACTATTAGTCAATCTGAAATAGACGCGACCGAAGCACAAATCAGTGCAAGATGACGGCCGCCATGAACCAACATTCGATGAAGCTGTCATTGAAGACGTCCATTCCGTGAGTTGTAGATGTTATTTTTGTGAAAAATCATTGGAAGAAGCGAGAACATGTTGGGGCTGTACGGATTATATAGTCCTAAAGGTCTTGTGGAATGGTGAAGTTGGCATTTTGTTTGTGGACTCCATGACCTGTGACGTGTACATCACATGATAGGGATATAAAAGCTACTTAATTTGTCTGAGATACTTTTTCCGTAGGTGGCGTGTCTCAGATGTTCAGATTGGTATAAATATATGCTGGTATAAATATATGCTGGGGAACAATTGATTGTATGTCATATGATGAATAATGTGCCAAACGTACAATTATGTAATTTTAAGGACATTTTGTGGATTTGAAAATTATTTTATAAATTGCCATACGCACCTCATGCGCAATAGTGACAGGGGAATTAGATATTGAAGCTTATTCGAAGGGCAGCTGCATGCAGAGGTAATTGGGATTTACGCAAGCCCCTAGCTACGAAAACGTTGAGATATGCTGGTGTGTTCGCTTTACCTACGATTGGAAGCCTTCTGTTTGACGTGGCAAACTCATATTTTTTATTAATACATGTAACATCTTAAAAATAAAACAATTTTATACTACTATGACTTATCAAACTTGGAAACGCCATCGAAGACCATCCTACACGCTTCTTTTCATGCGGAAAACCTCGACAAATGGCCAATGATAACATACAATTGTGATGCGACTACTTTTTTATAATTAATATTAAAACTTGCCGCTTTTAGAAACAAATTCTCAAAATGGCGTCATTCGAAGAGAAGGTAGAGCTTTCATTGCATGGTTGTATGGAATCTGAGTGAACGCTGCGTAGTACGCCTTACAAACGCCTCGATTTAAAATGCGTTGATTTGTATCCATTTCAGCTAGGATTGTATGCGTAATTGTAGTTGGGTGTGTCAGAAATATTTTAAATAACAATAATCAGTCGTTATTTTCATAAAAAATGTTATCGATTGTGCTTAATAAATCCCGACATTTTCACTCCCGCACTGCCACGTTAATAGTAATAGGAACAACGCTTATCTCGAAACATGGAGGGTTGAGAGATAAGATTTTTTATCTAACGAACCCCATGATCGATGGTTAAATATGAATCTTATCACACGGATATGCTGCCATCGATTAATAAGGAATCACTCCTCCCCATGATATTTTCTATGATAGAGAGGTTCGAGTGAACTAGGACGAGGTGATTTCCCTTTTGCATGCTACGTCATCAGTTGTCAAGTGCTTCCCCAACGGCGACAGGCGAACTCGCTCGAGAAAACGTCTTGGACCCCCTGAAGTCGAAAGTGCATTCCATGGTGATATAATTCTATTTTTATGCGTCGATGTTGCGTCGATATTCATTTTTAATGTGTTTGTTTGTCGTCTACAGGCCGCATTTCTTGCGTATCATCTTTAAACTTTGCTCTATTATATTTGGTGCATGCCCGTTTCCTTGGGACGGCACCGCCTAATTTATGTTTCTGAGTTTCACCTACAGGCCGCAATTCTTTGTAGATCCATTTGCAACTTTGCATACCTTTTCGTTATACCCTAGGGATGACTCCCGGAGTTTTGGGGATTGCCTGGCCCCGGGAGCAGAGCCACACCCATTTCTTTGTGTTTTCGTGTGTTGTCCAGAGGCTACGATTCTTAATACATTTAGATCCTCTTTGAATTTGGGATATGTATCCATATAGCCTATAAAGGAAGGCAACTGCATGTCCCGACCCCCAGGGACAGAGCCGCAATTCGGACTGTACTTGGCCTAAGGATTTTGGTTAATACCCGACCACACAGGGGTAGTCACGCCCATCTTTTTTGCCTTTAGCGCCCAAAGGCCACAATTCTGCAAATGTATTATCTTGGAACTAAGACTTATACCCCACCGACGGCAATTATAGATGTCGACATCCCAGGGGCAGAGCCACATCCAATTTTTGTGTTGTTGTCTATAGACTGGAAGTCTAAATGTATCATCTTTGAACTTGGCATATACATTCCTTAAAATGTAAGGATAGCATCTATGCATTTTGGTGCATGTCTCCAGGGGTGTGGTATCACACTCACTTTTTTGTTAGTTTTTATCTGAAAATACTCTACTGGATGCAATAATTTACAGATTTTGTTCAAATTAATCATTTCAATAACAGGCTGGTACCTATTTTTATTGTTCCTTATCCAACCCCCAATAGATCATCTTGGAACTTTATGCATTATACCATAAAGACAGCAACTATATAGTGATTTGCATGCCCACATTTTTGATAATATTTTGTCTGTAAATTTGGCAAAACAACCCCGACGCCCAGTCTTCTTTGACTCTTGTCATAATATTACAGCTATTTCATATTTCATTATCTTCATTTTAAAAAGTACCATAATATAATATTAATCAAAGCAGGAATGTGGACGTATAATATTGCTCTCGTTAGACAATCTTTTTCATAATTATTACGCATCCCTTTCAAATGGTACCGGTTTTGGTTAGGCACTGACTGGTCGAATAAAAGGGGAATGATAGAACGAATCGAAAGTTTGCTTCATTCGTCTTTCTTATCAATAGTTACTTCATCGTCGTTTCGCGATTCCGAACAGGTTAGTACGAATTCATTAGCACAATTAATAAGTGGGTTACTCTTTATCTATAGTAGTCATTCAGCGAAACTGTACCCGGATTTCCGACTTTATGATAGGACCGTCATATCTTTAGTCAGTTGTTTTGATCATCTGACGTGCATAAACATAAAGTATTTTTTCAGGGGTTTACTGAAGGCAGCGCATGCTAGTTTTCGCACCACGTCTGAAATGAAAAGAATCACATGGTTTCAATACACTTTATTCCTTCATACCCATACTCCCAACCAGCGCAAAACTCTTGTGGTTCAGATATGCTACAAATCAACTAGCACGTACCACACAACCCAAAATGTCGCAGAGGAACCACAATCACTCCACCGACAAAAAAGAATATAATATTGTTTTGGGTTTTTTTTGTCTCCTCAGGGAATACAAGACAAGTATTGCCACCCTATGTTTGTATGTACTACATGATCTGTTTGTCATGGTATTAGAGGTTGCCTGGTAACATGAATCCGAATAGCACGACAAAATAGCTACATAATTATGTGTTTATAGGAATATACACACTACAGAGACTTTTTCAGTGTACACAATGTATCCATGACAATGCGCATATAAATGACACAGTGGGTGTGATGATGATTTATGTTAGTGCTTATGTGCATGTAATTAAGAAAAACGGTGTTATTTCATATTTTCGGTAGATAATAATGTAATAATTTTCAGCGAAATGAAAATCGAAATTCATGTTCACACATCTGTCATACATGTATTATTAAAGTATTATGTCGGAGTGGTGGGGGGTTAATGTTTTTCTCTGAATATTGTTTTGTCAATTTTGTATTGGGTCATTATCTACAAATGTTGACAGCCAGATTTGTGTTGAGTAGGTTTAAGCATGACACCAGCTTGTTAATCTATGTTTTTAAAGGAGAAACCGGAAGGCCCCGGAATTTACAGGAAGTTTCCGGAATAACAGAAATGTCTAACATGCAAGGTAGAAGACATCAATGTGTTCTTTATTCCTACTAACCTTCAACATCATCCTCAAATAGTAATGATTAGTAAATCGTTATTTGTCAACAAGACCGAATTTATATTTAATAAATATTTCCGACCCGGTCTAGAAGATATGTAAGCCAACAGGAACAAATGACTCTGTTAGAATTATCAAAAAGACGGGTTAACTTTGGAGGAGAAATACAAAACAAATAATTCGCATGCTATTGTCAACACGATAAAAACAAACAGAATTCAGGCATAGATTTCCACCGTTATCATTAGGCAATTGGATTTTGCTGAGGAGTAATTTCGGCACGATTCCCTGATAACATTTTCTAGTCAATGATTTCGAGGATATCATAATTAGAATAACGCGATGTGTCCAAGATGCCACATCTAGTGTAACTGTCAAAAGTATTTCTTCCGCATGTCCTACAATACGACTGAATATCATCCGTCAATTTCAGTGCCTCCAGTGTATTGACGATAATTACGTTGGGTTGTACGCAAATTAACCATTGACAGTTAGAAGTTTTATAAGCCCTCATTTTATATGCCCCTGTCCGTCCACAGTAAAGTTGTTTGTGGACTATTTACAGGTCACAATTCGTATCCAGTTTTGACGAAACTTGGATCATGGCCCTTGATTGTCCGAGAACTCACGTTTATGGCGTGCGAACTCTGTAGAGATTACAATTTTAATCCGATTTTGAAGTGAATTAAAATGCATGATTATAACCCAAAGAGTGTGGTTCCTGTCGATATTTGATCGTATCGTAACTTCCTGAATATATGTCCCCTGATTATACGAAAATCGCCTTTGCTAGCTTGTGGTCTCTACGAAGGTCACAATTATTGTCCTATTTATAAAACCGTTTTAGTATCACCGTTACCCCATTATGAAGGTGGAATTCGAATATCATGAAAATCGGACAAAAATGCCGGATAAAATGGCCGCCACTAGTACGCGAATAGTGTAAAATATGGTATACAAAGGTTGTGGACCCTGTAGAGGTAATAATTTTAATCCGATTTTGATGGAACTTGAAATGCATGTTTAAAACCCAACGATATTGGTTCCTGTCAATATTTGCGCATGTCGGATTGTAATTTCCTGAATTATGGCCCCTGATTGTACGATAAATTGCCTTTCTTAGTTTGTGGTCCATCTGGATGTCACAATTATTATCCGATTTAAAAAAGCTTAAATCATCGTTACGAAGGTTGAGTTCGTGAAAATCAGACCAAAACTGTCAGACAAAATGGCAACTCCTTGTATGTAAATAGTGTAAACTACTGGTAAACTACTGGTATAAATGTACGAAAAATTGCCTTCCTTAGCTTGTGGTTCATCTGGATGTCACAATTATTATCCGATTTAAAGAAGCTTTTCATAAATCACCGTTACGAAGGTTGAGTTCGTGAAAATCAGACAAAATGGCAACTCCTTGTATGTAAATAGTGTAAACTACTGGTATATTATCAAGGTTGTGGACCCTCAGAATTCAGGCATAGATTTCCACCGTTATCATTAGGCAACTGGATTTTGCTGAGGAGTAATTTCGGCACGATTCCTTGATAACATTTTCTAGTCAATGATTTCGAGGATATCATAATTAGAATAACGCGATGTGTCTAAGATGCCACATCTAGTGTAACTGTCAAAAGTATTTCTTCCGCATGTCCTACTATGCGACTGAATATCATCCGTGCCTCCAGTGTATTGACGATAATTACGTTGGGTTGTACGCAAATTAACCATTGACAGAAGTTTTATAAGCCCTCATTTTATATGCCCCTGTCCGTCCACAGTCAAGTTGTTTGTGGACTATTTACAGGTCACAATTCGTATCCAGTTTTGACGAAACTTGGATCATGGCCCTTGATTGTCCGAGAACTCACGTTTATAGCGTGCGAACTCTGTAGAGATTACAATTTTAATCCGATTTTGAAGTAAATTAAAATGCTTGATTATAACTCAAAGAGTGTGGCTCCTGTCGATATTTGATCGTATCGTAACTTCCTGAATATATGTCCCCTGATTATACGAAAATCGCCTTTGATAGCTTGTGGTCTCTACGAAGGTCACAATTATTGTCCGATTTATAAAACCGTTTTAGTATCACCGTTACCCCATTATGAAGGTGGAATTCGAATATCATGAAAATCGGACAAAAATGCCGGATAAAATGGCCGCCACTAGTACGCGAATAGTGTAAAATATGGTATACAAAGGTTGTGGACCCTGTAGAGGTAATAATTTTAATCCGATTTTGATGGAACTTGAAATGCATGTTTAAAACCCAACGATATTGGTTCCTGTCAATATTTGCGCATGTCGGATTGTAATTTCCTGAATTATGGCCCCTGATTGTACGATAAATTGCCTTTCTTAGTTTGTGGTCCATCTGGATGTCACAATTATTATCCGATTTAAAAAAGCTTAAATCACCGTTACGAAGGTTGAGTTCGTGAAAATCAGACCAAAACTGTCAGACAAAATGGCAACTCCTTGTATGTAAATAGTGTAAACTACTGGTATAAATGTACGAAAAATTGCCTTCCTTAGCTTGTGGTTCATCTGGATGTCACAATTATTATCCGATTTAAAGAAGCTTTTCATAAATCACCTTTACGAAGGTTGAGTTCGTGAAAATCAGACAAAATGGCAACTCCTTGTATGTAAATAGTGTAAACTACTGGTATATTATCAAGGTTGTGGACCCTCTAGAGGTCACAATGCTGTGTCGATTTTGATGAATCTTGAAATGCATGCTTATGCCCCAACGATCTTTATATATGTGGTTACCCAATTTTGTTAAGTAAATCTCCTGGTGTACTACAGGTAAACTTATTGAATTCTTAACAGCTATTATTAGGTCGCTATTCCCCGTTTCGTCTTGATTTGTCACCATCAGAAATGAGACCTGTATATGAAATCTGGTGCAGAAGCTTTCTAGCATGGGAGACCGTATTTGCAGACACCTTATTCACCAGACTCTAGATGCCAATAATTTATAGGTAACAGCCACATACCATGCAACACCCATAGATTATAATTAATTATCATTTGGAATATGTGAAAGAAAAATACTGCGTTTTGTTTGGAAAAAATAAAGAGGAAATAGTGTTACAACTGCATTTATTACTTAACTACAACCATAAAGAATTGTAGTTGACAGTTCTCTATTAAATTAGATGGAATTAATCCAACTAACATATTGGGATACTCGAGTATAAACACTGGGATAATTTCCACTACATCCTGAAATACCCCATGATGTAACACCAGCCAACATATTATTACAGATCATAGGTCCACCACTATCTCCCTGTTTAAAAGAAAAGTTCATATATCATAAATTGTAGGGGGTAGGATGTCGATTTAGCTGTTAGGCCACCTCTGGCTTGCGGTGGTGTTTTCTATCCATGGTATGAGCGTTTGCGGTAGCTTGGGATATTTATGGGTAAAAATGAGGTTTACAACTCCCACTCCACACTATCCATGGTGTGAGCGTTTGCGGTAGCTTGAGATATTTATGGGTAAAAATGAGGTTTACAACTCCCACTCGACACAAACTAGTTCACTTCGAACTAACTCGTGGTTCAATTTTATTTAAATAATTGGTGTTTAACAGTGTGTGTGTGGGGGGGGGGGCGGCAAGCCTGTAAAACACCCAATTGGCAATTACAAGATGGAAATCGAAACGATGCTACTTGACCCAATGACGGTCAATGCTACTCAAAACTAAATATATTCAATGGAATTAATTAGATTTTATGGCCAACTGGAAAACCTTTGTATATCTTATAACATGTACGGTGTATCTTACTCACATTGCAGGCTGATCTTCCTGATTGATAGACACATATATGCCCACTGTTAATGGTAGCCCCACTGATACCAGACCATCTACTAGAACA
Source organism: Patella caerulea (assembly GCA_036850965.1). Classification (NCBI taxonomy): domain Eukaryota; kingdom Metazoa; phylum Mollusca; class Gastropoda; family Patellidae; genus Patella; species Patella caerulea. The sequence goes on from JAZGQO010000021.1 coordinate 19,772,461, forward strand.
ATCCGAATTGGAAATCTTTCCCATCGCTACATGTTGTAAGATGTTGGGAAGGCTGCTAGTACCTGTGAAAAAAGCAAAGATAGTATTTCAGCAATAACCAAGAGAACATGATGTATTATGATAGCATTTTTCAATTCATGATAATGCTTTCAATTTTATCGGAATTGTATTAGATGGAACATACTAACATTATAATAATACCAATGTCTATAGGTATTTGAACATTTCTACTACTGTATTACGAATGACATGAACATACATAATAATATATAAGCATGTATACTTTGGTTAAAATGCGAGGAATAGCTTAAATGAAACATTTTATAGCATACCGGAGGTTCTACCCCATCCACTAATTGTACATGTCTGGCCAGCAAAACTTGATCCAGAAGGAGCCAAACCAATGATGCTTACAGCTGAACTTCCAGTATTGGCATTCGATGAAAGTCTTAAAACAGAAATATCATTTGGATATCCAGCAGCATTACCATTGTAGTTGGGATGCTGAAAGAAAGGGTAATATCAACCACTGTATTATTACTTGTACTGAAAATGAAGCTAGGAGTGTTCTTAAACTACTGCAAATTGATCCGAATATCGCCGATGCTTTATTGTATTTATTAAACAATTACCCACTTACATTTACAATAGAGCTGATGTAGATAGTCTGTTCTGTGCCATCAACATTGTTCAGTCTATGATTACCAAGAACAACTCTGTATGATCCAGGACTAGGCAAAAATTCAAAAACAAAAATCTTTCATGTGCAATAGTGTGTGTATATATGTATATTTTTTTGTGTATAAAATAATCAGGGTGAAAAATGTTTTACCAATACTGTCTTTGATTCGCATATAGTAATTGAACATATTAACACAAGATACAATTTTATGGATACACAATTACTGAGTTTGATACTAAACGACGTTTCAGTATTTGTGTATCCTATATTTATACAACCCATTTACTGAATATGAATAGAATGTTTTGAACCTGGTAGCAGTAACACAATGAGCAGCAGTTAAAACTCGGTTGGTAGCAATCAAACTTCCGCCACAAATGTGAGACCAGCTGCTACCAGAACTTCTCTGGAGAGAAACTTGCCACGGGAATTGTCCAGCATATGCATCACTTCCACCAACGATTCTTTGCGATGGTTCACTGGCAACAAGACCTTTAGAGAAAATGGAAAACCGTTGATTAACTTTTCGTATGAGTCATTATTTACAGTTGTACTAGAAGTTTGATACAATTTTAATGTCATAACAATCGTATTTTTCATATTCTTATAACTTACCGGCTAAAACAACGATGCACAACAACAGTTTCATCTCGGATGATGTTTGAATAGACCGTAAATAGTTGATAGAGATTATAGTTAAATTTCTAACTATATATACAAGTTTTACCTTTCAAGTTGTCTCCTCTTTTTTTATTTATGGCACCAATTGAAGTTATTATGAAATAATAAATGTATTGTGCATGCACACGCCTTGCAAGGCAATCATTGATAACTTTGATGGGAAATTACAAGCTGGGACAACTCCTGAAACTGTAACAATAAACTCAAGTAGAACTTTATGTGCATTTTCTCATATCGACATTTTCTGTGAACACGACATATAATCGGGTAGACATAATATAATCTTTACTAGCCGAGTTTAACATGTTATACTATTTTTTCGGGGATTTATTTTTTTGCGGGGGGGGGGGGGTCTAGCGTCCTCTAGATGGCCGGTCACCCCTGGCTTGCGGCTGTGGTTTCAATCCCTGGTGTGAGTGTATGTGGCATGGAGATAGGGGCGCCTTCTCAACCTCGTAGGTTTTAAAAAAAACATATGTTAGTCCTGAAATGACCTACTTTGTGTCGAGTGGATGTTAAACCCCATTTCTCTCTCTCTCTCTATACTGAGCAGACAATACCCCTCTTCATCCCAATGACAATGTCTTTATTAAACATGCATTATGGAAGAGCTAAATTTGCCTATTGTAAGTCTTTCTTTAGGCCTGAAATATTAAAATAACTATTAATTAGACATTAATGCCCATCTTCATTAGCTCAGCTTGGAGCAGAACAGTAGGAAGTTAAACCCCATTTCAATGAACTGCTAATATCCATCTTCAGGATTAGGCCATTTGATCTAAACTTAGAGCATTCACTTTTCATCGTCTATGTTGTAACTAATATAGCATGAACTGTCAGTTCTTTATTTAATCTTAGTCACTTTGAATAAAAAATTGATGCTCAGTTTTTATATTCTATAGGAACCAAACTATGTGAACGATTTCAGGATATTGTTTTATCAAGACAAAAAAAAGATATCCCCATGCTTTCGACAGGACAGCAGACCTCATGTCTTGAATCTTATCACGGGGTGATTAACCATTTTGCACTCAAGATGATTGGATTTTCCTACCATGGACAATTAATTATGCAGGTAAATCAAGGTTTAATATAAATATTTTATTCATACATATTTTTTAATGTCATATATTTTTTATTTGTTATCCTTAAAAATGTCCTCTTTCATATCTTAAACATGCATTATCCAAGAGCTAAATCAGCCTATTGCAGGTCATTCTTTAAGCTTGAAATGTTATCTAAAGTATTAATTAGACATTAATTAACTGATCCAGACCTTAATCAAATCTCTATGGCATCAGATTTCTCCGATATTAAATAGATAGAAACGATTCAGAAATACTTTGATTTAATCAAATATGGTCGAACAAGACTTAGCGTTGATCAACCAGGTTGGTGGTTGAAATTATTGCACACACCTGTCAAACCTTCAAATGCTAATAGTAATATCTCTGCTTGCAATAGAGTAATTTTAATGAAATTTTCAAATTATTCATTTTACATTATTTACTTTCTAACTATTATAGCAAGAATGGCTAGTTCTTTATCTAAATTTTACATAATGTATCTTTAAGGTTACTTTTAGCTGTCATGCACTTCAATGAAAATACAAATAGGGAGCAATTCATTAATCAAAATGGAGAAGCTGGTTGGAGAATTGTTTTGCAAATGGAGAATAAAGACGTTACAAATACGGCAAAATATCCGAAGGCTAATATAAAAAAAAATGCTTAAATTATACCATAGCCAAATAATGTTTTAGAATATTGTTTTTGTGTATTATATCTTGTGACCCTTTAAAATCACACTTTATTAATTCTTTGTCTTTGCAGCATATGCGGATACATTGACTACAAAGGTGATTGAATTGGCAACTTTGTCCTTAGAGGTATTTTGACTTTATCATTACCGGTATTGTGACTTTGTACATTGTACTCTTTACATATAATCAATGGAAAAGACATTTTAGCAGAGCATTTAATATTGGCAGCGATACCCTTCCATACAGATATGCTACAAATCAACTAGCACGTACCACACAACCCAAAATGTCGCAGAGGAACCACAATCACTCCACCGCCAAAAAAGAATATAATATTGTTTTGGTTTTTTTTTTTGTCTCCTCAGGGAATACAAGACAAGTATTGCCACCCTATGTTTGTATGTACTACATGATCTGTTTGTCATGGTATTAGAGGTTGCATGGTAACATGAATCCGAATAGCACGACAAAATAGCTATATAATTATGTGTTTATAGGAATATACACACTACAGAGACTTTTTCAGTGTACACAATGTATCCATGACAATGCGCATATAAATGACACAGTGGGTGTGATGATGATTCATGTTAGTGCTTATGTGCATGTAATTAAGAAAAACGGTGTTATTTCATATTTTCGGTAGATAATAATGTAATAATTTTCAGCGAAATGAAAATCGAAATTCATGTTCACACATCTGTCATACATGTATTATTAACGTATTATTATAGGTCGGAGTGGTGGGGGGTTAATGTTTTTCTCTGAATGTTGTTTTGTCAATTTTGTATTGGGTCATTATCTACAAATGTTGACAGCCAGATTTGTGTTGAGTAGGTTTAAGCATGACACCAGCTTGTTAATCTATGTTTTTAAAGGAGAAACCGGAAGGCCTCGGAATTTACAGGAAGTTTCCGGAATAACAGAAATGTCTAATATGCAAGGTAGAAGACATCAATGTGTTCTTTATTCCTACTAACCTTCAACATCATCCTCAAATAGTAACGATTAGTAAATCGTTATTTGTCAACAAGACCGAATTTATATTTAATAAATATTTCCGACCCGGTCTAGAAGATATGTATGCCAACAGGAACAAATGACTCTGTTAGAATTATGAAAGACGGGTTAACTTTGGAGGAGAAATACAAAAAAAATAATTCGCATGCTATTGTCAACACGATAAAAACAAACAGAATTCAGGCATAGATTTCCACCGTTATCATTAGGCATTTGGATTTTGCTGAGGAGTAATTTCGGCACGATTCCTTGATAACATTTTCTAGTCAATGATTTCGAGGATATCATAATTAGAATAACGCGATGTGTCTAAGATGCCACATCTAGTGTAACTGTCAAAAGTATTTCTTCCGCATGTCCTACTATACGACTGAATATCATCCGTGCCTCCAGTGTATTGACGATAATTACGTTGGGTTGTACGCAAATTAACCATTGACAGTTAGAATTTTTATAAGCCCTCATTTTATATGCCCCCGTCCGTCCACAGTAAAGTTGTTTGTGGACTATTTACAGGTCACAATTCGTATCCAGTTTTGACGAAACTTGGATCATGGCCCTTGATTGTCCGAGAACTCACGTTTATGGCGTGCGAACTCTGTAGAGATTACAATTTTAATCCGATTTTGAAGTAAATTAAAATGCATGATTATAACCCAAAGAGTGTGGTTCCTGTCGATATTTGATCGTATCGTAACTTCCTGAATATATGTCCCCTGATTATACGAAAATCGCCTTTGCTAGCTTGTGGTCTCTACGAAGGTCACAATTATTGTCCTATTTATAAAACCGTTTTAGTATCACCGTTACCCCATTATGAAGGTGGAATTCGAATATCATGAAAATCAGACAAAAATGCCGGATAAAATGGCCGCCACTAGTACGCGAATAGTGTAAATATGGTATACAAAGGTTGTGGACCCTGAAGAGGTAATAATTTTAATCCGATTTTGATGGAACTTGAAATGCATGTTTAAAACCCAACGATATTGGTTCCTGTCAATATTTGCGCATGTCGGATTGTAATTTCCTGAATTATGGCCCCTGATTGTACGATAAATTGCCTTTCTTAGTTTGTGGTCCATCTGGATGTCACAATTATTATCCGATTTAAAAAAGCTTAAATCATCGTTACGAAGGTTGAGTTCGTGAAAATCAGACCAAAACTGTCAGACAAAATGGCAACTCCTTGTATGTAAATAGTGTAAACTACTGGTATAAATGTACGAAAAATTGCCTTCCTTAGCTTGTGGTTCATCTGGATGTCACAATTATTATCCGATTTAAAGAAGCTTTTCATAAATCACCGTTACGAAGGTTGAGTTCGTGAAAATCAGACAAAATGGCAACTCCTTGTATGTAAATAGTGTAAACTACTGGTATATTATCAAGGTTGTGGACCCTCTAGAGGTCACAATGCTGTGTCGATTTTGATGAATCTTGAAATGCATGCTTATGCCCCAACGATCTTTATATATGTGGTTACCCAATTTTGTTAAGTAAATCTCCTGGTGTACTACAGGTAAACTTATTCAATTCTTAACAGCTATTATTAGGTCGCTATTCCCCCGTTTCCTCACGTTTCGTCTTGATTTGTCACCATCAGAAATGAGACCTGTATATGAAATCTGGTGCAGAAGGGACGAATGAAGGATGGGCAGCTTTCTAGCATGGGAGACCGTATTTGCAGACACCTTATTCACCAGACTCTAGATGCCAATAATTTATAGGTAACAGCCACATACCATGCAACACCCATAGATTATAATTAATTATCATTTGGAATATGTGAAAGAAAAATACTGCGTTTTGTTTGGAAAAAATAAAGAGGAAATAGTGTTACAACTGCATTTATTACTTCACTACAACCATAAAGAATTGTAGTTGACAGTTCTCTATTAAATTAGATGGAATTAATCCAACTAACATATTGGGATACTCGAGTATAAACACTGGGATAATTTCCACTACATCCTGAAATACCCCATGATGTAACACCAGCCAACATATTATTACAGATCATAGGTCCACCACTATCTCCCTGTTTAAAAGAAAAGTTCATATATCATAAATTGTAGGGGGTAGGATGTCGATTTAGCTGTTAGGCCACCTCTGGCTTGCGCTGGTGTTTTCTATCCATGGTGTGAGCGTTTGCGGTAGCTTGGGATATTTATGGGTAAAAATGAGGTTTACAACTCCCACTCCACACTATCCATGGTGTGAGCGTTTGCGGTAGCTTGAGATATTTATGGGTAAAAATGAGGTTTACAACTCCCACTCGACACAAACTAGTTCACTTCGAACTAACTCGTGGTTCAATTTTATTTAAATAATTGGTGTTTAACAGTGTGTGTGTGGGTGGGGGGGGGGGCGGCAAGCCTGTAAAACACCCAATTGGCAATTACTAGATGGAAATCGAAACGATGCTACTTGACCCAATGACGGTCAATGCTACTCAAAACTAAATATATTCAATGGAATTAATTAGATTTTATGGCCAACTGGAAAACCTTTGTATGTACGGTGTATCTTACTCACATTGCAGGCTGATCTTCCTGATTGATAGACACATATATGCCCACTGTTAATGGTAGCCCCACTGATACCAGACCATCTACTAGAACAATCCGAATTGGAAATCTTTCCCATCGCTACATGTTGTAAGATGTTGGGAAGGCTGCTAGTACCTGTGAAAAAAGCAAAGATAGTATTTCAGCAATAACCAAGAGAACATGATGTATTATGATAGCATTTTTCAATTCATGATAATGCTTTCAATTTTATCGGAATTGTATTAGATGGAACATACTAACATTATAATAATACCAATGTCTATAGGTATTTGAACATTTCTACTACTGTATTACGAATGACATGAACATACATAATAATATACAAGCATGTATACTTTGGTTAAAATGCGAGGAATAGCTTAAATGAAACATTTTATAGCATACCGGAGGTTCTACCCCATCCACTAATTGTACATGTCTGGCCAGCAAAACTTGATCCAGAAGGAGCCAAACCAATGATGCTTACAGCTGAACTTCCAGTATTGGCATTCGATGAAAGTCTTAAAACAGAAATATCATTTGGATATCCAGCAGCATTACCATTGTAGTTGGGATGCTGAAAGAAAGGGTAATATCAACCACTGTATTATTACTTGTACTGAAAATGAAGCTAGGAGTGTTCTTAAACTACTGCAAATTGATCCGAATATCGCCGATGCTTTATTGTATTTATTAAACAATTACCCACTTACATTTACAATAGAGCTGATGTAGATAGTCTGTTCTGTGCCATCAACATTGTTCAGTCTATGATTACCAAGAACAACTCTGTATGATCCAGGACTAGGCAAAAATTCAAAAACAAAAATCATTTATGTGCAATAGTGTGTGTATATATGTATATTTTTTGTGTATAAAATAATCAGGGTGAAAAATGTTTTACCAAATACTGTCTTTGATTCGCATATAGCAATTGAACATATTAACACAAGATACAATTTTATGGATACACAATTACTGAGTTTGATACTAAGCGACGTTTCGGTTAGTATCAAACTCAGTATTTGTGAATCTTTTATTTATACAACCCATTTACTGAATATGAATAGAATGTTTTGAACCTGGTAGCAGTAACACAATGAGCAGCAGTTAAAACTCGGTTGGTAGCAATCAAACTTCCGCCACAAATGTGAGACCAGCTGCTACCAGAACTTCTCTGGAGAGAAACTTGCCACGGGAATTGTCCAGCATATGCATCACTTCCACCAACGATTCTTTGCGATGGTTCACTGGCAACAAGACCTTTAGAGAAAATGGAAAACCGTTGATTAACTTTTCGTATGAGTCATTATTTACAGTTTGATACAATTTTAATGTCATAACAATCGTATTTTTCATATTTTTATAACTTACCGGCTAAAGCAACGATGCACAACAACAGTTTCATCTCGGATGATGTTTGAATAGACCGTCAATAGTTGATAGAGATTAAAGTTAAATTTCTAACTATATATACAAGTTTTACCTTTCAAGTTGTCTCCTCTTTTTTATTTATGGCACCAATTGAAGTTATTATGAAATAATAAATGTATTGTGCATGCACACGCCTTGCAAGGCAATCATTGATAACTTTGATGGGAAATTACAAGCTGGGACAACTCCTGAAACTGTAACAATAAACTCAAGTAGAACTTTATGTGCATTTTCTCATATCGACATTTTCTGTGAACACGACATATAATCGGGTAGACATAATATAATCTTTACTAGCCGAGTTTAACACGTTATACTATTTTTTCGGGGATTTATTTTTTTGCGGGGGGGGGGGGTCTAGCGTCCTCTAGATGGCCGGTCACCCCTGGCTTGCGGCTGTGGTTTCAATCCCTGGTGTGAGTGTATGTGGCATGGAGATAGGGTGCCTTCTCAACCTCGTAGGTTTTAAAAAAAATCATATGTTAGTCCTGAAATGACCTACTTTGTGTCGAGTGAATGTTAAACCCCATTTCTCTCTCTCTCTATACTGAGCAGACAATACCCCTCTTCATCCCAATGACAATGTCTTTATTAAACATGCATTATGGAAGAGCTAAATTTGCCTATTGTAAGTCTTTCTTTAGGCCTGAAATATTAAAATAACTATTAATTAGACATCAATGCCCATCTTCATTAGCTCAGCTTGGAGCAGAACAGTAGGAAGTTAAACCCCATTTCAATGAACTGCTAATATCCATCTTCAGGATTAGGCCATTTGATCTAAACTTAGAGCATTCACTTTTCATCGTCTATGTTGTAACTAATATAGCATGAACTGTCAGTTCTTTATTTAATCTTAGTCACTTTGAATAAAAAATTGATGCTCAGTTTTTATATTCTATAGGAACCAAACTATGTGAACGATTTCAGGATATTGTTTTATCAAGACAAATGAAAAAAGATATCCCCATGCTTTCGACAGGACAGCAGACCTCATGTCTTGGATCTTATCACGGGGTGATTAACCATTTTGCACCCAAGATGATTGGATTTTCCTACCATGGACAATTATGCAGGTAAATCAAGGTTTAATATAAATAGTTTATTCATACATATTTTTTAATGTCATATATTTTTTATTTGTTATCCTTAAAAATGTCCTCTTTCATATCTTAAACATGCATTATCCAAGAGCTAAATCAGCCTATTGCAGGTCATTCTTTAGGCTTGAAATGTTATCTAAAATATTAATTAGACATTAATTAACTGATCCAGACCTTAATCAACTCTTGATGGCATAAGATTTCTCCGATATTAAATAGATTGAAACGATTCAGAAATACTTTGATTTAATCAAATATGGTCGAACAAGACTTAGCGTTGATCAACCAGGTTGGTGGTTGAAATTATTGCACACACCTGTCAAACCTTCAAAGGCTAATAGTAATACCTCTGCTTGCAATAGAGTAATTTTAATGAAATTTTCAAATTATTCATTCTACATTATCTACTGTCTAACTATTATAGCAAGAATGGCTAGTTCTTTATCTAAATTTTACATAATGTATCTTTAAGGTTACTTTTAGCTGTCATGCACTTCAATGAAAATACAAATAGGGAGCAATTCATTAATCAAAATGGAGAAGCTGGTTGGAGAATTGTTTTCCCAAAATTCAAAAAAGGAGATTACTCTCTGAAGAAAATGCTTGTTATGCCAACATATGGTACGTGAAATTTATATTATTGCAAATGGAGAATAAACACGTTACAAATACGGCAAAATATCCGAAGGCTAATATAAAAAAAAATGCTTAAATTATACCATAGCCAAATAATGTTTTAGAATATTGTTTTTGTGTATTATATCTTGTGACCCTTTAAAATCACACTCTATTAATTCTTTGTCTTTGCAGCATATGCGGATACATTGACTACAAAGGTGATTGAATTGGCAACAGATCGATCAATGTTGGAGACACAGATGTCAGATGTTTTACCAGTTGCCCCACCAACCCTTTGTCAGGAATTTTATCGACCTTACAAGAAGACTGCTCTGTCCGAGTTAAAATCAAGATTTAGCTTTGGTACAGACCATGGGAATCCTGAAGATAATAAAAACAACTTTAACTGAATATATTCTTGTATTGTTTTATTCCCACTTGAATCCTGTGGCATTTGTTGATGCAAGGGTCTCTCTAATCTTATTTACAACACAAGATGGTATTGGTACTCGGTTGTGTCTACCCAAATAGCCCCAACACCACCTGACAAACTGTCGACATGCCATGTATCGATGCCTCCTGAAATAAATATTTAATATATTGGTATATTGTTTTAACAAAATAGGTCATTTCTATATAACATAATGAGGAGGAACCATTGAAAACCCACAAGTTAGGCAGTGCCAGATTCTGGTGAAGAGGGGTCGCCATGTCAGACTTATGATAGTCTCAAAAATATTATACTATTCACCTTGAACAGAAGCCCCCTTTAGATATTGAGGCCTTAGGCTTCAGCCTGCTAAGCCTACAGGTAAACATGGTTCTTGGGTTAAGCAGGTGACTCTACTCCATGCTATGTATAAAAGTGGGATCAAAATTTGACTCAATCATAGACCTATGACCTAAATCATGAGTGTTACTGTTGTCATTTTCCCTGACCATTTTCCCCCTTCTAGAGTGAAATCAACATGTTAACATATAATTACAAAAAAATCTGTAAAACTTACTCTTGTGTCTCGTCCATTTCCTCTTTATAATGCTGTCTGTACCCTGAATAAGCAGTCCGTAATACATACAAGTTAAGGCATACTGCCTTGAATCCAGGATGGTCAGTGATGCACTTAATAGAAGGGCTGTCTTTTTTTACATCCACCACAGGCTGCATCTCCATGCAGCAGACACACTCTGGAGGTGTTGGCATTGTTGTACAATTGTCACACTGACACCTAAAATACATAAAAATGTATGTAATTTGCTCATAAATTTGATAAAAAATTAAATGAAATGTGGTCTAGGATCATAAAAAAACAATATTAGCCTTTATTCTTAACTGACAATATAGTAGATCTATATAGTATAGTAACTGAACTGGGACCGAAATTGTGCAGTAGGTCTACACCATTAAATTATTCATTTAATTTTTTTTTTAAAAAATGCTTGACCTAGATAATCCATCATAGGCCTAGCACACATAGCTCATATAACCGTATTATATTATTATTAAATTACCGGGTATATACTATAAGACTAGGCCTATAGGCTAATTATTTAATAGACCAAATTCTCTCGTCTATATTACTGGAAAGTCAACGGAAATTTTAATTTTCTATAACAATATGATCGATAGAAAATCGCGAATAATACATAACCATCGTAATGTAAGCCTAGATAACAAATACATTATAATAATAACTAACCATTCATTGGAATCAAGACGGTCATCATGATGATGGTTGTTCGGGTCGCTGATGTCGTCTTCATCGGATGCCCCTGAGTCTGCGTAAGGCTCAAATTGATATGGGTGAATATTCGCCATTTTGTTTACATCGATTGCACACTTATGACGTCATGACAAATTTCGGGGAAATACCGGAAGTTGGCTCGTATGCTAATTGGATTTTACGAGGCAGGTGCAAAAGTGGTTTTCCAATCTAACTATATCGGTAACGGAATGGCCGATTTTCGTATTTTTTTTTTTTTATTTAGGAGTTTTAGCATTATTCCTATTCATTTAAAGAAAAATATTCTAGTCTTGCGTTTATCTTTAAACGTCGTAGTACACATTTCTTTAATATTTCGAGTGATCACTTTATTTCCCTTAGTAAAAGTGCTACAGCCCCTTTAAGATTATTGAAGGTACATTCTTGATATATGCTATATAATATTGAACGTTTTTTACCCTGTCAGAACAGTGAATCAGATAATGACTGATAACCGGAATCCGCTGTCAAAGCAAATAATTTACAAATGTATCACAATTGAATAGTTCACATATGCCAATAGCATACATGATCTATTTAATCTTTAAATGTCTTCTTTGCTCTAAATACGCGAATACTGTTAAAAAATTGTATATCATGGTTGTGGACCCTGTAGCGGTCACAATTTTAATTCGATTTTGATGGAACTTGAAATGCATGGTTATAAGCCAAAGATCTTGGTTCCTTTCGTTATTTGCGCATATCGGATCGTAACTTCCTGAATTATGGACCCTGATTGTCCGAAAAATCGCCTATGGTCCCCCTGGAGGTCACAATTATTATCCGATTTAAACAAAACGTTTGACTCTATCACCGTTACACACCACGGAAGGTTGAGTTCGAATTTCGAGAAAATTCGACCATAATTGCCAGAAAAAATGGCCGCCGTTTGTACGCGAACAGTGTAAAAATATGGTATATCAAAGTTGTGGACCCTGTAGAGGTGACAATTTTAATTCGATTTTGATGAAACCTGAAATGCTTGTTTATAACCTAAAGATCTTTATTTCTTTCGATATTTGCGCATGTCAAATTGTAACTTAATGAATTATGGCCTGTGATTGTAGGACAAATCACTTTCGGTATTGCTTGTTCTCTGTCTATCTCTCGAACAATTATTATCTGATTTTAAAAAAAAACTCTGATTATATTACTGTTGCACCGTAAGGGAGGTTGAGTTCGAATTTCGTGAAAATCGTACCAAAATTGCCGGACGAAATGGTCACCGTTTGTACCCGAATAGTGTAAAAAATATGGTATATCATGGTTGTGGACTCTCTACGGGTCACAATTCTTATCCGATTTTGACAAAAAGTAATATTTCTAGGTTGTGTACCGTCACACCATAATCATTGTCGGCTTCGAATTTCATGAATATCAGACTGGAACTGGCCAACAAAATGGCTACTCCCAATACAGTATGAAATACAAGACTTAATGACGTAGGAAAAATCACTTTCGGTATTGCTTGTTCTCTATCCATCTCTCAAAAATGTGGGCGTATCCTGCCTGGCAGTGCCACCCTATCTTTAATGTATGTGTCTGTTTGTCGTCTACAGGCCGCATTTCTTGCGTATCATCTTTAAACTTTGCTCTATTATATTTGGTGCATGCCCGTTTCCTTGGGACGGCACCGCCTAATTTATGTTTTCGGAGTTTCACCTACAGGCCCAATTCTTAGTAGATCCATTTGCAACTTTGCATACCTTTTCGTTATACCCTAGGGATGACTCCCGGTGTTTTGGGGATTGCCTGGTCCCCGGGAGCAGAGCACCACCCATTTCTTTGTGTTTCCGTGTGTTTTCCAGAGGCTAGGATTCTTAATACATTAGGCACTTGGCCTAAGGATTTTGGTTAATACCCAACGCCTTGTGTAGAACAATATGCTCAACTACCACCACAGAGTTTACAAATATCGAAACGATTAAACAAAAGAGACACACCCAATTTTTGTGTTTTTGTCTATAGACTAGAAGTCTAAATGTATTATCTTTGAACTTGGCATATACATTCCTTAAAATGTAAGGATAGCATCTATGCATTTTGGTGCATGTCTCCAGGGGTGTGGTGTGGTATCACACTTACTTTTTGTTAGTTTTTATCTGAAAATACTCTACAGGATGCAATAATTTACAGATTTTGTTCAAATTCAATCATTTCAATAACAGACTGGTACCTATTTATATTGTTCCTTATCCAACCCCCAATAGATCATCTTGGAACTTTATGCATTATACAATAAAGACAGCAACTATATAGTGATTTGCATGCCCACATTTTTGATAATATTTTGTCTGTAAATTTGGCAAAACAACCCCGACGCCCAGTCTTCTTTGACTCTTGTCATAATATTACAGCTATTTCATATTTCATTACACTATAAACCTCAGAATGCCTCGTTCGGCATTTCTGTCCAAACGAGGTAAAAAAAATGCCTCGTTGTCTGCAGTTCCAACACGAGGTTTTTTAAATTGCCCTTCTTTTGGAACAAGGTATTTTGTTCAGAACGAGGCTTGGTAAAATGCCTCGTTTACTAAACGTGGTTTTTTCAAGATAGTTATTAGCGGTATATCGGCCAATTTGTAAAAATTAAAATTTATGTTATTTAATACGAAAATAAAACCAGTTTAAACTATATTATTATCAGAGAAATTGACAAGACACATAACCTCGGTGGAGGTGTAAAACTATTGCAGACACATAACTACCTTGATTGATTTATTGCCCCAATCAGTATAGGTGTTAAGAAACAACTGTGGTGTTGTGACATTTTATTGGGGGCAATCAATTAATCAAGGTATAGCTGTGTGTCTGCAATTGTTTTACACCTCCACTGATGGCGTGTATTCTTGTCTTGTCAATTTCTCTGATAATAATATAGTTTGAACTGGTTTTATTTTCGTATTAAATAACATAAATTTTAATTTTTACAAATTGGCCGATATACCGCTAATAACTATCTTGAAAAAAAACACGTTTAGTAAACGAGGCATTTTACCAAGCCTCATTCTGAACAAAATACCTCGTTCCCAAAAAAAGGGCAACTTAAAAAACCTCGTTCGGAACTGCAGACAACGAGGCATTTTCTTTACCTCGTTTGGACAGAAATGCCGAACGAGGCATTCTGAGGTTTATAGTGTTATCTTCATTTTAAAAAGTACCATAATATAATATTAATCAAAGCAGGAATGTGGACGTATAATATTGCTCTCGTTAGACAATCTTTTTCATAATTATTACGCATCCCTTTCAAATAGTACCCGTTTTGGTTAGGCACTGACTGGTCGAATAAAAGCGAAATGATAGAACGAATCGAAAGTTTGCTTCATTCGTCTTTCTTATCAATAGTCGCTTCATCGTCGTTTCACAATTAATAAGTGGGTTACTCTTTATCTATAGTAGTCATTCAGCGAAACTGTACCCGGATTTCCCACTTTATGATAGGACCGTGATATCTTTAGTCATTTGTTTTGATCATCTGACGTGCATAAACATAAAGTATTTTTTTCAGGGGTTTACTGAAGGCAGCGCATGCTAGTTTTCGCACCACGTCTGAAATGAAAAGAATCACATGGTTTCAATACACTTTATTCCTTCATACTCATACTCCCAACCAGCACACAACTCTTGTGGTTCAGATATGCTACAAATCAACTAGCACGTACCACACAACCCAAAATGTCGCAGAGGAACCACAATCACTCCACCGCCAAAAAAGAATATAATATTGTTTTGTTTTTTGTTGTTTTTTTTGTCTCCTCAGGGAATACAAGACAAGTATTGCCACCCTATGTTTGTATGTACTACATGATCTGTTTGTCATGGTATTAGAGGTTGCGTGGTAACATGAATCCGAATAGCACGACAAAATAGCTATATAATTATGTGTTTATAGGAATATACACACTACAGAGACTTTTTCAGTGTACACAATGTATCCATGACAATGCGCATATAAATGACACAGTGGGTGTGATGATGATTCATGTTAGTGCTTATGTGCATGTAATTAAGAAAAACAGTGTTATTTCATATTTTCGGTAGATAATAATGTAATAATTTTCAGCGAAATGAAAATCGAAATTCATGTTCACACATCTGTCATACATGTATTATTAACGTATTATTATAGGTCGGAGTGGTGGGGGGTTAATGTTTTTCTCTGAATGTTGTTTTGTCAATTTTGTATTGGGTCATTATCTACAAATGTTGACAGCCAGATTTGTGTTGAGTAGGTTTAAGCATGACACCAGCTTGTTAATCTATGTTTTTAAAGGAGAAACCGGAAGGCCTCGGAATTTACAGGAAGTTTCCGGAATAACAGAAATGTCTAATATGCAAGGTAGAAGACATCAATGTGTTCTTTATTCCTATTAACCTTCAACTGTCAAAAGTATTTCTTCCGCATGTCCTACAATACGACTGAATATCATCCGTCAATTTCAGTGCCTCCAGTGTATTGACGATAATTACGTTGGGTTGTACGCAAATTAACCATTGACAGTTAGAATTTTTATAAGCCCTCATTTTATATGCCCCTGTCCGTCCACAGTAAAGTTGTTTGTGGACTATTTACAGGTCACAATTCGTATCCAGTTTTGACGAAACTTAGATCATGGCCCTTGATTGTCCGAGAACTCACGTTTATAGCGTGCGAACTCTGTAGAGATTACAATTTTAATCCGATTTTGAAGTAAATTAAAATGCATGATTATAACCCAAAGAGTGTGGCTCCTGTCGATATTTGATCGTATCGTAACTTCCTGAATATATGTCCCCTGATTATACGAAAATCGCCTTTGATAGCTTGTGGTCTCTACGAAGGTCACAATTATTGTCCGATTTATAAAACCGTTTTAGTATCACCGTTACCCCATTATGAAGGTGGAATTCGAATATCATGAAAATCGGACAAAAATGCCGGATAAAATGGCCGCCACTAGTACGCGAATAGTGTAAAATATGGTAAACCAAGGTTGTGGACCCTGTAGAGGTAATAATTTTAATCCGATTTTGATGGAACTCGAAATGCATGTTTAAAACCCAACGATATTGGTTCCTGTCAATATTTGCGCATGTCGGATTGTAATTTCCTGAATTATGGCCCCTGATTGTACGATAAATTGCCTTTCTTAGTTTGTGGTCCATCTGGATGTTACAATTATTATCCGATTTAAAAAAGCTTAAATCACCGTTACGAATGTTGAGTTCGTGAAAATCAGACCAAAACTATCAGACAAAATGGCAACTCCTTGTATGTAAATAGTGTAAACTACTGGTAAACTACTGGTATAAATGTGCGAAAAATTGCCTTCCTTAGCTTGTGGTTCATCTGGATGTCACAATTATTATCCGATTTAAAGAAGCTTTTCATAAATCACCGTTACGAAGGTTGAGTTCGTGAAAATCAGACCAAAACTGTCAGACAAAATGGCAACTCCTTGTATGTAAATAGTGTAAACTACTGGTATATTATCAAGGTTGTGGACCCTCTAGAGGTCACAATGCTGTGTCGATTTTGATGAATCTTGAAATGCATGCTTATGCCCCAACGATCTTTATATATGTGGTTACCCAATTTTGTTAAGTAAATCTCCTGGTGTACTACAGGTAAACTTATTCAATTCTTAACAGCTATTATTAGGTCGCTATCCCCCGTTTCCTCACGTTTCGTCTTGATTTGTCACCATCAGAAATGAGACCTGTATATGAAATCTGGTGCAGAAGCTTTCTAGGATGGGAGACGGATTTGCAGACACCTTATTCACCAGACTCTAGCTGACAATATTTTATAGGTAACAGCCACATACCATGCAACACCCATAGATTATAATTAATTATCATTTGGAATATGTGAAAGAAAAATACTGCGTTTTGTTTGGAAAAAATAAAGAGGAAATAGTGTTACAACTGCATTTATTACTTAACTACAACCATAAAGAATTGTAGTTGACAGTTCTCTATTAAATTAGATGGAATTAATCCAACTAACATATTGGGATACTCGAGTATAAACACTGGGATAATTTCCACTACATCCTGAAATACCCCATGATGTAACACCAGCCAACATATTATTACAGATCATAGGTCCACCACTATCTCCCTGTTTAAAAGAAAAGTTCATATATCATAAATTGTAGGGGGTAGGATGTCGATTTAGCTGTTAGGCCACCTCTGGCTTGCGGTGGTGTTTTCTATCCATGGTGTGAGCGTTTGCGGTAGCTTGAGATATTTATGGGTAAAAATGAGGTTTACAACTCCCACTCGAGACTATCCATGGTGTGAGCGTTTGCGGTAGCTTGAGATATTTATGGGTAAAAATGAGGTTTACAACTCCCACTCGACACAAACTAGTTCACTTCGAACTAACTCATGGTTCAATTTTATTTAAATAATTGATGTTTAACAGTGTGTGGGGGGGGGGGGCGAGCCTGTAAAACACCCAATTGGCAATTACAAGATGGAAATCGAAACGATGCTACTTGACCCAATGACGGCCAATGCTACTCAAAACTAAATATCTTCAATAGAATTAATTAGATTTTATGGCCAACTGGAAACCCTTTGTATATCTTATAACATGTACGGTGTATTTTACTCACATTGCAGGCTGATCTTCCTGATTGATAGACACATATATGCCCACTGTTAATGGTAGCCCCACTGATACCAGACCATCTACTAGAACAATCCGAATTGGAAATCTTTCCCATCGCTACATGTTGTAAGATGTTGGGAAGGCTGCTAGTACCTGTGAAAAAAGCAAAGATAGTATTTCAGCAATAACCAAGAGAACATGATGTATTATGATAGCATTTTTCAATTCATGATAATGCTTTCAATTTTATCGGAATTGTATTAGATGGAACATACTAACATTATAATAATACCAATGTCTATAGGTATTTGAACATTTCTACTGTATTACCAATGACATGAACATACATAATAATATACAAGCATGTATACTTTGGTTAAAATGCGAGGAATAGCTTAAATGAAACATTTTATAGCATACCGGAGGTTCTGCCCCATCCACTAATTGTACATGTCTGGCCAGCAAAACTTGATCCAGAAGGAGCCAAGCCAATGATGCTTACAGCTGAACTTCCAGTATTGGCATTCGATGAAAGTCTTAAAACAGAAATATCATTTGGATATCCAGCAGCATTACCATTGTAGTTGGGATGCTGAAAGAAAGGGTAATATCAACCACTGTATTATTACTTGTACTGAAAATGAAGCTAGGAGTGTTCTTAAACTACTGCAAATTGATCCGAATATCGCCGATGCTTTATTGTATTTATTAAACAATTACCCACTTACATTTACAATAGAGCTGATGTAGATAGTCTGTTCTGTGCCATCAACATTGTTCAGTCTATGATTACCAAGAACAACTCTGTATGATCCAGGACTAGGCAAAAATTCAAAAACAAAAATCATTTATGTGCAATAGTGTGTGTATATATGTATATTTTTTGTGTATAAAATAATCAGGGTGAAAAATGTTTTACCAATACTGTCTTTGGTTCGCATATAGTAATTGAACATATTAACACAAGATACAATTTTATGGATACACAATTACTGAGTTT
Organism: Patella caerulea; assembly: GCA_036850965.1. Lineage (NCBI taxonomy): Eukaryota > Metazoa > Mollusca > Gastropoda > Patellidae > Patella > Patella caerulea. The sequence continues at coordinate 19,791,674 of JAZGQO010000021.1, forward strand.
GATACTAAGCGACGTTACGCTTAGTATGAAACTCAGTATTTGTGTATCCTATATTTATACAACCCATTTACTGAATATGAATAGAATGTTTTGAACCTGGTAGCAGTAACACAATGAGCAGCAGTTAAAACTCGGTTGGTAGCAATCAAACTTCCGCCACAAATGTGGGACCAGCTGCTACCAGAACTTCTCTGGAGAGAAACTTGCCACGGGAATTGTCCAGCATATGCATCACTTCCACCAACGATTCTTTGCGATGGTTCACTGGCAACAAGACCTTTAGAGAAAATGGAAAACCGGTGATTAACTTTTCGTATGAGTCATTATTTACAGTTGTACTAGAAGGTTGATACAATTTTAATGTCATAACAATCGTTTTTTCATATTTTTATAACTTACCGGCTAAAGCAACGATGCACAACAACAGTTTCATCTCGGATGATGTTTGAATAGACCGTCAATAGTTGATAGAGATTAAAGTTAAATTTCGAACTATATATACAAGTTTTACCTTTCAAGTTGTCTCATCCTTTTTTATTTATGGCACCAATTGAAGTTATTATGAAATAATAAATATATTGTGCATGCACACGCCTTGCAAGGCAATCATTAATAACTTTGATGGGAAATTACAAGCTGGGATAACTCCTGAAACTGTAACAATAAACTCAAGTAGAACTTTATGTGCATTTTCTCATATCGACATTTTCTGTGAACACGACATATAATCGGGTAGACATAATATAATCTTTACTAGTCGAGTTTAACACGTTATACTATTTTTTCGGGGATGTATTCTTTTTGCTGGGGGGGGGGTCTAGAGTCCTCTAGATGGCCGGTCACCCCTGGCTTGCGGCTGTGGTTTCAATCCCTGGTGTGAGCGTATGTGGCATGGAGATAGGGGCGCCTTCTCAACATATGTTTGTCCCGAAATAACCTAGTTTGTGTGGAGTGGACGTTAAACTGCGCCTCTCTCTCTCTCTCTCTCTCTCTCTCTCAGTGATTGGGTGTCAAGGGGTCTAACGCGTGCGCTTATAAGGTATAGTAGGGGATACGGATAGAATATACAGACAAATTTCTTTCAAATGCATAGTCATCGTGTCTACGTAACGGAAACGAAAGATCGGGCCTGCCGCATGCTGTTTGGTGCAAGAAGTCAGGGGTTGAAACCTACCGAGGATAAACTCTTACCATTGTATCTCTATAAACCGGATTTCTGTATGATAAAGGGTTAAGGTTTCTATTAACCTTTTTGGGGTGGTTCTTATTACGACGTGAAAAAATATTACAATAAAAATATTTAAATATGCCACCACTTTACAGAATGCCACGTCAGATAACGTCAACAATGAAGATGCTCTGTAGAGTCCTGGTACTATAGTAACATCAAAATTAATATTTATTAAAATGAAAACAAAAACTCTGGTTTTTAACTCTTATTAAAAACCAGGAGTTGTATTTCACGACCAACCTTTCTGATTTAGTTGTTATTATTCATGGTCACAAAAATTTTCAGTTTGCTATTTATTTAAAAGGTACCTGTGAGAGTGTGAGTTCCCCATTACTATTAAGTTTCAGCATGACGTCTAAACAAAATGGCAGAGATATGTTATTTTGAATGTCGAAAATATGGCAAAGGAAGTTTTCGAAATTAAAGGAGAACGCCTATACCAAGCCGTTTCCACCTTGCACAGTGTCGACTGAACACTATGGCTTAAATCACACAAAATGGTTCCAGGCAAGGTTGTGCAAGTGTGATATCTACCTACATATCATTTGCTCTCTGTAATAATAGTAACAAAAGCATCAGTAACCAGTCCGATATCCGTAACCTCAGCAACTTCTGTAACTAGTCCAACATCAGTTACCTCACCAACGTCTGTTACTAGTCCAAAATCTAGTCACCTCAACGACTTCTGTTACCAGGACAACATCAGTAACCTCACCAACTTCTGTAACCAGCCCGACATCAGTAACCTCACCAACGTCTGTTACCAGTCCAACGTCAGTAACCTCGCCGACATCAGTAACCATTCCGACATCCGTATCCAATCACTTGATTTTTAGTTGACAACATCATCGGTATTACCCCACTGCCTATTAATCTTGGTGCCAAACTGACCATTGGTAAATATTCGCTCGGCCGCTATTATCACTGAAAGGGGTAACATCGGTGAGTCCATTAGATCTCAAGGCGTAAAAGGGGTAAAAGGCATCAATTGTTCTCAGTCAGCTTGTGTTACCACGTCCGATGTAAACAACACGCGTATGATGTGTTACAACACGTAGACTAATAACGCAGGGGATCTTAAATGAAATGAAACGAGGTTTAACGTCCTACTCTTTTGCACCTAACCTGGGCTAATGGAAGACGGGCATACGCCACACAGTGTGCTATGAGTGAAATTTTGCTCCGGCGCTACGGCCTACTCTTATATCGAATTCCAACTGCCAAGGGATCTTTTACGTGCACTCCAATGTGTACACGGGACCTCGGTTTTTCGTCCCATCCGAACGACTAGGCATCTGGGGGATCTTAAAGTAAAAGAAGGCATGAAATAGATTGCAGTGATTCGTTCATATTTGCAGCAGTAGGGCATTACCTTGCTATTTGTAGATAGAAAAAATACCCTGATTCAAGGTTACGTGCAGTGGCCTTTCTAGGACCTGGATTGCAAACAATAGAATAGATTATTTGCCCATTAGACCATGTTTATATACAGATTTAGTAGCTCCGTTGGTTGTTGGACTAAGCAAACTCGACGTGTATTTTGATAACCCCCATGCTTTGTATAGAATCAAAATAACATTTTCAAAATAATATGTGTGAGTCACGGAAAAACGACAAATGAAAATATACGTTGAAAAAGAACTGTACGTGTCTCTTATAGCCCAGTGTTTGCTTAGTTACAGAATGGGTAGATTTTTCATATTGTTCGTGTAAACCAGGGGCGAATCTAGGAACTTTGAAAAGGGGGGGGGGCCGCAAAATGAGGGAACTGACCGCAGGGACGGCCCCGTCGCTAAGAGGAGGGAGGTAGGCAAGAAAATTATCCGCCATTTCTTTGCTTCTATAGCCATTCCAAGAGCTATTTGGCTGATATTTTCGTCTAATTAAATGTTCGGAACGGACATAATTATTTAGGTCTGAGAAAAGGCACTTTCAGCAGTAAAAAAGGGCATTGTCGAAAATTAGGGGGGGGGGGCGACCCCCATTGGATCCGCCTCTGTAAACACAAACGGTGAGCTTGCCGGGGTTTTTATTTTTTTTTTGGGGGGGGGGGATTCTCAAAATCTCCTTAATCATCAAATGTTGTATTATCTATTATGATGGATAAATATAAGTAATAAACAGATTCTATCGGAAATATAGTTTTGCTTTAATATACCGACCGATTATAATGAGTGTGCCGAAATTTAATCCACAATTTCTGACACAATTAACATTTTATAATCAGTATACGAGTCGAGTACTGTATAGTTTCGGTTGCTATTTGATAATGTACAAATAAAAGCATATCCTACTAGACAATGTTGAAGTAATCAGTAAAGGCTGATTCACAAATGACAAAATAATAATAAATGGAATATTAAGCAAGTGTGAACTGTTCGCGTATATCATGAAACATTATATTTGTTTCAAACATTTAATATAAATCTCTTTACATACATTCATATTACATGAATATGTGCTTTTTGAACCATTTTCAAGGCTCCAAGAAATAGAGCCTATGGTTTTGAAGTGGCGAAAGCGGTTAAATTCAATCCCAATTGTTGCCTTCTCATGAGAATCATTGTTCTATAGTTTAAAGCATAAGTGTGACCTCTACAGGGCGCACACGCAAAATTCCACTAATTAAAGGGGCCATAACTCCAGACGAAAGTAGCGATAGCACTAATCTGATTTGTCGTATATTAATAGAGATACTTTCTTTGATAACAAAAGCTGTTTCTATGTGTGACACAGCGGGAAACGGAAGTACTTTGAGGCATAACACCCTACTTTTTTCTGCTCTACCAATGGTCGATGGTAACATTTTGTGTTCTATGAGACACCGGTGCTACGATTTACTCTTGTATCAAATTCCAACTATGACTAGGGGGTACAATGCCGGCACACCCTAAGGAACGTTTGCCTCCCCTCACCCACCTCCCCCGCACAGTTTAGCGCGTCAGTGCCTTATTCACCCCCAACAAAACGAACAAGTAATAATTTAAACAGTCGAATAAAAAAACAACCTAAATTTATGATGTTCTTAGGTTTTATGGGTATAATAAAGAAATAAAGTAAGCTAATATTATACTTTATTATCAACGTATTAAAATAGACACATAACAGCTGTGAAAAACAATTGAAAATTTACACATTTTTTTTTCAAATGGTTGTACAAATTACTGATACACTATAATATGACGTAATATATTCAAATTGTATGATAGAGGGTTCATTGACTGAGGCATATTTTCAAAACATTTTATCAATATAAAAATACATTAACGTAGAAGTCCAATTTTCACCGGCACTCTAACGACATAAAGGTTAGTTTTATGAAGGTAGATATACCGCCACAATGTGAAGAAATTACCTTTTCATCATTAATTTACTTCTCGTTGACGAACAACAATAATAAGTTATTTTCTGGTGCATCCAAAAACATAGTGATTATCGTTCTGACATTTCTGAGTTTCCGAGAAAGTAGTGTGACTAGAATAACTCTTGAGTTTCGAATGAGGAAAAACAAAATACTTAATATTTTTTTTTAAAATCAACATCATCGAATGTGATGGAAAGGTGTTCAATAAATTACTTAATGCTTAAAAACCTGATAAAATTCTATTTAGTAATATGTACATCATGAAATGATATGGAAGGTGTCACATTTTACATCATAAAAATAGATACTAGGGAAATGATAAGAACTGACCAAATGTAGTTTTGAGACCCTGAAAAAAAGTACATACGTTATTGAAAAAGGACATTAGATATATCATTGAAAGAAAACATACAATTAAATCCTCGTGTACATGATAAAAGTACATTCCTTTCAGCTAAAAGGGATAGTTTTATATTAATTCTGTCAAAGAAGATAATTCGAATTACACTCATTGTTTTGTATTCCTCGAGAAAGCAAATTAGTGTGATCCAGATAAGTTATTGTGATATTTCATATCTGTAAAAACTAATAATTTCAATATTTCGCGAATTTAAGACAAAACAATGAAAAACAACTTACTTGTACTGCTGTTATCAGGTGTTGTATCTAAAAAAAAATACAAAATATAATTTGTGTAATTAAGGAGTTTTCGAAATAGCACTAAAGGTGTAAGACACGTTGGAGATCCCAAAAGGAGGGGGGAAGAAAAAATTCAAATGTACATTTTCATTTTGAAGGGTCTGATTACCCATTTCTTCTAAAGGTCAATAGAACTAAATGAATTGGGATGATCTGACCAAAATTAGCACACGGAAAGGTGTAATAATATTTGCTATTGTGAGATTTTCTGTCACCTAAAAAGTTAAGACAACGTCTTCATGAAGTAAAAATATATTTTATTTTCCACACCACAGTAATAATATAAGCATTTTTGCTTAAGGCTATTTTAACTCAAAATATTAAACGCTTATTTCCTTTTATCTTTTATCTCAAGTGATATGAAATTACCTTACGGGTGAATTTATTCACATGGCATGAATTCAACTGATTTTCGTTATGGTTAAGCTTTGATGGTTGAAACACTTGAATTATTGAAATTACATTTTATTTGTATCGGTTTGTATACAGATACTTTGGTATAGAATTACAAATTCAAACATTAATGGAATGACTATTTCATTTGTATAAAGAATAATGTTCAGATTATTCGATATGTCGTTGTGGTGACCATGTCGAGTTAATAAGTGTGGAATGATATGGACGCAGCGAAGGCGATTTATAAAAAAATGCCACGACTTTTACTGCATTTATTATTATTTCATTATATCCTCTCTGTACGTTGTCCTATAGTATTCAGATAAAACACTCACCACTTTGTATAGTAGAAGTTGGTTTGGCTACAGTTGCTTCTGTAACAGCTTTTTCGGTTTTTGGTGGTTCAACTGTGATAGTTCCTGTCGTAGTTTGTTCGGATGTGATTCTTTCTGTTGTAGTGGTTGGTTGGGTAGTAGTTGTTCTTTCGGTTGTAGTTGGTTCGGTAGTGGTTGGCTGAGTTGTTGTTGGTGCGGTTGTTGTTGGTGCGGTAGTTGTTGGTTCGGTAATGGTTCGTTTGGTTGTTGGCTGGGATGTTGTTGGTTCGGTAGTTGTTCGCTGAGTTGTTGTTGGCTGAGTTGTAGTTGTCCCGGTAGAGCTTGGTTGGGTTGTTGTTGGCTGTGTTGTAGTGGTCTGTTGGGTTGTTGTTGGTGCGGTAGTTGTTGGTTGGGCTCTAGTTGGTTCGACAGTGGTTTGTTCGGTTGTTGTTAGTTCGTTTGTTGTTGGTTTGGTTGTAGTTGGTTCGGCAGTGGTTAGTTCGGTTGTTGTTGGTTCGGCTGTTGTTGGTGCGGTAGTTGTTGGTTCGGTTGTAGTTGATTCGACAGTGGTTAGCTCGGTTGTTGTTGGTTCGGTTGTTGTCGGTTCGGTAGTTGTTGGTTGAGTTGTAGTTGGCTGGGTTGTAGTTGATACGGTGGTGCTTGGTTGGGTTGTTGTTGGCTCGGTTGTAGTTGAAGTAATGAATTGTAAGGTAGAAGATATGCCATTTATCCAGTAAACATTGTAAGACTGAACCACAGTAACCCTAAAATAAAGACATTGCGGTTAAGTTTAAAGTATGCTTGCATTAAAGTTATTATATTGCGGTTAAGTTTTGATTACATTCAAGAAAGACACCAAAATACTAATTTGAAGACTAGCCTTTTATATTTTTGAAGAATTACGTATAGGGAGTGTGCGACAATTTTATCTCAATATTATAGACAAAACCCCTTAAAAGGTTTCATTATAGTTTTCTAATACGATTATGAAGATCAAATATTTTAATTTCTGATCCATACCAATACTATCACTATTGGGTTCATAAACTAAAGAATATTTAATTGATTTTGATTTTAGATAATATATCATCAAAGGTAACATTCCATCCTATATGTCACTCGGTCCTCGTATTTAAATGTCCGGGTTTTTTTTAAATAAAGTATAATCTTTACTTTTGGATCGGGGATGGGGGGGGGGGGGTCACGGTGGACCGAGAAGGGATCAGTGAGTGTACCTTGTTTTATTTTGGGTGTACTTATTTTATTTTCGGGCACCTATTTTAGTTTGGAGACCTTTTGGGGCTTTTTGGTGAATCGCTGAAAGTGTCACAAGCTAAGTACGTGCATAAGCCGAAAACAACAAGATACATCCTAAAAAGCATATATACTTTAGAACAATATCTCCCATGTCTGCTGATGGAGCTGTCCATGTCACAGTTGGAGATGTTTTGAAATTACTACTGGAATGAGTCCAGGAATCTGAGTTTGATGTACACTGAAAAATTCTGGTGCCAGTTGATGGATTACTGAAAGTTCCAATTGTTTCCCCGGATGACTTCCTAGCTTGAACTATTAGACCTCGAAAAGATGAACCGGTGATAGAAACTGAAAAAGACCCAAAATATTGAATCTGAAAAATATTCAAACTGTTTATAAAAATAAGAAATGAATACTTTGAATATACTTCACTTGAATTAATTAAGTCAGTTATTACACCGACTAAACGTATTCGTATCTGAGAGGGGTGGATGACCGAATGGTTAGAACGTGCGCGCTGTATAATACGGTCTGTCATTGTGTCAACTGGCGTGTTTTCGATTCTCCGGATGTACTTGACAAGGAGTGGGGTCGCCTGACCAACCTCGTGGGTTTTCTAAGGGTCCTCTGGTCCCCCCCCCCTACATACACACATACACATTGCTAAAGACCCCTACGCGCTAGCGAATTATTGAAACAAAATTGAAAAATGTGTTAATCGCCATGACCTAGTTTGTGTCGAGTGGACGTTAAACTGCACCTCTCTCTCTCTCTCTCTCTCTCTCTCTCTTTCTCTCTCTCTCTCTCTCTCTCTCTCTGTTCGTATCCGAATAATGTTCTTTTGGTTAACAGCTTGAAATTACTAAAAGTCGACAAATTTTTGCTTTTGTATTCAAAGAGCTGATAAAAGAGTACAATGTCATACGTAAAATATCTGTCTGGGTGTAATAAAGGAGCCATGGTGGTTCTATGAGTAAGACGTTGACTCGCTAATCAAGACTCCACGTGTTCGATCCCTGTGTTGACTGAGAAAGTTCGTCTGCATTTCCCGCACGGTTCCTCGTGTCAGTGATGATGGAGGGCCTGACACGGGACAGTGTATAGTCTTTCGGATGGGAAATAAAACGGAGACTCGATTCACATATTGGCATACACTTAAAAAAAACCATTGCACTTGGAATTCTATATTAGAGTACACACTACCACCGCTGTCCGGGAGAAATTTCCCCTCATTGAACACCGTATGGTGTATGCCCGTCTTCATAAGCTGAAACGGGACAGGGGCCTATTTCACGAAATTTTAACTAAGATAAGATCTGAATTTTAGTTATTTGTTGGACAATATTAGATTGATTTTAGTTCTTAGCCAATCAAAATTGAAGTATCTGCTAAAATTTGGATTTTATCTTTAGTTAAAATTTCGTGAAACAGGGCCCAGGACTATAGGAGGTTAAACCCCATATCATTTCATTTTGCTCTTAAAAACGAATTATCTTTTGCTCTTTCAAAGATTTGATTTTACCTTTTTCATTGGTTATCTTTTTGAAAAATCTATTTTATTGTATATGATATATAACTCGAGGCACCAATACTATTTATTTACTATAATATTATGCACTAATAAAAATATTTGAAACCTTTCCTTCGTTAATTTATAAATATTGATCCATCGGTTATTATTTTGACGTGCACTTTGAAATAATATATTTTTTATGTTGCCTTTGATCTTTCTTACGGGTCCACCTCGCCTTTATAAGTACCACGTTAATTTAATAAATATTGATCCATCGTTACATATTATCTACACATTGAATTTATTTTTTTCTTTTGCCTTTTATATTTCACACGCGTCCATGTTACATTTATAATTATTTAACATAACCATACAATATGCAAGAGCTAAATCTGCCTATTGCAGGTCTTTCTTTATTAGGCCTGAAATGTTATCTAAATTATTAATTAGACAGTAATTAACTTATCCAGACCATAATCAACTCTCGATCTTTAGTGGATTATGACCAGATTTATTACATAACTTTCCTTTACGATTTAATGATTGAATGGATAATCGAGAATATGATTTTTGTCGTACCGAATTGATAATAATGATCGAGCTGGGCGGAAATTTCAATCGCTTAATTCTCGGTTTATAGAGGATGAATTTGACTGAAATTTTCAGCAAATTGCCTTTACATTATCTAATTTTTAAATATTATAGTGGGAACTGCCAACTAATCTCCCATAATGTATCTTTAATAAGCTTATTATTTTCTACTCTATTATCTAATCATTTGCTATTAAAAATAATTTGCAATTATACCATGTGTTAATTTACATTTCTTCTTTTTTAAAAAAATCCTTGTTTGTCGCTTCACGAATGTATTGTCCCTAATATTGAATTAAACTCTAACCTGTTATTTGTTGATTTGGTTCATACGAGGTTGATGAAACGTTGATGGAATAGGGTGCGGTTGATGTCTGTGGTGAAGCCCCATGTGATGGCGTTAAACTAACACAAGCACCCAAGGGTGCTCCGCTAGAATAGGAATAAACTTTACAAATAGACGCGAAAACAAGAAAACTGCTTAAAATTAACGACTTCATTTTTAAGATTTAACGCGGCTGGTGTAAACGACGTGTTTCTTTCAACGTTCAGTTAAAACTGAGCTCAATTCATTGACTTCAATAAACAGGAGCCCATGCGTGTCGTTACAGTTATGTACCTATATATAATGTATGTAGGTACACAAGTTGGTCCGGTCGGGAATATGTTTTATCTTTGTGTATCATGCGTCTATTATTTTTATAATAAAAAGTTTAAGGATGTTTAATTTGACAGAGTCATTCTGATAAATGAATTTTAAAGCCCGCTAACAAGAATAAATGGAATGAAATGGGGCTGTTGTGGTGAAAACTGAGACCAGGAATAAAACATCTGTAAATCTGATCTAAATAATCTTTAATGTATTATAAATATCTTTAATGATGTGATATAAAATATCCCCTTCCCTCGTCCCCTTATTCCCCCTTTATTTAAAACAACTACAAAGAAAATATCTTAAAGGGCCAACCTCGATCATATTTTGGAGAATAGAACTTCTGAATTTTGTGCTAACAGCTCCTACATTCCTCTGCCTTAGGGACGAGCAACTAACTCAATATACCTGATATGTTTTCAAACCCGCCAGTTTTCATTTGCAAATGGAGACGGGTGTCCCAAACAGTATTATACGATGTCTGGATAATAACGTGTGGGTAAAATTTAATTTTCATTATCAAGTATAGCAAGTGGGTCATGCACTGTATAGTCCCCTAAAAAATGAATGGCAAGGCAACATATCATCAGGTCACTCAACGAGAGTAAAAATTAACCCAAATCTTAAAAGGGTTTCATGTCCGGATAAGCGGTTTTGGCGTATTTTTAGACAAAGTAAATATACCGTAATGTAGATATGATTTAAGATCATTGGCGTAGGTTCGTTTGGTTGATTTAAAGAATATATTTCCCTAATGGATATCCACTCTGAAATGAAGCCAATTTACAAGGTTTGGACTTGATTCTGCTAAAAAGGGGAAGGTTTTAACGGACATGATAATCCGACATAGATATAAAACTTTCATCAGTAGCAATTGTTTCTTCGATAGGCGGTATAAACACAACCCAATTTCATACTTTAAAGATTATAATTTTCCCACGGTAAACATAGCGACATAGCATTTGAATCAATGCTGATGCCAAGGAATCTGAGGCGTTAGCAAGGATCGTTTATCTTAGACCAGTTAATGGCAAATCATAGATAACGTACCGCAATGAGCATTAGTAATGCAGCTGATCATTGCTCCGTGGCGGAATAACAAAGGAAGAATTCATCAAATTACATAACTGTTTTTATAGTCTTGGCAAGTTGTATTAGTCAAATAATCTCTGATCTTACTAACGGTCATCTCTTTTTCACAGAGACAGCTAAGTATTGCAATATTGGCAAGGAACCAATGCAAGGGGGGTATTGACTCCAGCTTTGGTTTTAAAACTCCTGATCTGAACACTATGTCCTGCCCACAATTTGACTTCTGTACCACGTGCACTTCTGGGTCCTATATGTTAGTTCTATGTATATAAACTCAAATATCAAGATACGATGGCGTTTAAACGAGAGGGTGTGACTTGAGATAGATGTGAGGATCTTGCCAGGAAACTTCAAATCTTGTATCATTTGACTATTGAGATTGTGTGAGTGCTGCTCCATCTAATACATTGGTTTACAACTTTTTGGGGGCGGCGACCTCATTCCAGACCCAGGATCTGATCGAAGAACAAAGTCACAATTTACCATGAAACAACATTATCATTCATTGTTATTATTGTTTACTTATTAAAAGTCCGATAACGAATTATTCAATTGCGCCCGCGATGTAGGGCGCACAATTATGCAATAATAATTAGGATGCCGGACTAATGCACAAAGTGAACGTACTACGAGGAATCCTGAGAGAGAGAGAGAGAGAGAGAGAGAGAGAGAGAGAGACATGGGGTTTAACGTCCACTCGACACAAACTAGGTCATTTTGGGACTAGCATATGATTTAATTTTATTTCAATAATTCGCTTGCGCGTAGGGGTCTTTAGCAGTGGCAGGGAACCGGAGTGCCCGGAGGAAACCCACGCCCCTATCTCCATGCCACATACGCTCACATCAGACGAGGAATGCTGCCAGAGTGAAAAGGCAATGATAGGCCGATGGAACAAATCGTGGCCATGAGAGGAATTCGATTAGCAATGTGTCAAGGGCTGTATAGATAACATATTCCCGAAGCAACGGTGGCAGTTTTACAACTTCTATCCCAACTTTTAGGTACGTTATTTTCCTTTACTGCAGACACATGAACAATAACATTGTGCAATCGGAGGTCGTGATATAAACAGATATCCAAATACAAACATTGCGATCTCCACCAAAAAAATGAATAGATAAGTTAACAGCCGTGAAAATGTTTGGGGTTTTTTTTTAGTTGAAAAACTCACGGAAAATCAATCGAAACTGTTTTAGAGACTAGAAAAGTATTTATTTGCACGAAAATTGACAGTGGCAAGTCTCTTTGTTGAAAATTTCCAGCAACCGTGACATTGAAGTCCGATTAAAAAAACTGCAGAAGTAATTAAATAGAATAAGTTAACACTCGAAAAATAAACACGGCGAAAGTTTACAGCGTATTAAAACAAAGTCCGGTGTCAAGCACAGTGTCGACTTCCAGCCAGCTATTTTTTAACAACCTTTTTTCACTGTAAGAATTACTGAAAATATTATTTTACTAATTAGATGAAATAAGTTAAACACGGTGTACTTTTGCTCTTAAAATAAGAGGAAAGCTGTCTTGCCCCATTTAATTATTTCCGTAAATTTCTAGTCGGAGTTCAGCTTTAAATTAATACTTAGGCATAACAAGCAGCGGCGGATGGAGCAGGAAAAGGAGGGCGTTATATATCATCCCGCAGAAATATGTTCTCGCTAAAATTATACTTGTATTGTGATCTCTAAAAATAGAACATTAATAGGTTTACGCCCATAATGACCCAGCAATGTTACCTATAGAAATATATCTAATTGTCTTCATCCTTCTTCGTTTTCATAGAAGTACAAAGTCCGGTTTTATTTTCCAGTTTACTTGTCATTATTTATAAGCAGTTTTAGAGTTATCACTTCAGTGGGTAGATTAGCGACCAAATAGTCACCACCGCCTTATAAACGCAGTAATAACAAATAGTATAGGAGACGGATATGGACAAGAACAATCGCGCCTTTCCCTTTTACTCCCTGGTTAGATATGTTGCTCTGATAAAGGAATATCAAAGTACAATTTTCAGAGATGTTAGCAATTCATTTTACTAATAGAAATGTCTAATATTTTGTTTGGTGAAAGAGTGTATGAAGTACGATATTTGAAGGGGCCTCAAAAATCACAGTATTACGTGATATCAAATAATACGTCAATTATCGACTTCTAGGGTATAGCTAAAGCTGAAATCCAATAACAAAATTACTGAAATAATTCAATAAAAAGGTTTACGCCCCGTACAGTCGCCATACCTGTTTTAAATTTGTATAAGAAGCATGGCGATTGCCGACGGAGAACAAAAAGAAAGTCAGACCACGCCCACATGCTGTTTGTAATATCACCCTTGGTGGAAGTGGACGTGAAACTTCAGGAAAGAACGAACGGCCACACCCACAACTCTTATCAACACTAGCCAATTCTATATTAGTGACATAACATCAAGGGGCGAACTACATAATGTCCCTTGATCGTCATAAATAACAAGAAGATGGATGACTAATTTAAAGTGAAAACGTATATATTTGATGACGAGAACAACGGTTGTATTGCCGCTTTGGTTCTGGATAGGCACCAGACAACGATGTACTTGACAATGTCTTATTCCTGCGAAAAACGGGAATCTGTTGGCAGGAATGTCAAATCGGGGAGACATTGAGGGGTGTTACAGACATCACATGGGAGAGGTTCCGGGTCCAAAAAGTCTATGTTGCCAGTCTCAAGTTGGAACGACTTGGTGCAAGACTCTCCATCACCAAGGGATAAATGACAGGAGTGAGGGTGGCGAAAAGGTACAAACCACTTTAAAATATATGATTTATTTATAACCATAAAGCAAAAATTACATAAAATTTTATTTACTAAACACAACAGTTGTAGAGAATTATAACAATAAATTAAATTATGGGCTTGATTTATAAACATAAAGCACAATTTACATAAAATTTTATAATCAAACACAAGATTTGTAGAATAATTAAGCCAAGAAACACCTTGATCATATTCAGACATCTTCTTGGGAATTAACGTCAGCCTCTTTGATTTGAATCAAAAAAAAACATTGTCTATTTCATTGGAATGTATATGTTGATTTGCTTTATGTGATAATAATCTATCCCAATAGAAACCCAAACGTCTATGTTGTTGAGATATACCTGATGTTGTGTTTCTTTGTCAATGAACAAATCTACCTCCGCATTATTATCATTGAAAATAAACATTTTTAAAGTCGTATAAAACCTGAAACATCCCTGATGTTTGGGTTATAAACTTGCATTTTAAGTTTCATTAAAATCAGATGAAAATTGTGTCTTCTAGGGTGACCACAGGCTAAACAATTTTTGTACAATCAGGGGCCATAATCCATGAAGTTATGGTCCGATATATGCCAATATCTTTGGTAGATAGACTTGTATCTTAAGTTTCGTCAAAATAAAAAGAAAAATTTGACCTGTAGAATGTCTAAGTCCGGGCGGAGAGGGGCGACCACAATAAAATGTGGGCGTGTGGCAAAAAATGCGTGGACCTAGTTTGAGTCAAGTTGTCCAAATAATTTCAAAACGGATACGAGACAGTAAGGTTAATACAAATTTCAGCTTGAATAACAAATAAGGCACGAAATATATTAAAATCTAAACGTTGATCTAGTGATGTCCAAAAACTGTTACAAATTTAGTTACTTTTAGACATTATAGGAAATTTGACGTAATTTGTATCAGGCACTTTTGTATGAAAGAAATGTCACAATTAGTGTAAATTTACATTATAGATGCAGCAACCAGTAGGACACCAAGAACAAAACAGCTCACAAGCCCTGAAAATAAGCATTTTGTAACAACATTAATGCCATATTTAATATATTTTATAATTTTGTCCTTTAACGCCTCCAAGCTCTCAACTAAAGACCTAGTGGCTACGGTGTTACATTTCCATTAATGATCGTTTCGTTTTATGTGTTTGCTTATAGATATTTCATTATTTTTATGTAACCTGCCATTAGTATATTTACCAACATACAAATTGTAAAGATCCATTTACCAGATAATGTATGCATAGTTGAATATTTCATTTTGAGTAAACGTTATCGTTTGTCAATTATATTGTATATTCACACAGTCTGTTAAACGAAATTTGTGTTTTATTTCGGCTTCCGTGTGTGTGTGTGCGGTGGCGAGGGGAGGAATCAGTGGCTCTACCAGCACTCAAAAGGGGATTTCCACGGGACATGATCTTAGCCTCAGATAAGTAAAGCGCGGATAGTATTAACAACCAGATAATATTTTAAACGTCTGAACATTTTCAACATTGGGAAATATTTGGTGTCGATCATTTTAAGGCTTAATAATCTAACCCAAATGTCTTGAAACCAGACAATGTATTAAAATAAAAAAAAAAAACAATTATATAAAACAGAAATATAGGGAGGGGGTAATAATTAATCATAGTAAATAATTTGCAAATAAAACAAATGCTAAAAAAGAACATTTACACTAAAATAAACAGAACAGAAGTATGATAATTTGTCACATATCAAGTTTCGGCCCAAGATACTGGACTCCAAATAAGGTTTTTTTTTAATTAAATTTCGGAAATCGTGAATAAGAATGGTGTCAAAAAGCTAACAAATGTGACACAAACCGACGACTTTATAATATGATAGCATGAATCGCAGGTTCAGAAAGAAAAGATTACAAATTATTTGATAATCTAGATGCTCAAAGAATGGTATACAATAAAGGTGGTTGATAAAACAGAATTTTAAAACAAAATCTTACTTGTACTGCCATTATTTGGTGTTGTCATAACTATAAACAAACAGAACAAGTGTATGTTTAAAGGCAATATTAAATACAGTTTACTTTTTACTGTGTAAAAGTATAAAATATTCATGTGTGGTTCTGATTCGATGTCACTAAGTTGGGGCTTTTTGTTGGTTGGGGTGAAATAGCTAATGAAATTGAATTCGACATTCGCAACTAGACATGCGCCAAACATTAACCTGATTTTTCCAAACTTTGCTGGATGCCCTCCCCCCCCCCCCCCGAACAACCAAACTAAATATCCAGTGTCCGCCATTACTTTGAAGAGGCTAATATTACAATATCCCCGTAACACTGTTTAGTAACATGTTATATAGAATGCACAAAAACTGTTTAATATCATCGAATGTGAATAAAACAAACACTGCTTAATGACCTGAAATACTAACTGAAACAAACACTGTTTAATTTTCACGAACGTGACTAAAACACAAACTAAATTGTTTTGGGATACCGTTGCACTTTCGAGTTATACCTAAAAAGCACACAATTATCATTAGTTTCAAATGAGAAACATTAAAATATTAAGAAATCTTTTAAATACGTGTTTCAAAGTCGCAATGTAAACAAAGTAATGTGAGTGGCCTTATAATCTATTCCAACAAGTTAACATTTTCAAATATTTGATTTTAGACATTTTAAACAGTTATTTCCTTCCACAAAACATTACCATTATAGTGCCATCACTCTATGAACATACATAAAGTAAACTATGAAATGACAACCATTGGTGACTATTCAGAAAGGTTCAAATGAGTTATAAAATATGGAAGGGTATCGCTGCCAATATTAAATGCTCTGCTAAAATGTCTTTTCCATTGATTATATGTAAAAAGTACAATGTACAAAGTCACAATACCGGTAATGATAAAGTCAAAATACCTCTAAGGACAAAGTTAAATGTAAAACGACAAATGTAATGTGTCAAATGACAAATGCTTTAATGCAGAATGCTGTTCTTTGACATTTCTACATTTTACATTTCTCTCATTACAAATCACATTTGCGCTCTGCAACATCTCATTTGTCATTCACGCTTTCTTTTCATCAACTTGCGCATAGCATCTTCTTAAATATCCAAATATAGTATGCCACGTGACTTATTAACATATATATGGAAACATCCGATCTTTCTTGAAATAAGAATATGAATTATTTCTCCCAGTTAACGTGCTGCCATTCTTCAGTTGACTTCATGCCATTCATGGGTTCTTTAGCTAACAATTAAGTTGACCTCAATTGTTTGTCCCGTACTAGGAGAAACCTTCTCGGCCAATACAGGTCGAGCCGTAAGCCCAAGTGGTTTCATGCGCGTAGAATCTCTTATCATTATTCCACTTTCTAATTTTTTGTTTTGGTAAGATTATATAAAATGAAGGAGGTCAAAGACAAAATATAGTACTGCGGCTGTGCCACTATGGACATACAGATCATATATATTCATACATTTATAATGGGGGGTTGGAATGGCCTAGTGGTCTAGAGTGCCGCGCTTCGACCTCTAGCTTGCCGGTCACCTCTGGCTTGCGGCTGTGGTTTCGATCCCTGGTGTGAGCGTATGTGGCATGGAGATAGGGGCGCCTTCTCAACCTCGTGGGTTTCCTCCGGGCACTCCGGTTTCCTTCCACTGCTAAAGACCTCTACGCGCATGCTAATTATTGAAATAAAAATAAACCATGTTAGTCCCGAAATGACCTAGTTTGTGTCGAGTGGACGTTAAACCTCATTTCTCTCTCTCTCTCACACATTTATAATATAATTATTGATACCGTATTATACATAACACAGGTAAGTGAAAAATTAATACATGTATAGGCCTAATAAGTAAATATTGTCGAGGTCTATATTATGACAATCACAACGGATGAAAAAATTCCCTGGCTTCTCCGTCCTTTCATTATCCTGTTCCTGTTAAGTGTCATTAATTATTTTTCAAAATTGCGATTAGTTCAAAGGAGCTAAATCGCTAACATTTGATTTGGGACCTAGAAATTGACATAAGAGAGTCGCGACGCATATAATAATGTAACATGAATGTATATAAACTGATTTAAATTCAATGGTTTCCGTTTTTACTCTTATTTCAAAGTTATGTTCAGCGAAATAAGTCAGTAGTCTCAATCGAATGCAAATTTCTAGCGTCTGGTTATTCCAGTCTACACACGCCGTTTGATTTGTTTCTAGCCTCTTTCCTCGAACTTGGTTTGAAACGCTTTATTGTACACGATTCG
This sequence comes from Patella caerulea, assembly GCA_036850965.1. Taxonomy (NCBI): domain Eukaryota; kingdom Metazoa; phylum Mollusca; class Gastropoda; family Patellidae; genus Patella; species Patella caerulea. The sequence goes on from JAZGQO010000021.1 coordinate 19,809,816, forward strand.
TGTACCAATGGTAAAATTTGTATTGTGTCTTAAATATTGGATATCAGAAGTCCATCTTTTTCCGGTAAGATCACAGCATGAATTGTTGATTTAAATTGACAAATAATTCGTGTTTTCAATGTTGAAGATTTTGGATGACATTGAGTTAGAGACTTAGCTACTTTAAACCTTTCGCAAACATCAATAAATGTTTACTAATTCGGGGAGGAAATTGGTCAGGATGCTCATATTAGATTCAACAAAAAGTTATATTTTCCTTTTACCAGCACAAACATATATAAATAATTTAAAAAGAAAAACAACTAATGGCGCGTTAACTGAGTTATCTTTCCTTTAGAACAATTATTCATATTTTTATTTAAAGAAAGATCGGTCTTTTCCGTATTTATGTTAATAAGTCACGTGGCATACTATATTTGGATATTTAAGAAGATGCTATGCGCAAGTTGATAAAAAGAAAGCGTGAATGACAAATGAGATGTGGCAGAGCGCAAATGTGATTTGTAATGAGAGAAATGTAAAATGTAGAAATGTCTAAGAACAGCATTTTGCATTAAAATATTTGTCATTTGACACATTACATTTGTCGTTTCACATTTAACTTTGGCTTTAGAGGTATTTTGACTTTATCATTACCGGTATAGTGACTTTGTACATTGTACTTTTTACATATAATCAACGGAAAAGACATTTTAGCATAGCATTTAATATTGGCAGCGATACCCTTCCATAATAGTATTCTACATATATTTAAATGCATCTCAACTTCAACAAAACACCTCCGTCGATCGAAATCAATCACCATCGATGCATCGACCCACATTCGTATATTCCGCAATAAATCGATCCGATCGACCAATGATCGTATTTTCCGTGATCCGGTGATAATCATTACTTCCATAATTGCCAAAAATTGAAAGTATAAGGCAGGGGTAATAATTCCGAGAAACTTTGAATCTTGATTAGTAAAATTTTATCCTACCAAACAAATCAGACATGTTTAAAAAGCAAATCGACAGACATTATCAAGGAGGGTAACTCAATGATTAATGTTTAGAGAAACTTTCTTGTTTGAGATTAACTGATGGAGACAGTAAAATGGCCCAATTGATTGAATATCGTAGTAAGTATATGTGCAATAATGCCTACCTTCACTACTGTTACCCGCGATTGTCGTTCCACCTGTGAAAGAAAATGATATGATACAAAGAGTGGAATAATGACTTGTGTAACCGCAAATAACTCACAGATCACCAATTGAACTTCCGATTAAAGCTTTGAAACAAGTTGGATAGAATGCAACAATAGCTTCAGGTATTAAGTCGACGGGAATGTAATAAACATCTCTAACAATGCCTAAATAAACTCCCAATCCTGTCAACATAGAATGATACAGATACAGTAACTTTTATTTAGCGATGAATCCATGAGAAATAATATTATTCCACCAGTATAGGCAATACTCCTACAAAAACATCATCAGTCTATTTTACTCCCAAAATGCGTAATAAATAATTCGGTGTCAGGCCACTCTCTGCTATTTCGTCCAGCTTCGTACATATACAAGGAGAATTGTATCGCAACACTCCTAGTGTTTGATCAGTTAGGTTTGCTCTTTTACGTTCTGGGAACAGCCTTCGCATTTCTTCAAGGGAATACGCACAGGTCAGTAAGCATACCATGACGTGATAAAAAGACAATAGCATGTATGATCGGGTATATAACCAGGACTTTACTGACTGTATATTAGTTTAAGTTCCTGTATTGCTGGTGTATTTTTGTATCTGTTTGATATTTTATTCGAATGTAAATAAACCATATATTTGGTTTACAGATCTCTGTTAATACTACGATAGTGTTACAGCGGCAAAATGGGTGAACCTTGGTCCAAACAGCCTAGATAACCCGTTGCATGCATTCTCGTCCTCACTGACTGAATGAGACGTTGGATCGGAGTCTGTTCCATTCCTGGTGTGGTGCCTGATCATAACCGTGAAGATGCTGCACTAGTAGACCCGCTCGACGACTTTACGCCCATGAATGTCCGTCCGTGATATGCTTAATTGGATTCAGGTCGGGAATTCTGGCTGGCCAACAACGGTCTGCTGACGCTGACATTCAACATACGATATGATGCAGTGTTGCCATCAATAAAAATTGACCTTGTGAGAAGAGGCTGATTGTCAAAATGGGGCACTACAACCCAGTCTATTTAGCTATCTGTGATACTGGTGGCCACTGAGATTAACTGTTACCAGTGGAAGTTTACAGTCAAATGAGTCGCCGCCGCCAAACTAAACAGATATGGACGTCTTACTGTCTTCCACCAAAGGGTAAACGAAGAAGCGTGCCAAACCAAATAAGCCACACATAGTCAGTGATAAATACTGGACCAGCGGTGAAATGCACACATTGGAGATTACAATCTAATTAAAATATAGATCTATATTTCGTTTCGTTTTTATAACTTCGATGGCCTACACTCATGTAGATCTAACAAGTTATAGTGGGAGCTCACGTTCTATGACGTCAGGTATCAAGCACTGGACGTTTGACCCGATAACGTCAGTCATTCGATTAACCAATTAGCGACCGCCATGCTTTTTAAAATCTACTTTTGTTTTGTTTTGATCTCTACCCGCTGGTGTTAGTATAGACGTATCTACCCACAGTTCCACGCATGAAAAGGTCAAACGGTCTATTCGACAGACCATTTGATTGGCTGACCCCTCATTTCAGGCAGAACACAAGTTAAATAACAAGTCCTCCAGATCCAAGAGTAGTAAAGACAAGTAAAAACGAAATTTTGAACTATAAAAAAACGAAACGAAATTGGATCTGTGTTTTAATCAGATTGTGGAGATTAATAACATGATTTAATGTGATTTTGTCGAGTTCTAAAATACAGGCGGTGTGACGAAGTGCTTAATTTTCTATGTTATAAAATACATATACGAACTACTATTTAGATTCTGTGAACCTGTTGACCCCAGTTGATTTTGATAATAGATGATATCGACTTTTAAACTCTTACATATTTCTGTTTAGTCACGTTCCATTTATTGCGTCAAATGGCAACACTTAATAATAATGAAATAAAACCAAGTACGAACACTCCACCTTTTTCTTATTTTGAGGCAACAAAGGAAAACATAATGATTTGACTATTAAGACTTTTCTGTGGCATTCAATAAGAAATATAGGATTTTAACCCCGTCGATCGCAATCTCGAACAAATCATCATCGACTGAATGAATATCGTCCTACCATCGTATATTTCGCGATAAACCGATAATTGTTTCTTCTAAAATAGCCAAATAATACAACGATATGACGTGGGCAATAATTCTGAAAGACGTCGAATTTCAATTAGTAAAATTTTACTCAAACAAGTCTTACAGGTTTCAAAGCTAAATCCCTATCAAAGATAAATGTTTTAGTGAAACCGTTTTGTGTGTGATAAATTGATAGAAGCAGTAAAATGTTCTAGCCAATTGAATAGTAATCATATGTGCAATGATGAACTACCGCTATTGTTTCCCGCTATTGTCGTTCCACCTGTGAAAGAAAATGGTATGATACAAAGAGTGGAATAATCACTACAACTACAATATCTATTATCACTCGCACCTTTGTATTGTCGCAAATAACCCACAGATCACTAACTGCAGATCAAGGGGGGTTGGGATGGTCTAGAGTGCCGCGCTTCCACCTTTAGCTGGCCGGTCACCTCTGGCTTGCGGCTGAGTTTTCGATCCCCGGTGTGAGCGTATGTGGCATGGAGATAGGGGCGCCTTCCCAACCTCGTGGGTTTCCTCCGCGCACACTCCAGTTTAAAGTCCCCTACGCGCAAGCGAATTATTGAATAAAATTAAGCCATACGTTAGTCCCGAAATGACCTAGTTTGTGTCGAGTGGACGTTAAACCCCATTTCTCTCTCTCTCTCTAATTGCAGATCAACGCGTTATGTCTCCCAAATCAGCTGAATGGACGACGAATATTTGTGTCTCGGCTATTTGACAATTAGTTGGGGAAAATGGACAGTAAGAGTCTTTATATGTGCACTTGGTACAAAATTCATTCAGTGTTGTCCCTCGTCATCTTCCATACATTAATCATGACAACCTACCTTGATTGTTGCTCATGGTTGATTCATCTGTAAACGAAACAAAGGTGTAAACTGGTGTGAAATTTTGAAATAAAAGCATCGGTAAAAATGACATAATAAGACTTCAAGGAACCGTAATCAGTAATAGTAGATACACTCGTCTATCAATATTTATCATTTGTGGTGGATGGAACGCAACAATGGCGACAATAATGTGACAAATCATCATTGACAACGCCTAAATAAACTCCTAAACCTGTCAACGGGTACAGCACCTTGTATTCAGCGATGAATCCAAGGGTAATTAAAATTTTTTCTATCTGTATAGGCAATAGTCATAAAAAACAGTATTCAGTCTATCCCCAAATAAAAATGCGTAAAAAATATTCCGGTGCCAGGCCACTCTCTGATATTTTGTTCAGCGATCCCTTCGAAAGAGATAACTTACAATTTCGGGAATCAACGCCACAATCTCCTCTTATGCCCGACCAGCGATATAAATATTTGTTGAGGACTTCTATCCAGAAACAAAATTCCTTAATAAATTGATAACAACATTAAATGTGACAGCTCACCTGCATTGTTACTCACAGTTGATGTTTGCCCTCCTAAAGTAAAACAAAAAAAGTTACAGAATCAACAACAAACTTGTATAGTTTTACCATGTCTGACAGATTCAAAATATTAACTGGTTATTATAAATAAAATGAAATACGTCCATTGTTCTGCTCCAACTGTGTGTTGTTATAAAACTATGGTAAGCGTGCCAGTTATCACTATTATAAAAAGAAAAGGGTATCGTAACACCCACCCATAGTGTTTGATCAGATTCGCTAGCTTTTTTACGTTCTGGGAGGTATTATTTCTTACTAAACAACCTCCAGGACACACTGAAACAGCAAAGAAAAACCTAAATTGGAGATTAAGAAGAGGGTTTAATGTGATTCTGTCGAGTTCAAAATTGACCATTAAGATAAACTGTTACCAATTGAAGTTTTCAGTCATATAAAAGATGATCTCAAATCATTATAGAGTCGCCGCCGTATTGAACCAGCTTTAGGATGTTCTTTTGTGCATATGCCGTGTCCCTACGTCACCATACCTGTGTTCTACCCCCCCCCCCCCCCCCGACCAATGAATGTTTCACCCTGAAGCCATGTTTCAATTATCAGGAGATAAGCGATGTCACCTGATAGGGCTGGGAGCGCCATATCCATCCGAGTTGAACCGATTACGAACAGGATGAAATGGATGAAGTCTGCTAGAACGTTGACAATTCTTTACGGAATGTGTCTGTTGATGTTTTACAATAATCTAGGATGGATGGTGCCCCAAATGTCGTGCAATCTATATCCTATTGATATCCCAGTGTCCCTCGGTCCAATAACTTACCGCCGTTTTCTTGTTGTGAATTGTCGGGGTTCCATTGTGAAATTTAGAAAGTAAATACAGTGATTTTAAAACTGGTCTTAATGCTCGTTTTGCATTGCCAGCTTTGCCTTCACTGGTATATATGGAGGACAGAATACTTCAAAATTTTCATATTACTTTCGCATTGATTTACATAATAAACATTCGGGTATAACGATCGATCGATCGATACCCCCTTTCTCTGTGTATTTTAAACATGCATTATGCAAGAGCTAAATCTGCCTATAACAGGTCTTTCTTTACGCCTGAAATGTTTTCTAAAGTATTAATTAGACATTAATTAACTGACCCAGGCCTTAATCATCTCTCGATGGCATCAGATTTGTTCTACTGATTTCAACCAGGTTTGGTAGGTGGGTTAATGAAGTGTATCCCTGACAGAGACATAGCACATTCACATTCAATGCATAATTAGCACATACGTTGGGTGCTTATTATTCCAAATGTGGTCAATATGTTGCTGGGGGGGGGGCAAATGGTTAGCACGTGCGCACTGTATCTATCATTGTGTCAATTGGTGTGTTTTCGAATCTCCGGTTGTACCTGACAAAGAGTAGGGTCACCTGTCCAAGCTCGTGGGTTTTCTCCGGGTCCTTTGGTTGCCTCCCACTGCTAAAGACCCATACGCGCAAGTGAATTATTGAAATAAAATTAAAAACCATATGTTAGTCCCGAAATGACCTAGTTTGTGTCCAGTGGATCCCATTTATCTCTCACATATAATAAACTCATTGGGTGTCATCTATATTCAGCTTGGGGGCTGAATCATTTCAATTACTTTTGAGAAAACAAACATAACAAAAAAAAATTTCAAAACTTTCACTTCTGTACTTTACATACATGTTAACCTGACAAATTCATTCAATGTTGTCCCTCATTACCCTCCATACAATAATATGACAACCTACCTCCATGGTTACTCATGGTTGTTGTTTCATCTGTGAAAAAACAAAAGTAAAACTGATGTAAAATCGGTGATAAATTATAAATTCACCGGTCTAAAGACAACGTATACTTATAATCATTTACATTTTCGATAAAGATTGGCCAGATTACATACTGTAAATTCAATAAAAAAAAAACTCTGAAAACACTTGTTGACAAAGCAAAAAAAAACCCCAATCCATACGGATATTACTTCTTCCAGCATATCCAAAGAAAATTTTAAATCAGATACAATGGGGTTTAATGTTTTACTGTCTTGCACCAAAGTGTAAATGAAAAAGCGAATCATACAAAATTAGCGAAACATCAACAGTGACAAAAGCATAATCAGGCCATTACAAAATGAAATGCGTGTCACTAGTACGTGATAGAATTAAGAAGAAAATACCAATACATTATATGATCCTTAATCATAAAACACATCACACACAACAATATATACATAATAGTATATACATAATATATGATAATATTCTTCAACTAAAATACAACAAAACAAAATTACAGATTCATCAACCCAATTGTATTTATATACTATGCCTGAAAGATTCAACTCAGAATAGAAAGTCATCCGATAAATGATCAACAACATCAGACAATAAGGTTTAGATGACTCGAGTGAAGATATCGTGCGCGAGATTTTATCGGTAACTATTATATCATAAAAAATAGGTTGCCAGGCAACGAAACATACGCCCACACAGCAGCCAAATCGTCCGGGCAGTCAACAAGAGTTGTTGAATATTAAGGAATTATCAGAAAATCATTAGAATTTGTTTGGTTTTTATAATCAAACAGTTTTTTTTTATATCAGATAATAATTGTGACCTCCAGAGGCACAACAAGCTAAAAAGGGTGATTTTTCGTACAATCAGGGGACATAATTCAGGAAGTAATGACCCGATGGGCGCAAATATCGAAAGGAACCAAGATCTTTGGGTTATAAACATTCATGTCAAGTTTCATCAAAATCGATTCAAAATTGTGACCTCTATAGGGTCCACAACCTTGATATAACATATTTTCACACTACTCGTGTACAAACGGCGGCCATTTTGTCCGTCAATTCTAGTCCGATTTTCACGTAATTCAAACTCTCTCTTCATTACCATGTAACGTTTTTTTTTAAATCGGATAATAATTTTGACCTCCAGAGGGACCAAAAGCGAACAAAAGCGATTTTTCAGACAATCCGGGGACATAATTCAGGAAGTTATGATCCAATGGGCGCAAATCTCGAAAGGAACCAAGATCTTTGGGTTATAAACATACATGTCAAGTTTCATCAAAATTGTGACCTCTATAAGGTCCACAACCTTTATATAACATATTTTCACACTATTCGCGTACAAACGGCGGCCATTTTGTCCGTCAATTTTGGTCCGATTTTCACAAAATTCATACTCAACCTTCATAACCATGAAATGGTGATATAATCAAACGTTTTTTTAAATCGGATAACAATTTTGATCTCCAGATGGACCACAAGCTAAAAAGGGCGATTTTTTTGACAATCAGGGGCCATAATTCAGGAAGTTACGATCCGATGGGCGCAAATATCGAAAGGAACCAAGATCTTTGAGTTATAAACATACATGTCAAGTTTCATCAAAATTGGTTCAAAATTGTAACCTCTATAAGGTCCACAACCTTGATATAACATATTTTCACACTATTCGCGTACAAACGGCGGCCATTTTGTCCGTCAATTTTGGTCCGATTTTCACGAAATTCGAATTCAACCTTCATAACCATGTAACGGTGATATAACCAAAAGTTTTTTTAAATCGGATAACAATTTTGACCTCCAGAGGGACCACAAGCTAAAAAGGGCGATTTTTTGGACAATCAGGGGACATAATTCAGGAAGTTACGATCCGATGGGCGCAAATATCAAAAGGAACCAAGATCTTTGGGTTATAAACATACATGTCAAGTTTCATCAAAATTGGTTCAAAATTGTGACCTCTATAAGGTCCACAACCTTGATATAACATATTTTCACACTATTCGCGTACAAACGGCGGCTATTTTGTCCGTCAATTTTTGTCCGATTTTAACGAAATTCGAATTCAACCTTCATAACCATGGAACGGTGATATAATCAAACGTTTTTTTTAAATCGGATAACAATTTTGACCTCCAGAGGGACCACAAGCTAAAAAGGGCGATTTTTCGGATAATCAGGGGCCATAATTCAGGAAGTTACGATCCGATTGGCGCAAATATCGAAAGGAACCAAGATCTTTGGGTTATAAACATGCATTTCAAGTATCATCCAAATCGGTTCAAAATTGTGACCTCTACACTGTTCACAACCTTGATATAACACATTTTCACACTATTCGCGTACAAATGGCGGCCATTTTGTCCGTCAATTTTGGTCCGATTTTCACGAAATTCGAACTCAACCTTCATAACCATGTAACGGTGATATAATCAGACGGTTTTTTAAATCGGTTAACAATGTTGACCTCCAGAGGGACCACAAGCTAAAAAGGGCGATTTTTAGGACAATCAGGGGCCATACTTCAGGAAGTTACGATCCAATTGGTGCAAATATCGAAAGGAGCCAAGATCTTTGGTTTATAAACATGCATTTCAAGTTTCATCCAAATCGGTTCAAAATTGTGACCTATACACTGTTCACGAGCTAAAAAACGTGATTTTTCGTACAATCAGGGGCCATAACCCATGAAGTTACGGTCCGATACATGCCAATATCGAAAGGAACCGAGATCTTAGGGTGATACACCTATATTTTAAGTTTCATTGAAATCGGATAAAAATTGTGACCTGTAGACTGTTCACAAACAATTGTGGACGGACGGACGGACGAACAGGGGCGACGACAATATACGTCCACATGAAAATGTGGGCGTATAAAAAGTATTAAAAAGGTTAGCAACGTTGGTTAATATAACACTGTTTACACTATCATACGAATGCCACCGACATAAAAAAAAATCCTCACCTGCATTATGATTAGCTGTTGATGTGTCACCTAAAATAAAACATGTTATGTCAAATACATGAACCGGTTTAAATAATTACTATTGAAAGTATAGTTTATTTTAAACAGTATTTTATTCATTTGATTATAATTAAACTGACGAGATTAATGTATACGATCTTTCTTTAACATAAATATATTATGCAAGAGCCAAATAAGCCTATTGCAGGCATTTCTTTAAGCCTGAATTGTTATCTTACTTATTAATTAGACATTAATTAACTATCAAGACCATAATCAACCCTCGTTGCCATTGGTAGCCTACAATATTTAGTTGATTTGACTAAGTTTTATGATCGATAATTCAACATAGAAATTACCATATTATTTTGAGTGAATAGTATATGAACAGATACCTTGCACTTACTGTTGTTTCAACAAGAACATAAAGAATTTAAACCCCGTCGATCGAAATCACAAACAAATCACCTTCGACTGAATCAATATCGACCCAACATCGTATATTCCGCGATAAACCGATAATCGTTTTTTGCAAAATAGCAAAACAATACAAGTATTTGACGATGGGTAATAATTCTGAAGACGTTTAATTTCCATTAGTAACATTTTACACAAACAAATCCAACAGGTTTCCGAATCGGTATCAAAGATTAATGATTTAGTGAAACCTTGCATGCGATAATCGATAGAGGCAGTTAATGTCCTTGCTAATTCAAAAGCAATTATGTTATCTACAGTAATGACCGACCTCCATCATTATTCGCTATTGTCGATCCACTTGTGAAACAAAATGGTATAGTGACAGGAATAATGACTACAACTACGATATCAATTATCGCACGCTCTTTTGTATTATCACCCACATGGAACTACCGACATATCTCTAACTGCAAAGACGATCAAAACTATGAAACTTGTTTGACATACAAAACGCGTCAAAACCTTAAATAGCACATTGTGCTCATATTCCTGAGAAATCCCTCTCTGGCCATTGCTGGAATAGCGTCTGTTTCTTAAACTTATGCGGAGGTGTGTCTATCACTTAAGTATACAGCAACATGACAGTACTTCGTTTAACCTGGGTCTTCCCTAAAACTTAGGACAGTGATTTAAGGTATTAAAACGCTGAAAGTATGTTCGTTTCCAAACAGTATTGTCTACATTTCATTCGGCTTGATAGCCTCGTTTGTCACGCAATTAGTTTACTGCAATATTCTGCTATGCACTGGTTAATTAGGCGTAATAAAATCGTGAGCCATGACGCAACGTTATGTAAACATATTTGGTCCAATATTGGCACTCGTTTTAAATGTGAAGCTTTTGTAGGAAAGCTAGTGATTGGTTGGTAGACGGACTACTGACCAATCAAAATTTAAAACAACAATATCCACTCATAATAGCAGTGTGTAGTTGGATTACCTCTAATCAAACGAAACGCTGCGCGAAGTATGTTCTCTGCTACGCCAGCTTGAGCTCATTGGATTTAAAATTTCGTTTTACTTCTCTTTACTACACTAGGATCCAGAAGAGTTGTTATCATTGACGTGTTCTGAATTGTGTAAGCGATTAGCCAATGAAATGGTCTGTTAGGGCGATTTCGTGGCCTTTTGTTGCAAGGAACTGTGGGTAACTTGTCAGATCTTCGCGTAGTGTAGGCCATCGAGAGTACAAAAAAAACGAAACGAAATATAGATCTGTATTTTAACGAGATTGCGTCCATACAATAATTTGACAACTTACCTCCATCGTTACTCATGGTTGTTGTTTCATCTGTGAATAGAAAAAAGTTAAAATTAATGTAAAATTTAAAATCAGTGATGAATTAATTATATACTAGGTTCACTGGTCTCAACACTGCGTATACTTATAATCATAACATTGTCGATAAAGATTCCCAGATTACAAGCTGTGAATTCAATACAAACACCAAAGATACTTGTTGACAAAGCCAAAACAAAAATCCTAACCAATAACCTCGAAGGGTAGAGATACAATACGTATCGTTCGTGACAAAACCATTGGAAAAATACAATCTTCTTCCGGCGTATCCGAACAAAATTTGAAATCAAACCCAGTTGTCTTGCACCAACGGCTAAACGAAGAAGCATATCCAAACATAGCCAGTGACCAATACACAATCTGGTCAATTCAAACAGGAATGAGTGTCTCTTGTACGTGTATTATGATTCAGTGTCACAGTTCCGAATTCAATTGTCATAAATCATTCATGAATGTCGAACAAAACAAATACTTAGTATGATGACTTACCTCCAGCATTGCTCATTGTTGTTGTTTCCTCAACTAAAATACAACAAAGCAAAATTAAAGATTCATCAACCCAACTGTATTAATGTATTCAAAATATGGAATCGTCCGGTAAATGTTCAACAAAATTGGATAACGAGTTTACACTTACCTCCATGGTTACTCATGGTTGTTGTTTCATCTGTGAATAAACAAAATGTGTAAAACTGGTGTAAAAGTTAAAGTTAAAATAAGTGATAAATTATATAATAGGTTCACTAGTCTAAAGGCAGCGTATAGTTATAATTATTACATTTTCGGTAAATGTTTGCCAGTTAACAAGCTGTAAATTCAATAAAATCTCTGAAAATATTCGTTGAGAAAGGCGAAACAAAAACCAAAACCTTAAAATGTAGAGCTACAATAATTCGTAACATATGGAAATACCAATTGTCTTCCAGCATAGCCAAACAAAATTTGAAACGACTTACTGTCTTGTACCAAAGGGTAAATGACGAAGCGAATCATACAAAATTAGCCAAATATAGCCAGTGACAAATACAAAATCAGGCTGTTACAAATCGAAATACGTGTCTTTAGTACGTGACAGAATTCCGAAATCAATACCAATACATTTTATCATATTCCTGAAGCAATGGCCCGAGAAATCCCTATCTGGCAACTGTTGGATTAGCGTCTGATTCTTGAACTTTTGCGGGAGTACGTCTATTAAAAACGGTGAAAATATGTTCGTTTCCAAACAGTATTGTTTACATTTCATCGACTCGATAGCCTCGTTTGTCACGCAATTAGTTTTACTGCAGTATTCTGCTATGCACAGGTTAATTGGGGATAATAAAATCGTGAGCCATGACGTAACGTTATGTAAACATTATTTGGTCCAATATTGGCACTCGTTTTAAATGTAAATCTTTTGTAGAGCAACTAGTCATTGGTTGGTAGTCGGACTACTGACCAATCAAAATTTAAAACAACAATATCCACTCATTACAGCAGTGATAGTGGGATTACTTCTAATCAAACGAAACACGGAATATGCCTTTTATGGGTTAATCCAAAGATTCATAAGACACATCTCACACAAAAATATTTACGTAATATGATAAAATAAAACCAAGTACGAACAATCCAAACCATTAGTCAAAATTCGAAGTCCTAAAAAAGCGGTCGAGGCAAAATAGTGTAATATACCTGCATCATTGCTCATAGTTGTTGTTTCTTCAACTAAAATACAACAAAACAACATTACAGATTCATTCATCAAACCAATTGTACTTATTTACTATATCTGAAAGATTCATCTCAAAATATCGAGTCGTCCGGTAAATCGGATAACGAGGTTTATATGACCCCGGTGAAGATGTCGGATGTGAAACTTTATCAGTAACTGTTATATCTTAAGTTATAAAGAGTAATTAAAAAAAAAGATTAGTAACTTTGATTCTTATAACAATGTTTAAACTATCACACGAATGCCATTGACAACAGAAAATCCTTACCTGAGTTATTAGCTGTTGTTGTTTCACCTGAAATAAAAATATGTCAAATAATTGCATTTCCCATAACTCAATGAACCGGCATTAATGTGTAGATATTATTTTATTCATTTGGAAATGATTGAACATAACAAAATAAACCATATTATATAAAAAAAAATACATTCTAAAAATAAGAGAAGACATGGGTTTTGTTAAACCGAACACATTTTGAATTTTGGATGGAAGTGATATTTCAAACTGTCCAGTACTCTTTATCAATGTATTGATTGTTTGATCACCACTGATTGTAAACAAATGATTTCAAGCTTCGTAAATATTGTCTGATATTTTTCAGAATATCATGTCTTCACAATTCAATCTTTGACACTGAGGTCCGCCGTGAAATCGTTGCTTTACAATTCTCCTGCCACATTGGCCGTATATACTATTCAAAAAAAGTAGGGGATATTTGATTTTTTAAGTGTTATTAAAGTCACCTAATGAAACTGACGAAGAAACAAATGACAAAATGAAATGAAGTTCACATTCATCGATTTATTCCAAATGATCGTTAGACTAAGTAAGGCACAGACTGGCCATTATAAGGGTAAAATGATACCCGGGGTCAAACAGCAAAGTTACCACAGCATCACAACAAAGTCAGTAACGGGTAAATCCTCCTCTGTTTGCCAAACAAGCATTGATCCGACGTGGCATACTCCTAATGAGACGTCTAAGGTCATTTTGGTCCAGATTGTCCCATTCCTGTTGCAACGCAGCAGCAAGTTCTTGGACATTGGCAGGACGTTGTTGACGTTGACGTAAACTCTGTCCAAGAATGTCCCAGACATGCTCGATGGGGGAGAGGTTGGGACTCAGTGCTGGCCAAGGTAATGTGGTGATGTTCTCTTGTTGGAGGTAACCTGTAACGATCCTGGCCCTGTGACATCTTGCGTTGTCATCCTGGAAGATGAAACGGTGGCCATGACGTCGTGCGAACGACACAACATGGACTGCCAAGATGTTGTCCCGGTAGTACTGGCCTGTAACACGCTTGCAACAACATGTAAAGCCCTTCTTCCAGCAACAGTGATGCCTCCCCACACCATAACAGAACCACCCCCAAATCGATCATGTCTGATGACGTTAACGTCTTGGAAGCGCTCGTTTCGACGACGCCACACCCTCCTACGTCTGTCCAAAAAATCAACAGTGAACCTTGACTCATCTGAAAACATCACATTGCTCCAGCGTCGATTATCCCAGTGTTGACGATCCCTACACCAACGACGTCTTGCCTGAATGTGATGATCTCTCAAACAAGGGATCGCGCGAGGACGTCGGGCGCGAAGGTGACCCCTATGCAGTCGATTCCGAATCGTCTGGCCACTCACTCTCACACGAGTGTCTGTTTGAAGACGAGCGCTGATCTGATTTGCTGTGATGACACGATTTCTCAAGGCCAAGGTACGGATAAATCCATCCTGGGCTTGAGTTGTCGACCTGAGCGTGGTCTGACTGTACAGATTGTGTATCACGGTATCTGGACCATAGCCTGCTTATGACAGACTGAGAAACATTCATCATCCGCGCCACAACCGCCTGTGTTGTGCCGATCTGTAGCATGCCAAGGGCACGTAACCTTTCATTTTGGGTAAGCCGACGCATATCAAAATTTGTTTTCTGGTCACTAAAACAATTAAACTGATGTTTCCACCCTGGAATTCAATGCCACAATGACTGTAACATTCAAAGTCAGAGTCGTGCAAATCTTGGGTTGGACCCCCATGACGATCCCAAGCATCACCTGCATTCCATGCGGTAGCTATTGGTGCGTTTGGGCGTCACATGTAACTGGAAATGTTTCTTCTGTTAGGTTTTATAGTGACTTTTTTCGTAGTCATTTGGATATTTTAGTATTATGCCCCCAAAATCAAATATCCCCTACTTTTTTTGAATAGTATATATTAATTCCCTTGCTTTGCTGGTAATATACTTACTACTTTGTGTAGTTGCCTGCATGAAGACTAGAGGTTCCGATTGTAGGCCAACCCAGTAGGTGAGTTTACCCTGAGCAACAGTACCCCTGAAATATCAACAGTACCTTAACCATTGGAATAATAAAAAATAGGCCTTAAAATACACGGGAAAAATTCACTTTCTAAAATGGTAAGGGTGTCTTTAGAAAGAAATAACCAAATGTTAGAATCACAATGTTCGAAGAGTTCGGTAGACGTGTAACTCAGACCTTTTTCTTATAGTAAGCATAGTCATACTTTGATTTTTACTTTTTACTCTGAATAATGACTGGACTACTGAACTTAGTTATAGCAATACTTCTACTTCAAGGGCATTTGAAGTAGAAGTATTGCCCCCATCAGATCGGAGTGGCGACCCTACTGTGCTCTGAAATACACAAGGTCGTCGGCAGGCGTGCAAACAACGTGGAAATATGGCCCATGGCGTTTCTATTGAGATCTATAAGCTTGGCAACGGCAGTCATCGCGAACCCGCGTCGCTCAACCACACGTCTTATGTGGACTACACGTGCGTTTCCACCACGTGGTCATGGCGACTATATAAGCTGGTTAGATTTTTTTTCGAAATTTCAAGATGACCTTTGAATCACCCGTTTTCAAAGCCGGTCGTACATGAAAAGCATGCAAGCTTGGTAACTGCGCCATGGTCGTATTAAGAACTCCATACACTTAGTGGGAACCTCATAACATCGATATGACAACACTATAAGGGCTCATAACGCGGCCGACACGTGAGGGTTGCAAATGTTTCAATTTTCCCAGTGTCTTTGCCACGTGTGTACTGCGCGTGTACTAAGTTACCACGCTTATCTCGTGACCTTCGCGACCCACTACGCTCTCTCAGCTTTTCAGGTCGTATGGCAGAACCTTGACGTTTGCCTTGAACATACTCAAAGCAAACGCCGTGACTTAGCGATCATTGGCGACCATGGAGACCACAACACCATATCTCGCGTTTCCACCAAGCTTGTGTTGATCTGGGCACGCTTTGAAACCATTTTTGTCGCCGTAGCAGCGCAGTCAGGACCTTTGCGATCCCATCACGTTCTCGCAGCTTTCCAGATCATATGAGCATGTTCAAAACAAACGTCGTGGCTCGGCAATCATTGGCGACCACGAAGACCACCTCACGATCTTTAGCGTTTCCACCACGCTTATGGCGACCTTGACTCGCTATAAGACCATTTTCGTCGCAGTAGAAGTGCAGAAAGGACGCAAACCCGGTCTAATGGGGGTATAACCATCATTCAAGTATACTTGATCCGAATGTTTCTTGAAACTCGCTGTATCATAAGGCCTGTCATTGAGTCAACGGGAGTGGTTTCGATTCCCCGGTTGAACATGTCAAGGAGTAGGGTCACCAGTCCATCGTCGTGGGTTTTCTCTGGGTTCTCCGGTTTACTACCCACTGCTAAATACCCCAACGCGACAGCGAATTATAGAACTACGTTTGAACCACATGCTAGTCCCACAATGACCTAGTTTGTGCAGAGTGGACGTTAAACTCTCTCTCTCTCTCTCTCTCCCTCTCTCTATCTCTCTCTCTCGCTCGCTCTCTCTTGATTGTTCTAAATACTAAATAATATCAAATAACACTTTCTTGGTGTGGTTTACGCTATACTACAGTGGGTCTCAACCTTTTTTGCCAACGGTGCACCTTGGAACACATGAGAAAATAGAGGCACACCTGGTTAAATGTATGTGAAAAATATTTGAAGTATGCAAAATAAAAACATGTCACATCATACAACCGTAGACACAGACTAGTCAGACACATAGAATGACTCAAATTAAATACAGAAAAGCACAGTCAAATACATGTAGCTGGGCTCTTTAGCTCCACACTGGTTGAGAATCACTGCTACACTAAAGTCGCGCAAAAATGTCCTCCTTCATTCTACTGCCCCATATAAGATATAAAATAAAATAAAATTAAAATCAATTTTCTTACTAACATGAAAACAATATCTGACATGTCTTGGGAAGGCGCTGTCCATGTCACACTTGCGCTAACTTTGCCTATTGTATTGGAGTGAGTCCAGGAATCTGACTGACCAGTACATTTGGTAGTTTGGGTGTTAGTAGGTGGACTACTGAAGGTTCCAGTTGAGGTAGTGTTGTCACTAGATAGCCTTGCTTGAATCAATAGACCTTGGAAAGATGGACCCGTGATAGTAACTGAAATTCACAGTGGCAACATTAAAATATGACTGAATATACCAGTACTAATATAATATGATAATAATCGCACGTAAGAGTTACATATTCTTTAGCTAAAACGAAATAGATGATGAATATATATTTACAGGAAATTTTAACAGGAATGGAAGTTTGTACTATTTGGATTTTTCACTAATTATTACAAAGTTGGTTGTTACACAAAATCATTGCTAATAGCTTATTTAACTACCGTTTCTTAAATTTCGTGGTCGTGAATTTATATTTTTCGCGCAAAACTTCAAATATCCAACAAACCAAGTATAAATTATTTGTTCCAATTCGGTTAACCGGCAAATGTGTATAAATGATATAGCTATCAATGATAATTGGTCAGATACAAAAAAAGTAAGGCAACCTTGACTAGTCAGACCACTTCTACAAAAGTAAAGTGTAAAGCTTTAAAAAAAAGTAAAGTGTAAAGGATGGGGCAAAAATCAATACACTCATTAAATACGACGTATATATAAGACTGTATATCGAATGTGGTATAACAATGAAGGAATAAAACAATGATAGTATTGAGCCCATTCCATACTTCAATAGATTTATGGGCTGTTGTCCTAGTTACCGTAAGTTGGGAAAAAACAAATTAGGGATAAGCACACCACGTCACAAACTTGTATAAATGTATTTTACAGGATAAATTAAGAACCGCTTTAATTACTTTTGACAAACATAAAAGACATCATTTATGCCATATGAGCACAAATTGTCAACTAAAAAAGTAATAATCTAACTTTTAATGTATTTGTACCAAAAGCAATACAAATTCGATCAAAATCCTGTTGGTACACGGTAAATTTTAATATTTATATCGGATATTTCTATTTAGTCTGTGTACTATGATACATTATGGCCTGGGTACATTGTCAAAGACGTACAAATTCCTTCCCTTCAAACAGCA
This sequence comes from Patella caerulea, assembly GCA_036850965.1. Lineage (NCBI taxonomy): Eukaryota > Metazoa > Mollusca > Gastropoda > Patellidae > Patella > Patella caerulea. Next base: position 19,828,180 of record JAZGQO010000021.1, read on the forward strand.
AATAGTCATCTAATGTTAGATATACTATTAGAAATGTGAACTCTTCAATACCTGTTATTTGTTGATTTGGTTCATATGTGGTTGATGAAACGTTGATGGAATAGGGTGTGGCTGATGTCTGTGGTGTAACCCCATGTGATGGCATTAAACTACCACAAGCAGCTGCTGGGGCACCGCTAGCATAGGAATGAACTTCACAAATAGAAGCGAAAACAAGAACACTGCTTAAAAATAACGAATCCATTCAGAAGATGACTGTTTCGTGGAACTGTTGTGTTGTAGCCGTTCAGATCAGAATGATTTCCGAGCATTTAGTTGATGCAAATGTAAGAAACCGTCCAATCAAGATAATCACGCCCAGGACGTCACGTCACGCCTGATATATCATCGACCAACTAGTACGTTTAGTTTCATGCCATTGAGATGATTCCATGCGTGGTGTTCGATATTTATATATACAAGATGACAATGCAATAACAGTACAGATCGACGTACTTATGTACCGTTCAGTACTTTAGTACAACCGGTATAACAATTGTTGCACCGTTTGATTCCAGTTGCTTATTTTTCAATCTCCTACTTCGTTTTGGGTTTTTACAGTTAAACAATTTCCTTTTACTTGTCTATACTACAAAGGGCCACGGTTGCAAAGTGGCTAAGACGGATTTTCCCGCGGGTTTACCTCTTGTCAGTGATGCAGGACGGAGGGGCCTAACAAGCGCAGCTTAGCTTCGGATTGGGATGCACGTAAAAGATCCCTTGACAGCTGGAATTCGATATAAGAGTAGCTCGCGGTACCGTTGTCCGGGCAACATTTCCACAATATCACACTGTAGGGCGTATGCCCGTCGTCGTATGCCCAGTTCGGAGCAGGATAGTAGGACGTTAAATGTGTACACGGGACTTAGGTTGTTCGGCCCACCCGACCGACTAGACAGCTATCATTGTAAGGCCCCGAAAGTATAAAAATAGGTTGACAGGCAACGAAACATACGCCCCCTGTAGCTAAATAGTCCGGACAGTCAAAAAGAGTTGTCGCATATTAAGTAAAATCATTAGAATTTGTTTGTTTTTTATGAAGTTCTGCCCCATGCTAACGTTTAGTATATGAAACATTTAATATTATGGATTTAGCTGTACAGTTATAAAAATTCATTGAAAATCAATATATTTGTTGTCTCAAGACCTTAAACTCGGTCCACAAGATTTTTTTTCAAAGTCATCAAGGGCTATAACACTAGCAGTAATTATTGTAAAAAACACTACAGTAATTATTGAACCTTCACTACAGTGTAAAGGTGGTATAATCAAACGGTTTTTTAAAGCGGGTAATAGTTGTGACCTCCAGAGGGACCACGAGCTATAAAGGCTATTTTTCGTACAATCAGGGGCCATAATTCAGGATGTTACAATCCGATATGCACAAATATCGAACGGAACCAAGATCTTTAGGTTAGAAACATGTATTTTAGGTTTCATTAAAATCGAATTAAAATTGTGACCTCTACATCGAATTAAAATTGTGAGTCCACAACCTTGATATACCATATTTTTACACTATTCGCGTAAAATTGGCGGCCATATTTTCCGACAATTTCGGTCTGATTCGAACTCAACCGTCATTACGGTGTAACGGTGATATAATCAAACGTTGTTTTTTTTTTTTTTAAATCGCAAAGGTCCAAGATCTTTGGTTTATAAACATGCATGTCAGGTTTCATCAAAAGCGGTTCAAAATTGTGATCTCTATAGGGTCCACAAGCTAAAAACGTGATATTTCGGACAATCAAGGGCCATAATCCATGAAGTTTCAATCCGATATATTCCAATATGGAAAGCAGTCGAGATCTTATGATGGTAAACCTATATTTAAAGTTTAGTCAAAATCGGATAAGAATTGTGACATGTAGAAAGTCCACAAACAATTGTGGACCGCCGGACAGGGGCGACGGCATAATACGTCCACATGAAAATGAAACGAAATATAGATCTGTATTTCTAAACTCCATTTCAAGTGGCAATTAGTCTTTTCTAGTCGGAAAAATGTTTCGTCATAGATCAGCCGTTTAATCGTACTTACTGTTGAATCTTATGATTATTTATCTATGCAATATTCTCTAATAATTCCCATTGGTTATTTCTATCTATCATCATGCCATACCTTGCCAAAACACTGTTTAAGTAGGCAACTAATCCCTTACCCTGTCGAAACGTTGTTTAAGTAGCGAACTAATAATTTATGAATTAATAGTTTTCAAGCATTGAATATAAGTTATACAGGTTTGTAAGATTCGCCCCTGATGGAAGCGGGCGTTAAACTCGAGAAACTTAGATTTAAAAAGTTTGTAGAAGACCACGTAATATGTTTAAACATATTGCTGGACCTGATTGGGTTTTATGTATTGTTTAATGGTCGAGAGCGAGACATTAAGTAATATATTGAAACAAGAGATCCATAGGACCGAGTGTCTTAAGCTCGAGACCATTAAACAACTTAAATTGCAGACACCCCGTAGGTGCTTTTAAAATGAAATACGTCACACGAGTCCCATATTTCACCAGTATAAATAATCAACGATTGGCAAGTTGCCCGTGCGGTTATTTTAAATAATAGTACGCCAACATCAAAGGGTGACGTCACATCTGTATTTTTTTTAATATTAATATTGGTACTTTAACTTTAACGAAAACAACGTAAAAATTCTGTTGATGCCCAGGATCAACTTTAACTGTTGATTTAATATTCAGTATATGGAATAAATATTAACTTGGTTTTATTTTGAACACAGAAGATCGATGGAACTGTCAGGATATAAAAATAATCATATAAATCTATTGTTGACCACTGTCAACCGGACACTTTCGGGTGTGAGGCTCTTATACAATGGTCTGTATCAATGAATTAAGGCGTGACCAGGAAATGAATTGAAATGGGGTAGCCAACCGGACAAAATGTCCTAATATTCTTGGTTAATATATGGCAAACCATACAAATACAGTTTAAACCGGTTCCTTATTTCTCGGCCGATAATAGATTTCATTAACGGTGATGCCTGGTGAATTTTTAAAACAGTAATTAAAACCAAACCAAATGTTAAAAAAGCAGTTACACGGGGGCAGTTTTAAAAAAGGGACCGCCGACATTTACTAATAACAGGATTTTTTGATCACCTATGAATAATCAGTGTTCAGCGCTAAATTACAGTTCAAAATTTTATTTTACTAATGACCCATATAAGTTCATATCATTTTACAGATGGGGGGGGGGCATCGACGAAATATAAAAAGAAAAACGAAATAGATATGCATTTTAATCAGATTTAAGGAATGGGAATTAAAAAAAATGGAGAGTGCAAAAATAGATAAGTTGTGGTTATGGAGTAAAAGTGAACGTCTTCAAATGAAAGATTTATTATGGATGGGTTTCTCCTGGGGAAAATGTTTGAATGTTCTCCTTAGTTGCAGACCACCATAGCTACGGTTAATAATCCAACGAACAGTATCCATACTCCGTAACGAAGACCTACAATATATCAAACATAGAAAGTAAAAAACCCTAATAAATTATGTATACATTGTTCGCGGAACGAAAATAACTTCTAATGTATTGTGTTCCTTTGGGTGTACAAGATTTGTCTATATTCAGCCTCACCAAATAATAAATGAAGGTTTAACAATCATGGTTACGTCAAATGAACCTTTCAGTCTGTTTTTATACACCATGACCCGGCCAAACATAATAATTAACTGAAATACAAAGGCAAGGCAAAACCGTTGAGCTGTTAACAGGGGAGTGTCATCTATATGAATAAAATCAAAGATTGTCGGTAAAGACTGTAAAACTTTTGTATAATTTTTGCTCTTTGAATTTAAATTAGTAGCATTGAATTAGTTAGTATCTTTGACAAAATATTAGATTCACATCAAGTTAGCGAATGAGTGACAGATTGTTACATAACAAAGAGTTGGTAACAGATATCTTGTGGGAAATTTCTCCAGTAAATTTCCACTAACCATAAAGGTTGGGTTTCAACACAATTTGGCTTAATTAACCTATCTCTTTCATTATTTACGTCATATTTGACCAATTACCTAATTGAAGTTTCAAATCCCAAAGCTACAAAACCATCATACATTTTAGAATTCGTTAGATGGCAGACAGATTCTGGAAGGGAAAATATGTAGCAATTTCTATCAGCAGACACACCTGGCTAGGGTTTGAGAATGACTTTAGTATTGTAATCTATACCACACTTGTATCTATGTATCCGGCTATGATATATAAAATGTAAAAACGAACTGATGCATAATTATTCCTGTAAACACAAACGTCTTAGCTACTGAGGAGACAAACGTCTTTACTGAGATGGACAAAAAGTAAATACACTACGTGAAGGCGAAGCAAGAAAAATACAAAGCCGATACAAGACTACTAAAATATGTAGTAAGAAAAGATGCATGGGTCATGCGTAGAATATGGCGACCGACACTACATACCCCCACGTGCTTTTAATTAAACAAGAATGACCCCGTGAACGTTCTAGACAATCGAATTGGTTCTTTTTCTTTTTACGTTTTCTTTCTTCCAGAGTAATTGTATGACAGCTGAAATTCCACTGTGTATCTTTCGTCGCTATGTACATTAATCAGTAGCAATTAGTCTTTTGTCTATTGACAAAGTTATCTGAAGTTTAAATCGAGAATTCATGAATTTAAAAACAAGACTAAAACGTGAAGTATTCCATAATTAATAAATACCACTTTGTGCGGATACCGCTTTTTCATGATTCGTCCAAAATTTCAGCTTAGTCTGAACAATAGTTGCCCTGAAATGAAACAAGATGAAAATAATAAGTCACAACTGGTTGTGTATCAGAATTGAAGTTGTTCCTGCCAAAACGCAACATACTCGCTGCGAACTTAAAGTCTATGGAAGATTGAGATCCAAACAACAACCACAAGCACAGTTTCTGATCAACCAGCATTCCTGGATAAATGTTTTAGTATTCCTGGTCCCCAAGCACCACCCAATTTATTGTATCTTCTCGGAGATGGCACTCCTCTTCGACAAAAAACTACTAAATCAAGTACATCATATAAGAATAAATCTCATTTAAATGAAGATAGGACATAACAGCAAAAATCGCCAAATCAATATACTATCCAATAACTTATATATACCTGAATGTTATATCACCCATATTCGTGGAAGGAGCTGTCCAATTAGCACTACCCTCCCTTTTGTTTGTAGAATTCGAGTGAGTCCATGTATCTGAATCTGATGTGCATTTGGTAGTTTTTGTGTTAGTTGACGGGATAGTGAAGGTTCCAATAGGCGTCGTATCATCAGAAGATGACCTTGCCTGTAATATCAGGCCCTTAAACAATTCACCTTTAACAGTTACTGAAGTAAATAAAATATTAATCGAAGGTAGTGTAAACAAGCCAACAGTGAAGCTGATACCCCCCCCCCCCCCCGCAATGTAAAAAGCAATGTCACACACGTTTAAGTGCATATTGTGTCGTTTCATAAAGCATCGTTTATGTTGCTATCAGAAAATACTCATCAAAGAAGAAATATGCCGAAAGGTGACAAACGAACAGATTCATCTTTCATTGAACTTCCCAGAAAAGATAATAATATTAAACTAGAATCAAAGTTCTGTAGCCCCAAAGTCTCGTCCAATCAAAATGTTCATCATCGAACTTTGTCAAGGTATTAAGATACTCAAACTATACTCCGAGTTTGGTGTACACCAAGTTTCACTTTACTGGCTCAATTGGAATCAAAGCATTCCCAAAACATCGACGCATATTTTCTTCATTATCGAACGGAGTCAAGGCACTGATGCAATACAACTAAAGGAAACACGCATTATCAAGGTATTGGTGTATGAGATACGCCCAATTTCAACACTGTAACTCAGAATCAAATTTGTCGAGCTCAAAAGTTTCAACCAATCAATCTGTTTAATCTGAGCTGAAAATGTTTATCATCAAACTTAGTGAAGTTTTTGGTTTTATGAAACTATACGCCAAGTTTCAGTTGTTGGGGTAAGACGCTGGCTCAATAGCCTGGAAGTCGCCCCGGTGTTTTCCAAGAAAGTTCATCAGAATTTTTCGGCATGGTTTCGCTTTGTTAGTGGTGAAAGACGTACAGTTGACAGGGACAGTTTTCTAGTCGTTCAGATGAGACGAAACGCTGAGGTCCCACATTGGCGTGCACGTATAAGATCCCTTGGCATTTGGAATTCTTTATAAGAGTAGGTCGTAGCGCCGATGTCCGGGCGAAATTTTCCTCGTGGCGTATGGCCCCCTTTATTAGCCCGGCGAGGTTGGGGGGGGGGGGGGTCACGACACGCTGGCTGGCTAGCATGGAAGTCATGTGTTCGATCACTGCATCGGCCGAGAAAGTTCATCCAGATTTTCCGGCGTGGTTTTTCCCTAGTCGTTCGTATGGAACTGAAAACCGAGGTCCCGTGTACACATTGGCGTTTACGTGAAAGAGTCCTTGACAGTTGGAATTCGATATAAGCCTAGGCCGTAATGCCGTTGTCCAGACACAATTCCCCTGGTGTGGTGTATGCCCGTATTCTAGTTTAGGAGCCGAACAGTAGGATGTTAAATTCCATTTCATTTCATTTTTATATTATCTGAGCGCACGCGCAGGGGTCTATTTTGTGGGAGGAAACCAGAGTACCCGGGGTAAACCTACGAGGAAAAGAAGGCGCCTCTATCTCCAAACCACATATTCTCATATCAGGGATAGAAATTACAACCGCAAACCAGAGGTGACAGCCAACCAGCCATCACAACCCTAAGCAAAGTTGTCGTGTCCCAAAGCATCAACATATCAAACGGCGTTTCTAAGCTTAGCCTAATCAGGAAATGCCCATCATCGAACCACATAAACACCTACACCAAGTTTCAACATTCTAGCTCAATTTGGAGCTAGAAGATGTGATGGATAGACGGACAGACAGACAAACCAATTTCAATAGTTCCGACTTTCTTCAAAAGCCTGAGACAATAATAATAAAATACGCAAGTTTAGAAAATATTCCAACTGTTTCTGGTTTTTCGTATCCATGATTCTCAATCAGAGTGCATATGAAAACAGGCGCAATGAAACTGACCGCCTTTTCCCGTTGTAAATAGTAAAGGACGGAAGGTCTGACAAGGGTCATCGTCTACTCGTTCGCAGTTATACACACTGACATTCAGGCAAAACAAATAGCAGTTTGAATTCCAAATAAGAGTATATGTAGTAGCTTCACAATCCGGACAACAATTTACTTACAGCATAATATACCTGACATATGGTGCAGAAAAGTAGAACATTAAACAATATAATTGTATAGGAGAATGCCATTGTATAGGAATTAAGCCATTATCAGATTTCTATAACCACTTGGTCGTTCGGATGGGACGAAAAAACTGAGGTCCCGTGTACACATTGGCGTACATCTAAAAGATCCCCTGGCAATTGGTATTCGAAAAAAAAGGTTGTAGTGCTGCTGTTCGGGAACAATTCCCCGCATACCACACTGTATGTCTATGTCCGTCTTCATTAACACAGTAGGACGTTAAAACCCCATTTCATTTCATTTATTTTTCTAAATCTGACACAATGCATCTTTAAAAAACACTTGAGCGAGATATTGTTGATATAGAAATAGATATCATACAATACCTGTTATTGTTTCACCGGGTTTATATGTTGTTGACGAAACGGAGATTGAATAAGGTGACGTCGTTGTCTGTGCTACAGCGCCCTCATGGTTTGGCATCAAATTCTTACACGCTCCTTTGGGAGCGCCGGTGCTATAACCGTTAATTGTAACCACAGGCACGATGATAAGTAGACATGTCATCAAAAATGAATCCATTTTCATGTGTTCTTGTAACCTGTATCTAGACTATGTGGGGCTGGAAGTTTACGAAGGAAGACGTCGTGACAATTTAAAGTGGGGTGTTCGTCAAATTATCAATCACAGTTATTTGCAAGGATTGACAAAAATAACTCACTAAAGAGGTGCTAACTTGATTAGATCAGACAAAATATGGACTACGAATTGGGAATATATTGCGTAGAACAAAGGTCCACCGTATGTCAATTCTAATCCAGGTGTCATTGTTTTGTATGATTCTGTTAAATTGGATTATTTAAAGTGCTAATGGATTATTAAATAAAAGAAATTGGTCCAGTAGTTGCCGAGAAAGGTACAGCAAAATTTACAAACGGTCCACCATCAATGGTGTCAAATCAATAACCTTAGGAATATAGCATCGTGACGTTTGAAGTTATTAGTACACGCAGGCGGCAAGTTTTTGAAAATAACACTACCAATACAAAACAACAGCAACATAGGAGGCTGCATGAAGATTAAATAAAGTCACCCCCACAAATCTATGATGTAATATTCCTATTGTTTGAAACAAAACGTTTTCTATATATATTAGCATTAAGGCATAATTACTTAATTTTAAATCCCTGTTTGACGTGTTTCTTGCGCGTTGGCACTGGTGAAAGACACCAACTGCGTAAATTGTTGATATTATGGAACCTAACCTATCTTATGAGTGGAAGGGCTTTTAAACACCCCAACGGGGTTATTATTATTATTAGCAATAGTGTTTACATGGTCCTGTTCGCTAAAATTTGTAGATGATCTATGTAAGCCATTTTACTTGTGAAAACCTTAGAAGGCGTATAAATAAGGTACAAAGCCAAACCAGGTACCCCAAGCAACAGTGAAGCAAATCCCTGGATCCAGACTTATTTTACCAATGATAAATATAAGAATGTTAATAGCAAACTGTGGGATGTATTTTAGAAAACCTCACTTTAATTCCATCTGAATTTTCAAAACATATTGTTAAATACAAACGTTTTCATTGTAATGTTAATGTTTAAATTTCACTTATCTCTGTGTGGGATTCTATGGATCTACCTTTAAACGTTACACCATACAGACCATAGTTAAATAGTTGGTAACATTATTCGTTGTGGGATTGTTTGAGACAACAAAAGACGCATACACGACTTACAAAGTACAGATTTCGATTTGCCAATATTTAACAAGGCGACAATAGAAAGTTTATTACAGTATTTATAAAGTTAACATATTTATGAGATTATGTACAATGAAAAATAATGCAATGAGTATAACTATAACACTTATGTACTTTGTATATACGATCTCTTTCTCAAATATTTCTTTTGTTTGTGAGTTTAAATAGTAGCTCAAATGAAATACGTGTTCTTAAGATCGGTAGAGGAGTGGCGAGGGGGGACATTATTGCCTGCTTTACGGTGGCTGGAAAAATACATCTAATGATTTTCCAAAAGTATCAGTCAACTTGGTATCTCGATCACTCCCCACAAACTAGAGGAATTGCAGAGAGATACGGGGGAAAGACCTCGGTGAACGTTGCTAATGCTACCAACTTCAGTATTCCTGCAAACCACGCGTCACTCAACTAAACGTATAATAAAACGTATATATGCTAGTTCAAGGCACATTTAAATTATGCCATTTCGTGACTAAATGGTTCTAATTTGTATAAATAATTCGCTTTTACATATGGATCTTAATCAGCGACAGGAATCCGGAAGTTTCAGAGAAATCTACGGACCTTAACAGGCGACTATACAGTCCATACACCTTGTCCAGTAAAGCGGGAAATCAAACCCAAGCCATTCGACTCAATGACAGATCTTCTGAAACCATTCCACCCCCCCCACCCTCCGACAAGGCCCACTAACAGACAGCAAATCAAAGATGACATCATGATAGGTATAAATTATAACTTGTCGACAATAGATAACTACTTTCATCCACTAAAGTTATTTAAAAATTAAATATTCCGCTGATTTTGTACGAAATTAATGTGACAATATTGTTTGAGAAAGAGATCAAATTATTCATTTCAAGGTAAAGTGCGCAAGATGGGCTGGAAACGAGATGTGGACGAATGAAGGAACAAGAAGAAGTCGAGGAAAAAATAATGTTCTCGAATATCGGGGTCAGATTCTCGACATCGGGATTTGTTTCCGACAACACTCAGATTCTCGACATCGGGACTTGTTTCCGACAACACTCATTTGCATATTCTATATAGAATCTAATTGGACACACCAATGTCATTATGTTGTCATTAGTTAAATCCAAACCCATTTGTATTACCGACCAGCAAAGATCTCCAAAGCAATCGTAATGTGTTTTCGCCTTTTTCTACACAGATCATCACCTTTCTTTTTACATACTATTGTTATTGATTCTGGCGATAACCTGACTTCTTGTTGAACTTATTTGCGTTAAAACATGTTTTTCCAATAACAAGTCGCTGGAAATGTTGGAGATAATAGAAGGGAGGTTACTTCCGACTGAACAGATTATAAGTAAGGAATGAGCCCACTTCCTTTTATACATGCAGAATAATGTATTGTTAAACCCAAACTCATTTTTGTATTGCACTCGGCAAACCTCAGCAGATTCCACTCGGCAAACCTAAATCTAGTCTCGGCTGTAAGACGAAGACCGCCATTAGAACTTACTACTTTCAAGTTCCCGGATTACCAACGGCGTTGCTCATGACGATGCCTTTGAAGAATGTTTTATCTTACAAATTTTGAAGCTGTTTTTCTTTCAAGTTTATACCAATTTTTTTTTTTGCAATTCTCTAGGCGTAGGTACATATCACTTACTATCATACAGCCGAGGCTAGATGTTCCAGAATCTGCTGAGGTTAACCGAATGATTTGTATTGATGACTCTGTGGTATGGCCACAGATCACTAAAATGTTAATTCTCGTCTCTTCGACCGGGTGTAACTTTTTCCCAAATTTTCGTTGGGTAGAAAGCTTTCTGTCACAGATGGAGCAACGTGTAACAAACTCTTGTCCAAAAGCATGTATGAGGTTCATCATGAACACAAGCTGGAAGATAAGTAAACATGCAATTCCCGGTCCTACATTTCAACGTAACCAACCTTACAACCCTTGTATCCTTCCGCCTCAAAATCATAAATATTCACCAAAACCTGGCAGAAAATGTTTTTACAAACCCTGTTTTTCCATTTTACACCAAACAGTCAACAAAAATCGCCATGCAAACGGGGGGAAAAGGGGAAAGGAATATTTGGTGATCTGTGAGGTATATCATTAATAGATAATATAATAGCCCTTCAATTACTTAATGAAAACTGAATAGCTATGAACAAAATACAAGATTATTTATGAACTAGAGACACAGCAACAAAGACCCATTAACATTGAGATAAACCTCTACTTTCAATTTTGAATGATTACTTTGATACAAAAAAAAAAAAAAAAAAAAAAAAAAACAGTTTTAATTTTGATAATGTCTGCAGCTTATTTCTCTAAGTCTTTTACGAAAATTATAAATGGTATATGACATAAAATATAATTTATAGTATTATATTATAAGCTAACTATAAAATTGTTAATAATATAGCTATGAGCGTTGCAGATCGATTTTACCTCGTTTCACTGAATTCCACACTAGTGACTAAGCTGGGCGGTTATGATAATGAAGCCGGGATAAATCAATACACGGCGACCGAACGGAAGGACTTGTTAACTTGCTGAAGAAGACAAAATTCTTGCACAGAGCATTATTATAGGAAATTATATGACAAACTGTTCTTGATTTCTGCATTAAGTTCCATCTTGGCCACGTGTTTTGCATGTTTAGACTGGTGACTTTTGGTGAAATGGCAATGGATTAGGATATGACTACACAGGTAATGTATAGCTTCACGTGGCCGGAAATGTTATCTATGAATATATGGTATTGAAAATTGTCGTGCAATACTTAGGGTGTGCTTGGTGCATTCTTTCAAGGACATGTTATGCTCATCTCATGAATGTTTCTAGCTTTGGAACTCCGTGGTAGTTTATAATACTCTTCGATCGGCTGACCTTTAATAATCAAGGATGGGTGATGTTTACATATTGTAAAAAATACAGCCGTTGTTCGTGAGCGATGGGTGGGGTACACCAGGGAGCTCAGTTACTGCAAATGTACCACCCGACAAATTGTACATTTTTACGATAAGTAATAAGGATACATCGAATAGAGTATTAGGGTTATACACATCTAACGTTCCAACTCAATTATGATCATGGCACATCAACCCCTGCAATAATTTACAGTGGGTCCGATTATAAACGTCCAGCAATGAAAATTGTCCACAAAACTATACATGTTTCAGGAATACACCCTTTGTGTACTAAACCGTAAAATCAAAGACTGCCTTTCCAAAGATCAACGGTTTGCGGTAGCTAAAGCATTGTGATTCTGGGTTTTTCTTCCCCAATATAAATTATCTGACTATTGCCCTGATATTGCCACACCAACAGTGTTTATTCCCATGTTTACTTTTTGCAATAACATTGTACTCAGCTAGATTAGAACCCACGGAGGCTCTAAACCCATTTAAGAGTTTGGTACTCCCATACACATGTAATTCAAAATATAAACAATAAACATTCGTCAAACAGGTAGACTTTATCTGAGACTTTATACACGTCATTATTAACTGCATCATAACAGGTAACAGTATTAATAAACAAAAACAGCGAAAAACTGATTGAAAGTTCATTAATAATTTTGTAATCAAACTTGGAATCTGTGGCGCCCCCATTACCAGGATGTCATGGCTAATCTAGCATTGACACTATCGTATAATGCCTTTGCAAAAACAAATTATTGACAATCATAACTTACAGCAACCAACATGACAGACCGGCAGTCTGAATGATATTTTGTCAAAAAGAAAATTAGAAATCTCAAAGACTAGTTGTTGCAGTGTGCTAATAAGCAATCTGCTTGGAATTATTGCATATTTAGTGTATATAATATTGAACTTATGCGTGGTGTGCTTTATTAATACATTATGTAGTAACATGGTTAGATACAATACAGTCAACAAGCAATCAATCTTATTAATGATGTACTATATATTTATGGCCTACATTAAACTAAGTTCATCTATATCCCTAGGACACAAATTTGTCTTTCCATTATTTCGTCGGTTTTAACCGTATTTTAACTGATTAAAGTCAAATGTTCGTCAAGAAGTTTTATATTTTACCGGGGCTCAAGTTAACTTAAAGTTTGACAAGTGTTATTCAACTGAAGTACTGTGGCTGGTACCTTTCTCAATCACGCTAGGACATCGTCCCCTATTAATAACACGAGAACAACCTCGCCCATAACAATGCCGAAGTCAGGGGCGTTTTAAGGTTTATCATGGGGGAGGCTATACTATTTTGAGGGCTCTCTTTCGCGGGGGCCCGGAGTGTCTTGACTGATGATTTTCGTACCAGTGCAATGACTGCATTCTCATTTAGTAGTGGATTCGACAGTAACAGTGTAGTAAAGAAAACGATTGACTCGGACTCGGGGGCCCTTTCCCTTGGCCAGAGGGACCCTTTTGTCTGCTTTAGGTCCCTCCCTGACTAGGATACATTTCATTTTCTCATTTTTTTTTCAACTTCGCTTATTTTTTTCGCGCGGAGGCTACCCCATCCAGCGCCTCAGCTATAAAACGCCTTTGGCCGAATTCCTATATATGTCAGATCTTGTCAGGGGGACACAACCCGGACCGTATAGACGAAAATAAATAAAGATACAAGCGAATAGGAAATTTGTTTGTACTACTATTGTAAAGGGTTTCATTTCGCTTTAGTAAAAAGATATCCAATTGAAGGTCAGCAGATGTTCATTATAGAAGTAAGCAAAGTATAGGGCTCTCTCAGGCACCCTGGAATTTTCAGTGTGCTCTACCCCCTTGTTAGTGGTGCAGGAAATAGGGTCTGGCAAAAGTCATAATCATACAAATGGGACGATATTCTGGCAGTTGCAATTCGTTGTCCTGACAAAATTTCCCTCAACGCACACAATATGGTGTATGCCCGTCTTCATTAGCCCAGTCGGAACAGAACAGTCGGGCGTTAAACCCCATTCCATTTCATATATCTAGGTTAAAATATATTTAAAAAATGACATCCAATATGTATTAATTTATAAAACGAGCTCAAATCTAATCAATTATGCGTACAGGGCCTATAATAAATTGCGATGATAAATTGTGTCTGAAATGTCAGTGTTTTGTAAAATTAATTTTAATCATAAACATTGATTATTTTAACTAATTTAACGAACTAATTCGCATGTATACATTAAAACAAAACAAAACATCTTATATGAAATACTTGTCTGATCAGTTATATATTGGACATACAGTGTGTGTACAGACTATAGAGAGAGGCAGAGTTTAAGCTTTTTGGGGAATTCAAAATTACCTCTACTAACTTTTGAATGAAATTTTATGGCTTTCATTCTCAGATTTGTTGCCCCCGGGCATCGGCAAGCCTTTGCACACTAATTTGATCAGTAGTATTTTCTGAATGATCAAGGTACCTGCAGTAAGAATTGAAATATCAGAACGGAAACACCTTCTTTAGAAAATATATATCATAAGCGAGTAGCCTGTTATTATAGGTAAAATAGTGCACAGACTGCTATGTATTTATACTAAATATACCGTCGACATATATTTGGTAACAGATGTTATAGATTTGTCGATCTCTGACTAGTTACAGTGTATACAAATATTAATATCCCTGTCTGATTAATATCGATGGATACATTTATTATAAACTACGCTAATCAGCCTATGCATTATTATTGAATTTGAATGTAAAATATGTTTTGTAATATAGGCCTAGTTAACTGAGTTTTATTATGCAAATGAGGAGAACGTTTCCAGGTGTGACAATTATATTAAAATTCAGATGATGAAAATGTTCTAAACATGTTACAGATATATTATTTTATATATTGTTTGTGTACTCTTGTTCTGTTCTTAACAGGCACAGGACTGTACAGCGCAGTGGACGCTAAGCCAGGCACCCGGATCCATTCACTTGATTTGATATTTTCCACAGGTTAATCTTATAGGGTTTGCGTGTAGTGCGGTCCCCCTGCACTAACTATTAGAAAAGAACACCGAACATTTATTTGTCAGAAATACTGAAATGTCAAACCCTTACCAGTACATGTTGTTATTGGTAGCTATACGGTGTGCTACTTAGAAGCAATGCGCCCAGGCCATTTGCACGAGATGCTATTGAAAATTAGTTACCTTCATGAACTACTTAAATAAGGGGAAGGGGGTATAAATGTTCTTCTTTATTATATTTCCAACGTCAAAATATTCTATAATTGATCTAGAGAGTTGTTTTCGACTGTAATGGGTTAACTTAGGTATTTCATCTTTTTTTCGGTATGGGCGGACACAGTGGGACAATGACCTAATTGTTGCTGTATTTGTCGTTATTATTCACTTTACCCCTGATATCGCGGGAGTGGGTGGAGTGTAACGCGTGCGCTTCAGATCATAAGGTCTGTCATTTAGTTTACGATACCCCCTTGTACGTCACAGAGACTAGGGTCCTCCTGTCCAACCCCGTGGGTTTCATTTGGCCCTCCGGGTTCACCCCACGACTAGTGAGTGATCCCTGTGCGCAAGCGGAGTTGTTGTAGACAGGACATTTTACCTTGAACACCTACTCTGGGTAGACTTTTATAAGATTTCTTGACTACTCTCTACGCTCTTCCTCACCTCGGTTGAAACACAAGTATTATGCCAGATTCACTATAATGTATGGGGAAATTCAATTGCAACCTCGCGCCCCAATCTCCCCACCCCAGGTGCTTCACATCCGTTGAAAATGCCTTGTGTCTAGTTTGTAGAATAGAATTATATCTATTCCGCAGGTGTTGTTATGTGTATATACTATGCACCAAGATAATAGTAGATCAATATGTAAATCAGGTTTACAATGTAACATACTGTACTTAGCTTTACAATATAACTAGCTAGAACTGGTCCTCATAAACATCTAAATAACGGTGTAATTATACTTAATATATGTGAGATAACAAGGTTTGTGTGAACTGGGTTGCTATCTCCTCGGCTTCTAACATACATCCACGTCCACACTATTGCTCGAAGCAGAAAAATGTGTGATTGCCATTTTTGGAACAGCTTGTACCACTTTCCAAATGGGGCATCTACACTATCGCTCAATTCATCCATATCACGTAGAAGAGGGTGCCCTGTGCGGTAAAAGGGATGTTGCCTCTTCTGGAACACCGTGTACCACGTCCCAATTGAGGTATCAGGTTCACATTTCAGCATGATGATTGTTCATGTGCCATTTTTTCACACTGGATATTTAATCAATAATGTACGTAACATTTTTGTGTTCTTTATTTTCAGCAAACACAGTGAAGGGCGGAGTAATTGAGGTTTCGTGATATATTTCTGCTAACTGGAAGACACAAAATGGCTTCTACAGAAATTCCGGTTGCTAACAACATCCACTCTTTGACGAATGGTATAGAAAATCATATTGAATTCACCTCAAACCTCACCTCACCAGAACCCCAAGTAGAAGACACAACCATTACGAAATTTTGTCTGGACTGCCAGGTATCTATAACTGAAACTCTCTTCTCTCAGAAGCACTCTTCACATCATGTTAAGCCAGTTCACCGTGACACAAGTGTCCGTGAACAACAGTTCGTCCTCGTGGACACTATCAGCCAAGTTAAAAGAGATACAATCCCAAAATTGCAAAATTCCATAGCAACCTTGGACGAAATAAGAATCGATGTGGACAGATGTTATCAATCAGTGACGGACAGCATAACGCAAAAGTTTGATACCTTAGCTCGTCTTTTAGAAGAACGGCGACACGCAATGCTTTCTGAGGTAACAGCTATAACGCAAAACAGACAAGATCGGCTATCTGAGCAAAGAGATTCAGCATACAATACCTTAACGATTATCACCAATTGTTGTCATACAGCTATCAACGCAACCTTCGAATCAGAAGATGACCCAAATCTTTTAGCAACAATAAAATGGAAGCGTCAGTCTCTAAATGACTTGTTGGCATTTCCAGTTCAAGAAGCCCCGGAGCCTCCATGTGCGATGCTTTTTGATTCCAGTGGCATGGAAGAGATTCACAATCTGGTGAAAACGTTTGGATGCATCCAAAGTGCAGGAGCGTCTAGATTAGATGTGCAAATAAAAGGAGATGGCATTAAGCACTTCGTTGTAGGACGTCCAGCCAGATTCAACATTACCATAAAGGACAGGGTTTTACAGATCGAGAAAGCATCTTTAGTCGTAGAAGTCGTGGACGATGGAAGTACAGAGAAGACGATCGCTACGGTGACGGAGTTGGAGACTGGTTGTTACGATATTAAATATACACTTTCTAAAGATTGTGTGCATTTTGTCCACGTTAGAATCTATGGACAATCCATACAGAATTCCCCATTCAGAGTTGATCCAAAAAAGGAAGTAGAACCAGAAATAACATTTTCTCGGATACCGAAGAAACAATCTAAACCACCTGGTCGAAATAACAAATCACCACCAAAATATGTTATGACAGCCAAAAACACCATGATAGAGGACGACTTGATCATGAGAGTTGGAATCAAGGGACGTAATAAGGGGGAGTTTATCAACCCACAGGGAATCTGTTGTGCTAATGGTAAGATCCTGGTAGCTGATAGCAATAACCAGGTGGTTCAAGTCTTCAACTTGGACGGAGAATGTAAGCTGAAGTTTGGATCTCCAGGTAGAGTAGCAGGAAAGATTCAGCGTCCAACGGGAGTCAGTGTTACCAATAACGGTAACTTCTTGATTGCCGATTACGAGAATCGTTGGATCAGTATTTTTGGTCCAGATGGAAAATATATAAATAAAATAGGATCCCGAAAGCTTCTAGGTCCAAAGGGAGTAACCGTAGATAAAAATGGTAGGATTATTGTTGTGGATAATAAGAGCAGCACCATTTGCATCTTCCAGAACAATGGAAAACTTCTGGCTCAATTTGGTACTCCGGGAAACAGAGACAACCAATTTGCTGGACCACATTATGTCGCTGTGAATTCCAATAATGACATAATCATCACGGACTTTCACAACCATAAAGTAAAGGTCTACGATAGTGATGGTCAATTTTTGCATTGTTTCGGTTCTAATGGTCAAGGTAATGGTCAGTTCAATGCCCCAACTGGTGTAGCGGTGGATAGTCAAGATAACATCTTGGTAGCAGATTGGGGAAACTCCAGAATTCAGGTAAGAAATGTTGAATATTTTGGTTGGGGTGGGGATCAGATGGCCAAATACGGGTTAAGACCTAAAGACTAGATATTTAACCCCCGGCTCTTAGGGAGAGTTTCAACATTCAACTGTATCGAAAATCATGCGTCAATTGATTGTATGACACTCTTTTGTCATTTTAAATCCACAAATCTTAAGATAACCTGATATTAAACAGTCTCGCTGTTACTTTTTGACTAAGGCTGTTCCTTGTCAGTAGCCGGTACGTCGTGTGGCTAACTCCATTGTTAAAGGCCCTATATTGCAGTAGTCTGTTCCTGGTGATTTTTATATGGAACTAGATCACATTATGTAGCTATAGATCGGCTGCGAGAGTAATTTGTGTTTAATTGAAACACATAAATAATGTATTGTACAGGTTTAGACTACCGGTCCGATGCAGCTAATTTCCATCTGAATAATTGTAATTATTGTTTTTATTATAGGTGTTCGACAGTCAAGGTTCGTTCTTGTCTTACGTGAATACATCAGCTGAATTGTTGTATGGACCACAAGGGTTAGCTGTAATAACAGACGGGCAAATAGCTGTGTCCGACTCCGGCAACCACTGCTTTAAGATATACAGATATCTTCAGTGAAATCCTGCGACTGTAGTGTAATCATTTTAAACGCCATATGGCTTTTCTTGTGGAATGGTTGAATACATTTTAATAAAACATCTCAAGTTTTCGCTCAGCTTTAATTAATGGTGGTAAGATTCTTCACAGAGTTCCTGCTTCAGCGTTCTAATCCTCTGAAATCACTAAAGCATCTTTATGCATTTCACTTGATGGATTTCCATAAATGTTTTTAAATATGGCGTAAAATGGTCACTGTGCAGTAACAAACAAAGACGTGAATATTCGATAATTGTGTTTGCACATACTATAGTTGGTGTTGTAATACCCTGTGTGCCTATCATATTGTGTTCAATATTGATTCATCTTGAAGCTTGACATAACAAATTGTCTGTATTATCATCTGTGCGTATACGATGTCTAGTTTCAAACAACAAACTTGATATTAAGAACACAATCATGTTGCTAAATGGACGACAAAGATGTGCCTACACTGCAGCTTCCATGCGAGTATTGTTATTGTGCCTCTCTGCTTGTTTTGAGAATGTGGAATAATATGTCTAACAAGAATGTGCAATATTAATTTTATAGACAATTATAGTTCAGTGCTTCTTGATATTCTAAATACAATTATTAAGATCTGAAGATCATAAGGTGTAATTTTCCACATATTTAGTTGTGTTGTGTTGGTTAAATGGTTGAAACGCTGATTATAGGCCATGACACATTGCTTGATTAACGTAGGAAGACAACTTGGTGAGAGTGAACAAAGGCCTATAAGACGAAGGATTGTGATCTGAATTAGGATGCCGTTACTTATTCGTGTGATCCAATTAGTTATCGAAGTGAAAAATAATTTTGATCCGAACCCTTCGGTTTTTGGTAAATTCGATGTGAACACAGCCATAGATTAAGCACAGGGTATAATAGTGGTAGAAAATGTTCCAGGTATAGTAATCACGGGGTAGTACTAGTAAAGAGATTTTAGTAGTTCCATGAAACGAAACGAAATTTGTATAATATTTGTTTGCATTAGATCATTAGGAAGAGTTTTATATTTTATTAGCTGGAACTTACATTTATAGTTTATCTATTAGTTGGAACATCGGGTTTGTCAGTCCCATATCAATGAATTAACGTGCTTCTGCCCGATCATCAAGTTTATTTGTATTCAATTGCATTACATGTTTTCAAACCATTTTGCGTTGACACATTATTGTGACGATGTCATCGGGAATATTCACCGATGTTATTGAAGGAATCCTTGCTGTGGTTTATCATAATTGCGGCTGTATTATTATTTGTCACTTTAGTTTTCTTAAATACAGAGTAAAGTTGGTCAATGAATCTCTTGAATAAATTACGTTAACTATACGATAATTTCGTTATATGCATTATAATCAGCAATTTAAAATTTATAATGAAGACAATAAAATAGTGCGTTAATAAAATCCAGCCAAACAATAATTAGCAATAAAAGTTGGGTTGGATTATCTTGCGTCACATCCGGCATTTATGTGTAGACGTTAAAGATGAACCATAGCAAACATCTTTATGTGAAATATATACTATACATGTAATTATCTGGAATCTGTATAGAAAACAAATATTGTCCTTTAATGCTTAAAAAATATATTTTTCGGCCATTTCAACTTTTATTGCAAAACATGGCTCATTTTTTACATTTCTGAAATAAATGTAAATTAGCGAAAGATTGTAATGGAACGGCTTCAGTTGATTTTTCTACGTTGAATGTTGGTTAACGATTTCACGATTCTGTTGTACAAAATAAAATACACTCATCAAATATCTAACATTTTATTTCGTGTTGATTTCGTAATGTCATCAAGTTGTTAGAATTGTTATTGTATGTGTAGCAAATTATATTCAATAGTACATTAATTTATAGTAGTTTGTTACTTTCTATTAAACAGTATGGTATAGCGGTAGTTCAAACGAAGGGCCAGGGTAAAAAAAACTTAATCGCATTCTTGCCAGTTTTTACTTCATTCAATATCAATTAGATTTGAAATACAACTGACAGTAGTATCTATTGTAATTTAATAGCTTCGTTTAGTGCACTTTATTTTATTGGGTCAGATAAACAAATGATTTATTGAAGAATATTAATGCAAAAGTACAAGACAAAGTTGTGTAGAATACCTGTACATCGACCCTTCAAATTATTACAAGTGACATCAGGTGCTCGTATTATGACAGTAGACATTTTAGGCCATTCTTAACCTTTACTGTGTGGAAACTACAGAGAATATATATTTGTAACGCCCCCTCCCCCTCCACGTGTACAGGTTTAGGCTAACCATTATTCCAAGACTAGAATTTCAGATGTAAATATCCCTTTAATAACGAATATTCACAGAAACACAAACCATACAGAATCATCATTGCCCAGAAATAATTGTGTCTATGTTATCCCAGTTCCAGTTATCAAGGGTCTGTATTATAATATAATCTGCTTTAACCGAGAACTGGCAAATAATTTCGAAGTTATGCTTTGAAAATATTGTAATTATGAAGCAATGTATTATTCACATCTTGCGCTTGAATAAATGAAATAAAATTTGTTTGTTTAAACCTTTGACTCATCATTTTAAATCGTTGTCAATAAAATATTATAAGAAGCTATTCTTGGCAGTTCTTGTGATAATGGGGTTGATCTTGTAACACCTAAATTTCAATGAAATCACATGCAATGAAATGAGTTTTAACGTCCTGCTGTTCTGATCTGACTGGGCTAATGAAGACGGGCATACAGTGTGCTATGAGGGAAGTTTGGCCCGGTCAGCGGCACTATGGCTTACTCGTATATCGAAATCCATCTACCAAGGGATCTTTTACGTCCCATCCAACGATTAGACAGCTGTCCCTGTCATGCCCTCCGTCCTGCACACTGACAAGGGGAAACCACACCAGAAAATCCCGATGAAGTTTCTAGGCCAATGAAGGTGTCGAACATGCGACCTCCAGGCCAGTGAACCAGTGTCTTGCCCACTTAGCCACCGTGGCTCTCAAAATGCAATGAAGCCCCGACCAATCAGTGAATATTAACCAGAAAGTTAAAGTGTTAATTCCCGTGCTGAAACCGGTGTTGGTCGAGAACGTTATTCGTCGTAATGTTTTCCTGCTTCCCTTGGCAGTTGTGCAGGCAAGGAACGCTTCCTCTAGTTCAAGAAACCGAAGTCCATCCGTGTGTAGGCGGAAACGTGAAACGACGCTGTCGAGGCAAAATGTTCTTAATGGCACGTGGCACAGCGACTGCTCGGAAAGGAGCTCATGTCATTTGTTAAACTACAGGCATTGTCTATGTAAACCTGTTCACGATATTCTGGCATAATAAAGGATTTAATTATTCGAGGAGAACACTGTTATCGGGTTTTGACAAAGGGCTGACAAAGAAAGTCAAAACATAATTACTTCTAACCTATTTGCTCAATAGGTTGTCAACTCACTATTATACGATCATAGCCAATATTTTCCAATAATAACACAATTACCTCCCTTGTTTTTCTCTTGTCCCATGCCATAGCTATCTTCAAACGTTTGAATTTGAAGTTGAAAATGTTATTTTTGCCGATTTCGAATCTGGCAATAGTAAATTTTGGGATTAATAGGATTATTCTTTAACAAAATGAAATGGGGTTTAACGTCCTACTCTTCTGCACCTGACCTGGGCTAATGGAAGACGGGCATACGCCATACGCCTGACCTGGGCTAATGGAAGACGGGCACAGGGGCGTGGTGAGGGCAATTATTGAGAAGAAATTATGAGTAACAAAAAAGATTTTGGCACAAAAACCCTTTTACTGACCGCGGAGCTGTGGCCGGCTTTGCGGCGGGGGGTCCGGGGGGCCCTCCCCCGGGAAAATTTCGAAAATTAGAAGCCCAGAAACGCAATCTCCAGCAATCCGAGACAAGAAATACGGTAATAAAATATGATTAAATTTTCCAACTTGACTCTTTCAAAATTTTTTTAATTGGGTCAGATGAAACAATTTTTCCACTTACAAATGTTTTTCATTTTTTGAGTAATTTGATTGTGATTTTGGCGCAAAAACTTTTTGGCGCATGAGTATGGCTACTCATGAACTCATTCTCACCACGCCCCTGGACGGGCATACGCCATACAGTGTGCTATGAGGGAAATTTTGCCCGAGCAGCGGCGCTACGGCCTACTCTTATATCAAATTCCAGCTGCCGGTTTTTCGTCCCATCCGAACGACTAGGCAGCTGTCCTTGTCTTGTCAGGCCCTCCTTCTGCATCACTGACAAAGGGAAAACCACATCGGAAAATCGAGATGAACTTTCTCGGCCAATGCAGGGATCGAACACCCAACCTCCAGGCTAGCGAACCAGTGCCGTAGCCACCGTGATTCCCTATTCTTTAACAAGGTAGGAATGTTTATAGATGCCATCTATTTTAAGACTTTATATTAATATATTTTTAAAATATAACTTAAAAATATGAAATTGCAGCTTTAAAGACTAAATAAAATGGGATTTACCGTCGTACTTTTCTTCACCGACTGGACTAATAAAGATGGGGATATTATAAGCCACGCATTGTTCTATGATGGAAGTTTTGCCTGGACGGCGTCACTATGGCAAACTCTTATTTCCAATTCCAACAGTCAATAGTTCTTTTACATTGTTCCCTACTAAAGACAAACTGACATTTAAAAATAAAATCACTCTCTTATGAAACAAACCATTAACCATTATTATTGATAGAGATGTCGTAAACAACGTCCTTACACCTGAATATCTTTCATCGCGGACATGTTACATGGGAGATAACTCTATGACGACTACGTCAATAGAGAGATTATAAAATTTTTCGCCATAGACTGTATGTTAAATTACCCAGTATGTCACAAATATCTGACCAAGGTGGGTGACAAGTTCGAAAGAACCTATATGGTGCAAATATTATTTTTTATGATGAATTCCCTAATGTTTATCACACGATCCTCCCGCCTCAACCCAGCATACAATCAAGGCAGAAAGGACGATGGAGAAGGGTTCATCTGCAACTGTCGGACGAAATTCTTGAATTTCCAAAATAAACCCGAAAAAAACAGCAGTCCTACGCAGCAAGTAAAGCTTCCCCTGTAAAAATTTGTTAACATTTTGCTGATCTGAATCTTTACAACCACAAAGAAATCAACATGTCACAAGCATCTGATACAAATACTGAACGGGGTTCCGACCATTTCGTTTATTTGATAGCCCGGGTCAAAGCAATCCATGGACATTGACCTCTTTAGTAGGCGATCACCCGGATTCATGCATTGTTCTTTTTGATACTTAAGCCCGAAAATCTTGAATATTCACCAAAACCTGCAAATTCGAACACCATTCTTCGAATGTAGACCAAAATACCACGCAAACATGAGGGATGGGGGATAGGCGGAATTATTACATACAGATCTGAGATCCCGCTTCAAGCAATGAAGTAATTACGTCAGCGCCCTGAAGAGAAATGATATGGGGTTTGACGTCCTACTGTTCAGCTCCGATGGGGCTAATGAAGACGGGCATACGAGTATAGAGAAGGATGTCGCTTACTCTTATATGGAATTCTGACTCTCATAAGTTCTTTTAGGTACACGTCCATATGTACACGGTTTTTTCGTCGCATCTGAGAGACTATATGACACTATATGTTTCCCTTGTCATGCCCTCTGCCCTAAGGCCTGCTTGTTGCCCTTTGATAGTGGAATACTGAATGTTGATCAACTGTAAGGGGAAGCTTGGATTGTACAATGATAAGAATTGAGACTAGCCGAGTACCCTTCTTAATCTCTAGTCAACAGACGTCATAATTAAACAAATAAACGACATCCGTAATATAACGAGACGGTGTTGGTCTCAAGTATTCTAAAACAAACAGCTTGCTCGGTTACTTTCTTCTAATCTAATAAACCGTATGGTGGGTTCGGTGAAGTTGTAACCATTCCCGGTGTGAGAGAGAGAGAGGGAGAGAGAGAGATGGAGGGACAGGGGCAGTGTCCACGCGACCTTGACACAAACTATGTCATTTCGGAACTTACGCAAGGGTCAATTTTTTTTTTGAAAAATTAGCTTGCGCGTTGGTGTCTTTAGCGGTTGGAGGAAACCTAGTCGCTTGATTTAGGATGCTAACCAGGAAATCAAGAAGGTTTTGTTTGATTGAAATAATTCTTTATACAACGAAAAAAACTTTTATCGATAAAATAAAGGCCTATTAATAAATTTGCGGACAGCCAAATTGCGATTGGTGTATTACATAGCAAGCCGCACTGACCGATGAAATTACAATTCCAAATATTGAATACTGAACTAAATTGAACAACCTCTTGGACGGATATTTCTTTGAAAGATTCATCTGTCACGATATTGTAGTTAGAAAGTGATTATATAGCACTAAAATTTACGTTTTAATACGTATAGATATAGACATGAAACAATTGGGGTTGCTATGATTTCAGTAGTTTGCCTGCACACGTTCATCTATAGAAGTAGGGTACCCAAAGATAGCCACAAGATTGGACAGGCGATCCCATTCCTTGCCACATAAGACTTAGTTCCAAACCCTTGACTTGGAAGCTAACAAGCGTTAAACTGTTATGTCCCCCAACTCGTCTCTTAAGCGTCTAACTCGTAGTAAGTAGCCTACGGGGGTGGGGGATGATCTAGTGGTCTAGAGTGCCGCGCTTCGACCTCTAGCTGGTCGGTCACCTCTGGCTTGCGGCTGTTGTTTCAAGCCCTGGTGTGAGCGTATGTGGCATGGCGATAGGGGCGCCTTCTCAACCTCGTGTTAGTCCCAAAATGACCTAGTTTGAGTCGAGTGGACGTTAAACCCCATTTCTCTCTCTCTCTCTCTCTCTCTCTCTCTCTCTCTCTCTCTCTCTCTCTCTCTCGCAGTAAGTACAGATAAAAAAAGGTAAAGCCACGGAGTGAAACACTTTGATAGTTGATATAATCTACACCAATAGGTATATTATGAAATTAAATTTATTGAAGTTTTTATTTTATCCAATTTCCAATAATGTTTAACATAGAAAAATTGATATTATCAGTCTCGGTCGTTAAAATAAACAATATTGCCGGTAGGAATGAATTAAAATGTCTATTAAAACATAATTGAAAAGCGTTGGTATTCGGTCTTTTGCGACCTAGAAATTGACAGAAGTTGGTCGCAACGCATATAATACTGTGATATGAATGTATATAAACTGATCTACATTCAATGCAAATTTTTAGCGACTGCTTATTCCAGAGTCTCTTGCTGGAATTGGGGCTGAAACGCATTATGGTAAAATGGTCAAATGTTTATTCTGTCTTAAATATTGGATATCAGAAGCCGATCTTTTTCCGGTATGATCACAGCATCAAAGTTGATTTAATTTCACAAATTATTCGTGTTTTCAAAGTTGAAAATTTTGGATGATATCAAGTCAGAGACATAGCTACTTTAAATTCATGTCAACTCCCTTTTATGTTGGAGTTTGATGGCAAGTCGGCTCCATCCGGGCTATATTGTGCCAAACCCTTTAGATAATTAATAGATCATATGTAGAACCAATGTATTTTCATTAATAAAACATTACCTCTTGACACCTCATTTGCATTATGGGGTCCGACAAAACAGTCAGACACTGGCACACTCGACAAATCTCAACGGAACCTACATCTAGTCTCGGCTGTGTGACAGTAAGTGATATGTACCTACCCCCATACATTTGCGATGCGGCTACCGGTTTACTTTAACAGGATAACATGACGCTATTACAAACAAACAACACTCGGCTAATCTCGACAGATTCCGTAAACTACATCTAGTCTCGGATGTATGACATTAAGTGATATGTACCTACGCCCATACATTTGCGATGCGGCTACCGGTTTACTTTAACAGGAAAACTTGACGCTATTACACAAATTTAGAACCTATTCGGCTAGCGACCTATTCGACCGATCGAGCTGCAACCTGTTCGTTGGAAACCTATTTAGAGTAAAGACAACAGTCTCTATTTATCAACCAATAAAATCCAACGTTATGTCTATCAAATGAAAGTAGAATATATTATTTTTTATCCATTCCTTCAGCTCAGAATAGAAGTGTAATTTCGTCATTATCTTACAGCTGGATCGGTCGAATAGGTCGCTAGCCAAATAGGTCGCCAACTTGTGTTTGGAATGGGCGCAGCCATGTTTCATCCGGGACCTTTAAAGTAGTTCCAATATGGAGGAATTCATCATACAGCCGAGTTTAGATTGTCCGAAATCTGCCGAGGTTTGCCGAGTGAAACAAACAAGACACCATGGGCGCAGCCATGTTTCATCCGGGGCCTTTAAAGTAGTTCCCATACACCATAGGCGCAGCCATGTTCAATCCGGGACCTTTAAAGTAGTTCCAATATGGCGGGATTCGTCATACAGTCGAGTCTAGACGAAGGTTCCGTAATCTGTCGAGGATTGCCGAGTGACACTGGCGCTGGCCATAACCTGAAGTTATCTAAACATTTGTATCACTATATAATATCCAGTCATGGGGGAATAACCTATTGGTCGAGAATGGATCTCGTGATTTTCCACTGCGGACTGGAAAGGCATAATGCGAGAATCGGTGGTTTAACGTCCCCTCGACACAAACTAGGTCATTTCCGGGCTAATATATGGTTTAATTTTATTAGGGCCGGTCTTTAGCAGTGAGGGGAAACCGGAGGACCCATAGAAAACCCACGAGGTTGAACAGGCTCCTTGTCACGTACAATCATGGAATCGAAACCACCCCAGATGACCCAATAATAGACCTTATGATACAGCGCGCACATGCTAAGTATTGGGTCATCCGCATTGGTTCATCCAATCCCACTCGGTCCTAATAAGCAATTAAATAAAATGCATTTAATATCTGTTCAGACTAATTTTTATAACAGGTATAATTTTAGGTTCCATGCTGAATTAAAGGAAGGGGGTATTATACCAGTGCTCGGTAAAACCAAATGCTCTTAACCATTCCTGAAATAAAGGACGGGGGTATTATACCAGTGCCCAGTAAAAAAAATTAACCCAAACCACTCCACTGCGAAGAGAAATCTATTCCTTCCAACTCGCCCCCACTCTTATAGTATAAGCTACTGCAGCGATTGGCCATATGAAATTGTCGTACTAAATGGCACGTGACATTCAGACAAACGAAGATTATAGTCAAAACGCCCTAAAACGTTTTTGCCCAGCTACATGAGTTATTTTTCCCGGTGAATATTCACATCATAACTTTAATTGGATACTAGTCTACCGTTTCATAATTTCAAGTACGGTGCAATAGGTTGAAGGTAAACACTTAATGGTCCAAACTAAGAGGCTATGAGATATCCACAAAATACAAAATACTCTCTTTTCCCTTGACATATTGCTACTTGTGAATAAGGATAGCGTCTACAAGTGGGCAATAATTGGACGGACTAAAAGTAGAAATATATCATCACTTTCTTCCACCCTTGCCAAATATTTCTATTAAAGAGACAATATCACATATGCGCATACGTTGCTGTGTTAATTTCTTAAGTTCATTCTTCTAATCGCTAGAAGAAATGATATTATTGATTCGCGTCCAAAATTAGCCATTTTCATATCAATATTCAGATAATACCGATTATAGGCAATGAAACAACAATGTTACCGAATTTCGGTTTAAATAATTCTCAAGCAACAGAAGTCTAGGTTTCGAAATCCGTGTGCCCACCGAGACGAATCTTAAAGACTTTCTAAGTCTAGTTCCAGCTATTTAAAAAAAAGATATTTAACTGGACACTCCAATGCATAATTATGAGAGTGTAATAAAAACGTAAATCTCCAAAATAATTTTTTCTGTTGTTTTACACAGGTGGTCCCTTGATTGTTTCACTAAGCATTTTCGGTCACATACATGTATTTAATAATATTGTTTCTGAAATAATCGAAGGTGTAAATAATTTGGCTTGATTAATCATCTTTCAACCATGGTATTTCTTTAAGTAATTCAGGAATTAATCAACTTTATAGGTGCCGTTACGCACAATCATTTAGAATACGATCCCTTGTTTATAGCGATCCCTTACCAAGACAATGTCTTTTGTCTGCCAAATACTTTAAGAAAATTCGTAATAACATTATCGCAGCATCGGCCATTTTGGCCTCCTCTTTTTCAAATTGACAAAATAATTCCCAGTGCCCCCCCCCCCCCCCCGCCGTACTCACGATAACTACAGACGGAAGGTGTCCCTTTAAGAGATATAATATGATCTGTTATTTACAAATGATTTGAGTTAAATATAAGTTTATTATAATCCACCTGTTTATGTTGACATAAACTTATGGAGGGTGTTCTCTAATTTCAGTGGCAAAGTGATCGGGTTCACAAAAACTAAATTTAAGGAGGTTGTTTTCCCCCAAAACTCTATAATTGCGCCTAGATATTTGTGGGGTGCAATCCAACGAAACAGTTTGTGAGTGAGAAAACCAAAAATGAACTAAGCTTTTAGGAATGGATAAGAAACAAATTCTCGTGTAGTCCTACTATTGTTATACAGTACCTGCAAATTTCTTGGAAAAATACTTGAAATGAGGTAAACGTCCGGAATGAAAGTGCATCTCAGTATTTCTCAATAAGTGGGGGGGGGACTAGTCAGTACATGAAGTGTGGATATGACCAGCCTGAAACATCCATTAATGATTTCATTTTTACGCCCGTCGGAGTAGGACGTTAAACCCGTTACATTTCATTTTATGCCTGTCGGATGCGCAGTCTCGTTCGGGTGTGGGGTTCGTGTTAAAAGGGAGTCAACTCTGTGGCCTTTCAGACATCAGTTAAAAATTCACCATAATCTTGCAAATAAATACATCTGCCCATTTTAGAATGTTCACCTGTGTCAACCATTGATATGTGTTGGGGCAAACATTACTTATATAGTTCAATCAAATCTTTGAAGATTCTATTGGAGACATACCGAAAGATAAACCAGTTCTTTCGGTTTTTGTCTCAAGTTATGTTTCAGAACGTTTTTATGGATTGTCAGATAAATGTCTGATTCGTTTGTTTGGTCAAATACAATGAACGGTACATTACAATTGCATTGTAGTCAGTAAGAAAAAAAAAATAACGACATCTTGATAATAAGAAAATGAAGGTCTGCTCTTTATACTTTCTAGAACTTCGGGGGCAATTTGGTCTCTAATTTTCAAAAGATATCATTGCCTGATATCCTGACCCATAAAATATCTTTGTATTTAACTTGGAGCTGACAATCGATGTTTTATATATATAAAAATAGGGTTTAAACAGAGCAGGTGTGAAGACGAGGGCCTATGGTAAATATAAGAACAAACACTTTACGACGACGACCGTTTTACGACACTTTGAGACCGTCTTATGTCAATAGGCCGTCTCCACTTAAGACGTATTCGTCCTCTGATACATGGGAAATTGCTGTGTGTTTGTTTTCCATATTCACCATTGACGCTGTTTTGTGTGTGACCACGTTTTCGTCAATATGAGAACCACTATTAAAGCCTTTGTGATTTGTTCATACCGAAACACTCATCCGAGTCCTGTAATTCTCTAAATGGACCCATGAACTTTTTCATATTCACATACATATTATTTGACTTTAGCTTTAGACTGTAAAGAAACAGATACATGAAATGTAGTCAATGAAAATTGTTCTGCGGGAAGGTTGAGGGGGCAGGGTATATAGCCTATATACAAGATGGTGATTGTATTTTGAGTCTGAAAAAGTAAAATGGCTTTCGTGGCGTGTTGCAGATGTACATGCACATGTAAGATATATTATGTAATTACACTAACAAAGACCGGTGGGCAGCGAAACACGTCACGTGTATGTAAAAAAAGACCTGACCAATGCGTCCGTCTTCCGGGTGTCTTTGCTCAATTATGAGGGTACATCATAATTTTCGTTTACTGAAACATGTGAATAGTGAATTTTCTTTTTGTTCAGATAGGTCCGTCTGTATGGTTTTATATCAGCGCACAGCGCTATCTATTTTATTGGTTCTTAAAATACGGTTGAATTCACGAAAAGAGGAGCCTATAAAAGGAACTCATTGCTATGCACATCATGAACATCGGTTTCCCAAATACGATATAAATGATATTTTTATTGTCGAGATTTTGATTTACAACAAGGTTACCTTCAGTGGTGTCGCCATCCCACAGACATTAAACATCCGGATTTACTGTCTATACATAAACACACGATGTATGGATTATAATAGTCGGGGGCTAAATAGGGTTGACACATTATAACCACGAAGAAAAGAAGAGTCGTCTAAAGCTTTTTAACCGCTCTATGATACCACTGCCTTTTGACATGGAGCGCTATCTCGTCTGCTTGATACCTGGGTGTAAGGAAGCTCGGGTTACGGTTGTGTGTGCTCACGACTCTGGTTCGGCTCGTGGCTGTCTTTACGCTTGGTTATTTCCAAGTAAGGCCACCCCCAATGCGGTAATAGCCTAACAATGGCTGACAGTTCATGTTGATAATCCTGACAATGAAATGAATTGTAAGAGGGTGTTATATGAGTAAAATATAAGCTAATTCCTACTCATCATGTGTTATGTCCCTCGCTCGAAGGTTTCTAGAATATTTAAAGGTTAGCCGTCAGTCACGTTACTATGTCTTGTCTGTGATACCGGTGACGTATTTAATTCCACCCCACCCCAAGCCTCAAACAATCGTGTGTAAGTTGTCAAAAAGCAATCACTTTCAAATTTCAATACCATATCTGTTAAAGTTGTCGTTTCAAAGAAGAATAATTTAACAGAAAATTACACTCCTCTATTTTTTACTAAAATGAATAAAAATAGAAGTAAAGGCATGATGTAGAACTATCTATACGTAAAACTTTGAAAATAGAACGATGGAGTGCACGACCGAGGGGCAAAGAGTGGGGGCGTTCTCTCTCCCAGAGTTTGAGGGAGTCCCGGGATCCTCCACCTTAGACAATTTTAGGAAATCGGATAAAGTAACGAGTAATGCTAATGTCTGGCAGGCTACCAGTTAAAACCTATTAGATCAAAATACAACTGTGATTTAGAATCAATAGTCGATTCAGTTCACTTCGATGTAGCATATCGATTCCTGTTTTTAAACACTCAAGTCTCCACTCACATGAAATGGGAACTCTCCCTTACGTATATGGCTGGCGGATGTGGACAAAAAGATGATTTAATACACATATTAATTCGACATTTAATATACATATTAAATCGATTTAATATGTATATTAAGTCAACCAATGAGAGCATCGTTTTTAATATGTATATTAAATGTCGAATTAATATGTGTATTAAATCAACCAATCACTAGCAAGGAAATAATATCTGTATTAAATCAACCAATGGGAGAACTGTTTTTATTATCCATATTAAATCGATTTAATATGTGTATTAAATCATGGCTGGCGGATGTGGACAAAAAGATGATTTAATACACATATTAATTCGACATTTAATATACATATTAAATCGATTTAATATGTATATTAAATCAACCAATGAGAGCATCGTTTTTAATATCTATATTAATTCCATTTAATATGTGTATTAAATCAACCAATCACTAGCAAGGAAATAATATCTGTATTAAATCAACCAATTGGAGAACTGTCACTAAGGTAAACCGTTAAGTCAATGAGTAAGCGGTAAACGTTTTTTTTTTCCATCCACCGGAGCCTGGTCTTATGACGTCATATGTGGATTGTGGGTTAGGATAAGGGTTAGGCTTGGCCCAGGGTTAGGGTTAGGTCTAGCCCTGTCTACATCTCTAGACTGTCACGAAATCTGCAGGCCACAGCCCTTATCCTAACCCACAATCCACATATGACGTCATAAGACCAGGATCCGGTGGCCGGATAAAAACGCTTACCTGCCTAAGCAGATTGTGCGGAATTATTGCGCATGCAGTGGTTGGAGCACTCGGCAAACCTCGGAAGATTTCGGGAATCTAAACTCGGCTGTATGATGAATTCCGCCATATTGGAACTACTTTAAAGGTCCCGGATGAAACATGGCTGCGCCCATTCCAAACACAAGTTGGCGACCTATTTGGCTAGCGACCTATTCGACCGATCCAGCTGTAAGATAATGACGAAATTACACTTCTATTCTGAGCTGAAGGAATGGATAAAAAATAATATATTCTACTTTCATTTGATAGACATCACGTTGGATTTTATTGGTTGATAAATAGAGACTGTTGTCTTTACTCTAAATAGGTTTCCAACGAACAGATTGCAGCTCGATCGGTCGAATAGGTCGCTAGCCGAATAGGTTCCCAATTTGTGTAATAGCGTCAAGTTTTCCTGTTAGAGTAAACCGGTAGCCGCGTCGCAAATGTATGGGCGTAGGTACATATCACTTACTGTCATACATCCGAGACTAGATGTAGTTTACGTAGTTTACGGAATCTGTCGAGATTAGCCGAGAGGTGGTTGGAGATACCAAATGAGGACGTCATAATGATGGTTGCTATGGTAGACGTAATTAAATTGTTTCATGTTGATTCTAAACAAGTAAAGCACCATAGAAGGGGGGGGGGCTAAATGTTTAGCGTGCGCGCTGTCTCATAAAAGTCTTTCATCATTCAGTCAACTGGCGTGGTTTCGATTCCCCGGTTGTACGTGACAAGGAGTAGGATCGCCTGTCCAACCTCGTGGGTTTTCTCCGGGCCCTCTTGTTTCCCCCCACTGCTAAAGACCCCTTACGCGCAAGCGAATTATTAAAATTAAATTAAACCATATGTTGGTGCCGATATGGTGTATGAATCCCACCTGGTCTACTTGATTCGCATGCAGCTGCCTCTATGAGGGCACTCAGTGGTGAACTCAGACTGTGGAACTGCTCTTCGTCCAGAAGATCGAGGATTCAAACCTTCTCTTGTCCGGTACAGATCGCGGCGTAACTGCTCGAGACGATGAAGCAAAACTTCAGTAATTGCTGCACTGTCTTCTTCAATGGTGAATGCTCTGCAACAGTCATTTACTTCGTTCCGAAAGTCATCAATGAACTGTTGCAAATCAGTTAAACGTGCCATTTCGTGTAGCTGGCGTCGTTTTCCACCAATTATTGACAAAAGGGCCAGTCATTGAAAGGATGATATAATGCAGATATTAATTCCTTGCTAGTGATTGGTTGATTTAATACACATATTAATTCGACATTTAATATACATATTAAAAACGATACTCTCATTGGTTGACTTAATATACATATTAAATCGATTTAATATGTATATTAAATGTCGAATTAATATGTGTATTAAATCATCTTTTTGTCCACAACCGCCAGCCATGATTTAACACGCATATTAAATCGATTTAATATGGATAATAAAAACAGTTCTGCCATTGGTTGATTTAATACAGATATTATTTCATTGCTAGTGATTGGTTGATTTAATACACATATTAAATGGAATTAATATACATATTAAAAACGATGCTCTCATTGGTTGACTTAATATACATATTAAATCGATTTAATATGTATATTAAATGTCGAATTAATATGTGTATTAAATATTATTTTTGCTAGTGATTGGTTGATTTAATACACATATTAAATGGAATTAATATAGATATTAAAAACGATGCTCTCATTGGTTGATTTAATATACATATTAAATAGATTTAATATGTATATTAAATGTCGAATTAATATGTGTATTAAATGATCTTTTTGTCCACATCCGCCAGCCATAGACGTCTATGGCTGGCGGATGTGGACAAAAAGATGATTTAATACACATATTAATTCGACATTTAATATACATATTAAATCGATTTAATATGTATATTAAGTCAACCAATGAGAGCATCGTTTTTAATATGTATATTAAATGTCGAATTAATATGTGTATTAAATCAACCAATCACTAGCAAGGAAATAATATCTGTATTAAATCAACCAATGGGAGAACTGTTTTTATTATCCATATTAAATCGATTTAATATGTGTATTAAATCATGGCTGGCGGATGTGGACAAAAAGATGATTTAATACACATATTAATTCGACATTTAATATACATATTAAATCGATTTAATATGTATATTAAATCAACCAATGAGAGCATCGTTTTTAATATCTATATTAATTCCATTTAATATGTGTATTAAATCAACCAATCACTAGCAAGGAAATAATATCTGTATTAAATCAACCAATTGGAGAACTGTCACTAAGGTAAACCGTTAAGTCAATGAGTAAGCGGTAAACGTTTTTTTTTTCCATCCACCGGAGCCTGGTCTTATGACGTCATATGTGGATTGTGGGTTAGGATAAGGGTTAGGCTTGGCCCAGGGTTAGGGTTAGGTCTAGCCCTGTCTACATCTCTAGACTGTCACGAAATCTGCAGGCCACAGCCCTTATCCTAACCCACAATCCACATATGACGTCATAAGACCAGGATCCGGTGGCCGGATAAAAACGCTTACCTGCCTAAGCAGATTGTGCGGAATTATTGCGCATGCAGTGGTTGGAGCACTCGGCAAACCTCGGAAGATTTCGGGAATCTAAACTCGGCTGTATGATGAATTCCGCCATATTGGAACTACTTTAAAGGTCCCGGATGAAACATGGCTGCGCCCATTCCAAACACAAGTTGGCGACCTATTTGGCTAGCGACCTATTCGACCGATCCAGCTGTAAGATAATGACGAAATTACACTTCTATTCTGAGCTGAAGGAATGGATAAAAAATAATATATTCTACTTTCATTTGATAGACATCACGTTGGATTTTATTGGTTGATAAATAGAGACTGTTGTCTTTACTCTAAATAGGTTTCCAACGAACAGATTGCAGCTCGATCGGTCGAATAGGTCGCTAGCCGAATAGGTTCCCAATTTGTGTAATAGCGTCAAGTTTTCCTGTTAGAGTAAACCGGTAGCCGCGTCGCAAATGTATGGGCGTAGGTACATATCACTTACTGTCATACATCCGAGACTAGATGTAGTTTACGTAGTTTACGGAATCTGTCGAGATTAGCCGAGAGGTGGTTGGAGATACCAAATGAGGACGTCATAATGATGGTTGCTATGGTAGACGTAATTAAATTGTTTCATGTTGATTCTAAACAAGTAAAGCACCATAGAAGGGGGGGGGGGCTAAATGTTTAGCGTGCGCGCTGTCTCATAAAAGTCTTTCATCATTCAGTCAACTGGCGTGGTTTCGATTCCCCGGTTGTACGTGACAAGGAGTAGGATCGCCTGTCCAACCTCGTGGGTTTTCTCCGGGCCCTCTTGTTTCCCCCCACTGCTAAAGACCCCTTACGCGCAAGCGAATTATTAAAATTAAATTAAACCATATGTTGGTGCCGATATGGTGTATGAATCCCACCTGGTCTACTTGATTCGCATGCAGCTGCCTCTATGAGGGCACTCAGTGGTGAACTCAGACTGTGGAACTGCTCTTCGTCCAGAAGATCGAGGATTCAAACCTTCTCTTGTCCGGTACAGATCGCGGCGTAACTGCTCGAGACGATGAAGCAAAACTTCAGTAATTGCTGCACTGTCTTCTTCAATGGTGAATGCTCTGCAACAGTCATT
Source organism: Patella caerulea (assembly GCA_036850965.1). Classification (NCBI taxonomy): domain Eukaryota; kingdom Metazoa; phylum Mollusca; class Gastropoda; family Patellidae; genus Patella; species Patella caerulea. The sequence goes on from JAZGQO010000021.1 coordinate 19,864,591, forward strand.
TACTTCGTTCCGAAAGTCATCAATGAACTGTTGCAAATCAGTTAAACGTGCCATTTCGTGTAGCTGGCGTCGTTTTCCACCAATTATTGACAAAAGGGCCAGTCATTGAAAGGATGATATAATGCAGATATTAATTCCTTGCTAGTGATTGGTTGATTTAATACACATATTAATTCGACATTTAATATACATATTAAAAACGATACTCTCATTGGTTGACTTAATATACATATTAAATCGATTTAATATGTATATTAAATGTCGAATTAATATGTGTATTAAATCATCTTTTTGTCCACAACCGCCAGCCATGATTTAACACGCATATTAAATCGATTTAATATGGATAATAAAAACAGTTCTGCCATTGGTTGATTTAATACAGATATTATTTCATTGCTAGTGATTGGTTGATTTAATACACATATTAAATGGAATTAATATACATATTAAAAACGATGCTCTCATTGGTTGACTTAATATACATATTAAATCGATTTAATATGTATATTAAATGTCGAATTAATATGTGTATTAAATATTATTTTTGCTAGTGATTGGTTGATTTAATACACATATTAAATGGAATTAATATAGATATTAAAAACGATGCTCTCATTGGTTGATTTAATATACATATTAAATAGATTTAATATGTATATTAAATGTCGAATTAATATGTGTATTAAATGATCTTTTTGTCCACATCCGCCAGCCATATACGTAGGCAACCAATGCTTGAACACATATCAATTGTTAAAATCGGCGAAGAGTTGGAGCGAGAAGGGACAGGGTGGTCAGACAATTTCATTGCTGATGTACGAAAAACATTTAAAAGGACGTGGGGGAGGGGCCGGGTCTAATGGTTAACACGTGCGCGGTTTCTCAAAAAGTCGGTCATTGAGTCAACTGGCGTGATTTCGTTTGTCCAACCCCGTGCGTTTTCTCCGGATCCTGGGGTCACCGTGGCTAAGTGGATAAGGCGCTGATTCGCTAGCCTGGAGGTCTGGTCTTCGATCCTGCATTGGCCGAGAAAGTTCATCTCGATTTTCCGGCGTGATTTCCCCTTGTCAGTGATGCAGAAGGAGGGCCTGACAAGGACAGCTGCCTAGTCGTTCGGATGGGACGAAAAACCGAGGTCCCGTGTACACATTGGAGTGCACGTAAAAGATCCCTGGGAATCTTGTCATGGCACTTAGGCTTTGTAGTTCTTCAGGTTCCTAGACAAGTAGAAACAAGGTTTGCCATTCGGGTTTGGGTTAGGTTTCTAGAATATTTAAAGGTTAGCCGTCAGTCACGTTACTATGTCACGTTACTTTGGGCGGTTCAGGGGAATAACTTGTTCACTCTTCAACGAAGCAAAAACACCCAACCACTTTAAATAAAAGCCTCCCTCGCAATTAAGATATTAAAAATCTTTATCCCATAATTTTATAAGTCGGCATACAATTTCTACAAGGCTAGGAGATCTAATCCAGTTAAGAGAACGAGTCGAGTGGAAAAGCATCTTGGGTAAGAGGGATCTGAGTGCATCGTGCTACAAATAGCAGAAATTGAGCATTCTTGTCGCGAGTAAATTACATGGATATAATTTAATTTATCGCTTCTATTGTGACATCCCTGCAGGTTGTAATACCCAGCTGAACGCAGGTCATGGGTCGCTGCATGTGGTACAATGTGATATAAGAAATAAACTATACTCGACTCAGTAGGGGCATTCGGTAAATCGTGCTCACTCAACCTTAAAACCTTCATTTGATTTCATATTTCACTTTCATATTTATTTAACCATTTATGAATTAACAGATATATTATGTATTTTTCCTGTAACATTTCTCCAGTATCCCGGCAAGTGCAGAACAGTAGGGCTTCTACACCTATTTCATTTTTGGTCTTAAAAGTAATTACCCGTACGAATGTAATGAAAAATGGCTTACTTTTCCTATGGCCCTTTTCTTTCTTTTTTTTTAAAAAAGAATTATTGATCTTGCCGTTCCCCCGCCTGGATACTAAATTCATCATTAGTCTGAGCCATCGTTGTCTCATCGCCGAATTCCCCCTACTTGCTCACATCTAGCAATGCTTTAATTGTCTTCGGGGTTTCATCTTAAAGGAAATCCATGTCTAAATTCAAAACTATGAAATTCTCTGAACAGGACAGCCCGCTCTCCAGTTGGTATGTTTTAAATTAACTGTTTGGTACATATAACATTGTTAATACTGAACAGGAAATAAAACCTTGGGATTGACACACGGAAAACTTTTCCATTGATGACACAATTATATGAAAATCGCCATCATTTCAAAAATTACATTTAAATAAAAATATGAATTTCTGAACCCCCCGTCCATTTTTACTTTTTTAAGAAGAAAGGGTATTATTCTTTTTCAAGTGATGTCACAAATTAATTTTCTAAATTTTCCTTTAAAAATGTTTTCAGTCTGGTCATTTCTGTATTATCGCAATCTTTGACCGCTTTTATATTACTGATCGTAACATGTATTTATAAGCAGTGAGGCGTAAATTAATATTCGGGAACATCAAAAATATTTTCTGTTTGAAAGAATAAATGAACGTAAATAATACGATATACTTTATTTGTAATAAAAATAAGTACAGAAGGGGTTATATATAGTTTTAATGGTTGCAAAAGCGAAGTAAATAACATCGAAAGATATTCAGATCCTATGATATATTGACAACCTATGCGCCAAAATTGTCAATCACCAATTCTCTAAAATAAGATTTTTGTTTGTTATCTATCCATAATAGAAGTTGATAAATGGGCGGACTTGAACGTGACCTCGGATAAAGAAGGTTTTTATGGGTCTTCTATTGAAAGGTGTGAGATTCAAATATCCACGCGATGACGCCTCTTGCCTGTTTGCATGAGTGACATAGAGGCAATGAATTCAATATAGGGAATAATAAATAGAGTTGTGAAAGGTTTAAATTGTATCGGTTTTCTCTATGTGGTTAAGACTGTCAATAAATGTATAGTTATGTTAACTCTATCTGCCTCAGTGCAAACCTATTAAACAACAATCACGGAGGGTTATTCAGTTTGAAAGCTGCCTTTATCACCAAATATCAAATGCTCTTTAGAAGGTGTTTATCGAAGATCGGTGTTATATCATTTCCTTCAAATTGTTAAAGAAATTGAAACTGTATTTTTGTGAAATATATTAACAAGTAGGACTATAATGGTTAAGATATTACACATAATGGTCCTTTTATTTTTTTAGGGTAAAACTTTCTCTATGATCGCTTTAAACTGTTCACACCTGTGCTAACAAGGTTATGGTAGCAACCGTGTGAAGGCATGTATCACCCCAATATAAAGTTAACAATCGCTATTAAGAGTCATCTGGTTGCTAGACATGTCTGACTATCTGATTAATTAGAATGCAAGTGAATTTAAAGCAGTACGATTAGTTAAGGGAAATCTACAGTAGATTACAATAAACAATGCACATTTATGATAAACTATAAACAACTGTCGTTAAATCGCTGCTAAAAAAACAGGGCCTTAATGCTGAGGCGCTAAAGAACTGTCACCCAGTACCAAAAGGTCTAGTTCGTGTAGTTCGTCTTCTTCTTTTAGAACATATGACATCTACATAACCTAATCGAGTCTTATCACTCTGCCTATCACCAATTCCAATGTGCAGACACTTTTTCGTGGTTTGAATTATCTACATACGGGCATCGATAGTAATAATGCAATTCTATTGGTAATGTTTGATTATAGTACCGCTTTCGATACTATCGGGTTGATTCCGTTGACATCTGATAGAAGTCAAATTATTGCAGTTTATTACTGTGTGCCTCTCTAGAGGAGTTCCCCAGGGATCGGTATCGGGACCTGTGCTGTTCACCCTCTACGCACTAACGAACTGGATAGACTTCCCACACCACTAGTGTCAACCGATTCAGCGCAATCTTATCTTCCAAGGTGGTACAAACAAATTAAATTGTGGACGAAAGAAAACATACTAAAACTTAATGAGAAAACTGAAGCTCTCTTTATGGCTCCGAATATAAACTGGATATTTGCAGTATAACCCAAGTGAATGTTAGCAATCTCACTATGGAAACTCACATCATAAGTCCTCTACCTCATTGTACGAAACGATGGATTATCGGGAAGTATATCTTATTGATGATTCTACAGTACTGGTGCCTCGTTGATTCCTTCCTGACAGGATTATTACAATAGCTTACTGAGTAAGGATATGAAACTTGATACGAAGCTTGACGTATAGATTAAGAATCAAAAGGTATTGAAGGAGTTCGATTTTAGTCTGCACCAGACAGCAACGTTTTATTTATGGCCATTTCCCTTTTACAGAAAATTTAAATAGTTTAAAGTTTGTGGACCCTTTGTCCACAATCTATGTCCGATTCAGATAAAACATAATATTATGTAAATGATCAATACAATAGGAGAATTGGGGTGTGATTGTATTGCAAAAAAAAAACGATATTTCGTTGCCCGAATGTCATCTTAATGAGTTTATTCAAAGTCAGAAGGGTATTTGTTCTAAGTTTGATGCTTGTATAAAGATTTGAAAGATTTCCGTGATATCCGTTATTAGGAGTAAATCTGTATTGGCCGTTCAGATCTGTATCTGTATGTGAAGGGCTTCGTAATAAATTAAAAAATCTTATATTGTGGTTTGAATGGAAACATTTTGGTGAGAATTAAAGCTGCATTTTACTCTATATTTCAGATTTTACAATAGAACTCGTCCTGGAGTCAGAAGTCTTTGTGGGAAGTGGGTAAATTATTATGGATTATTATGGATTAGACCAAATCAACTGAACAGAAGAGTGGTATGAGAAGTTAAGACAAACGTATCATAGAGATCAGTGTGCTGGGATTCGCTTTTATAAACGAAGAAGAAAGAGAAAACTTTATTGCATAAATATATTCACAATTACAGAATTACCTACAAAATCTGTACGCCATGGAATCTGCACACCATTAGCCATAGAATCTGTCACCATAACAGAACCTGTACGTCATAACATAATCTGTACACTTTTTTCTTACTCCGCAGGTCTGTATTAGTGTAGCCCGGGTGTACTATACGTCTACCATTGACTACGAGTAGTATACAGATGCTAAAGCCTGGCCATCTATGTTTTATCCGATTAACTACGCATGTTCTACAACAATTACGTAGATGATACAATACGTAGCACAGGCTAAACATGATGACGTTAATATTTCTGAAATACGTGTACGTGTATCTTTATATACGATATTCGATGTTTGCTTGCCAAAAAAAAAATCAAATCTAAAAATGTTAGCGCTTTATCCACCTGCACGTTACGGCAAAGTGTTAACACCCTTTAATCCCCTTCAAACACGCTTACTAGATTAACACATTCAGTGAATTCAAAGATCGTCTAAAGTTCAAGTGTAGATCATGATTCAGGTGTGGAGAATAAGAAAATGCTGTAGCCCAATGAGTAGGAAAAACAGACCCCGTGCGATCTCAGATCAGTTGAAGTTATATCATACAATAATATAGCTGTAAGTGATTTTCAGAATTCCAATGTTTTAGGTGAACGAAACATACTTGAACTTGTTTTGTGACTATTAAACCGTAGCCAAGTAGATGGTGGGACAATAACCAATTGCCTGACATATTACATCTTTCTAAACAGGTGGTTAAATCCCACTCCTGTTTGACGTGACTCAATCGGGAGAATGAACATGAACACGGGCAGATTCCCGCCAGAGAAAGTTAATTTCATTTCTATTCTTTTACGTTTTTCTTTATATTTCGTTTCAAGTTCAAAATTTATAATTACTATATTGGAATCCGTCGACCCCCTCCCCCAAGAAATTTAAAAAAAATATATGTATTGTTTAAACGTCCGCTCAACCAGAAATACATGCCTTTCGGTGGGTGATCCCACTCTTTGGGCACGTACATTCGTTATCATCTTATGATGGATCCACAATTCCTTCTGGGTTATCTGGCTCCGACTAACTTCATATGTATGTACTGTGTATCTATTGAAGAATTATATCGACTCCATCGAATTTCAATACGCATTTTCTGGGTCCTTGATCACATCGAAAAACAATAAGATTCTCACAACACTTTGTACACAGGCTTGATTTTCAAGCCATAATTTATTTCAGGATTATTCCCTTGGTCACTTTAAAAATGTTTTAGAGATAGAGAACTGGGGCTTAACCTTCACTCGACGTTGCAAACAACGCAATTCCTGGAATAACATAATAATGATTTAATTAAATTCCAATTATTCGTTTTGGCGTAGGCGTCTTTAGTTGTAGCAGAAATCCGAAAAACTGGCGAGGTTGGATAGTCGACGGTACTGCTTGTCACGTACAAACTTGAAATGGAAACCCCGCCACTTGATTTAAACACAGATCGTATTGCATAATCGATATAGACGTTAAATTTGGCATCAAATTGACCTGAATATGTAGTGTTTCCAGGGGATTTTTCATCGCGTTGTCCCATGTCTGTTGCATGTGTAAGAACACTGTCTAGTTGTTCGAATGGACCTACGCAATGAGGACCAGTGTAGAAGAACCAATGACAGTTAGAAATAAGGGAAGGTGGCGGCCTTGTTTTCGGTGCCAAATTTCACGCGTAGCACACTACGTCCCATAGTAAGCCATACACTCATCAAAGATCCATTATGTGAGATAAGATCAAGATTGGCAGTTCTCACTATAATAGTTAAAAACTAGATAGTGTAAAGGTAATTTGCTGAAAATTTCAGTCAGATTGATCCACTATGAGCCAAGGACGAAGCGGGGGAAATTTCCTCTTAGCCTCGGTCATCATAACTAAAATCATTAATATAAACAGCGCAGTCTCGATTATCCACGTTTTAAATTTAATTATCAATGGCCGTTAAGCAGCATGTATGAATCTAATCCAGCCAACATCGAGGGCTAGCCTAGACATCGAGAGTTTATTATTGTCTGGATAAGTTAATTAATGTCTATTTGATAATTTAGATAACGTTTCAGGTCTAAAGAAATACTTGTAATTTGCATATTGAGCTCTTGCATAATGCATATTTAAGATTTAGATAAAGAGTTAGGCGCGTTCTTGCCGTAATATGAAAATTGAAGATTTCATTCAAATCGCTTCAACCCGAAATAAGTTGTGAGCGACGGAAGATGTTTATTATCGTAGAAACCGCATTGGACATACGAGACTTAGCCTCCATTGTCGATTTTATCGTTAATTTTTCAATCATCGGAACAGTGGGACATTAATATACTTCCCGCTGTTGCTTTCAACCAAAGAGTTTTAAAATATGGTTTATTCAGATTTGTTTAAATAAAGTCAATCAGTAGCCCCGTTGCGGCGGTGAGGGGGCATAAAAAGGAGAAAAACTTCGACGGTTTCTGGTAGTGTTTATTTGGATTAGCACAACACTAAATGCACGTCCTGTTATTGTTGGTCGATTTTTAAAACTGGTGTGTATTTCTTGAATGGTGCTCATTCGGATTTGTTTTCAAATAACGGATGTAGCCTCACCCCTTGGGTTTTATGTGGGTGCCTACCTGCTAATGACACTTGCGAATTATTTTTACAATAAAGACAAGCCATTATCAACAAATAGCAAATTATTGAGTGGACGTTTTACGTCTTACTTTTCTGAGGCGACTGAGCGGAACGGACGGGCAGTGTGGTATGAAGGGAATTTTGCCCAGGCAACGGCGTTTTTATTTCAGGGTGCTTTTGCGTGAGTAATTTGACGATGACTGGCTAATCTGTAGATTTCGTGTTCGATTCCTGCGTTGGCTGAATATTCGTCGGATTTTCGGGTGGGGTTGCTCCTTGTCAGTGGTACAAAGTATAGTCATTCGGATGGAACCAAAAACCGAGGCAAATTGGCATGCACGTGTACAGTAGTAATTCATTATAAGAGTTGGCCGTCGCGCTGCTGTCCGGACAAAATTTCGCTCATAGCACATGTATGGCGTCGGTCTTCATTTGCCCACTAGGGCGTTAAATTCCATTACTGGGATCGAGCCACTGCTCTGTCCAGTGGGCCGGCGCTTTACTTTCGGATCCACCGCGGCTAGCTTTAAAAAAAGAAACCACGCCAAATAGCAAGTACGGATTACTTTTTTTTACTGGGTGATTGCCTTACGGGAAATATAAGTAGCCTATTGAAATTGTGTACATATTTATCAACTGGATTACTGACGAATTAAGTGTGATAATATTGAGATACCTATGTGAATTTCAGTTTTTTGGGGGGATGAGTGGGGGTACGTCAAATCAACGCCATGTGTACGTGTAGCTCTCCCTTTGTGACACACTCATATTATTAATATAGGATCTTTATTTGTTATTTTATTTTTAGTTTTAAATATTTAGAAATTGTGAATAAATTGGTTGTCCTTTGTGATCTATAGGAATGGTAACATATAGTTTCAGTCCAAGATGGGGGGAATAATATGTCTTAATAGAACATTTTTGTGGACATTTTCACGTTTGTTCTCAAGCGCCTATCGCCTTCAGACAATTGTCAAACAATTCGCACTCTTTTTTTTTCCTACTTCACAAACACGCTGCATTTCAATGCATTGGTCTTTGAGCATACTTCACTTCTAAGCACGGTATGTCATTCAATAGAAAATCATTTCTTTTCAGCCATTGCTGTTTGTCGACTGGCTCACTCACTTATCTCATCAATATTCATGAGGTCAAAGCCAGGCCATACTCTGTGTTATTGAAGTTGAACATAGTAATGGCGGCAGAATGTCTTGCTTAAGCGTGTTGTGTTGTGTTTTAGCCATAATTTCTACATTATATGGTGAGTAAGAGTTTTGATTTTTTACGTGGAGATTCATAACTTCTATGTACACGATTCTTTCACATTTTTGGAATTGGATAATGAAGATGGCGATTAAAAATTAACGCTGGACATTTGTCGCCGTTGAGGCGCCGTTCAGACTGTCTTGTTATCATATGGTACAATGTATAGAAATGTGTAACACTGTGTAGGTCTACTCTGACAATCGTAGTGGGGCTTGTTCGTATCAAGAGTAAATAAATGAAAAGAAACCCCAATATAACACAACTTACAGTTTAATATATTTAGCATGTTTTGCACAGAATGGCATTTGCATTTATCTTAGGAAATACAAATCGGAACAGGCTAATTTTAAGAGAAATGTGCCCGTCTGTTGTACCTTTGGGAGATGTATATTTATTCACCTGCGTGCCAGGTTTTGGGGCATTACCAGGTTCATATAACGTTTATTACTATTAGAATAAAATCACAAATTCTGTTTAAAGCAATGGTCTTTTACAACAAGAACACCCGTATCTAAATAGGTTACATACATAATCATAATGACTGCAAATCTTATCAAACGTGACAGGTTTGTCAAATGATAAACACACTTTTGGTTTGATTGACTGGGTTTATTGTTTGGTTAAACTCATCTTTGTACATGCACATGTACAGTATCTGATTAAAGTCTATTCTATAGTGTCACTATGCTTAAATGTTTAATTTACAAGTAATACATTATGTTTATGAAAAAAAGAAATAAAGGAAATAGGGTTTCACATCCTACTTCTCTGCCCTGACAGGATAATAGAGACTGAAAAAAGGCAGGTACATCTTAATTAACAATGCATTGACATTAGGTAGCCGAATCTGCCTACTGCCATACTGCTGGGCTTTTTCTGGCTTCAAATGTTATATAATTTATTATTTACGTGTAAACATTTATTAAAATGACAGTATAAACTTTCTGGACCATCGGATTGCTCCAGTGTTAAGAAGATTAGAACACTGCAGTCATTTAAAAGTTTGACAATAAAATAGCTAATCAAGACTATGTCTCGATTTTTAAGTAATGGTTCTACAATAAAAAAAAAACAATTTATATATTTTACATTACCTGTAGACTTGCCTAATTATCAATAAATCTACTGTTCATCTCGTAAATTAATAGTTAAAAGTCAACATCTTGGACACAAATTTAGCAAAAGTTTGAATACAATTTGATTTGAGGACATCAGTAGCTGTGCATGTAAGGTGTGATAAAAATCATGACAAATCATTCAGCGGTAAAGATTTTCAAAGCCTCTATAATTAGAGTGTATTGAGCCAATTTTATTAAAACATTGACCTATTAATTAAAAAGGATCAAAAGTAGGAATAAATCAATATATGGAAAATATAAATTTGTTGACAATGTCAATATCTCTTATGATATATTGATCCAGGGGTGTAATTGATCCATAGAATGTCTAATACAATGTGCATATTGATATGTCATTGATTAAACATTAATTCTTACAAAATACAAATTACTCAAGTATTTGTTATCTTTGTATTTTTGTAATGAAGCCCACCAGCATGACATAAAACATATACAATTTTAGCTGTTAGTCGTTTTCATTACAATATCTAAATTTGATTAAATAATAAAAAGTTATTCTATAGGATATACATTTACATTGTATGAATTTGTCAAACTGTGAGGAGGATCACATGGCTGCATGTAAGTGGGTAAGGCACTGGCTCGCTGGCCTGGAGCTCGGGTTTTTTGATCCCTGCGTTGGCCGAGAATGTTCATCTCGCTTGGTTTTCCGGCGTGGTTTCCTCTTGTCAGTGATGCAAAATGGAGGGCCTGACAAGGACAGCTGTCTAGTCATTCAGATGATATGGAAACCAAGGTCCCATGTACACATTGGCTTGCACTTAAAAGATCCCTTGGCAATTGGAATTTGATATAAGAGCAGGCCGTAGCGCCGCTGCCCGGGCAAAATCTCACTCATAGCAAAATATCAATTGCAAGCTATCATCAACAAATGTATCAAATCAAGTGACTGGAATGGGGAGAGTATAGAGTATTTCTCACCTAGATAAAGGGACTTTAGGTAAGATTACATAAAAAGTTGACAGTTGTGGCTATCCTAGCTAGATAATAGATATTGAAAATAGAATATTCTGAAAATTTATCAATGCTTCACTCTGAACCTAGATATTAGCAAATCAATTTTAGGTTGAATGTTGTACACACAACAACCTCAAATATCATCTGTATTATCTCGTGTTATCAGGTGCTGATCCAGAGGGGGGTTCCAGGGGGTCCAGACCCCCCCCCCCCCCCCTCCCCCCTGCTCAGACTTGAAAAAAATTTTATTCGATTTTATTGGCGATTTAGACCTGTAATTTTGGAATTTACCTTCCGGAAATAAGTCAGAGAATGAACCAAATTGAATCTAATTTACCAAATTAATCGGTTGAGTGCAATTAGTTAAGCAATTATCAAACCTAGACCCCCCCCTGCAAAAAATCCTGGATGCGCGCCTGGTTATATTTTGACAAACGTGCGATTTCATTTTGTGGCATTGTCTTTAACACAACTTTCAATTTACAAGTCAGGGATACATATTGTCAGAGATGTATGATTATGCTTTTAATCAATTTATAATGTCAGATGAATACAGGTTTACATATATGTCGAATGCTAAAAGTAAAAATACTTGAACTCTGCCCTGATCCCCAGCTGCCCTCAAGTAGGGTAAAGGGAAGAAATTTCATTTTAATTTAATGTGAACTGCAATGACATCACTGTATTAAAAAAATATGTACCTTTACATATTATACAATCCAAAGAAAATCATTCGTCTTTTAGTATACAAGCATAGAAATAATGATTTCTGTCAGTATTGATCTAATATACTTATATGTAAATAGCTTTTTTACCACAAAATGACCCAATATTGTTGTGGAAAATATTACTATACCCTACAGTAGTGTCACTCCAGTTCATTTAGGAAAGTATTTTATTAGCTGGGTATACAAGTGTATGACCCGTCTATTCAAGATGAAAATAACAAGATTATTGTATAGGAAAAAAAGTAATATTTTACAGTTCAATATTTACTATGTAGACCTCCTATATATACTACATAATACTGATGTGAAGACTGGTTTATCATGTAGATCTAAAGGCCAACTGTATGTCAACAACCATCACAATCCATGCAGAGATTTTCTTTCTTACTACTCACTCAAATTGACCTCCTCCATTAACTTCAGTTTATCAAAAACATACTTAAATATATTCAACTAAAGAGATACATTAGGATGAATTAAAATGGATTAGTTAAATGTAATATTCTATTAAAAGCAATAACCAAGACCAAAATCAATAAGTTTCATTTCCTGATTTTCACCTAAAGCCTTTTAAATAATTTGTCATCAATCCACCAAAATCTATTGTTGATATGACATCAAATCACCAAAGACGTAGGCCTAAATGCACCTGAACATTGTTTTTTTTATTCTTAAAAATCATCCGCTTTTCCAATGCAAAAAATCTATGTTTGTTTAAGCAAATTTGTCTCATTAACACCTTAACACCCTGTTTGATCCAAGATTAATCTAAGTAATTCCCCTGTATAAATTGACATCTTTATTCTTTGTGTCAATTCAACCAGATCTATAAATAAAAGGTAATATAAGCTGTTTAAAACTAATGACTATTTCAGTGAAATTTTCTGAACACCTTTATTGTAAATATGTAAGGAGTTACATGTATGTATTGTCGTTGAAGTATGAAGTGTGACTGTGCATGGTCATTAAACTAGTTTGACCATTGGTGATCAGCTACAGCCACAAGGTAGTTTTACAAGTGTTAATTATATACCATTTACACCTAGTTTATGGCATCTGACTACTTTTAAAAGCACTTGAGTTTAGATTTTGTACAGTTCAGTATACGGTTTATGACAGTCAGTACAAGTACTTGGTTTTTGAAAGTCGCTGATCCCTACTTTTCTGCCAATGTATAATATTTCACAGCTTAATGCACGTTCCACAGTAAGATATACTCGAATTGATTATTTAACATTTGATTAAGAAAACAAAACCAAAATATCAACAGTAATTAATCTCCTGGTTTAGGGTTGAATAAAAGAGGATTATTTGTATCATCTGCAGATACCAAATGTTGGGAAACCTTATACACACAACAACCTATTACTTAAATGCTCATAGGTGTACAAGCTAGGGGGCTGCCGGTCAGGCAAAACACTTTTTTCAGGCGATCAACAAATTTGGGGGTGGGGGACAATATCCAAATGATGATGAAAATAAATTTTCGTGGATAAAAATGAAAAACATACGATAAAGATTAATCATAACCGCACAAATAAAGTGCCCAATCGAGTTCATAGTATCAGAAACTCACAAACTTATGATTTTGATTAATGGAGGTCTAGTTTCACACCCAAACTGCAGTTCCAGAAAATTTGCTTTGCAAGGCGTTACTTACAGTTATTTTTACAATTTACTTCCTCCTCTTCAAGGAAAATCACCGTCCGGTACACCTGTAGAAGGGATACCTTTTTTCTATTTAGATATTATTTTCTCTCCCTTAGGGGACTAATGTATCAAAATGGGAACGTCTGTCTCTGTTCTCCACACTTTTTGGGACTCAATAACTCTCCTAATCGAGCTAAAATGTTCAGACTTGGTGTAGGTGTTTATTACATGTACATAAGTCAATGCCTTGATGGAGTTCTAAGATGAGCATTTTCTGCTTAGGCTAAGCAGAGATAAGCAATTTTATTGGTTGATAGTTTTGGTCACAATAACTTTAGTTCTAATTAAAGGAGCTAAATCGCTAACATTTGGGGCCTAGTAATTGACACAAATGGGTCGCAGTTAAGAGGCAAGCCATACATGTATATTAAACTAATATGAATGTATATAAACTGATTTACATTCAATCGTTTCCGTTTTTACTCTAATATCAAATCAGTTATGTTTGGCAAAGTACACCAGAAGTCTCAATTGAATCACAATATATATAGCGTCTGGTTATTCCAGTCTACATAGTATTTATTGCGCATGGTCACCGTTTGAGATATAATGTGGAGTATACCGATATAATGTGAATTATACCTAGCCTTGTTCTTTGGGTCCCAAGCTAAAAATGAGTCTGAAACGCCATATGGTACACGATTCGTGTACCAATTGTAAAAAAATTATTTCGTCTTACATATTGGATTTCAGAATCCACCTTTCCTGGTAAGACCACACCATCAATGTTGATTTAATTGACAAATAATTTGTGTTTTCAACGTCAAAGACTTTCGATGATATTGAGTTAGAGACTTGGCTACTTTAAGTTTGATTGCTAATACTTTGCTTTTTGTTTCATTACATCAATGCCTTGACTAATGAGCATTTTCTGCACATGGTAAGGAGCACAATAAACAATTTGACATTGATTTTAATTGATTGAAAGTGATGAAACCTTGTGTATCAATACTTTAACTTACATGAACATAGTGAAGTAATCTGATTAGTCAAGACTTTGGAACACAATAACACTCCTTCTAATATTGCTCAAGGTAGAATGTTCAAACTTGGTGTGGGTGTCTATTATGTAATTGTATTGATATAGTTCTATCACAGGAATTTTCAACTAAGGCTAAGCTATGGTTTTTATTGAGTGAGAGTGATGAAACTCAGAGTATATATCAATACCTTGACTCAGTTCGATGCTTTGAATTTTGCTTAGGCTAAGTACACGCTATACTTGTAGTAATAAGGAATTTGATTGGTCATGTTTTTGAAACCTAACAATTCTGTTTTTATTGAGGTAGAATGTTTAAACTAAGTATAACAAAACAATTTCGTTCATCGATGCTTTGGTACAAGATAACTTTGATTCAAGTTTCTCTACCACTACCAGGTACTTGGCTTGGTTTGATCGTGAACATTTTCTTCTTAGACTAAGTATATTAATGTGTAATTAGATATTAATGTGTAATTAATTAATATGTGCATTTATATTTATTTTGAGATTTTGGCAGGGACATCAGCCTCACTGTTGGCTTGGCTTTATATTGTTTCTGTTTCTGATCTGGAAGTGGGTGTTGTTTCCGGAGCAGATCTTATGAACCACCCAGTATTTATTTTGCAAAACTTTATAAAGCAACAACATTTTGTCGATGTGTGTGTTTGTTTATGCGAGATCTGTCTGTCCATTTATTTATTTAGTGCAGAAATTGAAAACTATGGGGATTATAGTGCAGAAATTGAAAACTACAGGGAATGTAGTGTAGGTAGAGTAATGCACTATCTACCGATGGATACCTGCAGCTCTCGTTTTATACTAATCTGGAAGTGGGGTAGTGAGACGTTGGGTGGCCGAATGATTAGTGTGTGCATGTTGTATCATTGAGTGAACTGGCATGGTTTTGAATCGCCGGTTGTACGTGACAATAAGTGGGGTCACCGGTCCAACCTCATGAGTTTTATCCTGGTCCTCCAGTTTCCACCCACTGCTAAAGACCCTATGTGCAAGCGAATTATTGAGATAAAATTGACCCATATGTTAGTCCCGAAATGACCTAGTTTGTGTTTCGTGGATGTTAAACCCCATTTCTCTTTTTGTCTTTTGGAATTATATGAATAAATTTTACCGAAAAAAGCTGATGATGCAAAACAAATCTAACCCATATAGACATAAAGTATTACATGTAAAGTACCCTGAATATTTTCATAACTCCATTGCTCAGTAACCGATTAACCAAAATTAGTCTGAAATAAACCTGTGCTTTAAAAGAAAATAAAAGAAATCATTCGCGTTGTCTAGTGATATAGATGATTGTAGACCAATCTATATATAAATCTGATGTACATTTAAGAATAAAAAACCTTTTATTGTTCGTTAGTTACATGAAGAACATCATCAGCATAAAAGCACTTTGATGTATCTGGCCCCCAATTAGTATTATTTGTAAACCGAACAGACGGCTACATGTAGTCCTAAGTATGAAATTCTCTGTTGACTCCCATCCAAATATGTTGATGTGAAAGCCAGACAGCCGGAGGCGGCATGTATCTGCTGGTTTTGTGTTTAGTCATGTGAAAAACAGCCCAAGCAGAAAACCATATTTTATTGATAAGTGATTAAAAATAAGTTAAGATTATAAAGCGAAATTCACATATTCCATGTAATTAAATTTTTTCCAGACATATGACTGTTTATGCCATTATTTTTAACTTAAAATCCAAGAATCCACTTGTATAAGTGAGAAATAGATGAATTAAATAAAAATTTGATATTGATCAAACATTTAAATATTCTCTATTTTGTCTAATAAAGTAACGTCAGGTCACAATAAACATTAATTGATGCATTAAATAAGAATTTGATATTGATCAAACACTGAAATATTCATTATTTTTTAAACAAAATATCATTCATCTACATGTAGCTGTTTCAAGGGTTTTAGCCTTTAGGTTAACACAAGGTACAATTTTATGGATACACAATTACTGAGTTTGATACTAAGCGACGTTTCGACGAGGATACTCTCCTCTTTATCAAGCAAATTGTACTTTGTTTTAATATGTTCAATTACTAAATGCCAATCAAAGAAGCCTTTAGGTTGATGTTAAAGATGCATTTATGTACATTTTACTGCATGTTAAAGCTAAATTTGACTACTGAATGTCTTTCAATGATGTATAATCATCTCTCTAGACCATTGGATGGCTAGTGATTTTAAATAGATTAAAACACAATTGTCATTTTATATAATTTAAATTAAAAATGAACAATCAAGACTTTGTTTATTATCATAGCAATTGTACTTGTTTATTTGTCATAAATTTTAAGATTGTTAGTTTTGGAAGTATTATAGCCCACTCTTTATCTAAATTTTACATGATGTTTCTAAGAATTTTTAATATTTTATAAAATGGTAATATGTCATAATAGGATTGGGATCCATGCGAGTGATCTGGCTCATTAACCTGTCACTATACAAAATAGAAATAATTATTCCCCACCTGGTATATTCTTGTTCTAAAAGATATCCCCGATTACACCTGTACTACCCTGACATTTCATACTTAGTCTCCTTCGATGTTATTTTTTTATCAACTCATGTAGATGGATTTCAACCATATGACAATACATAAATACAATTTTGTCAGCAACAGATATTATTAATACAAAAACTGTCAGCTTGTTTTCACGAATGTCAAATTTTGTTGATTTTTGGGATGAAAGTTTTGTGATGGTAAATTTACTGCAAAGAAAGTAATCCATCTTCTTCTGTCAGTGCTCAATTACCAGTACACAGAGCTGAGAGGTAGTGAAGTTGATATGTACATGTATATCTCTGTTAACACTGTACTTGTAGGGCCCCAGAAGTTCCTTAAGAATGAATTAATTTTTTTAGCCATAGTTTTAACATAATTACAATGTGATCATCCTCATTAACATCACACAATATACCAATTGTCATATAATAGAAACTTATAATGACTAATTACACTGTGTATCTATCATGACAAAATATGTCAGTAGTCAGTATCATGACAAAGTATGTACATTGGTATCATGACACAGTACATGTATGTACATTGGTACATTTATCATGATAAAATGTGTTTGTATCATGACAAAAAATATGTCACCATTCCCCCCATCATACACACACACTTCTGGTAACGGAGAAATAAAATATTAATTTGCCAATACTTGATACAAGTACATGTACATGTAATCTTTAATAAGTAAGATCTGTTCTATTAATGCATACAATTGATTGTTTTATTAATGTATAAATTGTTTATTGAATAGGTAAGAATGTTGATAATAACAAACCACTTAGAATTAATAAGTAATATTGGTGAGAGAGAAACAAGGTATCGAACTAATAATTCAATATTTTACTATACCTAGATTGTAAAGAGTGTGATAGGGCATAAGATTTATTTCATTTTGTGAGATGATATTTTCACTAAGATAAACAGGTGTCTGTCTAAAACTCTCTAATAAACGTTCTTCGGCTATAAGAAAACAACAATAACGCTTTCTTCATTCTTTAGAAATTAATAATAAAAAGAACATATTTAATAGATCACAGCTCTGTAAAGCGATTTCACACCTACTGCTAGTATGTCAATAATGTGTGAATATCTTGTATAGAATTTTATTAAAAGCCTCTCAGTAGGAGCGACTCATTCAAATATGATTTCTATGGCCTTCTAAGGCTTATACCTCTGTATGTATATCTACAAACCAATAGCTAATCGCAATAAGACCCCCAAAATCCAAAAGACTGTCTCCCGTTAAAAATAACGAGGCTCCTACAAGGATTCACATTTTGTTTCATTGTCTTTCTTCATTCAAAGTTTCATTTGATACATCAAATTTGATGGACAGGAGTGTTTATTTTCAGTTTATTTCGATCTAGATTCCTACTTCTAAGAGGATACAAAAACTATTTTATTTGCTAAGATTTCAAATGGAAGACATGATGTACAAATAAACATAATTATTTCAATGTACAGTCATGTAGTAAACAAAATTGTGACTTGTTAGATTGGGGGATTAATATACCGTTCAGGCGCCTATTTTTAAACTAGTTTAAAATCGCCAGGGTTAGAGCTAACTACGCATGGGTAGCTTTTTATTCTTTAGTCAGTTATCGTACACTTTCGATAGCATTGGCACTGCCTGACACCAATGTTTTCACAGGAATGTAACTCACATGTATGCATGCAAAGCAAGCTAGAGCCGAGGTTTTTAAGCCAACCAGTTCAGACAGCTAAGATGAACTAGTTTAAAATAAAGACAGTTTTTTAAACTGGTTTATTTGCCCAACATTTGCATTCAGACGACAAAGTTAAACTGGTTTAAGGATCCCCAGGGTTTTAAAACCAGTTCAACTTAAGCAACTGAACAATCATTTTGTTTTTTGTAGCATTCTGAGAAAATGGATGAATAAAATTAGGTTGACTGCTGCTTATTAATGTTGATACAGTGTATAATACATGTACATATAGACTATTTCCAACACTATTTTCTACATCATTATAGGTACCAGATATTTTTAGTTACGAAAACTTTGTGGTCTTATGCTATGTTGTCCTTGCCCTTGCCATGTGAGTAATTTTGACCCTAGCTTTTGGCTGTTACAATGTTCCTGGAGTAACGACTGTAAGTTGTACAACATCTGGACATTGCAAGATTACTTTACAATTCACGAACGTATAGCTGCGTTATCTGCAGACATGTGAACAGTAGTGTCCAATCAGAGGTTGTGACATAGCAATCTCCACGGAGACCTTGACATTGGGCAAACCTTGAACTTCGCAACTCGATTATCATTGGTAGACATTTCAGCTGGAAAGCGTGAGACTTGGTATTCGTGATGATCATGGAATCTGATAGGCTCACAAGCTAGGTGAATACCCAATCGAAATTAGTGTCGAAATAAACAGGGTATTATGTGAAAGCCTTGATAAGATGTGCAATGTTAAAGAGAGATCAAGCCTTCTGTTGAACATGGGGTTTACATGCATGTAGAAAAAGGTACACAAAAATTGTCAATTCTATCACATTAATAATGAATGTCCGATCTGTTCTGAGTTATCAAAGGTAAATTTAAAAACTCTGTAAGGTTTTCTTACGTGGAAATCAAAAGACCAGTTGATCAGGCTTTAGTAGATTTTCAATTTCATTAATACCAGTAGTGAAATGTTTGAGGAAAACAAGAGGCTCTAATCGCATTGTACTTGGCGATTTGGCTATTCATGACATTAGATAAGGATTAAATGAAGTTTTCTGAACCCTGATTGATCCTCAGCAAATTTATATTCACTGTCAGTGTTGGTTTTGAGGCGAGACCAATACAGCGTATAGAAATGTTTCAAGAAAGTAGAATTGAATTGAAGTCGAATGAGAAGTTCTTTGTGATGTTTTATATGCAACTGTCTGAAAAATACAGAAAAAAAACCTCCCTGTTGAATGTTGCTCTAGGTGTCAGGCTGAATTACTGAAAGGAGAGAATCCAATATAATTTTATTGATCGGTGTCTCGATGTACACTGATATTATTTTAATAGTCCGTGAAACGACGACCATGCATATATGAACATGTCTAATGTGTGTTTTTCGACATGTTGTGAATTATATTATGTTTGTGTATGATTCACCCATTCATTGGTGGTTCAATATTATAGGATATTTGGCAGACAACATGTTTTAATATGAATAAATCTTGGAAATTAAAAAGTAGATATGAATAAATAGATGTCATTCACTGTATCAGTCACTGCATGGACTAATTTATTGCAAAATCCACCATAAACTATTAACCCTTCTGAATGCTGTTGTCCCCCAATGTTCCTGTCCACGGTTTTATATTGAAATATGTAAAGTCCATGATCACTAATAAAATACATAGATATATATATACTGTATACATTTGATGATTTATAACTTCAGATAAAATAATATCTTTAGGGCAATAATAAGGTTAGGGCTTTATTCACTGATTGGTCAACTGCACAATCCAGGTTCTGAAACGGTTTTTGGCTCACATACATGTACATGTAGGACTTTTTCTTCTTCGGACAATGAAGATGTGCAGGATTCAAAGTGTCCTTTTAACCAGATATATCTGAAAAGTTCTTTTCAGTTGGCAGTGGATGGGGGGAATAGGGACAGGTAAATTTTCTTTGAAAATAGCAAAGGCAAATAATAAAATTGAATATAAAAAACCCTACTTAAAATACATATACATGTACCGGTATGTCTAATATATTAAGTACTTTGAAAAAAGATATTTTGTATATATTATGGGATAGGTTAAAAGCTAATTCAGACAAACCACTTTTGCACTAAGATTGGAATTGCAGGCACAGACCAACCATTTTAAAATTTTACTCATTACAAATATATTATTAAACAAAAGAATTTTAATTGCTCACTGTTTGCTTTTTCAAAACAACATTTTGAATCTTCTGTTGTTAAATGTGTTTGGAAATGATTTTTTTCTTTAAATAAGCATTTTATAAGGACATACAAATAAATTACAATGGTGGTAATGTCTCTGCCAGAGATAAGATGAGACAGACAAATTTAGATTATATTACGTTCTTTGAGTTTTTTATAGTCCAGACTCGAGACAGGAAGGGTAGTCGCTTCACCTGTGTTTAAATCAAGTTAGTTTGTGCGAGTACGAAGACCAGCTGTGCAAGGGGTGTGGATACGATCATGCCACTTAACTTAGCACCCACATGGCAAGCAAACATCACATATAAAGCAAGCAAGGTAGAAATAGGAGTTCTAACTTAGTGAGAAATTGTAGAATACTTTATATATAAACTATTTATCTAGTATGGGTTTAAGGTTTCTTTATGTCGTTTTATGAGAGATTCCTACCATACATGTTAAATGTTGTATGGTAACTTTTTTATATACTTTAAATATCGTTGGCGAATGAAAGTGTTATTTCATCAAGTTATATCATACATTAATACATCTGAACTGACATTATATTTTTTCACTCAAATACCGAAAGTAACCTTTATGTCATAATGATTGCAGGATAGCTTTAAATAAATTGATGTTAGTGCATTTAATTGCATTGTGTGCTAATGTGTGATCACGATAGGAAATCATTAACAATATAAACTTGCACATCAAGTATATCATTTGCTGTCAATTGAATTATCCAGTACAGTGCACCATTACCTGTTTACATTGAATAATAGACATGTTCAAATTGGGTGTGATCCATGATAGACTAATTAACTAACTAGTGTTAATTCAGGTGCTAGCAAGAATACAGTCATAAAGTCCACTTAACATCTGTCCGACAGAAAGTGATGTATTTTCCTAGCAATAAAATAACTTTACCAGCTGTAGAGATATTTATATTACAAACTATAGGCTATCCATATATCTTTCAATTAAGTGTTAACTTCATAATATTGTTAATATCTGATCACCGTGTATATTTATATATTAACTTAGATCTAGGATTTCAAAGTGACTATCAGTTATTCTTTTTAACATGAAACAGATCTTTATGCCTATAGATCCTTAACAGCTTAATGATTAAAGTGACAACCAAGCAAATTTTTACATTGATTGGTAGATTAAAGTCACAATATGATGCAGATTAAAGTGCAGATATATACATGTAGACATACAAACATCATGAAGGTACAAACAAATTTAAAATTGATCAAATATCTAAACCTTGCAGCAATGATTTTCATTGTTATAACCCTCGAAAAATTTTAAAAGATTGTTATTTCGCTATTCATTCTTTTTGATATTCAGCAATTTTCATTGATAATTTCCACATTTAAGATCCTTGAATACATTTTTTCAATTCACAATGGAAAAAGACAAAATACATTTAATTTTACGAAACTGTAAAGTCTTTGTTCACTTTCAATTAAAGGTCTGAGTACAATCAGAGAGAAAATGAGTGTAGGTATATATACACACATGTTGATGGGGTGGGATGTAAATGCATTAAACTTTGTTTAAAGTTTCAAGTACAGTTTTAAGTCTTAATAAAACAGAAATAAATCTGCAGTAAATTTCATATAAATAAACAAAAGTTTTTGAAAAATATTGTTTAAAAATCGTGATATAAGGGACGACTGACAGCTGTTCACCAGTGTGTAGATGTATATATTAGTTGTATTATAGCGAGGATTCCTACAGAGAAATTGGCAGGAGCAGTAACAGTCTGTTAGGCCAACTATAATAAATACCAACATCTAGAATTCTTATGTCATATACAAGCATTCAAAAATGATGTACTTTTAGTTTGTTTATTCCAATCGTGTTAACAAGTCTCTTTTTTCCATTAAATTAAAAAAAAAAATTAATTATTATTCCACTTGCCTTTTGAATAGTATTTCGTATGTTTGTTTGTGAAGCGTAACTTTCCTCACTAACTCGTGACTGACATTTAATCAACTTAATTTATGGACTTAGTGCAAGGCAGAACAAAAATCAATATATTGAATCTTTCAAAACATTCAGGTCATCAATCCTCTTTCGAAATCCAACCCATTTTCTGTTGGTAGTATTCATGTCAGATACATGTAAAAACAATACCCTTTCATAGAAGTTTTCACATGAAATTTATATTTAATTAACAAATATGAATTTGTATTTATAGATGATGATGCTCATTATATGTTTGAAAACAGATGATTTTGATGAGATTTTGTATAAATTTTCAAAGATTAATATTAACAGAGATAAAGGAGTAAAAGAGTGTTTTTAGTAAGGCCTAATGTAAACACAGTCTGCTAGAGGGAGATCATTATGGAAATTTGTTCCAGATTTAACGATGGTCTGAATAAACTTTCTCCTGGGGTGAAATCAACCTGCTTATAGATCTGAAATTTAACACATGGACAGTAGATAAACAAATTAAAATATCTCTTGTTGACTTTAAATAAACAATGGTAGATATATATATATGACTCCTGGTACTAGTATTAAGAGCTTCCTCTTATCTCTAGATAATTATTTACATTCTTTACTCTGAATAATATTCGGGTGGAAAATATTGAAAATATTATTCGTATATTATGATACTATTCCTTTTGTCAAAATTAAATGATTCAATTCCTGGTCTTTTTGATGGTCAATGAGTTTGATGACTTGTAGAATATAGTCTGAAATGATTCGACTAGGTTTTGTGGGGTATTTATAATGCTTTAGAAAGAATTTTGAGAATGTTCGTAGAGAACTTCTTCCTTGACATACCTTACATGTTTAACATTATACATGTACATGTACTGTACATTAATCAGTTGAAAACTTAATCTATTACTCATCCACCGATACTCTCCGAACCTTTGTATAGATGTTTGTCAAAAGTTCATTTCCTTTAGCATGTTCAGTTTTTTTTTGTGGGCTGACAGTCTGTTTTTGTTTCAAATTTTAATTTGGGTAATCGGAACTATGGTTTTTATCTTACTGACTTAGTATTGATGATCAAGGCTAGGCCTTAAATCCAATCACTAATATCTTGGTTCAGAGTGGAGAAATTTGACTGAAATTTGAGCATATTCCCTTTACATTATCTACAATTAGATTTTAGATATTATAGTGAGAACTGCCAGCTCTTTATGTAATCTTCCATTATGCCCTTTTTATACGCCCACATTGAAATGTGGTCGTATATTGTCGTCGCCCCCGTCCGTCCGTCCGTCCGTCGGTCCGTTGGTCCGTCCGTCCGTCGGTCCGGCGTCCACAATTGCTTGTGGACGCTCTACAGGCTAAAGTTAATATCCGATTGACTTTAAATTTATACACAGTGTTTAAGGTCATGAGACGAAGAAGCCTATTGTTTTTCAGCGATTTCCGATAATTAGTGCCAGAGTTATGGCCCTTGATCACTTCAAAAAATCTTGTGGACGCTCTAGAGGCCAAAGTTAATATCCGATTGACTTCAAATTTATACACAGTGTTTAAGGTCATAAGACGAAGAAGCCTATTGATTTTCAGCGATTTCCGATAATTAGTGCCAGAGTTATGGCCCTTGATCACCTCAAAAAATCTTGTGGACGCTTTAAAGGTCAAAGTTAATATCCGATTGACTTTAAATTTATACACAGTGTTTAAGGTCATAAGACGAAGAAGCCTATTGATTTTCAGCGATTTCCGATAATTAGTGCCAGAGTTATGGCCCTTGATCACTTCAAAAAATCTTGTGGACGCTCTAGAGGCCAAAGTTAATATCCGATTGACTTCAAATTTATACACAGTGTTTAAGGTCATAAGACGAAGAAGCGTATTGATTTTCAGCGATTTCCGATAATTAGTGCCAGAGTTATGGCCCTTGATCACTTCAAAAAATCTTGTGGACGCTCTAGAGGCCAAAGTTAATATCCGATTGACTTCAAATTTATACACAGTGTTTAAGGTCATAAGACGAAGAAGCCTATTGTTTTTCAGCGATTTCTGATAATTAGTGCCAGAGTTATGGCCCTTGATCACTTCAAAAAATCTTGTGGACGCTCTAGAGGCCAAAGTTAATATCCGATTGACTTTAAATTTATACACAGTGTTTAAGGTCATAAGACGAAGAAGCCTATTGATTTTCAGCGATTGCCGATAATTAGTGCCAGAGTTATGGCCCTTGATCACTTCAAAAAATCTTGTGGACGCTCTAGAGGCCAAAGTTAATATCCGATTGACTTTAAATTTATACACAGTGTTTAAGGTCATAAGACGAAGACGCCTATTGATTTTCAGCGATTTCCGAAAATTAGTGCCAGAGTTATGGCCCTTGATCACCTCAAAAAATCTTGTGGACGCTCTAAAGGTCAAAGTTAATATCCGATTGACTTTAAATTTATACACAGTGTTTAAGTTCATAAGACGAAGAAGCTTATTGATTTTCAGCGATTTTCCGATAATTAGTGCCAGAGTTACGGCCCTTGATCACTTCAAAAAATCTTGTGGACGCTCTAGAGGCCAAAGTTAATATCCGATTGACTTCAAATTTTTACACAGTGTTTAAGGTCATACGACGAAGAAGCCTATTGATTTTCAGCGATTTCCGATAATTAGTGCCAGAGTTATGGCCCTTGATCACTTCAAAAAATCTTGTGGACGCTCTAGAGGCCAAAGTTAATATCCGATTGACTTTAAATTTATACACAGTGTTTAAGGTCATAAGACAAAGGACAAAGACGCCTATTAATATTCAGCGATTTCCGATAGTTAGTGCCAGAGTTATGGCCCTTGATCACCTCAAAAAATCTTGTGGACGCTCTGGAGGCCAAAGTTAATATCCGATTGACTTTAGATTTATACACAGTGTTTAAGGTCATGAGACGAAGAAGCCTATTGATTTTCAGCGACTTCAAATAATTACTGCCAGAGTTATCTCCCTTGATAACTTCAAAAATTCTTGTGACGCTATAGAGGCCAAAGTTACTATCCGATTGACTTCAGATTGATACATAGAGTTTAAGGTGTTGAAAGGAACAAGTATTTTGATTTTCAATGAATTTAGATAACTGAACAGCTAAATCCATGATATTAAATGTTTCATGTATATACTAATTGTTAGCGTGGGGTAAAACTTTATAAAAAGCAATCAAATTCTAATGATTTTCTGATAATTACATAATGAGTTGTTACTCTTAATCAGTTTTTAGTGTATTACAAATGTTTCTTTTCCGAAATTAGTAAAAATATGCGACAACCCTTGTTGACTGCCCGGACGATTTAGCTGCTGTGGGCGTATGTTTCGTTGCCTGGCAACCTATCTTAATGTATTAAAGGTGCATGTAACTGTCACACAGCATGTACACAACAAATCATGTAGGACCATCAATACACCAGTATTACTATATGTTACCACTCAGTACAATTATACAAGCACATAATCCTAATCAATATTTTTTTAAAATATTTTCCAGGTTTTCCACTTCTGTCTCAAGATTTTAATACAAGTTTGGTGTTCTTTAAATGTAGATGTTCACCAATACATAAATGTAATGAATTAGATTATTGTGAAACTAACATAGAAGTAAGTCTTGACTTAAACCTGTATATAATTCCTGTACATGTAAATGGATATGGAATTTATCACCAATGGCAAAGTGTTATATGTATCATATGTTCCAAATTGAACTTTGTGCACAAAATGCACCGCAAGCTCTACTCAGTCAGTTGACAGAATACTATATCCTATTATTACCTGCAGTACATGTATATCTAATGAATCGAGAGTTAACTAATGTACATGGAACTCCAAACTAGGAATCGGGAAAGACGAATGATATCCAATAATTTATTACCATGTGTAAATACAGTGATGATGTCATTGTTATCAACAGAATGATACAGACTGTCATGAAATGTATCAGCCTATTGATTTCCAATGATTTCTGATAGATTTGACAGGATTATGGGTCTTGATCACTTAGAAACAATTTTTTCTGGCGGCTCATATTATTTAAAATTTTCACGTTATTTATTGTTCCATGTATTCGTTACAGTGTTATTCTGCAAAAATAAAGGCTGATGGAAGAATACAAGAGAGTAAAGGCTGTTTTGGCCGTGATGACAGCAGTAAGATGTCATGTCACAGTAAAAATCATGTTGGTGCCGTACGATGCTGTCAAGGAAACTGGTGTAATGAAGACATGACAGCTACTCTGGCACCTACGCCCAGAAAAAGAGATGGTAGGTTTGAAATTAATCATCATTCATTATAAAAAATTGATGATAAATGGTTCAAACACCCTAAATACACTGATATCTCTCTGTAGGCCCCCACTCATATTTAAATTGAATTATAGTGGAGTTCTTCAGTGATGCCTTGTTTCTATTTTGTGTAACATTGCTAATTTTCAAACCATGTTGTTTGTTACTGTTGCTTTCAGTTGCTTGTATTTTCCTTGCAGAGACGTATCCATCGTGTGATGTTTTCAAATCAAGTTGTTTGTTACTGTTGAGGGAGGTTGGGATGGGCTAGTGGTCTAGATTGCTGCGCTTCGACCTCTAGCTGGCAGGTCACCTCTGGCTTGCTGCTGTGGTTTCGAGCCCTGGTGTGAGCGTATGCGGCATGGCCTTCTCAACCTCGTGGGTTTCCTCAGGGCACTCTGGTTTCCTCCCACTGCTAAAGACCCCTATTTATTGAAATGAAATTAAACCATATGTTAGTCCCAAAATGACCTAGTTTGTGTTGAGTGGACGTTAAACCCCATTTCTTTCTCTCTTTTGTTACTGTTGCTTTCAGTTATTGTAAAATTTGTATTTTACTTGCAGAGACGTATCCATCACCTGATGTTCTTGTTACCCATCTTCCATTAATATTAGCTGTTATTATTCCTGTAATAATAGTAGCCATTCTAATTCCGATCATCGTTGTTGCTTGTCGATGCCTCCACAAACGCCGAATGGATGAACTCTTTCAGCGTGAGAGAAGTCTCCTGGAAGAAGAAGATGGCATACGGGCAACCCAAGTAGGGGAAAGTACTCTTCAAGAAATATTAGAACAATCATGTACATCAGGAAGTGGTTCTGGCCTTCCATTTTTGGTCCAGCAGACTGTAGCTAGACAAGTCAGACTTCATGATTGCATAGGTAAGCTAATTTCTGTGTGCTTTTTAATGACAGTGTACATGTTCTTACTTAGGTAACATTTAAACAACACCAGCATCAGTAATGAGTACACTTTTAATCAACAGCATCATAAATAGGTATATACTTGCATGAAATCAACTGCATCATTAATAGGTACCAACTTCAGCAACGACATTAGTAATCGGTAGTGTATATACGTACTTAATCAACAGCATCAGACATGGGTACAAATTTAATCAAAAGCATCAGTAATAGGTACATGTATATTTAATCAACAGCATCAGTGATAGGTACATACTGTATGATTCAGCCTTTATAGTCCTGTTAACATCAAAGATTATAAATCAGGAAGTTTTATACAATGACTTTTCTATGATAACTTGTCCCAGGATTTTAAGTAATTGATTCTAAATAATGAGTAGCACCAGGATGCTTTTTTGGCTTAGTATTAAGATTAGAAATCAATTACCATGCTGTACCCAAATAACTAGGGTAAATATTAGGCATCAACCATTATAATATATACTTGAGTAGTCTATGGTCATATTGTTCGTTGTTTTTTTCGTAGGGAAAGGACGGTATGGAGAAGTATGGAAGGGTTGTTACCATGATGAAAATGTAGCTGTTAAAATCTTCTCATCACGTGACGAGGCCAGTTGGTCCAGAGAAACACAGATCTACAATACTTGTTTACTGCGACATGAAAACATCCTTGGTTATTATGCTTCCGACATGACCTCACGTAATTCTTGCACACAGCTTTGGTTGATAACTCATTATCATCACAATGGATCTCTTTACGATTACCTAATTAACCATATTCTTAATCATGAACAAATGGTAACACTAGCCCTTACTGCCGCAGCTGGCCTCGTCCACCTTCATACCGAGATAGTTGGTAACCATGGAAAACCTGCCATAGCCCATCGAGATATAAAATCAAAAAATATTTTAGTCAAAGCGAATGGAGAAGCCTGCATTGGTGATTTAGGACTTGCTGTAACCCACACACAAGAAGACAATAAATTGGATTTTGGACATAATAATAAAGTAGGAACCAAACGTTACATGGCACCAGAATTATTGGAGGAAACTTTGAATCCACATTTCTTTGATTCTTTTAAATGTGTGGATGTTTATGCGTTTGGTTTAGTTTTATGGGAGATTAGCAGACGTTGTGTTACAGGAGGTGAGTATGGAAAAAATTAATTAGTTAGTGTTTGATATCTTCCTTTTTGAAGTGGAGGAATATCCAACATAAGTCTAATTAAAACACAGATCTTATTTCGTTTAGTTTTTCATTGTTCAAAATTTTATCTAACTTGTCTTCACTACACCAGGATCTGGAAAAGTTGTTAAATAACCTGAGTTGATGTTAGAGATTATCCAATCAAATCGGATGTTGAGTCCAGTACATTTGAAAAGAAAACAGGACAAAGTCCTTTTTCCGTACAGCTACTTGGAAAACATTAGTTAACCGAATGTCTGATAGGTAGGGACAAAAGTCTATTGTATGACACCAGGTGACACCCACCCCCACCAACCAGTCAGATCTTTATGTAGTTGAGACCATTAAAAGCATAAAAAACGAAAGGAAATATAGATCTGTATTTTATTCACCTTGATCCAACATGTACTTGTAGACTACTGCATGTATGTGTATAACATCTTAAAAACAATTATCTTCATAACATTTGTCTGATGATAAAATTCATTTGTATGTAAAGAGTAATTACTGAAACATGATTCTATAGTATGGGTAGCCAGACTCTAACATGTAGATTTGTTAAGAAATAGAACTCTCACTTAATTATCTATCTTCAGAAGTCTGAGCTTTCTCTGTGTAACATTTTAACTTTATATGTACATGGTGACAAATAATAAAGTTTTCGGAACGGCTACTATTAAATGTACATGTATTCTGGAATGGCGGGAAAAGTAAGAATTGAATTAAATTGTGCAGCTTTTATAAGATATGTGAATTTTTCAGGTTTTGCAGAAGAATATCACATACCCTACTGGGATATGGTGCCCAGTGATCCAAGTTATGAAGATATGAAAAAAGTTATTGTTACAGATCATCAAAGACCGAGTATACCCAACAGATGGGCTTCAGATGAGGTAAATGAAAAATATTTAGATGGAATTTAATCCATCATCTGCTTCCCTCCTATTATTTACAATTTTTATATTCACCCATATTCAAAGATGCATTATGTGAGAATTAGATAAAAAGATGGCTGTATTTTACTATAGTACTAATTTAGAAATAGATAATGAGAAATGGCTGTATTGTTCGATTGAATTACTTGAGTCTGATCAAAGTTATGAGTTCGTCAAAATAATCTTGATTGTCAAGTATAATTAATAAAAGAAAAAACGAAATCTTGTTATTCCATTTGAACATTAACTGATTATATGGAGATAATTGTCTAATCTATTCAAAATTTCAGCCATCTTTAAATATGGACAAATTATTTTTCCATTTCCATAGTTTCTTACGATCACTCTTCTCGGCCAGTTCTTCATGAAAGGATGAACCCTATTGAAATTCAATTTTTTCCAGTGCAAGTTGTTTCAGTGTTTTAAACTCTGACTTTTCGTTGCAGGGTATAAGAAAAGGAACATTATTGATTTTTTAAAAAATATTAATTTTTCCATAGATATTGAGCTTTTAAAACTTGATTTATTTTAACCATTTTAAAAAATGAGTTTGTCCCCCAAATCACCAAAATAAACCATGTCACATTACTTGAACTATCCAATTCATACTACCAATTATTTTTTTTAAAACTTGGTGTGGGGTGTTGGGATGGCCTAGTGGTCTAGAGTGCCGCGCTTCGACCTCTAGCTGGCCGGTCACCTCTGGCTTGCGGCTGTGGTTTCGAGCCCTGGTGTGAGCGTATGTGGCATGGAGATAGGGGCGCCTTCTCAACCTCGTGGGTTTCCTCCGGGCACTCTGGTTTCCTCCCATTGCTAAAGACCCCTACGCGCAAGCGAATTATTGAAAATAAAATTAAACCAGATGTTAGTCCCGAAATGACCTAGTTGTGTTGAGTGGACGTTAAACCCCATTTCTCTCTCTCTCTCTAAAACTTGGTGTAGGATTTGTCGACAATGATTTTAGAGCTATATATAGTATGAATGACTTTGCTGCTGATAGGGCCTGTAAACTCTGATAACCAAGCCTACTTTGTTTCTTATACATACTCCTTCAATCATTCTTTTAATTTGAGTGTCAGTCTCTTAATGATCTTTCTAATTTTTACAGATTTTAATGCACATGGCTAAATTAATGAAAGAATGCTGGGCACAGAATCCAAAAGCTCGTCTTCCAATGTTGCGTGTGAAGAAAACACTTGGAACTCTTTTAGTAAAAGCAGAAAAATTGAATGATGAAAAGATAAAAATTGAACCAACAGACATTGTTAAAACTGAAAAATCAGAACCGTTAAAGATAGACAATTTTTCAAATAATGTGAGCATGAACAATAACAACACAGTGAACAATAACAATATAAACATTAACACACCATCCAATACACCACAGGAAAACAATAACAGTAACAATATAACAATTATAATGAACAATAACAATACAGAGAGTAACAGTATATGTTAATAGTGACAAGTGGTTGTGATATAAATGTTGTGTGTATATAAAGTGTGGGGTAATGTTTTAAACGTGAATTATAACGAATCTGCTACAATATGGTGAGAATTAATAGTGTGTTACATTGTATACAGTATGTGAATGTTCCAGGAGTAACAATGTTAAAGAATTTGTGTCTATTTAAGTTATAAAAATTTCATCTACATGTACACAACTCATAAGTGATGATTTTGCATTTTATATTATAAAGTGATGCTGGTAAATTTAAAACAAAAGTGAGGAGAAGTAACAAATATACATTTTTGCATGTACTTAGATATAGACTTTATCATCAATTATCCAAAGAGTAATAACAAAGATAAATTGTTACATTGCACTTCATCATACAAGACAAGTTTTACTTTCTTGACCAGGAAATGAGGCCAAATATATTGCCTTGCTTGATCTTCTTTTTGGGAGTGTCGCTCTTCGAAAGCGTCTAATTCCCCACCCCGTCGATTCAAGTAGGATCGATATGAAACTTGTCATCTTTTTTCCTTGGACAATTGTGCATCAATAGACATAGCTGCAATGAGGTCATGCTCGATTCCTGTGACTGCAATGAGGTCATGTTCGGTTCCTGGTCATCACTTCGGTTCACTCATACATGTTTATTTCAGTCACTTTAAAGTTACGAATCAATGGACAAGTTAACGATGTTCAGGTCATCATATTTAAAACCTACAATATGTGAAATGTGGTTGTAACATACAGTACAGTTTAGGTTGTGCAGAGAATTGTATTGGGGTATAAATATAGAAGCAGCAGTTACATGTACTTCATAGAAAGAAAAGTTTAGCTTTCATGTTGTTTTTTTGCATACTGTAGTACCGATTTGCCTTTTTGCTACATGTAATGTACATACAAAGTGTTTCATTTTGTGGTAATCATGTTCATTTTATAATGCAAATCAATGAGATTTTTATTGTAAGAATTATATTTTAAAACAATTAATTGGCACATTCATAATTCTACTTAATTTGAGCAGAACAATGAGTTAATTTCTTTATAAAATTAGGTTTTAATGTGTAATAAATGTAGACAACTTCATGTCGGAAAAAAAAAACTGAATTTCGACAACTATGTCTTTTCAAATTATTGTTTTTTTTTTTATAAAAAATATCCTTAATTATCCTTATTTATCTTCTTATTATTGTTGAGTGGATTTTCTCTCTCTATTATACATGTACCTACCTGTTATTGTACTGATAATTGATGTACATGTAAGTACAATATGTATGAAATGGATTCCATATTGATTTATCACATGCAGCTGAAAACTAAGAATTTGAATAAAAATATAATGTAAGTCTTATCAAGAATGTAATTTTCTTGTAAATATCATTAAATAAATGTATAAATAAGATGTATATATTGTAAAGATCATTAATTATATTATGAGCCATCACTTCAGTATAGTGATGAATTTATTTAGAATTTGTAGAAATGGTTGTTTTTATTTTACAATTACAGTGAATAATTGAATGAATGTGAGAATTTGTGGTGTTCTTACTACCGTATGCCAATATTCTACAGTGTACGCCATGCCATGGTGGTTCTTCAACCTCATGGGTTTTCTTTGGGTACTCCGGTTTCCTCCCTCTGCAAGCGAATTATTGAAATAAAATTAGACCATATTTGAGTCCCGAAATGACCTAGTTTGTGTTGAGTGGAGGTTAAAACTCATTTTTCTCTCACTCCATGATGGGTTACATTAATGGTAAATTAAAGGGACAATCCCGATAAGAACAGAGTCTCAAAAATTAAAGTCTGAGTATTTATGAAATTTATGGACCAAAATATAGTGGCATGGTGTATTTACCTTGTCTCAAAATTTCAGCTCAAAATATTGAGTCGTTTGGATGTGAACGTCAACACTGCTTATCCGGACACGTAACCCTTTTAAGATTTCGGGTCAATTTTTTCATTGGGTGACCTGATAATCGATTAATGTTTCTTGAGAGGTCTATACAGTGAATGACCCATGCCCTGTACTTGATAACAAAAGGTAAATTTCACCTACATATTATTTTTATAGAAAAAGTCTGGTTTTATCCAGATACTGTATAATAAAACGTTCTCCATTTCCAGATGAAGACTGTCAGGTTTAAGTTATTTGAAAGCGTATCACAAATATCGGGTTTGTAGATGGGCCTTAGATTATGGATTTTAAAGGATTTTAACACAAAATTAAGCAGTTTTATTCCCCCAAAAGTTATCGGGATTATCACTTTAAACGATTTTTGTTTCTTTTTTTAAAAATGATTATTTTTACAGTGGTAGTTGTAATTGGCATCCATTGTTTACCGTTGCAGCTGCCACAAATAAATTCTGTTGTTCACCAAATGCTAAATGGGGTAATTTTAGTATAATTTCTGTTGATTTACATCCAGGATAATTTCTCAATTACGAAGGATCTGCTGATCACCAGCCAAACATTTAGAGTGTGGGTACACTGTATGTCAGTTCCATCCGAACATGTAGAGCTCGGCTACACTGTATGTCCGCTATATACAAGTATGTGTGAAGTATGTGAGTGTTATCTGTCTCATAGAATGAAAGAAAGATTAGTAGTTATTTATTTTAATTCATTGTTCAATTTTATCTGTCAAAACATTAAATCACACTTGTGTACATTTAGGACTTGAGCTAGTTTCTAGTATTTTTGGTTCAGGCTGCATGTAATGTTTCTTTTTTGGCTTGAACTTAACATTAAATTTAATCAAATATGTTCACCCTCATCCCATACATCATTCCTTCATTTACTGTGTCTAATTAATTTGGTGCAGTTTCAAAACACGAGAATTATTACAATGTTTTTATATGTCAGACGGTAGCATATTAAAGATGGCCTTAAAAGATGTTCAAGATTTTTGTGCCATTTTATTGTACATGTACTTAAAAACTTAAATTTATATTATGAATGAAATACATCTAGATCTAGGAATCAAAAAGAAAAAAATGAATGGTACGTGTTATACGAATAAAGTTACTTAATATACAAATAAGATTGAATGGATTTCGATGTTCTGTCAAATGAAATAATTGTTAGATAGATTCTGTACTATCATAATTATTATATTGTTTAGTAAATTAATAAAGAATAATTTATTGAAATAGATTTGAGTTTGTTGGTGTTTTTTGTTTGTTTTTAGCTTTTCAGTAATTAAGAGGCATTATTGCATTTTCCATGGCAATATAAAAGTTCTCTGACATTATGGTCGAAAATTCAAGCAATAATCAGTGGCATTACATGTGTACTCGTACCTTTTTAACGGGGTGGTTTGTCCCAATTTTTCTTAGATGGTCATGTACATAAAACACTCTAATTTGATCATTCTCGAAAGTTGTTTCTTTTATTGAACAGTGCACATCTCCAAACATAGCAACTTGAAGAAAATCGTGAATGAAATTTTTACGCTTAATTGTTTGTTAACAGTGTACAGGTCACAATTTTTATCCGATTTCAATGAAACATGAAATATAGGTTTATCACCCCAAGATCTCGGTTCCTTTCGATATCAGGCTGTAACTTCATGGATTATGCCCTCAAAGATCTTGGTTCCTTTCGATATTTGCGCATATCGGATCGTAACTTCATGAATAACGAAAAATCGACCTTTTTAGCTTGTGGTCCCTCTTGGGGCCAAAATTATTATCCGATTTAAAAAAAAAAAAACGTCTGATTATATCAACGTTACACTGTAAAGAAGGCTGTGTTCGAATTTCGTGTAAACCGGACCAAAATTGACGAATAAAATAACTCATATCTTGGTTCCTTCCGATATTTGCGCATATCGGATCGTAACATCCTAAATTATGGCCCTTTATTAACAGAACACGGAAAGATTTTACCCCGGTGAACTACTAGAGTGGGCTATTTTCTTGACACACGAAATAATTTTCACACAATAAGATGCAAAACTGCAGAGCACGCCAATCTCTGCGCCATATTGATACTGAGAAATTTCGGTCCAAAATGTTAGCTTCGCTATGTCACTACTTGTTGACTTGGAGCCACGTTTCAGGGGAGGCAACTACAAAGAATAGATTAGTATCCTCGCTAAAAGCTGAAGAAAACAAAGAATAGCTGTAAGTGTAATTTTATTCAACCCTTAATCTATTAATCTTTGAAGTCATAATTTCAGGATAATTCGCGAAAGGATTTATTAGCCTGTGATTGCATTCAGTCGATTATGAACTTTCTTAATTATATCCTAAAAAAAATATATATAGTTCCCATCCTATAATATATAGGGTATCCAAATTTTGGCGGGTAATCTTAGGGTACATAGAAAACGCATGATTATTTAGCGGGAGTAGATGTGTTTCACACAGTTGCT
Source organism: Patella caerulea (assembly GCA_036850965.1). NCBI lineage: Eukaryota > Metazoa > Mollusca > Gastropoda > Patellidae > Patella > Patella caerulea. Next base: position 19,900,529 of record JAZGQO010000021.1, read on the forward strand.
TCTCAACTGCACGGAACTGGGTGAAGCGATAATGGAATTAGCTAATTATTTGATAACTTTATGGTGGCAATGGCTAAATACCACGTTCAAAAAAGAAAAGAAAACAAAACAAACAAAAAAAACCCACCATGCTCAGCAAATGTAATGTGGTGCGCGAGTTTGCAATCTACCACGTACTTTTGAACTGCTCTTAATCTTAATAAAAAGATGACTTTGTAAATTAGTTTTATTATTTAATCGCTTTTATGTGTTTCAGGACAGCTGTGTAGTCGTTCGGATGGGACGAAAAACTCGAGATCCGTCCCGTATAGACTACACATTGGTGTGCAGGTAATTAGAGATCCCTTGACAGTTTTTCGTCTCGCCCGACTAGAGCTATCCCTGTCAGGCCCTCTGTCCTGCATCACTGACAATTGGAAATTTGCAGCTGATCAAACTTGTTAATTTAAAAATTGACGTCTTATATGGACGCCAGCCAACACGGAACCTCGGTTTTTCGTCTCACCCAAACGACTATAGAGACAGCTGACCTTGCCAATTGGAAATTTGATCACGTATGCCTTTTGACATCACGAGCGGGCATACGTAGCGATCGCCTTGAGATCGTACACCAATCGCCGAAAACGTAAGATTGCTGTGATAGCTGCTATTCATTTGCTTTTATAACTCTGGAATCGTGACATCAAACAGGCAAGGCCAGTCTCTGACCAATGTGAATGAATTGCCAAGTCTTCTTCGCCAGAAATACACGTACCAGACCTCCGACCAGTTCTAGTCGAGAAAGTTCTTCGGAGTTTTCCCGGGATTCAATTTTGATAAGAAAAGGAGCTGGCAAAGAACATTGTCTAGTCGTTTGGGTGGGACGAAAATCCGAAGGCCATGTTCACCTTGGTAGGCCTATGCACGTAAACGAACCCTGACAGCTGGGATTCAAAAAATAGCAACAGACCGCACCCGGAACACACTATGGCGTAGACTATGGCACTATACTATGCCCGTTATTAGCCACGTGGAGAGTTAAAATCCATATCGTATAATTTCTCTTTTATAAGGACACCCAGAAAAGGACATTAATACAAGAACAACAATTTTTATTTTTTTTAAAAATCCCACAGCAATTTCATATTTCTGTGCAATAGTATCACATACAAAAATTCAGTGTCACTTTATGATCGATACAAAATCAATAAGAATGACAATTGCGAACTAAAATATCTGATGTCCTGTACTAAATTATTTGATGGAATAACTCATACAAAAGTCGATAACAATCTAAATGCCATAGCAACAAGAAAACGCCCGTTGAGACAAAATATTAAATCATAATATTATCATGGCGGTTATCGATATCTCTGGGATGAATTCAACCAATCAATCGCTTCAGTTCTCTGCCATTGGATTCGTCTGCTACCTGAGGCGACACCGGAAACTGTGAGCAACAAGGCAAGGTTGGCAGGTGCTTTTTGGTGATAACCAAAGTTAGTAATTAACTGAACAATAACAGTTAGCAGATTTACATGATTAGCGTAAAAATGGTAAGTACTCTTCTCTGAACCTTTTGACATTCGGTAAATGGATTATATTAGACTGTCATGGCCGAAGTAAAGGTAAAGTAAACATTGTTGTAACCGTATGAATTTATAAATGTGTTTCCGTGTAATATACATTGTGCTGTTTTATACTGTATTATCCATGATTCCTGATATATTTTGATACAATTCACTATTAGGTGTCATTATTTACCAAACGTTTATTTTACCGTAAATAATGTGTTGACAATTTAACCAGGTTTACAAATCACAAATTTCCTTGTGCTAACAAATACAAAGCCCACGAGTTTTGTTTACAGTGAGTGTATCAAAAACTAAATGTATTAATCTTCTCATTTCCGTGGGGAGGATGGATGGCAGAATGGTTAGCATGTGTGCACTATATCATAAGGCCTGTCATCGAATCAACTGGCGTGGTTTCGAATCCCAGGTTCTACGTGACAAGGGTTAGGGTCGCCTGTCCAACCTCGTGGGTTTTCTAGGGGTTCTCCTGGCTTCCTCCCACTGCTAAAGACCCCTACGTGCAAGGGATTTATTGAAATAAAATTAAACCATATGTTAGTCCCAAAATGACCTAGTTTGTGTTGAGTGGACATTAAACCCCATTTCTCTCTCTCTTAATTCTTTCTATCTCCCCCATTTCTGTAGTTTAAGATTATTAAAAATGCAGGTGATATTATATAGGATTTCACCTTGATAATGGATTGACAAACTTGGGATTTGTTGTTTATGTATACCAACAATCATTGACACTATGAATATATTACTTTGAATATTTAAAAAAAAAATTTTTTAATCATAGTTGTAAAAATACTCAAATGCTTTCTGTGTTAGTTATCTACCCTAATATTGGGATTGTCTATCGACAATTGGCACCAAATAATACATGTCAGTGCCAGTACTTAGATACATGATATTATTGTGTTCCACCAGAGAAGTGCAAGTGACCAAAAGTATGAAAGAGAGATGATAAAGGACTACTCAACTCTTACTGTCAGTAGGCCTGTGTTTTAGTTAGATAATTTACTTGGTGCAGGTAGACGGAAGGGCAAGGGGTGTACCAGGATAAAACCTGTAAAGTTAAGCAGGCAAAACTACTCCAGAAAATGTCACATACAAACCTTCGTTCGAACCCTTAATTTGTCTAGATGACATGCATGGAGCAAGCATATCCGGCTTCTTAATTCATAACACCAACAACTGTGTATTTATGAATATAATAAGCCTACATGTTCACTTGAATTGTATTTACTTACATGTATGTTATTTACTACATCACAATTGTTGTAAAAATGGATTTTATTATATATTGCATATTTTGATAAACAAAGAACAAGGAAGTTTTGTTATGATGTCAGCTGACATCCAGCAATATATGTGAATATCTCCTAAAATTTATGAGAACACTTTAAAAGGGTCATTAATTCAATTGTAGTTGTCTGTTTGTCTATTCATAATTTCTTACAGTGAGACAGGATACTAGAGATTTTATAACTAAAATTTGCATGTATTGCTCCATTGTAAAGATGTTCTCAATAGTAAGGTGACAGATTTTTTTACTTAGTTTGAAAGGGATGTTAGCCTACTTTTATATAATAAAGAAGAGACAAGTAAAATATTTTTTTCACAGTTAATGCATGAGTCAATTCTCTTGCTTAAAGCTTACTCTTATAGACAAACAATTCATATTTTCTATGAATTTTGTAAGAAGTGTGTTTAACAAGTCATAGCTGGTTCACAAGCAGGTAAAACGATTTTTTTGCTGTATATAGTGCTCGTTATCTAATTAAAATCCTTGAGCGTAGTTTGAACAATATAGGAATGTTGTAAAAGTTGTAAATCTAATATGAATGAATGATTCAATTCTGTTCAGTAGTTACAAAGATATGATGAAGTTAACGATTTATACTGCCGTTTATTTAAATCTTTCATTTTCTCAAATTCCAATAGTCTGTTTATTGTCTGATGATGTCATGATATTGTACCATCTTATGTTTTTAATTAAATTGAATCCTAGATGGAAATTTTTGAATTTTAATAGAACTTAGACTGGCAGAGTGGTCATAAGAAACCTGACAGAGATGAAAACATAATCTGGCTTCAAATGATGTATAAAACTAGTATTTAGATATTTATTAACATGACAAGCCCATTTTCAAATCTCGCGACTATTGGATGGCAGGGATTAAATTGGATTAGAAAACTTGCCAGATCATCAAAATTTAACGCTTAAATTGATAGTCAAAACTAAGTCTTGCTAGTCCAGTACCATTTCTATGATAATAAACAATCTAAGCTACATGTACATCTTGTAACACCCATAACTTTGCTAAGAATAAAGTAGTTTGAATGAAATAAATTTTAATATATTTATTTTTCATTGAACTAATTTTAATACATGTATATTTATTTTACATTTAACTATTTTTGAACTATTATAGCAAGAATGCCAGGCTCTTGATCTAAATGAAATGAAAAGGGGTTTAACGTCCTACTCTTTTGCGCCTAACCTGACTAATGGAAGACGGGCATACGCCATACAGTGCGCAGTGAGGGAAATTTTGCCCGGGCAGCGGCGCTACGGCCTACTCTTATATCGAATTCCAACTGCCAAGAGATCTTTTACGTGCACTCCAATGCGTACACAGGACCTTGGTTTTTCGTGGCATCCGAACGACTAGGCAGCTGCCCTTGTCAGGCCCCCTTCTGCATCACTGACAAGGGGAAATCACGCCCTCTTTATCTAAATCTTTGATTAAATGATAAATAATCATTCTCAATCTAAGTATATATCAAGATGGATTAAGCCCTGATAGATTTATATTCTCTTACAAAATGCAAATCACACACAGTTACTCAAAGTATCTAAGCTTCTTTGATTTGAATCAAATTAAATTTTTGTCTGTTTACCATACTACCTTGAATTTTGTTTTGGGTTAAAATGTAGCTTTTTATAAATCTAAAAATTTCAAATGTAAATATATGTAGATTTGATTAAATCTACACCTCTATATTTGAACTCAAATCAAAAACTGTATCCATTTAAACAAATCAAGAGAACCAAAAATCTGTCAGTGTGGTAATTTGCACAAAGCATGTGCAGTTGATCAGTATTGATGATACATATGGTGGGCTGGGGTGGGGGTGGGGCAGTTTTTGCCCACCGTTCGAAAAAGGCAAGGCTATTAAAATGGGTATGTCCCGCTCTCTGATGCATGTCTCTCTGTCACACTTTTAGACAAACAATAACTCAAATAGATATATAGAATGATCAATCTTGGTGTAGTTGTTCATAGGGCGAGTCTTGACTAAGTTCCATGATGAACATTTTATGCTCAGACTAAGCAGATGGGACTCAACTATGCTTGAAATAGAACCAATCTAGTCTTGACTGTTGAAACAGTGGATTTTTGAGTTTGAGAGAATTGATATGAGACAAAAAAAGATAATTAGAGAAAAATATCTCAAGCTGAAGCCCTTTGCCCTGCTGCTCATTTACACATATAAGTGTAAAATGAAAATAAAGTGAAAGTGGGTTTAACATCCTATTGTTCTTCACAAATGGGGCTAATTAAGAAGAGGATATATCATATATTCTGCCATGAGGGACTTTTTCCCTGGACATCAGCATTATGACTACTCTTATGTTGAATTCCAACTGTCAAGGTTCTTTTACGTTCCCTGCACAGTGCACACCAATGTGCACAACTATAATAATTATATACCTTGTCCTTTGCTAGTTATACCACTTTATTTGATCTGTTACGGCACAGATATTTAATTTTCTACAATCAGAATATCCTTTATTTTTATTAAAAAGTACATATTTGTGTTTGTCAAGCTTCGAAGAGCTTATTAGGCTTGTTTTGCTCAGCTGTATTTCTTTTCTTAAATCTCTTTGGTCAGAAAAATTTGGTGTGAAATTGTGAGATACTTACACCAACCTAGCCATATTGTGGAATCAAAAGTTATGGAAATAAGATTATTCCAAAGTTTTTTTAATGAAAATACAACAGACTGGACTTTTTGTCAACTTTGCCATGAAGTTTTTTTCAAAAACATCATCACAAAACATGTAAAAATTGTTTTTACTTCACAATGCTTGAGAATGCTTATGTTTCCATATCCCAGTACCATTTTTGATCACCATTAATTATAAAGCATTTCCTTCATGTCTGTTATTTTTCTGACTCTAGCCCAGATCAACCAGTGGTTAAGAGTCAAATCACTACTAATTACACCACCCATTCCCTATAACTACACCACTATTGTCTGTTGTTTGCAATATTCCTCTTGATTGATTACCATAAGGTGATAATTGCTGGGACTGCTGTTAATGTATTGCATTTGTGGTCAACAAGCTATGAACAAATGAAAAAAAATAGACTTTTATACCCTGTGAACAACTTTGATTGGTTTCTTTTAACCATTGTACAAGAAATCTATTTTTATGCGCCTACGATAAAATGTTATTTGTTGATGTCCGCCCCGTCGCTAAAGTACATGTAGATTTTCCAATAATTACTACCAGAGTTTTGGCCCTTGGATCAAATGGACACTCCAGGGAATAAATGTAATATCCAAATGACGTTACACTTATTGTCGTATCAATGGTAGCAATGACAATCATGAGTATAATTTTTCAGAATCAACGATAACTCTGCTCAGAATTAATTAATTTGACTGAAATTTTCAACATGTTCCCCTTTCATTATCGATTGAGTAACTGTTATATAAATCTTACAAAATGAATGGATTTAAATCATGCTTTGACCAGCATGTTTTTGATAGCAATGTTGATTATATATGGTCTTAAACTCAGTGATAAGCCTTGGTTTGAAAACATTAATTTACAGGACACAATCAGCAATGTGCAGATTGTGATTGGTCCACTATAGATCAAGCTACTCAGTTGTTGTTTTTTGTATTTCAGAGGAGAGCCAAAAAAAGCTCCCCTCAATCAACAAATTGAAAAAATTGCTCTCCTAAACGTTTTTCCCAGTTTCGATAAGAGGAATGCTTTAGAAATTAAGGAGAGTGATCTGATATTAAGGAGAGTGATTGGTAGATAAATGTTAATAAACCCCCAATGACTTTGTAAAGGAGAGTGATTTTCAATTTTAAGGGGAGGGAAAAAAACTCCCCTCGGTCGACATTCAGGTGAGCTGTAGGCACTCGAGCGCGATCACTTGCCTTAAAAAACAATGACTGGCTACTTATCAAAACACATGCTACGGAAAATGCTCCAAAATCTCCTTAAAGATGTTCCTTTAGCTGTCTAATCATTATTTTTGGGTAGTCAAAGGCCCACAATACTCTGTTTATAACACACCTTCAAGATATCAATTATATATAGTGACTAACAAACAAAATTTCTAGTTGTGACCAGATTGCAATTAACAGAATCGAATCTGCAAGAGCAAAATCTGCTTATTACAGGTCTTTCTTTAGGCCTGAAATGTTATCTAAATAATCAATTAGACATTAATTAAAATATCCAGACCATAATAAACTCTTTATGTCAAGGCTAGCCTTCGATATTGGCGGATTAAATTCTTATATGCCGCTTAATGGCTGTTGATAATTAAATCAGTCAAGTGGATAATCAAGACTATGCTGTTTATATTAATGATTTGAGTAATGATGACTGAGGCTATGTGAATATTTCAAACACTTTTTTCTCGGCTAATGGTGGATCAATTTGACTGAAATTTCAAGCAAATTACCGTTACACTATCTAGTTTTTAACTATTATAGTGAGAACTGCCATCTCTCTATCTTATCTCCCATAATGTAACTTTAATGTTCAGTGTCATAGCACAAGATGGTACGAGTTGGCAAGTGCACGCTGTATCATAAAGCCTGTCATTGAGTTAACTGCCGAGGTTTTGAATCCCCAGTTGTACGTGACAAGGAGTAGCATCGCCAGTCCAACCTCATGGGTTTTCTCCGGTTTCCTCCCACTGCTAAAGACCCCTTCGAATTAATGAAATAAAATTGAACCATATGTTTGTCCCGAAATGACCTAGTTTGTGTTGAGTGAACCTTAAACCCCATTTCTCTCTCGCTCTCACTAGATTGTACAAAAATAACTAGGACAATATTTAGATATTATGTTTACTATATATCATACTTCACCTTTATTACCTCCATAAAATGTTATATTTAGGCATAATTAGGTGAAGTCAAGTATCATTGACTTATTGATTTCTGCGATTTTATTTGGCCGTGTTGATTTTATCGCTCTGTGTAAAGTAAATACTTGAATTGATATTTGATGATGTATTATACAGTTATAGTCATTAGGTGATAAAAATTCAACCTTGGCATTAGATTGTGACAAAAACAGATTTATTAATTGATGGTTGCACTGGTTGAGTGTCCCAAGTCGTAAACAGTTTTTCCTGCAAGATCTTAATCTCACAAAAGCATTTGTAAATTTGATCTCACTGTTGTATTAAATAATAATTGCATTGAGTATACATAAAATTTTTTCTTCTGTTCTCCGATTCTATGTTTAATAGGGTTTAACATCCTACTTTGTAGATATTAATGCGTGCTTAATTAATTGCTTCGGAATAAAAATTGTATCAAAAATCAAATCAGATTTGTTTTCTATGAAACACAAAATGTATCAAATCTGTGAGTTTTCCATATTCACAATAGACACAAATACTATACTGATGATGTGTGTAGAAAGTTAGGAGCCATGATGGCTAAGTGATTAAGATTCTGGTTCACTAACCTGCATGTGATAGATGCGATCCCATGTTTTTGCAGAGAAAGTTTATCAGAATTTCTAGCATGGTTTCCCCTTCTCAGTGGTGAAGGACGAGGGTCCTGACAAGGACAACTGTCTAGTCGTCGAATGGTACACATTGGCAGTTGGAAATTGATATAAGAGTAGGCAGGGGCGGATTGGGACTGGGAACCGGCCCGGCTCCCGTGTCGGAGCGGCCTCTTTCACTGAGCCCCGGCAGAGAAGGGGGCCTGGGCTCTCCCCTCTGGAAATTTTTGAAATATGAATCCCAAATATGCGATTTGGTGGCATATCTGATTATTATCTCTGTCAAATAATATATTTCGTAAATCGATTAACTTAAGCCAAAACCCAGACCTGCAAGTAATTTACAGCCATCAATTAACGTATTATCATTGTATCGTCAAGAATCAAGAGAATTTAAATGGTTAAAAAATGGGACTAGTCAAGAAAAATTTGACTATTTGATTAACCGGTTAGGAATATTGATTAAGTAGGAATATTTTCATTGAAAAATGTCCCATTTTTGTTGCCGGGAGCGCTAGTTGATTCCTGATGTGATGGAAGGCCACGAGACACATTGGTACAGACAGAGTGACGAAAGTTCAATTCATTAAAGCTGCATTTTGAATTTTGGATTCTGGCGTATCCCCACAAACTGGGTGCAGGTGTCTTGATAATAAGTATAAATTTGCGGGCGACATTGTAGGAGAATTCTGGCCCACGCCCCACACACCCGACGAGAAAGTCTATTATACCAGCCCATTCCAGACTCCAGTGATGGTGTGGCGGCCCATTAAAGCCACCGGCCACATACAACATAAATCATCATTGCTCCATGGCCTGTCCAATACCCCCTCCCCCATATAATTTTCGGCAGAAAAAGGTTTTTTTAGAAGAATTGGACAAAATTATTTTTCTTTATTTTTTGTCCAACCGGCCCTTTGGGTGATCGTCTGACCGACCCTGAGAGTAGGTCGTAATGCTGCTGTCAGGGCAAAATTGCCCATATAGCACACTGTGTGGTATAAACCCATCTTTATAACACATCAAAGCAGAACAGTAGGAAATTTAATTTTGTAAAGATAGTCTGAAATGTGTTTCGGATGTAGGATAATAAGTTATTTAAAGTGCGAAAATTGAATTTTACAGCCAGAAATGAATGAAAAGAATTAAATTTTTGTAAATTATTTCATCCTGTATATATAAAGGCTTGATTACTAACGTCCTCAATCAAGGACAAAGATATAGATTTTTAAATTATAAATCAATGTAATGTCATGGACAGGATTCAAACATTAGATAAATTAACTCTCTTCCAAGAGAAAAACATGTAATGGAATTTTTGTGATTAATGTTGATAGACCATGAAAGTAAATGATTTATGTTTATATACCATGAAAGTTTGTGAAAAAGGATCATTGAGGAGTAATTATGGTGTATTTTTAATTTAATATAAAAGATATTATTAGATATTATGTAAAGGAATATAATTGTTTTCTTTTACATAGATAGATAAATGGGATGATATTTGATTTTTATAAACACCAAAAAATGTGACATTTGTTGGTTGTTGGAAGCCGAAGTAAATTGTCAGCACAATTTAAGCCTTTACAGTTGAATGTGGAGATTATTTTGGTCCATATTCCCCATTGACAATATTGCTGACCATTCATGCCCATCCCCAGAAGGCATTCAAATATTAATTATTTAATTAGTACTTACAATGTACTTACTTAGTTTTGGTCTAAGTATAAATAACAACCAACTTACAGTTAATTTTTTCGTGGATGGCACCTTCTAAAAATTCTTCTGTCGGGACCTACGCTTGAGTACCAAATTACCAAATTATCTTTAAAATAGAAGAGACTATTAAAAGACAGTTGTTTGATTAATTATTATAATACATGTAGTTAAGGAAGGCAGTTCATGATGCAATTTCATAAAGAAAATTCCTAGATGTATGCTCAATTTGTTGATAATATGTGTCTTACGGATCCACACAAAAATTTGTTAACTATGTACACTCCACAAATCAAAAGTAGCATCAGGTGTTTTAGAAAAAGTAAGCCTACTCTGCTTTTAGCATAACACCTTTCATAGCACAGCTAAGGGTGACATCGATTATATTATCAGTATCATAACACATTTATCATGTTGCTAATCAGGAAATTTGAAATGAGGTTTAACATCCTATGTTTCTGCATGGCATATGCCTTGCATTGAGTAAACTTGAAACCTATTACATTGCCGCCTTTTAGCATTATTTTATATAATGAATTTTATCACAAATATCGAAATAAACCATTCGGCACAATATAGTAACTACATGTGCTAGACAAATTTATTGACTTCGCAAACGCATATATTGATAAGTCTGCTATAATGTAAGTCAATGCTCCCAGGATACTTATTATTAAGTTTAATTAGAGATGGTAAAAATCCTTTTGATGTCAGGAAATATTAGCCTATTTCTATAGTTTAATATTACTATAATAGCAACATTTCTTTATAATAGCCTTAATGGTGACCATGTCTGAATGTATAGGTCTGTTAATTTCCTATATCAGTGTATTGAACTTAATTCAATATATTTATTGTTGTCAATTGGGTAGGCTAAACCAATTTACTGTATTGTTTCATCAGCTATTTTATAATATAGTTTGGAATTTTGATTGGAGATTCATTATTTATCAACGGTGGCATGGATATTATCAAGTGGACTAATATGTGCAATTCAGTAAAAGTAGGATGTTAAACCCCATTTTATTTTATTTTTCATCTTATTTCGTCTTATTGTATCCCCACTCTATTAACTCTATTGATTTGTTAATTCTATTAAAAGGCTGAAAGTTTTAACTCTACATTGTCCACAGTATTGAACATTACAAACACGAATGATTGGTCCATCCCAATCAGAAATTTCAATATAAAAAGAAATTGATTTAAATCAGTTTAAATTCATTCATATAAAAAATTAATATGCACTTTTGACCCATTTCCCACTGTCTCCATTAGCCAAGTGAGTGCCAAAAGTAGGACGTTAAATTTCATTTCATTGTCCCGATTTCGTCCATTTTAGGTTTCAAAGAAAACAGATTTAGCTCCTTTAAAAAAGAAAAATTGATGTAATAAATTCATTGATATTTTCATTGAAGCATTGCATGATGAACATTGGAAGGTGTTGAACTGTAAATAGATCCGAGTTTAAGTTTAAAACCTTTATTTATTTTAGACTTAGTTCTAAAGGTGTATACCGACTAGATGTACATGTACCAAGCTTTAAGAGGTCATTTGACTATCTTTATAATGGTTGTAAATTGTATTTGTATTAAGGAGAGTATAGTGACACTAGTGGCTACATGTATTTAAAATGACAGTAATGACAAATGATAATGTTTCTATATGAATCTATATTGTGGCCTCTGATGCCCTTCCTTGTTGGGGGATCACATGGCTGGAGGTCGGGTGTTAGTCCTGATTTTCCAGCGTGGTTTCCACTTGTTAGTTACATGTATGCAGGACAAAGGGCCTGACAAGGGGATGCTTGTTGGCTAAGCATGTCAGACATTGTCTCATTATCCTAGAGGTTGCGGGTTCGCTCTTGGTGTTGGCCGAGAAAGTTGATTGGGATTTTCCACTGTGGCTTTCTCTTGTCAGTGATGCAGGACTGAGGGCCCGACAAGGACAGTTGTCTAGTCATTCCGATGGGACAAAGAAACCTGAGTTCCTGTTTACACATTGTTATTCATGTATAAGATCCCTTGACAGTTGGACTATATATTTTGTCGAAGCAAAATTTCCCTCACAGCACACTGTATGGGGTATGCTGGCCTTAATTAGCCAGTACGACATTAAATTCCATTTTATTTCATTTTTGGTATATAATGATTTCTGTTTTATCTGTTTAGGTGATTTGGAGGAATTACCTTGTTGAATATGATACAGTCTCACCTAATATAGTATCAAGTCTCACTCAACATGGTTATATCTCACACAAAACCCAATATGATTAAATTACCTATTATGCCCTTTGTATCCCTTTAAGTTGCATAAGTTTATGTAAGTGAATAAATCTTGTTTCTATATTAAGCTATTATTGTCTTATTAGTCTAGAGATAGACAAGTATAAGAATTATAAAGATAAGCGAATTTGAAAGATATATTATAGCTGCCTATTGTAATCTATTTAGAGAATAATCCTTTGTTTTATGGCTGGCTATATAACAATGTTTTTGTGTTCACCACGATATCTATGACATCTGTGTTATAAACTATATTCATTCAATCCATTGAAAGTAATTTCTTCATTTCTTAAAATAAGATTATTTTATATTCACATGTATAATTGTCTGGATTAATTGTCATTTATATAGCAATTTTATGTCAAAACCAGATTCAAAAGAAAGGGTCTCCACCAGCATTACCAGGAAATCTGCTTCTATACCGTTAGACCAACTACAGTATACTTAGTGATTTTTTTTTCAAGTGCCTAATCCATCCACAAGGAAAGTGACTATTGGAAATGTTAAGTCAAGGCCCTTTACATTTTTGTTTAGTTTTGTATTCCTAAAAACATTTTTTAGACAAAAACCTGGTTTGTGTCAGATAAGAAAGATAGCTGTAAATATCAAAAGAAGAGTTATTTCTTTTTTAGCTTGGTGCACACATACAAATGTATAATGTGAATGTAATAACCTGTGGTATTCTATTACAAATGAACTTTATAAGAATCAGGTACCCTATAGAATAGAAGTTTGAGAATCGGGAACATAATGACCTGGATGCTATTTTCCTGTTGTTTGTTGGTTTAATATGACTGATAAGAGTTGTGCCTGACATTCAGTTTCGTAATTCCTAGTTAAATGAACATACATTGGTTCATTGATCTTCTCATTTTCACCCATTGGATGATAAAGTTTGGGTTATTTAATATAATTTCTTTTACGTATATATGTATACCTGTTTCATCCATTGGATAATAATGTTCTGATTTTCTTGTACATGACCATGTCTTTTTTCATCCTTTGGATAATAGTGGTCTGCTGATTTTCTTGTACAAGAACATGTCTTTTTCATCCATTGGATACAGTAAATAGAATTTGATTTTCTTGTACAAGATAACATGTCTTTTTTTATCTATTAGCTAATAATGTTTCAATTTGTAATTTATCTTTTTATTTTCAGATGAACCAGTGGTTCTGAACTTGCAGATGTGGAATGGCAGTGTACCTAAGGATGAAAGAAAGATATCCGAATGCTCCAAAGAATTCACCATGATCCCTACCCAGAACTCTCACTCTCCAGCAGAACTAGATGAGAGTGCTAACAGAAATCACCAGACTAATCACCAAAATCGGTTACTGGGACATAAAAATGGGAAGGTTGGACCTCTTAATATTGAGCCCCGTTCCCCTACAGATAATGGTCACAGCCGCAAATCGGCATGGGAACGTGCACAAGAAGAGTATGAGGCAAAAGAAAAACAATCGAAAGAAACAAGAGTGGAACCTTTTATTCTGGAAGATGATAGCTTGGGTGAAGTGTCATGCTTTAACAAAAAAACTCTTAAGAGAGTATTTAAATCAAAAAAATTCAAAGATCCAAAACTGGAACATCTGTACCAGAAATATTTCTTCAAATTGAATCAAAACAGTATGACTATAATAATGGGGATATTTTGTGTAATCTGTGTTGTACTTATTGTCTTTTATTATGTTGGGGGAGCTACCTTACCTGCGAGGGGGATCATTTTGACTGTTGTAATTGTTCTGTTCATTGTTTTAGAAGTCTTGTGCAATAGAAAATCCTTAAATGAACCTCAGTTGTTTATTCTGTGCTATATTGTGATATTTGTGTTATGTGGTATTGTAATTTTAATAACATTAGATACTGATATACATGATGCATCCGAGGGGGTTTGGTGTACAATATTTTTTACCTATATGATTTACGCGTTTGTGCCTATACGTATGAGACTCTCTGTATTGAGTGGAATATTTTTATGTGCTATTCACCTGGTGTGTTCTGCATCTGTTAACTATGGTAAAACAGATCTGTGGAAACAGGTACGTAACTTAATTTTAAATGCTTGATTTTTAATGTGATTGTGTATTGCCGTCCATCGTTCTCCATCTTTCATATTTCTTGTCAGCAAACGAATGGCTATACAAAATGATACTTTTTGAAATTGATAATGGTTGTCTATCTCATTGAAATTAAGAATCCTATTGATTTTTAACATTTTACAATAATCACTTCCAGGGTTATGCACCTTTCTTACAAAGTCTTTTTGTATCCCTTTTACAAACACCTGAAATTTATATCTATTGTATATATATATATATATATATATCCAAAACTATTAGTACAACCGCAAAGCTGCACTACTTTATTTCACATTAAATGATAAGAAGATAAAAGGTATGCAGACACAAACTGATTTCAACACTGGTTTAATAACATTTTAACATTTTAAAGTACTTTTCGTCCGTCATTTATCTACCAGAAATGTATATTTTTGAAAGAAGGAAAGAACCATATTAATTTTCAACAAATTTTATGATCACTTCCATATTTACACCCCTTTCTTATAAAATCTTTCTATTTCTTGATAAGTTCTACTTTGTCAGTCTATTCATGTTTGTTGGCGGACAACCATGGCTTGTCTTAATATGAATTTAATAAACAGAAATTAAGTAGGATGGGATTGGTATCAAAACTTTACCTCCAGGACTTGTAGCATAGAGGATTTTATAAATTAGCTGTAGTGTAATTAACTTTCATATACTCATTAAAAAACACACGGTCAGCTATTTTTAGTTAATTTTCCTAATTAATTTGATGTACAAATTAGCTACCATATACAAAAGCTCATTTCACAGCACATTGATTGTATTCCCTGGTTGATGTGAATTTTCCACTGTAAATACGTGGTAAGATCATGAAGGCTGACATGAGTTTTCTCTTGGGCCTTTTAAAAAAAAAAACTACCCCCGAATAAATTATTAAAATGATATTGTACCATATGATTCCGGAAGGACCTAGTGGATGTTAAACTTCTCTCTCCTGATCTACGCAACAACTACCTAAATCAAAGTAGCTCAAATAACCAATCAGTTGTTTTGGTTGAGTCTGACAACCTTCGAAGTAAATCAAATAATCAACAGTGATTAATTATGATTTAGTATACATACTAGTCAATGTCTGTGGGCGATGATAATATGATTTGATCCTATGATTATCTGACCATGCAGCATATCTAACCATAAAGAAATGAAAATGTGTAAAAGATAACATTGATATGGTGACATTAATATAAAGTTTTAATGATTCCGGACTCTGTTAACTAAAACTTAAAATGCCCATGGAGTAAAATTTTTAACACGTTCCCTTGAGGTTGGTTAGATGGTGACACACCTAAAAACATCTATTCAACCCAAAATTTAAATATAGACTGAAATTAATTGGGATTTTGACAATAAATAAAATTAGAAAGAAATCCTTTTCTGCCAACTGCGAGATTTCAGATGACTGTCAGTGATGCACTAACCCTATAACCCAAGAAAAGTTTAGAACACACGTGTCGCCAATCACGAAATGATGACTGTACTTAATGACAGTATTGTTAAATTGAAATAAAATGGGGTTTAAACGGTATTTTTAGATTAAAATTGCAATTATGTTGAACCATTCATTGCCGCAAGATATGATATTTTTGGACAAATATATTTTTCTCAGTTGTTTAAATACATTTTCAAGTCAATGGTTATATAGTTCAGTTCTTGACTGTTTGGGAAATATATTTTTAAACTTAATCTTTCATATAATGATTTACTATTTCCAGTGTCATAAATGCAGGTATACTGGAAATAGCCTTAATAAAAGCATTTCAATATTGTGATGGCTACTGCCAAATAGCATGCATGAGTTCTTTGATCCACCTTTGGTCGCATTTTTATTTTTCTGCACACTCCCCTGAAAAAACAAAGTACAATTACATGATGTTATATTAATGTCAGTACATAATTGTGTTGATCCATTCATTTGATAGTTTTTTTTATTATTTATTACTTCTAAATACGTCATTTTTGGTCATGTATGCTGGTTTTTATTCTGAGTTTCTATTTGGTTGTTACATGTTGAGACTCCCTTGCACTAACTCTCAGATGTCATATGCGTTACATGACACTTTAATTTCTAGTTCATGAATTGTGATAGCCATAATATCCTATTTAAAAACATTTTGTCAAAACGCTTGCAACACTTACATATTAAGTGAACTCATGATCAAAAGTTTTTTGTGGGTAGAACTGATATTACATGCATGCATACCTTCAAATGTAATTAATCAACATGTTTTAATGGTGTCAATGCACCATCAACTAGACAAACTAGACAAAAATGGACGCTGCAAAGGGACCACATGCAATTTCCTTTTCTACCACTTTAAACAATCAAAAGATTTCTTTATTAGGTTGCTAACATCACTATATTATTATACAATAGACATGTCCTGAGATTTTACATTACATGACTCTGGGTCGTAATGTTTGCAGGACATGTTTATTGCACAATAACACCCATCTAAATGTGAAACAAGAAGTGTTTAGCTCCAAATCCAAACAAATGTGGGAGTACATTTAGCTGCACTATAAGTGTACATGAATTCGTACTTCATTTTTTGGGGGGGGGGGGGGCAGAATGGTCAACACGTGCACGCTGTATCATAAAGGCTGTCATTGAGTCAACTGGTGAAGTTTCAAGTAGTGTCATCTGTCCAATCTCATGGGTTTTCTCCAGATCCTCCATATTCCTCCCACTGCTAAAGTACCATACTCGCAAGCAAATTATGGAAATAAAATTAAATCATACATTAGTCCCAAAATGACCTAGTTTTGTCGAGTGGACATTAAACCCCATTTCTCTCTCTCTCTCACCCTATATTTTGGGATGTATTGTGTAGATTTTGATTATGTAACAACTGTTAAGCTGACTGCTTCATTAGCTTGTTTGGTGTGGAAAAGAAGAAAATGAAACCCCATTTCATTTTATTTTGACACCTACTGTTTATTTTTTAATGTTTTTTGTGTTTTTCAGCTCTTATCTAACATTTTTCTATTTATTGGTGTTAATTGTGCTGGAGTATTTACACATTATCCGACCATCATGGCACAACGGCAAGCATTTCTGGAGACGCGAAGATGTATTGAGGCCAGATTAACTACCCAGAGAGAAAATCAGGAACAGGTACGAAGATGTATTCCAATATAAAATGCTTGAGAAATACTTAATATCTTTATTCACTAGGGGTCATCGTCTGTGTGTTCTTTAGATCCCAAGGTCTGTCATTGAGTTCAGTGATATGCATTTCGATTTTATACATAATAATTGAGAAGACTAACCACGCCATTCTACTATATCACTTATTCTCGTATCTTACTTTATAACACATGCGTAAATCATTTTATATAGGGGGATTGTACGCTCATCACCATTTGTCTGGTTCGCATCTGTTTAATGATAATAATCCAGGATAATGGTTTACTCCTGTAGTTATTTAGTTTTCTGTTCATACTTAATAATTTGTAATTATAGTCGAGCCACAGATGTTTCATTGTCATTACCTATATTTGTCAATCTGATTCTTCTTTTAGAATTAATAGTAACTTGAAAACTTGAAAACAAATTTATGGTACATTGATGGAAAACAAATATTTCATGTAATTCGATCATTTTATGTTGCAAAGTACCTGAGTTATAAAGTTACGAAATGAATCAAACTTAAAATTTCTTTCCATAAACATTTTGAAAAGAATTGTTTCTTGCCACGCAAAGACCAGGGGCCTTATTCACGAAATTTTAACTAAGATAAAACCCAAATTTTAGTTATATGATTGGATAATATTAGATTGATTTTAGTACTTAGCCAATCAAAACTGAAGTATCTACTAAAATTTGGATTTTATCTTAAGTTAAGATTTCGTGAATAAGGGCCCTGGCTTGCCACACAATGACCTGGATTATTATAAGCCCAGGCTACTTTATTAGCAACTTGACTTGATATTAAGTCATAATAACACCAATTCGTTTATGAATTATCATATTGACTTATTATCCATTGATGATTAGATATACTTTTTTTTATCTTGGATTCATGTCCTAGTTCCAAGCTAGGCATCAAATCTAGTTGTAGGTCAGTTAAGACAAATAGGCTTTAGAACAATATGTAACATCTTTTTTAAAAAAATTAATTACTGCTTTGAGTTGAGGGCTACTATTCAATGTGCTCAGTCGTATATCCTGATTTCTTGTTGGAGGTAAGGGTTGGGGAGAGGGTGCAAATGTATACAGTCTTGTCAACATTCCAATGATATTTTATAGTGTATATATTTAATTAGCTTTCTTATATCCGAAGATTCAGAATACAACAAACTGCCTGGATGATGTCATGTAGCTACTGAGGATGTATGTGGCATTACCTGGCAACCTATCTTCATGCATCTAAAGAAAATGATAAAGTGTGATTAAAGGCACTTCAGAATTTTTTTATTTTTTCAATTCAAAATACCAACTATTCTTGATTTTTGATTCTAGGAACGGTTATTACTCTCTGTTTTACCTCGTCATGTTGCTATGGAAATGAAAGCTGATATTGCCGGTAAACCAAAAGACAGCATGTTTCACAAGATTTATATTCAAAGACATGAAAACGTCAGGTAATGATATTACGCAGTAAATCAGAGATTTTATCCTTTTTTAAAGAGATCTTGTGGAATAACCCATTACCATTTATTGATCTTACATCAATGTGTATCTTACACTATCTGAAGGAATATGTTTAGATAAAACTTAGGTTGGACTGTAGATGATAGAATTATTTATAGGTGTGCCAATAGCATAAGTTAGACTGATACTATTTGTTCTCAAAATCAAAATATGATCTGGAGCCATTCATTCGTATGCCTCTCAAGTTGAAGTTATTAGGAAATATCAAAAGGACCAATTGTTTAAAATTCCGCTCTTTCTTCAGTCTGTTTCATATATATATATATATATATATTGGTAGGTAATTAGAATGTCAGTTGGTTATTAGTAGTGATAGGTATATCCAAGCAAGAGGTGGGAAACACTAATACTGTTGGAGTTGCTGTGCGGGGGGATAGGGGATAGAGGCGCTAAACAATAGACCTTTGTGCAATACCCTACAATGATTCGTACAGTACTCATCCTGTATTGGAGTTGTTGTACAATATGACACAACAACACTAGACGCCTGTTGACATTTATATTTTTTAGATTGACATATACATGGTTACCATAGCAATATTATTTTCTGTAACAATCTATTACCAAGAATTCATAAGGAAAGATTAGCACGGCACAGCACATCCAATAATCTCTACTAATTAATACATGTATAGTGCTGACTGGCTCTAACCTATCCTCGTTCTCACTTAACGACCCTTACTAATTACTAACAAACATTCATTTCTCTGGTCTTTATTTACCTTAGGAATTGTTTCCTAGTAACAGTAACTCTAACAGTAACTGTATCAATATCTCATAGATAATAATACAATAGATTATAATTATTAAAACTATGGCTATAATTATGGAGTTGACAGTGATTAGGATTCCGGTTAATACCGGTATGTAATATCTGACCATGGGAACTTATTAATTCCATTATTAATTTTAGATGATGTAGAACAAATTTTTCCTGGCCATTCAAGTATATTCTTGAGTTGATGTCATATAATATTATCTGTGTAGCAGTTTTCATTTACAGTGCTATTACCGTCGTAATTTTCTGGATATTGAGTCAAGTTCGGAATTACAACTTGATATATAATCTCGCATGGTCATTTAATTCATGAAGTCATTTTAAGTTATCTGTCTGATTGGCCAATCTGATTAAAATACAAATCTGTTTATTGTTCGTTTTTTTATACTTTCGATTGCCTCTTCTACTTGAAGATCTGACCGATTGTAGTGGAGGGTAACGTCCGAGGTGATACTACTGGTTTTGACCCTATGTTTGTCAGTCATTTGATTAACCAATCAATAATAATTATCTGTCTAGTGCCTTACCAACTTACCGTAACAGACCATTTCATTGGTTAATCCAGAGCCAGGTTAACAACTCTTTCAGATCCTAGTATAGTGAAGACAAGTAAAACTGAATTTTGAACAATAAAACATGAAAATGATATATTAACTGATAATCTAGTTTAACCAAATGCATCAACAGTTAGGGAAGCATTCATCAGAATTATTGACATTTACCCAAAACGATGTGAACATGTAAGCTGGGTCACAGATGTTTGACTTACCTTGATTCATTTTTTAATAGTGGGCGTTGTTTTTGACAAGAATTTCAATAAAAAGGCATTTGATTTGTTATGTTTGCTTAGCAACAGTAAGATAAAAGAAATTAATGGTAGTTTCAGCAAGATTAGTCACATGACTCATTGATTGACATATTATTGATAATGTCATTTACAGGTTTATTTGTTTCATGCCCACACCTTCATCATTTTAAGTAAGGCAAAAACTTTTCAGTTAAAGATGTAATAATATATCTAGACAAAACAACAGAAAATCAATAGTTTGCTGTTTTATGAAAATAAACACTTTAATGTAGGTTGAAGGTGCATTATTTAAGATATAGATAAAGAGATTGCATATCTCGCTATATTTTGAAAATAGATGATACAAAATAAATATTGCAAATTTTATTCAATTTACTTCAAGCAAAGTTATCATTCTTTGTAGTTTTGACAAGGTGGGTGCATTGATTGTAACCACCGTACTGGTCATTTGAGTCTTAGCAATGCTTCTCCATTTTTAAAGTGCCCATGATTGTACAAAAAATCACGTCTTTAGCTTATGGAACCTCTAGAGGTCAAAATTTTTAGATGATTTTAAAAGTGTTTAAATGTTTCACATTTACACCTTAATGATGGTTGAGTTAAAAAAAAAACCCAGACCAAAACGGCCTGACAAATGGCAAGTTTGTAATATCAATGTTATGGACTTTCTAGAAGTCACAACTCTTATCGGATTCTTAATGAAACTTAAGATATATATTTATATCCCAATATCTCAGTCTTTTTCAATATTCACGCATTTCAGACCATAACTGCCTGGATTATGCCCCCGAAACATTGCTATCCATCATCCCTTGCAAAATGTGGGCCTATCATGTCTGACAACCGCTGTAAATTAATAGCCGGGTGTAATCTAGTTCGTTGGTGATTTATGTTGATTGCAGCATAGGTATTGTTCATGATCAAAAATATCTTTACTTTGGACGGAAGAGAATCAATGGTACATTATGTACATTTTCTTTGCTGGAATTGCCACAACTCTCAACAAGTCAACACAACAATAATGGGTCATTTTAAAGTTCGCTCTAACATATTCGAGTCACAAGTATGTAATCTATTTCAATCAAGACGAGAACCGTCAGCTCTAAAAAATGCTTTGAATTATAGTGATTTGTAGCTTACACGTAGGTAATTATAATTGGATATTGATTAGGTCAGTAATCATGTAAATTGAACCATCAATACACACTAATAATCGACTGGTGGTTTGTATAGGGATAAGACCTTAATAATGTACATTGTCACCAGCCATCAACCATTTTATGACTAATTATTGAAAGATTGAAAAGTGTTTTCGAATGTCCATTTCTAAAAGCTATAATATGTCGAATAATTTTAATCAGGTGACCTTCTATGCAATTTCCCGACTATGCTAATCTAGTTAAAATCTTGATTATCTGATGGCATCAAGAGTTGATTATGGTCATGTCATGTTAATAAATGTCTAATCAATAATTTATATAATATTTAAAGCCAAAAGAAAGACTTGCAATAGGCAGATTTACCTCTTACATAATTCCTAGTGTTTAACTGGGTAGAATATATAAAATTAATTAACTGTGTATGGCTTTGTCCGTTGTCATTAATTGATACTAATACTGTAAGCTAACAGCTTTAGTAATAAAATGGAGAGATAATGGAGATGAAGTGGATGAGAAGGATACTGATACTAACTTACACATGGTTGATGATTATTCTAGTTTTGTTGAATGGAACCATTGAAATTGTCCATCTATAAGTTATGGGGAGCAAATTTAGACAAATTTACTTTCCTTTCTGAACAACTTCAAAGATGTCAACAAAATTTCTTGGTGCTTATTCTGATTTAGTGAAATAAAGTTGATCGATTCTGTAAAATTTAGCTATTCTCCAAGGTATATTTTGAGCCCCCATTGGGAAATTCAGTTGTATGCTACATATTTAGACATTTCTTACCTGTTCAAAGGAACCAGTTAGTGTATTCTAGCCAAATTTGGTAGAGCAGTTGTTGGGAGAAGTTTATTTAAAAGGAAATTTAATACCATGTGGAAGAGGTGGTGTATCAAATATACTGTAAACAAATTTTTAAATATGAGCAAATCAAAACATTTTTGCACTTATGGATTTAAAACAAATTTGGTATCTATATGTGCTTGGGTAATGTTTATTCAATATTATTGCTTTGCTCATATAAGGTCTGGACAGGGGGCTCCATGAAAAAACGTGTTTGTGAGAGAGAGGCAGAGAGGGATCATTTCGGGACTATCATATGATTTAATTTAATTCAATAATTCCCTTGCGTATAGGGGTCTTTAGCAGTGGGAGGAAATCAGAGTACCACGAGAAAACCTACTCCTTACCAGGTACAACCTGGGATTTAAGACCAGGCCAGTTTACTCAATTGCAGAATGTATGATACTGCGTCTGCCTAAGCTAACCATTCGGCCATCCAACCCCCCTGATCTTGAGATGATTCAATTACAGATATTGGAGTACAATTTTTATGTTTTTCTAACCCATTATCAATTTATTAACAGCAATAAACTGATGTTCCTTTTATTATGTCCATGAAAGCAAGTTGGATTATTAGGCACGCCGTAACCTTAGTAACGATAAACACTTATATATAATATTGTTTATGATAAAATCACAGGTAAATATAATCATGTTATCAATAGTTAATCAAATATTAATAAAATAGTACACTTAATACTTACATACCTCGTAATAATGACATTTTATGTATTAAAAATCTAATAATTGGGATATGGAACAGGCACATACTGGAATGATGTATTTAATAGGGATGAAGATTGGAGCAATTGGACCCTTCCAGATGGGCCATGGGCTGTCAAAACCAAACAGACTAAATTTAACTGACTAAACTAATCAAAACATATCAATTTAAGGAATTAAGATAAAAAATATTTTGTAAAATGTCAAATCTTTTTTTATAACTTAATTATCCAATTATAAATCCATTACAAAGTTGCTTTCTTTGTTAGGCTTCATTTAAAACCAAAATTCATTTTCACAAGGGAAATATTTTTTTACATTAATGAACTAAACAATTTCCTATATATTTACCTAGTAGAAAAGATTAGTTGAGCTTAGCATTGAATTCAATTGGAAATTAAATTTTGTTTGGAAATCATATTGAAATGATCTCATAACTGAATAGGTATTAATTTTAGGCTTTGGTCGATCACATCCTGTAATTTTATTTAGCAATTTCCAAGAATTACTTTTGAAGTTAATGTCCTTGAAAATTTGTTACATCCTCTAAAGACTATAATTATCATCTGATTGATATGAAATGCATGCGATTTTTGCTTGTGAGACAAGGAAACCTTTTTATTTTCTACTGTTCTTGACCCTTTAAAAAAATCCTGTGGGTGCTCATGATGCTATAGTTATCATTTGATTGCTTTTAGATTTAGACACATTGTATATATCTTCATGGGATGAAGAATATTTTTATATGAACAATTTCCAATGATTCCTTTGGAATATTTTTCTTGATCACTTTGAGGTACTTAATGGGCCCTCTAGTGACTATTGTGTCTTATTAAGTACCCTCATTACATACAAAAGAATCAAGTTGTGTCAACTTTATGGCATGTCTGCATGACTAAAAAGCTGTGGGCATATATATATGTTTCTTAGCATTTTATCATTTCTTTGTCATTTTGTCAGTAATAAGTTGTAAAATACTCTGAAAGAGTGAAATATCCCAAGAAATAATCGGAAATCAGAATGATAACTTGGAGTAATTGAATGTCATGCATATAAAGGTTTGTCAAATAGAATTAAGTACATGTATGAACATTTGTAACTTATTTCCATTTTCAGTATATTTAATCATTACACATGAAAAATTGCAAGCATCTGTCTAAAGCCAATATTTATGAAATTATGTGCATATCAAGTAATTTTATAGACTGACAAATGATTTTGTGAAAAATGTTACATACTTCCTATCATCAGATTGACAAAAAATTGGAACAAAAATGACAGCAAATCCAGAATCGTTGAGGTATTTTAAGCTATAGGTGTGATGAGCAGTGTATCAGATGCAGTATTTTGATGCAACACCAGGAATATAGAATTCCTTCCTTAAAATTTCAATATTAAAAGCCTTAAGTTAGCCCTTTTCTGAATTCAATTCATTCACTTGATTTGATATGCATTTAATGTTTATACCTTGCTTCAGCCCCCCAGTCAGACCCTCCCACACCTGCCCTGTCCCGCCCTGCCCCAAAATTTGTGGGTAATACTCCCAGGGTTAAGCAAAACCCAATATTGATAATCCCACCCCTATATTCCCATATGAATTTCATTCTGACGAGTCTGCAAGGAAACCACAATTGGTTAATTTACACCGAAGCCAGTCAAGATCTGTGAAACAACTACTTATTATTTTACTATATAATGTCTAATAGATTTTAAATTTTAATTAAACTGTCAATGAGAAAACAAATTTTGATTATAGTATGTTAAAAGCGGGCACTTTAGAAGTTACATATAGAGCTGGCACTTTTCAATATAATTGTTAAAAACTAGATAATGTAAAGGGAATATGCTGAAATTTCAAATTGTTCCACTCTGAACCAAGATATTAGTGATTGAACTCTAGGTCTAGCCTCGATGATGATTACTTGTGTGACAATTAAAAAAAATATACTCTTGATTATTATCTGTTTTTGGATTTAATCATCAATGAACATTGAGCAGCAGATTGGATTTAAATCTAGAGAAAATCTGACACATAATATGGCATCCAGAGTTTATAATCAAGTTATTATTTCAAGATGATTATTTGTAAAAAGATTCATCTGTACATTTACTGTTACGGAAATCTGGGTATTGTGACATTGTTTCGATGATAAGTTGATAATCAAGTTGTTATTTCAAGATGATTGTTTGTAAAAAGATTCATCTATACATTTACTGTTACGGAAATCTGGGTATTGTGACATTGTTTCAATGATAAAGAACTCATTTCCATATTAAACAGGATACACAATAATAACACGAGGTCATTATAGAAAATATTGGTTGAGTAAATTGATTTTTCTGTAGTTAGGACATGTAGCAGTGTATTGAATCTGCATTAATTGATTATCATAGATTTTATAATTCTCATTTAATTATGTTTACGTGTATAGAATAAACTTCAGTTAATAGGTTAAAGGATCGACTGACAAAAATTCATGTCATTAGGAATATTTGAATTATCTTTTTCAATGAAAAATGACATAAAGGACCTATGCCATATTCTCTGTCAGTCTTGTATATTTTCGACAAAGTTATTCCCCTGAAGCACATGTGATGGATTTCAATGAAATGTGGTATAGATTTGTTGCTTGGCTGTTGCTTATTAAGATTTGTTCAAATAAAGTTGATATGTACGACAAGGGTGAGGCGGGGGTACCTTAAAGGGCTAAATTATATAAGACCACTGTGTTTTGTCCTCCGGAAAACATCTTGATGTATTTCATTGTTGTACTTAGTGTTAGACGTCTGCTCCTGTCGAAGGTGATATAGCAGACAAGTTGTCTTATTCTCATTTTTATACGCCCACATTGAAATGTGGTCGTATATTGTCGTCGCCTGTCCGTCCGTCGGTCCGTCCGTCCGGCGTCCACAATTGGTTGTGGACGCTCTACAGGCTAAAGTTAATATCCGATTGACTTTAAATTTATACACAGTGTTTAAGGTCATGAGACAAAGAAGCCTATCGTTTTTCAGCGATTTCCGATAATAACTACCAGAGTTATGGCCCTTGATCACTTCAAAAAATCTTGTGGACGCTCTAGAGGCCAAAGTTAATATCCGATCGACTTTAAATTTATACACAGCGTTAAAGGTCATAAGACAATGACGTCTATTGATTTTCGGCGATTTCCGATAATTAGTGCCAGAGTTATGGCCCTTGATCTCTTTAAAAAATCTTTGGACGCTCTAAAGGTCAAAGTTAATATCCGATTGACTTTAAATTTATACACAGTGTTTAAGGTCATAAAATGAAGAAGCCCATTGATTTTCAGCGATTTCCGATAATTAGTGCCAGAGTTATGGCCCTTGATCTCTTTAAAAAATCATGTGGACGCTCTAAAGGTCAAAGTTAATATCCGATTGACTTTAAATTTATACACAGTGTTTAAGGTCATAAGACGAAGAAGCCTATTGATTTTCAGCGGGGTAAAACTTTATAAAAAGCAAGCAAATTCTAATGATTTTCTGATAATTACGTAAAGAGTTGTTACTCTTAATCAGTTTTTAGTGTATTACAAATGTTTCATTACCGAAAAAAGTAAAAATATGCGACAACCCTTGTTGACTGCCCAGACGATTTAGCTGCTGTGGGCGTATGTTTCGTTGCCTGGCAACCTATCTTAGTAATCTTAGTACATGCAGGGGTCTTTGCTGTGGGAGAAAACAGGCGTACGTGAAGTAGAGTCACATGGTTGAGAAGGGGCACCTATCTCCAAGCTACATACGCTCACACCAGGGATCGAAACCACAACTTTAAGCCAGAGGTGACCAGCCAGCTAGAGGTCGAAGCAATACACTCTAGACCACTAGGCTATCCCAACCCCCTTGATGGATTTCAACTTAAGATAGTATTTGTATTGTTTGGGTGATATTCAGATACATGTATATTCAAAATAAAGATGATCTTTCCCATATAACCAGTTTGGGGTGTTACAGAAAACAGGGATATTTAAATATTTTGACATAGTTTAAACCTCCTGTCTGAGGTGCCTGGTTTGTGCTTATTTCTGTATGAGGCAAGGACACCAGAAATACACATATTTAGACATTTTTGGCAGGTAGTTTGCCTTAGGTGGACAAAAGAGGGGCCGCAAATTTAAATTTACTCCATTGAGTTAGCATTCAGGAGAGGGTAATGGGTGTGACATATCTCTAAACATCATATATTCTTAAATCAAAGGATTAAAGTGTGTACATGTGTATTGCAATCTGAATTATTTATTATGATTAGATATAGCACACATAGATAAGAATATAAATAGAAGACAATCTATTTATGGTATGCATTCTAAATATAGCTGATTTTAGATTAATACAAAGATTAGTTGATCTTATTTCAGTTTTCATTTCATACAGTACTATATTGAGGGGTGTGGCATTTTTTTCTAGACACACCTAGTAACTGATTTTAATAAAAAATGTAATAATGTCCGTGAATGTATAACCTTTTTTAAGCCAGAGGGGTCATATTTGGGGTGTCAGTTTGGGCACTGGGCAGTCCCAAATCTGAAATCGTCTGTTATGAGCAATTTAGTACTCAGTGAGATTTACTCTTTCATTTAAAATAGGTTTTGACCGGTACCTCAAATGTATGAGTATACCCCATTTTGCTCACCCCACCCCTCCTTCGGCTTTGGGGTGTCAGTCTGGGCCATCCCAGGGGTCTAATCGTCTGTTATGTGTAATTTCTTACTCAGTGGAATATACTTTTTCATTTAAAATTAGTTTCAGCTTTTACCTGGAATGTATGAATATAATTTTTTTTTTCAAGCCCTCTGGGGTCTATATTTGGAGTGTCAGTTTTGGCAAAATTGTCTGTTATGGGCAATTTCGTACTCAGTGGATTGTATTCTTTCCTTTAAAATTGGTTTCGACCAGTACCTTAAATGTATGGGTTTACCCCTTCTTTGGGGTCATTCATTGGTGTCACCAGGGTCACACCCATGGACTGGGCCCCGGCAGACGCCCACTTATATGCATCCCAGGTTATTATGTAAATGCCTATATGGTCAGATATTGGTACCTTGTTTGTCTAGGTTCAACACTCTGGGCTCCGGGTCTAATACTAGACTTCATTTAAGTTGGTGCACTCTTCAACACAGATTACAGGACACTTTCTAGCATTAGCAATATTAAGACAGCCAACATAGAAAAGCCTCCAAGTTCACAAAGCATTCTCAAGCTTAAGTTTATTATTTACTCAACTTTCAATCACTGTTTATGAGAAATATCTTTGATCCAGAAGCACAATTTTGAATAAATTCTTCACTTAAGTCTGAGAATGCTTTGTGAACTCAAAGTCTGGCCCC
This sequence comes from Patella caerulea, assembly GCA_036850965.1. Classification (NCBI taxonomy): domain Eukaryota; kingdom Metazoa; phylum Mollusca; class Gastropoda; family Patellidae; genus Patella; species Patella caerulea. The sequence goes on from JAZGQO010000021.1 coordinate 19,929,297, forward strand.
AAGTTCACAAAGCCTTCTTGGACTTAAGAATTAAAATTTATCAAAAATGATCTCTTATTGCTACAACAATAAAGCCCTTTATAAAGCTTTTGGTATTTTCATATATCAAATACATGAATAAAATACTATTTGCAAAGTTTTGTGTTTTTGGATCAAAGATATTTCGTATAAACAGTGATTGAAAGTTGAGTAAATTATTAAGTCTGTGAAGGCTGTTTATGTGAAATCATTCTGCAAATGATAAAATGTTTTTGTCAGTATTTAGGGTGGGTTTAGATATTCAGGTAGCTTTAGCCTAGCATCATCTGTTACTGACATGAATATTATGTCACATATTCATTATCATGATGGGGGGGCCCAAAGAAAGCAGATGGTCCGAGGGTCAAGAACTACCAAGTCCACTCCTGGGCCTGTATTTCGATGATTATTAAATATTTTTCAGTACCAATACATTTTTCTGTTTTGTTTATTTTCAGTATTTTATTTGCTGATATTTGTGGTTTTACGATGTTATCATCCCAGTGTACAGCTCAGGAACTAGTTCAACTATTAAATGAATTATTTGCACGTTTTGATCGATTAGCTGCTGACAATCATTGTTTACGTATCAAAATTCTCGGAGATTGTTATTATTGTGTTAGCGGCCTGCCAGAAGCAAGATTTGATCATGCCCATTGCTGTGTTGAGATGGGGCTTGACATGATAGATGCAATATCGTAAGTCTTATTTTGTTTCTTTAATGATCAAGTAAAACTAAAGCATTTAATGATGAATGAACTTTAGAAAAATCCTCAGGGGCCTAGGTCAAGATCTACCTCTAATTAAAGTATGGATTTTGTGGTTGAGTCGTCTTTTTGCGTGTGCGTTAGATTTTCAGGTTTTCCATTGAGTCAGATTTCATGGTTTCTATACCAAGTTGGTATGTGATAAGTAGAGCCACCTACCCAACCTTGTGGATTATCTCTCGTTCCTCCTGTTTCCTCGCCCAATACCCTTTCGTGCGGGAAAATATTAACATATGTCTGTTAATATGTGCATTAAACCCCCTCTCTGTCTCTCATTGACACCACAAATCATTCAATATGATAAACTTGAGCTGATAGACAACAATGATTGGAGTGAAAAAGTCAAAATTATTCCTTTAATGCTCCAAGATAACTGTTCATTGTGTATACTTTTTCAATAGACAACTGCTACATCTGGTTGCATTAGTGATGTCACAAACACATAATTTAATTTTAGATGACACACAAAACTATGGTAAGTCTTGCCAAATTAAAGTCATTACATATTACATTTATGATTTAATTATCTTTTTCAGGTTAGTACGAGATGTTACTAGAGTAAATGTTAACATGAGAGTTGGTATTCATTCTGGTCGTGTTCACTGTGGTGTTCTGGGATTAAGAAAATGGCAGTTCGACGTCTGGTCAAATGATGTGACATTGGCAAACAAAATGGAGGCCGGTGGATTACCAGGGTAGGTTGTATTCAAATATTGTTTGGGAACCAAAGTTACTAATTTTTTTTATCTTAGCTCAAGCTTTACTTCTGTTTAAATCATTTGTTAATGGTGGTCAAGTGATTTGTACAGTTAGGTTTTTTTAACGTCACTATCCATGAATTGTTTCATTTTATTTTGTTGTTTTGTTTTTTTCAGACGAGTTCATATAACAGAAGAAACATTGAATTATTTACAGGGAGATTATGAGGTAGAACCTGGTAATTCGTGGGAGAGAAGTACATATCTACGAGCACATGGCATAGTTACATATCTCATCAAACCACTTGATACTCCAAATAAGGTAGGGGCAAAAAAACAAGGTCCTGTTGACGCATTGACATGCTCGTAAAAGATCCCTTGACAGTCAATTTTATTTTTTGAATTGTCAGATATCCTCTCACAGTCTCAATTAACAACTTTTGGTCTTCGAAGGAGTTACTAGTGAGCAGAAATTCGTCTGTGTATCTGTTATCACTCGTCACTTCAGTCAGTTATATAGAAGGATAACTTAGGTTTTCCTATTGCTTTCGTCACTTTCGTTTGATGATATCTTGATTACAAATCTATCGTAGCAATGATCTCTGAGTTAAAAATTATATTCATAACTTGTTAAACCAGTTCTACCACATATTATATAATGACTGACACCAATATTGTCCTTTAAATGTAATATTATCATCCATAAGATCATTAATCCTTGGAGAGTGGGTGGAACGAGAACTCGGTATTAGTTTTAATATCTCTTGTTAACTGTTAGTGTGATTACATCACATTTATTACCACCCTCTCCTAACTTTGACTTTTGTATGTCTACCTGGTGCTTTTTGTATTTATCAGAAATTACGTCCATCAGTAGAAGTTACTGTTAGTAATGGTGTTAATGGTGATAAAACCCATATCAGTAAAGAGATGAAAACAATGGGATATAATGTGAATCCAGATGCTGCTCTTCATAATAAGTAAGTCATGCTATGATATATTTATATAGTTTAAAATAAAATGTTTATTGATGGAGATTTTCTCTGTTTAAGAATTCAACTTTGACTTTTTTAATAGGCATTTGTAATAAAACATATTAACAGACGGTACAATTTTATGGATACACAATTACTGATAATTGCTATATAACACAACTAGTTTTCTCTTCAAAACATTGCATAATAATAGACTTAGTAATTGTGTATGTATAGAATTGTACCTTGTGTTAATTCTACTGTAATTGGAGGTTATAAGTGTTAATTAAACGTATTATGTTTGTAAATACCAACCTACTATATATATACATGTATAGATTAAAAGTTATAAGATATGGAGACACTTAACTCACTGGTTTCCCCTTGTCAGTGATGCTGGACGGAGGGCCTGTCATAGATTATTTTCTAGTCATTCAGATGGGACAAAAAACCAAGGTCCCTTTTACACATTGCTTGCACGTAAAGATCCCTTGGCAGTTGGGATTCGATATAAGAGTAGGCAGTAGTGCTGTTTCCCAGACAGAATTTTCCTCTTAGTGCTTATGCACGTCTTCAATCTTCATTAGCCCAGTTTAAGAGCAGAACAGTCGGGCATTGAACCCCATTTTATTTTATTTCATTTCACTTCACATAACTCACCAGAAACAGATGGAAAGTAATGAGTAGAGGTTTAGCTCCATTTAAATTAACAATTTGAAGATTGTCAACTTTGGCATTCCATGGTTTGCCATAACCATATAACTGGTACAATAAATGACATTAAGATGTCAATCAAATTTTTTTTGATTGGTTACATGTTTCGTTCGATAAAGGTTATGAATTGAAATCCCATTTTCAACAACTGTAATGACACTTAAAATTAATCGCTGTGATATTTGGTATATTATAGATTAGGTATAGATAATTTAGAAGGTAAAAATCCAGAAGAAGAAGTAAATGAATACCTTGCCAGGGCTATAGATGCTAGAAGTATAGAAAGATTACGATCTGAACATGTTAAAGGTTTCTTCCTCACCTTCCTTAAAAAAGATCTTGAAGAAAAGGTAATTGCTTAAAATAACACCTTGACTTTTAGGCTGGTGTCCACTGTAATACACAGTTATACCAGTCCTCAAAAGACATATAGAATTTCCATACATAAGTCTCATTTAGAGAGAACCTATTGCAATGCATAATATATTTGTAACTTAATATTGTAAACAAGCCTGGACATAAGGCACATATAACAGACTTTGTTTAACATATTATTACCCAACGTATACCTATATACATTATACAGTAAATTCTAATATAAAAATGTGTGATAATTTGTTTCTGACAAAATCTGTGACAGATGCCATCCGGACTGTAGTAGTACACCAATAAATAGTAAATATAGTACAACTAGACATTGGGATAATTCTTGAAATATAACTATTGAATTTATTAAATTATTGTATTTCTGTATGTATATTGATTATATTTGTTTCATATTCACGGCTGTTATTTTATCTATTTCAGTATTGTAAAGTACGTGATATTATGTTTGCCTCACATCTTTGCTGCGTTTGTTTAATTTATTTCTGTGTTTGTGCTGTTCAGTTAACCATTGTGCCTAGGTAAGTAAAGTTATCAGAATTGTTTATCAATCAGTAAATGAATTAAGTCTGTGTCTGTAATATAATGTAAAGAGGAGACTATTTATATCATTAGTTCATTTGATTGGCCTAGGATTTACTAAAACGTTGGTAATATGTAATTTTTACTGCCAAATATTAGAAAAATTACAGAATAAGAAAATGAGTTAAAATTGAAAATTGCGGACATGAAGATATCAAATGGTAGTTATCTTACCAATAGTAGGGTGAACCATGTTTACGAAACCTTTTCTAATCCCTATTTTTTCTGTATGAAGTCTGTTAGTTTTAGTACCCGAATGCTGCCCGGAACTGGGTAGCAAACACATATGAGCTGGCCATTATCTAGCCAAAGTCATTTATGTAGCTCAAGAGAGAGTGGAACATTATTTTGATATGGTTTTTTTTCATTTCAGTTCTATTCTTACTGCCACTTTATTTCCAGTTGGTGCCTTTTTGATACTATCTCTTTTACTGCTCATTTTATCAGAGTCTTTTTCTGTAAGTATTCTTTGCTTAAAGCTCTTAATTTGGAGTGATAAATATATTTCATACCATTCAATTCAAAGAAAATTGTGAACCTTGTTCGATAGGTACTAGCATATTATATGGATTAGGAATCAAGCAGTCATCTTGGTATTGTGATGTCATATTAAAAACGAAGTCTGCGAATCAATGTGCAAGTCTGTGAATCATTGTGCAAGTCTGTGAATCAAAGAAACAGGCAAATTTCATGACCATCATACTTGAATTTTTGAAACCATAGTCTCTTGTTGAAGAGTGTCATCCCCAAGAACAAGAAGATGAGTAGTGCTGGTGTATTAGTTCCAGGCTCAAAAAATAATTCCCAATTTAATTGTCTGAAATTGATTGCTGTGAAATTTTGCTGATTCTATTAGATAATGCAGCGAAATTCTTTAATACTCAAATGGACCAAATATTTCTTCACTGTGTAGAATTTTGTGGATACCTCAAAAGACGAGGTCATCGTCTGATCAAAAGTCATTAGATTTATATTCTTTGTTTTGTTCCTTTCAGTGTACACCAAAGGGTTTGCGAATTGTTGCCAGAAAATTAGCTTTAAATCGTTGGTTAAATCAGTTGATAGCAATTATCTCCATAGCAACAGTTTATATTGCTGCTTTTGCATCTATGGTAAGTTATAATATCATTGATTCACATTTATCCTTATAAGTTCTAATAGTAAGTGCAGGGGGACTGCACCACTCACAATTTTACACAAAAACAAATATATGAACAAGACATCGTACTCAGAGACCACAAACAAAACAATTCAAAAAGAGTGAATAGAGAAGGAGGGCCTGTTTGAATGGGACGAAAAACCGAGGTCCCGTGTACATTGGAGTGCACGTAAAAGATCCCTTGGCAGTTGGAATTCGATATAAGAGTAGGCTGTAGCGCCGCTGCCCATGCAAAATTTCCCTCATGGTACACTGTATGGCGTATGCCCGTCTTCCATTAGCCCAGGTTAGATGCAAAAGAGGAGGACATTAAACCCCATTTCATTTCATTTCGTTTGTATATTGCCTGTAGTCCCCCAGTTTGTTAACATTAGTGGGATGAAGATCCCTATAAATTTTTGTTGATTTCTGACAATAACTTCCTAAGTTATTGCCCTTGATAACATGTAGAATCTTGTGAATACACCAGTATAAATCTTTTACGTTTTTTTACTTAAAAGATTCACAACCTTTAATTTATAGACTACATGAATTATACAGCTGCTTTAGGCATGTTTTGTTCCTTGTAACCTATTTTTTTTCTGTGATTTACTCACTGAATAAACTGCAGGTTAATTAAATGTTCAGCTTCAGGCATGGGTGGTAAATCACTTTTTTTGATGCTATGTCAAACTTATTAATCATGATAATAATGAAGTATCATCTGTCATCAACAATCAATTATTATGTTTTGTTTATTTGAATAGTTTATATTAATTGTTCCTGATATCTGGAGCTGTGTTCAGACCTACTACAACCTCACAGAAACTTCCAAGAATCTCTCTTTATTGAGTCAAACTATCTTCTTAGATGAAGAAGGGTTAACAAAATGTGATAACTCTGGACCTACTTCTGTCTTTCCTCAGGTAAATAGATTTGTATAATGCATTTATATTATATTCCCTGGTCAAGGTGTATACTTCAGACAGGCCCAGGGAGGATGCTGGGTGAAGGAGTGAGGAGTTCTGCATTGCAGCCAGTACATTGCTCCATGGGACTAACATATGGTTCAATTTCATTTCAACTAAAGGAAACTGGCAGACCCAGAAAAAACCCCACAAGGTTAGACAGGTGACCTTACATACAAGTGTTGCTGCAAACCATGCCAGTAGACTCAATGACAGACCTTATGATCTAACGTGCCCTATTAACCATTCGGATCGCTCCACTCCTTCCTCCACACACACACATGTGGCGATGCATAGAAACAGAACTATAATGAAGACCTATCAAATTGAATTAAACTGTAGAAGGGGGTTGGATGGCTGAATGGTTAGCGTGCGTGCTGTATTATGAAGTCTGTCATTGAGTCAACTGGCGTGGCTTTGATTCACCTGTCCAACCTCGTGGGTTTCTCCTATAGTATTGTTATTTGACTGTGACCTTTCACGTGATTAAAGTGATATTTATGGAGACATTAAACACATTTGATGAGTTTTTCTTCTGTTTTTATATTTCAGTATTTTACATTATGTGTGAGTTTAGCGTTAATAAGTACAGCTGTATTTTTACAGACTAGTTCTGTTGTTAAGATGGTTTTATTAATCTCGTTGACATCTATTTATTTACTGGTTGTACAACTCCTTTATACAGATCTATTTGATAATCATGACCTCTTACTACAAGCTAACATATGGTAAGTTCTTTTAACCTTTAGGTGGGGGTCACAATGGCTAAGTGGGTAAGACGCTGGCTCGCTAGCCAGAAAGGTTGGGTGTTCAATCCCTGCATTTGCAGAGAAAGTACATCCAGATTTTCCAGCGTGGTTCCCCTTGTCAGTGATGTAGGATGGAAGGCTATTCATAAGGATAGGCCCCAAAAACTGGGGTGCCATGTACACATTGACGTGCACGTAAAAGATGCCTTGACAGATAGAATCTTTGTGTCGAGTGAACATTAAACTCCATTTCTCTCTATCTTTCTCTATTTATCCTTTATCAGCTAAATTAGATATGGAGATAAAAAAAAAAAATTTGTTTTATTTACAGGGGTGAAGTTCCAGATGCATCATTTAGTGTAGCCTTAAAATGGGAGACTATTATTGTTTTGATAATATTTGCGATAGTGCTGTTTGTACATGCTCAACAAGTAGAATCTACTGCCAGATTAGATTTTCTATGGAAGATACAGGTTTGTTTTTAGATTATAGCGATTCAAGGTGGATTTGGTTGACCAAGTATTGAAAGCTTTCACTGCACATCACACTAGTATGCAAAATGTATGTCCAAAAGGAAAGTCCATTGATTAACAAGAGCCACAGTGGCTCAGTGGGTAAGACAGATCAAGTTTCCCAGGGTCGACCACTCAACTTGCATTCTCATTAGAGTGTGTATTAGAAACACTAGACAGTTGGAATTTGATGAAGAATGGGCAAAAATGTTGCTGCCTGTTCAAAATTATAACACACAGCATGCCCATCTGTCAAATTGTTGCAGAAAAGTAGGACACACTTTTTGATAAAAACATTAAAGATATGTGCGTGCAAATTAAGAAAATAAAGATATACACACCGATCTCCCGTAATCTGGGAAAACCTAGCAAGTCAAATTTTGGTGAAAATTGAGTTAGACCCATATTTGGACTCAGTACGTATATAATAATAGGGTTTTTCCTCTTTCACCGAAAGGGCTTTTAATTATCTTCATAAACAGACAAAATCAAATTGGTTATATATTCAGTAGCTTAACAAAACAGTTTTTCTTTGTTTACTCAAAACTGCATTCAACAGAGTTACTAGGTTTTTCCAGATTACGGGAGCGATGTGTTAGTGATAAAGTGTTCTAATGCTGTTGAAATGATATTTTATCAGTTAAGAAGTTTGTATTATATTTTAGGCAACAGAAGAGAAAGAAGAAATGGAGAGTTTACGTGCCTATAATCTGAGACTTGTTGCTAATATCTTACCTTTAGCTGTTGCTGAACATTTTCTTAAAAGTAAAAAAGATGAGGTAAATAATTTAAAAGACAATAGACAGTAATTGATTAGAACTGCAATGTTGTAATTGTTCCTCTCTGATTCTAATTAAAGTAGTGATGTCTGATTTGCATTTTTCTGAAAATACCAAAATTTTCAGAAGGTATTGCATTTGATCCTCACACAGTACAAGATGTTTTTGTCTGTGATATTACCCTCAGCTAGCAGTAGTAGTAACATGAAATAGCAGATTGAATCCAAGTAACATGGTTTCAAATCCCCGGTTGTACGTGACAAGGAGTAGGGTCGCCTGTCCAACCTTGTGGGTTTTCTTCGGGTCCTCCTCTTTCCTCCCACTGCTAAAGACCCCTACGCGCAAGTGCATTATTGAAATAAAATTAAACCATATCTTAGTCCCCAAATGACTTAGTTTGTGTCGAGTGGACGTTAAACCCAAAGTAAAATTTGATGGCCTGTCTGCAGGTGATCCATCTGTTTGCAACTGTGTAAGATTTAGATGTAGATACTCCTTAGTGTATATACCATAACAACTCCTGGTATTGTGTATCGTGATATATGAAATTTGAAATGGGAATGATTTTTGTGTATTTTCAGGATTTATATTATAAAGATTGTGAGAATGCTTGTGTTATGTTTGCCTCTATAACAAATTTCTTTGAGTTTTATATGGAACTAGAAGCAAATAATGAAGGGGTCGAATGTTTGAGATTACTTAATGAAATTATCGCAGATTTTGATGAAGTACGTATGTCTTTATTATATTGTAAAATATATTTATAGTAGAAATGTGTAGAAATTCATTTTCAAAAAAGTACTTTTATGGTGACATGGATAGAAAAAATTCTACTCATGACACAAGTATAGTAAAAGTTATCTCTATGGATAGCACATCAATATCCAATTTCAATCAATCATTCCAAGATAATGGAGCATGCTATGATGGAAAATTTACCTGGATAGCAGTGTTTCCAGTTATCTAGGCTTCGTTTTTTGTGTCCATTCAGATGCTGCTCATTGTTAAGCCCTCCACCCCTCCTCTATTAACAAGGGGGAATTACTCTGAAAAATCCCAAGGAATTTTCTCGGATCAAACTTGGTTCCTGTTATCAAACAAGGAATTTTCTGTTATCAAACATCTGATACAATATGTTATTTATTTGGTGAACTTTACACACCTAACAGTTTTGTTTTTCTCAACCTCTATCCACAAATTGCCAACACCATGTCATTGAATTTAATAATTAAATAGTTGCCACAATTTTTTTTTTAAATACTTAGATTTTAGAACAAGAGAGATTTAGATGTGTAGAGAAGATTAAGACTATTGGTGAGACGTATATGGCTGGATCAGGATTAACACCTCAGACTAATCATCCTGATATGAGACATGTTGTAGCGGTCGTAGATTACGCCTTCGCTTTAAAAGCTCAGTTAAAACATGTTAATGAACATTCCTTCAATAACTTTAAAATGAGAGTTGGTAAGTAAACTGGCCCTGTCTTCAGTTATTTTTGCAGAATCAGAAAACTCTATTAAGGTCTACATCTAGGTTCTTTGTTCAAAGAAAACTGTTGATTCCCTTATTTTTACAAATAAATGTGATTTGTGAAATATCTTATCCATTGAGAATAATGATATCCATTTAATATTCAGTTTCATTCATAATAATCAAAGGTTTATGTTTCATATTAAACTAGCATTTGAAATTAATTTTACTTTTAATAAAATGTTGACAAAGCTGGTGTTATCATTATATACTTCAAAGTTAAGAGGCTAACATTAGGTACTTCAAAGTTAAGAGGGCATAAGAAGATAAAGCGGGAGAGAGAGAAATATGGTTTAACATTCACTCGACACAAACTAGGTTATTTCATGACTAAGATATGATTCAGTTTTATGATTGTGCGTAGGGGTCTTTAGCAGTGGGAAGAAACCTGAGGCCCTGGAGAAAATCCATGAAGTTGTACATGCGACCCTACTCCTTTTCACGTACAACCAGGGAATCAAAACCATGAATGGGGAGTTTAAAGCCCTGCATTTCACCACTGGCTGGGCTACTAGACATATTATTTAGCTGACTGGCAACTCTAGTTGTATATATATATATGTCAAGAAGTAGTATAAGTAAATGACAATATTTGTATTACAGGTATAAACGTAGGTCCTGTAGTGGCAGGTGTTATAGGTGCTAAAAAACCTCACTATGATATCTGGGGTAATACTGTTAATGTTGCTAGCCGCATGGATTGTACCGGGGTTCCAGACAAAATACAGGTTAGTATTAACATATTCTATCTTTAAGTTAAAACCCCTGTCTCTAACTGCACTTGCAAATTGACCATTTTTATTTTGTTTCAAATAACACAGACCTTAGGAGCTTGCAGCCATGTCATGGAAACATTTATTTCGGGGGCAATTCATACAAATAAGGCACAGAGCCAAACTTGATACCAAATCAAACCATGATATGTATTTATTTCATAACACACACATAGTTAAAAATGGCAGCGCTCATTTTAAGGCAACAGTTTTATAAAATAGATAAGGTATGCCATATTTGGATACACTTTAAGCCATATATATTACAAATTACAAATATGTCTTTTGATTAAATTAATGCTAAAAGATTTATAGTTCCCTCCAAAATTATAGGGGGCAACCGAATGGTGAAGCATGTGTGCATCAGATCACAAAATCTTTAATTGAGTTAAGTGGTGTGGTTTTGATTCACCGTACGTATGAGAAGTAGGGTTACCTCTCTAACCATGTGGGTTTTCTACAGATCCTCTGGTTATCTCCCACTGCTAAAGACCCCTATGCGCATGAGGATTAATGAAATAAAATTGATCCATATGTTAGTCTGAAATGACCAAGTTTGTGTTAAGTGGACTTTTAACCCCCAAATTATGGCTGCAAATAATATACAAACATCCATTATTAAAATTATGTTGGGTTTGTTTTTTTTCAGGTTACTCAAGAAATGTATAATATTTTATCATCTCGTGGATATATGTTAGAATGTCGTGGAATGGTTAAAGTTAAGGGAAAAGGAGATATGATAACATACTTTTTAATAGGAAAACCTTCGTAAAACATTCAGGATATAAGAAAACCTCAAATGTTGTAGAAGCTGGTGTCTGTAGGCCCTATAGGATTTAGATTAATATCTGGAGATGACATTCTTTTATAAGTAAGTGTAGTGCTTGTAACTAGGGAAACTTTGGTGGTCGATTCTTCACTTGCATAAAATAAAAAGATGGCTGCATTTTGTTTCCATTTTATAAAATAGATTGGCCTATTTTTCAACGATAATGCTAGCACCATACAGCATCTGATCACCACTCTTCTTCTCTTGTGGACAATTTGTTTGTCACCATATTTAACAGTTCATGACCAGAATCAGCCATTCAACCGAAATCAGCTGTTCATGAACATAACCTGACGAAGCTTGCTGGAAACCACATGGTTCTTCTAGAGGTAGCATAGCGCAGTAGGGATATCAGTTGTTGATTTGCCAATTTCCCACCTTGCTTTCATGATTAATATCCTGATTGTCCCAAATTGAACTAAGGCAAGTCTTAAATTTCACATGTAAGCATGGTTCTAGAAAAAGAGACATTAGGTTGTTTTTTATTTACAGTGGAGAACATTCAGTAGAACATTCCATAGTTAATGCATTTTTTTAATTAATGTAATATGCATATTCTTCAACAAGGCATCTGCATGGATTAACCATTTGCAATTTAAATTTGACATTTATTAAGTCACTGTGATCTGAAGTGTTTCAAAATATAAAATAATATTGTCCACATTTTTGTCCTATGATTATATTGTGCAATATAAAGTTATTGTGTTTTGTATAACGGTGTTATTATTGTAACTTTTTAATTTAAACCAAAGTGTCTTGTAGCCTGGAATTTGCTCCATTTATTTCCTGCCTCTTTTGATTTTTTGGTGCCTACTGATGTATCTGTTAAACTTTGTTTATTATATCATTATGACTTCCTACAAATATTAAGATTATTGGACAAATTATTGGCTGATCAATGAAAAAATCTGTTAAACAATATTCAATCAAAAAAAATTTGTTTATTATTGCAAATATAATATTTATCATATGAAGTTTAAAATGATAAGTGGGCTAATTTTCCAATAAAACTGTTGGAAGACAATAGAAAGATAATATGTAATTATGTGTAGCCTATATCGATCGCTGTGCTTGTTTAAGATCCAAGTATAAATATACTGCTTTTATTTTAAGATTTATTACTACTATAGTTTATTACTAACATTTTTTATCATGTTGTAAATTGTATAAGATTCCTTTAATATATGTCTAACATGCCTAAAAGTAGGTGGAGCCTGCATGACTCCAGTCAGTAAGGCGCTGGCTTGCTATGCAAGGAACTGTCTAGTAGTTTGAATGGGACAGAAAAAGGGTGTTTCATGTACCTAAACTCTTAATAGTTGGACACTGGATAAAATATTGCCCAGTTTGTGCATTACTAAACGTAGGTGTGTATTATTGTTCACCAATTTCCATTTGCAAGCAAAGATTTTGAAATATTTGCCTTAATTGTTAGCTTGTAAATACATACTAGACTTGATATTGGATAATTTTTATAACTTATAAATGTTGCCTTTGCTTCAACATTTTTTTTTAAGCTTTGTAAATAAGCGAACATTATTTTTAGCATCATTCAACAATACACCTATTTCATTTTTGCACAAACTACTATTATTTGACTGCCCTTATTGACCCCTAATCAGATGTCATCGGGTCTATATTATGTTAGCTTCCAACACTTGTTACTCTTTCAAAATTGTTGATCATTTATCAAATATTCTAGTCAAATAAATTTTTATAGAGTTTACAATATGATTTATTTTTATTGTAACATGATTTAATTTTATTGTAACATGATTTATTTTTATTGCAACATGATTTTTCGTTTTCTTGCATTTATGAAAATTTTATTAATTTGATATAGATCTGTATAAAATATTGATATAAATATATTTGCATTTCCATTTATGAGACATACATATTTTGATTATACATTGTGATATATTTATCAGATTCTGTCCATTTCATTACATTACATGAAAAACTTGACTATTTAAGACAAGTTCTATGCCAAAAAGTAAATGATAGGTAGCTATAACTTGCCAATTTAATTACTCCCAGAAGAACAACAACCATAATTTCACAAGAGGATATTTCTTCAGACAGTTTTCTTGGGAGTAGAATAAAGAGTTCTAAGAATGGCCTACACAAATTAATAAGTTTTATTTGTTTGAAAGCTTTAATATATTATGTACTCGTGAGTAACAAAGTCATTACTAACAAGTGTTATTCATTGAAAACTAAATTCAAATCGTCTCCATAAAAAGTTTTACTAAATTGAAAAAAAAATAACACCGATGTATACTACATATGTAAAAAAAAAACTCTGTTATATTTAGATGCATTTCACAAGAAACTATTAACTCTTCCTTTATGGTTTGTATAAAAATATATGTGAAATATAGAGATTATTTCTAATACAACATGTAAATACTGGTATTTACTAAAGTAAGAAAATCACAGCAGTTTGTATGAACAACTGTGGTGTTATTTTGTGATATATAGTTACATATCATTTGTTATATTGATTCAGATTATATATGCCTATATTTGGTAACATTATTTATTCTTAACTAGAATATTTATATAATATATATATATTTTAAAAAAAAATATAGATGGTATATGTTGACATATTTGTTATGTATAATGCGTATATACTAAATGTTATTGATAAAATTTTAAATCTCATTATTTGTGTTGTTCATGTCCAATATTTACAAATATCTATAGGAACTGAATGTCTATATTTTGGAGCCGTGGTGACTCAGTGAATAAGACACAGACTCGCTAAATAGGTGGTCTCGGTTTGCAGTCTGTGATGGTCAGAAAAGTACCACGGCACTGTTTCCATTTGTCGATGGATGAGAACCTGAGATCCTGTGTACACATTGACATTAGTGTGAATGGACCCTTGACAGTTGGAATGTTTAGTTAGAGTATGCTGTAGGGCTGCTGTCCAGGCAAAATTTACCTCATAGAACACCCATCTTCATTATCCCAGTCAATGCCGAATAATAGGATGTTGAACCCCATTTTATTTCATTTTCACTATATTTCAGTTGTCATGCTTCATACTGGTGGACACACAACAAAAAAAATCTACAGATATAAAAATTAAGCCTATCAATTTAGAAGCTATCATGCCCCAACCATACTTTTTCCCATAATAATTAAATCTATAGAATACTATAAGACCCATTGCCATAGGATACTACAGTTAAATCCTTCCTGCATATAACTAGATATTCTCACAGACAGCTTTGTCTCAACCCGTTTGGTAATAGCAACACGTTTAGTAACACGTTTATTAAATTCAATTCGCAACAATTCTCGTAAAGACACTTTTGTAAAATCAACCACTTCATGTAAACTTTGTCAAAATATTTTAGGACATTCTTTTGTCTAGCAAACTTTCTCAAAATCATGCATAGACCTACACTTAGTCTTATAGTTGTTGTATTGTGTTGAACGTACACAATGACGGTAAGACTAGTATGTAAACTGAATTTTAGATTGGTTTGTAGAATCAACCTACTGGCCAATGAAATCATCAAGGGCAGATGATTTGAATTTGAGAATAGCTTGGGAATGGACTATATATAAATGAGGAATGGAACGATGCCACAGAATTGCCCTGTGATATCGTAGATGATATTCTGTACATTATTATTTTAAATTTTTTAATTTATATTGTCAGACAAACTTAAAGATGCTAACCTGATTAACCTATACTTAGTAAAGAAAATATAGAAAGGTGAAAGACTGGATTTTGACGGCAATTTGGGGATTTGATGGCACTTTGGGGATTCATCTGACGATTTTCAGAGAGATTGTATTTTTCTTATGTAAACTTTCTCGTGCTGAAATAGATGTAACCTTTCTCGTGCTGAAATAGTCAAAACTGCACAATAAAATATTTTCCCCTCCTGGTGATGAAATGCAACATTGAAAGAAACAAAATTTGCACCAAAAATGTGAAGACTATTTTGAATTTCATTTTGTTTTTATAATTGGAAATTCATTTAACACATTTTCAGAAAATTCGATGACCCGGTTCCGTTCATATTGTGGGCAGAAGAGAGGTAACAAGGTTATAGGCAAACTATCCTGCAGTGATATCGAAGAGACTTAGGCCTAATGAGTTCGGCATATTAACTTTTTTACTGTGACAAATTAAATTCTCAAACATTTTTTTGAAGTATGAGAAAAATAAATAAATACATTTGAAGTATTTGTTGTTAAAAAATATTTCCTATTTAGTGTAAATGAGTATAAAATTTAAATGAGTAAAATGCATCGGATCATTGAAACAGTTAGGTGTTATGTAAATAATGCACAAGTCGTTGAGCAAATGAATGACGCCACATGAAGTAAATGCACGTGTTGTAGACAGTCATCTGTGACAGATAATTCGTAAGTAATTCTCTGTGAAACAGATTGAGTTTAATAGGTGGTCTGCTTCCCTTTCATTAGTGACTTCAATCTCGAGTGGCTTCCCTTTTGTTACAATCCGCGAAAAAATATATAATTTTTTTGTTTGCTGACATGCAGTCTAATAAATTTTTGTTTTGTCAACAGCAGATAAAAACTAAAAAGAAAGACTATTATAATATTTTATAATATATTCGGCTGCTCGTGTACATGTACTCGGTCAACCCATAAAACTAAATATTTCAATTGACTATTCTTCAAGGGAGATCACTCTGTAAATAAACTCTTCGGTGTAAAGGAAGTAAAGTTGGAGGACATTCAGGTAAAAAGGTACACGTTGTTGAAATTTGCGATAGATTTTGTTATTTTTTCGAATAATTTACTTATCAATCATCATTTAGATATTCGTTCCCCATAATGCCCATTTTGAATCACATATAGATATGGATTTATTAGATGGAATTTGAGAATTAACACATTTACAACCCACAAATCAAGTCAATTTTTTTTATAAATTTTGTTTGCTAAATTAAAATTCTGTACCGAGAGTCTGTAGTGTTAGTAAGAAGATCGCACAGTTCTGCATTGCTTATTGCGATTTGACATTCTTCATCTTAGGTATAATAGTAGATATGTAACAGCGAATTTTGAAATAGCCCTCGAAAGTGATAGTATAATAGTATGACTGCTATGAATGCCAGTCAAGTCATCCACATGGAAAATCTGATCGAGTTGTCCACACCTGATGGTGGAGTCGTCCACATTCGTTGGTGGAGTTGCCACATTCGTTGGTGGAGTCATACTCATACACAAGACTTAGTTTGATTTCGAGATATACCGGTAGTAATATACGTTGGTAAAGTTGTTCACTCGACATGTCTTGTGGACGACACCACCAATGTCTTGTGGCCAACGCCACCAACGGGTGTGGACGACTTGACCGACACCCCAGTTGATCAGCCAATGTTGTGACTGTATAATAGATCATGATGCTCCAAACGTAGGTCTCATTACCCTTGAACTGTAATGCGACCTATGTTCAGAATCAGAGCTGAACGAAGATCACCGGTGATGAAATGAAATGCAAATGGGGTTTAAAATCCTACTGTTTTGCTCTGATTGCGCTAATGATAACAGGCGTACACCATCATACAGTCAATCATGCATTTATTTTATGAAATAATAATTAATAGATCATGTACGTGCTGTACAACAAGTTTTTTTTAGCTACATGTATTTCTGTAATCTAACGAATGTTATACAAGCAATTATTGCAATAAATAAGAGGCAGCTTCATGTAACAGAACTATGTAATTAATAGTAAACTGTCATTAACCTCAAGATTACTACAAATTTTGAACCCTTTTTTTTATTTACTGAGTCAGAAACATTACAGGAACAAAATATCCTGCTGTCGTGATAAAAGTAAAAGACAGGTCTTTGTCATAAAATAGTACAACAGAATTTACCGGAGTATTTAGGGCGATGTATTGTTTGATATACAATGTACAAACTAATAAGTATCAAATCAAAAGAGCATGCATTGCCACATGTAGTATCAATATTTTGCCTGAGGCAAAAGGCAAAATATTGAAGTACATGTACATACAATACACCTATCATGTCTGTCCATCTACCTTACATGTACCTAATTATAACACATTGTTCAAGTTTTTGCCTATAGGCTAGATTTCTATCACGGTTTGTAGCCTTTCAACTTGATTGCACCCTCTGATTTGAAAATTTCTTTGATATATTTCCCTTGATTCCTTGTAAGTGTGGATTATTGTTAGATCATGCTGGTAAATTTGATGTATTTATTTTGATTTCAGTTTTATCATGAAGCCATATTTTCTCGTTACCCTTGTATTGTTATGTGGGTGGTTGACGACTTGTGAAACAGCAGCCAATCAACATGATGCTGATGTAGATGATAATGAGTTTGCTGAATTTGAAGAGTTTGATGATGAAGGTAATACAAAACCTCTGAAGCTACAATGTATGCATTCAATGTACATGTATGTCCACTTTTTCCCCCAATCAGGTTGCCAAGACGTGATCTAGTTCTAGACCATTTTAATACACTGTAGATATTAAATCATTCTTTGTATGAAAGAAAGGATTAAACTTGACATTTAATAAAAAAAAATGTACCTGATACCTAATTTGAGATTTTAACATACATACATATGCAAGTGTTTTATTTTTTTTAGTAACAGTTCTTTTTGACATGTAATATTGTTGAAAATAATCTTTACCAAGAGAAACCTATTCCATAGTTAAATCTTATTATCTGGATAATGGATATGAATAATACGTTCCTTTAACCCTTGTCGGTGCACGTGGGGTCTCCGTGGACCCCATGGACTTGTTTTATAGTGTTTTGTAATAACTACTCGGTACTGCTTTCTGCAATTTAGTGACTTTGTCTCCAATATATTTTAAACATACCGAATGGATCGGTATTCATCTGCTTCCCACATGAAGAGTTATGTTACACGCCAAACAGGCCCAACGCTTGTAGGGCACAAGGAGTCCAATCGGACCCCAAACTTACAACTCGCAGTAGGAATTTTGCTAATGTGTTTGCTGCCTGATACCATATTGCGTATGCCAGACTATTCTCTCTTTCAACATCTGCATGTTACAAATACCAAAAATTAAATGATGAATTCCAAAAATTCTATGGTTTTTGTATCAAGCGTGAATCGCCATTTAACCTCGTTATAACATAGTACACAAAGTAGCAATTTTGTGAGTATTATTAAATCTGTTCAAAATATCACTTAAATGTTTTTGTATAATAATTTAGTTGCTTTTCAGTTGTCAAATATAAATGCAAATAAAAACTTAACCGCTCCTTTTAAATTCAAATACATCTGTACGTAAAAACTTTGAATTACAACTGGGGTCCATACGGACCCCTTGTTACCTGCTATGTGATTCTCAACACGTGCACCCACAAGGGTTAAGCACAATATATCCCTGTTCCAGTTTGAATTTCCATATTTCAATGAATTTCATGCATGAATCTTGTACAAGTACAGCGAAAGTAGATTATTTTATGTTTTCTTCTTACATGTACATTGTACAAGGCTTTTGTACTAAAGTGTCTCAAAGTAAAGTTTTGGTATAGTTAAAATAGGGTGTCATTATCCGTTATGTGCACTTCCAATTAGTACACAAGTGATAAAATTTGTTTAATCACGTAGACACACTGCAGATTCTACAATGGAAACAAGGCTTGAAAACACCAAATTTTCTTCTCGATTCACACCAACCTGGCTCTTCTGGTTCAATCCATAGAACTACCCCAGCTCTTTAAGGCTTTGTTAATATCTGCATAAAGTCTCTATCATGTTATGGTTTTTGTATGCCCACATAGAAATGTGGTCGCATAATACAGTTGCCACTGTCAATCTACGACTACATTTACCATCCGATTGTTTTGAAATTCATTTATTTTGTTTTATAATTTGTAGAAGAAACAACAACTGTTAAGTCACATCAAGAACCTAAGGAAAGAAAAGTTGATACAAAAACAGAAGATGTTGTTAGTAAAGATGAAATAGAAGAAGAAGATGATGATGGAGTAGTTGAGGTGAGAATTAAAACTGTAAAACTGGGTCCAGTATTGTTTGCCTGTTTTAAATTAAGTTCTATTATTCAAAAACATGTTTATTGTTGAATATAACAGCCAGACACATCAAAGGCACTCACTATTTATACAAAAGATTTCCTCAAATGATTTGTACATTCATAGAACTGGTAGCCCTATGAACCTTTGTTCTTTCGAAATGAAGGGGTTGGATGGCAGAATGATTAGCATGTGCATGCTGTATCATAACGTCTGTCATTGATTCAACTGGCATGGTTTCGAATCCCAGGTTGTACATGACAAGGAGTAGGGTTGTCTGTCCAACCTCGTATGTTTTATTTGGGTCCTCCGGTTCTCTCCCACAGCTAAAGTCCCTTGGGTGCAAGCAATTCATTGAAATAATATTAGGGCCTAAACCATATGTCAGTCCCGAAATGACCTAGTCTGTGTCGAGTGGACGTTAAACCCGATTTCTCTGTCTCTCTTTCCAAATGAGTTTCTCTACCATGCAAAATAGAATCTTGGTCATATTTCTCTATATATCAGCTAGAATACTTCTAGGTGATCTGGGTATATTAGGCGCCGAAGCTTTATTATCCATTTTGTAAACTTACATGTATAATTTTGTTTTAGTCAGAGGATGATGAATTTGAACATCTGCAAGATGAAGAAGAGTTTGAAGGATTTGATAAAGAACGAGGAAGTAGCCCTAAGTCAAAAGGGTCAGAGAAATTACCTGATTTAGAAATAGCCAAGGTTCCACTTCATCTTCGTACAAACTGGGATAGTTTTTATGTGGAGATGTTAATGATTGCTGGACTTGGTGTTTATTTTCTCAATTTTTTGGCTGGAAAGACAAAGAATAGTAAATTAGCTCAAGCATGGCTTGGAGCTCATAAAGAATTACTTGATAGCAATTTTTCTATTGTTGGTATGTTGTTTTGTATTGTGTAATATTTTACCGATAAGGATTTGATTAATTTTTGAGACATCGAAATTATACCATTGTCAATTTATATTACAAAGTTTAAAAAGTTGAACTGCATTGATAGGGTGCCCCACCCTAAATGAATATCTCCAAATATCTCGACAATTACACCACAATACTAATATATTTAGAAAGCCTTAAATCTGTTTCAAACATTTATAGTCACTAAATAAACGACCATGTTGTACTTAATAAGCTATGACCATTTAACCATACATAAATAATATTGAAAAATGGTTTGGAGTGGCGTCCATAACATCCAGACACTTTTGAGTAAAAGATAGGTTACGTGCCCTTGTTTTGAAATTAGTCTCGCTTAACTAGTCTACCGATCATTCTACGTCTAATTGACGGGTCGGGATAATCAAGGCTACTTTTTTACGAAACATGGAAGAAGAAATTGAATTTAGAAACACACACACCAGACAACTCAACAATATTTTTAAGAACCTTGTAAAAGTAAAATGAAACTACTGCTAGTATCATATTCTTGCTTTACGGATGTGAGTCAGAGATATTATTTGTACTAAACCAAAATATGCAGCTTCTAATGGTACAGTTAATTATAAGGCAATTTGAAAAAATAAAACGAGCATAATTTCTAAAGATGCCGTAATAACCAAAAAGTTAAATATTATTGCTATTCAGAATCGTCAACGATAGATTTTTTACGACTGTAGTAGTGTTTGGTGTTTTGAACATTTCCGCATGCTGTTGGTATTTATAGCCTCAACGACTGTGCGAGACTGTCAGAAATCAGTAGTTAGCCATTCAACTAAAATGTGCACGATCAACGTGTCAAGAACAACTTTTCAGTAGGCACGTGGGGCACCCTAGCATTGATATATATATCAAAATAACAGACTGAATTGTATTTATGTGTATTCATGTATTTCGAGAAGTGATAGGATATGCCCTTTAAGATTAAATGTTACAACTTTAACATTATTTTGATGTTATAACTTTAACATTATTTTGATGTTACAACTTGAACAATTTTTTAATGTTACAACTTCAACATTTTTTTAAATGTATAGGTGATGATGGAACTCAAAAAGAAGCTACATCTGGTACTTTGATGAAAGAATCAGAGAATGTATATGCTCTGTGGTGTAGTGGTCGTGCTCATGTTGAAGGAATGCTGGTTGAGTTAAAACTATTAAAACGTCAAGATTTAATCAACGTTATGTTGAGAATGTTTAAACCAGCATCTGACCAAATAGTAAGTGTGTTAAAGAAGATACAAGAGCTATTTGTTAAAACTGTGTTTAGTAAAAGCTGTAGTTACAAGTCTTCTTGATCGCTTAAACATTGTATATTTCATCGTTGTATATTTGCATGTGAGCTAGATTCTGAAGGTGTACAGATTTCACTCAGTAAACACAGATCCGATTTACCATGGACAATGTTTTAAAAGTCACTGGAAATTAAATATAATAATACTGCTATGTGCATTGAGTTATTATTTGTTTTATTTGCAAGAAATTTATTTCTATTTTTTTTATTTGTATTTCTAGGTTATAACTGTTGATATGGACAAGTCTTCTATGGATCGCTTTGTTTTTGCTGTTGCTCAGAAAAAAGCTGCTCTTAGACTTCATAAAGATATGAATGATTTGGTAATATATATTTTATTCACCAAGTATTGATTTTTTAAAATAGGGATTGATAAAATATTATCTTATTAAAGCTATCTTTCTTTATTAGAAATATTTTTCTCAGAGAATAATTACAAACCAATTGTACACAGGTATAATTTCCATTTACATTTGTATTTATATTTGTATCCATATTTATTTTTTTTATAAAGTCAGTTATTATGTGTGTTTATATTTTTATAAAGTCAGTTTAATCTGTTATTGTTTATGTTTATTTATAGGGTCAGTTTCATTAGCTATTATACTTTTATTTATTTTTTTATAAAATCAGTTTATAATGTTTGCTTATATTTTTATAGAATCAGATTAATGAGTGATGTGTGTTTATATTTTTATAGAGTCAGTTTGCAGAGAAGAAGAATGTAGATAGATATGAAATACCTTCAAGTTATCAAATATTAAGTGAAATAGGAGAAGCTAATCAGACGTTACTGGATAAAAAGGTATGAAAATAAGTTGTAAAATACATAGGGTTTTTTTCCAGTAAACTTCAGCAATTACAGACTATCACCATGTATTGTTTCTTGTTGTGTGCTGCAGGGCCGTATTTAGCGGGGGCTCAGGGGGTACATTGCACCCACAGAAAAATAAGGCGCCCCGAGAAATGGCGCCCTCTCAAAAACATGGACAACCTCTCAATGATAAAATAATACACGTGGATATGATCACACGGTGATGCTCTTACAGCACTGATCAATCGACTGGTTTTAAGGCCGTCCACACTCTTATATCACCAATTGGGACTTTGCTCCCGTAATCTGGAAAAACCTAGCAAGTCAAATTTTGGTGAAAATTGAGTTAGACCCACATGTATATAATAATAGGGTTTTTTCTCTTTCACAGAAAGGGCATCTAATTATCTCCATCTAAAAAGACAAAATCAGATTGGTTATATATTCAGTAGCTTAACAAAACAGTTTTCCTTTGTTTACTCAAAACTACATTCATCAGAGTTACAAGGTTTTTCCAGATTACGGGAGTTTGGGCACCCCACAGATGCGGATCCGAGGGGTGGGGGCTATAGGAGCAATTGCCTCTCCTAAAAAAATATTCGGCAATCAAATTATGAATACCAATGACACTTATACAGAATTATTTCACTTGGATTAAGAAATTTGGAATTTCAGTAACCTTTTTGTAGAAATCTGAACATTATGAAGAACAGATATCAGTAACCATTTTGTGTACATCTTAATATTATAGGACAAATGTGATAGCAAAATAAAAAAAAGATTCTATGTTTCATATTTTGACAAGCATCCTGATACACCCTATTCAATGTCGGGTGAATATGTAGAATCCTTAGTGCTACTCTGAATCACTGAGTTCGCTATTTGCTAGGTTTGTTATCGTAATAACGATTTTTGTTTATCTAGGTGTGTCAAGTACTAACTAAATACGAAGGATTAATTGAATATATTCACTTCTCGGATCAGTATTCTGGTGTGAAAAGTCAAGAGTAAGTATATATTATATATAGATAATACTCAACATGAATCAGTAGATTTGTTCAAATTGATTGTCGCTAAAAAATGGCACTTCAGTCAAATCAGTAATTGCATGGAACCGGTCACGTCGATTTATTCATATTTCATTTTGATCAGCTGAATTACAGGGATGAATTAATAAATATGACATCAAAGATCCTGTGAAATTATTATTATCAACTCATTTGTAACGTTATCGTTTACAAAAGTTATCCTCATTTGTGACGTTATCGTTTATAAAGTTATCCTCATTTGTGACGTTATCATTTACAAAAGTTATACTCATTTGTGATAGTATCGTCTACAAAAGTTATACTCATTTTTGATGTTATTATCCTTTACAAAAGTTATACTCATTTTGTAATATAAAATTTTTGGATATTGAAAACAATTACACTTCTTTGAATCATAAAAACAAAGTAGATTGCAATTGTCACTTATGAACATATAAGAGTGAATTACTATATTTGAAATATTGTCTCTTTCAGAGAAACACAGAGTAAACTTCCTGAAACTAAAGCTGTCCTACTCTTCTGTTTTAATGGTATGTAAAACTAATACATCAATATCATGTTTACAGAATAGGTGTTAATTGTATGTATTTTAGTGAGACAAAGAAGACATACATTTTAGTGAGACAAATAAGACTAATGCATTTTAATGATTTTGATTAATAGCTAAGATTTGATTGTCCTTCAATGGTATATAGAAATATTTATTTATACGTAAATGCACTCTTTCTAGATATTTATTTTATTGCTGACATGTTTCAAAGTAATGTAAGTAACTAGGTATAGAAACAAACATATTTAGAAAGAGAGAGATTAAAATAAATAAAGTGTAATTAGTCCATGTTTACACTGCATAAATGCATAATATAGAATAAAAATATGCCATGTCCATTCTAATCAATAGTGATATTATCTTGCTGTGACTATATGGACTCCTAATATCAGTTGATAATTTTAAATACACTACATGCTGGCTTGTACTAAGTGCTGTAGAATGCTATTTGTAATAAGGTGTCTTGATGAACAATATTAAACATCAGTGTCTAAGTGAAATGTCAAACCTTACTGTTGATGTTGACTTTGTCGCCAGGGCTAACCAGACACAAGTAATTGTCATTCACTAGTTTATATACGCACACTCATATTATATTAGTATGTGCTTTTTGTTCAGTTGAGGTTCAAAAGAAGAGAGAATTAGCTCTTTTAAACGGTACATAAATATATACATATAGATTAAAACATCTGTAGAGAGTCATTAAGGGCAGATATCTAGATTATGATTTGATGTAGAGCTGGGCGATATACGTAGAAACAGATATCGCGATATTTTTTGAAAATATCGCGATATTTTATAAAAGGTCTATAGTCAATACTTTCAGTTTATCACCTTTTAAATTTAAATAAACATGCATAAGAAGTTGAAAATACCCCTCAATATTATTATTTTAGGTCAATCTTATTTTTAGCATACAGTACCAAATTAATAAAATATTAATTCGAGCTGGTTCAATCAGAGATCTGTAGCCATGAAAACTTGCTGAAGTTGTTGTTTATTACAATTTTAATATTCAAAGTATTAATTATAATTTAAAATAAAAAATATTTCAAATGAAGGAGGCCCAAACAACATAAAAAAAGATTTGTGTTCTTTCGGCCGTGCATATTTTTATAGTCCCGGGTACGATTGGACTTGTTTACACTTGCAAAATCGTTCTTTCCCATTCAAGAGTATACCTTATTGAAAATGCATTATACAATACAAGGATACAAATTAAACTATAAACCATAAGTACTATGTCAAAAAGTGTCCACTGATTTCGTCAAATATTTTTTCCCGGTTCACGATCGCCATGACACGTCAGACGCTGAATGATAATCAGTCTACCGGAACTCTCAATTGGCATTATTCATATTTCTGCTTTATTAAAATTTAATACATTCTTAAAACCAGTTATTTCTTTTGAAAATCAAAGTATCGGTCTTCACAATTCGTCAAGATGTATAGAAATTGAACAGAAACTGGGATAATTCTAACGGGTGGAAAGGTGAGCGAGAAGTCACGTGACGTAAACAAGCTCCTTCCATGTCGGCATTTGCAAACTTTGTGGAATGAATACTCAGGAGTTTATAGCAGTATTTTTTCATCCTAAAGCAATAATATATCGTAAATAACATAAAAAAGAAAAAATTTTGTTCAATATTTATGTTAAATATCCACTGTGACGGTTTTATATCGAAATATCGCCCATCCCTAATTTGATGTATACAAGAGGTGGTGAACATATATATATATTTGTATGATTTCAGTTCCTGATAAAGGTAAAACACGACCTTCGGACATGGAATTTGTGAAACCACTTTTACAGTTTGTATTTTACTGCATAGATAAAGTATCTAGATTACAACTTGGAAAAGAAGTAAGTCTATAAAATATTCATAGGTCTAATCATTTCTAGACATCTGTTACCACTGTTTGTCGTGTATTTTGTACACGATGAACAGTCCATTTGCTGATTACACTATTTTGCCTATAACGTTTTTAGGTCTTCGAATTCTGACTAACGGTTTGGATTGTTCGTACTTGGTCTTATTTTATTGAACTGTCTAGTTGTATTAGTAGTCTTGGCATTTTAGTAAAAAAAATTAAAAATCCAATTTCGATTTGCTGTGATTTTGAAGTACATCTACATCATTCTTGATAAATATTGTTGGCAAAATTCTGGCACTGCGATCTAAGGCATTTAAAGTAGGGGTCACAAGGTGTGTCATCATTGCAAGTGTCATCGCTTTGATACCAAGGGATGGGTTGGATGGCTGAATGGTTAACACGTGCGCATTGCATCATAAGGTGTGTCATTGAGTCAAATACTTGGCAAGGAGTCGGGTCGCCTGTCCAACTTCATAGGTTTTCTCTATGTCCTCTTGTTTTCCAATGCTAAACACCCTTACATGCAAGTGAATTATTGAAATAAGATTGAACCATGTGTTAGTCCCCAAATGAACTGGTTTGGTTCAAGTGGGCGTTAAACCCCATTTCTCTCTCTTTCTTTTTGATCCCAAGGTTGTATGGTACATCTAGTAACTTTCCATTCTCTATTTTCCTCCTTGTGGTAAAGATTTGTATGCAAATGAAATGAAATTGGGATTACTATCCTACTTGAATACACCAATCAGGTCATGATGAAGAAGCACATGCGATGCAGTGGGCTGTGGTGATGGATGAAAATTTAGCTTGAAAAGAGACATTTTCTAACTTTCAAGGGTTATTTTACGCTCTATGCCACCGTGTTTTTCGTCCCATCCAAATTGCAATCCCACTGCTAAAGACCCCTACGCGCAAACGAATTATTGAAATAAAATTAAACCATGTTAGTCCCGAAATGACCTAGTTTGTGTTGAGTGGACATTAAACCTCTCTCTCTCTCTCTCCCATCCAAATTACAAAGACAGTGTTTGTTGTCAGGCCGTTTGTTCTTCACCACTGACAAGAGGTGACCAAACTAAAAGTCTCTGATGTTCAATTGTACCTTCATTCTATCACTGAACCTGTAACAAATCCACTATTATTATTTATGTAACAGGCTAGGGGAAAAGCTGATAAAAATCGCCAAAAAGCTGAAGAGGTCTTCCTTAAATCAATCCATTCCCAGAGACAAGAGGCAGCACAGTCCAGACGTGAAGAGAAAAGACGAGCAGAGAAAGATAGGTTAATGAATGAAGAAGATCCAGAAAAGGCTAGAAAATTAGAGGTAACAAAATATTACAGAAATTATTAAATACTGTACATATTTCATTATAAATATTAATATGAAATGAAATGGAGTTTAACGTCCTACTGTTCTGCTCCTAAACTGAACTAATAAAGACGTACGTACGCCATACAGTGTGCTATAAGGTGCATTTTGCCCGGGCAGCTGTGCTACTGTCTACTCCTATATCGATTTCCAACTGCCAACGGATCTTTTATGTGCACACAAATGTGTACACAGGACCTTGGTTATTCGTACCATCCGAACAACTAGACAGATGTCCTTGTCCGGCCTGCCTCACTGACAAGGGGTAACCACGCTGGAAAATCTGGATGAACATTCTCAGCCAATGCAGGGATCGACCACCCGACCTCCAGACTAGCGAGCCAGCTTCTTACCCACTTAGCCATCGTGATCCCCCCCAAATTTGCTGTTAGGGGTATATGGAGGGCATATTTAAAGGTAAATTTAATGATATATTGTTTAATGGTATTATAGATATTAAAGTTGATTATAGTTGAATTATTTAATCTTTTATTTATCCACAGGACAAGGAAGCTAAAAGAGAATTGAAACGTAAAATACCTAAAGTTAAGATGATGAAGGTATGTATTCAATTACTTTTGTTTTTAATTAAAGATGTATTATGCAAGATTTAGATAAAGAGCTATTTGTTCTTGCTGTAATAGTTCAAAAATACATTAATACATTTAAAACTTCATTCGAATTACTTTATTCTAAGCAAAGTTATGGGTGTTAGAAGATGTAGTACATATTGTTTTTTTATTGTAGCAAAGGTACTGGACACTCAGGGCTTTGTCTCACTTGTCCATTTTATCATTACATTTTTAAATCTCTGGGCCATCCTAAATGGGCTTGTCATTTCTATAAATGCTTAAATAATAGTTTATATAGCATGCAATAGGACGATTTCTCTTACTTGATGCATCTTTAAAGGGATCTTAATAAAAAAACAAATGATGTTGAAAGATTGTAAGGGTGATATGGCAGCTTAAAACTATGCTTTGTATTTAAAATAAAGGTCACTTAGGGGTAGATTTATATTTTTGGTTGTTTAAGTAGGCTTCTACCCAATTCTTAAACAAAATGTAAGATGTGGCTCGCTAGCCTGCTGAAGGTCACGAGTTGGCTCCTGATGTTAGCTGAGAAACTTCATCAGGATTTTCTGCCATGGTTTGCCCTTGTCAGTGGTGCAGGAAGGAGGACCCGACAAGGACAGCTGTATAGTTGTTTGGATGGTATGAAAAAAAAACATTCTGTGTACACATTAGTGTGCATGTAAAAGATCCCTTTGCAATTGGAATTCGATTGAAGCAAAGTTAGTACCTTGATGTCCGGACAAAATTTCTCTCACAACACACAGTATGGCGTTAGCCAGTCTTCAATAGCCCTGTCGGAGTAGAACAGTCTGATGTTAAACCCC
Source organism: Patella caerulea (assembly GCA_036850965.1). Classification (NCBI taxonomy): domain Eukaryota; kingdom Metazoa; phylum Mollusca; class Gastropoda; family Patellidae; genus Patella; species Patella caerulea. The sequence continues at coordinate 19,958,063 of JAZGQO010000021.1, forward strand.
ATTCGAATCCCATTGCCTTGGTTATAGGATCTAACTTAGTATATTATTACATTTTTCAGGTCGGTTAATTTGAACCTCAAGAATGAAGCCAGTAACTACCATCAGTAACATATTTGTATCATGATATTAAATGTACATGTATGTTGTATCAATTTTTTTTACTGAAACCAAATCATTGTCTTGTCATTGTATTTAATCATATTTCTTCTCTCTCATTTTGTCAGGCCAGTTTTATCCTGATCACAAAATCTGTTACAAATTCAGAGTTTAATTTACAAACCCAACGGTACCTTTAAGCAACAAAAGTTTTTTTAGATATAATTACAGATTTTATATGCAAGTAAAAAGATATAAAAATGATCGACCCACAAATATCTATGTCTACGCATTTTCTTTTTTAAAAAGATTATTATTTCAATATAAATATTTATTTTGTGTTGTTGTTTTAATGTGTAATATTCATATTGATCAGTTTTTGTCCATTTTATCATTAACAAGTTTATTAAGTGATCTAAACCTTTAATATTATGCAAACACTTGCTTTACTACACCTGGTAGAAGGGGCTTTTACAATCACAATTTCTGATATTTTTGTTTGGTGAGACATATCCAAAAGGGTTAAATATTGTTTTAAGGCTGGCAGTGTTAATGGAAAATAGTTTTTTCACTTTTATCCGATCATCAAAATGTCACTGGAAAAGGCCATTTAAACATCATATTTTTACAATGTAGTTAGTAGTACATGCAATTAATATTATTTTTTAACATGCATGATTATAAAGACCTTGGAATTATCTTTTGGGGGTAGAGATAAAAGTCTAAATTGAGTTAAAATAATACATTGTCATAACAATATTCTGGAAAAATCATCCTTACAATAGACTCCTTTAGATTTCTCTCCAGCATCAAACTCTTGTATAATTCTCCCTTTCAGTGAATTCCTGCAACAAATATTAGCTCCACCAACAAATTATCCCTACAGTCAAACTCTGGTTTCTGCATTCAGCTAGCTGGTAAATTCGTCTAATTCTCTTGAAAACTTCCCCTCTCTAACAAATTGTGGCAAAATTTCCACCCCCAGCAAGTTTATAAAATAAAACTCTCTCCCTGTGCAGTCTTTGGCAAAATCCTCGCTTTCAGCTGCCCCCTTTAACAAACTTTGGTAGCATCCCATCCAGCAAATCCCAATCAAAATGTATATACATTTAGAATGCTCAAAAATGAGAAAGGTTACGGTATATAGATCTTGAACATTCAACTTTTATATCACTTATTCAGATATTTTATTTTAAAAATTACCAATTGTGTGTATTGTAAAGTAATTGTAATTGTTTGTTTACCTACAAAGTGAAATTAATTGTATATTTAATTAGATTATCATTTTGTATTTATGTCTGTACATGTAATGAAATATTGAATGAGTAATTGTTTAATAAATAAATTAGTTCTTATTTTAAATTATAGTTTAACTGTCTTTTTAGAACAAGTTCAATTAGTCTTTTGTTCGCCCAACACTCAGCGAATTGTGGATGTGATTTATTGAAATAAAAATTCTTCTAATTTTAAAGCTCTAGTTAATTATAGAAAAATACTTGTAGGGTTTTGGGATATGAAATGAATTGATACCATACAGTGTCATATGAGGAAAGTTAATCGGAGATTAGATAAAATCTCTCAAATTTATCCACTATGAACCGAAAGCTATGCAAGAGAAATTTTCTCCTAGTAGAAAATAATGTTGTCTTTTTAATTTTTATGTGAAAAAAAGGTTTTTAACTATAATATAGCCATAAAGTAATGGGTAATGGTAATTAATTACTTTCAGTGTAATGGGTAATGGTAATTAATTATATTGCTAAAAATGAAAAGGTAATTGTAATGATTACATTTAAGAAGTACCATGGTAATGTAATTAATTACATTGGCAATGTAATGGCCTCAGCCCTGCTGGGAGGTGGGGATGTTTTGACTAAGTTTGTTTAGTATAACACTGCATTACCAACAGTCAAATCGTCCCCCCCCCCCCAAAAAAAATAAATAAAATGGAAAAGGATTTTTCTTGACATCATCAAAACTTAATGAAATAACATAAGACTTCAAAAGAAGATGGTTGACTTTAATTTATGAATAGCTATACTTTGGAAGGTCGGCGGCACGCCCCCCCCCCCCATATTTCGCTCACAATAATGATTTCTTAGGAGTGTTCTTAGCTGGCCACATCCTCAGCCCCTCCTCCAAAAAAATCAGTATCCCCCACCCCATTGTCTGCGGCATCGTACTTCTTTTAAGAGAAGAGCGTCCGATCAGAGATGATTCCTAAAGAAACTAGCCTCTACGTACATGTATCATCAGAACATAAACAAAATCCACGTAAACTTCAAATACACTGATTTATGGCACCGACTATGCATTTCCGATTTGATATTTGTCCTGGCAATGCAGATTTGTGGGTTTTCTCCGGTTTCCTCTCACTGCTAAGGACTCCTAAGCGAATTATTGAAATGCAGTTGAACCGTGTGTTAGTCTTGAGTGGACATTAAACCCCATATCTCTGGGCATATGAATTTCAATATCAACCGACATTCTGTTGTTATTTTTTAAAACAATAGCGAATCGTTTGTTACAATATTATAATTAATAGATCGGAGTGGTATCATGGCAACTAATATTAATACTAATATGTGTGGGCGCCCTTCTTTGTCGAGATTGCTGCTGGGCAGCATTCGCGAGCAGTTATGTTATCCCTCTGGCATTAAGATTTTTTTTTTCGGACAGACGGGTCAAATGAACAATAATTCAATACAGTCATTCGTGGAAACAATTATTTTGTAATCATTTAATATTCAACAATAAACATAGAAAGTTAAAGTTTACTGCACGCAGTAGTTTTATGTAATACATGTATCTAAAAAAATGGATAAAGGGTTCATATATCATGGCTGGTTTAAATGGTAAATTATTAAATTATGAATTCATGATGTATTATTTCCATTACATATTATCTTGAAATAAACCTGTCAGCAGAATGTCACGTTATCACCATAAAGTATTATGTCTTACTTAATTCTGCACAAATTGGATTTTGTTGCACGTAATTTCAAACGCGTTTTATAGCTGAGCGCTGGAGGCGCTAGTCTCCTCGCGAAAAAATCAAAGAAGTTGAAAAAATATAACTGGAGAAAAATGCTAAAACCGATGAGAAAAATGAAAATGTGCCCTAGATAGGGAGGGCCTTAAATGCAGACAAAAGGGTCCCACATCTGACAAAGGGGCGTCTCTGGACAAGGGAAACGGTCCCCCAGTCTGAGTCATTCGTTTTCTATACACTGTTACTGTCGAATCCACTACTGAGTGAGAATACAGTCATTGCATTGACATGAATATCATCAGTCACCACCGCCCCCGGCGAAAAAGGACCCCCCAAAAAGTATAGCGAGAGAGAGAGAGAGAGAGAGAGAGAGAGAAATGGGGTTTAACGTCCACTCAAGACACAAAATAGATCATTTCGGGACTAACATATAGTTTAATTTTATTTCAATAATTGAGGTTGAGAAGGCGCCCCTATCTCCATGCCACATACGCTCACACCAGGGAAAATAGTATAGCCTCCACCGCGATCAATTAAAACGCCCCTGTGTGATTTACTGCCATAAACAGATTTAGCAGCATTTCTATCAGTCAATACAACCCATTAATGGAATCTTGTCTGCGATATCACCCAAATAACGATCTGAATTTCTAGTAGATTTATCTTTCAATTTCAGTCAAATTGATCCACTCTGAATCGAGAATTTAGCAATTGAATTTTAGGCCTAGCTTCAATAATCATTACTAAAGTCCATACGATAAAAAATGTAGCATCCATTATTTTTATTTTTTTTAATCACCAAATCCAATAAATATCGCAGGCTAGCGACGATACGAGAGTTGATTATAATCTGGATAAGTTAAATAATGTCTAATTAATAATTCAAATAACATTCCAGGCCTAAAGAAAGACCCACAGTGGTCAGATTTAACTCTTGCATAATGTATGTTTAATACACTTTCCAGGAATGTGAATATATCTTAACATTTCTTGACATCTTAAAACCTATTGCCACCTTCATAGTTTCGTGTCAAATTTTGACCTAACAATACATTATCAACTTAACACGTTGTCAGTGTCTCCTTCAATAAACTCACACAAGGTTGTCTCACCTTGCGTAATTTATACGCCCTGGCATAAGGGGTCTAATCGCGTTACTCGTTCTTTCCTAGTTCTCGTACAGGGCCGTACCTAGTGGGGGTGTAAGGGTGCATTGCAGCCCCAGAAAAAATAAGGCACTCCGAGAAATGGAGGTCCCATCCAAATACACAATTTGACAATCTTTCAACTATGAAATAATGCACTTGATTATGACCATACAGTGGCACTGATCAGATGAGGCTATGGCGCCCAACCACTCTGCTGTACCACCACTTTTAAAATCCTACATACGACCCCGCAATCTGTTTCACAGAGAATTACTTAGGAATTAACTCTGTAACAGATAGTGTCCAAAGCACGTGCGTTGACTGCAGTCATTGGCTCAACGGCTCGTGCAATGTTTACTTAACACCTAACTGCTGCGGGCAAAATGACGCATTTTACTCATTTTAATACCCATTTACACTTAATAGGAAATATTTTTTAACTTCAATTACCTCAAACGTCTTTAATTATTTTTCTGTTACCTCAAAAAAATGTTTGAGAATTTAATTTGTTGGAGTAAAAAAGTTAATATGCCGTACTTATTAAGCCTCGTCGATGTCATGCTTATCAGTGATTGTAGCGGCCAAGCGAATATTCACTGCGGGATCAGTTTGACGACCCCGTTCTCGGCCAGAGCATATAATTTACGAAAACACATATAAATGCCACGAAATTCAAACTTGGTGTAGGGCTTTCCTTTTAGTTTAATTCCTTTTACTTCCATTGTGTTCATAATTGTTTTCTTTTGGGGTAGATCAGTCGGCTACTTTGAGTGAATATAATATACCAATCTGATCCCGCAGTAAATATTCGCTTGGCCGCTACAATCACTGATAAGCATAACATCGACGAGGCTTAATGAGTACGGCATATTAACTTTTTTATTCCGACAAAGTAAATTCTCAAACATTTTTTTGAGTTAAAAGAAAAAAAATAAATAAAGACGTTTGAAGTATTTGTAGTTAAAAAATATTTCCTATTTAGTGTAAATGGGCATTAAAATGAGTAAAATGCATCATTTTGTCCGAAGCAGTTAGGTGTTACGTAAACATTGCACGAGCCGTTGAGCCAATGACTAACGCCATGTGCAGTCAACGCACGTGTTGTGGACAGTCATCTGTTACAGAGATAATTCGTAAGTAATTCTCTGTCAAACAGATTGATAATATACCCCAATTAAGTGTGAATGTATTCCTCGCCAAAACCTACTCCAAGAATTTCATGGACGGATCCAGGAATTTTTGCAGGTGGGGGGTTTGCCAGGTTTCTGTTACCGAAATCTGTCATCATCTTCTCTAAATTACTTACGCATTTATACAAATTGAGCTTTTTTAAACAGAGAAATCATTTATATACTGATGTAGGATCACTTTGTGATATAATTTCATTGATGCAAGGCATTATTTTTTTCTCATGTAGCTGAGCACCACCCCACCCCCACCCCCGCCCCAGGATCCGCCCCTGTATTTATCTTTGCGAATAAGATATAAGATTGTCAGACAAGGATATATATAATACGTACACATTGAGACAGTAGCTTTGTTGCAATCTATAAGATAGAACAATAATTATCTAAAGCCAGACACATATATTACGGACAATTACCCAAGTTTTGTTTGATGACACTGGTTGTTGTTTACATTAAAATCATTTGTCTAGAGAAAAATGGCAACGCAGTTCCATACATGCTATTAAACACCTATCCGAGTACCTAGACGTCTTGGAGGAAAAGAATCTCTAACTTGTTTAAAAACTCATATAATGTCGGACGAAATTATAAATGGAAAAGTATTTCAAACCGTAATTCCATATTCCACCAAGACCCTAAAGTTTAAGAGATGAAAACATTTCCATATTATGCTGCAATAATTCTGTCAATATAATCTTCGGACGGCTGGACAACACAGCTTATACTATCAGACGCTTAGTTCGTAAATATGAATTATCGAGAGGCTAACGGATGGTCAACAATATACATGTAATCCTCATCCCAGATGCTGGTGCTGTTTTACTCACAATATCTTCATTTTGTTGTTCTATATGATTATGGAGGTTGCATGACCGAATGGTTAGTAGGGCCGCCTGTCAAACCACGTGGGTTAGTCCGTAAATGACCTCTCCCTCTCTCTCTCTCTTTCTCTCTTACAAATAACATTTATGTCCTTTTATTACTGACATAACTTACATTACAAATTTTCCCTCATAGGACACTGTATGGCCTATGCCCGTCTTCATTAGCCCGGGAGGGTGCAATTTCCCTCATAGCACACTGCATGGCGAACAGTGGGGCGTTAAATCCCACTTTATTTCATTTTAGTAATTCTTAATATTGTGGATAACACTGAGTTAGGTGTTTAACGCCTTCAACATGTCAGCTGAATTAATACGCCTGATCTAAAAAACATGACAAAGATGCCACAGGGCTGCGGTGATTTATTACTTTAATCCAACACGTTAATTCTACGTGTATTCCTTTGATTGTACATGTTACGTATGGTTGTTTCATAATCTTCGACATTAATTTCAATTTATCAAACGTAACAGAATAACAACCCATATACACATATTAGATCCCTCTGTCTGAAAACTGATTAAGATCTGGCCGTTACCGTAGGCCTATTACGGTTTTAAAACAATTCCCTCTGATCTGGCTCATTTTCAATTCCCAATCCTATTAGATGTCTACCGTTAACCAATTCGATTAGTTAAAATCATACTCGCATTAACGAATCATACTCGCATGATCATGGGTCAATCAAGGTCAAGTCATGTCAAATGAACTTTACAGTTTTTTAAAATTGTTACTAGACCTTTCCGAATGAAACGTAATTAATTGTGCTTTAATGTTATATGAATTGCAACAACATTATTGTCTGGTTATCACCTGGTCGCCATAGTTCAGTTTTGTATAACTGGATACAAAAGGACAACCAAATTAGCAGACTTATCGGTGATCTGGAAACTAACACATGCCGCAATTATATGGAATACAAGTTACAAGGAAGGGTTGAACAGTGTTTTCTCGTCTTTATCAAGCACATATAACAGAGGCGGATTCATGGGGGGGGGGGTCGCAAGGGGCGCGCACCCCCGTCCCCGAATTTTCGACAGTTCCCTTTTTTACTTCTGAAAGTGCCTTTCAACTGGCTTTTTTGCTTGATTTGGGGGCTCTTTTTCAACGATTTCCGAACATTTAGACGAAAATATCAGCCAAATAGCTCTTGGAATGGCTACAGATGCAAGGAAATGATGGATAATTTTCTTGGGGCCCCCAACCCCCGTTTCAGCGGCGTGCCCCGTCTCCGCGGTCAGTGCCCTTATTTTGCGGCGCCCCCCCCCCCCCACTTTTCAAAATTCAGAGATCTGCCCCTGTATAACAGGAGAGAACCCTAGTCAAAACGTCGCCAGATAAAAATGAAACGAAATGGGGTTTAACTCCTCATACTGTTCTATTACTAACATGGCTAATGAACGGGCATGCGCCATACAGGAAAGTTTTGCCCGTACAGCGGCACTACTCCTATCGAATTCCATCTGTCAAGGGTTCTTTTACGTGCACACCTCTGTTTTTTGTTCCAGCCGAACACCTAGAGAGCCGTTCTTGTCAGGCCCCCCGTCCTGTATCGCTGACATGGGGGAATCCCACCGTAAAATCTGGATGAATTTTCTCAACCAATGCAAGGATTGATCACCCGATCTCAAGGCTAGCGGGCCAGCGTGACTTAGTCATCGTGACCTCACCAGAAAACAAAAAAAAAAACAGTTTATAACTTGTATTTCAAATAATTGTGGCATTTGTTCTTCTCGTCTGGTTATTAAATGTCCCTTTGATCCAAAAAGGTTAGCTATAAGCTACGGTGAAAGTGTGACACTACATCATAGTTTCTGGGATTATTCCAGGCGCGGATCCAGAGGGGGGGTCCAGGGGGTCCGGACCCCCCCCCCCCTGCTCAGGCTTGAAAATTTTTTATGCGATTTTATTGGCGATTTTTAGACCTGTAATTTTGGAATTTACCTTCCGGAAATACGTCAGAACGAACCAAATTATCAAACCTGGACCCCCCCCCCCTGCAAAAAATCCTGGATCTGCGCCTGTATTCTTGTAAACTACTGTTAAAGTTCTGATTAGTCTGCTGTCCAAACGGTATCTAGGTTATTGTGATCCCGGCAGTATATCGGCAAAATGTTGAAGAGCCATATTTATACAAATAAAACGTATACCTTTCATCACACTCAAGCCCTTCGTGTGCGATTAAAAATCAAACACAATTCAGAACTCACGATTATAATGTACTTTTTGAAAAAAATTATTTCCAGCTGCCGCAAGTTTTTATTTGTCATTTTACGGCATTCTGCTAGTTAGCTTTCTTGGACATATCAAGTCGCCAGTAACACTATCTGCCTCTACTCCATGCCGTCGTCCCAGACTATCAACAAAATTTCCACAGCATGTCCAACACTGACCAGTTTGGTGATGAAATAAAGGACGCTAGACTCCATTTCATTTCGCCGCCATCACAGATCTTCGATACAAGATAATTTACTCCTTCTAGTAATTTTTGGCGTTACATGGATTTGGACAGATACAAATGCACATTCCATGTATAATCGGGTGCCCCCGGCGTCAAACACATCTGTTGATGTCCAGAAACAAAAGATACAAACACAGTGGTATTAATAAATCAAAGCCGAACATTAATAATGATGTCAAAGATGACTGCTATGTAGCGATTATAAAGGACGGCATGCCCAGCTAATCGTCACAGTACCATACTTCAAGGTAAGTCTTACATCTACACAGTACTTCTGATCGTAGGCAGAAATCTGTAGCAATATTTTGTGTCTTATTTGTTGGTAGAGCTACATCCAAACACGAGGTTTGACCTTCTATTGAGATAACTGAGAAATGACAGTGTAATACAAACATCTGAACTAAAGTTTTAAATGGATATTTTATTCTTTTGCAAAGACAGATTTGACCGAGAGTTCCATTTGATGTTCATTTTGAAGGATGTATATACGTCCAAACTGAACAATATAATTTTTCAATCAGTATTTGCATTGGAAAGTATATATTGACTACAAGAGATGAGTTCAATTTTAGCCCAAGAAATGGACTCCAAAGGCTCTACTCATCTTGTTGTACCCGTTCTCGTTCTTCGGAGCGATGCAAGACTATGAAACTTTGCATACTTGTTTCTTAGACAATCAAGCATCGGTGGACGCACTTCAATTTTATATATGGCAATTTCAAGATGGTGGTGATGATATCGTGGTTGGTTCCTGGCCATTGTAGTGCAATTGTACTTATGTCATTTCAGAAAGAGCTTGGGTGATCACTAATATCTTTCCATCACCTTATTTCATATCAAAGAGCCTCGTATTTACCACCGGTTTATTAATTTGCCAATGATTCAGGAGCTATTTGATTGTGGTCAAAATAATGCATTGAACTGCGATTTGTTGGCCACATTATAAGGAGTAAAGTGTTTGTTTCGTTGGATTTAGAAATGAAATGAATTAAAATGGGCTTTAACGCAAAACTGTTTTTCTGCACCAACCAGGCATTACGAGGACGGACATACGCCATGCAGTGCATTTTCGCTTACTCTTTTCCGAATTCTCGGTTATCGCAACTCTCGTCCCAGGGGCCGATCCAAGGCGGGGGGGGGGGGGCTGCTCGGCTACATAAAAAAAATAATGCCTTGCATCAATGAAATTACATCACAAAATGATCCTTCATCAGTATAAAAATGATTTCTCTGTTTAAAAAGCTCAATTTGTATGTATGCCTGTGTAATTTAGAGACGATGGTCGCAGATTTCGGTGACAACACCTGGATCGGCCAACACCGGGATCGGACCCGGAACCTCTTTATGAGTGACCAGCTCCTCAATCACTGATTCACCATGACTTCCGAATGATTTAGTGTAAGTTGTATCGTGTACTTATTTGAAGATGTAATCATTTATTTTTATACAGATCAGACAGAGAGTGTCATTTTAACATAAATCTGAACCAGAACATCTGTACAAAATGGCTTTCGGTTATCTTTGTGGAATAGTGCTGTCTATGTGTGTTGCATCTGCTGTTGGTCAAGGTATTATCATTTTCTTAGATAACATAAAGTTTCGTTAAACATTGTAGATATGTGGTGTTAGCATATGTTATTATACATACTAAGAAGAAAAGTTTTTCTAGGGACATAACGTTAAGCTCGGCGTTGTTTGTTGCTATCATAGCAATCCCCCCCCCCTCCCCCGAAACATTCGTTTGCCAGCAAATAAATGTCAACGGTCACATTAACTGGACTGGCTTCCGACGGGCTATTGTGGGACATCTATATATCATCATCAATGGATTGCCAGAAGTTGTAATCCATTCATTTCTGTTTACACTATTGCTCATTAGGTTATATCATATATATTAACTATTTCAGGTCCATTATCAAATCTTATTGTACCTCAGCCCAGCCAACAACAAACAGTTCAACTAGCTAACCCAGTTACATCTGGACAAGTCACCCCTCTCGTCAATCTTCCAACTTCTGGACAAATCATGAACCAAATGCCAAATCACCCGCCTCAACATATCAGTGGTCCATTCGGTACTCCACAACAATCCGGTCAGGTGTTACAAAACACATGGCAACAACCTCCACCACAGCAGATCCAGCTCCAACAGCCACAACAGCCTCAGCAGAATCTCCAAACCACTGGACAGCAACAACAAGCTAATGTAGCCATACCACCAGTTTTAGGTGGACCTCTAGCAAATATAGCCATGGCAAACAGATTGTCCAACGCACTCACACCACCACAACAAAAAGGAATGAATCCTTTGGGTCTGTTGGCCCTTGGCGCTGGTGGTTCCGATGCTCTATTTCCATATATGCTGTTATCCCGAAGTGGAATGTTAAACCAAAATCCCATGCTTAGCCTCATGGTTTTGTCAAATTATTAATAATCTTGGTACACGGTTTCTTGCTGCAAGTTTGGTCATAGCCATAGCTTTTATCCCGTTGACCTAGAATCATGAGCATACGAGATTTTGGATATTTAGTATGCTGATAACTGTGTCTACGGATAAATAAGCTTCATATTTCATTTGATATAAAACAAAATATGTCTATTAAAAAAAATTACATATGACTACAGAATGTATATTTATTAATTTATAAGTGAGATAATAGAAATAAAATTTGTTTTCATCAACAATATGTTTATTTTATTAATATGTAAACAACAGGCTATAAAGATGTAAAGGTACAAAGGGGAGGGGGGATATTAAGGTCTAATCAACACATGGTGCAATTGTATTACAATAATTTGCATGAGGTAGAAAACCTGGCGGACCATGTGGAAACTCACACCGTTAGGCAGACGACCCTACTTCTTGTCACACGCAAGTATTAGATGGAACTAACGCCACTTTACGCCATATGTATATGTCTAAGGCGGTTATACTGTAGGGCAAAGGGCTGCTGCTGTCTCTGGCTAAAATATGCCTCGACCTTGATGAAATCATTTTCAACCACAAAAAATAAGTTTTATCATTATATGTCAACCGAGATGAGCAATAAATTATTTCCCGGTGAATCCTTAGTGGCCTGTGGGAGTAAACTTTACAAGAGGTGATTGACCAACAGGGGGAATCGATAGAGCTCATTGCCTAATACTTCACATAACTTTGATAGAAGTATTTTAAAACTCTAACCTTCAGTAGGTTTTCAAAAAAGGAGGTCAAGGAACGCTGAATGTCGACAGAGTTCGTCCTCAAGGAACGCTGAATATCTATAGGGTTGGCCCCCTCGTGATACCAATGATTCACACCAAATATGAAAAAAATATAAATACACCAAAAGGGATTTCGAGATAAGTTATTCTATCAAACGGATGGACAGATAACGCTATGTATCGAAATAGGGTTCGTCTTCTCAATGACCACCCCTCTACGAGAGCCACCCCCAATCAGAAAAAAGATCCTTAATAAACCTATGGACTTTTATGCGATCATAAGACCTTCGGACAAGAGGAAATATCGATAGGGATCGTCCTATAAAGACCAAATGCTTCATGCAAAATTGGAAACAGGTCAGTCAAAAACAGAACCAATAGTTTGACGACTATATATACGCCCAGTGTGAACGGTGCAGAGAAATAAGGGACTGGATATTGGGTGACTACATGCACCTAAACTGTGTATGGACGTATAAACATAACTGGATATACGTGATGTCTCCATTTCAGTTGAACAATTTCACATAATCAAACTACTTTCAAACGTGACAGACCAAATTCCGTTACCGAATTTATATCAGTTTTTTTATCCTTGTTCCTGGCACATGCTACCCTAGTGACCTCCCGAGTAAAATTAAATTAATCACGTTTCCTAGAGTTCAAGTGATGACAGCAATGGCTATTTCCAACAAAGGCGTTTAATAGCTGAGGCGCTGGAGGCGCTAGCCTCCTCTCGAAAAAAAAATCAAAGAAATTGAAAAAATAAAATGGGAAAAAATGCTAAAACCGATGAGAAAAATGAAAATGTACCCTAGTTAGGGGGACCTAAAAGCAGACAAAGGACCCACTTCTTACAAAAGGGCCCCTCTGGTCAAGGGAAAGGGCCCCGAGTCCGTGTTAATCGTTTTCTTTACACGGTTACTGTCGAATCCACTACTGAATGAGAATGCAGTCATCGCATTGGCATAAAAATAATCAATCACGACCCCCCCCCCCCGCGGTAGAGGGCCCCCAAAATAGTATAGCCTCCGCCATGATAAACCTTAAAACGCCCCTGATTTCCAATGTTCAAAGTACATGTAGTAGAGTATCATGTGTGACGGCACTGGAATGAAATGTTTTCAGCGGGAACAATACAGTGAGAATGCTGATGCTACCGGTACTAACAGCCACAGTGAGAACGTGGTATCGTCTACCAGAAAGAAGAGTGTAATATCATGTTTTCTTGAATCACTGTTGGCGTTTGTTATTTTAATGTCCACTCATAGCCAATCAATATTTGTACTAATTAAATCAACGGCTTGCACGTGATTTGTTATTGGATACTTCAAATATTTGTGTAGTACAAATACCAATAAGGTTTTACTACTTTCTCAAGGTCGTGGTCCAATATTCAATAAACCCCGAACCGGAAATTGAATATTTTCTAAAAATAAGTCTTTATTATTTCATAGTTCAATACTTTAATGGTTAGAATAACATTTTCAAAGGATTGGGGACTCAATATAATTGATGATGATTTTTGGTAAAGCTGAGTTCGATATCCGGAGTGATATTTATAGATTAGGGTTTATATTCTTAATCGAAGGACAAAAATCTGTTTTAAAGAAAGAGGCCAATTCCGCATCACTATCTTACAAAAGTTAGGATATAGGTGTCTGGTTAAGACCTATGGCTATAGAGGCCCAAAGGAGAAACTAATTTAAAGTTTTTAATTAAAGTTTAAATGAAATATTTTGAATTCGTCAACTAACAAAAGAAATTTTGTGGTGCTCCCTTCCTATGATGCTCCAAGCACGTGCTTACACAGCGTAATGGTTAATCTAGCTCTGGTAAGAATAGACCATACGGAACAATAAGTTAATAACTCGAAATAATTTAATATAACTGATTTGAAGTACATCCCCTCGACCAAAACCATGATATTTCTTTATCCTGATCAAAATACTCTAAATCATACATAACGTCATAGTTAACAATCAGGGGCGGATCCAGGATTTTCAGAAAGGCAGCCGGAGGGGGGGGGCGTGCTGCTCCCACTTGTGCGAGGCCCGGCCCGTGACTTTTGAATGGAAAAAAATGCCCACAAGGACTAATTTCATACTGTAAATATTACGATTTCCAACCTAAACTCCTTTTATTTTTGTTCTCCTTGCTATCTCCCCCCCCCCCCCCGCTCTCAGGATCCGCTCCTGAAATAGGGACTTTAGTGACGTTAGCTGTAGCGTTAGAAAATATGACGACTCTTTCTCTCCTATCTCTCAATTGCAGTGTGATCTACTCCATTCTATCACACATTATGTAAAATCTGTGAAAGCTTAAATTAGATGACGACATAAAGATAAAATACGACTTCAAACTTACGTAACTAATAAATGAATTACAGACATGTGTTGACGCTTGACATCACGGTTACTCAACTCTTATCATAATAACTCATTGTTATGCAAACACTGTGTCAGTAAACTAGTTATGTCAACTATAATGTAATTCAGTACAAGAAGACCACCTTCCGAAAAAAAATATTATTCGGGAAAAATATGTAAATTTTCTGTCTATATTCGAAAGCTATATTCGAGCAATAATTAATTGCCTGTCCAAGGTAAAGCTATTTTCAAACAATAATATTCCAAGTGATTAAATTTTCGGCAAAAAGTGCAATATTCGGAAAATAATCATAGATACAATCTTACTCACAAATCAGAAACTCTATAGTAGGTGAGTTTCATATATATCTATTATGTCACTGTTGTCAAGGTAATTACTTTCCTCTCAACAAGCTCTTGATATTGTTATTTTCCCAATCTGATTAAAACACAGATCCTATCAATTTCGTTTCATTTTTTATAGTTCAAAATTTTCTTTTGCTTGTCTTCACTACACGAGGATCCGGGACAGATATTATATAAAAGGCGTTCTGATTGACGTGAGGAATTAATCTTTCCTGTGTGGAACTGTGTGTAAACCCATAGAAACGTCGATGCTGATTGGGTAATCAATGTTTGACGTCATAGGGTCAAAAGCTGCTCGTTTCACCCCTGATGCGAACTCGCATAACTTATCAGACCTTCATATAGTATAAACCATCGAAAGTATAAAAAAAACGAAACGAAATATAGAAAAAACGAAACGAAATATTTTAACCAGATTGCGCGTTCCCTGCTATATCGAGTACAGCAAGGGGAGAGTGGTTCTTCTTGCCAGGATTAATACTCGCTTCCCCTCTGGGATGATATCGTGTTCAAGCGGTTCTAATATATCTTTTAATATAGGTCTGTATTTTAATTCAGGATTTTAAAAGTGGGGGTGCAGCAGAGTGATGGGAGGGGCGCCAATACAATGCCCGAGTTACTTATCCGGATCGGCGACACCCCGCCCCCCCTCCCCCGAAAAGTTTGAAAATTCTACTGCCGCAAACCCGTTTTCCACGCACTTGGGGGCGCAAATCCGTGTGTCAATTTCGGTGACGCTACTGTTCATTTTGATGTTAAACACACCACAATGAGAAACTTCTGGTCCTCTAAACTACAACTAATCCAAAACACCAATTTGGACAGGGCGATCAGGACGAGAATCTCTAATAATGTCATTTGGTGGCGGCGCCCCCTAAGACCGATAAGGACCTATAGGGCGACCAAAACGAACCATCTAATGTCATGTGGAGGGACAAAGGCTGATCCTGAAAGGGTCATTTCGCCTAGGTCGGAAGTCTACCCTCAAAAAATTTTGAAAAATAACTCTGCTGGAAACTCCTTTTTCGGCCACTCTGGTGACATATCTAAAAGTCCATTTGGTATTTTATATGGACGATTTTTTTTTTAAAGTGGCGGCAGATATTTTAGGAGAGGCAGTTGCTCCTAGTGCCCCGCCCCTTATAGATCCGCGTCTGTGGTGGCGCCTGATAGACACCACAGACGTGAAAAGCCACCACATAGGTGATATAAGAATGTGGGCGCCCTTAAAACCGACTGATTGGCCAGTGCCTTAAGAGCATCACTATGGGGTCAGTACTACGTGCATAGGCGTACGGGGAAATTTATGACTGGGTGGGGGCCGGTGGTGGTTGGTGCCCAAAAAATATAGTTAGGTTCTTAGTATGTTAGTCGTGGCTTACTGTTCTCCAAACAACAGATTTTTATTTAATTACCTGTTAAATTGGACACATTGATGAACACAATATTTGTTATACAACTTTTACAAAGTACAATTGTGTGCCCAAATTTTCTCAGCATTTGGTGCCCAGCATCCCCCCCTCCCAGGCTCGTACGCCTATGACTACGTGTATTATTTTGTAATTGAGAGGTTATTCATAAGATCACATATATAACTTCCTGTAACGAAAGAGTGAGATATGGTATCCATTATCGTAGTGAAATGGCTGTTTCCGGTAATGATTGACATGACTGTAGATGACAGCTGACAGAAGCATTGCATGCATAGTTCGGATCTGGCTAGAAAGGTTTCTGTCCAAAATAAAAGAACGAGATGTGTGCAGGACTAAATTAAATTCATTTAGAATTGTTAGAGCCATCAAAAGGATTATTAAAGGGGAAGACCAACGATTTTCAACAAGGTTTCCATAAATCTTAAATATATATTCAGAAAGAATTCCCTCTGTAACAAAAGTTCTTTCTGAATATATATTTAAGATTTATGGAAACCTTGTTGAAAATCGTTGGTCTTCCCCTTTAAGGCTTCCGCGTGCCTATGAATAGTCAGAGCTGACATGGCAGTGCAAATGGATGCAGTACCATTTCTGAAAGGGAGAATAGCTCTTTTCTTTGGAACCTTAAAATAGACGAAGATTGTTCTAGAAGCACGGTGTAATATGAATGTATATAAAGTGATATTCAGTCATGTTCGATGGACAGTCTATAATGAATGGCTGGTAGGGGCGGCTCCAGAGGGGGGGATTTGGGGGTCCACACCCCCCGCCCCGCTTAGCTACCTTAAAAAAAATAATGCCTTGCATCATTGAAATTACATCACAAAGAGATCCTACATCTGTATAAAAATGATTTCTCTGTTTTAAAAGCTCAATTTGTATGTATGCCTATGTAATTTAGAGACGATGGTGGCAGATTTCCGTAACAGAAACCTGGCAAACCCCCTCCTGCAAAAATTCCTGCATCTGCCCCTGCTTTGGCTCCTTTAATCGCAAATGAAATACGGTTTAACGTCCTATTGTTCTGCTCTGTCACTATTCCATTAGCTGGCGTGAACTCATCAAACACCAACAATATGTCCCTTAAACATACATTATGCAAGAGCTAAATCTGCCTATTGCAAGTCTTTATTTAGGCATCAGATGTTATTGAAATTATGAATTAGACCTTTATTTACACGACAAGCTCAAAATCAACTCTGTGGGTCCACAGATGGCTTGGATACAGTTTGGATTTAAACATCTTCGTCCATTTAAAATTAAATCAAGAAATGGCGGACCAAGCTAACGTTTACCGTCATTCGATGATGTCACAACCGTAGATGTATAGTGTTTACAGCGTGTATCACATTCGTCTTCGTTTCTCTATATATCGTTACTCAGAACCCATAAGATAACTTGTTTTCAGCAACAAAAATTGTTCTTAAACGATAATTGTATGTATAGCCAGGAGGTCGAATGTCAAGGGAATCTTTCAGAGTTATTAAATCATGTTTAAAGATCCACATGCTAAATTGTTACTGTAATTCCTTGCTATACAGATTGGATGTATTTCTTTGCATGTTCTTTAAAGATGCACTACAGAGTATCCCGTTCTTTGTATTATTGTTTAGAAATAAATAACGAAAAGTAAATATATTGATAACTTCAGTCAAGTTACTTTATTCCGTGCGATATTAGAAGCGTTTGAGGTTTTGACAAAAGGTAGTGTAGATTGTTTATTATCGCAGTAACGGTATTTGACAATAGAGACTACGTCTTGATTATTTATTTCTGCCGTTTAACTCTTAAATGGTCGCAGTGTTCTAATCTACTAAATATCAGAGCCACCGATGTTCCAGAGAGTTGATGATGGGCTTGTCATGTTAATGAAGTTTAAATAATACTTTATATAACATTTAAAGCCAGAAAAAGACTTACTTAACAGGCAGGTTTAGCTCTTACATAATGCATTTTTAAAGCAACTAAATCCTTTTCATTTGGGTCAATAGAAAGGTTTGAAGTGGGTTAATTAGATGAGTTATTCCAACTCCAAACTTCTCGAGTTCTTTATTCGAGCAATAAATTAATGAGAGTCGAATGCGATATTGATACAAATAATGGAATTGTTCTTTTAACTGTTTTTGCGACACTTCTCCCGGCTGGTCTGTTAGCAGGACAATATTGTTGTCAGTCGTTATCACAAATCTGATAAAACTGGTTAAACACTTTCCAAATATAATTCTAACACATATTATTGTGACAATCGATGCGTTGTTGAGCTTTCAAGAAAGGGAGGTAACGAACTCAAACAGGAGAACACGAGTTATCCTTATATATAACTGACTGAACGAGTAATAACAGTTACACGAGCAAATTTCTGCTCACTAATAATTCCTTCGGCGATCAAAGACCAAAAGTTGTTATATGAGGCTGTGAGATGATATCTGATAATTCAAAAAATCAATTGTATGTCATAAAGGTTAGAGGAAATGAGAAAAAAGTCTGTGCATTTCCATGTTTTTGTTCATTCTATACTGTACGGAATTTTTCTATTTTAGTCGCTTTTTCTTATCGAGTGACAGTTAATATTTCTTTTGAATTGTCAGATATTCTCGCACAGTCTCATACATGTATAACAACGTTTGGTCTTCAACGAAATTATTTAGTTAGTTATGTTGAAGGATAACTAGTGTTTTTCTTTTGCGTTCCTCACCAGAGGCCGATCCAGTGGCGCGCGCTCCCCCTTAATTTTCGACAGTGTCCTCTTTTACTGCTGAAAGTGCCTCTTTTCAGACGAAAATATGTCCTCTTCGAACGTTTACTTAGACGAAATATCAGCCAAATAGCTCTTGGAATGTCTACAGATGCAAGGAAATGACGGATAATTGTCTCCCCCTTCCAACACCCGTCGCAGCTGCGAGCGCCGTCTCCGTGGTAAGTGCCCTCATTTTGCGGCGCCCGCCCTCTTTTCATAATTCCTAGATTGATTATGACTGACACCAATATTGTCCTTTAAGGCTTATTGACAAAACTATATTCTGAAATAGTTAACCACTTTATATACATACATATTACACTGAGCTTCTAGAACAATCTTCGCCTATTTTAAGGTTCCAAAGAAAAGACCTATTCTCCCTTTAAGAAATGTTATCGCCTCCATTTGCGCTACCATGTCAGTCCTGGCTATTGAAGGCGTGTGGAAGCCTTAATGATCCTTGTGCATGGCTCTAATAATTCTAAATGAATTTAATTTTTGCCTGCGCATATTTCGTTCATTTGGACAGAAACTTGTCTAGCCAGATCCGTACTATGCATGCAATGCTACTGTCAGCTGTCATCTACAGTCATTTTAATAATTACCGGAAAGAGAAATTTCACTTCTGAAATGATACGCTAAAATAGATAAGCAGCAGATTTTATACATCTTTTAAGGTTAAGTTGTCCAGTTCTAGATCCTGCTTCTCAGGTGCGGATCCAGGAATTTTTGCAGGAGGGGGTTTGTCAGCTTTCGGTTAGGGAAATCTGCTATCATTCAAATTGAGCTTTTCAAACAGAGAAATCGTTTTATACCGATATAGGATCACTTTGTGGTGTAATTTCATTGATGCATGGCATTATTTTTTTATGTCGCTGAGCAGGGAGGGGTCCTCCCACTGGATCCGCCCCTGCTTCTCACAAAGTAAAGTCACAGATGAAGCCAGGGATGACATCGATCAAGTAACTGGGATTATAAACTGGTATTATTTGGGAAGAAATTTAAGCCAATTTTGATTAAGTGGTGGTCGTTCGTATTGTGTTCCTATGTTTTAATGGTTTGAATAAGATCAAGTGGATATAAAACGTTATCGTATCCTAAATTTATCATATAAAATCTGTAACTTTAATGAATAGAATAAAGCTTGAATCAGACCGGATATAAAGATATACCTGATGCAAAACTGTTAAGTCTGTAATGAAACATTTAATCATGTCTCCGAAAATCATATGAAGGTCCGTGATACGATTTTTTTTTTTTTTTTTTTAAATATTTTGGATAAATTTGTCTGTAACTCATTTTTTGTCGTTTTCCTGCGAATAAGGGAACCTGTGTAAGTCCGGTCCGTCATTTGATTTGAAATTTTAAGATGCATTTGATCGTTTGATTTCCATAAATCAGCCTTTAATCTGAGGCTGGTTATTTTTGTCCCCCGCCTTTCGAAGAAGGTCTATTAAAATGGGTTCGTCCGCCTGTCAGTCTGTCTGTCCGTCTGTCCTAAAGTTCTAATTAAGTGAGAGTGATGAAACTTGGTGTATAGTTTCATTACAGTAATACCTTGACTAAATTCGATAATGAGCATTTTCCGCTTAGGGTAAGCAGAGATAAGCAGTTCTCATTCAGTAATGGATTCGACAGTAACAGTGTATAGAAACGATTGACTCGGACACGAGGGCCGTTTCCCTTGTCAAGCGTTGGGGCTCTTTTGTCTGCCTTTAGGGTCCCCCTAACTAGGGTACATTTTCATTTTTCTCGTCGGTTTTAGCATTTTTCTTTATAAAACACTTTTGGATGACACTTCGTGTACAGTTTGATTGCTCGATACATTGGAAAAAAATAAAAAATGTGCGATTAATTAATAATATGTGTCATCTATTTATTTTGGGATTTCGGCGGGGGACATCAGCCTCACTGTTGGCTTGTTCATTTCTATTCCGAGACATTTCTTTTGTCTAAATACCAGTGGTTCAAATCACAATGGCTAGATATATCTGCCTATCAAATGGAAGATTTGCCTTACATTGTAATTATAGCCTTGGTCACATACATAATTAATAAGACATGACGTATATCCACCATCGTAATTACCCAGACTTTTCTATTCCTACGACATAATTCACGGCAAATACATCTCAATTGGAATCAGTCTTCGTGCAACCGTGTAAACATCTTCCTGAAGTAATGACCAGAGAAAAACCTCACCAGGATTGACTTCTGATACTTAGGCTTTTGATGGATGGAGTCTATTCTTCCCGTTCAATCAAAGCTCTCCTAAGTACAGTACCATGCCAACTTTTGGTTTAATCTGGGTTCTTCCCTAAAAATATGGACAGTGAATTGAAAAAACAGCGAAAGTACTGTTCTTCACCAAACAGTATCGTCTACATTGCAGCCGTTTTGATAGCCTCGCCTCTCACGCAATTAGTTTTTTTTTCAGCAATATTCTGCTTTGAACTGACGAATTTGGCGTTAAAAAATTCGAAAGTCATGGCGTAACGTTATGTAAACATATTTGGAGTTCTGTTTAAACCCGAATGATATTGTTGCGCCGTTAGGTATTGGTTGTTAATCGGACTATTGACCAATCATAATTTGGAACAGAAATTTGCTTTCATTACGGCAGTATTGGGTGGAATTTGGTCTAATAAAACGTAACACTGCGATGGGTATGCCTTGTATAGGGCCTTGAAACAACATGCGGGACTAAGACTTAATGATTAGACATATAAAGGTTAAACACGTCACAAATGTAGTTTTAAAACAGATATCCTCTCAAAGTCTCATATAATAACTTGGTTTTCTAAGGAATTGTGTGTGAGGCGCCGGATAGGTGTTGGCGTGTACGTTATGTGACCTTTATCAGTTGGTATTCGGTATAATAGTAGACCGTAGTACTGCTGTCCGGGCAAATTCCCTTATATGGCACACGGTATGGTGTATGACTGTCTCCATTAGCCCTTTCGTACAAGAGCAGTAGGACGTTCAACCCCATTTTTCTATTTCATTTTTCCTTTTGCTTGGAGACGCTAAGTAATAAATCCATCTTGCATCCTAGAACTGATGTGCAAAGAAATCACCATTTCTATGAGTTTGCTTTTTATGAAATATAACGGGAATATTTCCAATCTCTTGAGGTTTATAAATTTTTAATTCGCCTATTTTAATAGTTTTTATATAATTGCAGTTGCTTCCTCCCTGGTCTCTCGTATGGCTTTAGTAGTATTATGCCTCAATATATTTTAACAAATTATCTCGTAACGTTTAGATAATTGTATTTGCTTACTTCCTGGTGTCATACATAGCTTAATATAGAACAACAGAAAGTATGCTTTTCTTGGAATGGCCTTCATTTCCATTAATGAATAGTGCCATGTTGATTTATACATTTTTTCTTGAAATTAACATCATATGAGAAATGCTAATGAAAACTATGAAATATCAAAATAACATGAAAAAAAAAATGCTAACACCACGGCAAAAGGGTTTACACCGCGGAAAGGCGATTTTTCGTGGGGTTTTGATTTATCATAGTTTTCATTGCGATCAGAGGCGTACATAACGATTTTGTTTGGGGGTGTTTAGCCAAAATGCGACCGAATGATGCACATACTCCCCCACCCCACCCCTAGTACGAGTGACGCAATCAGGGGCCGAGCACCACAGATTTATGTCATATATGATGATTGTGTCTAAAACACAAAGTAATTTGAGAAAATTTTGAAAAATCGATTCAATATCCTGGTATTTGAGTTCATTGATGGGATTAATTCTTGTGGACGACAGGACCAGAAATTTAATGTCAGTCAATGTAACAGAATGTCGAGATCTTTTTTGCAAGAGTTGACATAACATATGTACAATCTGACGCCCCACGACCCACACACCAGTGGTACTACAAATGGGCAGTATAAGACAACAGAGAAGTAGAAGAATGATGTTATAATGGAATTGAGCGCCGCAGACGCGAACAAATTTCAGATATGTAACCGAGTAGAGAAATGATGTTATTATTTAATTGGGCACCGCAGACGCGAAATAAATTCAGATATGTAACAGAGCTTTTAAATTTTGTGGACTGGGCTTGAAAATGTGAATCAATGTCATGGAAAATGGAACCAAATTCTCGTTAACGAGAGGATAAGAAATGAACAGAATCTTGAGGCTAATCTGTCAATTTCGCCTGTTTTGTTATTGTGTGTTTACTATATTAATTCATTTAGTCTGCAGAGACCGACTGCAGTGAGTGCTTTTTTTGAGACGAGTATATTTCTTGCCATGGTAGAAAACATTTCATAGAACAACATACTCAAAACAAAATAAGCGTGACAAACATTTTTTCAAACACCACAAGCAGATAGTTATTTTATACTATAGTATTGTGTGACGTATGCAATTTGTTCACAGATTCACGCAAATGCACAGTATTTGAAATCTATTCTAACATTGTTTTTGAGACCCTCTGCAGTGACTGAACTTATTTTGAGACCGACTATTTTTCTCCCTTGGTAAAAATTTTGTCGTTAGACCAACGTACTCACAACAGAATAAGAGTTAAACACAACATCTTTTCAAACATTTTATGCTTAAGTTTTGTGTGAGTATCGTGACATATTCAGTGAGCACTTATTTTGATACCGACTTTTCCTATTTTGCGACTGACTGCACTGATTTTGCGACAGACTATTTTTTTTCCTGGGGGGCGAGGATACCCCCAATTTACGTCTCTGATTGCGATTTCTCATAGTTTTCATTGCGATTTCTCATGAAGTGAACTTCAAGAAAATGTATAAATCAACGTATGGCACTAAAAGGCTTCCGTAGCATAAAGACTTTTAATTACAGAATTTTAGATGACTTACCTTTTTTTATATATTTTATGCCAACTTTTGTATTTTTTTTATTTAAAAACCTATTTTTTTTTATGAAATAGGTTTCTATTTTTGAAACACGGATAAAACATTTCACAGAATGATATTTGACAAAAAGAACACAATATACTTATAATATATATAATTAAAGATGCATTATGAAAGAGCAAACCCTGTCTCTTTATTCTGGATTCAATTTTATATGCGTTATTATTTAGACAGCTATTTACACGCCCAGCCCATATGCAACCCTCGAGAGAATCAAGTGACTAAAATATTAAGTGGATCATCGAGACTTCATTTATAATCGTAACAGTGGAACTTGACAATTGAGACATTTGACATTCATAACAAACTGTCGAGACCATCGGATGACTGAGATATTAAGTGGATCATCGAAACTTCATTTATTATCGTAGCAGTGATATTTGGCATTCTAGACCTGGCGTTCATAACTTCACTCAGAATTACTGACGTGACTGACATTTTCAATATTCATTTTTTGATATCTATTTTAAATCAGAGTTCATAGCCTTATCTACATCTTACATAATGTTTCTTTTTTTTAAAAAAATGAAACGAAATGAAATGGGGATAATCGTGCTACAATTACATCTTAATTGAATGTAAATCACTTTATATACACTAATCACATTAATAATATGTGGTTTTAGAACATTTATGGTTTTAAAAAATAGAGCCATACATGCGCCCTTTAATAACCATGCGTGTATTCGTCTCTTATCTATTCCTATATTATTGGATGTGTGTATTCGTCTTTTATTTATTCCTATATTATTGAATGTGTGTCTGTTTTGGGGCTACTCAGCCCGCACATACATGTAATTCACTGATACTTTTCAGTGTTAATGTGTCAACTAATGGGTGCTTTGAAATTGTCCACATTGAAACCTTTCAACGAAAATCAAAAATCTAATCGTTGATTACCATAATGATAACTCTACATTGAAAAGGAGATGTCAAAAGATTGTCTGATGAACACATAAAAAATATGAATGCATTTAAGATAAAAAAAAAAAACGGATTTTTTTTTTTTTGTACAGAACAAATCTTACAGTGATTCACATCTCAAGTACATGATTGAACGATTTGTATTTCATTAATATGAGCTATCAACGTTGATAGATAAACAAACGAGGGATAGGCACAAATTGGCTGGTAGCTAGTAAGGGCTTTCTTTTGGAAAAAAAAACCCTACCGTAACTGTTTGATGCCTAACTTTGTTGCATTGTCTGATTGGTTACTTGTTGTCTTTTTAATGCGTGGTTGATTGCCGCTTTTCTGATGCGTGGTTGATTGCTGCCTTTCAAATGCGTGGTTGATTTGTGTCTTTCTAATTAATGCGTGGTTGAATGCTGCCTTTCTAATGCGTGGTTGATTGCTGTCTTTCTGGTGCGTGGCTGATTGCTGCTTTTCTTGTGCTTCAAAATGAATGCATTTTGATGTCAGAAGACTACTTTAGATACTTACCTAGTATAAAAACGCAAACAAACCTATCTGACCAGTCGAAAAGGGCATTATTTACCGTTTTAGAAGTATGTAATGAAAACTATTTAACAACGTAACAAAATTGTCCGTTTTGACACCTACGTAAGTAGTATTTTATGTTATGGGTCGGAAATTTGAGGTTTTCATAAAGCTACGGATGTCGAAAAAGTGCATCTGAATTTTGGCAAAAGACTTCTTTAAACACGAAATAGTAGGCTACTAGTGCCGTTATGATGTATAATGAATTGGGTAGATATCCACAATATAATTCTAAGACGATGTTACCATATATGGATAAACAATGATAACAGGATAGATAAAAAAAAAAGAATTATTTGGACTTGGATAAGGAAATATTTAGAAAAATAATGGTTTCGATAACTCTAAACGCACATTGTCTTTAATAAAACTTCGTCTATTTACCATTATTAACAGGGGTGGATCCACAGGGGGGTTTGCCCCCCCCCCCTTCTCAGCTACATGAAAAAAATAATGAAATTACATCACAAAGTGATCCTTACATCAATATAAAAACTATTTCTCTGTTTTAAAAGCTCAATTTGTATGTGTGCCTATGTAATTTAGAGACGATGTGTAAGACTATGGTCTTTAAGACCATATTGTGTCTTTGGAAAATTATTAAATTCTCTGTCTATAAAATTAAAATCCCACGTACCTAGTAAACGTGAAATATAAGCTATACATAAAAAAGTCAGTGATGTTTTGGTAAAATCATAACCTGTGACAAAACTGTCCATCACGTTCTTCCTGTTATTGGACCTATGGTTAGTAGACATAATATGGTATCATCACCTGTGAAATTTGGAATGGAAATTAACGTCAAGGCTAAATCTTTGACGTGCAGGGACGGGGGTATAAATTTGAGTGTAGATCAAGCCCCATTAGAAACTCACCCAGATATTCAAGCAGCCATTATCTGTTGAGAACAAGGGACCTGCGGAGTCATCCAGCTTGGCAATAAAGTTCTTATAGCTGAAATACTGTGGTATTGTTTTACGATCACAAAAACACAACAAAGAAGAAGTCCTAAAAGTAGCAGTAGTACTACAGATGATGGCAGATTTTCGTAACCGAAACCTGGCAGACCCCCTCGTCAAAATGTCATATAATACAAGTAGATAAGTTTACACTTCAGTTCTATGGAGGGGGATCCTCGCCAAAACTCTCAATTTGTGAAAATACATATGTCGTTTTGTGAAAGTACATTTGTTAATTTGTCAAAATACAAAATACATTTGTCGATTTGTGAAAGTACATTTGTTAATTTGTCAAAATGCAAAATACATTTGTCGATTTGTGAAAATGCATTTGTTGATTTGTCATACAACAAAAATACATTTTTTCATGTGTGAAAATACACCTGTCGAACCTACAAAGCACAAATTTTGAAATAACACAGCTTAACTTTATAGTTTCCACATATGTAATTTCAACATTTGTATTTTCAAGATATGTAATTTCAACATTTGTAGTTTCAACATTTGTAGTTTCAACAGTTGTATTAACGACACTTGCATTATCGAGCCTTGCATTAGCAAGCCATGCATTAGCGAACTATGACCATATTTGGGTTGATGACGTTGATCATTATGGAGGGGGATCCTTGCCAACGATGCTGCAAGGCCTGAATGCCGGACAGGAAGAATTTCTTTTATTTTTTATCCCCTCCGTCATCTTAACTAAGAAAATGAGGGCTGACAAGTTACTTTTGTGTTAGGGTTAGTCCTTTCAGTGGCATATACTCTTTCAATTAACATTAGGTGGCACTAGAGTAGGAGCCCAGAGGGTCGAACCTAGACGAACGAGGTACCAATATCTGACCATATATATAGGCATCTACATACTAACCTGGGATGCACAGAAGTGGGCGTCTGTCGGGCCCAGTCCATGGGTGTGACCCTGGTGACCCCTATAATGACCCCAAAAATGGGTTAAACTCATACATTCGAGGTACCGGTCAAAACCAATCTTAAATGAAAGAATACACTCTACTGAGTACGAAATTGCCCATAACAGACGATTTTGGCCTTGGGACTGCCCAAACTGACACCCCAAATATGACCCCCCATCCTCCCTGTGCGGCTTAAAAAAAAAGGGTTATATTCATACATTCGAGTTATTAGTAGAGACACTAATGTTAATTGAAAGAGTATATGCCGCTGATTACGGAATTGTCCATAACAGACGATTGGGCCCATGGAATGGCCCAAATTGGCGCCCTAAGACGATGGGGCCATAAATTCGCGGTACCGGTCAAAACCAACTCTAAATGAAAGAGTACATCTCACTAGGTACGAAGTTGCCCATAACAGACGCTTATGGCCCTTGGACGGCCCAAATTGACACCCTAAATATGGACCGCAGAGCCGAAGGGTCAAAAATAGGTTATACTCATATATTCGAAGTATCAGTCAAACCAATTTTAAATGGAAGAGTACATCTCACTGAGTTTGAAATTGTCCATAACAGTTGGTTTCGGCCCTGGGGGCCAAGCTGACACCATAAAATCGACCCCGAGGCTCGAGAAAAATTTATATTCACACATTCGAGGTATCAGTTCAATTTAATTTTAAATAAAAGTGTGCATCTCGCTGATAACGAAATGACCCATAAAAGATGATGGTTCAAACTGACAAAATGCATAAAATGGTATTGTGAGGCGAGATTGAAGCAGACTTTTGACACCAAGAAAGTACAATCATGGACAGGTGCAGAAGAGTAGGACGTTAACCCCCATTTCATTTCATTTCATAAGAACTGCACCTGTAGTGTTAATATTGTTTTCATACCAGACCATCTTGTGTGTGATTAACCCATCAGGAATCACCAGAAATGGACAAAACTGGCTATAGGGCAGCTATCAAATACCTACCACTGAAAGGATAACCCTAGTACAAAAGTAACTTGTCAGCCCTCATTTTCTTAGTTAAGATGACGCCATTTCAGCTATGTGAAATTTTTTAGGGGGAGGGGATAAAAAATAAAAAATATTCTTCCTGGCCGGCATCCAGGCCTTGCAGCATCGTTGGCAAGGATCCCCCTCCATAATGATCAACGTCATCAACCCAAATATGGTCATAGTTCGCTAATGCATGGCTTGCTAATGCAAGGCTCGATAATGCAAGTGTCGTTAATACAACTGTTGAAACTACAAATGTTGAAACTACAAATGTTGAAATTACATATCTTGAAATTACATATATTGAAAATACAAATGTTGAAACTATAAAGTTAAGCTGTGTTATTTCAAAATTTGTGCTTTGTAGGTTCGACAGGTGTATTTTCACACATGAAAAAATGTATTTTTGTTGTACGACAAATCAACAAATGCATTTTCACAAATCGACAAATGTATTTTGCATTTTGACAAATTAACAAATGTACTTTCACAAATCGACAAATGTATTTTGTATTTTGACAAATTAACAAATGTACTTTCACAAATCGACAAATGTATTTTCACAAATTGAGAGTTTTGGCGAGGATCCCCCTCCATACAGTTTTATCTAACTAAATCGATAAATAAGAAATACAAACGTGAAATAACAAGAATAAAACTTTCTAGTCACAATTTAAATACCGTGAAAGGCAAGCATGTTAAGACAGAATATTTATTTTGTGCAATAAATTAGATGTCGAGGACGAGTATCATTGTATTCTTATCTGTCCCAGATATAAAGACTTGTGAAATATTATAGTAAAAACCCATCGTCTATAAACTAATACAACTTCTTGTCGCTAGGAACACCACACAATTTGACAATCTGGGTCGGTTTCTATTTCAAGCCAATAAGAGAAGATCTGGGCCCGATTCCTTGAAAATTCTTAAGCACGTTCTTGCGCTTAGATTTTAAGTAGACTTTGCATTTAAGTAAACTTATGGCATTTTGTGTTCCCAGAAATTTTTTGTAAGTACGTCCTTGTGATTTTTTAAAAGTAGACTTCAGTAACCAAAGTTAAATATGTTTCTGCTTCAAATAAGATGGCTGACAGTAAGCTATTCCACGGCATTTCCTACATCTTTTGATACCTAAGAGACAATCTATAAGGCATTTAGAAACATATTCTCGAGAGGTACGCTATAGAAAATTTCGCTTCTGCCCTGAAACCATTTTATTTATTTACCAATTACATGCAGTAAACACAAACACACAGGTTACTTTCAAGTAGCTAAGTCTCTAACTCAGTATCATCCAAAATCTTCAACATTGAAATCACGAATTATTTGTTAATTTAAATCAACATTGATGCCGTGATCTTATCGGAAAAGGTGGGCTTCTGATATCCAATATTTAAGACAAAATAAATATTTTATCATTGGTACACGAATCGTTTAGCATCATGCGTTTCGGTCCCAGTTTAAACAAGAGACTCGAGGGACGAGGCTAGACACATTGCACCAAATTAAACGACGTATAACCAGACGCTAGAAATTTGCATTCGATTGAGACTGCTGGCTTATTTCGCCGAACATAACTGATTTGAATAAAATCGAAATCCATTGAATGTAAATCAATTTATATACATTCATATCACAATATTGTATGCGTTGCGACCCACTCGTGTCAATTTCTAAGTCCAAAATTTTAGCGATTTAGCTCCTTTAAAATCAGGTGCTTTCACAATTTATTATTCAGAATGTTTGCATGTGCCACATTTCATATGTGTATAGGTGACATTATGTCAAATGCATCTAAATCGACCATTTGCCGGGAAGCAGACCACTCGGCTAATCTCCACAGATTTCGGAACCTACATCTAATCTGTATGACGAATTCCGCCACATTGGAACTACTTTAAAGGTCCCGGATAAAACATCGCTGTTTGTTTGTAATAGCGTCAAGTTTTCCTGTTGAAGTAAACCGGCAGCCGCATCGCAGATGTATGGGCATAGGTACATATCACTTATTGTCATACAGCCGAGACTATGACGTTGAGAGAATTATACTCTCATTTTACCTGTCACAATGTGCTTCGACTCATAGTTGACTTGTGCTTACGTAAGAAGGGTCTTGAGAATTTTCTAAAGACGGTATTTTATTAAGATTCTTACGCAAGAAAAAGTGAAGCATAACTTTGTGCTTACTTTCAGAATTTTCTAGGAACCAGGCCCTGAACTTTATCTCCCTTTTCTACATACCCTCTTTGTTATTCTGCATATATTTTCATTTTATGTTCGTTTTGTATTTATTGTTGTATGTGTTTAACGTGGTGGGTCTTTGACTTAAAGAGCCAGAACTACAGAAATGTCGTGAAATGTCTGACAGTTTTTAATGGATTTGATTCGGTAGTTTATTGATGTTCATTTGCTGTTTATTGATTGGTTAATAGGTTATTGATTGGCTTGCTTCAATAGGTTATTGGTTGGTTTGATTCAGTAGATTATTGATTAATTTGATTCTATAGGTTACTGATTTGGAACTGGGTTATGCTTTGAATGGTTTAATTGGTTTCATTTGAAGGAATTTACTGTAATACTATATTAAAAAAATATAACAAATCTATTGAATGTTTTTGAATGATGAAATTGCTAGGTCTATTCCCTCTTTGTCCATCTGAATTATAGATACCACATTTTCACCTTTTGATTAGTCGGTATCCATATTTAAAGATACTTTCTTGCGTACAGACTTTTTGATTTGATGATATATTTTAATTAAGATCATATTCAAACTAATCAAACAATTGCATCAAACACTTCCCAAAACTTTGCCGTTAAACTTGATTAAAGGAGGTTTCGTGTCTCATTACTTACTGCCCATTTACCTTAAGTAAATTCTTCAATTATTTTCTGTCAATTTCATTTTCAACCATTTCATTGCAGGTAAAAAATACACCCCCCCCCCTCCCAATGTTTCCACAAACCGTTTAATCATTCCATCAACAAATAACAACCGCTCCCTCGGCCAAGCTAGCATACAATAATCCGCCGGACAAGCCGTTGGGTTGCCAGTTAGGGATACCGTTTCATTTTAAGTCATTTTCATATGTGCATGCTCGGATAGCTTACTCAACAACTGACTCTCAAGCTTTATATCCATGAAACTGCCAGCAATCAAAGTTCAAGATGTTTTTAAATTACCACGATACTGTTATGCTGTTCTCACTCTAGCAGATCTCGCTCGAGATCACTTCAAACAATATTAAGACATCTCAGAGTTCCGAAATAATATAATACACAATCTGTTCGGTGATTGTTTCATTGTTTATATTTTAGTTGATAGATAAGTACTCCAATTGCATTCTGTACCCAAGGCCATGCAAACAGAAAATGGAAAATGGCGGGTGCATTCAAGACTATGGAATGTTGAAAGACTCTGTTCTTGATATATTATTAAACAAAAAGTATGCAACATACCTAAACTATGATTATGATCAATGAAATATATACAAGTGTTGTGAAATGAAATCAATATTGTGGTCTGATCTCAAACACATAGTTATGTGCCCTTGGCCTACAAAGTTGTCCTTCCATGGTTTGCTACCCCGTTCTACTTTTTGTCATATATATAACCTCGTACTACAGGAGGGTTATAAATAAACGCTCAAATCCGGGCGGTATGAGGGAATTTAAAAGTGGGGATGCAGCAGATTGAAGGGGGGGGGGCGCCATAGCCTCCACGTAAGTGATAATGTGGACGCCCTTAAAACCGACCGACTGATCAATGCCTTAAGAGCAAGCATCACTGTGTGAATATAATCAAGCGTATAATTTTATAATTTAAAGATTGTCAATTTTAGTTTGGTGAGACTATTAATTGTAAATCAGTTGATATACATTCATGCAACATTATTATATTCGTTGCGACCCATTTGTGTCCATTTCTAAATTTCAAATATTAGGGTTTTAGAACTAGTTTGGCCAGATTGGTTGGCTGGCAACTTCCTTTACTAGTATGATGAGCAACAGTATATTTTCATATCCTGCAACATTTCAACTTTCCAAACATATGATATTATACAAAGAAACTATTGAACTACATGTACATCAAGACGAGTTGTTTATCATTAATAGCCTTCGACTAGTAATACAATTACCCGTATATCAGACAATCGACCAATCGACTATTGAGAAAGTAATAAGATAAATAATAGATGTTGGGATCAGATCAGTACATTACACAGACTAGGTACCAAAAACGGGCTAAATTTTGGATGTTTGTCTTGTGTCCAGTTCACTGACATTTAATTCGCTGGTATGTTATATCTAAACAACATGTCCCACTTGATAGCATTATTACCCTGGGTTACTAATCTTAATACCTCAGACCGTAGTAACTTGCTGGATTATGACCCCTGATTGTACAAAAAACGCCTTTTGTAATCTTGATACCTCAAACCGTAGTAACTTGCTGGATTATGACCCCTGATTGTACAAAAAACGCCTTTTGTAATCTTGTTCTGTCAATCAAATAAAGACGGACATTCGCTAAACAATGTGTTATGACGGAAATTTTGCCCAGGCAGTTGCATCATGGCCTACCCTAATATCGAATTCCAACTGCCAAGGGATCTTTTACACGCACGCAATGTATCCCCTGGGCCTCGGTTTTTCATACCATCCGAACCACTGACAAGGTGAAGTCAGACAGAAATATCCCAATGAACTTTCTTGTCCAATGTAGGGATCGAAGATGCGGCCTCCAGCCAGGCTAGCGAGCCAGTGCCTTACTACCGTGGTTCTCAACAATTTAAGATACTGATGATGAATAGAAATTTTAGAATGTTTAGGATCTTTTGTATACAATTTTTTCATGTCTTTGTAAAGCTGTGTATCTTTGTATAATTATGTACATGTAAACATATTTATCTTTGCATATTGCGTGTATCTTTCTTTTATTTCTATTTGTATATGCACATGACCTTATAATTCTTTTTTATGCAATAAAGATTCTTCTATTATCTTATTTAAAATACATGTATCATAAGCTTAGTAGTATAATCTTATGTAATATTTGAACTAAATGTAATTTTTATTTATTAAATATTTACTTTAATTTTTTTTTGTTTTTGTTTTTGTTTTTTTTAAATTTGAATGTGATTTGAAAGTCTTATAGAATCTGACCCAAAAGGCTTATAACTTGAACAATCTAAATATATAGAGCAGTGTAATATGATACTTAACATGCCCTATACACCACATCATCACAAGGTATTGTCTTTGACAACTTGATGATAGGATTCTCTTTAATAAATCTGTATTGTCTGTGGGGGTCACATTCCAAAATTTGAAGAAAACTGGCTGATTTTCACCTAGTCCCACGACTGAGTATGGCTATAGTAGATTTACACTGATTTATGGGATGAAACGGAGTTTGAAGTCCTACTGTACAGTTCCGAATTAGGCTAATAAAGACGGGCATACCCCATACAGTGTGCTATGAGGGAAATGTTGCCCGGACAGCGGCACTACGGCCTACTCTTGTATCGAATTCCAACTGTCAAGGCATCTTTTATGTGCACGCCAATGTGTACACGGGACCTCGGTTTTTCGCACCACCCGAACGACCAGACCACCAATTTATGGACAACGACAATAAAAAAGTAAAGCAATTGAAATGGACTTTAACGTCCTACTTTGCTGTGCCAACCAGGAAATTTAATTTCTATCATAAAATAATCCAGATTAAGCTTGAGTGTGGCCCCTGACATAAAATGTCACTGGGGCCCTTGTATCTACAGATGACATTTTCTTCTCATGTCCGCCACACTCAAATAAATCCAACTTGAACCTTTTTAAAATTAATAGGTATATTTATTATTTGGCACCAAAATATGCAACACAATAAAGAAATCAATCATAAAATTATAAATGATTCATTTTTGGTACTCTGTTTGGGGTTTCTTTAATTTTGGGGCTCCGTTTTAATCCGGTCCTGTGTATTGTGAAATGTGAACCTTCAACAATTCAACTGATTAGTTATCTTTATCCAGGTATAGCAACATACGTCCACCAACGTCCTTGGTATCCCCAGTGGTCTCATTCTGTTCTGCTCCACTATTCCCTGGGTTCATCCATTGGGAATTCATGTATTCAAATTATCTGCCCTTATCGTAGCTTGATTCTACGAACCAATCAAAAAACAATTTACAAACCAGTCTTAGCCTCTTTCATTGTTGCAAGAAATGTAATATTTAAGACGTTTGTACACAAAAAGATGCCCTAAAAAGTCTTTTTGGTGGGAAGATGAGTTTATATCAGTCACAACTGACAGTGGCAAGTCGTTATACTATTAAGCGTATTGGTCGATAAAGATAACCAAATCGAGATACCGAGGATGTTCCACCAAGTGCTTTATCTTTTGCGTCAAAACGAATGTTTCTTGGTACACAGGGAAAAATGTAAACATGTAACAAATCCTTCTTCTTCTTCTTCCCATTAACGAGTAGGCCTCTGTTAGAGTTTAATTGACTCGGGCACATGCGCAAACGTATAGAAAACTTCCCCGCATGCACTTAAAAGTCCAAGGCGGATAGTATGTACAGATATGTACAATTATTAACAATATATACAGGATACAAGTTCGTCATGGTTTGTGCTGTGTAGGGTTCCAGGGGATGGTACGGTACACAACCTAGCCCTAAATTCTTCCAAAGATCACACCTCCATTACTTGTGATGGGAGTCTGTTCCAGTATCTTACTGATCAAGGGAAGAAGGAATGTTAGTATTTCTCTTTCTTGGCTCTTGTTTGCCGAAGATTGTGGTTTCCTCGGGTTCTGCTGTCGCCGGCTGTGTAAAACTTCTCTGGGACAATGGCAGTCAGTTGGTGTTGTATTTTATAACAGGTGATAAGACTCTGCTTCCACCGTCTGTGGTGGAGAGATTCCCATTGTAGGTTTTCTAAGAGTTTTATTATACAGCCAGGAGAGTTGTTTTGATAGCAATTGAAAGCAAAGTGGGCAGCCCGTCGCTGTACTTGCTTTATTTCCCGTATGGTAGTTATTTGGTGCGGGTCCGACATTGTGGCCGCATACGTGAGTACTGGTGCCACAAGGGCCAAGTAAGCTGTGGCTTTAGTCGAGGTGGTGCACCTGCCAATTTTCTCGTGGATGTGACACTTTTCTGGGCGGAAACAGATCTGTCACTTCTTCTCCCAGTCCTTCTGGAGGGCTGCAGCATCTTTGAAGGAAATCATATCCAAACTCCACCCAGGCCTTTCTGGATCGGTGCTAAAAATGTCAATTCAAAATGTCGCTAATGTTCCGTAACAGGATCATACTCCAAATCGTGTGTTCTGTTCACAAAGCATTCTCAGACTTAAGTTAAGAATTTACTCATAATTGTTCGTCCTATTTAAACTAAAATATAGCCCTTTATGATACATGTGTTGCTCTAATATATGAAATACATCACTAAGAAACTATGTGCTAAATTTTGTATTTGTGAATCAAAAATATTTCTCATAAACAGTGATTGAAAAGCATATCATGCATTAATTTTAGATTTGTAATGCCCCCCCCCCCCCTCGCCTCATCCTCGCGAAACTTTGCCGGAAAATGTTGGCGCCGATCACACTGTAACAATTGAGAATTCCGGTACTTGTATTAAGAAATCTGCTCTAGAACGCCCACATGTTGCCAATTATAACTAAAGAATTTCGTTTCCTTAATAATTTGCTTTGTATAATTTAATAAACCATGAAATGAGAACGCAATCTAAGTCTGATTGATGATACGGCGCACGAAACGATTTGTGACTGAGTATAGTGAGTGTTTAAAGTGTTCAGGCGCGCTAAACAACACAAAGGTAAAAAAAATATAAGTAGAGATAAAAAGAAACAAATTATATATTGTAGAAGAACATTAAAAAATATAATTATAGATAAAAAGAAACAAATTAGATATTGTGGAAGAACATAAAAATGAATCGTAAAAACATAAATTCAGTAAAGAGATTGTTTAAATAAATCGTAAAGCATAAAATCGTAAAAACATAAAATCGTAAACAGTGAAATGTCTAAAATCAGTAAAAAAAAGGTAGAGATTTCAATATAATAACAGGTGGTACATGATTCCCGAATGAACGAATGAATATAGTAACAGTGCATAAAATAATAAGCTGATCTCCCCATAGGTAAGGTGCCCCACCATAAACAAATCTCTCCAAATAGCTCGACAATAACACCATAATAATTAGATAACAAGCCATAATTAGACAATAATAACGTACCTGGGGGCATTGAAACCGAAGTGTTGAAAAATAAAAAAAAAGGGGAAGGGAAATGAATTTGAATTCTTAGTGTCGCTAATTGTTATAAATGGCGCTGAGACTCATTTTGGTACACGAGTAGTATACCAGTGGCAAAATGTCTATTGTGTCTTCAATATTGGAATTCAGAAGCCCACCTTTTCCAGGTATGATCACATCACCATTGTTGATTTAAATTGACACATATTCGTGTTTTCACGGTTGAAGACTGTGGATAATATTGAGTTAAAGAATAGGCTATTTTAATTGTCAATTATATCGCCGTAAGCTCTATTGGTATTGGCTTATTCTGTGAGTTCCAAAGACTAAATTGATTTTAGATTTATGATAAACATAGATAAATATTTAATTCCCAAGATAGGTAAGAAAAAAACTGTCGATGAATTATTTGCTACTATCATTTTAGTACGTTGGATTATTATACGTGAGATTTAAAACGTTTAGTAGCTATTATATATGATTGCACTGTTTGGAAGATATAAGTAGAATTTGGAATATCATCGATTAATCCGAAAAGTAATGTATAAGATGTTTTGTATCTTGTATCTAATAGGTCAATTGTACTTGATCTTTGAGATTTATAGTGGGGGCAATAAAAGAAGAGGTGATCGACATTTTCAAAAGAGTTGCCACAGCTGCAAGTTGTGTCATCACTAATGTGCATTAATAATTTGTGATAGTTAGAGTCACTTTTTCCGTTGCGGAGTTTGCAATGAATTATTTGGAGATTTCTATTACCAAGATGATATAAGTTATTACATTTTGTACTGAATTTTGTTTTTAGGTTTGACCTAAAGATGGAAAGCGTTGGCGAATTTTTTTATTTCAGGTTCTAGTTTATTCCAAATTTTCCTGTTGTGGTGGTTTTCAGTCAGAATTTCTACATCGTCCCAATATATTTTGTATCGTGGGTGGACCTTCAAACGTTCTGCAATTTAGTCCCGTTTACACTTGGCCACGATAAGCATTTTATTCTCGGCACCGTACCAGGCCGCGATAAATTTCAAGAAATTGACCCGTTTACATTAATCTAAAGTAACCGGCCACGGAACCGTGCCAGGCACGCCAAATACCGAACTATTCACAGAAAAGTTAATTTAATCCCTAAGCAAACTCTCCAGATGAAAACAATTGTGTTGATGGATTTGGTTAGAGAAGTCATTTTGACATAACTGGTGATATAACTGTCAAAGATTGTGTGTGAAGGGGGTGGGGGTGTCAAGGTTCAATTCGCGAATGCGCAGTAATCCGTACTGTAACCATGCTCAAACCGGATAGCGTGTACACTACGAAAATTTAACCGTGCCGTGCCTGGTACCGTGTCGAGAGACCTCCTCTCTTTAGTGGGACGAATGGCACGGTACTCAATGCGGAACGCTTATGTTTACACTACAAAAAAATTAACCGTGCCGTGTCGGGTACCGTTCTTGGCAAACTTAAAATTTGTAATGTAAACGTGCCCATGTTAGATATGTTAGTTGGGGCTCTTGACTGTGTTCTAAGTTAGTTTTGTGGATGATTCCCTTGGTTGGTTGCAATTTTCCGTTGGCTTTCAAGACCTGTTATATACGTGAGATTTCCAAAGAATGGCAGAGTCATTCGGATTGGCGATTTTTCTGGTCTCTGTTGTTATTTAGGGAGGCCCCAATGAATATATTGACTACAGTTGTATATTCTGTTCATATATATGTCATCGTCAATGACTGTGCGTAGCGTACTAAGATAGATGCGAGGGCTCTTTTAATATAATGGGCATGGCTCACGGACTATGTTAACGTGCCTATAGGTACGGACATACCTCGAAATGAACATCCATGTTTCGGATATCATAAATCCGAGCTTTAAAAGGATGGTATGTATCTTTGTGGTTCTGAAAAGATTGTATGATTAAATTTAGCAAGTGTGCCATTAACAATCATTAAGATATTATTTAAATTTCATGTTTTGTATTTAAACGACTAATAAGCTGTTGGTGGCGCAAGTAGTCAGCGACAGGGTACAGTAACGGCCTGTCTGCTTTCGGGCGTTTCTTTTGGCTACCATGCGCAACTATAAATGCAAATCTGTAGTAAATTATGTACATTTTTATACGGCCACACGCGATATAGGCTAAAGATTCATATTCGATGTAAGGCGTTGAGACAATGGGAGGGTGAGCCCTATCGATTTTCCAAGTTCCCTGTCCATATCTTACAAAAGATAGGCGTATCTTGTATGACAACCAATTGTTTGGATACAAAAGCGGTAAGATTTTATTCCACTTTGGGAGAGTCTTTGTTTTGGTCACGACTAATTGGTCAAGATTTCAGAAGGTTTATCCTGACATAGAACTGATAAAGGTGATGGAGGTCGTCAAATTTTCCCACTAGACGTCTGTAAGGCTAAACCGAACTCCCGTACGCCTATGGAGAGCACTCTATAAACCCTTCTGCGGTGTAGGTACATCGGCGCCCACAGAAGTACCATCGTCTTTGCCCCCTAACAATTTTGGGCTAGCTACGGGCCTGTTTATTACTTGGGTTCACTCTCTTGGTGAGGAAATTTGTCTTGAACTGAGTTGTATTTCCATTCGTGATACTTGTCTTTTTCTGTTGCAGCTGTACAAATGGCTGAGGTGGGAAAAGCTCACAATAAAGCACAAAAACAAAAACATAGCCCACAGCATACACAAACAAGTTAACGCAACACTTTAATGATAATATTATCAAGGATTTCGCGATCAGAAAATCTAGAAAACAAGCCATTTCAATTTCAGCATATAAGTTTTGTTTCATTTCGAAATTATTTCACGTTGTATTATCGGGTTTTTTTGTATGATATATTTCAAGCGGAGACTATAGTCTGCTCAGTGCGTTTGCAACCCATAGGTCTTAATCCGGCTCTCATCGAGTAGTTTCAAATCCAGTATTCCATTTCTCTGATGAGCACGCGACACATAACATCGTTCGCAAGAGCCATTTCATTAAAATATGGTGCCATTGATCATTGGGGCATAAGAATGTGACCAATTTCAAAACTTTAGAGGCGGCACACGAGTCGGAGACATATCCTTGTCACTAAAGATTTGATATGGGTGTGAAATAGCTATTTATAACATTGGCTTTTGGCGTATGTAAATATGTATATAGAACCTGTAATTCAAAACATTATTTTGTTTATGAACGTATACATTTTAAATATAGTTACTCCTAAATTCCCGAATTCGAAGAATTATGATAGCCGCGGTGGCTCAGTGGGTAAGACACTGGCTCTATATCCCGGTGTTGGCCGAGAAAGGTTGTTGTGGTTTCCCTTTGTCTGCGGTCCAGGAAAGGTGGCCTGGGAAGGACAGTGTCAAGTTGTTCAAATCAAACGAAATATACATTGGCTTTCCAGTAAAAGAATCCTTGGTAATTGGAATTTGAAATAAGAGTAGACTGAATGGCGTATGTCTGTTTTCATTAGCTAAAGTAGGGGGAATTATTCTGAAAAAGACGCAGATTGTGAAATAAAGTCGTACGATTTACACACCACTAGAACCAAGATGACACTCTAACCGTCCTCAGATATTTCTCTTGGAGAGTCAATAAATTACACTGTCAATCTGAAACATTTATGAGACAAGCAGAGACCTCGGCAACTAGTTAAACATACGTTATGCTAGAGCTAAATCTAGTTTATAACGAGAACTGCCAGTTCCTTATCTAATCTCGCATAATGTCCTTTAGATCGTTTTTTGCCGATTACTGTTGAAATTATAGAAACACAAACAGATCTATAGGAAGACCGGTAATGTAGTTTCGATTCCTTTAGGACTTGGCCTATATTACAGTAGACGTAGAAAGTGGATCTGGTTTCGGCACGTGTAGTCCTCTTGTCACGTGTGCAGGATGTAGACCCTTTCAAGAGATCTAGTCGTGCGGTTGATACGAAAGTTGGAATTCAAAATACGCTGCATAGCGTAAGCACATCTCCATTAGCCCGGGTTAAACAGTAATGTAGGGCGCTAAACCGAATTTGATTTAATTATTGTGTTACATAAGTGGTTTGGATTTGTTTCCCCGCTTGTGCGTGACA
Organism: Patella caerulea; assembly: GCA_036850965.1. Taxonomy (NCBI): domain Eukaryota; kingdom Metazoa; phylum Mollusca; class Gastropoda; family Patellidae; genus Patella; species Patella caerulea. Next base: position 19,998,603 of record JAZGQO010000021.1, read on the forward strand.
AGGAAGGAGTAGGGTTATCTATCCAAGGTCGTGTGTCTTTCCGTGCCCTCTAGTCCCCCACCCAACCGACCCCACCCCGCCTCTCAGCTGAAGACCCCTAGGCGCTAACGAATTATTGAAATAAACTTGAACAATATGTTAGTCTCGAAATGACATAAATATGTTTTATCGATTGGGCGTTAATCCTCCCTCTCTCTCTAGAATACTGTATGTCACAAAATGAACTATAAGTAAAGAGTCCAATAATTTTTAATTCTCTATATTTGCCATCGGCCATAAGTTATCTTGTTTTTCTTGTGTGATCATTGCATTCCGTACTTAATTTTTGACATTAATACGTGCATTGTTCGGGACGTTATTCATAATATTATAGAGAATATCTTTATTATAGAGTCGTTTTTATATCAAAAGAATTCACACAAGTCGATAAAGTAAAAAAAAACAGACTGCCGTGTTTTTTTTGTTTTTTTTTGGTTTTTTTTTGGGGGGGGGGGTACTACTATTTTATCTTCTTGTGTTGATATCAAAAACGACGAGTAGGAGATTTTATTTATCACCCAATTCAATTAAATAAAAATAGTGCATTTTTAATTAAAAAAAAGAAGCTACTTTCAATAAAAGAATAAAAATCAAAAAAGTTGTTCCTTTTTGATTGACCAATCAGATTAATGTAAAGCGATATGTCCTTAGGAGATATCACAGTAGATTATGTAATTTATCACACAAGCGATAACTACTGTAGAAGGTATTTTTTGGGCGATAAATGATTTCCTATATACATTTGATGTTCTACGATAAAAATCACGGATTAAAAATCCATATAGTATGTAATGTAGTTATGTTCAATAGAGGGCTTGATCTCGCCTTAACTACGTACATCTTATCAAGCGTAATACCCTGCATAATCCGCCACTAAGTTCGATTGGCACAATCTATTGGGAACCTATCAGATTCAGAGGTAGTCGTGAATTCCAAGTCTCACGCTCCTAGCTAAAATGTTTACATGTGACAATCGAGTTGCAAAGTTCAAAGATTGGTCAATGTCAAGGTTGCTGGTTTTCCGTGACTTTCTCAATTTACAAGAAAAACTTTCAACAGCTGTAAACTTGTTTGTTTACAGTGTGTTTTGTGCCACGACCCACGACCTCCAATTGGACAGTGCTATTTAGTATATGTATAATCGCGTCCATATCAGTATAACGTTGTATTTGGTGGAATTATTGCACAAGTCGACTTTCACACATTAATCAGCTTTATCCTCTTAAATACATCTTGGGATAAGCTATGACATGGGAGGTCTACCAGATATACTGCCAGTTGAAATCCTAAGTTGTGGATTATTTCGAAAATTGTATAATTTTAATGCATTTATCGATTTATGTGTCAACTGGTTTAACAATAGACATTTTGATACCTTTTATCACTTAGCATTAACAGGGTCGTTTATCATGACGGAGACTATACTATACTATTCAAAAAAAGTAGGGGATATTTGATTTTGGGGGCATAATACTAAAATATGCAAATGACTACGAAAAAAGTCACTGTAGAACCTAACAGAAGAAACATTTCCAGTTACATGTGACGCCCAAACGCACCAATAGCTACCACATGGAATGCAGGCGATGCTTGGGATCATCATGGGGGTCCAACCCAAGATTTGCACGACTCTGACTTTGAATGTTACAGTCATTGTGGCATTGAATTCCAGGGTAGAAACATCAGTTTAATTGTTTTAGTGACCAGAAAACAAATTTTGATATGCGTCGGCTTACCCAAAATGAAAGGTTACGTGCCCTTGACATGCTACAGATCGGCACAACATAGGCGGTTGTGGCGCGGACGATGGATGTTTCTCAGTCTGTCATACTCAGGCTATGGTCCAGATACCGTGATACACAATCTGTACAGGACAGACCACGCTCAGGTCGACCAAGGGCGACAACTCAAGCCCAGGATCGATTTATCCGTACCTTGGCCTTGAGAAATCGTGTCATCACAGCAAATCAGATCAGCGCTCGTCTTCAAACAGACACTGGTGTGAGAGTGAGTGGCCAGACGATTCGGAATCGACTGTATAGGGGTCACCTTCGCGCCCGACGTCCTCGCGTGATCCCTTGTTTGAGAGATCATCACATTCAGGCAAGACGTCGTTGGTGTAGGGATCGTCAACACTGGGATAATCGACGCTGGAGCAATGTGATGTTTTCAGATGAGTCAAGGTTCACTGTAGATTTTTTGGACAGACGTAGGAGGGTGTGGCGTCGTCGAAACGTTAACGTCATCAGACATGATCGATTTGGGGGTGGTTCTGTTATGGTGTGGGGAGGCATCACTGTTGCTGGAAGAACGGCTTTAGATGTTGTTGCAGGGCGTGTTACAGGCCAGTACTACCGGGACAACATCTTGGCAGTCCATGTTGTGGCGTTCCCACGACGTCATGGCCGCCGTTTCATCTTCCAGGATGACAACGCGAGATGTCACAGGGCCAGGATCGTTACAGGTTACCTCCAACAACAGAACATCACCACATTACCTTGGCCAGCACTGAGTCCCGACCTCTCCCCCATCGAGCATGTCTGGGACATGCTTGGACAGAGGTTACGTCAACGTCAACAACGTCCTGCCAATGCCCAAGAACTTGCTGCTGCGTTGCAACAGGAATGGGACAATCTGGACCAAAATGACCTTAGACGTCTCATTAGGAGTATGCCACGTCGGATCAATGCTTGTTTGGCAAACAGAGGAGGATTTGCCCGTTACTGACTTTGTTGTGATGCTGTGGTAACTTTGCTGTTTGACCCCAGGTATCATTTTACCCTTATAATGGTCAGTCTGTGCCTTACTTCGTCTAACGATCATTTGGAATAAATCGATGAATGTGAACTTCATTTCAGTTTGTCATTTGTTTCTTCGTCAGTTTCATTAGGTTACTTTAATAACACTTAAAAATCAAATATCCCCTACTTTTTTTGAATAGTATATTAAGAGGGTCATCTTTCACCGGGGGGAGGGGGTCTGGATTAATGATTTATTATATTATACGGCCAATAGTTAACACAGCGTTGTGACCCAATCTTCGTAATAGAGAGAGAAATGGGGTTTAACGTCCAATCGACACAAACTAGGTCATTCCGGGACTAACATATCGTTTAATTTTATTTCAATAATTCGCTTGCGCGTAGGGGTCTTTAGCAGTGGGATCAAACCGGAGTACCCTGAGAAAACCTACGAGTTTGGACAGGCGACCCTACACCAGTTGATTCAATGGCAGGCCGTCTGATTCAGCGCACGCACGGTAACCATTCGCCCCCACCCTCAATCTTTGTAATAATTCCGTCGATTGGTTCAAAGTTGTCTATTCGTGGCATTTATTATGGATAGTCTTGCCTTGCGTTTATGGTCTATAGCATTAACTTGTATTTTTCTTTAATTCCATTGATGGATCTTAAAATACCCTTACGTGCTTTGATCTCATCTTCTCAGTTATTAATATGTTAAAAACAAACAGACTTTAATCCTTAATGTCTGTAAGTTTAATGATAATATTTTGTATTCGTGTTCTGTCGTGTGTTGAACTTTAAATAATTGAGTATCAACCACTTGAAACGCCGTGGCATTTTAAATGAATTATTTTCGAAACATGTCTTCTGTATTTATTATACAATTAGTTCAAGTGGACGTTTGAGACAGAAGAGTATAGGGGCCTCTTTCTAGGGGGGGGGGGCGGTCTAGATTGATGATTTTCACTTGCCAGTGCGAAGACTGCATTCTCATTCAGTAGTAGATTCGGCAGTAAAAGTGTATAGAAAACGATTGACTCGAACTCAGGGGTCCTTTCCTTTGTCCCGAGGGGCCCTTTTATTAGACGTGGAGCCCTTCTGTCTGCCTTTAGGGCCCTCCCTAACGAGGGTACATTTTCATTTTTTCTCATCGGTTTTAGCATTTTTCTCCCGTTTTATTTTTACAACTTCTTTGAATTTTCTTCGCCTTTGCAAATATACACACTGAACTTATGTAGGAGAGAAATTCAACATCTCGTTTGACGTCAATTTATATTAATAATTGATAGGATCACATCGTGATTTCATCACATTGATGTAAAGCATTAATTGTGATATCACATGCCAATATCACTATCTCGCTCTCTGAATGCCCATCACATCATCCCACCATCCGATGATAACTTCTAAAGCACACGACCGTCACACTTTTCTCATAAAAGAGTTGCTTTACAAAATTTTTAAATATGTAGCTGAGCCCCCCCCCCTTAATAATAACAAATAATAATAATAATGACTTTATTTGAGAAGGGTTGAAGATAAGCCTATAATAGCCTTTCTAACATCCTGCCCTTCATAGAAAAATATATTACAAAAGATATAGACTTTGCATTAAATAACACACAACAATAATTTACAATATAGGAAAATATAAACAAATCACTTAAAATATTAATTTATTCATACAACAGAAAATTTGAATAAATAGATATAACATGTATCAACAAATGTACAATATGTACATGATCATAATATGATGATTTACAGAATACACGTACATGTACAAATACATATAATAAGAAATATAGGGGGGGGGAGGCTATTTAGGATAATACATTTGGGGTAGATTTTAGGTAAAGAAGAGGTTTTTTCCTGAAAAGATTCAAGTTATTTAAAGTTTTTAAAGAGGGTGGCAACGAATTCCATAGTTTTTGTCCTGTAAAGCGTATACTGCTTTTAACTATATAAATGTTTGGTTTAAGAGTGGTAAATTTATTGTTAAGATGAGTATAAGGAGTTTGATAATAAGATAAGAGGTCAAATGAATAACTAGGGCATTGTTTTAGCAGAATTTTATAATAATAATAATGATGATAATAATAATCGATTTCTATAGCGCTGAACATTCAGTCAGTCTGACTGCTCTGTGGCGCTTTACAATGTAGATATGTTATAAAATAAGAAAAAACAAAACAAAACATACATGTGTATACAAATAAACGCAATAATACAAAGGGGAGAGAGAGAGAGAGAGAGAGAGAGAGAGAGAGAGAGAGAGAGATGGGGTTTAACGTCCACTCAACACAAACTAGGTTATTTCGGGACAAACATATGGTTTAATTTTATTTCAATAATTCGCTTGCGCGTAGGATAATACAAAGGAATAGTTATGTTACAATATATAGATAAAAAGTGAAGCATTTCAATTATTGTTCAAAAGCTTGAATAAAAAAAACGGGTTTTTAGACGTCGTTTGAATACAGGCAAGTTTGGACTATTTTGGACTTCCAGGGGCCATTTGTTCCATTCTTTTGGTGCTGCGTACACAAAAGCTCTCTCACCAAATTTTGACTTTTGTACTGGACATACAAGCTGGTTTTTATGAAATGAACGTAAGGAACGAGAAGGTGCATATTGCTTAATCAAATCGGATATCTAGGATGGTGCCAAAGGATCGTTTAAACAATTGAAAGTGATTGTGTTAATTTTGAACATAATGCGTTGATTGACCGGTAGCCAATGTAATTGTTTTAGAACAGGTGTAATATGGTCAGATGCTTTGCTGAGAGACACAATTCGAACTGCTTTATTCTGGATTTTCTGTAGCTGACATACAAGAGTTTTAGGAAGAGAATACAATAATGAATTACAATAATCTAAGGATGACATAACAAAGGCATTTATTAACATTTTAGTGGTATCAAGGTCAATATGGGATCGAATTTTGCCAATGTTATACAAGTGAAAGTTTGCCCTTTTGCACACCATGGATACATGGGTTTTCATATCGAAGGAAGAGCTAAAGAACACACCAAGATTTCTGACACAGTTGGTTGGGGTTTTTGCTCACATGGTTGATGTCAATGTTCTTATTCCCAATTATTATATTTTCTGTTTTGTCATCGTTCAATTTCAAAAAATTGCAGTGCATCCAGATTCTAATTCGTTCAATGCATGCTTCAAGTTCTGATGTAGTGGTATCTGGTGAAGGATCGAGTTCAACATATAACTGGGTATCATCCGCATAGAGGTGGTAATCAAGACTCATCTCACGGATGATATCTCCAATTGGTGCAGTGTGTGCTGTGAACAAAACCGGTCCCAATACGGATCCCTGGGGAACACCAAAATCAAGAACTCTAGGCATTGATTGCAATGCGTCGATAACAATTATCTGCTGCCTTCCATTCAGATAGGACTTAAATCACTTCAGCGCGTCTCCGGATATACCATATCGAGTTTCAAGTATCCCGAATAAGACTGATTGATCTATTGTATCAAATGCCACACTCAAATCCAATAAAACTAGCGACACCGGTTTCTTCCGATCCAAGCTACATACAATATCATTGTGAACACGCAGTAAGGCGGATTCTGCACTGTGCTGTTTTTTGTATGCTGACTGAAATTTTTCTTGGAGATTGTTTTCACACAAATGATATTTAAAACGATTAAAGACAATTTTTTCTATAATTTTCGATATGACAGATAAATTCGACACAGGTCGGTAATTTTTTTTTAGCACATTACGATCAAGTGTTGATTTTTTAATAAGGGGTGTCACATGAGCTATTTTAAGCGTTTCACATACTTCTGCGCCTACTAAAGAGGTGTTCACGATTTGGGTGATCACTGGAATTAACTCTACCTCAGACTTCTTTAATATCCATGTTGGCAGGGTTCGAGTGAACATGATTTTGAGGCTGATTTCTGAATTGTTTCTCTTATCTCATCTTCTGTTGCTAGACAAAAGTTCTCAAGCGTGCGACCTTCAAACATTTTCTCAGTGAATATATTTATAGATAAATATACATTGATTATAGATATGTAGATTTTCTATTGTCAGAATTTTCAATTTGTCTAGTCGAGGGTAAACATCGGCAGTATGTTTTACATCTAAGATTAATTTTAGAGCCATTATTTGCTGTCGGGAAAGGCGGTCAAGAGATTTAGCGTCGCTACGGTCCCATACTGAGGAACAATAATCTAAGTCAAAGAATATTGCCCCACAAAGCAGATTGTTATTAATATAATCATACATGGTTTCAGTAATATGTGTTAACGCTGTTTCACTCGGCAAACCTCGGCAGATTCCGTAACCTCCGGAACCTACATCTAACCTCGGCTGTATGACGTATTCCGCGATATTGGAACTACTTTAAAGGTCCCGGGTGAAACATGGCTGCGCCCAAAGCGAACACAAATTGGCGACGTATTTGGCTAGCGACCTATTCGACCGATCCAGCTGTAAGATAATGACGAAATTACACTTCTATTCTGAGCTAAAGGAATGGATAAAACATAATATATTCTACTTTCATTTGATGGACATAACGTTGGATTTTATTGGTTGATAAATAGACGAGTTAAGGCGACTGTTGTACGAACAGATTGCAGCTCGATGGGTCGAATAGGTCGCTAGCCGAATAGGTTCCCAATTTGTGTAATAGCGTCAAGTTTTCCTGTTAAAGTAAACCGGTAGCCGCATCGCAAATGTATGGGCGTATGTAAATATCACTTACTGTCATACAGCCGAGACTAGATGTAGTTTACGGAATCTGTCGAGATTTGCCGAGTGAACGCTGTTTGACAAGAGCGAGATGAGCGTAAACCTGATTGATTACTATATAAAAGTTGGTATTTATTTAAAAAATTGTTAAGATGTTTTTGAACATGTCTTTCGAGAATTTTAGATATATTTGGAAGAATCGATATCGGCCTATAGTTATTGGGACCATCTTTGGTACCCCGTTTATGAAGTGGAATAGCTTTAGCGTGTTTAAATAAAGAAGGGTACATGTTCTGATTTATTGATAAGTTAAAAATGTGCGTGAGACTAGCAGAAAGTTCAATAGCACCTACGCGGAGAAAACGTGGATTTATTGAATCAAGACCGACTGCCTAGGAAACATCTAATTTTTGTAGGGAATTAACTACATCAGTTGTTTTCATTAACGGAATTTTGAAAGATACCTCATCGGGTACTTTACAGTTTATATAGGTTTTTAAATTATTATCACCAAGCCTTATATTACTAGGGGTATTATCTGTATGGGCACTGAGTATTTTATCGGCTACGTTAGAGAAGAAGTCATTAACTATATTGCTGTCCAGTGGTACGTGGGGACTGTTGTTACTTTTGTTAGCTGCTGAGTTTAATGCATTCCATATTTGTTTAGAATTTCTTTTATCTCCGACCATTTAGATTGACGAATCATTGTTTTTAAACGATTTCTACGTTTTTTTATATTCAGTGTCGTGTTTCTTACTTCTTACTTTTATAGAAATGATTTGAGTTAGATTATAAAAATTAGGTGAATCCGGCCTATAAGAATTTTTGCTGTCTAACAGATCGATATTTATGTCACCAAAAATGATGAGTTCACTTCCTTGATTCCACGCAGAATCAATCATTAATTTAAAATCATCATGCCATTTAACATTAGATGCCGGATTTCTGTATAAACAACATATTAAAATAGGCGATGTCTTTTTCATAGTAATTTCAATCCAAATGACTTCAAGAGTATCGCGTTCCAAATCAGTTCTCCTTTTACAATTAATAGATTCTCTTACATATAAAAGGGTTCCAGAAGAACTAAATGTACTATACTATTCAAAAAAAGTAGGGGATATTTGATTTTGGGGGCATAATACTAAAATATGCAAATGACTACGAAAAAAGTCACTGTAGAACCTAACAGAAGAAACATTTCCAGTTACATGTGACGCCCAAACGCACCAATAGCTACCGCATGGAATGCAGGTGATGCTTGGGATCATCATGGGGGTCCAACCCAAGATTTGCACGACTCTGACTTTGAATGTTACAGTCATTGTGGCATTGAATTCTAGGGTGGAAACATCAGTTTAATTGTTTTAGTGACCAGAAAACAAATTTTGATATGCGTCGCCTTACCCCAAATGAAAGCCCTTGGCATGCTACAGATCGGCACAACACAGGCGGTTGTGGCGCGGACGATGAATGTTTCTCAGTCTGTCATAAGCAGGCTATGGTCCAGATACCTTGATACACAATCTGTACAGGACAGACCACGCTCAGGTCGACCAAGGGCGACAACTCAAGCCCAGGATCGATTTATCCGTACCTTGGCCTTGAGAAATCGTGTCATCACAGCAAATTAGATCAGCGCTCGTCTTCAAACAGACACTGGTGTGAGTGGCCAGACGATTCGGAATCGACTGCATAGGGTCACCTTCGCGCCCGACGTGCGCGTGATCCCATGTTTGAGAGATCATCACATTCAGGCAAGACGTCGTTGGTGTAGGGATCGTCAACACTGGGATAATCGACCTTGGAGCAATGTGATGTTTTCAGATGAGTCAAGGTTCACTGTTGATTTTTTGGACAGACGTAGGAGGGTGTGGCGTCGTCGAAACGAGCGATTCCGGGACGTTAACGTCATCAGACATGATCGATTTGGGGGTGGTTCTGTTATGGTGTGCTGGAAGAACGGCTTTACATGTTGTTGCAGGGCGTGTTACAGGCCAGTACTACCGGGACAACATCTTGGCAGTCCATGTTGTGCCGTTCGCACGACGTTATGGCCGCCGTTTCATCTTCCAGGATGACAACGCAAGATGTCACAGGGCCAGGATCGTTACAGGTTACCTCCATCAACAGAACATCACCACATTACCTTGCCCAGCACTGAGTCCCGACCTCTCCCCAATCGAGCATGTCTGGGACATGCTTGGACAGAGGTTACGTCAACGTCAACAACTTCCTGCCAATGTCCAAGAACTTGCTGCTGCGTTGCAACAGGAATGGGACAATCTGGACCAAAATGACCTTAGTGGTCTCATTAGGAGTATGCCACGTCGGATCAATGCTTGTTTGGCAAACAGAGGAGGATTTACCCGTTACTGACTTTGTTGTGATGCTGTGGTAACTTTGCTGTTTGACCCCGGGTATCATTTTACCCTTATAATGGTCAGTCTGTGCCTTACTTAGTCTAACGATCATTTGGATTAAATCGATGAATGTGAACTTCATTTCATTTTGTCATTTGTTTCTTCGTCAGTTTCATTAGGTGACTTTAATAACACTTAAAAATCAAATATCCCCTACTTTTTTGAATAGTATATTATCTCTTCTAAATGCTGAATGAAAACCAGGAAAAATAATAGAATCGTCGTTTACAGAGTCTGATAAATGTGTTTCAGTGAAACCAAAAATATCAAATTCTTCAAGAAGTAATTTGAGTTCCACTGTTTTGTTTATAAAATGACAAACATTTAAATGCCCTATGTGAAGACCTTTCTTGGTCAGAAAATTAAACATACAGGAATTGAAAGCATCAAAATTAAACTAATCACAATTAATTATAACGAACAAACTGGTCAATATATCTATAGCGAGTGTCTAAGCTGCGAAAATTTCTTATTTAAATAATATGAAATAACTATCACCTGCACAACCAAATAAAATATAAAAATCAGAAAATAGCACTGATATACGCAGAACATAAATTCAAACAAGACAATAAATTAGTAATTAGGTCTAACAAGTTAAACTACAAAAGCTCAAACAATCATGTCTTGTCATATACAAAGATTCCAGGAACAAAGTTTTTAGATTGGTTTTCTTGAATAGTTTGAGGGTTTATGTCCCCGAATTGAAACGAATAATCCGATGGTAGCTTAAAAACGGCAGTTGGGGTGGAAATCTCATATCTTGGTAATTTGGTGGAGGAAGTTTAAAGGGTGGGTAGGAGAACGGTGATACTTTACTCCTTGAATCATATTTTGGTTTGAAGTTGTGAGTTGATCTAGTAGTTGGTGGAAGTTGAAAACAACTTCCTGCCAATGTCCAAGAACTTGCTGCTGCGTTGCAACAGGAATGGGACAATCTGGACCAAAATGACCTTAGTGGTCTCATTAGGAGTATGCCACGTCGGATCAATGCTTGTTTGGCAAACAGAGGAGGATTTACCCGTTACTGACTTTGTTGTGATGCTGTGGTAACTTTGCTGTTTGACCCCGGGTATCATTTTACCCTTATAATGGTCAGTCTGTGCCTTACTTAGTCTAAGGATCATTTGGATTAAATCGATGAATGTGAACTTCATTTCATTTTGTCATTTGTTTCTTCGTCAGTTTCATTAGGTGACTTTAATAACACTTAAAAATAAAATATCCCCTACTTTTTTGAATAGTATATTATCTCTTCTAAATGCTGAATGAAAACCAGGAAAAATAATAGAATCGTCGTTTACAGAGTCTGATAAATGTGTTTCAGTGAAACCAAAAATATCAAATTCTTCAAGAAGTAATTTGAGTTCCACTGTTTTGTTTATAAAATGACAAACATTTAAATGCCCTATGTGAAGACCTTTCTTGGTCAGAAAATTAAACATACAGGAATTGAAAGCATCAAAATTAAACTAATCACAATTAATTATAACGAACAAACTGGTCAATATATCTATAGCGAGTGTCTAAGCTGCGAAAATTTCTTATTTAAATAATATGAAATAACTATCACCTGCACAACCAAATAAAATATAAAAATCAGAAAATAGCACTGATATACGCAGAACATAAATTCAAACAAGACAATAAATTAGTAATTAGGTCTAACAAGTTAAACTACAAAAGCTCAAACAATCATGTCTTGTCATATACAAAGATTCCAGGAACAAAGTTTTTAGATTGGTTTTCTTGAATAGTTTGAGGGTTTATGTCCCCGAATTGAAACGAATAATCCGATGGTAGCTTAAAAACGGCAGTTGGGGTGGAAATCTCATATCTTGGTAATTTGGTGGAGGAAGTTTAAAGGGTGGATAGGAGAACGGTGATACTTTACTCCTTGAATCATATTTTGGTTTGAAGTTGTGAGTTGATCTAGTAGTTGGTGGAAGTTGAAAATGCGGGTACGGGGACGATAATAAATTATTCCTTGTATCAGCTCTCGGTTTGTAATCGTAAGGTGATCGAGTATGGCCAAAAAGATTAATATGAAATACAGATTTGACAATAGAAGCTAACTTGGCTAATCCAATGTCGTTAAGATAGACGGTATCATGATACATGAGAGGCTTGATAGTGTTGTCACTGTTCATAAAGCTTTCAGCGGATTCAACAAATCGAGTTTTTGTATCTTTACACACCTTGCGTAAATTTGTATTCAGTTCTTTTACAGACAGGTTGACATCTTTGGAGTCTCTGGGTAGCAGTTCCAGGAAAGAAATTAAAGCATTAGGAAACATAAAATTTCGGTATACTGATCAATACAATCATTAGCACAATAGTATCTTGATATATTATTAGATCCGATAAGAAAAGCTATATTTTCAACAAGTACAGAACGGGGGCATCTTTTGAGGAAATTAATAGTATCGATAATCTTGCCACCACGGATTATTCTAATACAGGTATTTCGGTCCCTGTCTAATCTATTAGGTTGCAATTGTTTAGTTAACGATGATCCTTTGAGTATATTTTGTTTTGGTTCTATCAATCTGATTCTTCCATAACGTTCTGCGATAATGGGTGGCTTATTATCTACAATTTCATTCCATTTTGATTTTAATTTTGTGTTATGTTGAGACACTGTGTTGTTATCTTGTAGTACAGTGATTCACTTCCATTGGCCGAAAATTCATTATTTTCCTCGGTTAATGTTGAAATTTCGGTCTTAAGTTGTTCGTTTTCTGCGTTAGATTTAGTCAGTTCACTTTCGGCTGATTCGAGTTTAAGTTTCAAACGGGAGATGATATCTTGAAGTTCATCTACCTTTGTACTAGATTGGGGAATTTTCGGCTTAATGACCGGCGGTTTACTACATGTGCTGTGTAATTTGGAGCTATGAGTAACAGGCTTGCTGACATTAGATTGTGTTATTGATTTTTTTACACAAACAATAACTTTTTAGCCAATGTTGTTTTTGGGGTAATGGTAGGTAGCATGTCGTGATATACCTGGTGTACATGTATGTTCTACTGCTGCGGGCGAAGAAGAAGTGTTTCCCGGTTTTACCTCTGTAGGGCTGGATACTTGATATAGGTATGTGTGTTTCAGACGTGTCCTATATTCAGAGTTACTAAGTCAGTAAACTATCATGTCAACACCACACTAGCGACCGAACCATGGGGATTATAATTACAGATCTATGATGGGAATCGGTCATCGGTATTTGATGGAAAGTTGTCTATAAAAGTTCCATCCGTGGAGTAAATGAAGAAGTAGGGATTATTGATCTATATTTGATTGTTATAAACCCCCAAAGAATACAATAATATAAATCAATAGTGACAAAGAATCTGTTTTTATGAAATGAAGAAAGGCTTAATATGGGTTTCTAGTTCTTTCGTCTATTGTGTAATACAACAGATTCATTGTTGGTGTAGCAAAAAGTACTTAAATTGTGTGTCTTTTAAGTGGATTTGTGTTTGTTATATGTTACTTTAGATAACATTATTAGTTCACACAATCTCGGAAATACACCAATAATTAAGTTGCTAAACGTGTGAATAATATTTCCTCATGAACAGTGCATATGCGTGGGAAAAGCTGGTCAGTTTGTCTTTTATGCTAAGATTTTAATTAACAACAGCCATTTTTCCAGTTTTCAAGCACAGATGTGCAGTGGTTTGATTAAAGGACAATATTGGTGTCATTCATTATCACATACGTGACAGACCTGGTTAAACACTTTCCAAAAATAATTTTAACACAGAGATCATTGCTACGATAGATGAGTAATAAAGTTTTTTATGAATCGGAAGTGACGAACGCCAAAGAAAAACACGCGTAATCCCACTGTATAACTAACTGAAGTGACAAGAGATAACCGATACATGGGTGAATTTCTCACGCAATCGCTCACAACAACTTTTGGCCTTCGAAGGAATTATTAGTGTGCAGAAATTCGCCCATGTATCTATTATCACTCGTCACTTCGGTCAGTTATATAGTATGATTACTCGTGTGTCCTTTGGCGTTTGTCACTTCCGATTCATGAAACCTTTATACTCATCTATGGTAGCAATGATCTCTGTGTTAAAATTATATTTGGAGTGTGTTTAACCAGTTCTATCACATATGTGATAATGGCTGACAACAATATTGCCCTTTAATGCCACTGGAATGAAAGGTGAATCACGAGGTGATTTTATTCTAATCTCTTGATCACGTTATTGCATTGTCTAAGTCTTAGACAACAAACCTATCGGGTTTATTCCGAATAACTATTTTAATTAACACTCGTCTGTGGAAGAACTGGTATTAATAACAATTACATTCATTATCAGATTTCTTATTTATCTGTAAACAAACAATGTTTCTTTCATCATTCATGTTTTGATATTTCCTTGTCTTGACAGCTCACTCCACTTGTGCTTGTGATATTATAGATTCTTATCAAGAAACCGCGCAGTGAAATGTTGTACAGATACACTGTACCTATCTCTATCGTGCTAGACTTGAACAGTTAATCGGTTAGAAACTGTCTTCGTAAAATTGAACTATTTCTGAATACAGCTAGGCGACAGGACATGTGATCAGCTTTGGTTCTGTTTTATAAATGTTTTTTTTTTGTGTTATCGTTCTAAAATTTTACATCCGAAAATATAGATGTCAAAAATTTATTTTTGTAAAACAATACTGACACAAAAGACGAAGTTACATAAGAAATGATCTGGCTGACTTGCTCTTATTAATTGATATTGCTTGTCATCAGAATTAGCGAAATATACGTGTCTTTGGAGCTTATGCCAACAAAAATGATAATCGATACCATTTAGTCAGTTACAGGGTTGGACAAGTGTGCAAGCCGAGACGATTGGAGCGTGAACGGGTGGTATTTCTGGAAATCCGTTGAATACACACAAGGATGAATTTTACGAATACGACGGGTGTTATATTTCCGCGGCGTTCGCCCATGGTGCCAACGGAAAATCGGGGTGGTTATATCAACAATGAAACGGCCAAAATTTTTTTGGAAGTTGTAAACTGTGGTATCTTGCTCGTGCTTACGGTCAGCGGACTCACTATGAATGCTATTAGTTTTGTGGTGTTGGTTTCGCAAAGATATAAAAATAGAGCGAACGTTGTGCTTCTCGGTTTGACTGTTTCGGATAGTATGTTTCTTTTAGCAACTCTTCTCCGAAAATTTTCTTGTATTATTTCTCAATTTGACTCAATAACGGGACTTAACTATGGAAGACTCATGATGCCACAGGTATATCTCATTGGAGTAATGTTTGCACGGATAACAAGTTTGTTGACCGTTCTGATATCAACGGAAAGACTAGCAGTTGTCATGTGGCCATTACGAACCCGGATGGTTCTCACATTGTACCGCATTAAGACCATGGTGTTCGCCATTTTTGTTTTTACATTTCTGTCTTTTTTGCCGCTCTTTTTTATGTATGAAACTTCGTCGAAATACAACCCGGCTTTAAAGAGGTATGTGGTTGTCATGAACGCTACCCAGTTTTACTCTTGGCATCCAACAATCGTCGACTATTACACAAATCTAGTGTTGAATGTTATATTCCGGTTTTTGCCATGCTTGATTGTGTCCGGAACAACAACTGCCTTGGTCCTGTACCTCCGACGCCATATTCGATGGCGAATTCGATCAACGAATTTAAACAAAGCGGATTTAATTATGGAGGAGCGGAGAGTTACAAAAACTTTAATAGCTATTTCCATGCTGTATGTGATATGTCTTATTCCCGGAACCGTGATTACAATTGCCTGTCTTGTGACCAGTAACTTCAGCTGGAAAGGACAATACCGTAACCTTTTCTCAGTGGTCAGTGCCATTAATATAATCCTCGAATGTAGTAACTCTTCGTTTAACTTTATAATTTATATGCGGACGAGTCGTTCTTTTGCCTCGCAATTTCAAACAATTCGTAGATGGCGAGAATGCAAGCGACGTGATGAATCTAACCCATCCCGCCTTACTCACTTATGACTAAGGCGGAGAGTAATATGTGATCGTGAATATTATGCTTTGCGTAGACACGTCAATGAAAATGTGAATCAGGAATCTATTTCTGAAAAAATGAAAGAAATATAAAATATTCATCATTGATGTCTAAATTTCGTTCAACGACATTGCCATGATTGGGTTGTTATATATTTATATCAAAGACTGGATTGTTATATATTTATATCAATGACTGGATTACTAATATAATAAATGACTGGATTATTATATTTAAATCAATGACTGGATTACTGTATAATATTTATATGAATTACTGGATTACTATATAATATTTATATGAATGACTGGGTTATCATATAATATTTATATGAATGACTGGATTACTATATAATATTTATATGAATGACTGGGTTATCATAATATAATATTTATATGAATGACTGGAATCTACGGCGTCAATGTGTAAAATTTCCGACTCACGCTTAGCTGAGGCCTAGAAACAAACTTTTCAACTGATATGGGAAAGCATGCCTTGGGGTGGAATCGACTTAGTTATTATTGTAAATACTCAACTTACTGATCCGTTTTGTTTGAATTCTTATATTCGACTTTAATTAACATATAGGTCCACTGAACCCGGTTTTAGGGGGTTTTTTTAATATTGGTTTCACGTGTTTTCTTTGCATAACACCAAAATAAATTTTACTTACTTACTTACTAACTTATGGGCTATTTATCTCAATAGGTGGATAGTCATCAATGTTTCTTTTTTGTGATGGCAATTGAACATGTGACTTTTATTACGATGTTTGGTTCTGTGTGTTAACGATTGTACCATGTGATATTAAATATAGTGATATCTTGTTCATGGATAAAATGAAATGAAATCGGGTTCAACGTCTTCTTTGCATAAACCAGACTGATGGAGACGGGATACACCCTGCAGTGTGGTAATTAATTTGTCCGAAAAGTGACGTATGTATGCCAAAGAGTATACTGGTGAACATCGGTGTGCTAAGAAGGAAATGTTGACTAGATGTTCGTCTGGTCTCTCTTTGCCAGTGATGCAGGACCGAGGGCCTGGCATTGTACATTATCTAGAAGAAAAACCGAGGCCCTGTGGTGTATTCCCGTCTTCATTATCTCGGTCGATGCCGAAAAACTCATTTCATTTCGATTGTTAAGTTAAGTGCTTCTCTCTTGTGTCTTTCTTGATTATCAACATATGAGCCAATTTCATATAACGCCAAGATATTTGATATTTTCAACGGTGAACTATAGAAGACACACGGGTGCCTTTTAACGATCCTAAGTGCTATTCTTCAGACTTAAGGTAAGAAACGAACAATAACATAGGTCTTTAATTAAAAGGTCCAACGTTTTTTATTCACAGTTGTATGGAAGACCAAACAGCTCTTTCCTTAATTCTCATTGCTTCATTTGTTGTTATAATTCGACATTTGTATTTTAAAATCAATATATTTTACAAATCAGACATTTGTCGGATTCGCTTTGTAAATTGCATCATTGTATAATTTAATTGTATTTTTTAAAAAATGATTAAATTTATTTTAGAAACATACAACGAAAATAAATCTCGAACAACAAATATCCAAATACGAATGTTACAAAAGCAATGTAAAAAAAAAACATTTCTCCAAATTCATCTAACCAAAATATTATGGCAGAGGACGCTGGCGGTTGGCTGTCAAACGATTCTACCAATAGATTTACTATACAGTTCATTGATGATATACATTCTTACGTGTGTAATTTAATTATTTATATAATAATAATTATTAATTCCTTTTAAAGGAGTAGTCATGGGAGGATGAACCCGGTCGATATTCAGCCGCGTCCTTCCTCTCACCTTTTCGAAATCCATGTTAAAACGTTATAGTCCATAGTTCTCACCGGGAATTATATTCAAATTTGGTGTGAAGCATATCGATATATTTCTGCGTTCGTTTTTTTTTCTCTCAAACCTCGTTAACACGATAGAAGCTACGGTGTTTAACGGAATTATGAAAAATTTGGTGTGAACAGGGGCGGATTGGGCCGTGGGCGATCGGGCAATCGCCCGAAGGGCCGGTCGGACAAAAAATGAAAAAAAAAATTTTTTGTCCAATTCGTCTAAAAAAAACAACCTTTTTCAGCTGAACATTATATGGGAGACGGGGGTATTGGATCGACCATGGAGCCATGATGATCATATTGTATTTGACCGGTGGCTTTAACGGCCGCCACGCCATCACTGGAGTCTGGAATGGGCTGGTATAATAGACTTCCTGGACCGAGTGTGCTGGATGTGGGTCAGAATTCCTAATCCTGCAATGGGGATACGAATTTTAACACTGTCTCCTGCAAATTTACTAATTATTAAGTCACCTGATCCCTGTTTGTGGGGATACGCCAGAATCCAAAATTAAAAAGCAGCTTTTATGATTTTCATTTACGTCACTCTGTAACAATGTGTTTCGTGGCCTTCCATCACAGGAGTAATCAACTAGCGCTCCCGGCAAAAAATGGAACATTTTCCAATAAAAATATTCCTGCTGATTCAATATTTCTTGACGATAATACGTGATAATACGTTAATTAATAATATGACCTTATGATAATTTCACAGGTTGATGGTTGTAAATTATTTTCAGGTTGTGGTTTTGGTCAGTAGCCCCAATCCGCCCCTGGGTGTGAATCATTATGATTGTTAAACCGGTGGTCCTATTTCATTGGAACAATTAATATTCATATTCCTTTTTTGTTTAATGTATTTTTCAACGATACGAATAAACCATTTTTGAAATAAATTAACTGCAATTTCTTTTTTATTCTTAGTCCTTCTTTATTATGTCTTTGAGCCGTATAATCCTCAAACAAAGTCATAATTTCGACCTAATCTGAAATGGTATTTAACGTCTTGCTACTTCACAGGCATACGCCATACAGTGTGATATGGCAGCGGCACTATGGCACTACTCTTATATCGAATTCCATGAATTGCCAAAGTATATTTTACGTGCACGACAATGCATACAGGGGATCCGTTTTCGTCCCATACGAACGACTAGGCAGCTGTCCTTGTCTACCCTTCTTTCTTGCAGCACGACTGCGGTGATCTTTATCGGCCAATGCAGGGATCGTCGACTAACGTTGCTCCCCACTGGATATATAATTCTGACCGTACTGTGACAGTTTTAATAAAGAAATAAAGTAACAGTAGAACTAATTTAAATACCACGAGGGATTGTGGGCAACGGAGGAGCAAAAACCAGAAACTTCACGGTATTTGGAAGGGTCTTAGTACACCGTCCTAATTGTATGCGTCATGAAACATACATGTACGTAACAGTACACTTATACGGGTTTGGTTGTATCTTGAACTGATGTGATTTAAATGATTGATTTTCGAGAACACAGTGACAGGAAGCTCAAAGATTGGCATATCAATTGAAGGGATATGATTTCCGTTGAAGAGAAAAATAGTCCATTGAATTGGAGTTATGTTATTTGCCGAACACTCCAGATCCGCACTGTTAAATGAGAAATTTGCTAAAGAGGACATCAAGTCAAGTTATTGGAACTGTGACCAACCTAGAAACATAATAATAATACTAATATATCATTTATATAGCGCGGAATATCCAACGAAAGTGTTACTCGGTGGCGCTTTACAAACACAATTTTTAAAATCGAAAAATAATAAAATACAACATAATACATTTTAAACATAGAGACAAGTGACCGCAGCAGGCGTAAAACACTCAATATATAGGTCAACACTTGAAGGCACTCTGGAAAAGGGCGGTTTTAAGGGGGGGGGGTCGCGAAACGTAATTGATGATGATGCATTTTTTAGGGATTCACTAGATCGCCGACAACCGTGAAAACAACTTGAGAAATTGTCCCCCAAATTTACTAGTTGAAAAATTGAGTCTTCTCACAGCTTTCCAGTTCAGATCGCAAAACCTTGGCGTTTTTGAACATGCTAAAAACAAACACCGTGTCTCGGCGATCAATGGCGACCACCGAGATCACGTCACGGTATCTGGCGTTTCCACTACGCTTTTACTATGCTAATGACGATCTTGACACGCCCTGAGACCATTTCATTTTCCGTCGCCGTAGCAGCGCAGTAAGGATGCCACTCAGGTCTGACGGAGATGTAAATGCTCCCGTTCCTGCGATTGTCTTATTTTTGGGTTTAACAAGCAGGTTACTTCAAGATGGTAGCAGGGTTATGGATAGGTATATGGGATCAGGGGGTCTTTTAGGTGTACCCGGACAAATTAATAGGTTTGAGTTGAAGATTGATAAATCTTGAATTCGACTCTGTAGTTGATTGGGTGGGGGCCGGTGAAGTTCTTTAAAAATTGGACTGATATTCTCAGATGGCTTATCAAGCTAGTAACTATCCTGGCCGCTTTATTTGATGTTTGAGAGAAAAATATAGGTGTGAGTTACAGCAGTCAATTCTAAGTGTTACAGATATTGTGAAGATATCATTGACAGACTTGCACACAGATGTAATGTTACCAGACCGTGCGGATCCAGGATTTATTGCGGGGGGGGGGGGGGGGTCTAGGGTCTAGGTTTAATAATTGCTTAACTTATTGCGCTCAACCGATAATTTGGTAAATTAGATTCAATTTGGTTTATTCTGACGTATTTCCGGAAGATAAATTCCAAAATAACTGGTCTAAATCGCCAATAAAATCGCCTAAAAAAAATTCAAGTCTGAGCAGGGGGGGGGGGGGGGTCCGGACCCCCTGGACCCCCCTCTGGATCCGCGCCTGTGTTACCCGACATATCGCAGAGAGAATTGAATTGTACGCCCAGATTTCGAAGAGATTTAATGTTCGCTTCTACTACAGTGTCGTTAGATATGGTATTTGCTTCCAGTTATAAGAAATTGCTATCATTTAACTTCAGGTCTTCATCCAGTATCGAATTTTCCAGTTTACCTACCTCGTCTTGTTCATTGGAATGTCCAAAGCCTATATAAACCTGATTGTCGTCAGCATACAGCTCGTACGTAACTAACGTACGGAAATTAAATGGTAGCTGGCTTTTTTTCAGGCGAGTCTGTCGTTCAGTTTGCATACAGCTATTACTTCTGGTGATAGTACCAAGGAGTATGTGTAGGTCGTGAATAGCAGCGGACCTAAGACCGAACCGTGTGGTAGCCGATAATTCTCGCGACTTGGTTTAGAGCTATGTAGTAATTACTACAGTTTGGAAGCGCCCAGGGACCGGTTGGTCAAAGCTCCGTTATCTTTTAACGATCTGTTAACTCCATGTTAACGGATCGTTAACTTTAACGGAGAGAAAGACTGTTGCTGGAAGTGCCGTTAACTTTAATGTGTCGTTAACTTGGGTTATATTTAACGGAAGTTTGAGGCTCCGTTATCTGTTTAATGGTGGCATTAGTTGGCTGTAGCAAAAAGTTATAGATTACCAATGTAGTTTTCTATAGAACATTCCAGAGGGTTGGGCAATGCGGGCCTATTCCATTTTCTATAGGATGAAATTCTATACTATTCTACAGAATTTTGGTGGACTATAGGAAATAATGGTCCCATAATTCTGTAGTGCAAATCCCATAATTTTTCCTACAGATTTACGCTAAAATTTCTAAAGGAAAAAATAAAGTATTCTATATTTTTTTCTGTTGTAAATCCTACAGTCATCTTTTAGTCTTTAACCTAGTTAGTTCTATGAAGTTGTTATACGAGTACATTGAAATTAAATTTTTTTAATTCAGCCAATGAACAAACAGTCTTCTCTTGGATTTCTCTTGGATGAATCCGTTAGCTAACAGATAATGAAATTGACTTTCCAGCAACAGAAATTTAACGGACCGTTAACAAACGACACGTTACAAAGATAACGATCCGTTAGAGTTTAACGGATCGTTAAAATAACTTAGTTTTGAGCAACCGGGCCCAGGTAGGTAAGGTGTAAACCATGATACAGCTGTTTCTGTGATGTCAAATTCTGCTGAAAGTCGTATCAACACACTTTGGTGCTCAAGTGTGTCGAATGCTGCACTGAGATCCAATAAAACAAGAAATGCGGTTTTATTGGTGTCCATTTCCTTAAGGATACCATTTTGTACTCCCATTAAGGCTGCCTCGGTGGTGTTTTGGGTTTGTAGGTCGATTGGTAACAAAAACAAAACAGTGTTTAATTTTTGTCCAGTTTTCCTGAGCAGCATCAAATGAAACGTGAATGGGTCGAGTTCAACGAAACATCGGTATATCGGATCGATCAAATCGCCATTTTCAACCAAAATTTGACTGACTGAATAGTCTGACATTTTACTTACATTCTTGCAATTACTGTCGATTTCAAAGTACTTTGGGCGGTTCGTTAAATACGCCGATTAGCTGTAAACAATTCTTGTGGCTAGACTAGATTAATAAAACATGCGATCACTCGATCAAATCGACAAATAACACCTGGAAGTATTATAGCGATGTGGGGTAATGGCTTTGGAAATCGGTGTCGATAAATTCGCTGATTAAGGTAATCAATTTGAATTAGATGGACGTTAAAGATGCAAAAATTTGATTGATTGCAAATCACTTTGTAGATAAAGTCACTTATACTAAAAATGTTCATAGAAAAATTCCCGAACAAGAGATTTGCGTATCTTGAAGAGAAAATTATAGAAAATTTATTTCTTCTTAATATTTAGTTAGATTGTACAAAAGTTTCAGACCAAAATAATGAGCTGGTTTCTTATTTATATGTTTTTCATTATACATAAATTCATTTGAGATAGACTCACTTTCTTTTCTGGAAGGAACCAACTGAACAAACACATACATCTTATTGACATTTTCTTAGAAAATAATGGCCTTCGAGGTTTCAGATTTAAAGAAATTCTATATATGTGTATACTAATGGCGTCAAAAGAACTTCAGATGTAAAAGTCTGTGTCTATAGATGAAGGTCGAAATCTTTACAGAAAACGGGCGTCACGTTCTTCTTTAGATATCTGCTCATCGTTTGACATTTAGCAATCCAACCTAAAAATATTTTATAAAAAGACATATAAGTTAATAGTGTCTGTTTTGTTTCTTAGTTTTCTAGATTACAACTAAGTTGGTGTAATGTAATTAAACCACGTGTTCGTATAAATAACTATATGGCACCGCGTGTGGACTTAATTTCAAATTTCATGGCAAATAAACGTTTTGTTTTGTGGTATCAACCCACCATAAAAGAGTCAAGGCACCTCATTACTTGGTGATCAAATCTAACTGATCTAAAAAAAAAAACAAAAAAAAAAACATGACCTGGTGATGAAATTGGGGCGGATATAGGTTATCAGTTCGGGAAAAATATACATTGTGTAATTTTGAAAATGAAATTGTTGCCGAAAGCCACGATACAGCCAACAATTATCAGTGATAGAACACCTTCAGGAACGGGCAAACTGGACAATACGCAATGGACCATGAATAGTCTGGGGCAGTTGGGCTGTTGCAACAAATATTCTAAGATATGCAACATATTAATGGATAATGTACCATACAGTAAGTGAAAGACCATGTTCGCTAATAACTTCATGTAAGGTAAGGTAGAGTCGCTAGAAAAATACACTCGCGTATCATATTGGGAACTTGCACAATCAAACAAGAAAGCTACTGTATTTAATAAGAGTGGCATGTGTTGTGTACGTACTGGAAAGCTTTTTTAAAATTCACAATCATCCTAGCTCTTATAACATACAAGGTTTCAAATCGGATATAAAAATGCAGATTTTATTTTGGCTTATATTTACATTTGACGTAAGGGTAATAAATCAACAAATAATTAATGAACCGATAAAACCACATGCACAATTTTAACTCTATCGCGTTCAAAATTCAGGACAGGGATGACAATAAAAAAACAGTGGGTGTCTAAAAGAATATGTGCGCCGAATAGGCGTTATTAGGCTGTGGTGTGGTCGAGGGGTAATGACAAATCCTTACAAATGTTTACGATCAATACAGATGTCTTGCAATCAATAGTCATGAATAGTAGTTGCTTATGAAAATGTAGCGAAAGCTAGGTCAATAAGTTTTTCAGGCGTCTTAGGGGTATGTGCCCAATATTCGTAATACGGCATTAACATCAGACGATCACCTTATGATTATTGCCACTGTGTAAGACCAGCATGAGAAATTTATTTTGTGATTTTGGATGCGTTTTGTTGTTAAAATTAATTGTTTACAATTCGATCTCTAGTCATTAATCAGTAGACTTTCAGGGTTTGGGGGGAGAACATCTGACATATTTGAATAGAATAATAGATGTATTTGTTCGCCACATTCCGCCAGACTATTTCACCATAATATAAGCATTAGACTGGTGGCCAGTCTTCTCCACACACCAAAAATTGGCCAGTCCTCTCAAAAAAAAAAAAAAAACGAAAAAAAAACCCCGTAATCTCTAGAGACTGGGCAAATAGAGCTTCATTCTCATCTAGTAGGTCAATCTGCATTATGTAGGTCGTGTGACGTCGTGCACGTGATTACTGCATTTGCACTGGCAAACTGGTGTAGGCGCGAGATGTTTGTTGTGGATAACAGTTATTGTTATTTAGTGATACTTTAACGATCTAAGAATTTTGTTGACGGACAATATCTGTCGAATGAACGGATACAACGTATGGGATGAGGTGAATGAACATAAATAATTACACACGACATCATTATTACAACTTAACGAAGCCAGTTCATGCGTATCGGGACGAAGCCGAATGGCGAATGGAAACAAAAACGTGACATCAGCCCGCAGACGGTTTCAGCATGACTGCTTTGCACTCCATTCGAGACGCATGATTCATGAAGGTAAATATCGAACTTAATTTATCTTAGACATTACATTTATAAATTCGTGTCACGTGACTCGGGGCTTGCTTGACAACTGTCAATCATTCCTAATAAGGAACAACGTAAAACAGGACAAGGAACGCCCATTTTATTGTGAAGCTCGCAAATTGTCCAGTCTCTGGTGCTGGTTACAGGTTTACTCAAATTTTTTTTTTATACAAATGGAAACGAAAGTGTTGGTTTACTAAAAATTAATACTTTTATATAAATCGAAATGTAAAATAAATAGAAGAGACTGGGCCAGTCTATATAAGCATAGGTGGCAACAAATCTGTCATGCGAAAGTTACGCCGTCTGTTTACAATTAGCCCCGTTTGAAAACAGACATGCAGCTAATTGACCACATTTTAATTTCGAAATCAACGGTTTTCGTGGAAACACTACTTCGAGAATATTCAGAACTATTTATTCTGCTTCCATTTAATAAAATCGAAAATGTTTATTCGGCCTTTATGTGAATGAATGGTGTGGCGGCCATTCCGGACAGAGATCTACTATCAAAGTGGACAGTTTACTGTTTTGCTCTTTGCAGAATGAAAATTTGCAAGAAGTTACATGGTATAAAACTTACATTGAAACCATTAAGTTGTCGGGTTGATTTAGGTAGTTTCTTTGTGCTGTTTATTAGTAGTGACGTCATCTGCTGACACAAACTATATGGTAGAGAAATGCCATGGACACTGTTATCTCGTTCCCATAATTTATAACTAGCTTTATCTTCTGGTTTAGCTTGACTGTAAATACAATAACATACTATTATCAAATACTGACACAAAATGACAACTTAATCCCCAAGAAGAATTAACAAATGGCACTCCCAATTTATATTAGCAGAGATGAGGTAAGGTTGTCCTGGTTGAGCGAAACCATGCACAAATGCTTGACTAAAGTCATATTTTAATTATTTATACCCATCTCACCCCCACCCCACACAAACACCCGCACACCCACACAAAGTTTTATATGATCAGATGTAAAAGCTTATAACTTATTAGGCCGCATTCTCGGGTCGAAAAACCTGTCCCCTTCGCTCCCGTTAAACGGGTCTAGAAATCGGACTACATGTATTAATAATCGTACGATCAACATGTCAACAAAGTTCTCCAATATATTTTGTTAATTTAATAGTTTAAGCTAAAAATTGACCAGAAATCTATGACCTATTTCTTTATATTGCGGAGCCATATTTGCGTATATGGGAGTTGGATGCTGCGCAGGTATTTCAAATTTGACCAATCACGGGTTGCGCTTGAGGGGTCGCGGTCAAAAGTTATGGGGTCAAGTGGCAGGTCATAGCATTTGTAAACAAAGCCATGTGCACGATTTACATTGCAAATTGCTCGCGGTCGGTCCTAACAGAGATCCAGTGAACCAAATAAAAGTCCCATCCGTGTAGGGAAGTGGTGTAAGAGAGCCATGGAAATATATTTTGAATCAACATGGATTAATTCGATTCATCAAAATGATTAATTCGTTTAAACGAATAATTAATTCGTTTAAACAAAATAATTAATTCGTTTAAACGAAATAATTAATTCATTTAAACGAAATAATTAATTCGTTTAAACGAAATAATTGATTCGTTTAAACAAAATATTAATTCGTTTAGACGAAATATTAATTCGTTAAGACGAAATATTAATTCGTTTAGACGAAATATTAATTCGTTATAACGAAATATTAAAATGTTATAACGAATTAATAATATTTCGTTGTAACGAAATATTAAAATGTTATAACGAATTAATAATATTTCGTTATAACGAATTAATAATATTTCGTTATAACGAATTAATAATATTTCGTTATAACGAATTAATAATATTTCGTTATAACGAATTAATAATATTTCGTTATAATATTTTGTTATAACGAATTAATAACATTTCCTTAATAACATTTAATTAATGATATTTCGTTATAACGAATTAATAATATTTCCTTATAACGAGTTAATAATTTTTCGTTATAATATTTCATTATAACGAATAAATAATATTTCGTTATAACGAATTAATAATATTTCGTTATAACGAATTAATAATATTTCGTTATAATATTTCGTTATAACGAATTAATAATATTTCCTTATAACAAATAAATATTATTTCGTTATAACGAATTAATAATATTTCCTTATAACGAATTAATAATTTTTCGTTATAATATTTCGTTATAATGAATTAATACTATTTCGTTATAACGAATTAATAATATTTCGTTAGAATTAATTATTTCGTTATAACGAATTAATATTTCGTTTAAACGAATAAGTTATTTCGTTTAAACGAATAAATTATTTCGTTATAAAAAAGTGGAATCGTGTACGAAATATTATATAAGAATGGAATCGTGAATTGTAATAATATTTCGTTATAACGAATTAATAATATTTCGTTATAACGAATTAATAATATTTCGTTATAACGAATTAATAATATTTCGTTATAATATTTTGTTATAACGAATTAATAACATTTCCTTAATAACATTTAATTAATGATATTTCGTTATAACGAATTAATAATATTTCCTTATAACGAGTTAATAATTTTTCGTTATAATATTTCATTATAACGAATAAATAATATTTCGTTATAACGAATTAATAATATTTCGTTATAACGAATTAATAATATTTCGTTATAATATTTCGTTATAACGAATTAATAATATTTCCTTATAACAAATAAATATTATTTCGTTATAACGAATTAATAATATTTCCTTATAACGAATTAATAATTTTTCGTTATAATATTTCGTTATAATGAATTAATACTATTTCGTTATAACGAATTAATAATATTTCGTTAGAATTAATTATTTCGTTATAACGAATTAATATTTCGTTTAAACGAATAAGTTATTTCGTTTAAACGAATAAATTATTTCGTTATAAAAAAGTGGAATCGTGTACGAAATATTATATAAGAATGGAATCGTGAATTGTAAATTTACTTGGACTGGATGTAGATGTTGCCTTCTCACTCTCTAGTTTGGGTTTCTTTCTCGCATCGTTTAACTGATTTTGAGGGGCTCATTTTGTCCATAAAACATCTATAACACGTTGGATGAAATCAAACACCACTGTCGACTTTATCTTCAATATAAATAATATAATATCCTTCGTTATCAATCCATTTGTATCGACAAATAGACTGGCCATTTCCAGCCAGTTGAAACCAGTCTATATACGGTACCTCACGACACTTGTCCCATTTTGTCTTTGTAAAGTATATTTGGCCTTTGTCGCCATTTTGTGTAGATTCTACAACTGGAATGTGCTCCTCGTTGAGCACGCTATTTTGTGTTTACCAACAACACACGCGAATGTAGGCAATAACGTAATTGGTCGATTGTGGGAAAAGCGATCACGTGACGCGGCGAATAACTTTGAATCTTGTCCAGTGACCCAGCGCACAATGAAATTTACTATCAATAAATAATCCGGATTTCAAAGACGAATATCATCGAAGAACTATTAAATATTTTGTGGGACATTTCAGCAAACCCTAATTACTATATTAACTATTCACCGATAAAAATTTTCCTAGACCCAATTAAGTATGGGGCGCCGTTTGTAAATTAATTATTTAGCTTTTTATATAGCAAAAAACACTAGATTTAATTTAAATTTATATATATAGTTTAATCTCGACTTTTGTGCAAATTTTTCACATTTAATATTTAAACTAAAAATACAACAAAAACTCAAAATTTAACATAATATATAAATATTTCTTGATTTGTCTCTATTTTCATATTTAACATTTAGCATTGAATATTAAGACCAAAACAAGAGATTTGATGATATATAAATATTTAGCTAAATATTTAGTTAAATGTTTAAACATTTAACTAAATATATATATTTAGTTTAAATGTTAAAATATTTAGTTAAATGTTAAAATATTTAGTTAAACATTTATATATTTAGCTAAATAATATATATTTTGCTAAATAATTAAATATTTAACTAAATAATTATATATTTAACTAAACATATAGTTAAATTTACAAAGCGCAACCCACGCCGTTTGTAAAATAATTATTGTTGTAAGCGACTTTACACTAAACTATGACGTAGTGTACAACTTTCCATTGACTGCACAACACAGTACTATCTGGTACCTGAACGCTCAGCTTAGTTCTTACATCCGCAATTCGTTAATAATGCCTACATATATTTAACCTTGGACATTGATCACTCATAAATATGGTAAGCTCACGACATATTACGGGTTAACGTGTTGGGTACACGTCATCATTTGATGCGCAGTTTTTTGTGTCGCTTACGATAATAGAAATATTGGCGGGACCACAAATATATATTCAGTTAAATATTTATACATTTATTTAACTGTTTATATATTTAACTAAATAAATATATTTAGTTAAATGTTTATATATTTAGCTAAATGTTATATATTTAGCTAAATGTTATATATTTAGTTAAATGTTTATATATTTAACTAAATATAGATTTTTCAGTGATTTAGTATTTAGCAGTGATTTAGGAACAGCACATTTAGCTATACATGTATATTTAACTAAGCGATGTGAAATCAAGATATAACATTTAAAGTTTTTCATAGACCAAAAACTCGACAGTTAGCTACAATATTTTTTGATATTTACATATATGCCATTTTTGTTCTAATATTTATCTAAATATATATATTCGGAGTTAAATCTAATTTTTTTTGCTATAGAAAAAGTTAAATAATTATTTTACAAACGGCGCCCCATAATTAAGAACTATTAAATATTTTGTGGAACATTTCAGCAAACACTAATTACTATATTAACTATTCACCGATAAAAATTTTCCTAGACCCAATTTGAAGGAAGGAAAATATTTTTCTAGCGAGAATTTGTATCCATAGAATGCGGCCTATATGTTTTCCATGATTTGATTTGTTTTGAGTCTAGACTAAAGATAATGAAATTTATAAGATTTGCTTTCAAAAGTAGTTTATGTCATGTGTTGTTTTATTTATATACAATCTGGCCAGACAAAAATATCATTATAACTTACTTACATATTACTTACAACAAACATGTAATATAGCAATACATTTTGGCTTTAATTTTCATAAATTAATCACTTGTACTTTTATTACAGTGGGCAATATGTGCCCAGTAAATTATGTATACAAATAAGTGGTAAATGTCACTCATTCATGAATGTATTAATTAAAATATACCCAATCAAACAGGATACCTAAATTAGTTGCTAAATTAACCAGGTTTAAAATAAAAACTTAAAAGTGAAGCCAGGAGGTTATGTGGATACCTTAACACTTCCCTCCAGAGTTGTTAATACAGTATTTTCGATCCCTGCATTGGCTGAGAAAGTTCATCTAAATTTTCCAGCAGTGATGCATTGAGGGCCTGCAAGGACAGCTGTCTAATCATTCGGAAGGGATGAAAAAACAAGGTCCCATGTACACATTGGCGTGCATGTAAAAGATTCCTGGCAGTTGGAATTCGATATAAGAGTAGGTCATTGTGCCGCTACCCGGGCAAAATTTCCCTCATAGCACACTGTATGGTGCATACCTGTCTTCATTAGCCCAGTTTAGGAGCAGAACCATTTCATTTCGTTAATACAGTAACACCGATCTTAGGAGACTATTGCAATCCATTAAATCAATATAAATTTAATTTTTTGTACACTTTGAACATGTTAAGATCAAACTATCCTTCAGTCTGAGTACATAGAAAAACAGAATGTTAAGACAAGGGTAGAGCATTGAGACATAATGCATATAGATTTTATCACTTTTATAGTGTTAGTATACATGGAAAAAGAAAATTCAACTTCAATATAGAATAAGATATTGGTACCTATTCTGATTAATCAGGCATATTTAATCTTGAGGTGTATAATAAAAACACACAAAAACAAAAAAGATTGGTTGCCAGACAAAAATATAATGACGAAGGTGGTCAAATTTTGATTTTCAGCAAATTACCTTTACATAAGCTAGTTTTTAACTATTGTAGTGAGAACTGCCAACTCGTTATCTAATCTCCCATAATATATATTTAAGAATGTGTAAATTGCAAACTAATTTGGAATATGTAAGTTGTAACATAATTTGGAATGTATATGTTTCAAAATGATTTGTCAGCTATTTTCAAGCCTCCAAATTATCATAACTGACATCCTAGGCAAACGGGCTCGATGACAGTTAAGAGGGCCTGAAAAAAAAAATCGGCTTTACAGAGAGCGCACCATTCTTCCTCGAGAGGCGAGGAAGCGGAGCTTACCTTGTATGCCCCCTGCCCCATTTTTTTTTTGGGGGGGGGGGGGAAATATTTGATGACAGCTGCAAACGCCTTTTCATGCTATTTCAGCCCATGAACAATGCAACTTCAAAGTGGTCTAATATAGCCTAATTAAAGTGGCTGACTCGAATTCGAATCAATCTTTTACAGTCCACGAAGACGGGGGTAGTTTGGAGAAAATTGTGAAAATTTTAACTGCTGCAAATGCATTTTCCTGCTATTCCAGCCTGTGAATACATTCAGCAGTTTCAATTATGCTCCAATATAGCCTACCTGGTTGAGGCGAATTACAAACAAGCAATCAATCTTCAATGTGTTTGGGGATCTTACCTTCTCGGAGAAAATTTTGAAAATTTAATCACCGCAAATGCGTTTTCTGCTATTTTAGCCCGTGTAAGCAACCCCACAAGTATCCCTTTTATTGTAACCGAAAACCCACTTTGAATTCCGATGACCGTTAGGAAAGCAAAAACAGACATGCCTGAAAGAATTTCGGGTTTACAGATATAGGCGCCTGTTTTCATCGAGAGGAGAAGAATGAAAATGACTTTGTATGGCCCCCCACCACCCTCCAAGAAAATTTTGGAAAACTTGACGCCTGCATACACGTTTTCCTGCTATTCCAGCACGTAAAATTAGTGTATTATTCGATTTCGGGCACTTTATTTTGCCAAGTAGATGAAATAAATTTTTTTTCTCACTTTAACCATGTGCCCGAAAAGTCAGCTTGCCCAAAAGTTGCCTATGACTGACATAAATCGAACACAACATTAGATATATTTATCTATGATGAACATGCTTCATTCTCATGACAAGCGTGACTTTGTATGGTCATGTTCAACTTTGATTACATCATCTCTAAATAGAAGCCATGCTGTGATACAGAATACGGGTTATGTTACCTTCCTTTTACTTTAAAGAGAGCCAGGTAAAGTAAGAAAATATGACCAGCAGCTATGTCTCAAAAAAGGAAAGCAAATAACAGCAGCATATCATAAAGGATGTTGACCAGATTTCAGGAGTTTCCTTCATGCCTTCAAGAAACCTGATCTGTATCTCATTCACCAGCTTTTTCCAGACACATATATTTCTGTAACAGAATGGCCAAGAATACTGAAAATCAATAGGGTTCACTAAATCTTCTGACTGAAAAATAATTGCTTCACATGAAATTTGAGATAAATCCATTAAACTCTTTAGCTCTAGTCACATGGTTTTTCAAAAAAGGTGGCATAATTATGTTACAGAAGAGGTCAAATAATGCTGAAAATCAATTACAGGGTTGGTACATTTATGATCCCACCCAATGTATTATTAAATTTGAAACAAAACTGTTAAATATTGTGACCTCAATCGCATTTTAGACAAACTCCAGAAAGCAATGTCACATAAGGCTAAAACTTCATAGGATTCATCCTCTATGGTCCCAATACTTTCCACCAAATTTGCAAAAAATAACTTGTAAAAACTGTAGCCTCTATCATGTTCAGACGGTTTTCAGAGAAGGGGCACAACTAAAACAGCGGGTAGCAGAACATTTAAAATCAATAGGGTTAGTCAATACATGTAGTTCTCTCATGATATCAATGTTTATTAAAAGACCAAATTAATGTTACAAAAAATCCATTTAAAACTCTAGCCTCTTTAATATTAAGAAAATCAGGCTAAAAAAATCTCTATGCTACAAGTTAATAAACAAATACACCCACACTGAAATGTGGGTGCAAAATGTAGGGGAATAGAGTCAATAAACATACATGTAGAAAATCAATAAAGTTATTTTAAGGATGTTTTTCTTTCCTTCAGGTGTTTATAATTTAATGGTTTCTTGACAGATAATTGATAAGCAATATTTAATAAGACTTTAATATTTTATATAAGTATTATCTTATCAAACTATTACTCAAACATTTACTCCAAAACAGTTTCAAACAATAACAATATATTTCAAATTCATATTTGCAATGATAAATTTTTAATATTTTGTTAATATTGTTAAATACATAATAGTCTGATTATGTATGATCTTTATGAAACATTTAAGACTTCATTATTGTCAAAATGTTGACATTGATTTGCATTCAGAAGGAAACCATACTCATTTGATGTAGAATGTAAAAATATGATAAGCTTTCAAATGAACCATACTTTCTATGAAATACTACTATAGCTAGAGCTCCAAAGAGTATTCAGTATTACTCACCATTTTAAATAGTCAGCCTTCATTGATCATTTATAAGTTATTGTTATTAGGGTTTTTCGTATATCAGTATAATCACTCGCATCAACATGAGCATATGTATCAATTATTTTCCGTCCTAATACAAAAATCTCATCCTCTCGGGATGTTTTCATTATTGAAACCAGATCAAATCGTTGTAAATATTCCACAACAATCAATTCATTAATCATTTGTGTTTATTTCAGTGAAAGGGGTGGTTGATAAAATTTGATCAAATTCCATTTTCTCTGACCATTTGTCATTATTAAAACCTACGAATTATTGTATATACTCCACAACACTTAACCATTAATCAATTAGTTTGTTTGTTTTTATTTTTAGTTAAGTGGTCTTATTGAATGTTGTAATAACGTTTCAATTTATAATCCTTAATTGAATTAGATTCCCTTTAGGTACAAGCAATTGTAGATCTCTGGTTTGTCAGCATTAAGAATGTATTATTGTGTACATGTATATATTGACTTGTCTCTTTTTAGATTTTATCATTGCTTGATAAAGACTAGAGAAGACTATTCGAAACGTTGCTCAGTAATAAGCAGTAATTGTATTCCATAGAATTGTGACCTAATTCAGTACAGGTTATCTCTTGTCAAGTCAACAATCAAGTTACACCATACATTATTGAGTATAGCAAGATCCAACATCTATTAAAATGAAAAAACTTCACTTATCATTTTGAACCGGAAGTTATACTTCAAGACTTAACATTTTGATATTAATTGTTAGTAAACATAAGGGTCATCATATATGAAAAGGTCAAGGGTCATTAAAAGGTTACATCCCCAGAAAGAAGTTAAAAAGTCAAACAAAATTTGATAATATCTGGGGCTAATACTTTTTTTTGTATTGAACCTACTCCAAATGAAAACAGTTCTGAGTACATGGTGCCAACTTTCTGTCTATGTAGACTTTGTAGGCCTCCATTTTGTATTGAACCTACTCCAAATGAAAACAGTTCTGAGTACATGGTGCCAACTTTCTGTCTATGTAGACTTTGTAGGCCTCCATGGATCAATTTATTGAATATACATTGGGTCATTTCTGAAGAACATGAAGTGTTTTATGGATGGGAAAAAAAATTACCTCACATTGCCCATATCTTGGTTATTTCTCAATGGATCTACATCGGGTTTTCATTTTTGGACGAATCCCATATATACTCTGATTGACAGTTTTTCGAGAGGGAGCCCCCAACGCCAACGCCTTAAATCCACAATTGTAAATAATTTTCATATCATCTGAAGTGGTACTCATCTAAGAACAACATTTATTGTGATTAACACAACGTATAGCGGTAAGGGCTTTAGAATCATTCATTGCCTGTTTTTAAGTAAATTGAAATCTCTCATCTAAAAAGTTAAAATTGCATTATCCAGGTCTTTCTTTAGGCCCGAGATGTTATCTAAATAATCAATTAGACATTAATTAACATATCCAGACCATAATAAACTCTTAAAGTCAAGGCTAGCCTTCGATGTAGACGGATTGAATTCCTATATCCCGCTTAATGGCCGTTTATAATTAAATCAATCAAGTGGATAATCGAGACTATGCTGTTTATATTAATGATTTGAGTAATGATGACCGAGGCTATGTGAATATTTCAAACAGTTTTTTCTCGGCTAATAGTGGACCAATTTTACTGAAATTTTCAGCAAATGACCTTTACACTATCTAGTTTTTAACTATTATAGTGAGAACTGCCATCTCTTTATCTTATCTCCCATAATGTAACTTTAAATGAATGAATAAATAAATAATATATAATTACCTGGATGATAAAATACACCTATAGAGAAGTTTCATACAAAGTACAGCTGGTATATCTATTACTTGATTAATATCACTAGTAGTTTCACATATACCTTGATACACTTCAATATTCTCATCTAACAACCAAACCTACAAATAACAACCAAATACATAAAACTTTCTCATAAAACAGCCAAACTTACAAAATAATGTGACCCCCCCAGCACAAAACCAGTTGGATGTCCCAAGGCTCTATTTCTATATACATGGCAAAATACACTAAATAACCAATTGCATGATATTGTCTCATTATACAACTTCACAATTTATATGACATTCTCACCCCAAACAACCAAACCTACAAATATTCATAAAATATAGATTTGGATAAGAAAAAAGTAACAATAGCTGGACAGGCTGGTAGATCTGTGTAGCTACTGGATCAGGAAAAAGATACCGGTGGTCCTGGAGAGCAATGATATAGATTTTAGAATTCACACACAACAGATTTGATTTAGAGTAGAAATTCTTTAATTATCATTAACAGTATATCATTAAAAAATATCTACTCTAAACCAAGTCTGTTGTGCTGCTGTTGTGCTGGGATACTTAAATTTATAAAATGTATATTTATAAAACATATATTTCACCAGAAACACACAACAATAGTAAATATTGTTTGGATATCTGTTGCTATCTACAATATTGATATGGTCCTAGGCCTGTAATCATTACAACCAAAATAAACTGCTCTTAGTTCTAATGAGAGAAATGAGATATAACAACAACTCAACAGAAACTTAGGCCATTTTGGTTCAAACCATGGGCCATCCATGTTCAAACATTTGGTACAAATTTATCTCAATAATTCAGCCCTACTCCTTGTTGCGTGCAAATGTGGGATTGAAAATCATGGCAACTAACGCAGGTGTTAGATCATTCGGCCACCCAATCCCCGTCGATTCTACAAGTAACAAGTCAAATCTTACCAGAATTTTAATAGATAGGTTGTGTTTATCAGTTGATGAAATAATAAATCTAAAACTTGTATATAGTTGACTTTCTTCTTGTAATAACTGACTTAAATAATACTGCAATCTATCTTCACTACTGTAATATATAAATAATACTGTAATCTATCTTCACTGCTGTAAAATATAAATAATATTGCAATCTATCTTCACTGCTGTAATATATAAAAACATTCACTATCTTTTATGTTTAATGTCGATTTCAGCACAAACTAGGTCTATTTGGGACTGTGAAAGAGGCGTTTAGTAGTGGGTGATAACCAGAGAAAATCCATGAGGTAAAGTCTATACAGGACACAACAATGAGCAATGTTATCATGAGTAATGATAAAAAATAAAATCTGATAGGGCATTATATAGATGTCATTTATTAAAGGCAATCCATGATTAACATAGATAACATATCTTATGATCACATTAGAATACTCAACCACTCAATATGTAAGTCTCGTACATTGCAAAAATATATTACTTTCTTTTTATTGTTGACACTGATCAGAATATAATAAAATAGATATAAATACCTACCTTTGTTTAGAAGTAAGTAAATCAGAAACATCATCGGTTTGTTGAAATGTTGTTGCATGGAGATAAATTTTGTAGATATCTTTAGTTTCTGATAAAGATAACAGAAAAATCATGAAAACTGTACAACTAAAACCTGATGCACAATCATAATAATGGGCAGTACTAAACACTAAACCCCATTTTCAAAGATAGTCCCTTGAGTTAGGCATGGGATAACCTCAGCTCAACCTCTCAGACAGCAAATAAATAATTCAATTTAAAGAGGTTACCAGTACTTAATTTTCAATAATACAACAGTAACCTGATTGTTACCTGATTAAAGTCATCTAATGCACATATGCACACATGCTCACGGTAGACAACAAATATTGTATACAGGTACTCATGAGTCATTAAAAGAAAATTTATCATTTAGTCATATTTCATATGAGAAATCCCAGGTTATTTCATTAACAAATGCAGTTTGAAATCCTGTGCTACTTTACCAGACAAATACATGTACCAATGATTGCTTACAGGTCAGATGTGCACATGGCATTTGACAACTTCAAGCATACAGTGATTTGTTTTTTTACAGCGAGTAAGAGAATTTGCAGGTTATTTTAATTTTGGGATAGGCCTATTTTACAGACAGTCGCATTTATCAGGTACATGTAACCCAAGGAATAAATGGAGGCGACTGATCTAATAGATTAAAGATACGTCTATTTAAAGTGTGATTTCCAAAATATATAAACAGACTTATTGGACACCAAGTGAAAATTAAGACTTCATCTTTTCACGATAAACAAGATATGTCCTTTAGTTTGTTGTAACTTGTTATATCCAGTCAAAGTGGTATCGTGTTTAAAAGGTAGTAGAGTAGACATACACTACCTAACACACAGCAACCATCAATTTAATAATTTTTTTTCTGATCAAATTTATTACCTTGGTCACTTTGTTTGTGAGTTAAAGATGTACCTATGCACACTCCACATCTACCACAAACCAGTTCATCTTGATGACTATTCACAGCACCAGATTGGATGTGTCTTGATTTGATCATAATATAAGTTGTTCCCACCAAACAATCATTGGCTTTAGGTGTTAGTGACGGAGATGGTTTGGATTTTGGATGATCATGAGTGTCAGCAGTGTCATGATTATCACTTGTACCATGCGAGTCGTGTTGATGACAGAACCACATGTCAGCGTAATCTGACCAATTTTCAGACGGCAGTGGCAGAACTCGGTGGAAACTACTGGAAAATCAAGATTATAATCGATATTATGATACAATTTGTGTATTAAGTGCACAAGCAGAGATAATACGATAATCTTCTAAACTCCACTTATACTTACCTCTGACATAGAGAAAATGATGATGCCAAAGTTTATATGCACGGTAACCAAAATTATCATTCATAAATTATTATTATTATGATTATCAATGTATTCCCCAAAACTCTGTACAGATATCAAATGCTATAAACATTATAGGCAGGTCATCAGATAAGTGCTGTGGCATCATCATCAGATGATTAAATTCAAAATTATTTTTCATCTAAAATGGAGCCATGTTTTCTCAGATAGTTATACACTGATTTACAGGAGGATAATAAAAAAAACATCAAAGTCTGTCGGTCAAAAATTCAGTTATTTCAGAAAGTGCTGAACTTTTTATATTTCATTTCCATGAGTTAATTTTATATCCAACATTATCTTATTGTAAAGTTCAATTTTCAAGAGTTAATATTATATTCAACATTATCTTATTGTAAAAGTTTAATTTTCAAGATAACAGTGTATGGGTTACTATAATGAAGGCCTCCGACCGAAGCTAAAAAAAAGCACTTTCAACAGAAAAAATGAAATGGGGTTTAACATCCTACTGTTCTGCACCTAACCTTGGCTAACAAAGATGGTCAGAGGGCATACAGTGTGCTATGAGGGAAATTTTGCCGGGGCACTGGCCTTACGGCTTTCTTTTATATCAAATTCCAACTGCCAGGTGATCTTTTACGTGCATGCAAATGTGTACACAGGACATCGGTTTTTCGTACCATCCGTACGACTAGACAGCTGTCCTTGTCAGCCCCTGTGTCCTTCATCACTGACAAGGGGTAACCACGCCTGAAAATCTGGATGAACTCTCTCGGCCAATGCAGGGATTGAACACCCGACCTCCAGGCTAACCACCCACGTGATCCCCCAACATTCACCAGACCAATCCTTTTAGCATCCTGTAGTTAGAATGTACAGATGGTGTGGCATAAAAAGATGAGATCATACACTATACAGTTATAGTGCACTTTATATTACCTATGTCTGTGTAATATTCTGTTACCACAACTAATACAGAACAGTTGATTCTGACATATCAGAATTTTTTCCACTAATTTTGACTGATTAATATGAGCTGCATCTTGTCGAGCAGGTTGAATAATTTCACCTTCTTTTGTCTCTAAAGATCGAAGAGTCATTTGTAAATCTTTATGTCGATTTAAAAGTAGTCCCCGACATGACAAGGGAGATAATTCTGCATTATGTAAACTGAAATTAACCAATGTATCTCTATCTTCTAAACATACAGAATTCTGATGAACAGATATAGTGGGTTTACTATCTTTTTCTTCAAACCTGAAATACGAAAGTTGAAATTTAAATTCAGAAGATATATAAATTTCATTCATCAGCTGGTTTTGTTTGAAATTATTGTTGTTTTTACTTTTTTGTACATCTGTAGATACATGTATAAATCATTGATTTCAGAGTCTGTTCCCGACTTTCTGTAACACTACAAGCAGGTACCATATATTAATATTTCTGCTGAAGGCGAGTGTTTGTACTAAAATGGGAGAACACAGTGTAGTATTATTTAATCGGATCTACTTAATCATCAATGCCCTACTACCGGTACATTATTTGCTTGACCCTTAATAAAGTTCATGTTCAATTAACTACCAGTAGTTGAAACTTAACCATTAGAACCAGAAATGCCGCAAAACCGGCTTGACATTGTATCGCATATACCCGAAATGTCGGTTTTACGTTGACGTCATAATTAATATGACGTCCTGTATATCAAGGGAGGGACGTGCAACACCCCATGTATAGTCAGTGTTCAAAGGGTTAAAGGTGGTAACCGCTTTTATTTAGGTCAAAAAAATGTATTCAACAGTGGTGATCTCTATAGACATGGGCATAGCATTTATATTTTGTTTTAAAAGATCTTGCCAGAAGTCATTCTTACTTACGGTGGAATGCACAATCAGTTATATCTTAAAGGAGCTAAATCGCTAATATTTGGGACCTAGAAATTGGCACAAATGGGTCGCAACACATATAAGAATGTAATATGAATGTATATATACCGATTTACATTTGATCGTTTTTACTCTGCTTTCAAATCAATTAAGTTCAGCGAAATATGCCAGAAATCTGAATTGAATTGAATTCATCTAGCGTCTGGTCGTTCCAGTCAGTACAATATTTATTGCGCATTTTCCCCAGATAAGAATGGCGTGGAATATCTCTAGCCTTGTACATGTAGTTCTAGTCCTTTCTTAGAAATGGGACTGTATCTCAGTGAAACACACTATGGTACATGAATCGTGTACCAATGGTAAAATATTTATTTTGTCTTAAATATTGGATATCAGCAGAAGCCCATCTTTTCCCGATAAGATCACATCATCAATGTTGATTTAAATTGGCAAATAATTTGTGTTTTGAATGTCGAAGACTTCGGATGATATTGAGTTAGAGACTTAGCTACATTAACAGATGCACAACCTTCTACATAGTATTAAATAGATCACAAAATCATCATTCTTTCTGAACTTTCTCCAATTTTCATATACCGTATATACCGGTAATTCTTGAAACAACATTTCGATCACTCATTGACTATAACTATTACTAATAATAAAGAATTTCGAAAACGGTAAACACACCTTGGAGGCAAACTAAGTATCATACTGACAGATGAAACCTGTGGCTTCTTCTCAGCAAATAAACAAAACATATTTACTAAACCACGTTTATTTGTTTACTTCGCCATTGCCGAAACTGGAATTCCCCTTTTTGTCGCGAATATCAATAAGTGAAAATCGATCTCATGTTTGAATGGCTGGATATTCGAGTATTTTGTGTACGTAAAGCTGGGCTTTATGCTTGTGGTTTGTTTCGTAATTACATTCAATACTATCCGATTTCAAAATTTGTTATTAGGTACAGAACTTGTCCTGCGCCATTCATAACGAAACCACCCAAGCACTTTGCATCGGTTTCTCTGCCTAAATTATTAACGGGGTGAATTTAAATTATTTCAATTGTAAATAATGTTTCAAGGGAGGTAAATCCATTTTAAACGCTTCATGTGGGCTCAGACTAGCAATTTTTTGCCCATTGACTTCAATGTTAAATGGACATAACGTAGTGTACATCACAGGTTGTAGCTTTTTGCTCAATACTCGGTTGATTCCAATCTTTATAGGCACATTATTGAACACATTTATCTTCAAATCTTTGTAGGGGTTCTCCGATTCTAGACGAAAAAGTCAGGAAGAGGGGAGAACAAAAATTAAGGGAAAAATTGTCTATTTATAACTCGTCCATGAGGATAGAGAATTCATTGTTTTAAACAATAAAATATGTTAAGTTTGAAGTACACTTCCTCTGCATGATAGATTTGTATATTATGTTTAATAATCTCATATATATGTGTATGTTACTATTTTGAATTATGTACAAACATGGGTGTTCAGATCAAATGAAATCTTATCTTTCTTACATGCCATGTGGATAAAGATAAGTGTGTGTTTTGGTGGTCGGGGATGCAGGCTTGCTAAATTGTAGTGAAATACCATATTAGCTTATATTTTGTTGTACAGTCTGCTACGTCTACCAAAAGGTGTAAAAAAATTAAATCTTTTTCATTTGTTACTTTTGTAGTTTGAATTCCGGTTATTACAATAAATTGTTGCATTTTTCATAACAGTAGGCTACAAGAGTACCCTCCTGGTTTACAGTAACGTTGATTGACTGTGATCATAAAATAAAACAAAGCGATGAAAATGATCAAGCACCATAGGCCTATTTCTTAAAGCTCTGTAGTAGACTATATCCACTGTATCTAAACACTTCAGAATATAACTGAAAGGTAAAGAAAAACTCTGGTTACAAGTTTAATGTCTTATTTGCCTTGAATAGCCTTATAATCCACAACTTTTAGTTTCCCCAAAAAATCAAATAAAACAGTCTTTATGTAAATGAACTGAACAAAAAGCATAATGATGGTTTACAAATTTATTTAATGACCAATAGTATGTTATGATACTGATACATGCAACTATATGAAAAC
The DNA here is from genome assembly GCA_036850965.1 of Patella caerulea. NCBI lineage: Eukaryota > Metazoa > Mollusca > Gastropoda > Patellidae > Patella > Patella caerulea. Next base: position 20,040,615 of record JAZGQO010000021.1, read on the forward strand.
TACTTTACATGAATATTTCTACATTTATTTGATGCTAAAAATGTTATACTGGTACTCAGTGTGTTTCCTTTGAAAAAATATTCTGCACTGTCGATTATATTTACAATGTTGACTTTAAGGTGATTGCCTACCAATGAGTTGTAAGGCTATTAAAATATAAACATACAGCTGGATTCCAGGAAAACATGGGTTAACAAAAATGGGTCAGAAGATAGATATTTTTTCAAAAGATCATTCTGCTGTTAACAAACATAAATGACAAATAAGTAATTACTGTACAATAGCGCTGGCAAGACATATTCTTGAATTGGGAACTTCTCACGATTCGCACATTGAATCGCAAGATGCTGAATCAATGTATCACGATTTTTTTGTCACTTCAGTAAGTAACATGTCAAACATTCTTAAAAAGTGGTGTCCATATTTTGATCCACATCAATATCGTGATATAAAACAAAAAATATCAATTATTTACTTATCCTGTTTTCTTGTAAATATTGACCTGAATTATGATACAAGTCGTATTGTAGCACCTGAATCGCAATATGCTACCACTACTGTACAACAAGAAATTAATACTCCAGTTGCATTCAATTAAATCATATGCATAGTTTTATTCTGACATACAATAGTCTTTATATATTTATTAAATCATGGGTAAACATCACTTAAAAGAATACAATTTTGATACGTTTTTTCTAGGTAAGTTAAGAGTAAGGTACAACTGTTGCATTACTTTCAATACACATTAAGATAAGCTCACTTCAATTAACAATAATTTTATGATTCATTCATTGTTTGTCTTGCAGCGTATCACAGATTCCAAAATGGCTGGATATCAAACAGACAAAAGCAAACAGAGATTAGTTTAGATATGTAAGAGAAGGCACAATAGTTTAGGGACACACTGATAAACTGGGATAAGTTACAACTGAAACCAAACAATTTTTTTACAAACTTGAAGGGAGAATGATTACCATGTACAGACACATACCATGCTGCCATGTACTCCAATGTCCAATTCCTTTACATTTTCTATGACAATTAATTATGATAAATGAAATTGTTACATTTACGTCAATGTATTTTACATATAAACATATTACTGGTTTGTTGAATACCAAGAATTTAAATCAAACAGGAACAAAAGCCTAAATATAATATAACTATATGTTACTGTGTGATTTAATTCCATAAAATTGATTACAACTACTGTATAAAATATTGAACTAGATAAAAGAGTTGAAATGAACATTCAACATATTTAATGTGATTTTTGATACTGATGGTTGTTATTTGAGGGAATTTGAGAAATACAGATCTGAGTCAAATGGTTCAATTTCCTTCTGTATTTACAAATATATGATGAATCAAAAAGCTCATTGGGGCTGTTTTTAACCAAATTGATCCAAGTTGGGATTGGCGCTGGTTTTTTTTTCTGAATTAAATAATTGATTTGAGCACATTTTAGCAATGACTAAGCTATGAATTGAGATATTTAAAAAAAAAATGCAAATGATGACCAGCAACTTTTAGTTTGATAATAATGTGTCTCAATAATAATTCTGACAATTACATCTATCAAATTATGATACTTTAAAATCTAATTTTTACCTGGGCAGGATTGCCCACTTTCTTGATTCTATCATACCATGTGTTTCAAACATTTATAATATCCTGAGAATTTATGAATAAATGGTCTTAAAACAGGATGTTTTTATGACAAGATGATGTGATTAATGAAATTTATGTATTTCTAATGCCCAATGCCTGTTCTAACTCGACTCTTCTTTGTTGTACCTACAAAAAAAAACAAGAGGTATTCTTAAGTTTTTTTTTATATCTATAAGGATCTTAGGTCTGAAACTGGGATAAGCTATTATTACTAGTAAGAAGCAGTATGGTTACTAAGGTTATGCCAAATAATTTCAGTCATTTCTCTCTCAATGGAAACATTTTTTCATGTTTTCATAGTGATATAGCAGTACATGTATATGAAAACCAGAATATTTTTTTTATATAATGGCCTAAAGTGGTGGACACTAGCCAAATGATTTAGCTGAATCAATCAGCGTCAAAATTTGCCTAGTGTGGCCACTGTAGTTTGGCCGAATGATATGCTCAAATCAAACATATTGGATATATTCCTTCACCTAATGTTTCCACTTCGCCAAAACAATCACTACATGATTGTGTAACTGTTTGAATTTGAAGACATGTTTAATCATGTGATGTGAAAGGTGATGCAAATGACTGGTAAATCGGGCGAATCTACATTCAGCTGCAATTTGGTGCCGATTGATTTGCAGTAAACTTGAGTTGCCAACCTCTCCTATCTCATACAAATCAAGTTTGTTCATTTCTTCAGTTACAATTAAATCTGTAAGGCTTGATCTCATAACCTGCATGCATGAGAAATAATATCCTCAAACTATTTGTGGTTACCATAACAATATAGCAAGTATTTACCTTTCCATAGAAGTAGCGACACACAGCTTCCTGTGACCATGTTTGATAGAAGAAATCTGATCTTCTTTCTTCTTCTGGGTTTCCTACCACATCTGTCATTGTCTAAAAATTCAAAATTAAATTTTGTAAAATAATATGTAAATAGACATGAAAGTAACCTACTCTGGCATCTCACTATAGAGCTCTTTATAGGGTCAGCTTCCCTAGTTTATAATAACATTATAGTGAAAGCCCAGTTTAATGCCTTTCTTTAGTATATTATAAATGTATTATATTATTTACCAAATTATTTCATCAGAGGAATCAGCACTTTATTGGTTGGTAAATTTTTTTTTTTTCAAATTGAATTGTTCGTATAATTTGAAGCCAACATGCCTAGCCAACCCTGACATTTCAACTTTCAATTTATGAATTGTACAAATTTTGGATATCCTTCTTTAAGTAGGTCAGTTCTTCAATTTTTGATAAAACAATAAAACTGAGACTAATATTATTTTGAATACCAGTATATTTTATTTTTAGGTGATAGTGATTATGTCCCTTGAAAATAATCTCATATGCTTTACAAGTTGTCGGGTTTGTTGTTATTTTTTTTATTAATATAGATGAGAAAAGCAAAGAAAAACTACACACCTTTAAATCTCTTGTCTGTGATATCAACCAATTGTTGATAAAATCTTGTGGATCTTTAGCAAAGCCAAGGAAAAATTCTCTATTAGTCTTTAGCTGATTTATGGTTTCCACAGTTTCATGAATCTGGAAAATATAAATGAAGTTTTATTAAATTTAACAGTCAGCTAACAACAATGACCCTTTAAATGGATTAATTTCCAAATACAGCAGAGTAAATGATGTCTTCAGTACACCAATAATCTATATACATACATAACCCATCTTCTGTGAACAAATTCTGCAATTCATCCATCTACATACGCGAGATGATTTTCTGTCAGGAATATTAAGTTGTGTAGTGTAATTTGAAGAAACAAATGTACATTTACACAGTGACCTATTTAGAATTTGTGCCATGTCCACAGCCCTTTTGGTTCATCAAAACAATTTATTTTTATCATGACTCACTACATCAATCAAAGCAATACCGTTATTTTTTATTTCTACAAATTAGAGGGTTTTTTTTACATTTGTTCGACTAGTCATAAGGGGAAACCTCCGGGATTGTTTGGGTAGTTATCAGTACAAAATCCGTCGAGTTAAGAGTTGCAGTTGCCTAAAGCATGCACTTTAGATCATGAGATCTGACACTGATCAACCCCACCCTAACCACATGGGTTTCCCTAGGGTTCATGTCACCATCTTCTTTAATCTTGTAATTGTCTTTCGACCTCAAAATGATAGCTCCTTTAACATACATTTTCTTAATTCTTGTCTAATTTACTACCTAAAGAACACTATTCAATCCTTATTTTTGTTCAATGTAAATCTTGAAAATGTTAAATGGCCTGCTGCTGCATTGCATCTTAATTGCATAAAAGATTCAGTATATTTACATGTTAAGTCATTTCACTAAAATAAAAATACAGTACAGGTATTTGAGTCAACCATAAATAGTTGTATCTGGGCCAAGGATTCGTTAGAATCTAATATGTATGGTTGGATGGAATTAGAACCGGAATCATGTGTCTGGTATATATGTTTAATTCATTTTATATAGAGATCAATGATTTATTTCATGTTACATATTACACTTACAGTAAAATCATGAGTGATAACTCGAGTAAGTGCTGGATCTTTTCCTTTCGGCTAGACCAACAATATAAAACATAGAGGGAATTAGATCAAAATAGGTCAGGGCCTCATGCATCAAGGAATCAAAATGCCATTCATGTGCATGCAATGCCAATTATGTTTATCCTTAGCATATCAAAGAGCTTTAGCCTTTATAAGCAATTAATTAGTATCTTATATTTGTAAATATATTTACGAAATATATTTGTTATTTAGAAAGGTTCATGTGACAAAAATAAGGTGTGGTTTCAAATATCTACTTCTCTTTGAATTGATAAATATTCAGAAAATAATTCCTGTAATTTAATCAAACTTTCTTGATGTTGATTATGAAATAATAATAATTAAGCAGCAGTAATGAAATGAAATGGGGTTTAATGTCCAACTATTCAGCTCCGACTGGGCTAATGAAGACGGACATACACCATACAGTTTGCTTTTAGGGGAAATTTTGCCTGGACAGCAGCGCTACAATTTAATAGCGTACTATACAATTTATGTAAAAATTCACTCAATACTTCCTTCAGTTATATAACAAATCTTGCTTCCTAGAAAAAAATGCGAATTAAAACCCAATCTACTGCCATAACTTTGCAGTATTAGATGTGAAATCAAAAAATTTTATATCTAATTCATTTCGAATCATCCGTATAGAAATTCCTTTAGGCTTGGAATGTTATTTTTGAGTTGGATTAACATATTAAAATTATTTTTTCTCTGTTATGTTGCATTTCAGAAAATTGAAGTGGATATAAATGTAATTTTATAATGTATAAAGGCTGTTTTGATTTATAGTTTAAGATTTAAGCTATATTTGAGGAAATATTAGAATGAATCAACTGACTGTTGAAATAAACTTCTAAAGATACAATTTCAATTAGAAACAAGTAAAATGATTTAGACATTTCTGTAGGACAGAACCAAGTGTTGCAGTAATTGTTATCTCACCTTGTTATCTAGATTAGATATCTCTTGTTGACTCTGGGTAGATAACAGGAAAGAATTCATCTGTTGTTTTAATGTATCATCCTGTAAGAAACATTATTAAGGTTTTTCAATGTAATCATTAAAAAAACACTCCATCCAAAACTGTAGTTCAAAATACAAATATTGAGTAAATATTGTTCCTTCGACAGTATTGTTTTAACATTTAAGTATCCGAAATGAAAGTATCCTTAAAGTCACAATCTTTTATGTTCAGAGGTGCCAAAGACTGAAAAAATATTGTAAATTGAAAATTTGTAATAGTAGTAAATTTAAGATCTCACCACTTCAACATCTATATCGTAACAAGCTGTCTTCTTAGCATCTGGTCCTTCTACACTGAAATGTACACAGATAACAATACTATGAGAAGAAAATATTGTAATGGCATTACACCAACATAAATATGACCCTGTCACTAGCCTGACCGGGTCCTATGAACAGGCAACAGAGGTACCCCTGACTTCAAAATAATGTGAAAGATAAATAACGAAGTAGAAATTAAACTACCAACTACAGTGATGTCGATCCTATAAAACGTCTTCAAGATCAATACTCAGGTGTTGATATAGAAAATCTGGGAAAAGGGGCCCAGGTAAATAAACCTTACACTGCACCAGGTGAGTTTTAGCTATCTTAATCTGCATTTATCATATAAACAAAATATCCATTTAGAATCATTGCAAGAGCAAACTGAATTCTCTCGCCTGAAGTGTGGCAGTCTTATTTCTTGTCTTGAGAAGCTGAGATTCAGAGGACAGAACCAGGAAATTTGTTATTTTTACGTCACATTTGGTTTGGTCTAAGATGCATTTCCTTCAAGAAAAAACATACTTAAAACCATTGCCTATTTCACCAGTCTCTGATAACAAGAAGTTTGATATAAAAAAATAAATTACGTGATAAGATGATTAATAACAATGGGATCTGGTGGCATCATTAATGGATGTAATTTGGCTGGAATCTCAGCAAACTTCATTCTTTTACATTCAAATATCTAAAAATTGAGACAAAAAAACAATTAGTATTTTCTATAATCTTCATTATTTAATTATAATTGGAATCTAAAGACTAAAGTCAGATAACTTACATAACAAAGTTCACTTGAATTCACGAATAAAATTTGAAAAAACTGCACTTTAAGGGAGCTCAATTTTAATTATAAAGTCATAATACCATGCCATAAATTTGTAGATTCCATTTGTTTACATCAGAAATTTTATTGGAAGGAATACTATGCGTGAGAAAGAAGCTATCGACCGATCTCCATTGATTCAATCAGAAGACTAAATGGGAGACAACTCTTCACAACAATTGTTTTTACTCACCTGTTCAAGATATTTGTCACAGTTGATGTATTCCCGTTCATTAGAATCCTGTAGTTTGTGTGTTTTGATGTACTGCCATAAAGCATTGATAATTACTGGTCGCGTCTGTGTATGAATACCTAGCAGACGAGCAAGCCTAGGATCCAGTTTAAACTGCATTGGCTGAAAAAAGTACAGTACAATAATTACAGTAGTTAGTCAAATGTCTGCGAAATTATTTTCAAGTTTTATATGGTCATAGAGGCAAATTAAGATGTAGATTTGACCAGCTAGCCTATACATACGAAAAACAATTAAAATTTGTATTCCAGTGGGCAAAATCTATCAAACCATTAAATCTGAGGCCACCTAAAAAAAAATGTATTTTTCCGCGACAACAGTCATTTGAATGTTTTCTTCTTAATGGACACAGAGTGAAGAATGTGGCAGAATTTATAAAGGACAGTGCTGTCTGAGAAACATACAGATAATGCCACTAATAATTATTTTATTATCAACGAAATACAGGAAACATTGAAGAGGGAGCTAGCAAGTTCCAAGATAAGTAAAACATATATAACTTACCTGATAATCCAACATGAGTAAAACAGTACATTTTACATTGTTATCACCTGGTCTTTTAACTTGAAACCCATCTGTCTCTTGTGTATTAGGAATACGATGCCACTAAAAATAATATTAATCTATTATAATAATCTATTTTATAGAACATTACATTACACCCTTGATCCGCAGGGAATATCTGTCCAAAAAATGATTCAATTCTGCAGACATCAACATGTTGGGTAAAACTTTTGATGCTCCTCTTTTTAATCCAACTGAATCCAATCTAGGAGATTATGTGCCATCGATATTTGAGAATATTTTAGCTTGATTTACCAAAGAGAAATCAAATGGTTTTTTTTTTACATATTTTTTACAGATTACAATGTAGGGGCTATGTATTGGAACCAATATCAACATACATGTAGTTATAAAATGGAAAACCCATTTCAATAGAATTTGACAGTATGCTGCTTTAAAGGTAAGATTATATATATCTAGGCTAAAAGTTGAAATCTTAAAAGAAACTAAAATGTTAATAAGGTAAATATTGACAAACCTCAACAAGATGGTTATCTGGACCATATAGATCTTTATCCAACTCGATTACTAAAGACTTAAAGAAAGATGAAAACTTTCTCTTTATCTTGTTGGCATCACTCAACTTGGCAGTCGCAGCCTGAAATTTAAATTAATAAAATGATAAATCTTTAAAAGATATTTCCACTAACGGAGTTCAAATTGAAATATTACTTTTACACTGTACTATAAAGCGAGCTGAAAAATTATCATAATCAGCGACCAGTTTGTTCATTTCCAGTCCAAATTACATATCTGATCAAAAGTCATGAGAGTAAAGTCATTTTGCCACCAGAAGGCATCAAATCATCTCTATTTACATAACAAAATGGGATAGAAGTAATTTTCTTTACTTTGACAGTAATTTTGATATCATGTTAGTTAGAAGTAAATTGTGGCATGTAAATGTTGTGAATGATAACAACTTCCGTTTTTTAGAATTTTTGTATAACTTTGAGTGCAGCATTAATTCATATTTTCAAGAAAACTTCTGCATTGCCACAAAAGCAGGAACAAGACATAAGTAGACAGTGGTTTAAAAAAGTAAATATGTAATTCATAAGATTTAATATGCTGGGTTAGGCCATACAAAAAATATAATCTGGTTCATAGACATTGTTTTCATATGCCCTAATAAATAGATAATAAATTCTTGATGCGTAATTTGGTTTTACACCAAGTTGTATTAAAAACAATCCTTACATCTTCCAGTAGTCTGCCTTCAACACGAAGTTCCCAAGATGGTATTGACTCTTCTCCATCCTACAATAAAGATAAGAATAGTGATTTGTTTTCACCCACGATAACGTTTAGAAACAAAAGTTGGTAAGTAGAGTGAGGATCAACCAGACTCAACTTTGTTGATGGAAATAAACATTATACTGAATGCAATCACAATATGGTAAGATCTACATACATAGTTAAATCAATTGTGTAGCAATAATTGGTAAAAGAAGGGGTTTAGCTCTACCAAATGTCACCAAGGATCACAGACCATCATATACAATTGTAGTTCATCACATGCAATTATTTGTGATAAAGCCTCTTGCTATTTGCTAACATAGACAGAGGCTTGTCACGCCTTCCCAGTTAGCTCTTAAATCAATGCCTATAAATTTCAATAATGTGTTTGTATCTCCAGTGAACATAATTCCATAGAAAATTCTGAATGAAATGCATTTTGAAATTTGATAGGGTTCCATCAACAATTTCATCTCGAAACTCTCTTCTGTTCACAACATTTCAATAGTCTGAACAACAGTAGGGAGACTTTCTGTAGTTACCTTGACCAACAGATAGACAAAGATGACAACAGGGGGGAGACTTTCTGTAGTTACCTTGACAAACAGATAGACAAAGATGACAACAGTATATATCCACATTAAATGTGGGTAGCCTATGTAATAGCCAAAAGCAATAACTTCATATAGAATAATAAAGTTTAGGTAAATTCCTTGTCATACCTCTCCTTCTGGCTTTGGTGGATAAAATGTATTGGAGATAAAAATTCTCAATTTTCTTTTCTGTTTCATAGGTCGTTTCAAAGCTTCTTGAATGTCCAATCTTTTTCTCATTATAGTAGCATCAAGTTTACGTTCAAATGCCAGAAGATCCATGTAAGCCTGAGATTCTGGAACTAAATCTCGCACCTAAATTAGATAATGTTTCTATTAGTGATATTTTTACTCACAAAATAAGCAAATATGCCACATACGCGTGGAATCCCTGATATAAAGATATTAAAAAGTGTGATTCGATTCGGTGTAAAGGATATAACTCAAACTTTCACATTACACAAAAGTGTGATCGGATTTTGACAGTATATTGATGTGAATATATGAATTAAGTTGAAATGACACAACATGACCTTTTTTCTTGTTCTTATTGCACCCCACAGATGCATCAGATATGCCTTACAAGAGAAAAATAGTGCTGACAGTTTTACATTGACAAAAAACCCCTAATATTTATTATAATTTGATTATCTTCAGTAACAAACAGGGGTTTTTGGTAGTTGTAGCACCAAACTTATTCTGGCTTCTCAATAGTATAAAATTGTAATACAAAGTCAAAGTACATGTATAATACATAGGAACATTCTCTACATTATGATACATACCCTCTGAGGCAAGATTTTGTCAGCAATCTTTTTCTTCTTTTTTCTGTAAAAATACAAGTAGAATATCAGTAATCTAAATCTATTTAATAGAAGACCTGCCTTCATAACCCAATTGTTTCAGAAAGTAGGAAGTCAACCTCCATTTAATTTCATTCTACTGAAAAAATACAGCTAACTTATAAATATTAATCTAATTTTAAGGCACAAATCCATTCCATAAAGAGGGTCTGCATCTCTATCAATCCAATTTTCACCAAACAATTTATGGTGTTAACAAAATTAAAATGCTGACTGTGCCGATATACAAACAAACCTTGTCATTCTAAAATCACGTCTTGAAAATTTGGGGAAGGGGTGGAGGGAGAGGTCATATTTGGGGGTCCATGTTTTATATGCATACAATATATATTATACGAGTTTCAAATAAGAAAATAATTATTACGCTTTCAATTGCTGTTGCTGCGCAGATCTTGGATCCGGACCCCTTTTCCTGTCCATTGGTGTTCCCATTCCTGGAGGTGGAGGGGGCATCCCTGGTGACATACCGGGTCGTGCCATACCTAGAAAACAGATCAGGTATAAATAAATATTTAAGCAAGGCAAACAATAATTTCTTAAATTAAATCTGGTATCCTATGACACTTCATTACATGAAGTTAACAGTATGTATTTTTTTCCACCAATTTACAAAGCACATAAAGTAAGGCTTGTTTTTTCTTAACATTTGATAATTGAATATGATTATATATATGATTGTATTTTGCCAGGAGTGCAAATACTACAATGTATATTTTACTAGCCCAATTTGACCGGTTCACAATTCCCTGAGGGGCCCAATTTGCCCAGGGCCCAAATTCACCAGGGTCTCAAATTTGGTGGCTTAAAACATTTATGTGGACATGCTGGTTTTTTTGATACCATGTATGTGTGGGTGGAGCTTGGCAAGGAAGAGTTATTCTCTCAGAGCCAAGGCCCAATTCACCCAGGGGCCAAATATAAACATTGACATGGTCATGCTGGTTTATTTAATATAATAATACATGTATGTGGGGACGGATCACGACGACGAAGCATGATGGTGTAACAAGCACACATACACACTTTGACTTTATTTATACAGATTACTCTAAAATCCACCCAATATTTTCTATGCTTCAATCTTCATCAAGGTTTCTTTCTTGTATTAGGCCAGATCATACATGTAGTCATACATTATTGGGCTTATAAATTCAAAATACAATATGCCAATACATTGCTTAGCTTGATCAACACATCAAAAACATTCAAAATTAGCAACTACTAGTCGCAAAAGGCACAAGTTCATGATCAGTTTTTGAATTATAATATTTCACTGATAGATGGTCATATGGATGGACTGCTAAATATACTTCAAAGTGGGGGTACATGTATTTATAGTGGAATATACAGACTACTTGGTAGCAGTCCACTAGCAGAGGTATAATATTAAACTACATTTAAATATTGAATGATTTAAGATAAAATATTAAACTAATTTGGACACCGACTCCAAGCTGTTGGTACAATAAACAATGAAAAAAAATATATATAAGCTAACAATATACACAACATACAAAGCCATAAAACTTTGCAATTGACTTTAGGTAAACATACATATGTAGCTGAAAATTATTGTTATAGGCCATAATATTAATCAAAATAACAAACATGTAAATCAGGTAGCATAAACGAAATAACGATTGATTTTAAGTTACGATGTGACCTTAGACTTCATAGGAGTAAAATAAATGATTACAGTTTTCAACTTTGAATTGAACCTAAGGTAGATTCAAACAAGCCAACAGTACCACACCCAACCCCAAAATAAATAGATGACACGTACTAATAAACTGCACATTTATCTTTTTGAAAAGTATCAAGTATCTAGTCTTAGTCTTCTAAGCAGATATTGTTCATGATCGAAATCAGTCAGGGTTTTGAAGAACTTGAAAGTAAATCTAAAGAATAAGTTCCATCACTCTCCATCAGTTAGAATCAAAGTTATCTTGTCCCAAAGCATAAACCAATGAAATTGCTTAGCGCAACTTTGCTTTAGCAGAATATGTTCATCATTGAACTCAAGTCAAGACATCCATTTAATGAAGATCTACACCAAGTTTAAACATTCTACATCAATTAGTTGTTTTTGTGTTTCAGGATCTCAATCAATCAAATTGCTCTGCTTAGCCTTAGTGGAAGTATGGATGATCAAATGTTTTCAAGGCATTCACCTAATAAACACCTACACCATGCAGATTGAACATCCTAGCTCACTTAGGAGGTGAATAATTGTTTCCTAAAAAGTGTGACGGACAGACAGGATGGATGGACCCAATTTTTATAGTCCCCTGCTTTATTCAAAAGGTGGGGGACAAATTCCACAAACACTATCAGTAATAAAGTGTACTTTTTTTTATCATTTTTTTTTAATCAAAGTAGCAATTTTTAGACAGTGTATTTAATTTGTACATACAGTAGAAGTAGATCCTAAGCACTATGTGTTTTTAAACTGCATACGCAAATCAGAAAATGAATATATTATACATAATTATCTATATATGTTAAATGTAGTTTACTTATTCATTACAAACGTTTATTCATGCTACATTGATAAGCCCCCTCAAAGTTTTCAATCTCACAACAACAAAACATTCATAGAGAATTCTATCTCCATCCTTTCTTTCCCAGCAAAGGCTATAAATTAGGGCACTGCTAACTTCAATTCTGACAAATGGTTTACCATGTGCCAGCATTAGTCTATTGTGCAAGCCCTGTATGGAAATGGCTACCACTTTTGCAAAGTATAACAACAGCAAATGATAAACCAGGTAGTCAAGAATGAGAAAACTGCAAACAGGTTCAGCAATAAATAAACAAATATTTTAAGCCTTGACCAAGCTTGGCAATCTAACTACTTGTACAGAATATCACGTCAAAAAGTTCTATATGAACCTTCCCATCATGCTGCTGTTGCTAGCGATACTTACTAGAAGAATTCTCCTTGTTTTTAGAGCTACCTGAAAAGTCATTTTAATTCTTTATGTAATTAATAAATCACATAATGTCCCACAAATAAGATGCCTTTTGAAATTCCTGTTTTCAAATTTGAATATATGTACATACATACATAAGAATGAGAAAAGCAAGAAGCCTGGACACATTCAGTTTAAGATTGTGGGCCACCATTGAACCCTTTTATGTTTGCACATTATTTACTTATTTGGGGCATTTTTGCTAACATTATTCAATGATCTTTTAAAGTATAATTAAATATATTTACTAAATCACGATTCAAGACATATCTGCACAATGATGACAGATCATAACATTTCCATAACATTTAGCAGAGACAATACATGTATCTAATTTTCTACGCAAAAATGTAGTCATACTGATTGTTTAACATTTAAAAGAAAACAAAATCAATGGTAGATGATCACTTGGCTTGAATTTAATAACATTGAAAAAAGAGGTGACGCTGGCTTTTTCATATGGTTTAGTAATAGATGAAATGGCCTTGAAACAAATGGCCGTATTTATGTACTTTTAAACCCTATAACACAATAAATACAACATAATTTATATTAAAAACATCGATTTTAAGTCAGGAAAATGCATAAAATGGTTATATTCTTTAGAAAAATTATCTTGCCAGTCTGAAGTAATCTGAAGTGAAGCCATGCTTTGGAAATAATGCAATATTTATTTATCTATATGACTATTTTTATTAAGATTATTAAAATAAGCTAATTATACAATTTAATTCTGTCATCAATACACACACCAAACATAAAATGGCCATGCGATGAACATGTAGACAATCTAAATATAGATTAGTATAACATCAACAACCATGTTTTTATACAATTGCGAAACTACTTAATATGGCTATTTCTTTATATACAGTAGATACAGTTGCATTCAATAAGGTTCTTCTTCCTGGAAACTATGTAATCCTGGAAAAAAAGGTGAGTCTAGACTGATTTGTTTCCAGTTACAATGTATATATGAATTTTGACTGAAGTTCATAGTTCATACTGTAACTCCCAACTTCATCAGACCGTTATGTGCAGAAGAGAAAACCACAATCCATTTTATAATTTAGCGGTTATAAAGTCACAGTAAAGAGTACAGACTCTAGCGTTTGGTTATCCCAGTCTACACCATTATTAGTATTTATTTCGCATGTTCTCCAGATAAGACTGAGTATGACCTGATAGTTTGACATGACTTGTGAATTATGTCTAGCCTCATTCTTTGAGTCCCTTGTTACAAATGGCGCTGAAACGCATTAGGGTAAACGTTTCTTGTAGGTACCAATGGTAAAATGTTTATTTTTGTCTTAAATATTGGATATCAGAAGCCCATTTTTGCCTGGTAAGATCGCAACATCAATGGAGATTTAAATCGACAAAATATTCATGTTTTCAATGTCGAAGACTTTCGATGATATTGAGTTAAAGACTAAGCTACTTTAAACAACTGTGAATAATCACCACCCTGGCTATATGCATGTACCTACATATGCCGAAAATAATTAATTCTTTAATCTGGCTAATGCAAATGGCCAGAAAGTAATGAGAGAGAAAGCGTTTATAGGGTTTTAGCACTAGCAGGAAAACCGAGTTGACAGAGAAAATCACATGGTTGGGCCGATCGAAACCACACCAACTTGACAGAATGGCAGACCTTATGATCTAAAGTGCATGTTAGACCACTCAACCACCTGAGAGATATGCATGTCTGTCAGCTGATTTGGAGGTTATTTTTATCAACCTTGATTTGAGTCTAAAATATATAAAACCAAGATAATACATGAACTCAAAAAGGTCATTTGATAATTGAATTTCACTGATAAACAATTTAGACTCTAAATAAATCTACAACTGATAATATAATTTAAGATTGAAAAATACAGCACAATTTTATTTTATTCTCCTACTTATAGATAACCCATTTAAACATCCGCCCAGTATTAATCTTTTATCTATAAGTTTCCATGGTATATATATTTATTTCATGATATACTTATAGATTTTAAGGGGGGGGGGGGGTAGTATGAATTTTCATAGTCTTCGAAATAAGTCTGTTCAAGTATGCAAAAAGAATGCAAAATGTTGAAAAAGAATATACATAATTGACAATTTGTTAAAATATTGGTCAAAAAAAGTGTTCATCACATATCTAACTTTTTCCAGTTGGCAAGAATGATTGCACAAGTGACATCCCAACATCATCACTTTAGTTGATTTGAGCAACTATCATTGTCTATTTATATTTAGAATATTGAAATTAGTGAAACATCTACTTTCAAATATTGATTCCAGTAGCTGACATTGTTATCTATTTATTGTATATAATAGAAATAATTGGACTATTTTCTTTGTGGGTTTCATCAAATTTCACTAAGCTACACAACAAAGATACATGCAGCACTAACTGGGCATTTGTTGATGGGTTTTATTACTGCTATATATGTATTTGTATATTTGAAAAGCGTACAACACCATTACTCTCTACATAAAACTAGCTTTAATAAATTATTTTATCACAACTTTATTTTCATGGAAGCTGATTTGCATGCTGGGACAGCATACTTACTTGAGGAATCCTTACTTTTAGAACTACCTGTAAATTGATAGGAAATGATTTAACATAATCTATTATTATTAATGTCAGCATGTACGGTATATCATGTTTTTTTTCCTTTATTTTATCAACTTAAGGCCAAAGATTTGAGTCTTAAAGTGCATACATGTACATCTTGAAATTATTCATAATATCTAAATAATCAGTTATCCAATACAATATTTACTCCACTGCAAAGCTCAACCCTCCATTATACAGTTTTTCTTACCTGAAGGGTCTTTCATTTTAGATGAACCTGAAAATTGCATATGAATATAAATGTTGAAATAATTGATACTTCACTAAAGACAGTAAAGATGCATTATGTAAATTTTTGATGAAGAGCTGATCATTCTTGCTATTATATTTCAAAATAATGAAATGAAAAATCAATTTATTCAAATCTCATTAAAAACAACTATATTCTGAGAAAATTTATCAGTGGTTGAAGTTTTAACGACTGTGCTTGACAATCAAAACTAAGTCTTGATTATTCATTTTATCAGTAAAATTTCAAATCTTGTAAGTGTTCTAATTCATTTAAAGTCCGGCCATCCGAAGGTTAAGACAGTTGATTATAGGCTTCACATGGGAGTAAATGTCAAAATAATAAATTACATAAAATTTGAAGCCAAAAAAGGACATGCAGTTGGCCGACTTACCTCTTACACAATGCATCTTTAAATCAAACATACATGTAACTATTGTTTTTATATCTAACTATATGTGCACAATGTATGTGTAGCTATTGGCAGAATCATTTGACAATGGAATTAAAGCCTTTTGAATTGATTTATATATTGAGCCAAGAGTATACAAAAACGATGTCTTTAATATTAAATGACCACTGTACCAATGAATATTATGTCAAGCTATAATCAACAAATGCCACAAAGATATGTAGTAAGCCAACCACAGTTGAAATCACGCTGAAATTTAGTTGTACTTTTAAATTTCTACCACAGTCATTACTATATGTAAAAATGTATCAGAACTACATCCTAGTAGTGTTTTTTGTTCGAGTACGCTACAGTTTTACCTAAATATCATAGCAAATTTAAGTACCACGAACATAAAAAGCAGCCCAAATCCATTTCAATACAGTACAATTAAGCTATTGCAAGGTACATGTACACTAATTTGAAATTTGTAAATGACATATTAGTACTTAAATTAAATGTACTTAACACAAAAGCAGCAATATAATTCTAAATTGTAGCCTCTTTGATTCATATTCAGCAACAAAGAGAGAGAGAAATGGGGTTTAACATCCACTCTAGACAAACAAGGTCATTCTGGGACTAACATATGGTTCAATTTTATTTCAATAATTGGCTTGCACTAAGGGATCTTTTGCAGTGGGAGGAAAATTGAGATAACGGAGAAAACACACATGGTTGGACAGGCAACCCTACTCCTTGTCATGTACAACCGAGGAATCGAAACCATGGCAGATAACTCAATGACAGACCTTATGATACAGTACGCACACTCACACAGATATTTAGCAACAAGCTGCTTATGCCTTATAACTAACCAATACCATTCTAATATAGATACAGCATAATACAATCTAATATGGCAGGGATATCAAATAAATTGTTCTAATACTTTTGCATATTCTGTTAATATGCTAATAAAATATGCTTAAACCTGACAGAACACTCACCAAACTATTACATGTACTGTACATGTACAAATTTATAAACTCTACTGGACCCTTTCCATTCATAGAAACCACTCATCAAACAATAGGTCGCTAAGCAACAAAATATATACGTCCACAGCAGCTAATTTTTGTCCAGGGTGTCAATAGGGGTTGTCACGCATTTTTTTTTGTCCGAAATGAAAACAAGTAACACCCCATTCGGCTTCTAGTTATGCCCTATTCTAACATTCAATATCAATTTCCATAATCATTGGAAATTGTAGAAAAGTAACAGGCTTCTTCATCTCAATTAGTTATTAAATCTAGACTCTAGACACTGTAACACATGTATCATTTAATCTGGTGTATTTAGCATTACTTTTTATCAGTCATTCAATATCAAATCTTTATTTTAAATACATAATTGCATGTGGATGGCATACAGGCTGACATACGGGGCCGATGACAATATACGGCAACATTTCAATGTGGCAAATAGAAAGGCATCAAAAATGAAATTTAATAAGTCTAATCTACACAATATGTTTGTTGTTTTAAAACAAACATAATGTATATGTACTTATTACTTGTTGTTAATTTCTATTCTCTATGGTAGTTAATTTCTGCTTTCTCCACTGCATGTGCATTAGATCTATGTACTACCAATTGTACACAGAACATTAGGTTTTTGACAAAAATATATAACATTTATAAATAAAACTACTTGTTCTACAGCATGCCACTAATCTGAAATCATGCTAATTAAATACAAGAAGCCTAAAGATCTTAATCATCCACTTATTATAAAGTACTATAGATGCTATAGCTATATTAAGATCAATATCAATATCAATATCAATGTCTAGTTATCAAATTCTAAATAATTGTAAGATACATGTAAATAACTAATAATTTCTTTCATATATTCCTAAACTACATGCACCTTCCTTAGTTCTTTAGATACAACAAGCCAACAGTGAGGCTGATGTCCCCCGCCGAAATCCCAAAATAAATAGATGACACATATTAATTAATCACACATTTATTTTTTTCAAACGTATCGACCAATCAAACTGAACACGAAGTGTCATCCAAAAATTGCTTATATCTGCCTACCGTAAGAAGAAAATGCTCATCTTCGAACTCCATCAAGGCATTGACCTAATAAGCATACACACCAATTTTAACTCAATTCGAAGGAGAGTTATTGTGTTCCAAAGTCTCGGCAAATCAAATTGCTTATCGCTCTGCTTACCCTGAGCAGAAAATGCACATTATCGATCTTAGTCAAGGTATTACTGTAATGAAACTATACACCAAGTTTCATCACTCTCACTTAATTAGAACTAAAGTTATCGTGTCCCAAAGCATCAACCAATCAAATTGCTTATCTCTGCTTACCCTAAGCGGAAAATGCTCATCTTCGAACTCCATCAAGGCATACACCAAGTTTGAACATTTTAACATTTTAACTCAATTAGAAGGAGAGTTATTGTGTTCCAAAGTCTCGACCAATCAAATTGCGTATCGCTCTGCTTACCCTGAGCAGAAAATGCTCATTATCGAACTTAGTCAAGGTATTACTGTAATGAAACTATACACCAAGTTTCATCACTCTCACTTAATTAGAACTAAAGTTATCGTGTCCCAAAGCATCAACCAATCAAATTGCTTATCTCTGCTTACCTTAAGCGGAAAATGCTCATCTTCGAACTCCATCAAGGCATTGACCTAATAAGCATATACCCCACGTTTGAATATTTTAACTCAATTAGAAGGAGAGTTATTGTGTTCCAAAGTCTCGACCAATCAAATTGCGCATCGCTCTGCTTACCCTGAGCAGAAAATGCTCATTATTGAACTCCATCGAGGCATTGACCTAATAAGCATATACACCAAGTTTGAACATTTTAACTCAATTAGAAGGAGAGTTATTGTGTTCCAAAGTCTCGACCAATCAAATTGCTCTGCTTACCCTGAGCAGAAAATGCTCATTATCGAACTTAGTCAAGGTATTACTGTAATGAAACTATACACCAAGTTTCATTACTCTCACTTAATTAGAACTAAAGTTATCGTGTCCCAAAGCATCAACCAATCAAATTGCTTATCTCTGCTTACCCTAAGCAGAAAATGCTCATCTTCGAACTCCATCAAGGCATTGACCAAATAAACACATACACCAAGTTTGAACATTCTAGCTCAATTAGGAAGAGAGTTATTGTGTCCCAAAAAGTGTGACGGACAGACGGACAGACAGACAGACAGACGGACGGACGAACCCATTTTAATAGTCCCCCAACTTTCTTCGAAAGGCGGGGGACAAAAAAGCAAACTCAACAATGCTGAAAACAATCTAATCTACTACAGTAACTAACTAAAGATATTTGATAGCAAATTCAAATATGCAAGAGCTAAATCTGTTTAAATATTGCATGTATTTCTTTGAGCCTTAAATGTTATATAAATAATTAATTTACATGACAAGACCGTAATCGACTCGCAATTTCATCAGATGACTTCAAATTTAAGTAGATTGGAATGGTTCGGCATTTTTATGATTTAAAAATGGATGATCAAAACTTTGTTCATTATCTTAACAATGCTAGCAAGGACAAACGAGGCTACACTGTTCCTCTAACGGCAATAACTCGGCTCAGACTGAAGAAGTAAATTGATTGAAAATGAAATTTTGAACTTATTTTTTAATTATTGTTTTTAACTGTGTCAGCTCTTTATCTAATCTTAATTCTTACATAATGCTCGTTTAAGGTTATGAGGTGAAGAATCCTATTGATTTTCAGCAATGTTATATACATGTAGTGCATAATTTGAGTATTCAGCTTCTACCTCAGTGCTTGCAACCCTTTCTTTTGAACAATTTTGAAAAGTCTAAAATATAAATATTGTATATTAAAATGTTTAAGGTGCATAGATGAACAGACACAAAGTAATGACCTAAAGAAATGGCTATGAGCTAAAAACAAGCTTATATTTTATAAGGACTGTATGGTCTACTTTTGTCTATAGCAAATAATTCCTCTTAATTTATATTCATTAACATGTAAGATTTAGATAAAGAACTACATGTATAACAGCTTGATCTTATTAAAAAAAAACAGATCCTTTTTTGTTTATCTAGTTTAAAATTTTGTTTCTGTTATCTTCACAATACTAGGATCTGGAAGGGTAACCTGCATTTGTGTTGACGTAAGGGATTAGCCAATGACATGATCTGACATGGCGTTTTCTTGACATACTTATAAAAAAATTAGCCAAAGTCCCCATTATCCATTTTATCGTTAAATATTTAAATCTTGGGGATGTTCTAATCCATTCAAATCTAGGCCATCCAGAGAGTTTTTATAGGCTTGTCATATAAATGTCTAAATAATTATCTACATTTGAAGCCAAAATAAAGTTCTGGAATAGGCTCACAATGCATGTATGAGCTTATCAGATAGATCTCCTCTGTTCATACTGAATAAAAGGCCAAGGGCAAACATCTAACAAGAATTTTTCTGCAGCAGTAACACTCATACATGAACATGCTTCTCTTTACCTAACAATGTTATTCGAATACGGTCAAGATTTGATATCTGTCCTCGTTCAAAACATTACATCCGTAACCAGACAATCTAATGTATCAAGTTTAAATATTTTTATCTCAACAACTCTCCCATGTCCATCAGTGGCTTAGACAGTGACTCTTCAAAAAGTCATTGCACAATTCTGAATTTCAATAGGATTAGTCCTTTGGACTATACAAACAATTCGAACAAGTTTTCAAAACATCTGCTTAAGTTTCACTTTTTCAGCATTTACAAGGTTTTGGTGACTCCCACAAGGGTTTTTTTTTTTATGATAGCTAGCCAAACAATTCTAGCAAATTTGAAAAATAATAATATAAAAAACTCACATGTAGAATATTTATAAGGTTTAGTTTTAAAATTAGGACTATCTGAAGAAGCCAATCATTTTTTTTTTTGAAATCCCAAAAAGTCTTAACTTCTAGAGTGTTTACAAAAATTGTGCACAGATAGAATAAAATGTGGGCATATAAAAAGGACAAACTATTCACTGTAAAAGTTTCACATACAAAGCAATACTACTAAGCAAGCACATTCATTAATCCACAAAATTTTGCTGCAAACTTATGATTCCTGTCGATTTCTTCAAATAAAATCACATTTTTACAGATATTTATATATACATGTACATGTCCTGAAACTGTGGCTGTTGATAGTTTTAAAGATGCATTACAACTTTCACCACAATAGACATAATTTTGGAATGATCCTGTACGATGTCAGATGTGAGTTCCCTGTATATATAAATTCAGTAAAAATTTACAAACATGACTCAAAGATCTGAATTCAAATCTTGCTCAGAATATAATATTCAAACAAGTGAATAATAGTACCTCTTTAATACTGGTTGATTACAACAAGTTTACACATTTAAAACATTGCAAATTGTCCTTTTTTCCGTTTTACAGATTTACCTCTGTGTGAGAATTTTTTTTTATTTTGTGGATTTCAGCTGATTACTTACTAGATGTTGTTTTAACAGAGAGAGAAGTAGCAGATACAGAAGATGGAGAAGCTAAGAAAAAAAAATAAACATGGTTAACATTAGAACGTTAGTTAAACAACAAAAATGTCAGACATTTACATTAGTCAGTTAGTTAGTAATGATGGTTAGACGTTAGAAATTTAGTTAGAAGAAAAATTAGACATTAGAAATTTAATTAGAAGAAAAGATGGGTTGCCAGGCAAGACAACATACAACCACATTTGTCCGGTCATCCAATCCATATAGATTAACTAACAGAAAACATCAACTCCCACGCATGACAAATAGACTAAAAGTGTTTAATCGATAGTAACACACCGCTATCGATAGTGCATTTCTAGCAAGTCTATCGATAATAATATCAGTATTTTACCCAGCACTAATACACTTTATAGTCGTTTTTTTATGCACAAAAATAACTTAATTCCGCATACTTTTTAGTTGTTTTTTTTTAATGCACAAAAATAACTTAATTCTGCACACATACTGTATGCCTAAATATTTCCACGCCTAAATTTATCTAGTGTGTCTCATTGTACCATTTACTATCAATAAATCAACATTTCTACTAAATTTGGATCTATCAGTCAAATCAAAATGACTTTTTCCCTTCAAGGTGTTCTACCCCACACCTATGGGGACAAGTAACTTTGAACAAACCTTGATGGTGCCACCAAATCTGCTTAAAATGCATCAAGATCAAACAGAGCAATGCCCTTGTCCCATTCATACATGTATGGTCTAGCAACTTAGAATAACTGTAACCATAACATTCCTAGTGATTCATACACATTTTTTATTAAATCCACAAAGTGCTTAAACAGAAATGTTTAGATTTGAGAAAATAAATTGAATAATCTCAAGCAGGGCTTCCACTTCAAAATTTTCACTACCGGTCATTTTTGATAACGCACGAAAACTTTGCAAAATAAATCCATATTTCATGTTTTTTATTCACGGTCGGGTATTGTGAATTCACGTGTCGATACCACTTTGTCAGCATGAGGTACACAAAAAATTATAAACTTGAAAATGAAATATTTATTGTAAGGCTTGTGATAATTATTTATAAGTTAAATTCTCTTTTGGCTACTTATACTTATAATCGAAATGGCTAGGCTGACACATAATTACCACAGTGCTCAATAGAAAACACACTGACCTGAATAATTATGAGTTGTAATACAATAACTTCGATATGAAGATAAATATATAATTATCCACGGCATATATTTCACATTTATTGGTTTTAGAAGACCTCTTACGGTGTTACGGGCCGCAGAATACTGACGAAAATCTTAGTAATGAATAGCTGTCGGATAGCCAACTTGGCAGTTGGCATTCATGTCTGCTAACATCAAGCGACAATAGCGCCGCCTAGAAATGAAATGGGGTTTAACGTCCTACTCCTTTGCACCTAAACTGGGCTAATGGAAGACGGACGCCGCCTAGAATATCGTTGTGTATAAGATTTACCATATATTCATGCACGACAATTTTTCTAACACGTGGAATTATCAATATTGCTACTCAATAGCACTGGAATACGTAATGTTCTTAATTTGTCGGTAAGCAAGTTAACTAATCTCTAGATATTATTTCTACAATTCCCACAACTTTCTTCCAACATGTACGTTGTTAAGGATTTACGCAATTTCTATGCTGTTATATTTAATATGACAGTTGGTTGGATTCGGAGAGCAGTACTTCATATTAATTTTCTTTTTTTCGAAGATCGTAACAATCTCGTTTACATAGTGCGTAACTGTAATAGCGGTAAACAGCTTTGTTCTAGAAAATTCTTATGACAGGTGGACAAAACGCCTTTGATAAGATTACCGAATATCAATTAACTTTTTTTGTTCTACTGCACGACAATCATCATTAATTATCAACATAATGCCCAGTATAATCTATTGACGACTATGTATACAACTTTATAACACCAATCATGAGATATTGTGGCTTCTCCTATCTTTACATACGCATTATTCTGCACTGGCCGTACCATGTTATAGTTACAAAGTGGATGTCCCGATCGTAGCCATGCTTGAAAATTGGGTTTTTGAAAAAAAGGCTATTTTTCCAGCATGCAAAATGACCGTTGGGTCACATCCATAGCCCTCGGTCCCGACCAGCATATGCGGCTGACATGGAACCCATGATCACAAGCCCTGGTACATCACTTTTGGGATTACTATACAACTGAAGCAAAAATTTCAGAAACAATTCTGCAAGAAAGCACAGAATTATGCAAAAACATAAAAATGTTCAAAACACTCTAGTAGTTTCGTAACCATAGTGACATCCCATGGACTCATTTAATTTCAATAATTCGCTTGTGCGTAGGGGTCTTTAGCAGTGGGAGAAAACTGAAGGACCTGAGGAAAACCCACGATATTTAACAGGCAACCCTACTCTTAAACTGGACGGAAAATTATTTTGAGTGTTTTAAGAATTTGCACACAGCTAAGCTTATACTTTTGTGTTTCTAATGTGTATTCATCAATTAAACCCTAATTATTCAATATCATATCAAGGTAATCTAATTTCTGTATTAAAAAAAAATGGGTATTCTCATCCAACCATTTTTAGTAAGTATTTTGCAAGTGATTCTAATTTATTGAGATAGCATATTGAGATAGCATATTGAGAGAGCATTTTAATAATTTCTAAATTTCTTCTAACTAACATCTCTGTCTAATTAACTATAAAAGAGAACATTTTAACAAAACAAACAGTACATGAATACAGAATAGACCAGCAAAAGTTTCAAAACTATTACATGTATCTATAAAATACTATTTCTTTTCCCACTACTTGTCAATTAAACTGAACAACAGAAAGAGCTACCAGGTAATCTTCATGTACATGTACATCAAGCTACCAGGGCTGGGGTAATGGTAATGGGTAATGGTAATGGAATGTAATGATTACATTTTTTAAGTAATGGCCATGTAATGAGTAATGGAAGATCTTAAAAGTAATGAGTAATGGAAATGTAATTAATTACATTCCAAAAATCATGTAATGGTCAATTACATTTCAATTACTTTTCAATTACATTTTATTTTATGGCACATACAAATATTTCCATATGACAAATATGAAATTTTATAGCACCAAAGAAGAAAATTAAGTGTACCTGACACAAGTCCAATTTATTATAATTTTCTTTAAAAAAAAGATTTAAATCAGTTTTAACAAATTATAATAAGAAGGCATTCAACATTTTGTTTTATTACTTTTTATGTAGGACCCTTCTTTAGGCATGTAACCTAACAAGTGGATCTTTGAAAAGAAGTATATTTTAATCAAAGATTAGTGTTAATTTACAGTCAATCACTCAGTCAATCAATCAATCTGTTAGATTAAAAGACAATAGTCTTACCAAACTTTAATCTTAATCTCAAGGTAACAAGTGATAAACTAAACAATGGCTTTCAAGTATCTCATCATTTTATGGTTGCTTAATTATAAACAATCATTTTGTTTTAGAGTCATGCTAAATAATTTACCAGTTATACAATATATTATAGACAAACTCTCTGGGTTGATTAAAAATCTTATAAAATTACTTAGAGGAGCTAAATCGTTAATTTTCTTGCCCCAGAAATTGACACAAATCGGTCGCAACGCATATAATAGTGCAATATGAATGTATAAACTGATCAACATTCAATCCTTGCTGTTTTTGCTGTAATTTCTAATCAGTTATGTTCGACGAAGTACAGCAGTTTTTGTAACCACTAACCGTCACTTGAATATTTGTCCAGAAATAACAATTCATACATAAATATTGATTTAAGTGAAAAAAGGATTATTTTAAGTTTGGTTTAGTAGGCTCTTCATGGCAGAAAACAATGTTGTCTATGTGAAAAGTCATAAAGTAATGGGTAATGGTAATTAATTACTTTCAATGTAATGGGTAATGGTAATTAATTACATTGCTAAAAATGAGAAAGTAATTGTAATGATTACATTTAAAAAGTAATGGTAATGGTAATGTAATTAATTACATTGGTAATGTAATGGCCCCAGCTACTATCAGAATTCTGATTTTACCTAGTCATAAGATATTGCAAGGGACTTTAACTGTTATGTAAAACTAAAACTTTTGACAAAAAAATGTGGAATGGACTTTCACAGCAATTAAAAACATGATACTAAAAACAATATTAAAGTACATGTACAAAATGACATTAAAATCTGTTGAGGATTAGTTGGGTTTTTTTTTATACAATTTTATAATTTGTGTACCATTTCACTTTCGGTTATTATCAATTTGATATATATCTGTAGTTTCCAATATAAGGAAGCCCACTGACATCCCCCCCCCCCCAGCACCACTGTAGATACGGGCCCTGACAATTCAATTACTTATACAACTTTGTTTTTTCATTTTATGGACTTTTTGCATTTGACCTCTTTGGTTTTATTATGTCTGGACCTATTTGTATTAATCTTTTAGTAACTAGATAGAGCAATAAACTATAAACACATACTTATGGAAAACAACTACTAATTTATTTGGGCGACATTTTAAAGCTTGTTTTCTCAATATGTACTCTATAGCTTCGAAACCTCACCCAAATAAATTAGTATCCGTTTTCCATGAGCATGTGTTAATAACAGAATATTTGTATTGTTGAAAATAATCTCTGTCCAGATAACAAAAAGATAGGTTGCCAGGCAACGAAACATACGCCCACAACAGCTAAGTCGTCCGGGCAGTCAACAAGGGTTGTCGCATATTGTTTCTTTTATCAGTAAGGAGAACATTTACAACACATGATAATCTTATTACGTGTAATAGCCCATTAAATAATTATCAGAAATGATTAGAATAGTTTTGATGGTTTGTCTCAAGGCCTTTGTCCACAAGATATTTCAAAGTGATCAAGTGCCAGATATCACTGAAAATCAAATAGGATTCTTCGTCTCATGACCCTAAACACTGTGTACAAATTTAAAGTCAATCGGATATTAACTTTAGCCTTTAGAGCGTTCACAAGATTTTTCAAAGTGATCAAGGGTCATAACTCTGGTAGTAATTATCTCATATCACCGAAAATCAATAGGCTTCTTCGTCTCATGCCCTTAAACACTGTGTATAAATTTAAAGTCAATCGGATAATAACTTTAGCCTCTAAAGCGTTCACAAGATTTTTCAAAGTGATCAATGGTCATAACTCTGGCAGTAATTATCAGATATCAACGAAAATCAATAGGATTCTTCCTCTCATGACCTTAAACACTGTGTATAAATTTAAAGTCAATCGGATATTAACTATAGCCTCTAGAGCGTTCACAAGATTTTTCAAAGTGATCAAGGGTCATAACTCTGGTAGTAATTATCGGATATCGCTGAAAATCAATAGGCTTCTTCGTCTCACGACCTTAAACACTGTGTATAAATTTCAAGTCAATCGGCTATTAACTTTAGCCTCTAGAGCGTTCACAAGAAATTGCGGACGATGGATGGACGGACGGACGGACCGACAGACGGACGGACGGCAATATACGACCACATTTCCATGTGGGCGTATAAAAAACATTTTCAAAGCTCAAGTAATTTGTGTTACCTTTTGCAGGTACACATACATAAATAAGTAATAATAACCAAAAATGTGCTGAAAAGTATGCTTATGACACACTTTTACTAAATAATAAAGCTAATATAATTTAATAATATTTTAATAATAAATCTTCAAATTCCTGTACATTATCCAATTAGCTTCAAACACCAAAGTGTATTTAACAATATCTATCTTTTCACTTCTAGCAGTTACATCAAGTTGTACTCCTATTACAAGACATATAATATAGGGCTTATTGTTAATAGTATTTACCATAAACAGGATGTGGTATCCCTCCCGGCATCCCCATTCTTGGTGGACCTCCTCCCATCTGTCCTGGTGGTGGACCACTACCATACTGTCTTCCTCCCTAAAAAAAATATATATTATAATTTTTCTAAAATAATACTATTACTCAAAGATGTACCCCATATGTAAACTCAAATTTCCAATTACTCTGCACATTTATCGATTTAAATTTAATTTAGGTAGTCAATAACATTTAGGAACATTATCAAATTGATCATTTATCAACAACCAAATTCGATAACTAAACTAAATGTGATTTAAAAGAACATGCAACTGGAGCAATGCCAATTAAAATCATTGCTTTGATTTTTTGGCCTGTATTGAGGCCAACTGTACTAATCGTCAAAATCTGGATAGGGTCATTTGTTAAAAAAAATCATGTTAAGCAAAATGGCTGAATTGTACATAACACTGCAAGTAATTAATTAAAATTACCCATAACTTCATGACATTAAACACACAATCTTATTTTTTCCCAAGGAGCAACAACGAAATCATTCTCAAACAATTTTTTGATAAGCTTTAACAGATTTTTTTTGTATGAATTGTTATCACATCAAGGCAAAGGAAAATTTTCATATGCGTGACATTGTGATAAAACAAAACTATTGCTGTAACTGTTTGGCTTTAAGGTATTCTACATCTTATCTCAAGTAATGAGATAAAATTCATAATCGATCCAAATATTTTGATTATAAACATTGCATATTCAGCATAACTAAAAAAAAAAACAATGTTATATATTTTATAATAAGTAAACATAAAATGATGAGTTACTTTGATACCATTGTTTGGTATTGTCTTTTAATCTAACTGAATGATTGAATGCTAATTAACACTAATCTTTGAATTCAATGTAAATCTATTAAGCTTATGTCTGAAAAGGGACCCTAAATAAAAATTATTAAAACATAATAAAATTAAATAGTTATATTTTCTTGTTATGCTTTTTTTTAGAAATATGTCTGAAAAGGGACCCTAAATAAAAATTATTAAAACATAATAAAATTAAATAGTTATATTTTCTTGTTATGCTTTTTTTTTAGAAATAAGCTAAATTCTTACCTTTGTAATTTAAACAAATTTTGTTTTTGGCACTAAAATTTCGAGACTTATCATAAATGGATATATTGATAAATGTATATGCCATACACTGTAATTGGGAGGTAATTGAAATGTAATTGATCATTACATGATTGTGGAAATGTAATTGATAACATTTGAAACCTTCTATCACTCATTCCATGACCATTACTTCAATATAATGATTTCCTTTCATTGCCATTATGCCAGCTCTGGCAATATGTAAAATTATGGGTACACAATAATTTTCACATATTTATCACACAAGGTCAATTCTTAATCACTTTTTTGTGACACTTATTGTATTTATCTAATTATCAACAAACTACTAATTTATTTTATGAAATTCTCTAATTTCCATAAGCTTACAAATATCAATTTTCAAATAAAATGTGTTGATCATCAATTACATGTCCAATTGCCTAAGTTTTCATAATATGTTGGTTTTCTTTTACCGTAATTAAAAAAGTACACCTTTAATTATCACAAAATAGTTTGAATATTGTCATTTTATATAATCATTTTTATTTATTCTTCCAATATCAAATAGGAAATAATTTGTCTACTTAGTTGGCAGTCGCAGATTTTGACCTGATATTTGGATAAAATATGATATGCACAGGGTCACCTAACTTTAATTTACCGTGTAGTGATCTAAATACTGGACAGGAGACACGTGAAGTAGCTGTCACACATTATCACAAGTATATAACTAAACATGTTTTTACTTCTCACATGGCAGGATTCAATAGTACAAGTAGTAGTCGGTCATACATGACAAGCAAACTTTACCAATGATAAAAAATATGTGTACTCAAACTTTATAATCTATTTATAGGGAGGTCTTTCAACACCTAATGTAAACTGTTATAATGTGGATTTAAGTATGAAAATCAAACACCAATATGTGTAGAAACAGTCAAAATATTATGGCTAACCCTACAGGATTATTGAAAAGTGTAGTCCTCTGATCGAGTATTTTGATACTTGTATCCACATTTGAACAATTTCCATGTTTTTGAGCAGTTACCTGCTGCACAAATACATGTACACAAAAACCTTCTTTTAGATTCATTATTCTGCAAAGGTTTGAATATTGGTCAGATCAGTAGACAATCAACAAATCATTTCACAGCAGCGTTGGGGCCATTACATTGCCAATGTATGTAATTGCATTATCATATTGACTTTGAATTATAATCATTACAATAATTTTCAGCATGTAATTGATTACGATAACATTGAAAATAATTGATAATCATCACTTTGAAAGTAATTAATTACCATTACGTTGACAATAATTAATTACCATAACATTGAAAGTAATTAATTACCATTACATTGATTACAGTAAACGAAATCAATTACCATGTCACTGTAATTAATAACACTCCAATGAAAATTCCACAAATTAAGTGGTAATTTAATTTTATGAAATTCTCTAATTTTCATAAGCTAAACTGGGTTATTTGATGTTATATTAGGACTACTAACACATTCAAACTAATTAATTTATCATAATTTTGCTTCAAATCCTTCTCAAAATATTGTAATTGCCAAGTATACCCTGTTATAAAAATCGATCAAAAGAGGGCCAAGGCCATGTTTACTTCAGGGGATTACCCCACCCCATACCTATAGCAACGGTGGCGGAGACAGGGGAGAATTCATTGCATACACAAGACGATGTTGTCTGTAATTGCTGAATATTTATTACAAATATCAAATCCTAATTCAATTCTCGGATTATAAACTGCCCACGTCTTTTTCGTGATTTTTACATTTTTGTCCTGTATATGCTCCTTCAGTGTTTTTCAGGGAATCAAGTATTTTTCTGGTAAGATTGTATATCTATGCTTTCCAAAAATGTATGAAAATTGTTATACTTTTATAGGCAATAACCACCCGATAAATACTTTTCTGGGAACCCATCTTTAAAATGTGTCGATTATCAATTACTCTTTGAGTTGCTAAAAAATTTTTATAACTAACATGCATTTTTTCTTTTACCTTCATTCAAAATAACTACCTTTTTTATTTATCACAAAATATTTGTTTTTTTTATCATTTATATTTATTCTTTCAATGTGAAAGAGGAAATAAATTGTCTGCTTAGGTTAAGTAGACAGATTTTGACCTTATATTTCAATAGAATATGAACTCGGTACACTCACATTAATTGAAGTGTAGTGATCTAAATACTGGACAGCAGACACGTGAGGTAGCTGGCACATGTTTTTACTTGTCACATGGCAAAATACATGGAGCGAAGACAAAATACAACCACATTTCAATGTGGGCATGTAAAAATTCAAATTGTTTATTGTTGGGCCCAGACTCTCCCCAGGCGTTACACTTTGTAGGTACCGGTATGTTTATACATGTAGCTTGCAACATCACTCAATGACGTAGTTGCCCAATTAATGTCACCGGACTTTGGCCTACTTTCATTTGGCACTATTGTTTGATCCGGACAGACGGAGGGATGGGGGCCAAGACAATATAAGTCATTTCAAAGGGCGTTTAAAAATATGTGGCTAAACTTCATAATCTATTTAAAGGGAGTAGGCCTTTGAACAATTAATGAGCTGTTAGGAAAGGTCCATAGATTTACCTAATGTAACTCTTACATTACTCATTTAAATGAAATTTCACCATTCAATTATGAGTACCTATCACTTAGCAGTATATATGTATGTAAGTTTAGAAAAATGCATAGACACGACTATACAGGCAATTTGAGACAGCATGGTATATAATGCGAACTTATCACCAATCTCAAATGGATACAGAAAGTATTACTGTTTTACATATCTACATGCATAGATAGAATAAATGTTACTTAAAGTCTTTCACATTGAATAAACCAGTTTTATTGACTTAATAAATATAACAATTTATTTCTCTCGGTAGTGTTCCCTATCAAGTAGATAGGCTACTCTAAATTGTGTAATTCACTAATAATTTTAAACGTTTTCTGATGAAAGCCCCTGTATTGCTTACAGGAACATCATGGTGCCACCATTTGTTAAAATTTGTTTTATTTCTTATGTACTGAAATATCTCACAATACATAATGTTATTTGCCAACAAGTAATATATTTTCTTAATACTTATATTATCCAATCATTGCTTATGTAATTACTTTCATGGGGATGCATCTTTAATATGTAAAAATAAAATCTGTTAACAGGTACATTTTTTTCTGTGTATTTATATTAAACTAAGTGCCAAAAGATCAAATGACTGGGCGTAAAATTGACTCACTTTGGATCAAAATATGGTTAGCAATGGGAAGATAAGCTTACAGCATATGTCATAATATCCCACTTGACATGTGCCATTTAGTCACGTGTAGCTCTCCACGTTCTTGTCATACATCAGTGAGTGTTTACTGCTTGTAGTGAAGACATTTTGCTATTATTAGAATTATCACCTGAAAGAGTATGTGATATATGTTTAAAGCACACAAGTTAGGGTTTATTTTAGAATATCAGTTGAATTGATTGTGTTTGCATACTTTCTTATCATTAATATTTGTTACAAACAAATCAGAACATTGCACAGAACTTTAAATTGTGGCTTATTTCAAATGTTTTAATTAGCAAAACAATTTCATTGTGATATTGCTGACAGGACACAATAGCCAATCTTTCAGTTTGCAAAAATGAAAAGTCAACTTAATTTTGTAAACAAGAACAGAAGAGATAATCATTATATAATCCAACCATTTTAAAAATCAATAGGTCTCCTCCTCATCAAGCTATACCCCAATGAACAATCTACATAAGGGACCTGTAGTGGGGAATGAAAAATATCACAATTTTATTTAACTTAAAATCCCAGTTGCTGTAAGTGTAATCTTGAGCCATCATCATGTACACCCTCCCCCACTCCCAAGCCTCCCAAACCCAGAAACTTTTTATACATTTTTTTACCAGGTACATCCTGGATCTTATTTGGTGGAAGGATATTGATAACTGGCTTTAATACCAATTTTAATAAGTAATTTAAAAATCAGTGCCCCCCAGCACCCTCTTAGATCTGTTGCACACGCCACATGCTTCTTACATAAACCAGAAGTTGTATAATACTTAAAGATACATTATGTAACAGCTAGATCTGTATTTTGGCTTAAAGTCATGTTATTGATATAAACTATTATTTAGACAAGCCTATAATCAACCCACTACCCAATCAGAGGGCTGGGATTAAAATGTCAAAAAATATTCAAAAATTTAACGATAAAATTGATTATCAAGACTTAGCCTTGATTATCAAATACTATTGCTTAAATAATAAACAATCTACAGGTAGGCTAGATCCTCAAACAGTCTTAACTTTGCTCAGAATAAAATAATTTGACTGAAATTTTCAATATATTCATTTTTCATTATATATTTTGAACTATGATAGCAAGAATGACTAAATCTTTATCTAAAGGGGGTTTGGACTACCAAATGGTTAACCCATGCATGTTGAATGTTATGGTATGTCATTGAGTTAAGCTGTGTGGTTTTGATGCCTCGCTTGTACGTGACGAGGAGTTTGGTCACCCATCCAAGCTTGTGAGTTATCCTGGGTCCTCAGTTTTCCTCCCACTGATAAAGACCCCTATGTGCAGTTGCATTACTGAAATGAAATTGATCCATGTTAGTCCCACAATGACTCCGTTTGTGTTGAGTAAATGTTAAGCCCCATTTCTTTCATGCTGGCTTGCTAGGTCGCGGCTTTGCTCCAGTGTTGGTCGAGAAAAATCATCTGGATTTTCCGCTGTCGCTTCCCCTTGTAAGATTTGTACCACAGAGGGCCTGACAAGGACAGGTGTCTAGTCATGGATGATACCAATAATTGATATCCTGTGTACACATTGTAGTGAACGTAAAAGATCCCTTTGAAGCAGTTTGAATTTGATAAAAAAGTAGGCTCTAGCTCCGCTGTAAAAGTAAATTTTCACTCTGAGTCATAGCACAATACATGTGTATGCCCGTCCATGTTAGACTAGTCGGAGAAGAACAATAGAATTTTAAACCCCATTTCATTTCATTTCCATCCCTCTTTCTCTAAACCTTACATAACACATCTTTAACACTAGTTATAAAAGGCTAATATTCTATGAATGTAGGATATTAATGTCTGTGTGCTTTGTTCTTGATTTTAGTCACAAAGTTATAAAGAGGATGAACTGACATGTGAATGAACTTGTTTCTTGACAGACCTACTTTCTGCTGATTGGATGATCCCTAAAACAGTTTTCGGGACAAGATCATGAACTTGAACTGCTTCTAGGATACTTTATTTGTCATACCCTGTCTTTTTAAGAAAACAATCTGAAACTAGTGATACAAACCCTTGAAATTTCATTCAATTTTAATCCACCTTAACCCTTTCGCTACCAGTGACAGTGTCTCATATTAAACTACTTGCATTTATCAATCTAAATTATACAAAACACCTGCAGAGATCCAAAGGTATCAGTGTACAACACAAACAACAATACTCGTTATTATAGCCACATTCACTTTTACTCATTTAAAGGGACATTCCTAACTTTCAATGGAGGCTGTAAACAAAACAAAGGTATCTTAACTTAGGCACATCAAATACCAAACTATGAAAATTTAAAATCAAAACATTTAGCTAGTCTAGTGAATATATAACCACATCAAATAAATTTGGGACCAGTCAATCAGATTTTTTAAAGTTACCAACAGAATTAGAGTAGCATTTATTTTGAAAAAGGAAGGGATTGGTTCAGAGACCTGAAGACATCATTTTCAGTAGATTATGAACGAAATCTTAGTCTAAAAGATGAAGAAATATGTTTAGTTACCTATTTTCTCTAAGACTCATTCGTCTTCACTGACAATACAATATATCAGAAAACACCGAAAAACACCAGAAAAATACTGAAAAACTGTCGGGAAAATCCTAAATACCTGAAAAACTCTAAATACCGGAAAACACCCTAACGGTTAGGGTTAGTTTCTGGTATATAGTATAGCCTGGCTCCAGACCTATTTAGGTTGCTTTCCAGTATTTAGTGTGTTTTCTGGTATTCAGTATAACATGGTGTTTTCCAGTTGTTTTCCAGGGTTGTCCAGTATATAGCAAAGCCATGTCTCTACTACTTAAAGCCCCAATAACACTCTTGTTGTAACTGAAAAATATGTCCCAATCTTCATTCTGGTCAACAAATCGTATTATTTTAGAATATTCCAATTAATTGATGATATTAATTTCATCTTAACACACCTATTTTAAAAAATTGAAAAAATTCAACCAATTGATTTGAAAAGTCTAACGTAAACCTTTTCAAATGTGGCTTGGATTTTAAAATATTTTCGAACACTCTGGACAAGTAAAATAGGTTGTAATGGATAATTTACACAACAGGTAGGACACTTAAACATCTAGTACTTAGAATAAGGGTATTATTTATTTTCTGGAGCTACCAAGCCAGCAAGAATGTTATTGTCCCTTTAAAGGCTGGCCACCACAATGACCATATAAATCATTCAAAATTATTGCGATTTGATAAATATTATGGAATATATTAAAAATGTGCAATCTGATGACTTGGTACTAATATTGTATCATTATTCAATAATTTGCTGAAGGTTTTTTTTTAGCAGTTGGAGAAAATTGGATACCGGTAATCCAAAAAAAATACATGCCATTGGGTAGGCAGCTATCCTACTCCTTGTCACATACAATATAAAAGCCTGGCCAGACCTTTGCCTGATTATCTAAAGAGGACAGAAAATTATTAAAAACAATTTTGTGAATCCAGTAAGAATGAAAGGGTTAAACAATAACAATCCAAATATCTGAATGAAGTTTCCTGGTTCACAACGACATGAAACCTATTCAAGCAGTTGACTAAAAAAAACCAAATAGACCGTGACCAGTTCATACCTGTCTTATCACACTAACCTAATACAGAGGAGGCACGTGCTACATGTAACCTTGTACTTCATTCATAATGCAACCTCCATGACATGCAAGGTAAGACAAATAAGGTATATAAATGATTTCAGAACAAGTGCCAAAATATTTCTCTTGGAGCTGTTGATCGAGAATGGGGACAACCTTTAAATTTTGTTCCTAAGCAGAATTTTCGGATTTGGTTTAGAACTAATAATTATTTCACAAATAGCAAAGTACATGTATTGTGAATTACTAATTTTTTTCTAAAAGATGAATTAAGTGCAGAAATGAATGAATCAATTAATTAATTAGTTTATATTTCATGCAGGACTAAATGCAGTTAATAATATTGCAATAAAATCTTAGATTTCATAAATTGTAAAAATAAATTTCCAAATATTTTTTTTTAATTAGAATGGATATATTGTTAATTCTCTCGATTGATCAAATATCCTTATTGAGAAATAATTTTTATTTTAAAAACAATTAAATTTAGAAATCGGTGAAATAATTATTTTATGAATTATTAAAATTAAATATAGCTAGATGTCTTTCAGACAAACTAATCACAGAATAAAAAAAATCTGTTTAATACATTTAAAGAATATATTTTAATCTGTTTAATACATTTAAAGAATATATTTTAAAGAAATGTGTTTAAATGTTAGTATTGTAGAAATGTGGAGTATACACTAAAATTATTTTTAGCTTTTACCTACATCAATTTTTGCATAAAATATCAATTTGTAAAATAATTATTTAAAATAAAATACATTTCATTCATAAAAGTATTACATTTAATTGAAACAATTATTATTTTTAAAAAAATTAAAATAATAATTAATCTACATGTATTCTTGACATTATTCCAGATGTAACCAAATTTCAATTCAAAACAATAAAACAAAAAGATAAAATGTTGAATCTAAATATCATAAAATTTGACTGTATTTGCTTGGAAACTAGAACATTAATAATTAATCTGTATTAAATGTGTTTACCTAATGTTACCAAATTATAATTTAAAAAAATGAAAGAAAAAAGAATATATTTCAATCTAAATAATATTCTAACATTGTGATCTACTGTAGGTGCTTGGTAAATTTGAATTTCTAATAAATTTATTTAATGTAAATAAATAATGTAATAGAATGTTTATTTAGACCTGTGACAGTGGAGGAAAACATGAAAAAATAATTTTTGTTTTGGAAGCAATAAATACAGCGACACAGAAATTTATATCCAAGATTATTTTAAAGGAATAGATGTTTATTGTCATGGAACTTATAACTTGGGTAATGTCTTTATCTTTTTATTCATTTTACTTTATTCATTTTATTAAATTTCATAAACATTTTTGCAACATGAGACACTCTTTTTAAAAAAGTAATAATGTTTAGTCAATATTTTATTATTCATTCTGCTGTATTCAATTTCTTACAACATTTCATAATTATTTTTGCTATTTCCTTTTTTCTGTCTTAAGAACCATTTCTAAACTTTACCATCTATCTAACATATTTCAAATAGTTTTTATTTGAAATAAAGAACATGACCTAATATTATTTTCATTATTTGTTTTTGCTAGTTTTCAAAGTAAACAAATTCATTTTGAAAATCATTAAACTAAAAAAAAATAAAAATAGAAACATGATAAGCTTTTTTAATAATTTTATAGTACATTTTACCCATATTAATACAAATATCTTGATTCCTTGTTTGCTTATTCAACATCAGTGTAAAGAAATATGTCCACTGTTCATTACAAATTCAGAAAAGAGGTTATAAGCACACAGAGGTAAAATTTTAAACATAATCTTTGTAGTGTCGAAATGTTTAGGTACATGGACGATAAATGAGCCAAAAAAAGGAGTCATCATCTTATATACACCCAATGTGTTTTGGGTGTGTTTTTGTTGTTATTTTTTTACTTTCGTTTCTATATCAAATGGTTTTCATAACTTTCATTTGAACAATTCATGCTAATACATAAATGTTATGTAGGGTCAGATACAAAACTTGGAAAATATTTTCCGACTTTTCTCCTCTCCGAGTTTTATGAATTGACTCGATTGAAAACACAAAACTCGGAAAAGTCAGAAAAAATTGTCCAACTTTTTGTTTCAAACCGAAAAGTCGGAAAAATATTTTCCGAGTTTTCTATTCAAACAAAA
Organism: Patella caerulea; assembly: GCA_036850965.1. Taxonomy (NCBI): domain Eukaryota; kingdom Metazoa; phylum Mollusca; class Gastropoda; family Patellidae; genus Patella; species Patella caerulea. The sequence goes on from JAZGQO010000021.1 coordinate 20,078,327, forward strand.
AAGTCGGACAATTTTTTCCGACCTTTCCGAATTTTGTGTTTTCAATCCAGTCAAATCATAAAACTTGGAAAGTGAAAAAGTTGGAAAACTATCAAAAATATTATTTTTTTTAAATTGGCGAAAGTAGTTGTAGTAAATCTATTTAATAAGTTGGACATAATCTGTAACTTTTCAGTTATATCTTAACCAAAATAATGAAATATGGCAGTTATAATCGAATATCCAAGTTTTCCGAGTTTTGTATTTTGGTCTACACGAAAACACTTTTTGAAACAAAAAGTCGGACAATTTTTTCCGAGTTTTGTGTTTTCAATTGAGTCAATTCATAAAACTCGGAGAGGAGAAAAGTCAGAAAATATTTTTCGAGTTTTGTACCTGACCTTTATGTAGACCTTAAAAAAAGTGGAAATTTTTTTTAAAAAATCAAATGGCAGCTTCAAACATTTTTCCAATAAAACAGGTTGCCAGGTAATTAAACTGTTTTTTAAGTAGCTGGCATAGAGTGTTACATTGCAATTCTTTTATAATTGACAATAATTACAGATACAAAATAACAAAATACATCATTTGAAATTGTATTTGATCATGAAGGGCAGTAACTTGGGATGCAATAGCAGTTCTAAATCACTGAAATTGCATTGTGATTGATTCTTTTATAGTTACCAATTTTATGTAAAAAATACTTAAATAAATCATTTACGATGTTGCAATTGTGATCAAGGGCAATAACTTGTGATGCTATAACAGATAAATCACTGAAATTGTATTGTGATTCTATTATAGTTAAAGTTACATTATGGGAGATTAGATAAAGAGATGGCAGTTCGCCCTATAATAGTTAAAAACTAGATAGTGTAAAGATAATTTGCTGAAAATTTCAGTAAAATTGATCCACTATTAGCCAAGAAAAAAGCGTTTGAAATATTCACATAGCCTCGGTCATCATTACTCAAATCATTAATATAAACAGCATAGTCTCGATTATCCACTTGATTGATTTAATTATCAACGGCCATTAAGCGGCATATAAGAATTTAATCCGCCAACATCGAAGGCTAGCCTTGACATCAAGAGTTTATTATGGTCTGGATATGTTAATTAATGTCTAATTGATTATTTATATACATGTAACATCTCAGGCCTAAAGAAAGACCTGTAATAAGCAGATTTTGCTCTTGCATAATGCTATTTTAACAAATACATCTAGAAAATACTATAACAAAACATTTATGAAATCGAAGTTGGCATTGAAGGGCGATAGTATGTGACATAAAAAGTTCTAAATCACTGAACTTGTATTGCAATTCTTTTATTGTTGAAAACTTACTCGTAAAAAAAATACTAAAATAATTTTTTTTTTGAAATTGAAATTGGTAATCAAGGGCAATAACTTGTGGTGTATTAACAGGTTTAAATCAGTGAAATTTGATATACTACATATGTAATTGTGACTTTCTACCTGATCTGAACATATATGTATAAAGTCAATGTAGGTCAAAAACTTTATGCTATAAGTTTTCATTAATTAACAGATTAAAGATATATTGTCAGGAAAGTATTTATCGGGTAGTTATTTCCAATAAAACTATATGGCATAAAACAAGCCCATAATCAGCATTCTGGGCCTCGGGTGGCTCTGATTTTCACTAGATTAGAACATTGCCTGCAGCCATTTCATAGTTTAACAATAAAATCGAAACTTACTCTTGATAGTCAAGTGCTATGCTACGATAATCTTCAATCTATGCAACTTTGAACACAGAACCAAGTAATTTGATTCAAATTTTAATATGTTCATTTATGTAGCCAAATGTACAATTTTAAATTTATTTAATTTCAGGCTAGTGTTTTTACAGCATCAATAATTACATTATTTATAATTTCATTGTTCCAAGATGTCTACTGTTACTATTGGCTACATATGCCACCTGGACCCTGGTCTTTACCAGTTATTGGTTCCATTCATCAGATTGATCCAAAGCAACCTCACAGATCCTTCAAAAAACTGTCATTGAAATATGGCGGCATATTAAGTATCCGAATGGGTTTAAGAGACAGAATTGTGTATATAACTGATCTTGACTTAATTAATAAAATATTTTTTGACCAACGTACATCTGATCGTCCACCACTAAATGTTTTTAAGTATTTGACAAAAGATATAGACGGCATTGGTTCTTCATCCTACGGAAACAACTTTAAGAAACAGAAACATCTGATTGTCAACGCCATTAACACAATTCGAAACACTTCAGCTCAACACAAGATTGAAAAAATAATGAAACAATATCTAAGAAGGTATGATTACAAAATTCTTCTTTTTTTTTAACATTTTTACTTGTAACGATGTAAGTTAGAGCTAAATCTACCTTTTGTAGGTCTTTATTATGACTTTAGAGTTAAAAAATTATTATTTAGACATACAAGCAATAATGAATTACCCAGACTGTCTTATGAACAACTCATTATGTAATTATCTGAAAATCATTAGAATTTGTTTGCTTTTTATAAAATTAGTATAGGAAACATTTAATATCCTGGATTTAGCAGTTCAGTTATCAAAATTCATTGAAAATCAAAATACTTGTTCGTTTCAACACCTTAAACTCTGTGTATCAATCTGAAGTCAATCGGATGATAAGTTTGGCCTCTATAGCATCACAAGCTTTTTTGAAGTGATCAAGGGAGACAACTCTGGAAGTAATTATTTGAAATCGCTTAAAATCAAAAGGCTTCTTCGCCTCATGACCTTAAACAGTGTGTGTGTATTTAAAGTCAATCGGGTATTAACTTTGGCCTCTAGAGCGTCCACAGGATTTTTGATGTGATCAAGGGCCATAACTCTGGCAGTAATTAATCAAGGGCCATAACTCTGGCACTAATTATTAGAAATCCCTGAAAATCAATAGGATTCTTCATCTCATGACCTTAAACACTGTGTATAAATTTAAAGTCAATCGGATATTAACTGGCCTCTAGAGCGTCCACAAGATTTTTTTAAAGTGATCAAGGGCCATAACTCTGGCACTAATTATCTGAAATCGCTGAAAATCAATAGGCTTCTTTGTCTTATGACCTTAAACACTGTGTATAAATTTAAAGTCAATCGGATATTAACTTTGGCCTTTAGAGCGTCCACAAGCAATTGTGGACGCCGGACCTACGGACCGACTGATGGACGGGGGCGACGACAATATACGACCACATTTCAATGTGGGCTTATAAAAAGCATGGCGGTCGCTGATTGGTTAATCGAATGACTGATGTTATCGGGTCAAACGTCCCGTGTTTGATACCTGACACCATAGAACGTGAGCTCCCGCTATAACTTGTTAGCTCTACATGAGTGTAGGCCATCGAAAGTATAAAAAACGAAGCGAAATATAGATCTATATTTTAATTAGATTGGGCTAGCCTCAAAGTTTACTCAAGTCAATACAACAACAAATTCTTGATTATACATTTCTATGTTTATATCTATAATATCACCCTTCACAAAATGTATTCTAATCCAATGTTTCTATATATTGCACAGTAGCGATGACATCGAGAGTGGATTATAATCTGGAAAGCTTAATTAATGTCTAAATTTAATCATTTAAATAATATTTCAGACCTGAAGAAAGATCACCTGCCGTTAGCAGATTTAGCTCTTGCATTATGACTGTTCAATGCAAGATCTGAAGATAGAGATGCTTGGACAATCACTTTCAGACAGTAAAAAACATGTCATTGCAACTTGGTTTTTGTTTTATTTTTCAGAATGTCTGAAAGCGAAGGTGAATCGTTTGATCCCAAGGAGTCTATTATTGAACTAACCTGCAGCTTGTTTTCATCACTAGTTTATGGTTCTGATTACAATGGTTTTAATGATCCTGAATTACAAACTATTATATCCAACCATAAAACTGTAATGGACTGTATTAGTCCTTTTCACCCGCTAAATATTATGTCATTGTTTTGGTGGATTCCAAATAAATGGCTTAGAGGGTTTTACAAATGCATTAAGGTAATTATTGGTGTTACAGAAATATTATTATATCCATAATGAATTTTGTCTTTCAAAGACTATTGACCTACGAAAATCTGCAGCTCAAATTAAATAATCGATGATACTAATGGACATTAATATGTACATGTACATAAAGTTTAATGCCTTACCACCAAGAGCCACAGACACAACATTGCCCATGCATATCTCGATTTGTATGTACACATGTAGGATCTTATCAATAACCTCCTTTACCTATAAGCCTTTTCTATTGGTTCAATCATGTTGCACGTTAAAAATACATGTAACTTGGTTTTTTTGTGTATGGTCATACACCTTTCTAATGGTACCCATTTACAGCTGGTAACACTGGGAGGGAATTGAGGATAGAAAGTGCAACCATATCAATTAACTGACTAAGAGCTTTGACTGTTCCCTCCCTAATATATCCATTTATTTCCAAAAGTTCTGTCATGATGTTTTTTTGTCATTTAAACTGCAAGTCAGCAAAATTACATCTTCAGTACCAGTATTTAATTTTCTTTCGGTTTTTTAGGATAGGGATATCATTATAACAAGAAAATGTTACCAGACTAAGAAAATAAATTCTGAAGATAAAAACCATCAAGAAAATATCATTAATATATTACTAACTGAACATGACATCCATGAAAAACAAGATATTAAAAATCTCATCATGTCAGCATGGACCGTGTTCTTAGCAGGTAATTATAATTAAAATATTCAGTAAATACGTTTCGTACATAATTTTTTCAAGTATGTAGGAACAAGAAATATTGTCTTTGATGAATTAACAAATAATCATAATTTTTATTAGGAGGACTGCCATAAGGAATTTTTAGTCAAATACATTTCTGCATGCCTGCGAATCAAGTAACAATGAATCTCAGTCTTCAATAGCCCAGTATAAGGTAGGTGCAGAACAGTAGGATGTTAAACCCAATTTCATTTCATTCCAAAATTGGCTCATAATTTGATCCTGTGCATATACAAATATCTTTTGCTTGACGATGTAGAACTCTAATAATAGTATCGCAAGTGCCACACTCAACCTGCAGACAAGACAAACTACACCCATAGATATTAAAGACAGATATGAAATCAAGTGAATAGATCCGGAGGTACATGTAGCTGTAAGCATCCATTGGGAGGTTAAGTCCCAGGCCTGCAATTATACAGGTTTAATTCAAGTTGATAAACAAACAATGATTTACAATGAAATAAAACCAGGTACAAACAATCCAAACCATAAGACAAAATTCAAAGTCTTAAAAAACGGTATAGGCAAAATAGTATAATCAGCAAACATAATAGTAATCATGATAACTCTCCTTGGCTTTTTCGTTCCAAACTTTGTTTCCAAGTGTCTTGTACATGTTCATGCAAGCTTATGTGTACATCAAAAGTAAAAAATCTTGACAGGGATACAATAATGATAGTTGAACAACTTGATTTTTCTGTTGAAATTGAATAAATCTTATATTATTATGATAGGGTCAGAGTCAGTACGAAGTCTTTGCCTATGGACATTACAAAACCTTGGATTATACACTCAGATGCAAAACAGAATTTACCATGATGTACAAACAGTTGTAGAAGAAAACAGCTTTCCTAATATACAACAAAAACATGAGCTACCATATACATGTAAGTTTATTTGCTATGTATAGGTATTTGAATATGTTTACTGTTTCATAATTCAAATTAAATTACCAAATATTTATGCTCATTTATTTGCAGGTGCTTTTATATTAGAGACAATGAGAGTCTGTCAAGCTAATGTACTTGGTATACCACATTGCACATCTGCAGATATACAAATAGATAATAATGTCATACCTAAAGGTACAGTAAATTACGCATTACCCATATAATATATGAAATATATCAAACAGTTATATATATATGCATAACTTTCACATTATCTTCCTTTCCTCTTCTAAATAAAATAGAGCCACAGTGTCTCTGAGAAAGACACTGGTTCATTAACAGTAAGTCTCACGTTTGCTCCTGGTGAAGTTCTTATGGATTTTCTGGGATGTGTTCCAATTGTCAGTTGTGCAAGACAATGGGTTTGACAATGAACAGTGTCTAGTTGTTTGGAAGGGACAAAAAAATGTGGTTCTGTGTACACCTTACTGCTCGTCTATATTAGCCCAATCAGTTTGAAAAAAGTAGGATGTTGCAACCCAATTAATTTCATTTCTAACTAATCATCACAATGAACAAATTCAAGAACACCTCACAACTTACAAGCTACATGTATATATACATGTATTCATATAAATTCTTAAGAGATATATTATAATAATATGTTTATAATACACAATTTTATATATTATTTCAGGAACAATGATTATGCTGGGATTTTGGGATAATTTGAACAATTCTAAGCAATGGGCTGAAGCTACTAAATTTAATCCTGACAGATTCCTGGATGAAAATAATAAATTAATTAAGTACCAGACATTGAACTCATTCATTGTTTTTGGGAAAGGACATCGAATGTGTCCAGGGTCGAGTATAACTCTTGATTTAATGTTTTTATTTGTCACGGCCTTGGTGAAATGCTTCCTTGTTGAACTTCATTTGAAAGACGGGGAAAAAATTGACACAAATGGTCAGTTCAGTTTTGGCCTTGAACCCTCACCTTATAAGATAAGACTAACCAAACGCAATAATATAAACCATGACAATTTTTTATAGAAGTCAGCAAGTATTTGTGTTTGATTAAAATTGTCGAACTTGCAAAAAACACACCACTCTTTCTTTTAAAATCTGATTGACTGGTTCTGCACACAAACACAAACTATAAATGCATAAATAACTTAAATATATACTGACAGAAACTAAAAATTAGATACAGACATACTGTCTTTATAATCGTTTGAATTCCGAAATATTAAGGGTTTGAATTATGAAATATTAAGATACTGGCAATAATAACTGGGAAAACATTTTATCTCATTGGACATGATATATTACTATTACAAATGATATGAATCATGTGTATATACAGAGTTATGTTAAATGTACCAGTATATAACTTATTTATATGAAATTTCAATTGTGCATGTATCAATTACCAAATAATCATAACATTTAATATACATAACGATCATAACTTTGGAAGTATATAGACATGGTTGTTGCGTACATGTACTATCATAAATTGTATTTCGTCAAAAAGTGTCAGATTGTGTTTTGTCAAAAAGTATGGCAGAGCTTCAGATAGTTGCATAGTACTAAGATAATATTATCAAATAAACACCATATTTAATGTAAGTAAGTATTCAATTACTGATTCATTGATTTCATTTTAGTGAGTATAGAAGTGTACAGTAATCTAATTAAAACATAAATCCTATTTCTTTGTTTTTTATAGTTCAAAACTTTGTTTTACTTGTCTTCACAAAACTAGGATCTGGAAGAGTTGTTATATAACAGGCATTCTAGTTGATGTGAGAAATAAGTCAATGAAACACTGTGCTATGGCGAGTTCTTGCCATACTCTGCACGTACATGTAACTGTGGGTAAACGCTGATTGAGTTTTCAATGTCTGACATCATATGGTCAAAATCCACTACGACCCCTGATGCTACCGCCCAGAACAACTGGTCAGATCTTCACGTAGTCTAGGCCATCAAGATTATTAAAAACAAAAACAAAATATAGATCTGTATTTTAATTAGATTGTGCATAAGTAAGAGATAAAACTTCCTATCGTAGGTCTTTCATTGGACCTTAAATGTCATTTAAATTATTACTTTGACAAATATTAACCTGGCAAGACCATAATCAACGCTCGATGCCATTAAACGGCTCTGAAAACAGTTTAATTATTTAATGATTAAGTTTAAAAATGGAGAAGCAAGACCAAGGAGCTGAATGACCAGTATGATGGTTACGATCAAAACACATCTTGTTAAAACTACAATTATAGATAATTTCGCTCAAAATAAAATAATTTCAATTAAATTTTCAATATATTCATATTGCGTTATCTATTTTTGAAATATTATGGTAATTCATGGCAATAGAACGGCCTGTTTCTATGCCCCTATAAGCTTATTTCTATTTCTAATACATTTTTTGTACATTTATTTTTTTCTTGTATCATTTACATGTACATGTATGCTAATGCAAAGTATGTGTCAATGAAAATATTTTGATCTACTCTATACGATAATCATTGTACAATACAGTTTTTATCTGTAATTGCTAATAAAATGTTTATTTTTTTACCTATTATAATTTTTTTAATACAGTATGATGGCTAGTGATCGAGTAAAAAATGTGGGCGTATAAAAACATAATTATTTCAGGTTGCTTGAAAATGAATATGAAACATTGTTCCCCAAGTCAATATGCCCCATCCCCCTTGACATCCACACACTTTTATAGACCACATCTATTATGTTAGGCTCAACAAAAAGAATTGGTAATGTAAATATGACTCTTGTTTTATGGAATAATGTGGGATCTGGTCATATTATCAGTAACACTATAACCATTACTTTAGTTAAAAGATAGGCTGGCACTGCCAGCAGGCAGGATACGCCCACATTTTTGAGAGATGGATAGAGAACAAGCAATACCGAAAGTGATTTTTCCTACATCATTAAGTCCTGTATTTCATACTGTATTGGGAGCAGCATTTAGTTGGTCAGTTCCAGTCTGATATTCATGAAATTCGAAGCCGACAATGATTATGGTGTGACGGTACACAACCTAGAAATGTGACTTTCCATCAAAATCGGATAAGAATTGTGACCTGTAGAGAGTCCACAACCATGACATACCATATTTTTACACTATTCGCTAGAAACGGCGACCATTTTGTCCGGCAATTTTGGTACGATTTTCACGAAATTAGAACTCAACCTTCCTCATCAAAATCTAATTAAAATTGTGACCTATACAGGGTCCACAACCATGATATACCATTTTTTTAACAGTATTCGCATACAAACGGCGGCCATTTTGTCTGTCAATTTTGGTCCGATTTTCCCGAAATTCTAACTAAACCTTCCTTACGGTGTAACGGTGATATAATCAAATGTTTTTTTAAATCGGATAATAATATTGTGACCTCCAGAGGAACCACAAGCTAAAGAAAGGGGGATTTTGCGTATAACCAGGGTCCATAATTCAGGAAGTTACGATTCGATATGCGCAAATATCAAAAAGAACCAAGATCTTTGGGTTATAACTATGAATTTCAAGTTTCATCAAAATCGAATTAAAATTGTGACCTTTACAGGGTCCACAACCTTGATATACCATTTTTAACAGTATTCGCGTACAAACGGCGGCCATTTTGTCTGTCAATTTTGGTCCGATTTTCCCGAAATTCTAACTAAACCTTCCTTACGGTGTAACGGTGACATAATCAAATGGTTTTTTTTAAATCCGATAATAATTGTGACCTCCAGAGGAACCACAAGCTAAAGAAAGGGGGATTTTGCGTATAACCAGGGGCCATAATTCAGGAAGTTACGATTCGATATGCGCAAATATCGAAAAGAACCAAGATCTTTGGGTTATAACTATGAATTTCAAGTTTCATCAAAATCGAATTAAAATTGTGACCTTTACAGGGTCCACAACCTTGATATACCATTTTTTAACAGTATTCGCGTACAAACGGCGGTCATTTTGTATGGCAATTTTGGTCCGATTTTCCCGAAATTCGAACTCAACCTTCCTTACGGTGTAACGGTGATATAATCAAACGTTTTTTTAAATCGGATAATAATTGTGACCTCCAGAGGGACCACAAGCTAAAAAGGGTGATTTTTCGGACAATCAGGGGCCATAATTCAGGAAATTACATTCCGATAGCCGCAAATATCGAAAGGAACCAAGATCTTTGGGTTACAAACATGCATGTCAAATTTCATCAAAATTGGTTCAAAATTGTGACCTCTATGGGGTCCACAAGCTAAAAACGTGATTTTTCGTACAATCAGGGGCCATAATCCATGAAGTTTTGATCTGATACATGCCAATATCTAAAGCAGCCGAGCTCTTTTGGTGATAAACCTATATTTCAAGTTTCGTCAAAATCGGATAAGAATTGTGACCTGTAGAGAGTCCACAAACAAATTGTGGGCGGACGGACGTCCGCACGGACAGGGGCGACGACATAATTTTCATGTGGACGTATAAAAAGCCAAAATTTTATTCAACTCATAACAGTCAATTTGGGTGAAAATGGACAATAAAATATTAATATTGCTTAAAATATTTCTTTTGCATAATTTGACCTAATTAAGAGAGAGAAGCTGGGTTATTTTGGGACTAACATGATATAGGGTTCAATTTTATTTCAATAATTCGCTTGACTCAATGACAGACCCACCCTGGTGTGTTCCCACTTAGCCGGCAGACTGTACTGTTAATCCTTTGATTGATCTTAAAACTATAGTCTGTTTAAAAGTAGTCACTCAAGAACTGTTCACTAGTGTTCAGCGTTAAAGGACAATAATGGTGCCAGTCATTATCACATATGTGATAGAACTGATTAAACACTTTCCAAATATAATAATATTAACACAGAGATCATCGCTACCATAGGGGAGTAATAAAGGATTCATGAATCGGAAGTGACGAACGCCAAAGGAAAACACGAGTTAACTCTCTATGTGAATGACTGAAGTGACGAGTGATGACAGATAAACAACCGAATTTCTGCTCTCTAATAATTCCTTCGAAGACCTAAAGTTGCTGTGTGACACTGAGAGAATATCTTACAATTCATAAAAAGAATTGACTGCCACTAGATAAGAGAACACGAAAGAAAAACAGATTAAAAGTCTGTGCATTACCATGTTTTTATAAGGTAGGGGAGACCGGGGCACATTGAACCACCATGGATATATCCTTTATAAATAATACTATACAACCCAACACTATACAGAAGTGAGATAACTTCTTTTCTCCATCAATAAGCCACATGGTGACAATTAATTTCTTAGGCAGTGAATTTTTCAAAAAAGCACTTAAAGGAGAAAAATTTCCGTACATGTTAACTTCTTAGCCTAGGAAATTCTTGTCCTTAAAATAAGTTCATATGTCTAATCTATACAATCCAGATAAACCGGGGTTTGATCCATATAAGAGGGCATATTGAATCCTTTATTACTCCTCTATGGTAGCGATGATCTCTGTGTTAATATTATATTTGGAAAGTGTTTAATCAGTTCTATCACATATGTGATAATGACTAGCACCCATATTGTCCTTTAATGCGCTCTTAATCCCTCTTAACAAAATTTATTAAACAACTACTTAAGAAATATCGACAACTTGATACAAGAATTGAACGTTTGAAAACACAGTTATTAAATAGCTCTTTAAGTGTAAATCAGTATGGAACAAATATTTCCTATTTAGTGGGGCTGTAAAATGATTGTTATGTTGTAAGGCATTTATTTATAAATTATATAATACTATTTAATAAAAGTTAAATGTGTAAATTGTAATGCATTTTTATATGTGTAAATCATTTAATGTTATTAAATAAATATTAAATTTGTTAAAATCAATATATTTTTATATGTGAAAGCTATTTAATGTTATTTAATAAAAGTTAAATTTGTTAAAATCAATACAGTTTTAGTCTTAAAAAAGATATGGACTATAGTTTATAACACCATTGTTCTAGGATTAACTCTGGGTTAGCGGCAAAATTTGACATCAAAGCCTGCGGGCTAAGTGGGAACACCCCACCACCCTACCCTTCAACATACTCAGAAGTGTGTGAAGTAGACTTATCTAATTAATTTAACCAATTAGTTGATTAATTAGTACTCACTCATTCCTTTGAAAATCAGCATGCAATTTTCAGCGTTGGTGTTGGCAATGAATGAATGAGGCTTTAAATTCATTGAGTTGATTAGTTGAAATCATATTCAAAATTGTTAGATCTAGGTATTTCTCATCAAAAAAAAATAAAACTTTCATAATTTAGTTTCTCGAGTGATAACAAAATGTAAATAATTTTGTTTGTCCTAATTGATTTTAATTTAGATAAAAAATGTATGAATAATTTTGTTTTAAAAAAAGTATGAATAATTTTGTTTTAAAAAAAGTATGAATAATTTTGTTTTAAAAAAAGTATGAATAATTTTGTTTTAAAAAAAGTATGAGAATTATTTTCATTGACATTACGGATAAGTGACGTAAATGATCAAACGTGTCATAGAATAGTTCCTTCACTATGAGATACATGTACAATGTACTTCCATATAGTGCAAGATAAGGACAAAATAGCGATATTCATACAATAAGGCGCTACATGTATAATCCAGGATGTTACAGTTTGATATGTGTCAATATCAAAAGGAATCGAGATCTTGTGGATCTAAATATATTAAATCAAGTTTCATAAAAATTGATTAAAAACTGTGACCTATGGTGGGCAAACAATTTTGGTATTACATACTTATTATACACTATTTGCTAAAGGGAGCGGTCATTTTGTTGGACAGTTTCTGTCTGATTTTCACGAAATTCAACTCAACGATCATTCTGATGTAATGGTGATATACTTCTAATGATATAATTGTGATTTGTTGTACAATCAGGGATGATTATCCAGGACGTTATGGTCAAAGATGTCAAAAAGGCTGTATTGACTGCCGTTATGACGTTATTATCAACAGGACAAATTACCCATGAAGACAAAACACAACGCTAACTAATTAAGCTTACTACCTTATCATTGTTCAAATATGAGCAAGGCTCATTTACACTTTCAAAGAAGCGAAACAGAAATTCTCACTCAGACTGTTGGCTTAAAAAAATTCAGACTGGAACGGAATACACTGGGCAAAACTGCCATTGCAAGTATGTGAACTTACCAAATATCCAGTTCTTGTGTCTCATAGTCAAAGAACTATTTCTATGACACGTCTGATCATTAACATCACTTTACTCTAATTTACTATTTTACTGTACCTTCTGTTTGACATGCGCAGTTCTCTGATTCCTGGACTTATCCGTTTTCGCTAAGGCAATGATGCCGGCTATTTTTCCGTCTGACATTAACCCATAACACAAACCCTAACCCCAAATCTACACCTAACACAAACCCTAACCCAACAGTTCTATTCGTCCTTTGTCTAACATTGCTTCTTTCTCCGTTTCTTATATAAAGTGACGAAATAGCCTACTTGAATTTCTATGATAGAATTATTTTTAAAAGAAAATAAGATAATAAATGTAATTGTAGAAAAACATTTAGAACATTACTCTATTTTGGTCGAGGGCGCATTTCTGCAGATTTTGGTTTTTAATTTGTGTTCTAAGACTGTCAGTGGTATGTTTTTCCAGTAAAATTGTGCTTTGCGCCAAACTTGAAAGACAGAGTAATCAAAATGGTGGAATATATCAAGAATGGCACAACTGCGCATGTCGAACAGAAGTGGATATTAAACCAATCAGAAACGATGTACGGTAAAACAGCGAAAGTAGATACTTTGCCCAATTCGGTAAAATATCCAATACATTAGGAAAAACAAAATTATTAACATTTTTTTATCACTTGAGAAACTAAATTATGAAAGTTTTATATTTTACAACAATCTCATTGGTTCGCTCTACTCAGTCAATGTTTATATTACATGACCGACAGTTTCACAAACCACAAGAGCCCAAACGGTTGAGAGTAAAGAAAAATTATTACTATTACACTGTAGTTGCAATTGGTAGTGTACTAGTACTAGAAGTATTCTATACCGTACGATAATATCAATGACAATACAATTCAATAGTCAATGGTTAAAGGGACAATAACATTCTCGCTGGCTTGGTAGCTCCAGAAAATAAGTAATACCTTTATTCTGAGTACTAAATGTTTAAGTGTCCTACCTGTTGTGTAAATTATCCATTACAACCTATTTTACTTGTCCAGAGGGTTCGAAAATATTTTAAAATCCAAGTCACATTTGAAAAGGTTTACGTTAGACTTTTCAAATCAATTGGTTAAATTTTTCCAATTTTTTAAATTAGGTGTGTTAAGATGAAATTTATATCATCATTTAATTGGAATATTCTAAAATAATACGATTTGTTGACCAGAATGAAGATTGGGACATATTTTTCAGTTCCAACAAGAGTGTTATTGGGGCTTTAAACAAATTTGGGTGTTATTGATTTAGATATGACTATTGACTACCTCATCTGCTAGTATAGATTTGATAATGAATGATTAAAATTAGAGATTTTTATAAACAGATCTGGATAGATCTTAGACTTAGTCGATTCTATTCTTTTGTTTTCTTATTTTTAATTTTTTACCCGAAAAATCCCAAAATGTCACAGTGAACATGAAAGAGTAAATTCATACATACCGGTGGGTAATTAGGTTGAGAATAAGGAGGGCGCATAGGCGGTGGACCGGATGGATATCGTTGAGGTGGCTGCTGCTGCATTTTCACTTATTATCAAATTTGTCAAACAATGAATGAAATTTTTAGAAGAACACAGCCATTAATTTGAACTCTCGGGAGAGTTTGCGAGATTGGAAAAATTGAAAATTAAAAGATTATGGGAAAAGTTCAATAAAAGTATGTTAAAAAGTACAACACAAATATGAACATTAATTTATTTCTGTATGTGATATAATCAATAAGATATTGAGATTTGTATATTTATTCCTATTTATTATTTTTTTATTAATTTCACTATCTTTCATTTCGCTATAGTTGCCAATTCTCAAATTTTGTCCAGTCCAACATTAGACACGAGTTATCTCCCTTCGATGTTGGTGTTTTTAATCTTGAAAGAAATACTGCTCTCTTTAATTAAAATATAATCTTCCATTATTACCCTATCTAATTACGAAATGCAGGCCTACGAAAAATTAGAAAAAATCGGCGAAGGTGGGTAGCCACACTGATCAGCAGTGATTATTTGCTAGGTCTCTACAATAATCACTGATTGATACTGATATTGATAAGGATGACATCGAAATTTCGAATCGATGACTGTCAGTGACTGTGACTTAATTATTTTAGTTGTAAGACCCAAATAAAAAGGGATTCAGTCCAGAACGTCCGAAATTGACAGAATTGCAATCGAGTAGTGCGGAATTCAATTCTGTCACAGTTCTGTCAGTCCCGACAACGCAGGTGGTTTCGACTGCATCCATGGTTGGTTGTTGAGATATTTATTCAGTCGACGCATGCCTTGTAGTCCGAAATCCACTTTTTCACTTGATTGTCACTATTTTTGGGATTGAGAGAATTCAATTCCGGAATGTTCAATCGAGTACCAGCAATATGTTAAACAACAGATAAAAGAGCGAAGCTGGTGTGGTTTTTGTCAAATATTAAAATTCATAATTAAGTTTGTTACCAACCAAAGGATACATTAAGAATGTTAAATAATTTTGTTTTTCCAAATAGATTTTCATTTAAATCTAAATTGTATGATTACTTTTGTTTTAAATAATAGAACAAAAAAGTGTGAGGACTGAGAATTATTTTCATTGACGTCAAAAATATGTGACATCATTGATTAGACGCGTCATAGTCATAGAAATATTTCTATGATACGCGTAATCACGCCTTGGCGATATTTTATAAGTTACAACAAAACACATACTTATGGAAAACAGTTACTAGTGTATTTTAGGCGACGTTTCGTAGAGTATTCTCTCAACGTTATCAAGCTAATATTAGCTTGAGAGAATACTCTACAAAACGTCGCCTAAAATACACTAGTAACTGTTTTCCATAAGTATGTGTTTTGTTGTTACTCTATCCAGTTACTAAATGCCATTTAAAGATCATTTTATAAGTTGACATGTTTTTTATTCACGGTCAGGTATTGTGAATTCACGTGTCTATACCATTTTGTCAGCATGAGGTACACAAAGAATTATATATTAGACTTAAAAATGAAATATTTATTGTAAGGCTTGTGATAATTATTTATAAGTTAAATATTCTCTTTTGGCTACTTAAATAATCGAAATAGCTGAAGAAAAAACATGTCAGTGGCTGACATGTAATTACCACGTGCTCAATAGAAAACACACTGACCTGGATAATTATGAGTTGTAATACAATAACTTTGATATGAAGATAAATATATAATTATCCACGGCATATATTTCACATTGGTTTTAGAACATCTCTTATGGCGTTACGGGCCGCAGAATATTGACGAAAATCTTAGTAATGAATAACTGTCGGATAGCTAACTTGGCATTCATGTTTGCAAACTTGAAGCGACATTAGCGCCGCCAAGAATATCGTCCATAAGATTTACAATATATTTATGTACGACAATTTTTCTAACACATGGAATTATCAATATTGCTACACAATATAGCACCGGAATACGTAATATTCTTAATTTGTTGGTAAGCAAGTTAACTAATCTCTAGATATTATTTCTACAATTCTCACAAGGCCATAATATCACTATAAAAAATTATAATGCAATTTTCTCCCAACATGTACGTTGTTAAGGATTTACGTAATTTCTATGCTGTTATATTTAATATGACAGTTGGTTGGATTCGAAGAGCAGTACTTCATATTAATTTTCCTTTTTTCGAAGATCGTAACAACCTCGTTTTCATAGTGCGTAACTGTAATAGCGGTAAACGGCTTTGTTCTAGAAAATTCTTATGACACGTGGACAATACGTGATTGGCTAAGAATGGACTGTTTCACGCCTTTGTTTCCCAAATATCAATTAACTTTTATTGTTCTACTACGAGAAAATCATCATCAATTATCAACATAATGTCCAGTATAATCTACTGAGGAATGTATACAACTTTATAACACCAATCATGAGATAATGTGGCTTCTTCTATCTTTACATACACATTATTCTGCATAGTTATAGTTACATAGTGGATGTCGATGGTAGCCATGTTTGAACATTGGGTTTTTGAAAAAAGGCTATTTTTCTGGCGTGCAAAATGACCGTTGGGTCACATCTAGTTATGGTCATTTTCCATGGCCCTAGGTCCCGACCGGCATATACGGCCGACATGGAAGCATGGAAGCCATGGTTTGAAGTGAAGAAATATATACTACAACCAAAATTCTACTCATTTAAAGTGGTCCTAAACAATTTGTATCACTTGACATATCTTTGGAAAGGTAATGGATAAATGAATGAGCTTTGAAAGGGGGGGGGGGCAAATGTCTAACTTAAAGGAGCTAAATCGTTAACATTTGAGACCTAGAAATTGACAAGTGGGTCGCAACGCATATATTACTGTGTAATATGAATGTATATAAACTGATTTACATTCAATTGTTTTCGTTTTTACTCTAATTTCAAATCAGTTATGTTCCACGAAATAAGCCATTAGTCTCAATCCAGTGCAAATTTCTAGCATCTGGTTATTCCAGACTGGGATCAACTGCCTATTCTTACCTTGTTAGTTGTCCCACTGCTAAAGCAAAAGACCATTACAAGCAATCAAATTACTGAAATCCAATTGTACCATACTTGTTAGTCCATAGAACCTGACTCAAACAGAATCCTGTCTTTCCGATTCTCCCTAGGCCAGTCAAACATTTTGTCCTAACCAAAATTACTATAAATCTAACTGTCTATGCTTAATTTCAGGTACCTATGGAACAGTATTTAAAGCCAAAAATAGAGAAACTCATGAAATTGTAGCACTAAAAAGAGTAAGATTGGATGATGATGACGAGGTACCCGAAATTTGTCTTATTGATAACAATTACTGTAAAGCTTGATGTGTCATTTTGCCTTATAAGAATCCCTTACAAACTACAGTATAGTTAAAATTTGATTTATGGTGCTTGAGCGTAACAAGACGCCATTTCTTTTATTGGTAGCCATGGAACCTATGTCATGTTGCAGATTTTGAAATATAAGCTCATATCAAAACTGCCTGTATTGCCAAAAAATTTGAAAGCTGCTTCCTCAATACTGTATAATAGAAAATTTGAGATAGAACTGCCTGTTAAATCAAAGCAAAATAATAAAATCAATTCTTTTTTTTAAGGGTGTACCAAGTTCTGCATTGAGAGAAATTTGTCTACTAAAGGAACTAAAACATACTAATATAGTCAGGTTGGTTTTCAATCATATATTTTTGATGGCAGTACAATAATATTGATTAAAATTTATAGGTTTACACAATAGTTCTTGTTCTACTATTTAAACATACATTGTGCAAGAGCTTAATCTGCCTAATGCACATCTTTCTTTAAGCCTGAAACTTAGAGTTAATTAATTTGACTGATATTTTTAGAATATTCCTGTTACATTATCTACTATTTAACTATTGTTGTGAGAGGTTGAGAACTGTCAGCTCCTATCTAATCTTCCATAATGTTTCATTAAACATTGATATTTTAGTGAAAAAGAAATATGATTTATCCCTAAAGTGTGCATTTTATTTCTCTGTTTGTTGAAATCTGACAATAAAAAAATCAAGTTAATTGACATAGAAGAGATTATTTGACATCGAAACAGACCCAATTGGAACTTACATTTTCATAAATTCTGAGATTAACCCAACGCTTTTGTTTGCAGATATATTCGATGCAATTATTGATACTTAAGGATTTAAAAGAATATATAATAATTCATATCAAAATCGTTGCCAATACTGTGCATAATTTATCTTCTTATCACCTAGAACCATACACTGTATTTTACCTTTTTCAAGCTGTAATTACCATGTACATGTATATTTTTCCTGAACACAGCTAATAATTCCTCGTGTCATGCAATACAAATATCAGACAGTTTATTTATCTAGAAATATACAGCAATATACAACTGGTAGTAGTTTTTTTCTTTGATGTCCATAGCAGTTAAATCTCATAACAACCTCTCATGACGTCATCAGAGGTTGATATATTCGGTTCATATCAACCGCTGATGACGTCCTGACAGGTTGATATTTCATATCAATCGCTGATGACGTCACCCAAGGTCGATATATTCGGCTCATATCAACTGCTGATAATGTAGATGATCGAAATAATACAAAGAACACAGAAATAAAATTTTATTCTTTTGACAATAAAAAAAGTTATGGTACAGTTTGTAGCATTCAGTAACGAAATAGACGGTGTACTTATCGGCATATTTAAATCGGTTATCCATACTCTATGTCTAAGATATCTTTCAGAATTTTCTTTCCGCCCACATTATTTCTCCACACACTGCAAGATTTGAAAGTATTTATCGCTCAAAAGTTCCTTTGTAAAGTGTTTTTGGATACAGTATACTTAAACCAGTCGGTCGAATCCTTCTCTGAACATACCTAAATTTCAATCACGGTTCATTGTCAGAAATATCGGAAAAGATTGCCTTTTCATCCAAATTTTCTTCAGGCTTTGGATAGATCCTCATCATATTTGCATCCACATCTATTCCATCGTCAATATGATGACTAAAAAGGATTGATTATTCGTCTGACTTCGTTAAATTATCCATTTTGTTCTTGCATGCTTTCAATTCAATTTGCCAAAATGGCGACGTGTAAACAAACACACGCGCAATATTACATCGGTAATTCTCGCTATTTGGCGGAAACTACCGAGCAATTATCCAATCACTGTTGCCTTTTTCAGAAGAGTCCATTAAATTTAAGGGTGAACGTTGTATATGCCAGATATAAACCTACTCTCCCTCGGATTGATATGATAGAGAACCCTTGGGCTTCGCCCGCGTGTTCTCTATCATATCAACCTTGGGTAGGTTAATATCCTATACATATCCAGAAATACCTCCTATCAACCAGTGCATTGGATATTTGCTATCCCTGCGTCTTAGAAATAAGCCTAACCACATTTTTTTTTATAATTACATATTTTAATTTGTTCCCAATAACAACTGGCTAGATTGGAACAAAGAAATGGATGTGTCTTATACAGGGACACAATAACTCATCTCCCAGTTCTTGTGTCACATATTTGCAACGTTTGGTGATATGTCTTACCCTTTAATCTATGTGTGTTATTCCAGCATTTGACACACAGTGATTTTGAGATATAAATAAACATTTCACTTAAAAAATATCAACTAGTGTTTTTTTTTGTTTGTGGGAGCTCTTCAACTGTAACTAAATTTATTTAATTATATATGATTGAAAGGAATTTGTCATCACTGTTTTGGTTTGCTCAAAAAATCCTACTCCTTGCTGTGTGATTCCATGCATTTCCAAGTGTGAGAAAACTGATGTCCAGAATTTGTGTCTAAACATTTAATTTTGTTTTATAGATTACATGATGTGTTACACAGTGAAAAGAAACTTACTTTAGTCTTTGAATATTGTGATCAAGATTTGAAGAAATATTTTGATAGTTGTAATGGAGAGATTGACCCTGATGCTGTTAAGGTACACCTTAATCCTTAATCCAAGTCCATACTCAATCTTTTATAAAAGAAATATTACTCCAAAAATTATTATGTCCCTCATCTCTTACTTATGAACATTTGAAGTTAACTATAGTTTCTTTTGATTGCATGTCACAATTTAATATTTAGTTTGTAATTATCGGACAAAATCAATTGAATAATCCATAATTCATAATCAACATGTATAAAAAGGCATTTTATCTACGATTATATTAAGAAATGTTTGTTGAAGAAAGTTGATCTAAACATTTTATATTAATACTGTACCAACATGTTGATAGATTAAACAAACCTGTTGGTGATTAAGGTCACTTGTACTTTCGTTTGTAATGTCAACTATTTTTTTTCAGTCATTTATGTATCAGTTATTGCGAGGTTTAGCCTTCTGCCATAGTCACAATGTTCTTCATCGAGATCTTAAACCTCAGAACCTGCTTATTAACAAGGTAAATATGAGGAATTTCAGTGACATTAGATTGGGGTAATGATTCCTCGGTTGTATGTGACAAGGGGTAAGGTTGCCTGTCCAACTTCGTGGAGTTTTTCCAGGTCCTCCAGTTTTATCCCACTACTGAAGACCTCTTTGCGCAAGCCAATAAGTGAAATAAAATAGAACTATATGTTAGTCCCAAAATGACCTAGTTTGTGTTGAGTGGATGCTATACCCTCTTTCTCTCTCTCCTTAATTAATTCCACTATTCATTACTTATTAGGATAGGAAGGAACCAGTTAACCTAGCTTCTTTTGTTATTGCTACAACATGTAGGCATAGAAATTGTTTGAAAGCGTAACCTGGTATAGCATGTTTTTAAATAAAGCCTTTCTGCTTAGTCTATAACCTTCCATTGTCATTCAAGTGTTTTACTTGTTTTTTTGTTGGTAAGTCAAAAACAACTTACATTCTGTCATGTCAGAGGTGAACAGGCAAATTGTGCAGGCCAGCAGATGTCAATTTATTGGAACAAGGGGGATAACTCTATATACTTACTGGATTCAGACTAGTAATCCTTTCACCATTGACATCAGAGTCAAATTAGTAACATTCCTTAGGTTTGACATACCTATGTTCTTATTTTATAATTACTAAGAGCCAAACATGATTAAAACTATAAAAGTTGGTTGATAAAGAAAATTCCTATAAATAGAGAAACTGCAAATGGTTAGTGAGATAAGTCTTAGTCTTATAACGAATTGTTATGATTATTTTACCAATTTAACAAAATTTGGTCAGCTTTAAAGGAGTAGTTGTTTACATTATCTGCATGTAAATGTATTTTAAACTTTCTGATGCAACTGATAAATCCTGTGCAAACTTCCTTTTCTTTTGTGTAGGTCTGTTTTGTTTTTTTTTAGAATGGAGAATTAAAACTAGCTGATTTTGGTTTAGCCAGAGCGTTTGGTATTCCAGTTAGATTTTATTCCTCAGAGGTATGTATTGTACTGCTATACCTAGAAATAAAGATTACGTTTCATATTCTACCTGAATCTTGATAAGCCAGTTAGTATCGACCATCTGATATTCTATTTGTTATATATTGAAGTTAGGTTATGTTATGATATCGACCACTTGATATTCTGGCGTGGTTTCAAATCCCTGGATGTACGTGCAATGAGTAAGGTCGCCTGTTCAACCTCGTGCATTTTCTCCAGGTGCTCCTGTTTCCTCCCACTGCTAAAGACCCCTACGCGCAAGTGAATTATTGAAATAAAATTAAACCATATGTTAGTCCAGAAATTACCTAGTTTGTGTCTAGTGAACATTAAACCCCATTTCTCTCTCTGTTACATTATGGTATCAACCGCTTGATATTCTATTTGTTATATATTTAGGTTGTTATGTGATGGTATCGACTACCTGATGTTCTATTTATTATATATTTAAGTTGTTACATTATGGTATCGACTACTAGATGTTCTATTTGTTATATATGTAGGTTGTTATGTGATGGTATCGACTACCAGATGTTCTATTTATTATATATTTAGGTTGTTACATTATGGTATCGACCACCAGATGTTCTATTTGGTGCTAAGATGTATTCAACATGTATAGATATGTGGTCTGCTGGCTGTATATTTGCAGGTATGTCACCCATACTGAAGTTTAGAAAATGATCTTGTATTGATGAATTGAATCAATCAAAATTATTTTGATTTAGCATGTGTCATTTTTATAACCCAACGAAGTTCAACACTTCAAACTCTTTTTAATATTTAAATACATCAATATTTTAATGATGATTTCTTTCTTTTGATAATATTTGACATTTAAATCTGCTAAAAAAAAAATCAAATTTTCTCTAGTAACTAAAAGTCTAGAGCAGTATTGTTTCTTAGTAACTTTATGTTTTGTTTACAAATGTTTTGGTATAAAAAAACATATACAATGTACTAAATCAGCAACTGGTTTAATTATTTTTTTGGTAGAATTAGCAAATGCTGGGAGACCATTATTTCCTGGTAATGATGTTGATGATCAGCTGAAGAGAATATTCAAGTATCCTTTATAAATATTATAAGCACAGATTGTAATCATTGTTATAATAACTAGAATTGTTAGTTCCTATACTTATTCTAGCGGTCAAGAGATCTTTTACGTTCACTCCCAGGTGTGAGTTGCCTGATGACTACCCAGTGGAATAATATATATATGGCTACATATCCCAAGGAATTTCTCAGCCACAGTGGGAGCAAACCATAGATCTCCTGATTAGTGAGCCAGTGTCTTACTCACTGAGCCACCACAGTTTCCCTTTTATTAGAAAGCTACCATTATTATTGTCTATAATCTGCTGTAATGACCTTAATAGATGCTTTGATTTCCCCTGTCATATGAAATTTTGTACAGCTCTCAGGGTCTTGTGACA
Organism: Patella caerulea; assembly: GCA_036850965.1. Taxonomy (NCBI): domain Eukaryota; kingdom Metazoa; phylum Mollusca; class Gastropoda; family Patellidae; genus Patella; species Patella caerulea. The sequence goes on from JAZGQO010000021.1 coordinate 20,101,587, forward strand.
AGCAAATGCATCACTATAATTATCCCCCTTTTGTCAAATTTCGAAAGGGGATGCTCAATTGAATGTTTTGGAATTGAATTCTGTCAAACACAAAAATACTGACAGTCGACTGAAAAAAGTGATTTTTGGCTGGAACGCATGCTCCGATTGCATGAGAAAATATCTTGACCAACCATGAGAGTTGAAACATATGCGTTGTGTTTAATTATATTATGATTCTACTGACACCATTTCGGTTGTTGGGACTGACAGAACTGTGACAGGACTGAATTTTGTCAATTCGGAACAGTCTGAACTGACAATCGAGATTCCCTTAAGCAAACAATTTCTTCAATTTGTTCACAGGACCTTTTTTGTTGGTCTCATTTGAATAGCTAGTTAATCTTTCATTGCGTCATAGAAGCACTATAAGTAATAAGTGGACATTAAAACTACTGAAGATTCTTTCTCGGCCAAAACAAGTGAATGGAATTGTTATCTGCTATATCTGGTATTAACATATCTTGAAGCTTTATATTGTTACTGAGTTTGATCAGATTTTGTCTTGACTAAGGAAACTAGATTGTTAGGTACACCTACTGAAGAAATCTGGCCAGGTATAACACAATTACCTGACTACAAGGTAAGTAGTTTGTTACCTTAAAAAAACATAAAGGTATTTCTAAGAATAGATTTATACACTACCGATACCCCCTTTAAAAACTCTTAAAATTTTATGTTAGTAAATGCCATGACCACATGCTTGACATCAAACTGATCCCACAGTGAATATTCGCTTGGCCGCTACAAACACTGATAAGCATGACATCGACGAGGCTTAATGAGTACGGCATATTAACTTTTTTACTCCGACAAATTAAATTCTCAAACATTTTCTTGAGGTTAAAGAAAAATTAATAAAGACGTTTGAAGTATTTGTAGTTAAAAATATATTTCCTATTTAGTGTAAATGGGTATTAAAATGGGTAAATTGCATCATTTTGCCCTAAGCAGTTAGGTGTTAAGTAAACATTGCACGAGCCGTTGAGCCAATGACTGGCGCGGTGAGCAGTACTGTGGACACTCATCTGTTACAGAGATAATTCGTAAGTAATTCTATGTGAAACAGATTGGCTTGACATATGTTGTAGATTATATCTTCACATCTGCTCAGAATAGATTTCAGGTAATCTAGACTAGCTGTGGTCTGGAAATTGGATAACTCATGTCAGGAATACTCACCCACTACAAATGTCTGGCAATATACATAGTTTTGTCAGAGTGTTTTGTAATACCTGAAGATGCACAGGTACACTGCTCCACAGTTTTCATGTGGTGCACTTTTGAGCTGATCTAGCTAAGTTAGGGGGCATGTTATTTAGGGCAAGGAATACAACACCCACCACCAGATACTTGGCAGACTTACATTCTGATGATACCAGCTATACATGCATTGATACCATAAGGGAGAAAATTGGTACACTTTTCAGCTAGATTGACCACCACCCGGGCTCTATAATAAAATGAATTGGTTATCAGGAGACTTTTACTCAGACAGCAGTTTTACTGAATTACTGAGGCAACAAAATTTGAATTTATTTTTCAGCCCTTTCCCTTGTATCATGTGACAACAACATGGCAGCAAGTAGTACCACAACTTAATGGAAAAGGTCGTGATCTCTTACAGGTTAGTTGATTAGAATATCAGACACCGTATACATTTCAGGGCTGAAAATGTGTCTCCATTGGGTTATTATGTGTAGTTAAAAACAAGATCTACTGGACCAAGTAACTTTTTACTTGTTACGTACATTGTTAAAGAGAGAAATGGGGTTTAATATCCACTTGACACAGACTAGGTTATTTCAGGACTAACATAGTTATTTTTATCTCAATAGCAGTAGAAGGAATCTGGATTTACCAGAGAAAACCCACAAAGTTACACAAGCGACCCTACTCCTTGTTGCGTACAAGCTAGAATCAAAACCTCACCTCTTGACTCACTGACAGACCTTATGGTCTAATTCAACCTTACACTACTTGGTGAGGTATAAGCAAATAATAATAATAATAATTGTTTATTCGTACACATGGTACACATAGGTTATACATATATAATAATTAATCAATATACAAATAATTATATCACTTTGATTATGAAGTACATGTACACAGAAAGTTGATAATTTGATTCAGGTTTAGTGCTTCATTTGAATTAGAGTCCCTGAAAGAGATATATTCTCGAATTGTAAGCCCTGTTCTTACACCATTAGAAATAAGCTCAGATTCAATACGTAAATCAACAATGCGTGAATATCGTTAGAATAACTTCTCATAGTAGAATATTATGGTCTAATATAGATTTAAGAGATATAATATAGTTTTCCTCCATTCAGAAATGACAAGTCTATAAATTTTTTCTATTTATTTTTATTTTGTGTGTCAAACTTAACTATAAGTCATGATTTGACTAGTTACCTTAGGAAGATGATCTTTACTTTTGTGTTATATTTCAACAAAGGCATGTAGAATTAGAAAGTTTATAAAAGTTAATTCTAGTACATACCATCGTTATCAATAGTTGTACAGAATACAGGGAGCTGCAGTGGCTTAGTGATTAAGACTCTGGCTCGTTAACCTGGAGCTTTTGGGTTTGCTTTCTGTGTTTGCCATGAAAGTTGCTCACTGTCCATTCAAAATTTCCCCTAACAGCACATTGTATGTCATATGCCCGGCTTCAGTAGCCCAGTCAGAGCAATAACTTAAACCCCATTTTATTTAATTTCTGCAATACTTCTGGTTTTAAAGAAAACTGGGTATTCTGACACTCTGTGTAATCTGACATTTTGTAACAATCCCATACGATGTTGGATTTGACAGAGTCCACTAATGACATGGGAATTTCACACCTTATAGCACAACTAATGCTATTTATGAACCTAATATATTTGATGTTTTCTTTGTCCAGCAAAGTCAAATTATCATGTTCAAACTAAACTATTGAAATAAATCAAATATAAGAAACTGCATGTGTTCCTATCTTTAATAGGTCAAGATATGTTCATTTTTTACTATCTATTTGTAGCGTTTGTTAGTTTGTTATCCCAATGGTAGAATATCAGCTGATGAAGGACTACAACACAGTTATTTCGCTGACCTTAATCCAGCCATTAAACAGGGTTAATCATTTATTTCATCAATATCATTATTTATATATGAAAACTAATAGTAATCATCAGTAGTTGTGTCAGATTACATCAAAGACAAATCAAAACTTATTTAATGTTAGGGTTTCACCCATTTTGATTCTGGCCCGATTAAAAGTCCAATTCAATATTTGTCAAAATATATGAGTACTTCTAATATATCTGAGGGTTCAAAATATCAACCCTGAAAAAATTTGAAAAATTAAATCATATTTACTGTAGGAAACTACTGTAAATGGAGAAATGGATTGTAATCTGGTCAGTGTTTAAAAATGTTTCATTTATCATATTCATATCATATCAAGACATTTTAACGGCATTTTAATTCATTCCTGATTGATTTTATATTAATTTAAAAACTTTTTAGACGTCTTAAATTAATAGACTGACATGAAACGTGGTCTGAAAAGCTAAGGATTTGATGAATTTTGTTTTGTGTTATAATTATAATGTTCATTCTTGGAAACAATAATCATGTCTAAAAAAGGATTTGGTTTATAATTTAAATGTCATGTTCAATATTTAATTAATCCTAGAATCATCAAATACTGAAAGAGTGAGACATTCACATTTAGTTGTATATTAATATTACATGAGGGCATTAACTTACGTGATGTTTCAATATATTACGCAATGACTTGCTCGTAACCATCAAACAACTTAAAATACACACACTATCCAGCTTATGCTTTTCAATGAAATCGTTATGCAGGCGAAATATTTCATCTAGTAAATAATAATGTACGATTGGCAAGTTGCTCTTACATTATTTGAAATAATGCTATTCTACTAGTTGTATCAAAACTAATCTTTTTGTTATCAAACAATCACAGTCCACTTTTATAAGAAAAACAGGGCGTTGGATGGCCGAATGGTTAGCACATGCGTGCTGTATCATAAAGCCTGTCATTGAGTCAACTGGCGTGGGTTTGAATCGCCTGTCCAACCTCGTTGGTTTTTGTTGGGTACCCTGGTTTCCTCCCACTGCTAAAGACCCCTAAGTGCAGGGGAATTATTGAAATAAAATTAAAACCATATGTTCGTCCCAAAGTGAATAGTTTGTGTCAAGTGGAGGTTAAACCTCATTTCTATCTCGATAAGAAAAACAGAAATGGGGTTTATCTTTTATACACAACACTAACCAGATCATCTCGGAACTAATTAAATACAATAAATCTTTATTCAATAATTTGCTTGCATGGAAGGGTCTTTAGAAGAGGGAGGAAACAAGAGTTCCATGAAAAATCTCCAAAGGTTATGCTGGCATCCCTTGTCACACATAATCCTTGGATTGAACCCATGATCCACAGAATAAGCAAATACACCTTCCCCCCCCATCCCCAAAGTATTTATCCCTAGAAAGATAAACATGGTTAGTGATCCATAGGTTGCAGCTATCAATTTATTTGATTGGACAAATTTTCCTGACAAAATAGAAGAAAATTAGTCTGGGTTGTTTTTATGATAGCCAAAGAATTGTGGAGGAGGGGTCTTTTTAAGTTATTATCACTGACATGCAATATATGTCAAAGAATAGACCCCACAGAAAAAATATTTGTTATGTATTTGTGTGTATGTAAAAATATGTATGTATTGTGAGTATGTAAATATTTATATGTAAATCTATTGTCTGTGATAAATAAGTAGTAAAACAATCAAATTTGTTCTTGTATTTTCATAGATTGACAAATGACTCAATACACTAGTCCTTTAATTCACTAATGCCAAGCAATTATTCTGATTTTTGGAACTTACGGGTTGTTACAGGAAGAGCTCAAAGCTTTCAGACCTAGCTGTTTTATGAATCATAAGCTTTCATATGATTGTTCAAAGGGCATGATTATCCTCGATCTTCTTCTTCATCGACGACCACCCCCCCATGCCCCTATGGACAGTAAGAAATAGAAACACTAGTCCTTTAATTCACTAATGCCAAGCAATTATTCTGATTTTTGGAACTTAAGGGTTGTTACAGGAAGAGCTCAAAGCTTTCAGACCTAGCTGTTTTATGAATCATAAGCTTTCATATGATTGTTCAAAGGGCATGATTTCCTCGATCTTCTTCTTCATCGACGACCACCCCCCCATGCCCCAATGGACAGTAAGAAATAGAAACTTCTTCATATTCCCATTTTTCTTACTTTGTTCTACTGAATGGAATATTATACAAATAAAACAAATAAATAATTAAAACAAACATTTATTCTAGAAAATTGTTTATATATAAAATCATGTTGAAATATACAATTTATATATAAAACTGTATAACAGTTGCTAAATGATAAGTTACTATCATGATGCACAAGTAAAGAATTAAAAATGTTTGATGAAGAAATCCCGATATTATTAGTATGAAGTAATATTTAGAAAAAAAACAAGGACACAATAAATGCAAATATTAAAATCAATCTGATTAAAACACATCTCATATTTTGTTTCGTAATATATATTTCAAAATTTTGTTTTACTTGTCTTTAAAGCCCCAATAACACTCTTGTTGTAATTGAATAATATATCCCAATCTTTATTCTGGTCAACAAATTGTATTATTTTACAATATTCAAATTAATTGATGATACAAATTTCATCTTAACACACCTAATTTAAAAAATTGGAAAAATTCAACTACATGATTTGAAAAGGTTAACGTAAACCTTTTCAAATTTGACTTGGATTTTAAAATATTTTCGAACTCTCTGGACAAGTAAAATATGATGTAATGGATAATTTACACAACAGGTAGGTCGCTTAAATATATAGTACTTAGAATAAGACTATTATTTATTTTCTGGAGCTGCCAAGCCAGCACGAGTGTTATTGTCCCTTTAATGCACTAGAATCTGGAAGAGTTATTATATAACCTGCATTCTGGATGATGTGAGGGATTAGTAAATGAAATGGTCTGTTACAGTGTTTTCTGTGGCTATCTGACAGAAACATCAACACTGATTGGTTAATCAAATGTCTGATGTCAAAAGTTTCTCGTATGACCTTCCACAACAAACGGTTATGTATTGGTGACCTTTGCAAGTATAAAAAAAAACGAACTGAAATATAGATCTGCAGTTTAATCAAATTGTATTAAAATCAGAGGAGGATTCAATGGGGGGGCCCTCCCCTAATTTTCGACAGTGCCCTTTTTTTTACTACAGAAAGTGCCTTTCATCAAACTTTTTTGTTTGATTTTGAGGCTCTTTTTCTACGATTTCCAATCGTTTAGACGAAAATATTAGCCAAATAGCTCTTGAATTGGCTACAGATGCAAGGAAATGATGGATAATTTTCTTGGGGCCCCCATCCCCCTCTCAGCGGCGTGCCCCTTCTCTGTGGTCAGTGCCCTCATTCAAAATTCCTAGATCCGCAACTGAAAATGTAAGAATCTGCACTAAATTGAAGTTATGGTCTTAGAAATAGGTCTATAATAGATATTTTTAAACACAGTTTCATAAATAAAGACTGTATCATATAGCTTGCCACCGTGATACATAACAATGAACTGGATATAAAGCATAGACTATAATGTAAGTGAATAAAAGTTTGATGTAACCATATATGTAGCATATACATACAATATAAATTCTTATAAATACTTTTCCTGAAGATGTGCCAAAGGCTAAATACATACCTGCCAACTGTCACGCATTTGGCGTGAGTATCACGCATTTTTAATCAAAATCATAAGTTAGATCAGCCAATGAAATTATTTTTTTCATTACCACTGTTCAGAAACTGGAATATCCTTCCCGCGCGTTTCAGTGAGAGAAAAGTCTGCAAGATGAGTGACACTGACAACGATTCAGATTGTAAGCCTTCTCAAGTTAAAAAAACAAAATTTACTGGTGAAGCTAAGGACGATTCGAAGTTTAATTCCGTGTGTTTAAATGATATGCATTAATTAAAACTTTTATGTTTCTCTTTTGTGAATAATTTTATCTCTATTCTCCGGTCTCCAAAAGTGTTTTAAAAGTGCTAAATCTTTTTTCAGCTGGGGGGGTCCGACCCTCCCCCCCCCAGGCCCCCGGCCAGGAATTCGTCCTGGACTTGACCAGGGGCCTGCGGCCTGGTTTAATCTCACTCATTGAATTCATTTTAGGTTGGCAGCTCTGTAAATACGGTTAAAATAAATCTAAATAATTTTGAACAATACTAATATAATCAACAATCACAATAGCTAAACACTGGCCTACAAAGGGTTATGTATTGTATATGAGCAATTTTTCTCCAATTTAGAACACAATCTAATTTGAACATTGCTTTTTAACTGGTATAATGAAATATATAATAACTGTATGGTTAGATCAAATCAAATGGAAAAATATATTTTATGAAGATCTCAAACGTTTGAGTACCAGATAAGGTCTATATATATATAGAAGATTAATAACTATCAATCAAAGTGACCTCTACATACTAACATCTTGAAATAATAACAAACTGACAAACAAATCATCTTTAATACTAGCACACTCACTGCAAGATATTTCATCGCGATACAAATTCATCACACAATCATATGATTTACCCTTAGATTCACTGTGATTCCCCCAAGAAATCATAAACAACAAAGTACTATCAATTCATTGGTATGAAAAAATACAAGTTTGTTCATAAACATCCTGTGCAATAAAACCTACTGTTAATCCAAGATAAAATACTAGCTAACAAAATATAATAGAACTGTTGCGCTAGATATATCGCTTTACCTGCGATACCAATTAAAAAATATATATAAAGTGACCAAAAGTTGCTATTAAGAATCAAATAGATGATCATATTCAACTAATTATTGGTCCTAATGTATTGGTGAAAAAACACGAAAAATGAACTTTTACAATCCCGCCTACAGCTAATAAATAGCCTACGATTCTTGGTCCCTAGAACTACAAGAATCATACAATTTATTTTATATGGCCTATACTGAAATTAATAGGAAATTATGTCTGTAACATATGTATCTGCCTCTGTCTTCATTTTTTACTTGTATATTTTTCTATACCACTTTGATTTATAACACAAATATGCTGAAAATAAATAAATATAATCAGTTATTAATAAAGCATGGATCCTAAATATAAATCACTTTGCAGATAATTTGAACATCAAAATTTTGTCCCCCCTCCCCCAATGAAAACGAAAAAAAAAACATAAGAGATAAAATAAATTAGCAACAATTAAAGAAGCATTTTGTAAGAGCTAAATTTGTCTATTGCAGTTCTTTTTTATCTTCAAATTATTATTTAGACATTTATTCCCATAAAAAAGCACATAATCAATTCTCTTGATCATCGGATGGCTGTGCTATTGAATATAAAGCTTTCACCATTTAATAATACAACATTAAAATTGATAATGAAAACTTTGTTTATCATCTTTGCAATGGTTCTTGAGAATATAAACTAACTCATCAAAACTTCAAACACTCATAATATCAATCAGAATAAATCAATTTGACTGAAATTTTCAATATATTTATTTTTCATTATCTATTTCTAAACTACACTACCAAGAATGGCCTGCTCTTTATCTAAAGCTCACATAATACATCTTTAACACAGTTTTCCATTTACGTTGATCTATTATCAAATCTACAAACAACGTCTATTTAAAATTATGGAATATACCTTGGAACTACCAAGTTGGAAGCAATACGGTTTTTTAATGTGTCTTTTTGAAATAATATTTCTTTGTAATGACCCCTAAGATTTTGAACTATCTTTAACAGTTTCATATCTGGCAAAACATCACTCTGTGATCAGACATTTTCTTTTTGATAATTATTTTTTCAAAGGTCACCAGTAAAATATTAGTTTTTGTTATCCATTAACAGATAGTAGATTTAATTTGGTCACATGTCTAAAAAGTGAGCTTGTCTCTGGATTTCAATTTCTAGAAGTTAACTTGGGATAGAATGAACCATTGTTTCCCATCCCTGTGTAAATCATAACAGTTTATTTTCTAAAATATTATTTATTGTAAAAATTGAATGAAAACGAAAAATGTGGCTACCACTTTAATTACAGACGGACCCCAACAATGTTACAAATTGTCAGACATTAGCTGTAAAAGTATACTTACACTTAGATCTCTGAAATATTCATTGTAATCTAAAGCATATCCTACTACAAATTTATTTGGTACTTCGAAACCCATATCTGTAATTTTTTAAAAGAAGAAATAAACATACAATCGGTTTATGACCAACCAGTTATATCATAGTAAGTAAAGAAAAAATATTTAGTAACATTCTGACAGCATGCTTTACTGTATCTGATCATGATAATCATCAGCTTACCATTTTACACTGGATTTGACATTGAATGTCAAGCAGCAAATCATAGCAGTTCCATGACATACACACAGAAGGAATGCACAGAAAGCCTTATATTTTAAGTTCTTTGTATTTGAGGGTGCATTATAATAAAACTTCTAGTATTGGAAGGTACAATAATACTTTTAGTCAGAGATGGGATTTTGCCTGTATATTCCGGACTTGTCCGCAACTATTTTTCAAACGCCTAAAATTGTCCGACCGGGAATATGCCCAATCGGACATCAAGACATGGTGAATAATATTCAAAATTCCAAAATTAATATAGTTTACGGAGTGTATAACAACCACTCAACCCGATTATCATTGGATTGATTAGGTAATTAAGTGATCCCTTGATTAACGAGTTAATATGCCTTAATCCTTTATCGGACAATTTATCAATCCAATCCTGAACAGAAGTCATTGTTTCTCCTTTGTCGGGATATGCATCAATACAATAAGAGTGATTATAAACTTACTCTACGTGATTGACCATGATTTTCCCATCGTCAGAGTTTTAATCTCCTTGATGTCGGCCGACAGCACGCAGAAATTAGTCATATATGTCGCATGTCTTAATTGTACACAACACCCCAAATCAATATGTATCCGATAACTCGCCTGCGACATCACTTTGATGGAAGCGAGTGTTAAATAAAGCTATTTCACACACACAAACATATCCGTTTCTGATCGCACACGGTAAAAGCACTTGTCAAACCTCGGTAAATTCTGTTACTCTATATCTAGCGTCGACTATATGACGCTAAGTGATTCGGCACTTGTTTACTTATCAAAATTACGTCATTCGAAGAGTGTTTAGAATTTTCAGGGCAAAGTTCTCCTTGTTTGAAAGAAAAACAGCTTCAGACTTTGAAATATTTGTATGAAAAATCTGGAATCTGCCTGGGTTTGCAGAGTGGTGGGTATGGTCTAAATATAGCAAGACCTGTGAAACTATGAAATCAATTTGTGACAAATTTCACGAAATCAATATGTGACAAATTTCATGCATCTAATTTCAAAGAAAAGATTCTATTTTGATGGCATATTCTTGGATTTATGATCATATTTTGAATGGGGTTTACATTTTTAAATAAAGAAATAAATACGCAAGCAATGTTGACGAATAAGTCGGTTGGAATAGTATAAGTACTTTAGTGTTATAGATGACAGCGAATGCGATATATTTAGCAGATGGTGTCACTCACTCGTTGCGGTAGAGCGACGTTTACTGCCAAATAAATTTTGGGATATCATTTTTTACCTTCCGTATATAAGTCGAAACCGAGTATAAGACTTCAGCTGAAAAATGTATCGACTAATGACCTTTAAAATGCTGTAATTTTGGTGGAATTTTAAACAGTACAGATCGGCAGTAGTTGTCACGCTTTTGTTCTATCGCATTACGACATCACGTAATTTTGTAGGAATATTACGGACATAAATTTGAATACCGTACGGGAATTAAATATAAAATAAAACGAGGTACACCAATTTTTTTTTATCATGTACGAATTTGAATACTTTGTTGACACATGATTTTTGAGTGTGGTCCAAAAACTGTCTTCTTAAATGACGGTAAGAGTTATGTCCCTTTATTTTCGTTAAAAATGTCCAACAAGAAATTTTTTAAATCCCATCACTGCTTTTAGTATAACTTAGGATTCCAACATGCTGTCTAATCACAATAAACATACAACGTAACAATACTTACAGTCTGGTTTATATACACCAATTCCTGGTCTTCTCTTTGTTAATAAACTATAAATACAAACAATATGATAAATAAATTATAGTAACATTTAAGAACTAATTACATACAATTTAATATCAGCATGATTTTCCCTAAGTAACACTGAAAGGCTTTCAACTTGTTGTCGCTTTCAATGCTCTTTAGCAAATGATTGACGCCACCTGACAAGATGCTGCGTGTTGGAGGTAGTCATCTCTTACAGAGATATAAGAAGACTTTCGTAATCTTCTGTGAAACAGATTGTCATGAGCTTCTTAGCACGAGGTGCTTTAAGTGTGAAGAGTTTCATATCTACACATGAATTATTCTACAGGTTTATTTTTCATATCACATTCAAAATCCACATTGGTTAAAGTTGCCAATTTAACCTGCATTTAAAAAAAAACAATCTCAGCCTTAAATGCAATAGTTGATCAAACCATGTAGACGTTCCACATTTACGACGTTTGCTTATCATAACCATTGTCAAGAGATCCTTGTATGTGGAACATACTTGACATACCTTGCTACTTTAATAGATTTAGGATTATGTTTCTGTAAAACATCTAATAATCTTTTCATTGTTTTACCAGTATCTATTATATCTTCTACAATTAAAACATTCTGAAATAAAATACAGTAAACATTTCAACACTTCCTCAAATCCCAGTGTTCTCTTTAATATATTAGAATTGTTTAGTGAAGTAGAGAAAACACAGGTTTCTGTAACACATTGGGTGACCTGGAATAATTCAAAGTTGAAAGTGTTACAATCTGCCTATTTGTGAATTATTTTGTATCAAATATGCATTATGTTGAAAATTTCAGTTAAATTTATTTTGTAGATTAGATTGACGATGTTTAGATTATCTAATATTAGGGTTGGGCGAATGATGACATTTTCCTTGGAACCGATATAAAACGAGTGTTTTCTATGGCCAAATTTTCCGTAGAACACGAATCCGTCAATAATTTTTGGTTAGGTTGACGTTTGACCCCGGTATAATTTAAAAAATTCAAAATGGCCGCCAAATTTCTCAAATTTTCGTCATATTTAGTCAGTTTCCATACCACAAATGCATGTAATATGTTGTTAGTAATGTTTTCGGGGTCACTGAACTCATTGGTGACATTTATACTACCGCTTGGGGTTCTGATTTGGAGGCCTCAGATCTAACTGTCGATGTCCAATGTGGCGATATCTTTATTTTATCATGGAATTTGTTGAATAATTGTACAATGTCTTTAATTCTGTTAAGTATTCGTTTGATCCCAGTTTATTTTTGACTCTTGCTCGATGCACTTGTCGGCTGAACATCTAATTTCTATTTATCATATCGAAACTACACGGAAGTCTTGAATAATCTATAACCAAATGATCACCAATTATATTACTAATTACCTGCAAGGCTTTATATTCTGTAAAATCAACCTATTAAAGTAAATCATGTCTCTTATCGTGCAAATTGTCATTCATAGGGACAGTTAAAACTGAATGGACCTACATCACAAGTACCTACTAGAACAAGCCAACAGTGAGGCTGATGTCCCCCGCCGAAATCCCAAAATAAATAGATGACACATATTAAATTAATTGCACATTTATTTTTTTCAAACGTATCGAGCAATCAAACTGTACACGAAGTGTCATCCAAAAGTGTTTTATAAAGAAAAATGCTAAAATCGACGAGAAAAATGAAAATGTACCCTAATTAGGAGGACCCAAAAGGCAAACTGTGATGTCATTATTGCCTCAGTACCAGACCATCTTACCCATTGAAATCACCAGAAAAGAACAATGCTGGTTAAAATGCTGTCATCAATTATTGTAATTGGTATTATCTGTTGAATAACTGTATATTATTTCCAATCGTTAAAAACTAATAATTTTGTAATGAATCACGTCCAATAAAGGTAATTTTACATAACAAATTTCTTACTGCAACTTTTTTATTCCAACTGTACATATTCTACTACATAGTAAACTTATTATTCATATAGTAGACTATTTGCTGTCTCATCTTTAATATATTCCAGTTTATTCCTCGCCACAGTTTATCACAATCTTCCCATTGGGTTGTTTTGGGGGAGTTGTTTTTCTTGTAAGCGACCATTGGGCATAATAAACAGACAAAACTTCAAAATAAATGTGAAACAATGAGACACCAAAGTAAGGATTTGTACAACAATCATTTGATCTGTCAACAGATATTGACTCTCTACTAAGGGAAGTGCTAACGTAGGAAATAATTCTAGTGTTCTTGTGTGGTTTGTTAGATTTTACTCGTGAGTTATAAGCAATAAATATTGTTTTAATTTGATTTATATATTAAATATTTGATTTTTTCATTGATTTTTCTCTCAGAATATTGCTAAAAGTCATTGCCATTGTGCAAAACTCTGCGATTATTGCTGCAATTGAGTTTTAATTGTGGAATTTGAAATTCTTGACCCAAAAAACATATAAAATGATACCATACAAGCCATATATACATTAATTTTGCCATGATTCTGATGAAAAATTTTAACGGATTCGTTTTCTACGCAATATTTGACCATAGGAAACACTAGTTTGACATACATGATGGTGATTCGCCCAACCCTACTAATATGAAAATATCCACAATGTTGTAATCTGCTTAAAATCAGAGCCATCAGATGGTCCATATCATCAAGTTATGTAACATTTGAATCCAGCATAACAGCCATAATGCATCTTTAAGTGAAGGTTATAATAAAATGCTATTACATGCAACAATGTCTTGATTAAAATAGAACTCTCTTTATTAATACCACCAAGCTTGTGTCTAGAATATTCCAAATTTTGTATTATGTTAAATTTTGTATAGAGTTATCTCACCTTTCCTTTCAGATGATCCAGATTATCTATACCAGTAACTTGTAATTCACCAGAGGTTGTATCCTAATAATAAAATAGAACTATAGAATAAGGACGTATTATAACATAGTTTAACATTAAGTTTCCATCATTTTGGCAACCTTATCATGGACCTTGACAAAAATAAAATGTTATCTAACGTCCTACGAATCTGCCCCAAACAGGTTAATGAAGATAGGGAATTCAACATAGAGTGTTCTATGATAGGAATTTGACATAACAGCAGCAGGGGCCTCTTGGTTAGTGAACCCATACCATACACAGTACACACCAAGACACAGTTGGTCCCGAATCTGTACAGGAATTTGCTGAAACCCAGTATCTTGGTTAATGGATCCCTACAAGCACTAGTATATTCTTCATAAAACCTAAAACTTAAAATTATAAAATACTGTAACTTAGTTTTCAGTTGACTTTCTTAAAATAAATTTGTTTTTTTAATCAAATAAAAAAAACAACAATCTACAGAAATCTGACGTTTACTTGATAAGGATTCCATATCCGCTGAAACACAAATAGAAAACCTTAAAGCATGTAGACATCAATCAAAATTACAATACACTAATCAAACATGATATATCATACTCAAATTCACGATTGAGTGTCATTTTGTCTTTTTCTCTATTTATTATTTATACTGTTGATAAATATCAGATGCAACTAAAACCATTATTTACAGGCCTGTACAAAATATTGTTTAAATCGAACAATTCTACAATGTACAATTGTAGAAGTTTGTATCCGTATTTTCAGTCCGGATATTCAGTGTCCTGACTCAACTTGCTTTCCACATACAAATACACAGTTTGAATACACAAGACTATGCCTAAAGGCCACCTATAATCTAAGGAAAGAATGTCTTTGTAAGTTTATGTGCAGATCCTTTTACTTTGTGGTAATAAAATACATGTATGTTTAAATCATCTTATGTCTCTAGCAATACAAATAATAATTATTCAGAATTCATTATGTGAAAGCTTCAGTCTGTTAATAAAATTGATACAGTTGCTTTCCTAAGCCAGAACACACTGTTAACAGTAAATTTTAAATTTTGATTATATAAATTTAATAATGATGTATAGACCATCATGCATACAGAACACAATAAATACAATTTCAAATAAAATATTTAAGTTGAACAAATAGGTTGCCAGGCAACAAAACATACGCCCACAACAGCTAAATCGTCCGGGCAGTCAACAAGAGTTGTCGCATATTCTTACTTTTCAGTAATGTAAAATTTATAATAATCTGAAATCTGATTAAGACTAACAACTCATAAAGTAATTATCAGAAAATCATTAGAATTTGTTTGGTTTTTATAAAGTTTTGCCCCAAGCTAACGCTTTGTATACGAAACATTTAAAATCATGAATTTAGCTGTTGAGTTATCAAAATTCATTGAAAATCAAAATACTTGTTCGTCTGCAGACCTTACACTCTGTGTATCAATCTGAAGACAATTGGATGATAAGTTTGGCTCGTACAACCACCATGACATATCATAATTTCACACTATTCGCGTACAAGCGGCGGCCATTTTGCCTGGCAGTTTTAGTCCGATTTGTACAAAATTTGATCTCAACCTTTATTACGGTAGAACGGTTCTATAATCAAACAGTATTTTTAATTGGATAATAATCGTGACCTCTAGAGGGACCACAAGCTAAAAAATCGATCTTAGGGTGATAAACCTATATTTTAAGTTTCATTGAAATCAGTTAAAAATTGTGACCTGTAGACTGTTCACAAACAATTGTGCACGGACAGACAAACAGGGGCGACGACAATATACGTCCACATGAAAATGTGGGCGTATTAAAAGCAAACAAAAACTTAATGTTGTTGATATGATAATGATGGAATAATTAAACATACACTATGCAACAGCTAGATCTAAACTGATGTCGCTATGATAAAATGGAATTAGAATATTAAATATGATAAACTGTATTAAAACACTTGTTTGTGAATCATACAAAAAAATGTGTGCATACAAACACCACTAAAACTATAAGACTGCAGTTAACACTCTATTAAAAATATATTATGCAAAAGCTAAATCTGCCTATTGTAGGTCTTCCTGTAAGCCTGAAATGTTTTATAAACTATCAATTAAGATATAAATTAACTTATCCAGTATGGCGGTATATTAGTGCCAAAATTCTAACATGCTATCGTCTAATTTCTAACCTCCATTCATGTAACTTCTAACCTCCATTCATGTAGCTTCTAACTTCCATTCACGTAATTTCTAATTTAAGACAATGTATAATTCAACTTCTTTATTTGTTCAGTGTAAATATCAATTCTATTTCATCTTATTTCTATTATTGAGGCAAAAAATGTCTACTTCATTGTGGTATTACATGTTAAGCATGAACGGCAAACAAATTTAGAATTTTGATACTTCTACCTAGCAACCATCATTATGACATCGTTTGGTGTCGCCACTGTGTGCTCAATTGGGGGATTGCGCACCTGATCAGCACCATTATTTGGTATAAACGACCCATTCTTCGTTTGGTTGAAGGTTGGAAGGCGTGCTGAGAGAGAGAGAGAGAGAGTCACTTAGTATTAAATTCAGTATCTGTGTAGGCCTATCCATAACATTTATACCCTGTGTTAATATTGACCAACTGCATATAAATATTAATTATTGGCTCAACCGTAAAAAAAATAAAATAAAATTCTGCAAATCCCATTTAGCTTATATTTGAAATAGAAAATGAAATGGAATGAAAGAGGGTTTAACGCCCTACTGTTCTGTTCCGAACCGGGCTAATGGAGACGGACATACTCCATACAGTGTGCTTTAGGAAAATATTGCCCGGAGAGCGGATCTGCGACCTGGACTTATATCGAAGTCTAACGGTCACAGGATCTTTTACGTGCACGCCAACATGTACATGGAACCTCGGGTTTTCATCCAATCGGAACGACAAAACACTAATAAGGGGGAACAACGCCAGAAAATCTGGATGAACTTTTTTCGACCAATGCAGGGATCGAACTCCCGACCAACAGCCTAGCGAGCCTGCGTCTTACCCACTTAGCCACGGTATTCGAACTAATATTTGCAAACCATACATTTATATCACGTTCAATGTTGTTTAGAGGGTAGGATGGCCGAATGGTTAGCACATGCACGCTGTAACATAAGGTCTGTCATTGAATAAACTGGCGTGGTTTCGATTTCTGTGACATGGCGCAGAGCCGCCTTTCCAACCTCGTGGGTTTTCTTCGGGTCCTCTGGTTTCCTCCCACTGCTACCGAAATGACCTGGTTGGTGTCGAGTGGATGTTAAACCCCATGTCCCCATCTCTCTCTCCCGGTGTTGTTTTCAATTTTAACACTCAGGCAAGCCACCCAATCTGACGAAGAGCGAGTCGTTTGTATCAATAGAATGGTCCTGATCAGATGCTCAATCGCCAAACTGAGCACACGGTGGCGACACCAAACGATGACATAATGATGGTTGCTAGGTAGAAGTATCAAATTTCTAAATTTGTTTGCCATTCATGCTTAACATGTAATACCACAATGAAGTAGACATTTTTCGCCCCAATATTAGAAATAAGATGAAATAGAATTGATACTTACACTGAACAAATAAAGAAGTTGAATTATACATTGTCTTAATTTAGAAATTACATGAATGGAAGTTAGAAGTTACATGAATGGAGGTTAGAAATTACATGAATAGAAGTACGAAATTAGACGAAAGCATGTTAGAATTTTGGCACTAATATACCGCCATAATCCAAACCATAATCAACTCATGATGTCAACTTTCCTTCAAGTTTTAATGATTAAATGGATAATTGAGACTATGATCTTTTTTTGTACCGACTTTAGTAATAATGATTGAGGATAGGTCTACTACACAACCTCCTTTCACAATTAAATCAATAAATGGATAATCAAGACTATGCTTTTTATCGTACTGACTTTAGAAATGAAGATCAAGGTTAAGACGGAAATTTCAATCGGTTAGTTCTTGGTTCATAGTGGATCAATTTGACGACAATTTTCACCAATTTGCCTTTACATTATCTAGTTTTTAACTATTATAATGAGACCTCCCAACTGTTATAATCTCCCATAATGTATCTTTAATAGTGTTTCAATTTTTACCTTAATAAAATGTGTTCCCCACCCATATACTCAATTTCTCTCTTTTATGTAAATATACAAAATAAACTAACAAAACAGAATTACAGTTCACAAACGCATAGAACTGAACTGTATTGTAACTGAGTGGAACTACTAATCGAAGGTTATTTAATCTCAGTAAAATTTGTTTGAAGCTCCTATAATTAAAACACACTGTTACAATATAAAATATGTTAAAACTAATCAAAAATCACATCCACAATACAAATTACCTTATCATTTGAACTAACCTGGGTAATTAAAAGAGAAAAGAAATATATGTTTATGTATCATTCAAACTCCAATCCTTAAATGTTGATTATCAAATCCTGGAGAGAGTCAATAGAACAATTCCAAATTGTGTTTGATTATCATAATCACTACCAGGAAATATTTTGTGCACAAATTTTGAGCCATACAGGTGTAAAAGAAAAATATTGCTGTTTCCCCAGACAATCTGATTAAAATTTCGGTTTACTAGTCTTTACTACATCTGGATGTGTTGTTATATTACCAGCATTCTGGTTGATATGAGGGATTAGCCAATGAAAACTTCTGTTATGGTGAGTTCTTGACTTGCGATGTATGGAACTGTGGGTAAACAACTGGATGATTAATCAATGTCTGACAGCATAGGATCAAAGTTGCTTGTACGACCCCTGGTCCTACCTTCAAGAACAAAGCAGTCAGATCTTCATGTAGTGTAGGCCATCAAAAGTATACCAAAAAACGAAAAGAAATTTACATCTGTATTTTAATCAGATTGGTTCTCAGATACCCCTGCATCACTTGAAAAGGTCCATAAGACCCGTTTTTATTTTTTAATACAGTTTTAAATCATTAATATGAAAGCGAAACAGATTATGCCAAATTTTTCTTAACAATTTCAAGTTTACATTTGTACAAAATCTTAAGCACTGTCACAGCAATTAAATTTGCATATGACTTTTGCACAAACTGACAACTAGCAATTAGACAGAACATTGTTTATTAAGTATCATTTTAATTATTTAATACAAGAGATATAATTTGATCATTAGTCAGTTTAGATCGGACAATGTAGCATAAATAATCGTAAGAGAACAGAAAAGCTGTATGAAAGTTATCAGACACCATAACAAGCTTCAAACTGAAAATTTTCATTGTTATTATTTTATGTTTAACTTTAAACTTTGTTACAGGAGAAATAAAGAGTTAGCTATAGCCAAAAAATATATAGATATAAATAGTATTCATTGCAAATTAAATATACATATACAATAATGTATATACCTTTAATGCAAAGAAACTTACCGTATAACTCTTGACTCTAATAAAATCTACAGCCAATGGAACAGATTCTTCACTATTACGATTTAAAGCTTTAATTTTATCTAAGAGATCTGTGAAAAATTTATAACCTCCCTTTAATACACATAAACCAGTTAATGCTTCATTTCTAAAGTCTTGTATAATATCTCGGGCTAATCGTTCAATTCTGAAAGTATGAAGGTGAATACTGTATGTTAAAATTTAACTACACTGTAGCCATGCACATGTAATGTACAAGGGCCTACAAAATTAATGTCCTACTTCACAATACCTGATATTGTATTTATTATGGAAAGTTTAAATGAAAGCGTGTTTAACTACACTGTAGCCACACACATGTAATGTACAAGGGCCTACAAAATTAATGTCCTACTTCACAATACCTGATATTGTATTTATTATGGAAAGTTTAAATGAAAGCGTGTTTAACATCCGACTATTCTACTACGTCTTGACTAAGGAAGACAGGAATATGACATGCAGTGTACTATTAATACACAAGGGAAATTTTGTCTGAACAAATTATTGTAAATTATTCTTAAATATAGAACAATTAGAACATTTACCGGCATATTTGTAAGATTGAAAATAGAAAGAACTGGATGTGAGCTATTTACACAGTTGCACTTTGTACAGTTGTACAAATGAAGAATGTACATGTATGACCTAATATCAATCCCATCAGGAAATTACTGTTTTACCATTTTTTCAGCGATAAATGGTAGCCATTGGAGCTTTGTGGCACTGTTTAATCCGTATTAAAATGTACTCAAAATATAAACAGTAGATGAGATAATCTTTATAAATACTGAATGGTATTGGCCCATTTCATCGACTGATGACTGATATACCATTTCGAGATTCAAATTTCACAATATTGTTGTTAGTAAGGGATTAAAAATATCTAAAATGGCATCTAGGGACTTTCGGGAAGCATGCCAGTTTCTAACGTAAAAGAATTTATAAAAGATAGGTTGCCAGGCAATGAAACATACGCCCACAGCAGCTAAATCGTCCAGACAGTCAACAAGGGTTGTCGCATATTTTTACTTTTTTCGGTAATGAAACATTCATAATACACTAAAAACTGATTAAGAGTAACAACTCATTATGTAATTATCAAAAAATCATTAGAATTTGATTGCTTTTTATAAAGTTTTACCCCACACAAGCAATTAGTATATACATGAAACATTTAATATCATGGATTTAGCTGGTCAGTTAGCAAAATTCATTGAAAATCAAAATACTTGTTCGTTTCAACACCTTAAACTCTGTGTATCAATCTGAAGTCAATCGGATGATAAGTTTGGCCTCTATAGCGTCACAAGATTTTTTGAAGTTATCAAAGGAGATAACTCTGGCAGTAATTATTTGAAATCCCTGAAAATCAATAGGCGTCTTTGTCTCATGACCTTAAACATTGTGTGTAAATTTAAAGTCAATCGGATGTTAACTTTGACCTCTAGAGCTTCCACAGGATTTTTTGAAGTGATCAAGGGCCATAACTCTGGCAGAAATTATTGAAAATCACTGAAAATCTATAGACCTATTCGTCTCATAATTGTAAACACTATGCATAAATTTGAAGTCAATCGGATATTAACTTTGGCCTCTAGAGCATCCACAAGATTTTTTGAAGTGATCAAGGGCCATAACTCTGGCAGTAATTATCGGAAATTGCTGAAAATCAATAGGCTTCTTCGTCTCATGACCTTAGACACTGTGTATAAATTTAAACTCAATCGGATATTAACTTTGGCCTCTAACAGCATCCACAGGATTTTTTGAAGTGATCAAGGGCCATAACTCTGGCACTAATTATCGGAAATCGCTGAAAATCAATTGGCTTTTTCGTCTCATGACCTTAAACACCGTGTATAAATTTAAAGTCAATCGGATATTAACTTTGGCCTCTAGAGCATCCACAAGATTTTTGGAAGTGATCAAGGGTCATAACTCTGCCTCTGGCACTAATTATCAGAAATTGCTGAAAATCAATTCGCTTTTTCGTCTCATGACCTTAAACACCATGTATAAATTTAAAGTCAATCGGATATTAACTTTGGCCTCTAGAGCATCCACAAGGGCCATAACTCTGACACTAATTATCGGAAATCGCTGAAAATCAATAGGCTTCTTCGTCTCATAACCTTCAACACTGTGCATAAATTTAAAGTCAATCGGATATTAACTTTGGCCTCTAGAGCGTCCACAAGCAATTGTGGATGAGGGACGGACGGGGGTGGCGATAATATACGACCACATTTCAATGTGGGCGTATAAAAACTATGTATCTATTACCTGAAAGAGTAAATAAAAACTCACCTGTCATCAATTAAACCAGCAGGTATTAAAACATGCTCTAAAGAATCCTCATAATGTTTCGGTATACAAAACATATCTAATGGATACCCTGTGTAATCATCATCAAGCTGTAAATATATAGACAGAGAAAATAGGGAGTCTAGAAGCTATGCTATGTAAGCGAGTCCAGGAAAACACATGGAAGGTTTTTTACCATCTATTGAATACAATTACATCCATAATAGACTTCTCTTATTTGTGAACTTGATACAAGACAAAATTTTCTGTCAATCTTTACTACCTGTGGTGGATTAGTCATAGATGCAAAAGGAAGAAGATCGTCAAAAGGAAGAACATCGTCAAAAGGAAGAACAAGGATGAACATCGTCAAAAGGAAGAATATCGTCAAAATAAAGACATTTTCTACAGTAGACCCAGGAGCAATATTCATGACTATGCTTTAAGACTTAAATTTTGTGAATGTGACATTATGTAATTTTCCCGAACTTGTTTATTAATTGTAGATTATTTCTAAACCTTGTTTATTAAATGTAGATTATTTCTAAACCATGCCATGCAGGATCTACTGACTTTGATAGTAGAGTTATCGTGATGGTAATCCTTGATAAACCTCAATGTGGTTCTCATACTACACAAATAATACAATCAATTCATAGAAACTGTATCAATATTTCAATTTTTTTATCAGTACACACCATATATCACTAATTAAAATTATTGATTAAGGACTGCATGAAAACTACCGAGTTTTATTAAAACTGTAAAATAAGATACACATGTCACATGTAAATTATGTACGATATTCAGGTTATTATAACAATACATTATTGAAACTAACCGAAAACAGACATGTTTATACAATCAATAACTAAAATAAAATTCGTACTGACATGACAGAATATATTCTTTATTCAACCTATATTCTGGTACTTATATCATTTATAAAGTAGGCCTCCTGCTACAACATAAAGTCTATGTTAATGTATCAAGAAAATCAAATTAATTATTTATACAGTAATCAATCATTGATAATTATCAATCTCCTTTAAAGTATGTAATGGATTTATTTGATCCGTAACAAGGTTCTTATAGCTTTTTCAGACATCGACTTGTACATGTATAGGATGGCCAGAGGAGGATAAGAAACTTTTAACCTAGACGCCAGTTTGGAAAACAGAGCACTGTCAAAGAAATAAGTTTTCTCTAATTTTTAGGATGATGTAAGGCATAAAATATAATTGAGGCTCAACAAGCTAGATCTTTCAGATATATTTCAAAAGAATAAAATATGTACAGTTTGATGTAAATTCACTAAAGACATAATTAAGAACATCTAAGTTTTTAAACAAAATCTCATGCAGAATGTGCTGGCTAAGTTTTCACAAACATCGACTATTACATTTTTCACACAGCAGTTTTTTTTAATAGCCATGGAATGATACCAGAGCATGTAGTGAAAACCCACAAGATTAAGCAAATGACCCTACTCATCACATAAAAGCATGTGGTCGAGTCCACGACTTGCAAACACTATTTAATATCACAAATAATGTTGACATCAGAACAACTTTGAAATGTCACTTCACTTATGCTTTAAACATCTTGTAAATGTTTCTGCTACTAGGTTACTGAAACCACTGAGTAGAAACCACATGTGTGTTTATATACCTCAATAAGATATCATCTGGTCCATCTGTATTCTAGACTTTGAAGGTTAAACTTCTTCAGTGTTTGCAATAAGTGGGGACGCACTAATGGGACAAAAGTTCACAAAACACATCTTGAAGCAGTCATTACTCATTGTCCAAATATATATAAATGATCTGCGAATGTGAGGGCTACTAGGCGATTTGCTTTGTTCACTTGAGCTTGAAAGTGACCGGAAAACTTGAGTTTGTTGTCTACCAACACACCAAGATCTTTTTCAACCTCGCAGGTTGCTAGTGTCACTACATCATCTGATGAGTCGCGTTTCTCAATTTTACCAAGCTTTACCTGAACATGACATGAAGAACATAAATCAAAGTGGTTTATTCCTGCTACTGAACCATTGGAATGATAGTTTATGATGATGCATATTTAAATTTGACACTGGTACTTTATTTTACCAGGTTAGGTCATACATGAAGTTATAATTTCTATGGACGTGCAAGGGGAAGAGGAATTTTGGTGGTACATTGATGTATTTTTGCCAACCCTATAGTAACTGTCATCATAGACTCTTAAGTGTACTGTACATATCAATCTATTCTACAGGCTAGACCTCAACTTTCCATCAAATCTGCATATCTAGGCCCATTTCCGCCCTACTCCGGTCACAGTATTGGCTCATCTTTTATAGAGTTCCTTTGCACAAGTTTTTTAGTCAAACGACTGCAAAAAGGTTACTGGTCCATAACTCCTTAAATATACACATAAACTGACCCAAAACAGTACTGCACATAGCTTAATATATAATAAATCAATTCCCATTGAAATAAAGGTGAAGCCTTACCGCATAATTATATGATTTGATAAAACCCAACTGTTAGCAAAATTTCAACTGCCCAGGGTCATAACGGCTTGCGTAATACATCATTACAAGAAACATCGCTATGCAAATTATGCAAATGTAGAAAGCATTATCACAAAGAAAAACTGTTAGTGGTCCAGTCTACACTATTTACTAATCCCAATACAAACTCTAATGATATGTGTTGACAATTGTGCGCTTGAACCTATTTAGACTTGCGTAAGGTTTCTTAGACTGTATCAATTGTAACGTTAAACACACAGTTTAATGTTACAAGTATACAATACATGTAGTAACTAATTCCCCCCCCCCCCCAATAAGAACATCCCTACTAGTATTACAACTTAAAGGAGCTAAATCGCTAACATTTGGGACCTAGAAATTGACAGAAGTGTGTCACAACTCATATATAATACTGTCATATGAATGTATACAAACTGATTCACATTCAATGGTTTCCGTTTTTACTGTAATTTGAAATCAGTTATGTTCCGCGAAATAAGCCAGCAGTCTAAACAGCAAGTAAATTTCTAGCATCTGGTTATTCTAGTCTACATGTGCTGTTTGATTTGGTGCAATGTATTCAGCCTCGTTACCCGAGTCTCTTGCTAGAACTGTGGTTGAAACGCATGGCATTATGGTACACGATTCGTGTACCAATGGTGAAATGTTTATTTTGTCTTAAATTTTAGATATCAGAAGCCCATCTTTTTCCGGTAAGATCACAGCTTCAAAGTTGATTTAAATTGACAAATCATTAATTTTGTAATTTGTGTTTTCAAAGATGAAGATTTCGGATGATATTGAGTTAGAGACTTACTGTGTGAGTTCTGGTAAATAATAAACAGATTTCTTCGATTATGAACAAACTAGTTAACTTTGGTAATTATAAACTTACCCGTGTGTTTAAAATAAACTCCCATTAAATAAAATCCATCGCACCACTAAATGTCCCAACGTATAAAAACAGTTCTCTCTTGAAAAATTGAAATCCCACAAACTTTGGGTTAAGAAAAATATCAATATGGCAGCTGGTTACGTCACACCTCGGGAGATATCACTTTGTATTAGGGGTGACAGCATAGAAAATGTGGCATTTTTACGTCAATTCAAGTTTGTTTTAAGTTAGGCACGTCTCGGCATTGAGTTTGAGCGTTCGCACACATAACAACCAGTATTTTTTTAAAATTTGTTACCGTCTTAATTATTTGATTACCGACTAGGATGGGATAATTTTCTTTTTAAAACGCATGAGGAACAAAAATAACTACATTTTCACAGGCCTTAAATATTACCCATCTTTATAATATGGTATGATAATATCATTATTTAACATATATGCAGGCTATTTACAATTAATGTTCCACTTCTTACGGGGCGTTACGGACTTGTCGGCATTGTGGACTTGTCTGCATTGCTTACGCCACCCAATGCCATTAGGCACTTTGAACGCTGTCGCAACACGCTTAAAAATGTCACTGAAGCGGTTATTATTTGATCGAAAGAATGAGATCAAATTAATAATACACTCAGAGTCCTCAGCCACTTCGGAGATGTGCTTCATGATCCATGTTAAACTACTTATTACATAAAGAAGATAGGATATTAAATTCTATATTTTATACATGACTTTATTTTTACGAGTATCCGTGCAATCAGTGATTCTTTCATTGTGAATAAAATTTGATAGACTGGCGATCAATGGTTTCAATATAAAGATAAAGCTCCTATGTAATTGTCTTCAATTGATATTTTCGTCGCCCAAACTCAAACGATTGTAATGTTGGCGCGTTGCTTTGAATATAGCACGTGCTTGATAAAACATGCGTCAAATTTAAACAACCTCGCTTCCGTGTGTTGGATTCGTCCAATATGTGACGAAAGCAATGTTATTATCCACTCTGTCGAAATAACAAGTAAATATTCAAATCTTTCAAGAGAGAACCGTTTTTATTCGTTGAGATATTTTATTGTGCAATGGATTTTATTTAACGGGAGTTAATTTCAAACACACAGGTAAGTTTATAATAACCGAAGTTAACTAGTTTGTTCATAATCGAAGACATCCTTTTATTATTTACCAGAACTCACACAGTAGCTACTTAAAAAATCCTGATTGATCTGACCTCAGACCCTCCAAAGAGTTCTGTCTAGTTCTATTTATTAATTATGGCAAAAAAAAAAATTGTAATTTTTGACTCTGAATCTGAATGTATCAAGACATTTATTATTTTATCACCGACTTCACTTGTACTTAATTAGTAGTAGTATGATACACGTACCAAATTTGGTAATAATAGCGGTAAGAAAAATGACCGCACTGAGGCAAAAGATAAATTATCCAAGAGTCTGAAGACAAATGTTTATTTTCGTAATCGTAATATTCGAATGATTTCGTATCTATTAATTTACATTCCGTTATTAATATCACATTCACATTATGATTATCATCAGTGAGAGTACACAAAAAAATGACATCGTTTCGTTTCTTCGATTTCTTGGAATTTCGTTTGCCCCTATTCTGTGTTGCAGATAGACATACTTACAACTATGTATTTTTGACTAGACGCCATTCTAAATTACTGTACATTAACTTATACCAAAATCGATCTGAACACGGACTGATCTTCAATTGTTTTTGACCGTAACAACTAAGATAAGGCCAACCATGTGCACTTCCATCATCGTTCATTTATTATCTCTGTTTCAGAAGAGTAATAATTTTTGATTGGTCAAGATAATTTCCACGAGTTTTGATTGGATAAAACTATGGTAATAGACAGACTTCTGTTACACCATCGAACTGTACTATTATACGATCTATGGTTACACCTGAGGTAGGGGTGCCTTCTCAACCTCGCGGATTTCCTCCGGGCACTCCGGTTTCTTCCCACAGGAAAGACGCCTAAGATAATAAAGGTGAAAAATAAGACTTGTCTGCGATATCACCTTCGGTGGAAGCGGACGTTAAACGCTAAGAACAACAACAGGTGACCATGAAAGTTCAGATCGAGGTCATGTAGAAATAAGTATTTTTTTTTTTTTTTTTTTTTTTTATTTTTTTTTTTTTTTTTTTTTTTTTTTTTTTTTTTTTTTTTTTCAAACAAACACTTTATTTGCGTCAGATTTCTACAAGCATATATTAAGTACATTTATATCTTAAATGATAAAATACATTGTTCTATATAAATGGTGAGTCGCAGGGTTCCTACTATACACAGATCTAAGTACATAAATCCATCAATGGGGAATCGTTATGGAGGCAATCTGTTAATTCTTAAAAAGATATTTCCATTTATTTGTGTATAATTCTGGAGATATCTCAATCTCCATTTTAGCATGCTCTACTAAAAAGCTTTCATACTTATTAATATTGAGCATTTCGTTTCGTAGTTTAGCCCGATATATATAGAATTTAGTTAAAATAATTACATGATTAATAAAAATCCACTCAGTATTACTTATATAATTTGATTTGTTAGTTAGACCAAGGTGTATTATATGTGTTTTTATATTTATCTTTATATTACCACGATCTAGGATAGTATGAAGATGATTCCATATTATTTGTGAAAATGGGCAAAGGACAAAGAGATGTTCTACATTTTCTATATTAGATTCACAGAAAGTGCAGAGTGTGTTATCAACTTTTCTAATTTTGAATAATTTATCATTTGTGAATATAATCCTATGGAGATATTTGTATTCAAAACTCCTCAGTTTTGTACTAAGACATACAGTGTTTATTATTTTGAATATATTTTCTACGTCTAAATCACTTAACTCGGTATCTAGAATGTGTTCCCATTCTTTAATGGCTTTTGGCCTGCTGAACTTTGCTTGTATTCGGCTATCATAAATATTTTTTAAGTTTACGTTGTGAAAATGGGTATTATATATTTTGTAAAAATTAGTATTTATATCTTCCAAGGGAGTTCTATTACAATTAAAATTTGTATGTACCGCACTTTCAAGCTCACTCGCTTCCTGTACATACTGCAAGATACACTTTTCTATTCCTTTTAAGATAAATTGATGTTTTTCTAAATATTGATTATCGATCTTATTTATTTTATCAAAATATTCACTAACGTACCGAATATTATTGTTAAAAAGAAATTTTAAAAATATAGTTTTATTATTAATCTTTATATTTGTATTATTCCAAATAATTTGATTTTCAGTGTGGACAATGTTCTTTATATGCGTTGTGTAGATTGTATACCAGTTGGCATACAGGTTTTTATAAAAAGGAATTTTTAGATTTAACTTATCTGGAAAGTTGCATGCAGGTAATAAATTTCCACCATATTCAGCCATAATGAATTCATATGGTATGAGCCATGTTTGGATTGGTGACTGATATATTTTTTTGATCCAAAAAATGCTATTACATATTAGGAGTTCTTTTAAGTCAATCATTTTTAATCCGCAATTTTTATTTTTTTGTATAAGAATGTCTCGCTTTATTCTGTCAGGACCGTTCCATATAAATTTGTAAAAAATTGTGTTTAGTTGTTGAATAGTAGAATCCGGTA
The DNA here is from genome assembly GCA_036850965.1 of Patella caerulea. NCBI lineage: Eukaryota > Metazoa > Mollusca > Gastropoda > Patellidae > Patella > Patella caerulea. Next base: position 20,130,560 of record JAZGQO010000021.1, read on the forward strand.
CTGGATTAACAGTGGCCGGGTAAAGAATTCTTGGAATGCAGAAAGTTTTAATTATTTGTATTTTTCCAATTAAAGATAATTTATGTTTATCCCATACTTTTAATATTTGTCCTATTTCATTTATTTTATTTCTAAAGTTTAATTCACTAGTATTTTGAGTATCTTTTGAAAAATGGATCCCGAGGATTTTTATAAATTTTTCGCATAATACTATACCGGTTGATTTTAATTTTTGCATTAAATTCATATCACAGCTATTTAAATCTATTGCTTCTGTTTTATTAACGTTAATTATAAGCCCCGAAACTAAACCGAAAAGTCGCAAAACCTCAAGCAAATGTCGTGCAGAGCTAAAATCTTTTAATAATGCCGTTATATCATCAGCAAAGGCTACAACTTTTATGGATTTTTGACCAAATTTTATTCCCTTTATATTTATATCGTCTCTAATAGCGCATAACAACAGTTCTATGATCAAATTAAAAAGATTGGATGACATCGGATCGCCTTGTCGTACACCCCGTTTTACATGAAAATAAGGGGTTGTAAATCCATTGTTTATTACACAACAGGTGATATTTTTATAAAGGGTTTTTATCCATCTAATAAAGTTACGTCCGAAACCGTACGACGATAAAGCTTGTATTAAAAAGTTATGGTTTATGCTATCGAAGGCTTTTTGGAAATCTATAGCCAAAAGAAAGCCTATTATTCTTTTTTGTTTCGCAAGATCGAAACAGTCGGAGATAATACGGGTATTTTCATGAATGTGGCGACCTGGTATAAACGCGGATTGATTTGGGTGTATTAATTGGTTCAAAAATGGTTTTAATCTATTAGACAAAACTTTGCTTATCAGCTTCACATCGACATTAATAAGCGTAATGGGTCTCCAGTTAGTTAAGCATGTTCTATCTTTATTACCTTTAGGAATGAGTTTAATAACTGATTGACGTTGTGTTACGGATAAAGATTCTTCTTCAAAACTACAATTATACGAGTCTAATAATAATACATAAATATCTGGCCAAAAATGTCGATAAAATTCAATTGTGATACCATCATTTCCTGGAGATTTATTTATTTTAAACGAGTTTAAGGCCTTCTGAAGTTCGAAATAGTCAACTTTGAATTCAAATAAATCCTTCTGGTATTCATTTAGCCTTTCTACGGGTCTAAAATTTGTTATAAAATTGTTTTCCTTTTTAAAAGACGTATCTTTTGACGCATATAAATTTTTATAAAATAGAAATATTTCATTCGAAATTTCAATGGGGTCAAATATAGCAGAATCGTCTGATTTTTTAAGCTTATTTATTGTCGTAGCACATTTTCTATCTTTCTCTAAGTTTAAAAATAATTTTGTGTTTTTTTCACCATTTTCATACCAGTTTTGTTTAGATCTAATAATTGCTCCTTGCGTCTCATCAATGTAAATGTTATCTAATGATTGTTTAACTTCAGTATATTGATCATAAAGTTTTTCGATAATTTGGTTGTCACAAGGTTCCTGTTTATTGATAAGGGATTCAATCTTGACCAGTTCTTCAATTAGACTATTTTTTACAGCTTTTTTAAGTTTTTGTTTCTTTTTGGAGTATCCTATAGAAGATTCCTTTATCTTAAATTTAATGAAGTCCCATAAACCATTTTTATTTTGTTTGTCAAAATATTTACTTTTCCATATCGGTATTGATGATTTTATCATTTTAGTATATGTCTTGTCTTTTGTTAGCGAAGAGTTAAATATCCACAGATTTGGTCCGCGTGGATAATTGTTTATTTTGATATGTAAATGAATTGATGAGTGATCAGTAAAGGAAGTTGGCTTTATTGTACATGATTTTATACAATCTTGAAGTTTTTCCGATATCAGCCAAAAATCAATTCGACTTTGTATCAAAGGCTTCCTTTGTTTCCAAGTAAAACGCTTATTATTTTGATTTAGATTTCTGAATATATCTAAGAGGTTAAAATAATTTATTATATTGAATATGGCAGTTTGGCCTTTTCTTTTCAGTTTATAATTGCCGCCATATCTATCAAGTTGAACATTTAGGACATTATTAAAATCTCCGCCAATTACCATTGAGAACGTGTCAAGTTCACTACATAGCTGTTGTAAAGATTTAAGTAATCTTGTATAATAAGTGTATTGGTCATTGTCAGATATAGGGCTATATGTATTGACTAAAACTAAGATATCATTATAGACACTTATTACTAAAATGTTAAAATAACCTTTTTCATCGGATTCGTTTTTAATAACATTTATGTTATTGTTACTTTTTAAAAAAATAGCTGTCCCTGCTGAGTTGGTTCTACTATGTGAAAACAATATGCGATCAGCCCATTCGTTCTGCCAATCGGTTTCATCGCATACACTGCTGTGAGTTTCTTGAAGGAAATTAATAGCACATGATTGTTCGTTTAACCAATTAAATATCTTTTTTCTTTTTAAAGCATTTCGAATTCCTCTTACATTGATGGACAGGAGTTTAATTGACGTCATTTAATACTATTTAAAAGTAAATAAACAATTTTAAAGCTATGGAGGAGATAATAGATCTGTGTGTAGGGAAGCCCATTTTGAGAAAATAATTGTATGTAATAATAATAATAATACAGTAATAACAATAAACAAAGCATAGTATTTACAATCATAATTACAAAACATGTTGAGGCTGAAACAGGCTTTTGCGAAGCTTCGCTATGTACAGAACGAGTCACAATTAGAAGAGAAACATATATACAGACACATGGTAGACAACTAGTTAAATAACTTGTGAGCAGAGTAATGCTCATGTATTACTCCTTTGGCAGAAAAAAAAAATGTTTAAGTCAAAAAGCTGTGGATGTGTATACTGTGCTGGTTGAGCGTACAGTTACTTTAAATGATAACAAGTGGTATTATACTGAGTAGCTCTACTGTATTCACTGCAGTGATAGACCTATTGAATGCAAATATCATATTATGATTTTCATACTTTCAGAACTGTACCTGGCAATTTACAGGTAGCTCAGTATATGTATATGGTTCAGTAGCTACGTAATATTGGCATGATGTATTGTAATATCAAGATTATATATATTATATATCTAAGATAAGCCATCGCTATGTATAATACTTCGTAGCTATTGGAATATTTATAGAGTGACGTGCTAAGTAGTTTTATAGTTATATATTAACAGCATTTATCAAATTCAATTACGAGACATATTTTATGCAAATTATATTTTAATTGAAGTGTCGCCGCTTCGTCTGTATGAGAAACATGACACTGGAATATACTCTACATACCTTAATACCAATTTTCATAAAAATAACAATGTGATAGTTATATTATTAAATGCATCGTGTTGTAGCAAAATATCGAGAAGGTAAGATAAAAGTAGTTTCCATTTATCATTATGCAATAATTTCTTATCGAATAGATGTAGGAGTTCAATACATTACTAGGTACCAGTATTCACTGGACAAGACAATGAACATATGATTTTCATATTGAGAAAGATTTTATCGTGCTGGAAATCTAATGAAGATTTTACTTTTCAGATTTATGAAATGTCTAAATAAATTTATAAGTTTACAGCATCTGATACCATTTGATATCTATTTGAGTTTTGGTTTACATTGCCGACTGTGTCACTTAATATCGCCCCTTTAGGTGTAGATGTTAAACCCATATCCATCAGGGACGGTTGTCTCATATGATGCGTGCTAATATCCGGTAGATAATAAGGGTTATTAGGGTGTTCACGAGTTGCAGACGACGCTTCTGGGCGACCTTGACCTTCTCGCTGATCTGCTTGTAGATGTCGTCTGGGGTTTACATTGTTTCTAAATGATAGCAAATCATCTTCACGTGTAATGAGATGTTTGCGGCCGTCAAAATTACTAACAAATATCTTCCCGTCGTAGGTCCAACAGTTTTTGATAACTTTATCTTTAAATAGATCACGTGTTGATTTGTATAATGCTGAGCGGGTTTTAGTTAGCGCCTCATTTATGTAAACCTTAGTTTTGTTCTGAATATTGTACTCCTTGAGATTTTTTTTATTTGCATATACTGAAGCCCTATCACGATAGCTAATAAAGCGTACTATGATATCTCTGTGAAACTTGCCATGTTTATCTCCAACTCTGTGGGTACGCCCAATATGTGACTTGTCAAGCTTGGTAGCATCATCTGGTAAAACATGATCGTTTATTAAAGACAAAACAATATCATCAGTGCTTTCGTCAACTAACTCGCTGATGCCACTAATCTTCAGACACGTACGTCGGGAATATTGCTCTAGATCATCAATTCTTGATTCCAGATTTTCAACTTTTTCATTAAATTCGGTTAATATTTGAGGTTTAATTGAGTTCATTATGTGGTTAACAAACACGTCACGTTTTAGCAACTCAGCCAAGAAGGATTTTATTGAGTTATCATCCTGGAGCATAGTGTCTAAAAATTCGTTTATACTGGTTGATATGTCCTGGTGACTCCTTTTTGTCTTTTTAGCTTTGTGGTTCGCCATTTTAGATATATTTATGTAACAAGAAAAACACTTTACTAACCAGTGAAGACTGACTGTAATATCCAGAAATAATTTACTATGAGTACTGTTTATGTGACACAGAAACAAATCTTCATCAATTTCCACATTTAGTCGGAATATTACAATGTTAATCTCGTAAAATCCATCATAAATGTCGAGAAGAAATAATTCACACAAATCTAGAAATATCGATAAGACTGACTGTAACCAATCACTCACCCACACTTGGACATTTAGAAAGTACTACTCAGGTGAACAGATTTAGCGAGCAGCTTAAATTGACACAAAAAAAAAACCCTCACGTTTTAACAATATCGCATAATTGTAATTTGATAATTTACATCAGAAATGGCACAGTGTAACATATCCAGAAATATCACAACTTTTTAAGGCTCTATGCATGAGATTATCACTAAGAAATACATTTTTCGTCTCTGCCAGTGGAGTGTGTCAACTTTAAGCCGCCATGTTGAAATAAGTATTGGATAAGCATTCCGGAGTCGGTTTTTGCACATTTTGACCGGACTAAATATGGGCTCCGAAGCTCGCCCACTGAAACTAAAGAAATTCCAGACAATCTGGATTTTTACCCGATTTTGATGTAATGTTTAGGTATATATCCCAAATTCTTTAATGAGGTTGATTCGGTAGCCTAGGCCTAGGCCTACATTGTCATATAATTCTTGGACAGGGGCCGGTTGCTCAAAGCTCTGTTATTTTTCAATGATCCGTTAACATGGAGTTAACTTTATCGGAGAGAAAGATTGTTGCTTGAAGTCCCGTTAACTTTAACGTGTCGTTAACTTGCTGTTATAGTTAACGGAGGTGTTAACTTTTTTACTCCGACAAATTAAATTCTCAAACATTTTTTGAGGTAAAAGAAAAATAAAGACATTCGAAGTATTTGTAGTTAAAAATATTTCCTATTTAGTGTAAATCATCTAAATGGGTATTAAAATGAGTAAAATGCATCATTTTGCCCGGCGCAGTTAGGTGTTAATTAAACATTGCACGAGCCGTAGAGCCAATGACTAACGCCGCGTGCAGTCAACGCACGTGTTGTGGACAGCCATCTGTTACAGAGATAAATCGTAAGTAATTCTCTGTGAAACAGATTGGGTTGAGTAGTGTCGGACTGGGCCCGCCTGTCTACCTGTTCGTGACAGGTGGGCCTAAGCTCATTTAAAAAAGTGGGCCTAAGCCTATAAAGAAAAATAAAAGAAAAAGAAAAGAGAAAGAAAGTAGAGGGTCAAGAAATAAACAAAAGAAGGACAGGACAGACACACTCATTCTGTTATCTAATTGTATCAGGAAATCAAAAATTTGCCTTCTTATGCTTTGGTCTGAAATGCTTGGAAAATGGGTACGCGGTTGTCAATATTCAAAATTTTCCTACGGGGTGACGACCACCCCAGACCTCCCTCGGACTCACGCAGAGGTCTGTTCCATTTTCGATATGATGAAATTCTATAGTATTCTGCAGAATTTTGGGGGGTCTGTAGAAAATTATGGCCAAATATTTTGTAGTGCAAATCGCATAATTTTTTCTTACAGATTTATGCTAAAATTTCTAAAGGAAAAAATCAAGTTTTCTGTAATAATTTATCCCTTTGTCTTAAATTAAATATTGTGAACAGACTGCACACTGTTAGTTGTCCCACTGCCTTCAGTTTCTTGTATTAAAATACTAACTTCAACGAAGTTGTTACATGTACATGTACGTTGAATTTAAGAATTTTAAATTCGGCCAATGAACAAACAGTCTTCTTCTTTAGTCTTTGGGTTGACTTTTCTCATTCCGTTAGCTAACGGATAGTGAAATTGACTTTCCAACAACAGAAATTTAACGGACCGTTAATAAATGACACGTTAGTAAGATAACGATCTGTAGAGTTTAACGGGTCGTTAAAATAACTTAGGTTTTGAGCAACCCGGCCCCCAGGTTGTGCAAGATAGCACAATTTACTCAAATCCACCCAAGTTTATTCACTTACAGGTCACACTTTTATCAAATTTTGATGAAATGTTTATATTATCACACATTCTTGGATCAGCTCATTGGGGGCACGATTTACTCAAATCCACCGAAATCTACTCAAATCCACAAAAATGCACCATTATTCATATCGATATTTTTATTAACAATCGTTAACGTATTTGTGTCAAAAGACCCCTCAAATTATGTAACCAAATCCACCATTATTATAACTCAGATCACATTAATTTTCAGTGATATTTGATAGCATACTGTTCTTTATGCTAAATTGTCATATTTAATTGAAAATCGTATCGATTTTGCGTCAAATTTGGCCCGCAAAATGCGATTTCCATGCAAGTTTGGAACTTGTAACTAAGGGACACAACTCATGTATTGCTCGAAATCTCTTGCTTGGAAATTAAATTTTAAGGGGTATATTTTAAATCAAAATGCAGATTTGGTATAAATAATAGTATATTATCAAATATAGATACAAATTGTTATTATATGAGTTGAAATAATGGGGGTTTGGGGTAAATCGTGCTACCGTGATGGGGGGGGGGGGGGGGTACCCATTTTTAAGCAAGCGCGTTCTTGAATAATGCTCCTGATTACACACGAAAAATAGCGGGGTTTTTTTTAGCCTAAAGCGTGTGAACCTATAGATCACAATTTTTTTAATACCGTTCTTCAAAGTGTATTAGCCTATGTTCAATACACGGCAATCGCGGGTTCGAATGTCTCGAAAATCCAATGGAAACTTCCACAATTTTGTGGACCGTCTTGGGAGCCACGAATTTTGTCCGATTTAGATGACACTAAGCATGCAAAGTGTGACTCAAATCTTCGATTAGATCGATTTTAGTTTGAAATATCCAACCTCCATTTCCCCTCTCTCTCTCTCTCTCTCTCTCTCTCTCTTCTCTCTCTCTCTCTCTCTCTCTCTCGTGTGAAATATGTACAAAGTTTGTGGACCCTCCACAATTATTTCTTTTTTGAAATTCAATATTACGGAAATGTAACAAGGCCTATTTCATAATAATCACTTTACATAATATATATTTATTTTAACTACATCTTGTATGTAAGGACAATTATTGTCGTTCAAATGGGACAAAAAAAAATCCCTTGGCAATTGGAATTCCATATATGGGTAGGCCGTGGTGTCGCTGTCTGGGTAAAATTTTACTCATTGCATTATGCATGGATATAACTGTTAGTGGCCCGACTTGAAATTGTTCGACAACTTTTAACAGGATTGGTCTCCCTTCTCCTAGAGAAAAATTAATATTAATTTTTATACGTCCACATTCATAATGTGAACGTATTATGCCGTCGCCCCTGTCTGTGTGTTTGTGTGTGTGTGTGTGTGTGTATGTATGTATGTGTGTGTTTGCATATGGTGTATTAGCAGGACGCGAAGTTGAAAGAACACCAACGTTGTAAGGACATTTTGAATTGTTGGGACTTACACTCAGGTCCCAACAATTATTTTTGTACCAGGGCCTTGTAAACCACCTAAAAACTATATATTTTCAATCTTACGCAAGTCCTACAAAATGTGGAAAATCATGACAGTCTCACACACTGAACACACATTTTACTTCCTATATCACACACATTTGAAGTGTTTGAAGCATGGGTATTATCAATATCCAATCAGATGGCCAGTTACAAAGTTAGATATATTGACCAATCAGAGGCCATTTCTTTAAAGTCCTGACAGAAGAGGCTACTCAAATTTTTTCACACAACTTGTTCATTTAATTGCGAAAGGTACAGATAAGTGTCGCCTGGTACTACCCAAAGCTAAGCAACAGTCTAGAAGTATATTTTTTTCTTAAGGGAGAGCCAATATATGATACCAATAAACGTTATGTAGAACATTAGTGTGTATTTCCTGTATGATTCATTATCACATTGGCAATAAGTCCTATCAATGACTGAAATTATTGATTTGGGTATTGTTATAGAAAAGTTTTGATAATTAATCAAATTGCGCGGGTGTAAATTTGAAATTATTAGTCACTTTGTTCTGTTGAGAAAGAGGATACATCTCTAGAAATTAACTGTAGAAAGAAAAAAGAAATAGGTAAGTGCTTACATTATGTTTTAACTACTTCAATTTTAATGCTGTCAAAATTTGTATAAAATTATGATTTGTCAAAATATTTCTTTTACAAAAAATGGAAAGAAACTGAAATAAATAATGCGTATTGTTTAGATCAAAAGGTCCGTCATTGGCTCAAGGGCCCTGATTTTGTTGTCCGATAACATGAGCAGTACCGTGGGTCCCCCAGTTGCATGTTACTATTAAAGACTCACGAATAGTACCATATGTTAGTCCCAAAAGGCACTTTCTCCTCTCTGTCTCATCCTCTCTGTATTCCTGCTTATCTCTCCTCACACTCGATTTCCCCTCAATCCCCCCCCCCTTCTCTCTATCCCAACTTTAATCTTTCCCCCTGCTCATTCCCTGTCTCTCCCCCCTCCCTGTCTTTATTACCATGTATCTCTCTATCACTCTATTCCCCTGTATCTTATCCTATCTCTCATCTCTCTCGCTTACCATCCCTATTTCTATTCTTGCAAATCCTCCTCTGTATCTGTTCTTTTCTGTCTCTCTTCTGTATCCCCATCCCTTTCATCCCTCTCCTCGTATCCTCTCTCAACCTCTCCTCTCTCTCATTTTGTCCTTGGTATCCTTATCCCTCGCATCTCCACATCCTCCCTATCTCCCCCACCGCCTCTCCTCCCCTCTTCATCTATATTGTCATGTCTCTCCTCATTCAAGCCCCATTATTCTCTTAGACATTGTGTGGAAGCCAGAATGTTTCATTTTCTTCCCCTCTTTCCTTTCCTACATCTTTATCGTTCTCTCTCTGGTTTCTGTATCCCCACCCCCCTCACCTCTCTCAACCTCTCCTCTCTCTCATTTTGTTCTTGGTATCCTTATCCCTCGCATCTCCACATCCTCTCTATCTCCCCCACCGCCTCTCTTCCCCTCTTCATCTATATTGTCATGCCTCTCCACATTCAAGCCCCCTTATTCTCTTAGATATTGTGTGGAAGCCAGGATGTTTCGCTTTCTTCCCCTTCCTGCATCTTTATCGTCCTCTCTCTGGTTTCCTCTCATTGTTAAAAACCGATTGAAGTACAATTGCACCATATGGTTTAGTTGGTTACGAAATAACTTATCTCGCTCCCTTTCTCTCTTCCATACCATCTCTCACTTCTTCCATCCTCCCTTTCACCCCACCCCTTTCAAGTGTTAGGTGGGCACCAGACTCTCCTCTCTCTGTTATTCTTTCTATTTCTCCTTTGTTATTCTTTCTATTTCTCCTTTCTTTCGATCTGTTTCCTCTGTTTGTGTCTTTGTCTTCTCTCATCGTTCTTTTGGTCTCTCTTTATATACCTACTATCTTCATCTCATAAACAAGTCTTAAAGCCCAAACTGTTCAATTGGGTTTCAAACCCCTGTGTTATAGAATAATAGTTTAAGATTAAGATGTTGGGCATCTCAAAATTTAATTTAAAAAAACCCTGGTGTGAAAAGGTGTAGGGCCTACTAGAAATATGCTGTAATATTAGAAATAATAAGTGTTGAGTGGATGGTAGTTTCTCTTCACCCAATTGAGTGATAAGTGGACATCTCTCTCTCTCTCTTCTCTCTCTCTCTCTCTCTCTCTCTCTCCCCCTCCCTGGATTTGAAGTAATCAAAGCTTAGCCCAACAAAAGTGTTAATAACCACTATTATTTTATTATTTCAGTGAATATGAAAACACGGTCAGGTGAAGAGCAGAGGAGAGCAGGAAATGTTGAATGTGAAATGTGCATCACAAACAATACGGTTTTAAGGTGGTGAAACTGGCCCTGTGTGAACAGAGTAATGGACATTTATTTAACCAATAATTGAATTCTTAAAAACTGACTCAAATGTATTAAAGAATCCAGAATATTATTTTCTCGAAGTTGTCACAAATTTGACTTTTGAGGGTATCCTTTGTTAAGTTCAAAATGTTGTTGGACTTCAGTGAAATTGCTTTTGTGATAAAATCATAAAGAATTAAAAACAAAAAGTGAATTATGAAGTATTTTGTTTTACCCAAATCAGTTTCTACTGCATTTTGAAAATTGAAACCCACCCATGGAACATCCAATAGTACATGTGTACCATTGTGCCACAGTTTTACGAATTTAGAGGAAAGGTCAGACAAATCACAATCGAAAACACAACGGCAAACCACCTTTCAGTTTGTCGCACAATCAACAATGACTCTTATCTTACCCCAAGTTATATTTACCAGTTAGACTAACCAACTGTGTTTCCTTATTGTCATTTATTGATTTACATGCTTAATTATTAGTAATATTTGCAGCTTATAGTTTATATGTCTTTGTCCGAGGTAAAGGGGGGGGGGGAGTCCAGTAGTGAGCACAATTTCTGCACTTTCCTTCCCACACCCAAGAGTCATGCCCTTTAATTTAATGTAATGGAAATATCAAAGAATTTCCCCCAAATGACACAGTGTTGAGTGAATGTAAAACTCATTGGGTTTTATTTTATTTTGATTGTATTTCTACTCAATGAAATGTGTGTGTACATTTGTGGCTTAATCCGCGATCAGATTAGGTTATGTCGCTTGTTGCCCTGTGTTTTATTTTCTATTTTACTTTGGGTCCCCTGCATGGTCCGTTATAATTTGATCCTGATTAAAGTTTACTGTACAGTAATGATGGAGATGTCACCAGCAATTTAAGAATTCTTATGGACTGAATCGTTATTAACTGCCTTTTAACTCTTCACAATTTAGTCGAATTGGTCCCAGTAGTGATACAATGACTTAGTGTGTGTCCAGATTTTAAGTCAAAACAAATTTATATTGATTCGTGGTCAAAGGGGAGACCAACCTTGGTGTGCCTGTAATGTGGGCTAATTGCAGCCTTGTCACACTTCATACCAAATCTAGCTTGGACATGTTCAGTTCAAACAGCGTGTGTGAATTAGTTATATACATCGTTATTAGGACACCTTCAGTACCAACAGTTTATTAAATTTGTGGTGTGTGAATTGAATGTACGTCTTTAACGGGACCCTCCCGATAACCATTATGTACGTCATTATACGGACGTCCCTATAGTGCATTAAAACATAGGTGTGTACAATTAAATAGAAGTAATTATCAGGACGTCCCAGTAGTTCATTAAATTCTGGGTGTGTAACTTGTGTATAATAAGTGCAACTATACCACTTTGACGGTACGGCCCTTTAAGTGTCCATCAACAAGATTTGTCACACAACGTCCCACTAAAGTGTCCCAACAATATCAATTGCTACTGTTTAATATTAAAGATTTATTACAACACATTTTTCATTACCCGTTGGTACTTTAGACCGATCAGTAATATATTTTAGATAAAAATATAAGAATAAAGTATAGTCCCCACAAGTGTGGTTACTGTCAAGGACCTGACAAGGACTTAGATGCAGGTATGTGTGTGTGTGTGTGTGTCTGTGGTTCGCCTACAGGGCGCAATTCTTCATGGATTTTCTTCAAACTTGGTATACTTATTCCTTATACCCCAAGGAAGATCCCTATTGTTTTTGGGGCATGCCCGACCCCCAGGGGCCGAGCCACGCCCATTTCTAGTATTTGTTTGTTTGTCGTCTACAGGCCACATTTCTTAACTTATAATTTTGAAACTTAGCATACACATTCTTTGTACCCTAAGGAACATCCCTATCGTTTGGGGTGTATGCCCCACCCCCAGGGGCAGAGCCACGCCCATTTTCTTTTCGTGTGTCTTTGTGTCGCCTACAGGGCGCAATTCTTACTGGATTTTCTTCAAACTTGGTATACGTATTCCTTATACCCTAAGGAAGATCTCTATTGTTTTTGGTGCATGCCCGACCCCCAGGGACAGAGCCACGCCCATTTCTAGTATGTATTTGTTTGTCGTCTACAGGCCACATTTCTTAACTTATAATTTTGAAACTTAGCATACACATTCTTTGTACCCTAAGGGACACCCCTATCATTTGGGGTGCATGCCCAACCCCCTAGGGCAGAGCCACACCCATTTTCTTATTGTGTGTCTTTGTGTCGCCTACAGGCCGCAATTCTTATTGGATTTTCTTTAAAACTTTGTATACTTACTCTTTATACCCTAAGGATGATCCCTATCGTTTGGGGTGCATGCCCAACCCCCCAGGGGCAGAGCCACGCCTATTTTCTTTTTGTGTGTCTCTGTGTCGCCTAGAAGCCGCAATTCTAACTGTATTTTCTTAAAACTTTGTATACTTACCCTAAGGATGATCCGTATTGTTTTTTGGTGCATGCCCGACCCCCAATGGCAGAGCCACGCCCATTCCTTGTATTTATTTGTTTGTCGTCTACAAGCCACATTTCTTAACGTATCATCTTGAAACTTTGAATGATTATTCTTTGTACCCTAAGGAACATTTCTATCATTTGGGGTGCATGCCCAACCCCCAGGGGCAGAGTCACGCCAATTTTCTTTTCGTGTGTCGCCTACAGGCAACAATTCTTAATCGGTCATCTTGAAACTTAAAATACTTATTCCTTATACCCTAAGGATGACCCCTTTTGTTTTGGGTGCATGCCCGACCCCCATGGGACAGCAACACCCATTTCGTGTATTTGTCTGTCTGTCGTCTACAGGCTGCATTTCTTAATGTATCATCTTGAAACTTTGAATACTTATTCTTTTTACCTTAAGGATGATCCCTATTGTTTTTGGTGCATGCCCAACCCCAAGGGACAGTGCCACGCCCGTTTTTTTTTTTGCCTGTCTTTGTGTGTGTCACCTACAGCCCACAATTCTTAATCGATCGTCTTGAAAACTTTTTTTATACTTATTCCTTATACCCTAAGGCTGACCACTATTATTTTTGGTGCATGACGGACCCCCTGGGACAGAGCCACGCCCAATGCTTTTGTGTCTTGTGTTCGCCTACAGGATGCAATTCTTAACAGATACTTTTAAAAACCACTCAAACCTATTCCTTATACCCTAAAGATGACCCCTATTGTTTTGGTGATTTCCTAACCCCCAGGGGCAGAGCCATGCCCATTTTTACTTCGTGTCTATGTGTGTTGTCTACAGGCCACGATTCTTAATGGATCGTCTTGACGTCTTAAAACTTGGGATATGTATTTCATATAGCCTAAGGACGTCAACTGCATGTCCCGACTCACACAGGCAAGATACGACCAATTTTGTGTTTGTCGTTTACAGGCCGCAATTCTGAATGAATCAGCTTGGTACTTGGTTTATGTATTCCTTATAGCCTGAAGGCGTCCACTATTCATTTTGATGAATGTCCCGACCCCCAGGGTCAGAGCCACGCCCACTTTTTGCCTTTAGTGTTAGGAAGGCACAATTCTGAATGGATTATCTTGGTATAGTTATTCCTTATACTCTAAGGACGGCAACTATTAATGTTGGTGCACGACCCTCAACGCTAAACAAACCAAATGCCTAGCCTTCTTGACAAAGTACCATATCAATCAAAGTAGGAATGTGGACGTATATTGTAGCGTTAGCGTTATGTTTTAACTCATTTTAACTTTCAACCTGCCCATATTTTGTATTTCGAATAAAACAAATGTGGTGAATTTAAAAAGCGGTTATTTATAACAGTAAGACAACAATTAATTTGCCAACACCAAAAAACCTCTGCCATATTATACACATATTTTTAAAAAAAGTATAATAGGTACCCTATTCCTGAAGCAATGGTCCGAGAAATCCCTGTTGTGGGATTACCTCTAATCAAACGAAATGCTGCGCGGAGTATGAATAGGTACATAATAGGCCAATAACATAGCCACGAGGGAATTTATTACCAAAACATAATAGTGTATAAGCAACACAAGGATATAAAATAAATTTCAATTTTCTCTCACTTTTGCAGTCGAGCTTTGTTTAATGATTTACAATCATGAATTTAGAGAGAGAGAGAAATTGGGTTTAATGTCCACACAACACAAACTATGTCATTTCGGGACTAACATATGGTTTAATTCTATTTCAATTATTCGCTTGCGCGTAGGGGTCTTTAGCAGTGGGAGGAAACCGGAGTGCCCGGAGGAAACCCACGAGGTTGAGAAGGCGCCCCTATCTCCATGCCACATACGCTCACACCAGGGATCAAAACCACAGCCGTAAGCCAGAGGTGACCGGCCAGCTAGAGGTCGAAGTGCAGCACTCTAGACCGCTAGGCCATCCCAACCCCCATGAATTTAGAAATAAAAGATATTCTAGAGCTTCTTCATATTGCATGTGGGTTTTATTTTACAAAAATCTAACTTAACTTATTAACAAGGCATACTCTCAGGAAATTTCAACCCAAGACACTGCGCTTAGATATTTGTTTGGCCATTGTTATTCACTGTCCAAATCTTAAATATTAACGTGTCGTGTACTAAACAGTGTGCTTTATGAGACAATTTGTCTCGACATCAGTGTTAAGGGATTTGTTTAATTTTTATTTCAAACTGTCAGACCATCCTTAGCTTAGTACTGTGGGGTTTTTTTTTGTAAAATCGGAACGATATTGTGTATGGTAAAGTTGAAGTTCTAATACATATAAGAGTTAATATCATCCTGGGTCCCTTCCAAGTTCTGGGATAGTGTCTGACATGTATAGAAAAATTTTCCTAGTCATTCGGATGGGACGGAAAACCAAATACATCCGTGTAGGCTCGGTCGTGTGAGCCATAGACGTCTCTTTGATGAATAGAAGGCAGTGTCGCTACCTGCCTGCAGAACCAAAAATTTTGTAGCCAAACCATTGACAATTCCCTTTCAACACTGTTTAACAACTCAATGTTTTGCCCACCTGAGTATAATGACAATTTATGACTATTACACACCATATTTGTATTCACTCTGTTAATGATATAAAAACAATAACTTGATAAATTCTGTAATATAGTATAATCCTTAGTCCTATAATAAGTAATCGATTTTATTTTATATCTTAGCGCTATTAAGGCGATGCTTTATATGACCCAGAAATTATATCAATTTTCATATCCACTGGGTAATATATATTTAGGTTGAATACTGAAATATTATACCGAAATCAATGGGATAAATTGACAGTAGTTGTTTATATCCACTGACAGTGAAAAGCCCAATTGGGTATCTGTAGCACGGATGTGATATACGCTGTAAATATACCTAAGTCATAACTATGGTATAAATGGTTTGGTATATCTCGTATTTCACAGTAAATTATTATTGACCAACATTGAGCGCACATACGTCGCAACGATTCTACTTGTATATTTATGTTTCTTTGTGCGTGCACGCGTTGTGCATTGTATGTCGTAACGTCACGTCATTGATTTTAAAAACGTGCAGATGTTCCATTCTGGTGTATGACATTGTCACTGCGTCTTTAACGATGTCACGGATCAGTAATTTTCATAGTAAATAATTAAATGATCAAAAGGGGTACAGTCCCAAGCATTACAGCTGCATATGTTGTCAATTCAAAGTAAATGGGTCCTATAGAATCGATTCTATCGTCTGGGGCATGGCATCATTATGCGGGTCAGAGGTCAACATCCGGGTTCTTGGTACTGGTTCTAGTGACCTTCTGTGAGTTGAGTGTAGCCGGCAGCGCGAGACGGTGTTCTAAGATGACATGGTGATAAAAAGGAATAATATTTATGTGTTGATATATTCTCCGGGTCGTCTGCTCGGATCTTAGAGTAGACGAACAAAGTAAAGTTGGATTAAAATTAACAGAATCAGGTAAGAAATATTTGACACAAATGCGCGAATCGCACGCGCAAAATCGGCATGAATGACTCAGTGTGTATTAGTGTCTAAAAATAGAATTTCTTCTCATGGCAGCAGTGGTCAGAACCTTATTACTGCCCCAAAAAGACCTATTTATCCTGACGAAGTGTAGATATTTGTTAATTGTTATAAGATCATTTGACTTCCATTCAAATAATTGGGTACGATGCTTGAATGGAGTGTTATTCTAGTTTGTAATAGGCATTGTTTGAACCGCCTCCCTTTACGCTGCATGCATGCTTGCCTGGCCTACACGACACACAACCCATAGAGCTTTCATCCCACTCACACTGCCTACGCTACTTACAACACAAACTTCCCTTTTTCAAACACATGCAGTCAAACAGCTCGATTTACAAAACTTGAAACCAACAGATGCTAATGTTTTTCACCACTTGCTAATAATGTAGCTTCTATGGAACCCATTTGAAAACGAGAGATAAGTGAAAGCCAAACTAAATTAGCCAGTAAACCCCAGTTGCAAGAGCCAGTATGGCCTACTATTGCGAAGGTGCCATTATTATTGTTAGATTCTATCGTAATAAATGAGATATTTAATTGTCATAAAGAGTTAATAAATGGTTATTTATTAAATCACATTATGACCTTCTTAGTGAAAACAGACCATCCAGCTTTACAACCCTTTCATTCATGCCTGTTTGGTCTACATATATGGGTATGAAACTAGAACAAAGAAATTTTAATGAGTATTACAGCCAAAATAGGTCAGATGGTCCACAGATATTTTGAACACAAGATAACTAAAAAATATGTGTTAGTGTTTGTTACAATCAAATTTAACCAACCATAGATTAAACCATTTTGTATGATGGTCTGGTCTATTTTGTACATTGTAAACAATCTCGTTCCCAGAGGCAGCCGCGGAGCCGAAGGCCTCTGGCACATTAGACCGTCCATTTTTTCCAGTTTTTTTCAAACCTAAGCCCCGCCCATTCTGACCTCTGATTGGTCAATCTTTTTGGGTCGATTTCTCGAAAACTAGAGGTCGGGTCGTCGTTTCGTTTGTTGTAAAATGATCCTTGAGTCAAAGTCAACTCACTGACATAAAAAATTGGATCCTAAACGAACAAATTCAAGTTTTTGTAAAGATCTATTTTTCTACGCGTGGGTATATTTTTAAGTGATTCGGTCATCCAAGCACGTAAAATCAAGGGCGTACGCACTGATCTATATTATATCCATAGATATCCTACTATAAAGACTTTAAATAGGATATCTATGATTATATCAATATAGATGATCAGTGGGCGTACGACGCAAATAAACGAGAAATTTCGCGCGTAGGAATTACATGTCATTTTCCGGGAAAATGGCTACCCCGATTCACCAGAGAAATTTCTTCAAAAATTTTTCTGGTTTCGAGAATGCATTGTAAAATATGATTTCAGAATTGGGAAGAGAATTGGGGTTTACACCCTCTCAACACAAATTAGGTTATTTCAGAATTAACATATAATATGTACAATTTTATTTCAATAATTTTCTTACATATAAGGGTCCGGGAATAAACCTCAGAGGTTGAGAGAGAGAGAAATGGGGTTTAACGTCCACTAGACAAAACTACAAATGTGTCATTTCGGGACTAACAAATGGTTTTAATTTTATTTCAATAATTTGCTTGTGTGTAGTGGTCTTTAGCAGTGGGAGGAAACTAGAGTGCCCAGAGGAAACTCACGAGGTTGAGAAGGCGCCCCTATCTCCATGCCACATATGCTTGCACCAGGGCTCGAAACCACAGCCTCAAGCCAGATGTGACCGGCCAGCTAGAGGGAACCGAAGAACCCAATGAAAAACCATGAGCTGGGACAGGCGACTCTACTCTTTCAGACTAAACGACAGACCTTATGAGTTAAGCTCATGTTTTAAAAAACTTGACCATCCCCTCAGACAGAATACAGGTACATGTACCTACTGATTAAAATTTGGTTGACCAACAGGATAATGTGCCTATTGCAGGTCTTTCTTAAGGCCTGAAATGTTATGTAAACTATTAATTAGTATTTATTAAAGATACATTATGAGAAATTAGATAACGAACTGGCACTATAATAGTTAAAAACTAGCTAATGTAAAGGCAATTTGCTGAAAATTTCAGTCAAATTGATCCACTATGAAACAGAATTGAACGATTGAAATTTCGGCCTAATCTGGATCATCGGTACCATAAAAAAACATTCTCGGTTATTCATTTCATGATTAAATCATGAATGAAAGTTAGGCAGCAAATCAGATCATAAACCAATAAAATCACAGGCTAGCGTTGACATTGAGAGTTGATTATTGTCTGGATAAGTTAATTACATGTAAGGTCTAATTAATAATTTAGATAACATTTCAGGCCTGAAGAAAGACCTGCAATAGGCAGATTTAGCTCTTGCATAATGTATGTTTAACATGACAAGACCATAATCAACTCTCGATGTCATCAGTTCCGATATTAATCTAAAAATGGTGAAGCGAGGCTAAGTTTCAAACAGCAAGTGCGGTGGGTGCAATTTATGCACATATATACATGTACATCTTGTCAAACCTCTAAAAGCTAATATCTTTTGCTTGCAATGGAGCAGTTTGAATGAAATTTTCAATAAATTCATTTTAAATGATCTATTTTTGAAATTGATATAGTAAGAATGGCCAATCTAAATCAAAATCTTACATAATGTATCTTTGACTTTAAGGACAAAGAAATTATAGAAATAAAATTGAACCATGTGTTAGTCCCGAAATGACCTAGTTTGTGTCAAGTGGGCTTAAACCCCCATCTCTCTCTCTCTTCTCTCTTTCTCTCTCTCTCTCTCTTTTAATGTTGAATACATGTGTATAATGTAATTGGTTAAAGGGGTATTAGGTAAGGTTAGATAAAGCTGACAGTTTGCATTATAGTAATAGTTAAAAATTGATAATGATAACAAAATATGCTGACAATTTCAGTCAAATTGCTTTTCTCTGTCGTCATTACTAAGGTTGGTATGATAATAAACAAAGTCTCGATTATCCACTTTTGCATGAAATTATCCATCACAAAATTGATTCATATCCAGTAGATATTGCAGGCTAACGATGGCACCAAGAGTAGATTTTAGTCTGGATAAGTTAATTAAACATACATTATGCAAGCGCTAAATCTCCCTATTGAGTGGATTATGCTGTGATTTACTGCATAACTTCCCCTCACGATTAAATCAATAAATGGATAATCGAGGCTATGCTTTTTATCATACTACTACTACTACTGACTATAGAAATGATGATCAAGGCTTAATTCTCGGTTCATAGTGTATCAATATGACTGAAATTTTCAGCAAATTGTCTTTACAGTATCTAGTTTTTACCTATTATAGTGAGAACTGCCAATTCGTTATCTAATCTCGCATAATGTATCTTTAATGTATAATTAATAATTTAGATTAGGCTCTTGCCTCTTGCATTATGTATGTTTAAGAAGTATGATGTTCAACATCCCACAAGGTTTAAATTACTGGTTGATACACATAATATATTTTATTTTCATCAGTGTCTGACCATTAACTTGTCTGGGACTGACATAAAACTCCAGACATTTGTATTCAACTAATCTTTGAATTTAGGTTTCATTTCCTGCAAGAAGACTACTGATAGATTGGTCTTTATGTGTCAGTAATATCATGCTAGAAGTCTAATCCTTCATTGACATTTACAGTGGTCATGTTATGAAATTTTACGTCTGTAGACAAAATAATAGATTATAAAAAGTAAGTAACACACAATGTCAATGAGGACTTTTCTTTGTACAACATTGTAAAACATTGACAACTAAAATTGACAAATCCCAGACTTTGTTTGGGAGTTGTCTAGGAGATACTAAATAGCGCATCCAATTTAAGAGCACACACAAACACACATTAAATATTATTGGATTATATAATCAAGATTTATTAGGCCTATTGTGTTTTTGCTCCAATCAGATTTTAAGATTACGCCAATACATGTACATAAGCTAATAACCCGTTCAGATGCTTATTTTTAAACCAGTTCATAATCGCCAGGGTTTTTAAGACAGCATCGTGTTGCGTTCACACGTACATGTACTATAAGCCAAACCATATTCTACATGTATATTAGATTCTCGCACACTTTTCGATACCATTGGCACTGTCTGACGCCGATATTTTCACAGGCATGTAAGTTACCGTGTACTGCGCATGCTCAAAGCAAGATGGAGCCGGGTTTTTTAAGCCAATCTCTGTTCAGACGGCTAAGATGAACCAGTTTAAAATAAAAAGCCTTCTCGAAAACAGGTTGCGAGCTGGGGTTTTTAAACTGGTTTATCTGCTCCACATTTGCGTTCAGGCGCTTAAGTTATAACTGGTTTAACGATCCCCAGGGTTTTTAAACCAGGTCAATTTAATCGTCTGAATGGGCTATTATATATTCACAATATCCAAGCACTGAATTTAACTAAATATACATGTATGTAGTTAAATTCCCTGATTATCAAAAACTGGTTTATTACAAACTGCTATAATGCTTCTTTAACAAGGTAAATTATGCTTCCAGATATAGATGTACCTGATTGAACACCGCAGAATTAAATTATCTTAATCCCTCGAAAGAGTAAACAAGACAAGCACCAACCAAATATGATACTTTTGTGAACAATCATCATAGATCACACCACCCCACACATCTGATTTCAGGATTGGCAGAACTGTGACTGCAGAACGTTCCGGATGGATAATCAAGTTCCCCAGCAATTACACATAATACATGTACATGTATGAAACTAGCTCTGGCTAAAGGATCTGCATGTCTCAAAGCATCACATTTCAGTACAAATTGCTGCTGTAAGACGAAATGTATTTCAACCTTTTGGGACATGAACCTAGAGACATTAAGTGCAGTATTTTTGTATAGAAATCTCAAATTCAGCCCTTCTAGACACTTTGAAACATGCAAATCCATTAGCCATAGCAGCAAGTCACATAATATAGTGAAGGCCCACATGTACATGGATTGAGTAAATAGACTGGCTTGTCCATCAGTTTGTAAACAAATACAGAGTGTATGCACCATGAACTTGAAATTTGTTTACAACAAAACTAATTACATGTAATATTGATCTTAGAAACAGCCTGCCTGAAGTTCTCCCGATATTTATTGTAAATCAAAGGAACGACCAAATAAAAAAAGAATATAGAAAAATATACATGTATAAATGTGAGTGAAAGAGCTTATTAAGAATATCTTATTCTATGATTCATGCAGTTATTGATGTTTTATCTGAAATCATAAAATCGCTTCAGTCAGTGTATAAAGTTTTATTACCACCACTGCCATTTTATCCTAGCCTGCCTATACCAATAAATTCTAGTTCACTGAAGCCGAGGGAAATTGGTCTTAATTCTTCTGTACATAAGGTAATTGTGTAGTCAGATAAGACTTTCATCTATTATATAAATATTACGTTAATTCTGATGCGTCGGTATTCTGCCGACAAGTGATCTCAGGACTTGTTCTAAATCAAATAATCCTCACATCATTAATCAGCTAATATGTGATTGTAATCAAATAATCTGGGTTTGGATTGCAGAAGTTTGA
Organism: Patella caerulea; assembly: GCA_036850965.1. Lineage (NCBI taxonomy): Eukaryota > Metazoa > Mollusca > Gastropoda > Patellidae > Patella > Patella caerulea. The sequence continues at coordinate 20,152,524 of JAZGQO010000021.1, forward strand.
ATTAAAGGAAAACTTAACTGCATTAAAATGTATCATTATCTGACGAGTGTTCAATCTGATCCTACATGTATTTCTTTTTGTTTTTTTAAAGTTTAAAATTTTGTTTTACTTGCCTTCACTATACTAGGATCTGGAAGAGTTGTTAAATAAACCGCTTTCTAGTTGATATGAGAGATAAGCTCATGAAATGATCTGTTGTGGCGAGTTCTTGGTTTGTAGTGTACACAACTGTTGCTAGACATTTGCAGTGAAGACAGCACAAAAGTCGTATTTCCAAATACACTGATTGGTTAATCATAGGGTCAAAAGCCGCCTGTATGGCCGCTGCAGCTGCCGCCTACTGCAACTGGTCAGATCTTCATGTAGTGGCGGCCATCTAAAATATAAAAAATATAGAAACGAAATATCATTATGTATTTTAATCAGACTGATGAGCATTGGATTAAATTGCTTGAATTCGACTGTTTCATTGGAACAAATTGGTTGAATTTGACTGTTCCCTGTCTAAAGTTTTGAAAATGTAACCAAAATCTGTATGATTGGCATACCCATGTTCAACCTGTAATTGAAATGATATCAGAACAACTGCTGTCATCTGTGTGAATTTATAATACATGAAGAGCTGCATTTTCATTGGTTGTTTTACAGTTCACGAGCAGTAACATGACACATTGATAAAAAGAAAAACAAATCGGAAAGCATCTGATTTTAATCGGATTTGCTATGTGCTTGTTGTCACTATTTCAACATAATGCTACTAGAACATATTTTTATTATACATAAATAATGTATATATGTACATTGTATTATTCATAAAGAATGAAGTCATTTTATTAGAACCAAATATTGTAAGTTGTCTCTATAAATTGAATATAATTCAGTCTACAATAGAGACCCACTCAGGGACTAATTTACATGTACACTTGTTTCACCATAAAGTAGATATATTGTTCTAATCTTAATCCTTTATTAATAGTTTATGATCAGACTAAGATATGTAACATAATGCATGGGGTACATATGTATATGCTACATCATCCCTCTTCACCATGGCCTTTATGATTATAATGGCAATATTTATTTAAGCATTTATTATTGGTTAAAATTAAAAACTGTTGTCTCAAAGCCTTTACAGATAATCTCCAATAAAAAAGTTTTGTCAGTGATGGGTTGTCAAATTTACAAGGTAAGAACAAAAATATTATTATCATTATAGTGCAGAGCCATACATGTATGTAAGATTTTAAAACAGGGGGTGCAGTAGAGTGGTGGGAGGAGGGGCCAAGATAATGCCCAAGTTACTGAACGACGACACACAAACATCATCCATCCCTACCCCCGAAAACTATGAAAATTTGACTGCCGTATATTTTTGAGGAGAGACAATACCTCCTATTGCTCCGCATCTGTGATGGCGCCCCATAGTCTCCACATAGGAGGGCACCCGTAAAACCAGTCGATTGATCAGTGCCTTAAGAGGATCACCGTGCGATCATAATCATGTGTATTATTTTATAATTGAGAGGTTGTCAAAGCTTTTGAGGGGCGCCATTTCTTGGAGTGCCTTATTTTTCTGGGAGTGCAATTTACTACCTACATCCCAGCTAAATATGGCCCTGTTATAGTGTAGAGTCTGCAAGCAATAGAAAATATCTCATGGTCATTAAATTCTGTAGTGTCACTTTACAGGAAGTGTTCCTAAGGTCATTTCCATATTTTGGATTTGGTATAATTCTGAATACAGGAAGCTGTCGATCATTAAAAAAAATATTTTGCACGAGTTCACACCACAAGGGACTTTATTCTTGTTTGAAGGGGTCTATTGCAAGTTTGAGAGATATCTGCAGTATAACTAGCCCACTGGTTTGTAGAATACACTGGTATGAGGCTAGTTAGTATATCTACATGTATGAGCCTGTTTAGATGCTTAAGTTGAACTGGTTTAAAAACACCGGGGATAGTTAAACCAATTTAACTTGGTCGTCTGAACGAACATGTGGGGCAAATAAACCAGTATAAAAATCCCAGCTAGCTACCTGTCTTTTAGAAGGTTTTTTATTTGAAACTGGTTCATCTTGGCCGTCCGAACGGGTTGGCTTAAAAACCCCAGCTCCAGCTCACTTTGATCATTCACAGTACTAGTACCCAGTAAGTAACATTCCTGGAGAAATATCGGGGTCAGGCAGTGCTAGCAATATCGAAAGGGTGCGAGAAACGAATAAAGAATATAAATCTACTAAAGAGGTCAGAATAGTTAAACTGGTTTGGCTTATAGTACTTGTGAACGTAACATGATGCTGTCTTAAAAATCCCAGCGATTTTGAACTAGTTTAGAAATAGGCATCTTAATGGTGTACATTGTATATGACAGTATCTTTTTAATTACGTGTAGTTGACTAAATGACTAATCTAAGCTTAGCTAATAATGTATAAATGACTGATTACAATAAAAGTATTGGTAAATCACATTAGTCATAGATTAATTCTACTATACTACTGTATAGTAGTTACAGTATTAGTCATCCTGTTATTCCTGCTTCCTTGGTCACAATCTCACCTCCACACTATAGCTACTATATTGAAAGGAATTATATAGAGTTCAGTACTTGTGTCATTTCACACGTTCTCTAGCTTTTTCCAGTATACAGTTTTCTGTCAAAGAAATTTAAAATCAGTTTCATCATTTCTTTGCTGTACATGTATGCAGTGCTGATAAAATTCTTTAGCTCGAATCCCATACTACGTAATTTGGGGACTAAAATATGCTTCAATTGCATTTCAATAATTTGATTGAGCATAGAGTGGAAGGAAACCAGAGAACCCAGAGAAAACCCAAGAGGTTGGACAGACGACCCTACTCCATCTCATGTACAAAACCATGAAACTTGACTCAATGACAGACCTTATGATTTAAAGTGCACACGTTAAACCTTATGGCCAGACCGGTTTTCAAGATGTACATGTAGTTCTGTTGTTAATACTATAAAGTAATGTTTATTTTCAAAAGGGCTGCATTAAAAAATAGTCCTATCATTATTCCCTGAAGGTGCATGATGAACAATAGGTGCATGCGGACCACATCAAACACAACACATTTACCTGAACTATCTATGTATATTTTAAGCAAACCTGGAACTCCTAAGTGAATGGCCACATGTCTGACAAAAATGTACCAGTACCTATTTTAATACTTAATACATATCCAACTTGGGCAACACCCATGTTTTAAAACTTCCATAGTTTGAATAAGCATATGTAAGATTTGATTATCTATCAAAAAATGGACTGCTTGTGAGAGCCAATATTTACTCCCCTAACAGTTTTATATGTACATATATGTATAGAGTATTTTTGTTACGAGGTTCATATGAACTATACACATGGTGCTGGATAATTTATCTAGCAAGCTTTTTATATTAATGTCAAGTTGACATCACGTCATCAAGTCTCAGAATAACTGACATAATCTCAATATCATCTTAGTTATTGACTCTGCCTTCAAGACTATCAGAATATTGTGGCACTATTTTCTGAGTGAAAGAACGCAAGCTGTGCATGAGTACAACTCTAAAGGCATGCACTATAATTAACATTTGGCAGACAACCAAAATAAATGCAATACACATGTGTTTTTCTGAATCCCCATCTTGAAAGCAGCGTATTTACATGTAGATGTGTAGTACAATGAAGCCATTTTACGATAATTTACTTTTCCTTCCTTTCAAATTATTCAGTAATACATAATTGGCAATTAATTCATGTAGAGCTATAAAAGTTTTGAACAACCTATTAGAATAATTGACATGCACGAATATATTTTCCGGAGTATTAGACACTTTTTCAGTTTATAAAAGTGATATGTCTTATACTAAATGTTCATCAAATCAGATTTAAACAAAAAATTGCTTTGTGTTGCCATTAAAACCCTTTGACATGTCGCAACTTTGTGTAATTTGTACATTTTTTACTAATGTAATTAGGGGAAGGGAGATGCTCCCTCTCATGTTTTTTTAGATACAATGAAATTGTTTCTAATGTTATCTAGTAACTCAATAGAGGTTCCATGTACATCTGGTTGCCTTCCTATATAACATGTATATCAATCAACATTGACTACTGGTGAATAATAACTGATTCATACCACCAACTATAACATCATCACAATCATCAATAAACACTGGCTAATATCTACTAATATACTCACACTACTGACAGTTACATGTAGCTTATTCCACCGTTAAGCCAAAGTATACGCTCTAGCATTAAATAGTTGTACATGTATATTGGAAATTCAAAATATATTTTCAAATAAATTAAAAGATAAAAAAAGATAAAGTTATTCTTGATAAAGATAAAGGGGCCATCTTCAAAACATCACTTTTTTCCAATTGATAAAAGCAATGAAAGGAACAGAGGATTAACAATCTTCGTTTCTGCACCAACTAGGCTGATGAAGATGGCTATATATGCCATGCAGTGTGCTATGAGGGAAACTTTACCTGGACGGCGGTGCTACGACCTACTCTTATTTCGAATGTCAATTTCAAGGGTTCTGTTATGTGCATGCCGGCGTGTACACAGGACATTAGTTTTTCTTACCATCTGATCAACTAGATATTTTTTCTTGATGATCCTTTGATAGTTCTGTAATACATGGAACTTGCAATGTCTGCTTTTTAGTCAGATATGTTGTGTGCCTAGTTATTCATCTTATTAACTTCCACAGTCTGCATTTTAAAACATGATTTACCAAAGACTTTGATGTTGTGGGTCAGTAGCATGCGCATATGGTACATGTGACTGTTATTTACTCCAGAAGGTGATGAAAAGCACATTCTAGGAGGCAGGTAAGCTGGCAATTTGCAAGAGATACATGTAGTGTTTAGCATAACTGGTGTTTTTGAACTCTCACCATATGTACATATAACACTTCAGTGGCATAGGATGTTAATTAAAGCTATTTCACACACATAAATCTGTATATGATTTATTATAACATCAGCAACGGGGTAACATGTATCTAATGAGCATCATGTTGCGTATCGTTTCATAGTAAAACTAACATACCATACATGTACAGTATACTGAATACAGTTTTTAGTCAAATTTATATCAATTGTTTGTAAGCACACTAGAAATGCCAAAGTGTTTCCAGTTGGAACCTGAACAAAACATATACATGTACTTAAAATGATACATAATGTTCAATTTATAATGATCATAAATGTAACAGTATACACAGTGAGCGAATGTGCATACAAAATGAAATGAAATGGATTTACCCAAGAGCATGTCTGGGGCTCCTGAGCCTGACCCAGTAATCGAGACCCCACTCTAAAGTGAAGGGGTTGTCCGGGAGTTGTAAATGGTGCTTTCTAAGGAGGCACAATTTTGGGCCTGGCAGAGTTACCATTCACCAAAAACAATTCAAGACTAAAATGGTCCCTAAACCAAAAAAAAAGACCCCAAACTCATAAGAACATCAACTTGTTACAGGGCCCCTCAAGCTTTCCATACCTAAATTACTAGAAAAGATGGAATGAACCATTATGTTGTCAGATAGGAAGGCTGTTCCTCCAGACAAGTGAGAAACAGGCTGGAAACCTTTCATATCTGAAAGAGTACAGAGTACAGGTACAGCTTATACCCCGTTCAGACGCTTATAACTAAACTGGTTTAACTTATCCGGCGATTTTTATCCGGCAATTTTTGCGTTCATACGTGTTTTAAGATACTGGCACTGTACTGGATTAACATTCCTGACCATGTTCCTGACCTCGTCGGTCAAGGGTCAGAGGTAAACGCGCATGAGCACTGATGAAGAACAAGAAGCCGCCATTTTTCTAAGATTGTTATTTACGACGCACTGCGCATGTCCAGAGTGAAAATATCCGGATATTTTAATCCTACCCGTTCAGACGCCGAAAGTTAAACCAGATAAAAAAAAAAGCTGAATTCAATTCACCTACGGAGGTGGATAATTTAAACTAGTTTAAAATCTCCACATATGCGTTCAGACTATGAAAATTGCTGAATTAACTATCGCCGGATAAGTTAAACTAGTTTAACTTGCGCGTCTGAACGGGGTATTAGAGTATCTTGTATGTGAGTGAAGTTCATTGAGTGAACCCTAACTCAACCTGAACAGACTGATATATTTATCACAAAGTTAATGAAGTGTGATGACAGTGTGATTAATTAACTATGGTAAATAAAGATATGGTGTTATTATACAATGTTTTGTCAAGTTATGTCAACTGAATTAACATGATTTGGGTTTAATTTACATTATTTGCATGTACATGTACATATGTAAATCCATATCTAAATGTCTACTGTGCTAAGAATTGTGGAAATGGGAGGGGGGGGGTCTATATGTTGCCTTTCATCTACATGTATTCAAACTGTCAAGTCTTGTTTATACAATACACCCCTACATTGACCTGGAATTATAGGTTTTCTCTGGTTACTTCAGTTTCCTTCCACTCTCAAAGACTCTTACGGTTAAGTGGAATATTTAGTAAAATATATACTATATGTTAGTCCCGAAATGACTCTCTCTATTTGAGTAAGTAATAATTGTGTTTTGCTTGTACAAATACTGACACTGAACAGGAGGCAGTGAACAGTCAAATACTGATGTGCTTTGAACAAGAGTTAACTGCTCAAAATGAGAAGTGGTACATGTACTTTGGTGGGAGGGGATTCAGAGTCAAGGAGATGTTAACACTGTCAGCTACAAGTGGTTGAGTTTCAGATCTCTGTGGTCGGGAACCTTTATTCGGAAAAATCAAATAAACAAATGTTGCTGTATTCTTTGTCTACAACTGCATCATCAATTCATTAACAATTTACATGATGTTACTCGTATGAATGAATGAATGAAACATATTTTGTATTTCATTATAACATTACATCAATATTGTGTCATTTGGGCAAAAAATTAATCAATATTCTTCAAAGCCTCATTGTAAAAAGGCAATTATTTTCTCCATACACGAGCTTGTATTGGCTTATAGTGTGGTGTAAATATGTACATGTAGGAGTCTAAAATGACTCACTTAGTAGGCAAAACTTCTGGGACAAGTCAATCAATGAAATTTCATAAATTGTTTTTGTTGTGTATTCACTATTCAGCAATGGTTCAGTTATGGTTTTTGTGGAGCTACAGTATCTGCATGTAGTAAACCAGAGGTCTTTCATCATTTTGTGGGTTATGGTTTCAATTCAATGTTTGTTCATGACAGCTTATAGGGTCTACTGCCTAACCCTAGGGGTTTTCCCGGGATTCCTCAAACTGCTAAAGTCCATTTCACACACGAAAATTATTAAAATATAAAGGTCTATCACATGATAGTCCCAAATTAACCTATTTAGTGTTCAGTGGACATTAAACCCTATTTATCACTCTAACTAAACTGTCTGAGCTTTGACTTAGGATTATCAAACCAAATGCAAACAGAGCAGGTTGTTTACATGGCCATTTATTACTATTTATTACACCAAAGAGGTCAAGTCCATGAAGTTGGGGGTTCAAACTATAGGAGTACATGTATTTCAGGAAATAATGCCTGCAAGGATGATAAGAAAAGTATGCATGTTTTTCGTATGGGATGGAAAGAAAACCAAGCTTGCATACATATGTCCACGCTTGACTTTAGTTTTAACAACCCTTGAGTATACAGTTGGTACTAAAATAAAGTAGCTGAGTGTTTTGCTCAAAATGACCCAGGTAAAATGTTGACAAGGCGGTAAACTAATTATATTTGCTCTAATATTTCTAATTTCTGAATGCTGACTACGTCAAAGAAATCAACATAACAAAACATGTATTTCTCTGTATTATAACTTAAAATTGCCATGTACAGAAATTATGACTCATTTAGTATGATCTATAACAAAGGATTTTTCAGGTAATACCTGGATTAATCACACCTTGTCATGGCATCACAGTGATTGACAGGAGAAATACATGTAGCTTAAAGCATAAATTAATAACAATAGGCCTACATGTGCATGAATAATAAAAAATATGCAGCTAATAATTCATCAAGATGTGCATTATGTCAGAATTTGCAATAATGCATTTTATAGCAAACTTGACAATCAACAGAAATTATGCTGTAGTAATACATGTATGCATATATATATAATTTGTTTATTGTGCAGTAAAAACGTGCAAAAACTATACAACTAAATCAGTAACAAATTTTTTTTTACTGATGCATTATGAAAGATTTAGATAAAGAGCTGTCATTTCTCGTTATAATAGTCTAAAAATAGATAATGAGAAATTAACTGAAAATTTCAATCAAATTACTTTACTCTGAGCAAAGTTATGAATGTTTGAAGTTTTGATAAGAATAGCATAGTCTTGATTGCCATTGTTATAAGTCCTGATTTTCCATTTTAAAATTAAACAATTAAATGATGCAGATAATCTAATCCACTCAATATCCCAATCATCTGATGGCAGATGGATTTGTCCTGTGAATAAATGAGTAAATGATAATTTTTATTACAATAGAAGCTAGAAAAAAAGACCTGTGCAAGGCAGATTTATATCTTACATAATATGTCTTTTCTCAAACCGCAGCTATTGCAAATTGATTGTCGTTATTACCCTTTTGTAATCTCCCCACCCCACAGGTTGTGTAATACTAGATGTTTTTATACAATATGTTTATATGTTATATACACAATGTGTATGACATATAAACATATTGTATAAAGATAGGCTGGCACTGCCAGGCAGGATACGCCCACATTTTCGAGAGATGGACAGAGAACAAGCAATACCGAAAGTGATTTTTCCTACATCTTTTAAGTCCTGTATTTCATACTGTATTGGGAGCAGCCATTTAGTTGGTCAGTTCCAGTCTGATATTAATAAAATTCGAAACCGACAATGATTATTGTGTGACGGTACACAACCTAGAAATGTGACTTTTCATCAAAATCGGATAAGAATTGTGACCTGTAGAGAGTCCACAACCATGATATACCATATTTTTACACTATTCGCGTACAAACGGCGACCATTTCGTCCGGCAATTTTGGTACGATTTTCACGAAATTAGAACTCAACCTTCCTCATCAAAATCGAATTAAAATTGTGACCTATACAGGGTCCACAACCATGATATATCATTTTTTTAACAGTATTTTGTCTGTCAATTTTGGTCCGATTTTCCCGAAATTCAAACTCAACCTTCCTTACAGTGTAACGGTGATATAATCAAACGTTTTTTTAAATTGGATAATAATTGTGACCTCCAGAGGGACCACAAGCTAAAGAAAGGGGGATTTTGTGTATAACCAGGGGCCATAATTCAGGAAGTTACGATCTGATATGCGCAAATATCGAAAAGAACCAAGATCTTTGGGTTATTACCATGAATTTCAAGTTTCATCAAAATCAAATTAAAATTGTGACCTTTACAGGGTCCACAACCTTGATATACCATTTTTTAACAGTATTCGCGTACAAACGGCGGCCATTTTGTATGGCAATTTAGGTCTGATTTTCCCGAAATTCGAACTCAACCTTCCTTACGGTGTAACGGTAATATAATCAAACGTTTTTTTAAATCGGATAATAATTGTGACCTCCAAGCTAAAAAAAAAGGCGATTTTGCGTATAATCAGGGGCCATAATTCAGGAAGTTACGATCCGATATGCGCAAATATCGAAAAGAAGCAAGATCTTTGGGTTATAACCATGAATTTCAAGTTTCATCAAAATCGAATCAAAATTGTGACCTCCACAGGGTCCACAACCTTGATATACCATTTTTTAACAGTATTCGCGTACAAACGGCGGCCATTTTGTATGGCAATTTTCGTCCGATTTTCCCGAAATTCGAACTCCACCTTTCTTAGGGTGTAACGATGATATAATCAAACGGTTTTTTAAATCGAATAATAATTGTGACCTCTAAGCTAAAAAAAAGGCGATTTTGCGTATAATCAGGGGCCATAATTCAGAAAGTTACGATCCGATATGCGCAAATATCGAAAGGAAGCAAGATCTTTGGGTTATAACCATGAATTTCAAGTTTCATCAAAATCGAATCAAAATTGTGACCTCCACAGGGTCCACAACCGTGATATACCATTTTTTAACAGTATTCGCGTACAAACGGCGGCCATTTTGTATGGCAATTTTCGTCCGATTTTCGCGAAATTCGAACTCCACCTTCCTTAGGGTGTAACGGTGATATAGTCAAACGGTTTTTTAAATCGAATAATAATTGTGACCTCCAGAGGGACCACAAGATAAAAAGGGTGATTTTTCGGACAATCAGGGGCCATAATTCAGGAAATTACATTCCGATAGCCGCAAATATCGAAAGGAACCAAGATCTTTTGGTTACAAACATGCATGTCAAGTTTCATCAAAATCGATTCAAAATTGTGACCTCTATAGGGTCCACAAGCTAAAAACGTGATTTTTCGTACAATCAGGGGCCATAATCCATGAAGTTTTGATCCGATACATGCCAATATCGAAAGCAGCCGAGATCTTTTGGGAATAAACCTATATTTCAAGTTTTGTCAAAATCGGATAAGAATTGTGACCTGTAGAGAGTCCACAAACAAATTGTGGACGGACGGACGGACGTCCGGACGGACAGGGGCGACGACATAATACGTCCACATGAAAATGTGGGCGTATAAAAACATCTAGTAAGTCAAGTCATGGACTTTTCCCCACAAGATAGAAGATTCCTGGAAATTAATTTGACTTTCAAATACTGATATAACCTCGTAACCACAACTTCAGCTTAGAAAATCTGAAAGAGTCTGCCTGGAATTCACCGTTTACACAGTTGACTTCAATCTCATAAGCAAAAGTTCATTTTGTTATACTGTACATGTACATGTACTTGTATGAGCAACAGATCAATAATTTTAAATCAATTTTATCAACACAGATGCAGGTTTAAATATTTATTCTGACTTTCTTAAAACAATATATTATTTTTATACGCCCACATGGAAATGTGGTCGTATATTGCCGTCGCCCCCGTCCGTCCGTCTGTCGGTCCGTCCGTCCGTCCGTCGGTCCGTCCGTCCGTCCGTCCGTCCATCGTCCACAATTTCTTGTGAACGCTCTAGAGGCTAAAGTTAATATCCGATTGACTTGAAATTTATACACGGTGTTTAAGGTCGTGAGACGAAGAAGCCTATTGATTTTCAGCGATATCCGATAATTACTACCAGAGTTATGACGCTTGATCACTTTGAAAAATCTTGTGAACACTCTAGAGGCTAAAGTTAATATCCGATTGACTTTAAATTTATACACAGTTTTTAAGGTCATGAGACGAAGAAGCCTATTGATTTTCGGTGATATCCGATAATTACTACCAGAGTTATGACCCTTGATCACTTTGAAAAATCTTGTGAACGTTCTAGAGGCTGAAGTTAATATCCGATTGACTTTAAATTTATACACGGTGTTTAAGGTCTTGAGATGAAGAAGCCTATTGATTTTCAGTGATATCCGATAATTACTACCAGAGTTATGACCCTTGATCACTTTGAAAAATCTTGTGAACACTCTAGAGGCTAAAGTTAATATCCGATTGAATTTAAATTTATACACACTATTTACGGTCATGATACAAAATAGCCTATTTATTTTCAGCGATATCCGATAATTACTGCCAGAGTTATGACCCTTGATCACTTTGAAAAACCCTGTGAATGATCTAAAGGCTAAAGTTAATATCCGATTGACTTTAAATTTGTACACATTGTTTAGGGTCATGATACGAAGAATCCTATTTGATTTTCAGTGATAATTTCTGATAATTTCTGGCAGTTGATCACTTTGAAATATCTTGTGGACAAAGGCCTTGAGACAAACCATCAAAACTATTCTAATCATTTCTGATAATTATTTAATGGGCTATTACTCGTAATAAGATTATCATGTGTTGTAAATGTTCTCCTTACTGATAAAAGAAACAATATGCGACAACCCTTGTTGACTGCCCGGACGACTTAGCTGTTGTGGGCGTATGTTTCGTTGCCTGGCAACCTATCTTTTTTTCATACATATACTTTGTCTACCGGTATATGTACAAGTATATAAAATTCAGTCAAGCGTGACAAATTGATTATTGATAATGTCATCAAAGTATTTGTCATTGTTCTAGATTAGCCACACCTGTTTCAAACAACCTCGTCGCATACCAAACTACTGTGCTGTCGGTATACAGTCAGAGATGTCTCATACGCATAAATTGATCTTTTATTAATTTCAAAACATGATTATACGTGTCGGCATTCTTGCACAGTGATTTGATTGGAACTACAGCAGTTTGTTTCTGCGTTGTGAACCTTTAGGCAGCGATCTTGACCATTATTTCGATTTATTGTGATTCAAAAAATAGTTGTCTACTCTACAATTTTTCGATCGGATTGGATATCTATGAAATTGTTTGTGATAGTGTTAATTGGAATGACAGGTGTTGAAACAACTAAAAATCTCTGATACAAGGATTTTACTTGCCATGCACATGCCATTGGAAAATTTGTGCTAAAGCTTTTGTTGCTGCAACATAATTAATAAGCAAATTTGAATGGAGATTCGAGGGTCTCAATTCAAATGGCTTTAATTGTGTGATTGTTCTATATTTGTGATCAAAAGTAATTTATCAAAAGCTATTGTCCTGTTTCGATTTCGTTTGGACATAAGCTTTTTGGTACAATTTTCAATCTTGTCAACACAGTCTTAAAAGGATTAAGATTACGTACATGAATAAGGATATTAAAATGCCGCCATCTAATAAAGAAAAAGCAAGTATCCTTGCTGGATCGAACATGAACGTTTGCAGATTGATTTATTTTAAAAAAAGGTAAAATATCAACAGATATATTTCTATTCCTGTTTACACTAACACAATATATTAACATCATTAAATACAAATGTACATGCCTTTTTCACTCATATTTTATTCTAGCGCTAGTTATTTTTGCATGTTGAAAATAAAAATGAATATTTCCTGGAGATTGAGTGGCTGAATGCCCTAACACACCACGGAGGCTGGGTGTCGAATGCACTTGAGATCATATGGTCCTTCATTGGGTCAATTAACCTGGTTTTTATCCCACACTTTTTAGCATGACAGGTACGTGTAGCAGGGTCACCTTCTCAACCTTGTGAGTTTTTTCTGGGTACTCTGATTTCTTCCCATTGCCAAAGACCCCTACAGAAGCATTATTGAAATAGAATTATATCATGTATTGAGTGAAGGTTAAACTCCAATTCCCTCTACTTCTCTCTCTTTCTCTCTAAGTGCACACAGAATTGGATAACCTTGTGATTGCATGATTTGCATATTTATATGCTGCTGTAGTCAAGAGTTTACTTAACCAAATTATGACCGTTGTAAGAACTGTACCTTTTGTGCAGGGTTGAGTTTTACTATCAAGATTTGGTCAAAATTACTGTACCTTATGGGTTTTCGTTAATTTGGTATGACTGATAAAAGGACCAACATATATGATAATTGCAAGCCATAGGTGACAAATATATAATTCCTTTTCAGTAGCTAAAAGTCTGACATGTAGGCCACATCATGATTATGGAAAATTCTACTTCTACGTCTCCAGACAAAAAACTATCAAATTAGTACATATACATGAGAAGATAACTAGTATTATGCGTAGATTGGCGGCTAGTCCAATATATGTTTAATTTAAAAGCCTATTTTCACTCTCTCGCTGAAATGGGCCATGAAATATTGCAATATCCTATATTAATATGAATGTTGATAAAAAATGAAATAGCTTGATTAATGTGATTTATTATATATTATAGGATGGAAGAAGATGATTACAGAACAGAGAGTGAAGTTGAACCAGACAGCGATCACGATGATCAGGAGGAAGAATCACAACTCAGTCGCTGGTTGGCCAATACAAATAATTTCTCTACGGTCAGTTTTCTACTTTTATTTTACACAAGCATTATACTTCGCAGCATAACATACATGTAATTAGGTAAATTCACAGTCAACCCTTGTTTGAAACTCAATGACGTCATAGGTATTCAATCATATACATTGTACATGTAGTTGTGCCATACAACATTTAGTGCATTAGTTAACAAACATATTCCTGAAGCAATGGCCCGAGAAATCCCTCTCTGAGCATTGCTGGAATAGCATCTGTTTCTTGAACTTACACGGGAGTGTGTCTATTCTTTCCGTTCAATGAAAGCTACAGCAACATGACAGTCCTTCGTTTAATCTGGGTTTTCCCTAAAACTTTGGACAGTGATTTTATAAGGTATTAAAAATGGTGAAAGTATGTTCGTTTCCAAATAGTATTGTTTACCTTTCATTCAACTTGATAGCCTCGTTTGTCACGCAATTAGTTTTACTGCAGTATTCTGCTATGCACGGGTTAATTAGGCATAATAAAATTGTGAGTCATGACGTAACGTTATGTAAATGTATTTGGTCCAATATTGGCAGCTAGTGATTGGTTGGTAGACGGACTACTGACAAATCAAAATTTAAAACGACAATATTCACTCATAATAGCAGTGTGTAGTTGGATTACCTCTAATCAAACGCAACACTGCGTGGAGTATGGTTAACAAATTGAAGTAGAAACTCTCTTTCATACAATATGTATCTTACATACTACATGTATCTATCATTACGTAATGTTGTTCCATGAAAAAGATTTCAGATTGGTCTCTCAAAACCCTTTCTGATCAAGAATGGTGGTGATTCCAGTATGATGGTAATTGATAACTCAAACAAGAAATCAAATGATGCATTAAGGTTCCAATGCACAAAGGTGCCTGGATCTTGGCTTCATTCTTGCCTAACCATTTCATTCTGTATTTACGGTTCCTTGGATTCAATCTTTTGAAAAAAATGCCATTAGAAATGCTTGGATCTGGCTTGGTGCTAAAATCAATGATGTTTCCCCAGGTGATAATGTTATTAGACTTGTAAGATGTTTAGTTTATATTTACTTACATGTACAGTGTATATGATGTACATGTAGATACATTTGTGTAAATTGTAATGTAAGTTATTCCTAGTTTATGACATTTACAGCCCCCTGTAGTCGTCAATTACACATATATACACACATATATAAACACATATTCTACATACCCAGACTCAGTAATAATATTTATAAATATGGTGAGCGTGAGATAGACTAGCTGTACATGTATAGTAATCTATATAATATTTATACCAATAAATTATATTATAGGATAAACTAATTTTCTTCTCCTATTATCTGGTGAGATCTCGGTCTGTATATAGACAATAATATACATATGATTACACATAATGTAGACTCTATTAATATTTAATGAGAAGTTATTAAAACAGATTGATGATGGCAAGATCTAATTGACACGCAGCAGAATTGAAATCGATTAGAAATTGAGAGTTTAAAAAACAACAATTTTTCTACTCACAGAGTTATTTTACTTACTCTCATTTTCAAATGAATTGGTCATCTTTCAAATTTTGATTTGGTAAATGAAATAAGTATAGACAAATAAATGTGCAATGTAATAAATTAATCTATTCAATAACTATAATTAGATTTCCATAATAAAAAGACACATGGTACAAATGTATATGATAACTACGCCCAGTGTTATCAGTATTTGATAACAATGCTTTGTAATACATTCAGGTAATGTTGGACCAGTTAAATTGAAAAAGAAAAAAATTTCTAGTTGCAGCCATTTGACTTCCATCTTCAGATAAAAAAGAATTTTTAAATATTTTACTATTTGTGGGAAGTCAGGAAAGGGGTGGAATACCAAAATTGTTTAGCAAGCATCTGATACAAACTAGATTTGCCAAAAGTGATCATCAAACCCCTTTACAACATACAATATATAGTAACGTTTAATGTATAAATACCTGTTTTCCTAACAAAAATCAGCCCATTTGAACAACAAAATGAAGCCCATACATGGCACTATTTCTTGCTATACATATACAAATGATTTAAAAAGTATTTATTCAGAATTCTTATATACAATTAAAGAGGGAATAATATGAATAAGTTGGATACAGTAACAAGCAACTTAATGCTTATATAAAACTGCTTCCAGTTACATATACAAATGTACATGTACATACAAACTATTAATTTTAAAACATATTTTTCCATTATTTCAATGATTAAAACATTGAACTAAAGGAAAAGTTTGTTTTCACCTTTTCTTCCTGTTATTGCATTTTCTTTAATTAATTCTATTTTATGTTGTGTTATTTTGTTTTGTTTTGTATCGGCTATATTTCATAGTTTCAAAATTTGGACCCAACTAAGTAAATGATAAGTGTTCACCACACCCATTTGCACAGCTAGGATGGATTTTGATGGATTAAAGTTTTAGATTGTGAAATCTGCAAATATTGATAAAAGAAGCCAATCAGCTAACACATCATCACCTTCACCAAGTTAATGTTAGTTTCGTGGTGTCGTGGTGTCGACTACACTCCTCTCAAGAGACCCATAAAATGGGACTCTTAACACATGCATGTACATGTAGTTATGGTTGGACTGAAATTGATTTTACATGAAAGAAAACTCGATTCAGATTTTATTTATCTGAATGAATTTGGTCTGTCAGCCATGTAAATTTAATTGCAATTAAAACATGAAAGTGTAACAGAAAAAAATAGATCATTAATTATTGATTGGACAGAAGACATATGGTGTTCATGTTGCCAACACTTAAAGTTAGTCAGGTAGACAGAATCATTTCATTCCATTGATCAAGGAAATCATTTCTATTATCTTTTCGAGTTATTTTCCGTTATTACACCCATAATTAATCAGAGTAAGAGCTCTTCTCATTGGCTTATATATCCATGGTTATTGTCGTCAACGAGAGACTTTTGTTGCTATTTGATTTGGATGAATAATTTATCATGAGTAATATGTGTACTGTACTTGTAAAACTTATATTGATTGGTCGAATCGATTCTTAGTCATGATAGCAGCGACCTAGTTGTGTTTATATCTGGGATTGATTTTTCGCGTTCTAATAATAAATCATTTTTAATTGGTACTTGATGACAAAATGTCGACCTAAATCTGTTATTTTTTTATTAATGACCTGAATATATTTTTAATTGGTGTGTTAATTAAAAGGCTATTTCCTATTGGCTGTTTCCTCTTCCAAAAGATGACCTACTTTGACTATTGATTATTTTGATTGGTTATTTATTCAGACGGTTTTTATGAGAAATATGGCTAGTATATCACATTGGTTGTTGCTTACAAAAAATTGTGTCTTTTATTGGCAGTAGACAAATTTGATTGGTTATTTGAGATTTGTATAAGAATTACAATGATTGTGATTGGTTTTTGATGTGTGATTGATAGGTGTGTATATACGTCATATAGATGTAAATGATTTATAAGTTGTTCTTCAGATGGACAGACTGTAACACCTTGGCCTTCTATGTTGTAACTGTTACTGGCCATTGGTACATGTATAAACCCCTGGACAGATTCCAAAGCATTGAACATTGACCACCCACAAACAATTACATAATTTATCCTGTATGTTAAGAATTGTTAGGTCGTTCCTGGTGTTTTACGTCCACTTCCACCAAGGATGATATGTTTAGGGTTACATTGTTATGTAAGCAACCTTTTTACATCCAATGCGAGAGAGAGAAATGGGGTTTAATGTCAAATCAATGCAAACAAGGTCTTTTCGGGACTAACACATGGTTCAATTTTATTTCAATAATTCGCATGCACATACACATGTAGGGGTGTTTAGCAGTGGGAGGAAACCCACTACATCCAATGAATTTTACTATCTTGATAGATTTGATTAAACTTATTCAGACTCTTTCACTAATGGAGTTTCCCATTTAGACTATCAATTAAAGTTGAACAATTCTGGACTTTATTTTATTCATTTATGATATTTATTACTACTGTGAA
This sequence comes from Patella caerulea, assembly GCA_036850965.1. Lineage (NCBI taxonomy): Eukaryota > Metazoa > Mollusca > Gastropoda > Patellidae > Patella > Patella caerulea. The sequence goes on from JAZGQO010000021.1 coordinate 20,170,491, forward strand.
TTAATTGCAAGTTTGACTCATTATACATGTATAAGTCACATGTACATCCTAACCATGCACATTTTTATTTCTCTATGTAAAATAATGATAGTTTTATGAATAGAACAAATAATAAAGTTTCCCCCACTAGAACTAATAAATGACAAGAATGTTGATTTATGTAATTTTATATAATTTATGTCATATATTAACTAATTACCCATGTTTCTAGATTAATTATTCATTGTATCCAGCTGTAATCATTATACATGTACATGTAATTACACTGTATATTTACACTATTTACACTATATAAAATATGAAGAGAGAGAAAGAGAGAGATAGGTTTTAACACACCCACTTAACACAAACTAGGTCATTTAGGACTAACATGTGGTACAATTTTGATTTCAATAATTAATGCTAAAATGATTATGAAATGAAATGAAATGGGGTTTAACTTCCTACTCTTTTGCACCTAACCTGGGCTAATGGAAGACGGGCATACACCATGCAGTGTGCTATGAGGGAAATTTTGCCCGGGCAGCGGCCCTACGGCCTACTCTTATATCGAATTCCAACTCCCAAGGGATCTTTTACGTGCACTCCCATGTGTACACAGGACCTCATTTTTTCCATCCCATCCGAACGAATATGCAGCTGTCCTTGTCAGGCCCTCCTTCTGCATCACTGACAAGAGGAAATCACGCCGGAAAATGATTATACTGGTAATACATGTATAAAGTAGAATAAATACACCAATAATCTAATTTTAACTATTAGTACAAAAATTGTTGGCATACATGTATGTGAAAGTTTGAAAATGGATTCGTTAATAAATTAATGCATCCATGTACATGTAGTTTATTCAGATTGTCCTTTTTCAGCAGTAATCTTTTAACATTTAAGACTACAAGAATCTTTCTGGAATTCTATGTTTGTCACATTATTGGCATTAATAAAACATTTCCATTTATTAATTTAATTTTACAGTTCATGATAGTTATTACATTAGTTGGTTCCAGTTGCCAGGAATCAATAGAATTCTTGTATAAAACATGATAGGAGGTCTGACATGGCTTATCCTAAAGTGGGTCTAACAGGTTAATGAAAACTCAACAAATTACCCCAAGACAAAAAACATTTGTTGCAATAGATATTGGTTGGTTCAAGGTTCATCTTTATCTCACTTGGGCTTCTCCAAGTCTTCAATAAATTACTCATCTTTCAAATCTTGTGATGTTATACAAATTATTTTGGAGTTATTTCAAAGTTTTCTTCTATAAATGGGTCATGTGACCAGTTTGTTCACATTTGTCTCTTCTATCCTTTTGGTTATTTTAAGTGGGATTTCTTTGTGGAGGAAGAGTGTTGTACGTTTGATGATGGTTAGACCATGGGATATGTTATTTTGTTGTGTCATCTATTTATTTGAAGATTAAGGCAGAGAACATCAGCTTCACTGTTTATTTTACAGAACCGAAAATTGAATGTAGATTAGTTTGACTGGCCATTGGTCACATTAAAATCACATTAAAATTTAACTCCTTAATTTCTTAAGAAGCTTAGTTGAAACATCGCTCAGTTAAGCAGTAATTGTATTGCATAGAATTGTGACTTGTATAAAATGTCTTCATATTGAATAGTAATACTTTATTAAAAAGACTGAATAAAAATATCAACATTAGATAATCTGGCGATTTCAATAGGATTAAAAGAAGGTCATGCTTGTTTATATGGTCTATACAATGTAGAATGTTTCTAGACTTTTAATTCAACAGATTTCAATAGCTACATATACCATATACAACCAGAGTCTTGAAAACCGATCTTATCATAAAAATTTAAACCAGAATGTTTCAATGTAAAAGAAAAAAAAAGAAAATTTAAATTTCTAGATACTCCAGATAATATTTCACCATGAATGATAAACAGCGATGTGTCCTAATACCAAAAGCAAGAGGCCACTCAAAGCCTTCTAAATTAAATTATTGATAAAAATAATGTTTCCTGTATAAAAGATATAACAGGCAGTGTTTCTTCAGGGATTTTACAAAGTACATATGTAACATGGACAGAAGTTTTAATGTTTGTGTGTGAATTGATAATATTTTTGAGCCCTGATAATATAAATGGTAACCACACACAGTCCACTTATCTTTAAATATTAGGTTTCACTCATATTTCATAATTGGCTTCCATTTTTTTTTTTAAATTTTTGAAGGGGGGGGCTGAATATTTATGTCAGGAAAGTTGTGAATATAAATATATGATATGAGTTTTTTTTTATGAATTAAACAACCCAAATTTCATCCATGCACAACTGTTTTGTTTTCTTTATGTAGTGTAAGAAACATACATACATGTATTATCAATCATTTACTATCATTTCATTTTACTTACAGTGTATAACAAGCAGAGAAATATACCTGGGTGTAATAGAGGAGTTGTCTCCCATGTATTACTTACCATATATATTACTGTAATATATACATGTATTATATACCTTTATGTACATGTACGTGTCCATGTATGTGACATATAAGTCTTATTTTATCCTTAATCCAAATGGATTTGAGGGGTCGCAGAGAGAATAGTTACATGTATGTCCCGGAGCAAGACAAATTTAGGGGTCCACTCCCACAGCTGTGCAAGGTCATTAAAAAATAGTGTCCAACTACATGTATCCCAAAAAGGGTTTCTAAGTTTATCCCTCCATGGTAGGGCATTGGCGGTCGGATTGGCGACTCTGATGCACAAATACGGACCATGCAGACGTAAATATATAGTTATATGGGCTCCTTGGGGCTTCATGTAGATGGTGGAGCGACATACCGTCTGCATCCCCTTTGGCCTGCTGATTGGAATAAGATGGGGGAAAGGTGTAAGGGTGTTAATATCATAACTTGACGTGTCATCCACTTTTAGCCTATCATAAATAATTTGTCACTTGATGTCTGGTACCAATAAATGAATGGAAAGAAATTACAAGGAGACTGTTGTGTATTGCTCTGTAGTTGATGGTTATTCTGGAAGAAAGCCGTTTCATGTTCTACATGGATATTTTAGGAGCTGTATCTATGGATCTGTTGTTTTTGTCCCATCTCAATTTTACCTGCGTAACCTGATCTAAAATGTAATCAATTCCAATTTTAGAAAATACCTTTTTCTTTAATTTCTAGTAGGTTTTAGATGTAAATGATAAACATATTAGATATATCCTGGCATTTACATCAAAGACATTTTGAAAATATTTATAGAAAGAATGATAAAATTCCAAGCTTTCGCTATTTATATTGTATTATATATCGTACCTTTCACCTGAAGGGGAGACGCTGACCAAGTGTGGAACTCTCTTTTGATCTATGGAAGGAATGTTGAGTTGAGGCATAATAAGTTGTTTCAAATGCACTTATAGTCATATTGAATAATGTGTTTTGAATGCAACAAGGGTTAACATCACAACACTTTGCTTGAGTCAGTTTATTTTTGTGGCTACACTAAGTGAAGAGGGGAATTTGCCCAGCCAGTACCATTTCTGCCAATTAATGGTTTTAAAATTTCAACTCCCAAGAGATTTCTTCAAAGTCAACCAATAATCCAAACTTATTTAATCTATTTTAATTTAGAACAATGAAAGTGGAAGCAGAGAAATAGAGAATATTTTGTAACTGTCCGATAATTGTGTTGGGGTGAGAGGGTTAATCCAACCCATGCCTGCCTTTCACTAGATATGGTTAGGCCTTCAGCAATGTGTATGATCACATCCTATTGTATGTATGAATGAATGAAAGGCTATAGTTTGTGTATATCAATGTGTTGTATTATGGTGCCAATATTTCTGTGAATTGAGTGTAAGGGAACCAATACCTCCATCTTTCTTTCTTATACCAAGAGTCTCAAGTTTCTCTGGTAACTTTACTACATATCAATACCGTACTGTATATATAAACAGTGCTTTCACATACATTAAGATTGAGACAGGAAGACATTTGCCAGGAAGTAAAAGATGAAATTCTTGTCTGATATCCTGCAAAAAAAAACATTCAGGCTGCTTGTATATCAAGAACCAACTTTAAATTGGTCAATTCTGCAAGAATTTGAAATACATTGATGTTGGACAATAATGTAGAAATATTAAAAGGCTTAGGAAGTTTTTTATACCAATCATTTACATTATTGTAACAGTATCTTTGTCTTCCTATAGCCATGTTTGTATAGTTTATTAGCCATGCATGCACATAATCTTGTAAGTTTTTTTTATGGAACAAAGTTTCTATAACTATAGAATTGAGTGAATGAGGAAGTATAAGGTAGCATTAGTCAACACATTATATGCACCTTGATTATTTACAAATAAACACAAGATAATTTGATATTCTATAAGATACATGTACATGTACAAATCGTGGGAGAAGCTTTTAAGAGCAGCAACTAAATTCCAATCACAAAGGCCTAAGGATTTTTAATGAAATCAATCCAAAACACAAGGCACACTTTTCACTAACAAAAGTTAATTTGAAAAATTGGAAAACAAAATTCTCATAGTTTGAATTAATAGCATAAATGTAGAATATTGCCCTTAAAAGACAATACACAAATAATAAATGTGAAACAAAACATTATTGCAATTAATGACCCTTTTAAAAATATTTAAAAAAAAAAACAAACTGATGTTAGCATTCTTATTCCATGCATAAGTGAGATAGTGTGTTATTCTTTAGTTGTTAAATGCCATTCAAAGAAGAACATTTATTACAGTATGTACAGTATGAACAGCTTGATATTATCAGTGCACACTGTACCATGAGTAGAATCTGAACAGTTTGAAATACACAATAGTTTTACTGCTAACTTCTATACTAATCACACACAGCAATACCTGGAAGGAAGGGAACAATTAATTTCTTATATTACCTATGAAGGTAAGGGAAATCTAAAGCATCTATTATAACAATTTAATAATTGACCAAGTTATGAAGGCAGACATTACTAATTAATAAGAATCTTAAGAAAAGGGTTGACTTGATTGACAGCAATGGCACATCAAGAGGATGACTTCAAATACTTATACTACCAGTAATCTAAATTTTGTTAGGGCATTGTTACGCCGATCATCTGTAACCAACTTAAGTCTTATAGAATAACATTGTGATGAGGGACATGCACGAGGCAGGGTATTCTTGTTTTTTTATTGATCACATGATCATCTTACTGTTTTGAATAATGAACATGTATCTGAAGGTTTTACTGATGTTGGTCTGTGGTCATCTAAAATTTTGGCTTACTTTCATGTTTGAATTTATTTTTAATTAGATTCCCTGGCAAATATAAAAATATAAGATGTCATACTTAGAGTGCATCAAGCTACACCTTTAGAACAGTTTTCATATTCATTAATGTACCTTCTACATGTTTAATATCACTACGATGTATTTGTGCAACACATTAATGGTAATTTTGTATCTTTGGTCTGAAAATATGCAAAAATACTGTTTTGGGCAAATTATGTGAAATGGCACTTGTCCACTTTATTGCACAAGCATTTTCAATTATAAATTTTATACTAAGCCACAATTATTAATTTGATACTAATACTTACGGCATGTAAATAATAAGATATGTCATTCATGGTATGAGTTTTTAAGTACATGTACGTTTGTCACACGACGGTTGAATCCACCTCCATTTAACAAGAGGCAATGGTCAAGATATCTTATCTGCTTATCTGTTATAAGGATGTTTACAAATATTATATATGGAAGATAACTATTTAATTCTACTGCTGCCGTGGTCAAATCACTAACTTGGCAAAACTTAATCCAAAATATAATTTCTGAAAGTCTCAAAATTCTGTACATCTTAGCCCACCTTTATTTCTCTTGGCTGATTTTAAGGTGTTCAAAATTCTTCTCTTTGATTTCTAAATAACATGTACTGATTACTACATTACAGCCAAAAATAAAATAACATTCATGTTAAAAATAGCCACATTCCTATTGAGATTATGAAGTCTGAGTTTTGATTCAAAGGTTAGAAGTACATCAAGATTTTGATAGCATAATCATGCTTCAAATTTATCTAAGATTTCATGATTTTAGTGCCTATGGAACCTGGTGCCATAGATGCTCAAAAAAGCAACGTGGTACTGGAATAGTGCCAGAATAAAAGAACACATGTGCATAACTGTCGTCTGTGCTTGTAAATGCCAGTAGATGCGTGTGTGTTCAAGTGTAATGGGATTTCCTGTTGTATGTAACATTAGACGTTTAACGAAACTACAGGTATACGTTCTACCAGGGTAGGAATATAGATGTTTTCACCTGGGCTATGTACTTGCTCCTACGTCATGTGGCGATGATTAAACCCACGTTGAAACCTTTGATGCGTTTTATATTACAAATTATTATCTGTGCATGTCTCTTTAAAACTTGACTTGATAGAGTTGTTCATTTTACAATATGGTGGCCCAGTGAGTGAGGCATCTACTAGGAGGTCTAAAGTTCCCCTTGATTTTCCAGCATGATTTACCCTTGTCTGTGGTGCAGGATGGAGGGCCTGGCAAGGACAATGCCTAGTCAACCACATGGTACAATAAACCATGTCACTTTAACTATAGAAGGTGGCTTTTACCATGGAGGATGTGCTTCTTTCTAGTACAGAAGATATTAGTTTACATTAAGAACAGCCCCTATAAGTTAATAAAAAAATCTTTTAACACTTGAGACAAAAAAAATTACGTCAAGACCAGGGTTCTTACTTCATTTTGAAATGAACCGGCCACGGGTCGCCCTAGCAGATAGTCGTCTTTATGCATATTCTATTCACGACCATAATTGCATATCGTATTAAGAATAATATTACCTTAAACCCTGAATATAAACCCTTACTAAACAAAACCTTTGTTTTAATAGCATACTATTAGTCGATATATAAGTCGATATATTCACACTTTTACAGTCAAATTTCAGTACTTTGCAAAATGCATATACCTAGTCCTACTTTTGCTTTCATTGTTTCGTCCAACCAAACGGAAGTTATAATTTAATAATAAAAAAAATACGAGTAAATACAAATATGTTTTTTAAAACTATTTTTATTCTTAATCACTGGTAAATATATAAAAACAACAAAATATATAAGCACATATCAATAGTATAACAAGTTAACAACGTAGCACAAATTTATTTCCGTGTATAGTCGGAAAGATGCCGATCACGTGACCAATTGTCTCGATTCAGATTAATTTATTTTTAGTGTCACCTGCATACAGTCGCCGGGATCTAATGTCTTTCCACTTTAGTAAACAATTATGTGGATCGAAGGAAGATAGAGGGGGGCCTTCTAAACTTATCCGCATCAAGTTATCTAAAGTTTCTACGTTTAGACGGCACCTAAGCTTAGTTTTGATAACGTTCTGCTTAGAAAAAACCCTCTCACACTCGACACTACTAACTGGTAGCGTCCTCCCTATTTCCATCAGTTTTATTACATTTGGAAATTGTTCTTTCATGGAATTGTTATGACAGCTCACCAGTAATTCGGAATTAATAACTTAGTTAGACAAAACATTTTCTGTGAATTTTTGTCAAACGAAAGCCATTTGAAAGTAGTTAACCATTCAGATTTAAAATATCTTCCTGACTTTGGTTGACCTATATTGGACGTGGGGGGATCTGCAGCTTTTGGAATTTCCAATGACGACGTGCATGCTTGAAGTTCAAGGTCAGCGCCGCCATCACTATCTTCGGCTATATCTCGTTTACGTTTTCTATTGTCATTCTGCGAGGTGTTCAAGTACTTCAACATTGTGTTAGATATAAATGATTGAACCGACATTGGATTATATACATTCTTTTACTTGGCATGATTAACTCAACTCCATCAAATTGTTTATTTAGGAAACAAGCCGATAAGGATTGAAGCTGAAGGTAATCAGATTGTATTGACGGACTCTGTGATGGGGTTTCTTAATGGACGAGTAATAATTAACCCTTTGTAATTGGCCGTGATGGGTTTCTTAATCGACGAGTAATAATTAACTCTTTGTAATCTGCCGAAAGTTGATTGTTTAATGATACCATAGTGGCCGATTCATGATAATTAACTCTTTGTAAATCGGCCGACGTAGATTGATATATGATACCATAGTGGCCGATTCATTGTTTTATCAATCGGCTAGATTAAAGATCAATCGGCTAAAGCCGACAAAAAACAGCCAAATAAGATCCCTGGTCAAGACACCTCCACCAGATGCTCTAAGACGTGTAATTCATTGGTGAATTGTATGTACCAGTATACATACCCAGCAAACAAATTTGATTTTATATCAATTCATATTGGTATAAATCTATAGAATTTATTTGTTGATCTTTAGAAAAATGATTTACCAATAAAATATAAACGATCCTAACAAAAGCTTGCACGTAGGTAAATGAGATTGAGAAGCTTCCTTGCAGAAATATTTTTTTGCATTAAAAGGTCAGAAAATAATTAAACAAAAGTTTGTCCGACCTGAAGAAAGGTGACTAGTAACGAGGTGTTACCTAATTAAATTAGGTTAATATATTGTTTATTGTTAGCTTAATCGACTTGACGCAAGCCAATCGAGACACAGTAATTGGGTAAAAAAAGTATGTCTTGAAAGGGCGTGTATAGAGGCACGTGTTTGTTAGAGATTAAGGTTATGAATGGATTGTTAGTTTATCCTGTGTAATAATGTTTGTATGTTAAGTTCTTGTGTTAATTCTTGCAAGGTTAAATCCTCAGATTGTTGGCTTTCCTTCAAGTTTTAACTACGTCTTTTTAAATTCTTCGCTAATTTTCACCTTGTCATGTTTTTTTGTACTTTTTAGATTTGCAAACATGGCAATTGAATTGCTGTTGTCAACAAAAATGAAATTTTGAGACGCTTTCTTTTTATTTTGAAGGATATTTTCAATTCTCATAGTTATTAAAACAAAGTAACAAATTCTGATTATAAGTTCTTTTTATTTTAAAAGTGACAAACAAAGGAATTCATAAAACTGAAATATTGAAAAGTCTGATTGACAAAAAAAAAGAATACTGCTCTGATTTATTGTAATAACAAGCTAATTAAAAAGATTTACTATGGGATTTTATTTTCCCCATCTATTATTCACAAACATATTGTTGGATGGAACGTCATTAATTAGTGATTTGCTGATTGTTCCAATGCTTTCATTTTTTTAGACAATATTATTTAGTGAACATATCTGAATGGGATTGGAGAACAAGCTTCTATGTTAAACTCTTCTTCTACTTCAAAGTGTTCAAAGTGGGTATTTGAAACTATATGTACATTTAATCAAAGTTTTATTCATCATTAGACATTGTTAGTTTGATATAAACAAACATAATGTAAACAAAAACATTATTTTGGGGGGAAAGAAAGATAACCAAACGTTTGTTTTGATATAAAATCAGGTGGATATTCTATCAGGTGAAATTTTATTATAATGTGGGCAGCCACAGTTTGAAGAGAGGGAGTTTGATTTTGTGGTATTTTTGTTGAAAATCGTGATTTTCTGATAAAGAAATTGAATGTACGTCATCTTTTCAACTTTCTGTTTTAATTCTTACAATTCATCGTACAACATACAGTGGGTACTGCAAACAATTCCGTTTAATTTACAAGCTTTGTGCTAATTATGTTTACAAAGTGTCTGTGTATGTATTGTTAAAACATGAACAGACTGCGGTATGTAATCACTTCTTACTCTAAATACATACTCCTATTTTTATTACTTTACCAAACAAAACGGACATTTAACAGGCAAGCCATGTCTGTCCAAAATAGTCTATATTACTTGTTGTATACATGTATATAGGTAACTGACGCAAAACCACCCGAAATATATAGTAGCCTATTTTTAATGGGATATTCCACAAGTAAATTGATTAGTTTGTTCAAATCCAATGTAAAAAGAAGTTTTAAGTGAGAGGTGGTATTAGGTGGTATAGAAAGTTAAGCATATACTGACTTATACATGACACCTGTCATTAACGGTAGCTTACTGAAACAATAATACTCCTAACATATCTTATGGATTAGATGATACGAAATACTCCCAAAATGTTTGTGTAGGATATATATAAGGGCGTAATTTGGTTTAAATAAATAAGTAAGAGTTTGGATGCCCGAGAGGATTGTTGTTGACAATTTGTATTTGTAAGTACAACATGATGTCTCTGTGAGTTTCTGGGCATGACACAACCCCAGTCTACATACACTGCAGAACGGTAACATAACGTTTATACGGTAAAACGTTATCTAAATATTACCTAAGCATTGGTTAGTTAGAATTCACACAAACAAGAAAATCTGTTTACTTAAGACTCGTGTGGAGCAATGTTATTCCTTCTAAGCTGTCTAAAATACACCCCCAAGAGTGTTGTGTCTTTTTTTGCTCAGTTGACATTGGCTAAAAATTTTTCTTAAAACATTGTTGAAGTTTAAGGATGTTATTTTTATAAGTCGTCCAGTTTTAGCAATGAAAGTTGCTAAGTCTTTTTAGTCTGGTAAAAAGGAATTCAAAATATCTTAAAGTTTTGAAGGGAAAAAAAAAAACCTTTCTATATTGGGTTTTGTGAGTTGAATTTTTTAATGTGACACATACAAACATAATATTTACTTATCAGCTTACTATAAAATTTGTTGACCAACTTCCAGAAATTGTTTTGGTTTACGACATTTATTTAATTCATTTTCTCAACAAGTATGTAAAATTAGACTGGTTCTTTTTTTCTGATGGTAAGTTTCGTAGACTATAGAATTCCTCACCAGTATAAGTATACAATGGGGATACCTGCATCCACTTCAGGATGCGAGAATGGATAATGTGAACAGTGTCGTGTCTAGATGAATTAATCACATATATTTATGATGTTGGTGACCATTCCTTGTTAAATATTAAAAAAAAAAACAGCTTCACTTTTATTTGTCTAGATAAGCTGAAACTGACAGAAATGTACAAAATTTAATTTTTATCATGGTGGTGATCTCTGGCTTTACCTGTGTTATTATTTTCTGTACCTTTTTCTGGAAAATAAATGCTATGGTGTTCACAACTTTAAAGCTACTTGTCTCCAGCCATTAATACATGTACACACCATCAACTATTTGGAAGTTTTTAAAATACTGAATTTAAGTTGATGCGTAGTTGTCTCATTTCACCAGATCTGGTCACAAACATGGTAAATAAAATGGTAATGTAACATAATTTAATCATGGAACCTCTTTTTATATCTACTTCAAATTATGAGCCTTTTCTCTTTTTTTTAACCAAATTTACTTTATTCTTCATTGAATAACAATAGAAAGTGAGTTCATTTATTCTATTTGAAAGGAAGAATTCAGATTACGGTCTGTCAAACAAAACAGCCAAATTATCCTGAAGCAATCTGGGAATACCAATAAGAGTATAAGTCGGGCCAATTTACAAAAGGAAAATTATCGCCAATAGCAGAATAATTTAAGGTTATGAAAATAAAAGGAAGTAAGAAAAGACAATCATATTCATTTGGAAGATCGATAAAACTGTACCTACGTAGATATTGATTTGACCACAGCGGACGGCATGTGCGCATTGTTAGAAATTATACAATAACAACTATTATTACATTGTACATTGAACAGTGCAGTGCACGTAAGACGAGCAGCATCTGTCTGTCTGTCTTCATCAGAACGTATATTTGTATAATAGCCTGTCCAACACCTAAAGAGTGAAATGTTCTTGATGTCTTAGATTGGTCAGTCAAATACTAAAGGATAATTTATTTCTATCCAATTCTGAAATTTGAGCACAAGGGGGCATCTTCTCCAGATTATGTCTAGAATTAAAAAAAAAGATACACTTTTATTCGGCACTTATTTTAGAGTGGATTCTTGATATCTTAGATAGTTAAGTCAACTTCGGAAGAGCAATTCATTTTTATCAATGAATATTGAGATAAATTGGGTGTCTACACAAATTGATATATATGCACTTCTTCATTTCTGTCAAAACTTCCTAGTAGTAGATCATTGCTTGATTAGTCTACCCCCTCACCCCCCAACCCCCCAAAACAAACAAAACCCACACTATCTTTCGTTATTGGCCTCCTGATGTATTGTGGATTTAAAGGAGCTAAATCGCTAACATTTGGGACAGAGAAATTTACAAAAGTGGGTTGAATACAGTTATATGAATGTATATAAACTGATTTACATTCAAATCAATTATATTTAGCAAAAGAAGTCAGCAGTCTCAATTCAATGCAAATTTCTAGCATCTGGTTATTCCAGTCTACATACACCCTTTGATTTGGTGCAATGTGCCTAGACTCATGTACATGTACCAAAGGTAAAATGTTTATTTTGTCTTAAATATTGGATATCAAAAGCCCATCTTTTTCTGGTATGATCACAGCACGAAAGTTGATTTAAATTGATAAATAATTTGTGTTTTCAAAGTTTTGAATGATACTGAGTTAGAGACTTAGCTGCTTTAATTAAGATGTATATTTTTATACGTCCACATTCATAATGTGAACGTATTATGCCGTCGCCCCTGTCTGTGTGTGTGTGTGTGTGTGTGTGTGTGTGTGTGTGTATGTATGTATGTGTGTCTGTGTGTGTGTCTGTGGTTCGCCTACAGGGCGCAATTCTTCATGGATTTTCTTCAAACTTGGTATACTTATTCCTTATACCCCAAGGAAGATCCCTATTGTTTTTGGGGCATGCCCGACCCCCAGGGGCCGAGCCACGCCCATTTCTAGTATTTCTTTGTTTGTCGTCTACAGGCCACATTTCTTAACTTATAATCTTGAAACTTTGCATACACATTCTTTGTACCCTAAGGAACATCCCTATCGTTTGGGGTGTATGCCCCACCCCCAGGGGCAGAGCCACGCCCATTTTCTTTTCGTGTGTCTTTGTGTGGCCTACAGGGCGCAATTCTTACTGGATTTTCTTCAAACTTGGTATACGTATTCCTTATACCCTAAGGAAGATCTCCATTGTTTTTGGTGCATGCCCGACCCCCAGGGACAGAGCCACGCCCATTTCTAGTATGTATTTGTTTGTCGTCTACAGGCCACATTTCTGAACTTATAATTTTGAAACTTAGCATACACATTCTTTGTACCCTAAGGAACATCCCTATCATTTGGGGTGCATGCCCAACCCCCCTGGGGCAGAGCCACACCCATTTTCTTATCATGTGTCTTTGTGTCGCCTACAGGCCACAATTCTTATTGGATTTTCTTTAAAACTTTGTATACTTACTCTTTATACTCTAAGGATGATCCCTATCGTTTGGGGTGCATGCCCAACCCCCCAGGGGCAGAGCCACGCCCATTTTTCTTTTTGTGTGTCTCTGTGTCGCCTAGAAGCCGCAATTCTAACTGTATTTTCTTAAAACTTTGTATACTTACCCTAAGGATGATCCGTATTGTTTTTTGGTGCATGCCCGACCCCCAATGGCAGAGCCACGCCCATTCCTTGTATTTATTTGTTTGTCGTCTACAAGCCACATTTCTTAACGTATCATCTTGAAACTATGAATGATTATTCTTTGTACCCTAAGGAACATTTCTATCATTTGGGGTGCATGCCCAAGCCCAACCCCCAGGGGCAGAGTCACGCCCATTTTCTTTTTGTGTGTCGCTTACAGGCCATAATTCTTAATCGGTCATCTTGAAACTTAAAATACTTATTCCTTATACCCTAAGGATGACCCCTTTTGTTTTGGGTGCATGCCCGACCCCCATGGGACAGCAACACCCATTTCGTGTATTTGTTTGTCTGTCGCCTACAGGCTGCATAAAGATGACCCCTATTGTTTTTGGTGATTTCCTAACCCCCAGGGGCAGAGTCATGCCCATTTTTACTTCGTGTCTATGTGTGTTGTCTACAGGCCACGATTCTTAATGGATCGTCTTTAAACTTGGGATATGTATTCCATATAGCCTAAGGACGTCAACTGCATGTCCCGACTCACACAGGCAAGACACGACCAATTTTTGTGTTTGTCGTTTACAGGCCGCAATTCTGAATGAATCAGCTTGGTACTTGGTTTATGTATTCCTTATAGCCTGAGGGCGTCCACTATTGATTTTGATGAATGTCCCGACCCCCAGGGGCAGAGCCGCGCCCACTTTTTGCCTTTAGTGTTAGGAAGGCACAATTCTGAATGGATTATCTTGGTATAGTTATTCCTTATACTCTAAGGACGTCAACTATTAATGTTGGTGCACGACCCTCAACGCTAAACAAACCAAACGCCTAGCCTTCTTGACAAAGTACCATATCAATCAAAGCAGGAATGTGGACGTATATTTTAGCGTTAGCGTTATGTTTCACATGATAAAATGTGATAAATGTTGGAATGGTCTGAACAAGTAATGATGATAGATTGTCTTGTGTTTTATGGTAACCTTGGAAATGTTACTACAAAAAGTTGAAATAATTTAATTTATTCTATATGTATGGCTTATTTCACTAGGTTGTAAAATGTTGATGTAATAAGACTACAAATCAGTGTTAGATAGTGTTCTAGTCGTCTGCTGGTCTTCCTTTTAATTGATCTATCAGTCTCATCTTTTTATTTGGTCTAATCATAAAAGTTATACATTTAAATAGAGATTCTGAGGAAAATCAGGATAATCACTTATTGCTGAAAACTTTGTATTCGATTTATTGTGATGGTGGTTAGAGCTGGGCGATATACCTAGAAACAGATATCGCGATATTTAAAAAAAATATCGTCGCGATATAATCACTATATCGCGATATTTTATAAAAGGTCAATACTTTCAGTTTATCACTTTTTAAATGTAAATAAACATGCATAAAAAGTTGGAAATACCCCTCAATATTATTATTTCTAGTCAATATTATTTTTAAAATACACAGTACAAAATTAACAAAACATTAATTCAAGCTGGTTCAAACACAGATCTATAGCCATGAAAACTTGCTAAAGATGTTTTTTTATTACATTTTAATATTCAAAATATTAATTATAATATTTTATTCAAATTAAAAATACATGTATTTCGAATGAAGGAAGCCAAAACAACATAAAAAAAAAAGTTTATGTTCTTTCGGTCGTGCATATTCTTATAGTAACTTATAGCTACGTGTAAGATTGGACTTTATTTACCCTTGCAAACTCGTTCTTTCCCATTCAAGAGTAGGCTTATGCCTTCTTGAAAATGCATTATTCAATACAGGGATACTAAATTAAACAATAAAACATAAGTACAATGTCAAAAAGTGCCCATTGTTTTCGTCAAATATTTTTCCCCGATCACGACGGCCATGACACGTCCGACGCTGAATGATAATCAGTCTACCGGAACTCCCAATGTGATAGGCATTTATATATCGTAAATAACATAAAAAAGAAAACATTTTGTTCAATATGTAGGTAAAATATCATCCAAAAAAATCAAAACCGCGATATATCGCGGTATGTTCGGTTTTTCGATATTTTTCTGAAGACGGTATTTTTCACGGTTTTTATTTCCGTGACGGTTTTATATCGAAATACCGAAATATCGCCCAGCTCTAATGGTGGTACATGAGATAGTCAATCCATCTCTGAGATATGGACATTTTAAGAATCACCAAGAGTTGTGCAAGTGCTTTTCAAGGAGTTTTCTCTTTAGTTAGGTTAGACCAGTTCTTTTATTTTCAAACATTGGCAAGAGTAGAAGGTTATTTTGCATATCTGTTATTATTTGATATTAGTCACATCCATGTTCTTGTGGAAAGTGATAATTGTATGAGCCAAACTCGGATGAAAGTCTTTTAAGTAGTGTTTTCGTCATTAGCTAACCAATACAGAACCAATAGAACAGGTATGGATAACTGATATGGTTATGGATAACCAATATGGGTGTGGACAACCGATATGGATAACCAATATGGGTGTGGATAATCGATCCAGATATGGATAACCACTACAGATGTGGATAACTGATACGGGTGTGGATAACTGATACAGGTATGGATAACCGATACGGGTATGGGTAACCGATATGGGTATAGATAACCAATCCGGATATGGATAAACACTAGATAATTGATATGATATGGATAAGCCATGCAGATTTGGATAAGCTATACAGGTTTGAAAAGCAATATGGATTGCTGCTGCTTTGGTAATAACAATAATTAAAAATAAAAAGCAATGTACCTGGTATAATTGTTCAGGAAGTGTTTTAAATCAGTTTCTACAATTGCATTGATGTTTATCTGATACACTCAAGAATAATCTAGATTAATTTGTTGTTTACACAGATAGCACTTTAAATTTTATACAGTTGATAGTACAAATCTAACATGCTTGTAATTTCACCTTGCTTCAGGGAACAGCTCATACAACCATGGCTATTTCACTATTCATTTGATATCAATAATGCTAGCATGCCTTATATCTTTTATAATAATAAAAAACCACAAGCCAGCTTAAAAAACCACCTCTAGGACAGATAATTAGCCAACATGCTGACATGTTTCGATTTATTGGCTTAGATCGATTGCTCCTCACCATGATAGCAATGCCATGTGTTATTATCCGAGAAGCGGAATAACTAAACTAAATGGAAAGAAAATTAATTAAATTCTTGATGCTGGGTATTTTCAATATTTATTGAGTGAAAAGATAATGGAGTAGTGTTGTTGTTCGCATTGTTCACTATAGGATATCATTCATTTATCTGGCTGGATTCCACTCTAAGAACTGAAGTCATGGATTGCTTGCCCACTATATTTTGTTCGGGTTAAGGAGCTTATATAAGACATACACATGTAGACAAGATTTGGAAGATATTATAGAAATTGCGTTAATTAACCAACCTGAAATATAAAACCTTACATTAAAAGAATAACCCTTCCGCTATCGGATGATTTGGAGCATATTCATCTGACATAATGTCTGTTGTAGTCTGGATTAAAGTCAAAACCGAAACTATAGCATTCCCCACTGCCCAGCCCAGTCAAAATTTCTATTACAGCACACTTACTGCATGGCGTAAGCTTGTCTTGATACGCTCAATTGGTGAAGAAAAGTAAGACATTAAGTTCCACTTCATTTCTTTTGCGACTGACTTAATGAATTCTTGTAGAAAAAAGTTTATCTAACTGCTTAGAAAGAGAATATTTTGAGTGATATTTTGTCTGTAGATTATGGTATTTGTAATGTTATATCTTACATGATTTACAAGTATAATGTTCTAAAACAGATGTGATGTATATATTATATATATTTAAAACAATACAGCTGCTAGACCCCAAGTATATACACATATATACATGTAAGTATGAAGTATGGTATCTTTTTGAAGCCATATTGATATATGCGTCACTATATTGAGATAAACATGCTAAATGTGGTTCTATTACTCATGTCCCATGATACAGAAATTTAAAAAATTTCATTAATAGTTATAAAGGATAATGATAAACTTTATAAGCAAATTACAAGAAGCAAATATTACATCAGGATCAAATATTACAAGGGCTCTGAAAGGATTAGTCTAATATACAACAACATGAAGATAAGAAAACTGCTTTTTATCTGAAGGAAATTATGTGAAATATTGGAATAACACTAAGTGGATTAGTATCTGAAGTTAGCGTCAAATAAAAATATTGATGTGAACAAAACTGAAGTATTTATATTAAACCGTAATCTGTGCTGTTCTAGGATTAAAGATATTCACCGCTTTAAAGGCAATGGCCAAAAGAATGTCTTAAATTTTGTTGTGAATAGAAGCTTCAAGCAATGTTTTAAAAATGTATATAAATTGAGTATATCTTACCATTAGATTGTGCATGTGGGACTTGTTTTTCTTCCGTCCATCCTGGTCTTGCACCACTGACTAAGGGGGAACCACACCAGAAAATCCTGACGAACTTCTCAGACAACACTGGAATCAAACACGGGACCTCCAGGTTAGCGAGCCTATGTCCTACCAACTTAGCCACTGTGGCATCATTACTGGTTCACTTTAATTAAACTAATAATTTTATTTTTGACCAAAATGAAAGAGGTGTTAATATTCTAAAGATACAGTTTTATAAGTACATATTAGTCCAGTATATGTGTTTGATAGTAAGTAGAGACTAGATTAAATGACAATATTGTCTTATACCAGTGTAACATAGATGTATAGGCTGTCTCTTTAAACATATGACCGGTCGTAAGTTGTTGGTCTAGTTGAGTAGTAAAGTCGACCAGTCTGTCTTAAAGTTTACATTGTATCTACACCAGTAGAGCAAAGCAGAGCACATTCAACTACGTGTATAATGTGGTTACTTAATAACTCAGTCTGGACACTCTAGCCTAAATATTGAACATCATTAAATCGCTCCCCGCCTCTCTTCATTAGGAAATTTAGTAGGAAAATTTATGTCTGAGTTCAGATTGTGGTTTTTAATGAACTCTTATTTAATGTTTAATGGATTTTTAAGGATAATTGCTGAAGTTTACATCTGAGCAGACGACAGTACTGCCGCAACATGGACAAATTTTTTCGGTGTTGTATGGATTAAATTTAAAAGCGTTGCTGATTAGCTAACGTTTGTGGATTTCATTTTGCCAATAAATTCCTTAAAGCCCCAATAACACTTTTGTTGTAACTGAATAATATGCCCCAATCTTCATTCTGGTCAACAAATTGTATTATTTTAGAATATTCCAATTAAATGATGATATAAATTTGATCTTAACACACCTATTTTGAAAAATTGGAAAAATTCAACCCATTGATTTGAAAAGTCTAACGTAAACCTTTTCAAGTGTGACTTGGATTTTAAAATATTTTCGAACCCTCTAGACAAGTAAAATAGGTTGTAATGGATGATTTACACAACACGTAGGACACTTAAACATCTAGTACTTAGAATAAGGGTATTATTTATTTTCCTGAGCTACCAAGCCAGCAAGAATGTTATTGTCCCTTTAAAGTTAAAGACATTTTTGATATTTCAAAATTTTGACATTGATAGATTTTGTTAAGAAAAGATCGGAATTTAAATGCAAGATATAATTGTTTTTCTGTGTGTTGGAAAACAATCATTCTACTAAGTGTGATTAATATTTTTGTTAAATTTCTAATACTAGTATTGAATACTGATTTAATATGGAATATTTTCACCAGTTTTCCATTTTAAAAAGATCTTAAAAGATATTGGAAATTCAACCATGTGATGTATATGAACAGTTTGAATCTCTCATTTAGAACAGTTTATTGATCAAGTCTAGTGGGGTGTGTTTATTTGATATTTCCAAGTTTTTTTTATAATGGATATTAAAATGGCAAATTGGATAGGAAATCGAAGTGCAAGATAAAAAGAGAGAGAGATCTTCTGTGTATGCAGATATATAGTGTCTTTCTACCAGTTTGAAACTTATATGTTTACAGTAACATTGGAGTGGATGTAGTTTTGTTTCAAAATCAAACATCCAGTTGGATTATATTGTAAGAAGAAAATAATCCATAATGAAATAAGGGTAAGGGTTTGATTTTGTTATGTTATATATTATACATACATTATGCAAGAGCTAAATCTGCCTAATGCAGGTCTTTCTTTAGGCCTGAAATGTTATTGAAATTATTAATTAGACATTAATTAACTTATCCAGACCAACTTATCTGGATGGCATCACTGGTCTGAAATGTTCATAGGATTGCGTTCTGATCTACTCTTCAACTTCCATTCATAATTAAATCAAAAAATGGATAATGAGACTGTTTTTTTATCCTACCGACTTTAGTAATGATGATTGAGACAAACCTTAATATGCAATCGCTGAAATTTTCAGCAAATTCCCATTATATTATCTAGTTTCTAACCATTATAGTGAGAATTGCCAGCTGTTTATCTAATCTCCCATAATGTATCTTTAATGTATGAAAAGGCTATAGTATGGTTTCAATGACTAGTGCAAAACAGCGCAGTTGGCGTATAGGATGATTAAACTCTTTATCCCTTGATGACAAGGACTCTTTAATTTTCATGGAAATCTTCTTATAAACATGGTTTATAACGTCTCCTTTGTATAATGTGTTTTGTGGATTTTGCATTGCGATACTTGTGTATTTACTTTAAACATTTTTAAAATTGTCTTAGAAGTTTAAAATATTTTTAAAAAATCAACAAAGGCTTTAACCAAAAGGTCAAATAGCAGCTGGTCCTAAATATTAGAACAACTTTGTTTTAAATGATTTGCTTTTTTTTGTAAAAATTTTAATAAGAAAACCTATCCTGTATACATCTGATTGAAAACATTTATTTTTTTTTTATTTTTATCATAAGGGTTCCACAATCTCCTATGTTGTATTCAATTGGATTAAAAAGAGGTCCATCAAAATATTTCAGCAAATATTATGACTGGCACTGGATTGTTTTGTTCATATCCCATTCATCATATCTTTGTAAATTCATGTATTGAATGGAATTAAACCATTTGATATTCATTTTAGACATTTAACTTTCACAATGTTGTAGTCAGCATGCCATTTAAAAATCCCCTGATAAAGACTTTGAAATTATGTTAAAATGAATTGAAATGTCTATTTTCTATATCATTTTCTGTTTCTTTTGATTGATTTTGGAAATCTTTCTTTAAAAACAACACAATGTACTACCATTTCTTTACTTGACGTGTAGCACACATTACATAAGAATATTTCAAACAAAAATATCAAGTTTGTTTCAACAGAACTAGTTGTACCTGAACTAACAAAGATGTCAGCTATTTCACTAGTGTAAAGTTAACTTTCTTAACATTTCTTTCAAAAGTTAAAAGTAGGAATTGTATTTAGATGTTGGTATTCATTCAAGTCATGAACGTTGCTTTGGTATTCTGAAGTCAACTTTTTTGTGAAAGGAAACAGCATTCAGGAAGGTTATTTTCATTCCCTTTAGATGTTGTCTCTACATGTATGTAAGAATAAAGACAAACTTTTATTTTCATTCTTTGTAGCATAATGACAAATAAAATAAGAATTAATTAGATAAAATTCTATTAAATGTAAGAAAAATCCAACATAGACTTTAATTCAAATTTTTTAAAAGGAAAGATGCTTGTTAGAAAAACAAACAGAAAGTTAACATGATTTGCATGACTATAATATAAAGGTACTAAGAACTGCATGATATTGGAGAATTTAAAGATACATTAGGTAAGACTAAGAGATAAATCTGCTTATTACAGGTCTTTTTTCTGGCTGTAAATCTTATATAAAGTATTATTTAGACATTTATTCACATGACCAGCCTATAATCAGCTCTCTAGACCATTGGATGGCTAGGTTTTAAAATTTAACAATTTATCAAGTAACACTGCTACAATAATAAATATTTTCGCTACATCTTCAAACAGTCATAACTTCGCCCAAAATAAAATTTAAACACAATTTTCAATATATTCGTTTTTCATTATCGATTATGAACTATAATAGCAAGAAATGTCAGGTCTTTATCTAAATGTTTTTCAATTCCCCCTTGCAGGTCTACAGGTCCCCTGGTTTCTTCCCACTTCTAAAAGACCCGTACATGTATGTGCAAGCAAATTATTGAAATAAAATTAAGCCATGTGTTAGTCCCAAAATGTTACATAATGCATATTTAAGCAAAGTTTTGAAATTCTGTATGACATTAGCATAGACAATGGCATTTAATCTTATGTATTACAATAGTTTGTTCTAAACATTTAGTATAAAAAGGGCCATTGTCTTTATTGAGTTCTGTTGTTCTGTTTGAAGTCTTTTGATTTCTGAGACTTCCTATAGTACTCTCTTCTTTCATACTTCAATGTCTTTATATAGCACTGTGGTATTGTTTTCTAATATGGTTTGAGTTTTTCACAATGTGTTCCACAGTAGCTGAATTGTTCACTTCCCTTAATTCGTTTAGTTGCATATTTTATGATATTTTACCCTTACTGATAATGGGTGTTATGTTTCCCCTAGATATGTAGATTTACAGTTGAATTGAATCTGCCTGTAATTGATATTCAACTTCTGCCAGCAAATAATTAAATGTAGGTCTGATTCTATCAGTGACAGATTTCCTGGTAATAAGGCATCACTTCAGGAATTACCTCACCCCTCCCACCACTGACAAGATTTAGTTTTACGAAGAGTCATACAGGCTATGCTTATTATTTTTGAAACAAATCAGATGAATTCATCTAAAGGGAGATTCTAAATGGTATCTTTCAAAGCTTTGACACTTTGTGTGGACACTTTATGACATGTTGTTTAGTGTGTTGTGCTGTGTGCCTATATTGTTTGTTAGTGTACAGGGGTTAAGGAGGCCAAGAGATATTATCTGGTCTGTCATGTCTCAAACAAATTATTGAAATAAAGCGAAAGACCCATGTGTGCAGGCAAATTATTCAAATAAAGCTGTAACATAATGTTAGTCCCCAAATGACAACATTTGAGTTGAGGGAACATTGAATTGCTTGTCACTCTCTCCATTTTTAGTGCACCAAAATAGTTATACTAGTAATGATTAAGTTTATTGGTCATTCTTCCCATCCAATTCCATAAAATGACAAAAATGTAACCAACGTTCATGCAGGCTACTGAATTGGCAGATTTTAATTTTGAGCCAATGAATGCAGTTATAAAGACTAGTTATACTGGATGATCTTTTAATAAAAAATGTTATCATGAATATAGGTTGATGGAAGTACTAATAACTTGATAACCAAGTCTAACAGCTTCTTGTCATTAAGGGAAAGTTGAGTTTTGTTATTTCTATGACAACCATATGTCATTGCCACAACATATTATACAAATGCACCAATGACGGTTGATCTTTTAACTTTTCAAATTTCCACTGGAAACGTGAAGGTAGGTAGAACATTAAAAAATATATACCTACATGCAGTTAATTTCTCAAACTGGTTTGAATAAGTAGAAAGGAATGAACTTGTCACCATGCTCAACATAACTATGCTATTGTGAGACTAAAAAATTCAATTTATTCTTAAGATCAAACTTACAGAAAATCTACATGGGTAAGTAGATAATGATAATAATTATCAATCCAGAGATTGAAAGCTTTAGACTATTGAGCAATCCATGTAAAGACACATAACCACAGGTTTACTGGGTTTTTGAATTTTAGACAATTGTAGTACCATGGAAAAAAAGATATTTAATTGTATGTTCTCATTAGAATATTATAAGGGTGGCCCTGGAGGTCGCAGGTTCGTTCCTAGGATTCTCCAGTAGGATGGAGGTCTTGACAAAAACAGTTGTGTAGTTGTTTGGATGGGACAAAAAAAAAAGATCCCGTTTACACATGGGCATAAATGCAAAAGATTCCATGACAGTTGGAATTTGATATAAGAGTATGCAGTAGCGCAGCTCTCTGGGCAATATTGCATGGTATATGCCTGTCTTCATTAGCCCAGTCGGAGCCGAACAGTAGGACATTAAACCGCATTTCATTTCATTTGATCTCAATAATATAGGTGTAAAATGGTAAAAGTTTGACTAACATAATGTTTACATCAGAAGTACCATGTTAACAGAAATTTACACCTTGTCTTCTGTCAATCATTGAACTAATTATAAGGATATCTCCAAGACAGAGAACTCTAATTATACAACTGATTATGTCTGTCAAAACTACAAACTTTTGTTATATCTTCCTATGGTCTGGTGTAAATATGATGGAGTGTGCTTACAGTCTTCAATGGGTGTCCAATCTATCACTTTATTTAACTGTTTAAAAGTGTGTCATGCACACGGCAGAGTAAAAGGCTCAAAATATTAAAAAAGTTAATTAATAAATTTCTTTACCAAAGGCATTTATCAATTTTATCATTTTTTCTCTTACTGCACTTTTATTAATCTATTGTTTACTTTTCCGGATATCCTTTATATTGTTTTATTTAGATTATGCAATCTGATATTGGTTGTCAACTTATGCAATTAACATATTTCAGTTCCACTCAACAAGTGCTTTGCTGTATATATGAGATTGTTTTCTTTTATTGTTTTCCTGTAACAACCAACATTAAGTACTTGTGTTGTATTTTGTTTCTACCTTTCAAAATAGAACCAGTATTGTTCAAGTCTTCAAAATGTGTTGTTTATGTAATGGTAAATTGTATATATATTTTGGATTTGACAAAACACAAGCTTACACATTTCAAACAAAACCCTTTAGTTTCCTCACGGAATGTTAAAGACTTCAGCATGCAAGTAAATTATTATAATTAAAATTCACCTTGTCAGTCACACCTTAGCATGGGTAATGTGGTGTAGATGCTATGACCCATTTTACACATTCTGAATTGATGTTGTTTATCAATATACTAAACTCTGCGTCAAGATCAGTTTGGGTTTACTTTGGAAATGTTTAAAACTCTGGTTTTAAGAAGAAATTAACTGCATTATTTGTGTGTGTCGGAACAAATTATTTTTTTTGTTTGTTTAAGTTAGTTAAAAAAAGTTTACATCTAATGTACAATTCAAAACTTACTGGTTCTTTTCAATGAAAGCATTACATACATGTAATGACTCTCAGTCAATTTTGAATGGTTCTATAAACTGACTGATCTGTGAGTACAATGGCCTAACCTTTCTAGGAACGGATATACTGGGGACATTCTACACTTTGGCCAGGAAAATAATTGAAACTAGATGGTAACAGGTTTATTTTAGTTACTTCACAAGTATGATGTAAGTATGAAGACTCTAATTTCCACACAAAAGAATTTGGGAGGAAACCTTGTGTATGTTGTCGAGAAAACATGACTCACTCTTGATTTGAACTCAGTGTTTTATTTTTTGTCACAAATCGTCTGCACCTTTTTTTTTGATTTTACTTCACTAAAATCACAATTTGTTGAGAATTTTCAAGTGTGCTTTAAAGTTGCAAATCTAGAAAGTCACATTCGTCAGGTATACTTCAAAGTTCATGCAATGTAACAGGTTTTTTTAGCAAGATTTTAAAATCTTTTTTTTTTGTATTACAAAGTTTGCAAAAAACATTTAAAGATTGACAAGCCCAACGAAATGGCAATATACAGTACTGTGGTATTATCATTCTGGATATTTTGCCAATAACTAATGTTATGTAATGAGTTAAATGCCTTAAATTTTCAGATGGTCTAATGGCCTAGAGTGTTGCGCTTCGAGCTGTGGCAGGTTGGTCACCTAGCTTACGGTCAGGGTTTTAGATCCCTGGTGTGAGCATATGTGGCTTGGAAAAAGCGGTGCTTTCCCAACCTCATGGGTTTACTCTGGGTACTCCCACAGGAAAGACTTCTGCTCAAGCTCTAGGCCGAAGCATAATGAAATTAGACAACTTGTCTGTGATATTACCATCGGTGGAAGTGGACTCTAAACACTAAAAAGTAAAATGAAATCATTTCTTTCCACAAACATTGGGGGTCAAGATGGTACATCTAACCTTGCTAAATGCACTTTTCACTCTCAGCTTCATATTTGGAAAGTGGTCTTTAAACTGTATTTAATTTTGTGATTTCCACCTCTTTAATGTTTTTGTTGACAAAGTAAGATAAGCTACAACTTCTCTTTTATCGTTTGATGTGTCTATATATATAATATAAACAGTTCCTCCAAAAAGCTTATAGTGCAAATTAATATACTTGAAGGAACTTGTATAGATTTTAATGCCAGAGTTCTGATACTGTAGAATAATAAAGACATCTAGATGTTTATGTTTATATAGTGTTTTATAGGTATCT
Organism: Patella caerulea; assembly: GCA_036850965.1. Classification (NCBI taxonomy): domain Eukaryota; kingdom Metazoa; phylum Mollusca; class Gastropoda; family Patellidae; genus Patella; species Patella caerulea. The sequence goes on from JAZGQO010000021.1 coordinate 20,196,224, forward strand.
GGTACCTACTAGATATATAAACAATATAAATACCTAACATTCTTACTCTGTATATATAAAGTATATGTGGAAGTGCCATATGCATTGGTGTCAGCAGTTGTAAACCACTCGAAAAATATTTACTTATTGCATTCTAGTTGTACACATATTTTTGGAATGATGTGTTAGTTTTGGTGGTAGTAGACCAATGTTTCAGACAAAGGCTGAAATGGGTGTAAAGAAGTTAGGGCACAAAATTTCGTTAATTTTTAGACCTGTCATTCTTAAATTCTAATTAGCCCTTTATTTCAAGAAAGGGAACTGAGAATCAATCTGTGTTATGGAAGGAACTTGCCTACATGTACCTGTAATAGTTTAGTTGCAGACTGAAGAAAATGTACACCTTATGCTCAGTTGATACATGAAAAACAATCAGCTAAAACTCAGTGTGTCTTATAAATGCTTGTTTACTATATTGACATTAAATATTCATTCAGCTATATTTGAACAAATCTTGGCGGCTGAATCATTCTGAATATCGTATATTTTGACTAATGTTGGCTGTTTTTTGTCGTTTAAGGTGGGTTGATTAGTTGTGTATAACATTAACTTGGGCCCACATGTGGTTAAGGTAATAACAGGAATGTTTGTATCCTTGAAGCAGATGATTAATGGCTTAAAAGATTTTCTAGCAACTACAAGCAACAAGTAGCCATTTATACTGATTGTATTGATCCGGCTTAGTCAAACCTATTATCATCCAGTCATAGAGCAGAGTAGAACGGAGCACATGTTATACACTGGACGCTGACAATCATATAGAGAAGAATGGACACTGGTCAGTCAATGAGTCATGGTCAACTCAATGTTTAGTCAGACTATTGACATCAATAACAAAATACTGACCCAGGCTGACCTGACATGACGGCACTTAGTAAACATGACGTCTGTATTATTGACACTGTCGACTAGCAGTAGACTAGTAATATATTTTACCATTGTTTATATACAGCGTTGGAGTTAATTAAACGAGGGGTCATTTTTTGGTGACATTTAGAATCATAGTTTTAGCAAGGTGTTTTGTTGTTTGTTTATTCACATAATGAGAGTCAGGGAAACAGCATATCATGCATGAATTTTTATTCAGTTATTGAATTTCTATTGAATTCTTTAAAAATTATTGCCCCTGATCATCATTGGAAGGATTTTGAATCCCTTGCCAACTACAATATTGTGAAAGTGGATGAATCTCTAAAAAGAATTCTGGGGGTTGGATGGCCAAATGGTTAGCATAAAACCTGTCATTGAGTCAGCTAGCATGGTTTCGAATCCCTGGTTGTACGTGACAAGGAGTAGGGTCGTCTGTCCAACCTTTTGGGTTTTAATTTATCCAGGTCCTCCGGTTTCCTCCCACTTATAAAGACCCCTACACGCAAGCGAATTATATATATAAATTAAAAACCATATGTTAGTCCCGAAATGACATAGTTGGTGTCGATGGACGTTTAACCCCATTCCTCTCTCTCTCCCTCTCTCTAAAAGTAATTTCAATCCAAAAATGGATCATTTCCTCTCAGAATTTACAAAGATGTAACAAATAGAACATTTGCCTGCAGGTGATATAAACATACCAGCACTAGGTAAAACATTTTGATGAACCAGTTTTCAATCTGATTGAATCCAAGCCAGGAAATTACCTACTGTTGTTTGGTTTGGTTTTCAAATTTAAATATCCTGTGTGGGTACATTTTATAAGTCAATAGAATTAGATATTTTCCAAAAAATGGAAGACATAATCAGCAGCTGTAATTGATAATAAGTCAAAAATATTTGAGGTATATTTAAAATCTACAATTTTTTAATGAAATAAATTTTGCTAATAGTCTTTGAATGATTAACATAATTGTGCTCCAGTAATGCAACTAAGTATTGGTTATATTAATGAAACCAGATAAAATGAGATTGGATTTAATGTCCAGCTTTTCTGAACCTACTGGACAGACTTATTGAAGACAGACTTATGTCATATTGTGCTATGAGGGAAATTTTGCCCTGACAGCAGCCATACTATATACCCTTAGTTGAATATGCAAACCAATGTGTAACGGGTTTGCATTCCGTCAGAATGACTAGACACTGTCCTTGTCAGGCCCTCTATCCTGCATGTCTGACAAGGGGAAACCACACCGGAAAATCCTGGTAGCAAGCCTAAGATCTTCTGGTTACTGAGTCAGCATCTTACTGACTGAGCCACAGGAGTTCCCTGTTAATGAATCAAAGAAAGGTGTCTTTTTATGTACATGTACTGACTGGTGTGGGTGTATCATTTATAGGTCACCTACCTTAGCCAGGTGTAGTCTGGTCTAGATTCAGACAACTTTACCAGAGCTGGTTTCAAACAAGTTAACCAACTTTTCTTTCAAGTTTTTGATAATAATGTCTAATCATGTTTACGTATTCATCAATTAAATATTTTTTTTATTCTGTATATAAAAACTTATTTTGGACTACATTATGCATTGTTAACTGTTTTTGGTTGTAATGGATGACGCAATGGGTCTAATTTGATAGCACAATAAGACTAAATAGAAGTTGACGATTCTTTTATGGTTTGCAGACTTAGGGACTTCCAAGTTTTAGGTCAGGGTTTTGTAAACATTAATCTTTACAAACAGCTTTGCATCCACCAAAATAATGGTGTTTAGGGGTATTTTAATGCTGCTTTTAATATCTAAAATATAACTAAAATATTTTATTCAATGCCACCCTTGCATAAATCCTTAATATGCCACTGCAGTTAGTCTGTTCCGGTATTTGTGAACAAATTATTAAGGGTAGTAATAAGTGTACTAGATAGTTTGTATTAAAGGATGTTAGAGATGATGAAGACAGGTAAACTGACAGGTGATAACATGATGATTGACAAATGACATGTAAAGGATCATGTTCAAGTGACATGTTACGAGTACTACAACTCCCTATTATCTATGTAACTTTGTTAATAGATACATAGACTAAAGTGCCGTTATCCTTTGAAGATGGGAAGATTTAATTTAATTAATTACTCTGCAGTTTTGAATATGGTACTCCTTAAATCTCTTAATGTAAAAAGTTACTTTAATTACTCTGTAATCTTAATATGGTATACCTTAAACCTTTCCAAAATCTTTCAATTTGAAAATTTCATTATCTACTGAAAAAAGTCTGTTTTTGAAAGTCATCATTCGATTTTATATACACGTATGTGGCTGAACTTTTCAGGAAGCTAGATCTATAGATCACTGTAGTTTGTGTTTTTGCTCTAAGGCTAGAAACTAGAGTATCAATTTCATGGATTCCATTTTCTGAAACAGGAAGTATTGAAAGGCATTCTGTATTTTTATTTTAAAAAATTGTGAGGTCACAAGAAACCATGAGGAACTCAAAAAAGGTTATAATTCAGAAAAAAATATTTTTGGAACATTTTTTTATCCTGATGTTGAGATATAAATTCCAAGTGGGTCAAGTATGACAGCGGGTGGAAGTCTATTTAGGTGAGGAAGTTACAGAGTAGTAAAAAGTGTAACAATATATTCTATATCATTGATTACATCTCTAACAGTTAATAGGCTCAACAGATGGGGTACCAATCATAACATGACATGATGAATCAACTTCAACCTCATTCCAACCAGGTCATAATGGCAGTACCCAGAGATTCTCTGTAGATTTACCATTATCGTCCTCTCTCAACACTTAATTACTGCTACTTTAACTATTGTACAATTATTAGTTTAGCCAGATAATCAAGACTAGATTGTCTTGAATTACAGGTAGTATTTTTATGTTTATACTTCAATGTTTATCATTGATCTTGTGCTATTTACAGGCTAATGCAAAGAAAATAGTTTCAGAGGAAGGATTATGTTTCATTAGGGTTTCTTTGGTATTAAACTGAAATCGTATTTCAAACAAAATTGTAACTACAGGCAGATACCTGAATTATACCACAGCAAACAAGGGTTAGTTCTAAGTTTAAAATTTGGTGCACATGTACTTAAAGGCTTTGAAATGGTTTCGTAAACCTTTTGATAATGATACCCCAGTTCGGCTTCCATATAGTGATTATAATAAAATACTAGAAGAATTAATTGGCAGAGATTAACCTGTCAATCTATGGTACCGGGAGTGTGTAGAATGCTCTTTGCCCTTCTCGGTTTTTTGGTCAACATAGATTTCCAATAGTAAAGCAAACGCTGAATTGTTTCTTTAAAAGTGAATACAACAAAAACATCAACCCTTGAAAAATAATCGACATTGTCACAGCAAGCATACCCTGCCTAATACATAACTCCAACTATAATATACTTATATTTGAAACGGAGTGATAGTTGGAAGCCTACTACTGTTCAATAAAATTCTAAATTTTTTATCCCTTCAGTCCGACTTGTTATCAGTGTCTATTTATTATACATCACTAGTCGTTTTCTGTTCCTTATCATTTTCTCACCATTCACTTTATTTCATTCGTTCTACCATCTGTTTATCTCTTCTAATATAATACAAGGGCAATTCAACCTTTTTTCATGGTCTTGAAGGGGGTATAAAACCTTGATTTTTTAAATCATTTTTGCAAGATAACCTGAAAGAAAACCCTCTGACACTTCTGCTAGCCCCATTTATTATTCAGTCGTATGTGATGGAGTGAGCTTGGCCTACAAATCCAGAAGTTTGTGATGGTTTTGACTTGTTCAACAAACTTATTTTTTCTGTTCCACATTTCAGCATTTTTAGGAAGTGGCCAGACATATTAGTGATTCTTATAACTGGGGCTACCCAAGGACTGCTCTGGTTACGCTCACATAATCCCTTCGCTAATCAACATGCGAATGATTAAATGATAGGTATTCAATTTTATTTACATATTTCTGCAGACATGAATGCGATAAGCCAATCTGTTCATGTTAATCTATAACTACTGGACAGTTTAAAACAAAACACTATTGGCCACACCCTTTTTGGGGAATTTTAATACATTCTTACTTTAACCTGTATAAAAAGTTGAGCCTCCCTTTATATGTTACCTATATATCCATCAGGTATGTTATTCATCATGAAAGAAAATACCTGTGTTATCAAACATACACCTCTGAAACTCTCATCATGGCTATTTCAGGAACACATCTACACTCTTATTACTCTTGATAATGGTACCGAAGAGTTTTAGGGAATTCAGCATTCCTAAATCTTTTCAGCAATTAATTCAAATTTTGTAGAGTTGGCTTACGGGTAGCAGGTTTTGATAGAATTGCATTATAAATTAAGAATTATATTTGGAGAAGTGCCATATTTCTGAGATTTAATTTGAATTGGATTAATTCAACATTCTTCGAAAACCAACTGCATGAAACTTGGAAAATTTTAAAAAGATGTACAGGATCTTCAAACATCATGATTAGATTCAAGGGAAGTGATCTTGGAAATCAACATTCTTCAGGAGTCAATTCAGGAAATAATTGAAATTTTATTGAGTGGTTGTTGGGAAGTTATTCTATATATGTATTGATAAGTTTACAGTGTTTCAATGTTATATACCTACCTGTAATTTGTGTCTACGTGCCATGATTAAACAGTTCAATGAGATTAATGTTGTGCTCACAGTCACTTCTTCTATATTGATGTTCCGAAATTGAAGAGACTGAACTTGTGCAATTTTAAATCAGTTGAGTCTGAATTGTATTTCATGAAAACATTTCTCAGTTCAGCATATGAAGCCTCAAAAGCAGGTCTATTCTTTCGAATGGTTATGTTCTCTTTTCAAATGATTTGGACCAGTATATTTATAATTTTAATCTTAAGTTTACAAAGATTTTCATTAAAGGTTTACTGAAGATATTCAATTGAAAAAGAAGTCGAAAGCTGAACTTCTACTGCATGTACACTTTCATGACTTCTTTCATATCATAGAGACATCATGTGAAATGTATTTAAATTAAATGTGAGGTTTAACTTTTAAAGCGGACACATTCTGACAAGTTTACATTAACTGCTGAGCAAATTTATATTTAGAATTGATTTTTAGATTTTGTGTATCAAAAAGTGAATTTGTGCAACTCATTTGAACCGATTTAGAAATACTTTTTGGTTAAACTACAGATTTTGGTTAAACTACAAATACTTGTTTGATATTCAGCAGAGTTTCTATTTCTGAACATTTGTGTAATTTGTTTCATTATTTTTGAAACTTGGTGAAATCCAAGATCAGGAAAATAGTGTTATCATAGATGAAAAAATTTCCCAAGTGTGTACAAGGTGTCTTGTATACATCAACACATCACAACTGATGATAGTTTTTCAGGTTTTCTGACATTACTGTAAAGTACAGAGAGTTGCCATAGATCTGGCATATTATGGATACTGAGTGACTTATTTATTAACAGTTTTTGTGACGTTCAATCATGGATTATATAATGATTTAAATTGGATTATTCTCAGACATGTCAGAAGTAATGGATATTTATACAAATGTTAGTACTGCTCTGTAATATATGTATGATTTTAATTTCTATTTATCTAAGCAAATAATTCTTTTCACCCGCAAATTAATTATATTCATAGACTGGTTCAGTCTCGTGTTCAATCTCAGGGTGGGCCAAGAAAGTTGTTCTGGATTTTCCAACTTGCTTTCCCCTTGTCAGCGGTGCAGATTATTACAACATGGCAAATAACATCTAGTTGTTTGGATAGGACAAAAAACAAGATCTGCCTATGAACTCTTAGACGTGCATGCAAATGAACCATACTAGATAGCAGAATATTTCCCTCAGTGCAGGGTGCATGCAGATCATCATTAGCCCAGTTCGTGTAGTAGGATGTTAAACCCCATTTCATATTTTATTAATTGATGATAAAAGTATTTATAAGATGATTTTTTTTATTAACTTACTGGTAATTATGCCTATCTTTAATGTAAATTTGAGTATTGTCTAGCTGATCGAAAATAAATAAAGCACCTGCCATCTATTATATGCATATACACACATGTTCCTAACAGAAGGTACAATAAAATAACTAAACCAAGGAATAAAAAAAGGAACACTGGAAATAAATCAGAAAACTTAATTGTGAAGACAGGGAGTTTGTTCTCTTTGGAGTTCATAGAAACCAATTTCCAGTAACAAATTATGTGTAAGGTGTTAAAGAAGATTTTGTATTAGAGGTCAGAGGTCATAGTTCATCAGACGGAAGTAATCAATCTAATCTGGTCAGACAGTTTATTCAAGCGCTATAGATCAGTGAGATAGTAAAGTCTAAGATTGATCTGAGAATGGTGCCACTATCTGAAATTTAACTGTGACCAATATTTTATCTATCAAAGCTTATGGTACTAATTGATAACTCTTATAAAGCAAACTGTATAGTAAGGACTAAATTCAATATTACTTGATATAAAATAAAATTGATCAATAAAACTAAAACATGCCATATGACTTTTGATGAGCAAGATATAATAACAATTTGCATTAACATTGGTACAGATCAAAAAAGATTCTACCCTAATTTTACATGAAGCTGGTGTATTTTAATCGAAACCTTTCCGATCACTTTGGGAAAATATGTTATTTGAACATGGTGAACTCAAGCCTTGAACTGAAACACTTGCAAATATTCTGCATCCTCTGAAAATAATATAAACAAGCCAGTGTTATGTCATGACATGAAAAATTAAATTTTGTCTGAAAAGAGTGTTGGTTGTTTTAAAGTACATATTTATCTGGGTATTGAAGAAAATATATCGGTCACAGAATTCTGCTTTTCATTGTGTCTATTTCAAAGCAGCTGCCATCTTTTATCTATAACAATGTCACCTAATTAAAGTGTTTTCCACAAATGACACATTAAAGACCTTTCAATTTATTCTCAGTCCCACCATGAAAAATAGGACATTAAGCTAAAGCCCATTTTATTACAGTTCCATGACCTACTCTGAACTGTCTAAGTGTAATAATAGGCACTCGTAGACCTGCAATGTCTCTTGGATTTTTCCCATTCTTAGATATTAAATCAATTAATTAGTACATTTCAAGTAATTAATTGAAATAGACCCAAATAGAAATTCATTTCAATGTCCCCATTTAACTACTGTTGGATTATATAACCCATATTGCTTTTTGATGCGACTTTTAACTTTGATCTTAACACACGATTATTGACCCAATAACCTAGGGAAGGAACTTTCCACTTGATGGTACTTGAAACTTAAACATGATAAATTCACAAAATAGAGTAGTCTACAAGTACACAACCACATACTTGACTATGGAATTTTTGAGAGAAAAAAAAGTTTTATAATGACATTGTAAATACACAAGAGATTGTATTTATATGCAGACACAGAAAATATATACAATGGTAATTAAATGTCCAAAACAATAGGAGAGCAGAACCATGGAAACTACTTGTGTTTATACCATGGTGCCAAAAAATCCTGAAAGTCTATTTTACATTCAGAGCAGAGTGTCATTTATTGAAAAGTTAACTGGAAAAACAAATCCCATTTACGTCATTTATGTATCGTGACGTCCAACATTTAGATGTTTTGTATTTAAAAACATGAATAATTTCGTAGTTATTTTCTTGGCTCAAGGAATGAGAGCCTGTTTTTCGTGAATGAAAATAAATTTTGGATTTCCTCCATTGATAGCAACTTCTGTTTAACATCAACAAATTTATTGATAGAATATACTGCATGTATTTATAAAATTCTTCTTATTGTATATTGCAGGAGCTGGACTCCGACCAAACTGGAACAGTTCGGCGCCGGAATAAAACAGTGGTTACCCCCAAGATGGCCATGGAAAGTTTCAGATTCTCATTCCTAAATAATGAAGGTAAGTTTGTGGGATATATCATTTGAATAATTATTTCAGCAAGAAACAATCATATTTAACAAAATTATCTTAAAAGTTTTACTAGTAAGTGGTATGATATCCTTTCAACAAAAGCTCAGCAGTAGGAACAAATTGATCAATTTGGATAATCTTTGAACCAAAATACTTTTAGAAATGTTAACACTTTTATTTGTGTATGGTCGTATAACCTGTACATTAAGTTCTTTTTTACAAGTTATCGACATTCGTGCGCCCGTAATATTTGTTTTGACCTTGCACTCTAAATTGAATTTTGTGGGCATTAATGACTAATGATTGCATTCAGATACTTAAAGACCTTATATTTCATGGGATATAGGGAATTTAGAGCAGGTCTTTACAAATAGGAAGGAACTAATTTATTTAGCATGGTGTTATTACATGCTTAATTAAACATGGTTATGGTTGGAGATAATTGAACCTCATAGGAAACACATTCTGTGGCTTATTAGACAGACATTGTCGATATTTGATGAATCAACATTATGTTTGGTTGAAGGTATCTAGGCTTAACCGTGTTTTCATAATTTCATACTCCTCATACAGTAGTAAAATTTTCATAATATTATTCTAGGCCTTCCAAATTATAAGCCTATTTCCAAATAAATTCCCTTTTTAATTGAATTCCTCAAAGATACAGTCTATAGTTAAGTTGTTACTATTACTAGGCCTATCCACCACCTGAGTATTGAAGTCTAGTTTTTGCTTGTGAGTAGGCCTAGGAAATGGAATAGGAAATAAAACTGACTGATGATGTCCAGTCTTGTGGGTTTACCCCAGGACCTCCGGTTTCTTCCCACTGCTAAAGACCCCTACTTGCAAGCGAATTATTGAAATAAAATTAAACTATATGTTAGTCCCGAAATGATATGGTTTGTGTCAAGTGGACGTTAAACCCTATTTCTTTCTCTCTCTCTCTGACTGATATGGAGAAATCTGAAATAATCTTGATGTAAGGGGGAGAACTCTTTATTTGGAAACTGATTGTTTCTCCAGCAGTTTGTATTAGTACTGTAATTAGGCCTCATGCCGTCTGCTCAAATTACTTTAGGTTCAGAAAAAAAGAAACATCTGGGCTACCAGGCTATAGGATGTCAAGGTTGCAAATATTTTGTTTGTTAAAAATAGACAATGTTGTGTATTGATGTACACGGTATGTACCGTACTTTTAGAATAGGCTGCAGCGCCAAACCTTTAAAGCACACTGTACATTGGTCCTAACAAACAACATTGTAAATATGTAGTTCTGCAACACTGCTACAAAAAATTGTTAGATATGCCATGATAAATCTTAAGGTAGAAAAGATTAATGGCAAGAATACATGTTCTGTGCAGAATAAGAAATTGCACACATTGTAACGTCAGGATGGAGGAGCCATCAGACTCAGTGATCTTCAGCTCAGGTTGTCGCAGAATAAAACGACTCCAAATTGATCAGTTGAAAAAAATGGGTTTATTTAATATGGACAAAAGTGTTGATTTTTTTTGTGTTAAAATCGAAGTATACTCAATTTCTAATGATTAATAATAAAAGTAATTTCATACAAAAGTGTGTCCGCCGCACCATTGTGGTTGACTATTTGCAAAAGTAACGCAGTTTACCTCCTGGTAAAACAACACCTCTACAAGAGTTTTCCGTCACAACCATTGAATTTCCAGGGTCACCTTGAAAACGGTTATGTCAACTTTTAGAAAGTGTGAAGCCTTTTAATCTTCCTTCTTTTAATAATTATTTATTAGGTACATGACTATTTTCCCCCAATCATTAGAATGGTGTTGCAGTCGATAGAATGAAAAGACTCATCATATACTACTTTGTTTAGTATTGGAGTGGCAGTATTAACCTGTACTACTTACGAAGGGTTATTTTAAAGCTATTCATGCCTTGTTACATTTATATTTGGTGTACAACATTTTCGTTAAATTTTACTTAGTAACTGCATTATCCCCCTTTACCAAACCAAGAGTAACCTTGTTCAGTGAATGATCAAAGCATTTTAAAGAATTCTTGATGCCATATCTGTAACTAATCTATTTTGTTTATTTCAGAAAATCAAGATATTAATTTTGATGCCATTTTAGGTGAATTGTGCGAACTAGAAACACAGCTAAGCACAACACAATCAGAACTTTCCAATAATTTAAAATTTCCTCCGGGCATGGTCAGTGTTGCTAGGGAGGAAACTAAAGATGGCGGAAGCGACACAATACAAGCAGAGTTAGATGCCTTAGCAGCAGAAATAACACAAGGTTTAGGATGTAGCCGAATTACACATTACAATTTACATGGAAATATGTCTTCCCGCGAGTGTTATGACGCTGGTGAAACTGACTCTGCCTTTTCAGACAATGCTTCCCTTCCTTCATCCGAATCATTCACTTCCATGGCAACAGTTTCGTCTTCAACGGATACTACTTCATCATCTTCAGGAGATACATGCAGTACTATGTCATATGTTCCTGTCCAATCAGAGGTAAGAATTCTTTTTTTTCTTTTTTGACCGCTTATTTTTCTAGAAGTTTATGAATGCTTTAAATTAATCAACCATTATTAGTTAATTTTCGCTTGATTGTAACCATATCTGGGAGAATTTAATGCATATTAATTTGTATGACAAGATCTTGTGAATACACCCTGCTGAGATTGTAAAGAGAGATTTTTGGAAATAGATGAGTAGTTGCTCCTGAAATCTGTAGAAAGAAACATGAAGGAGGAAGAATTTACAAAGAATCATTCATAAGAAATAATTTAAGGATGGGTTATAATTTATGTCATAGAATTTCGTTCTAAATCCTGTGTGTTTGAAAGCTTTTTGATATAGCTCCTCAAGAATTCAAGACAGTATTAAGAGAATTTCATTATGCTGCAGATATATGGTTAATGGCCTTGCATGTACATAAAAAATAATAATGTGTCTGTGAATATTATCCTTTTCACCTTTCTCCTCCTTTTATTTATTCTGGTTTCAAAGAACTGAGGGGGTGGCCAAGTGGTTAATGCATGCGTCTTAGATCACAAGGTCTATTGATGAGTCAAGGTTTTGATTCCCCACTTATACGTGACAAGAAGTAGGGTCACCTGTCCAACCTTGTGGGTTTTCTCCAGGTCCTCTGGTTTCCTACCCCTGCACAAATGAATTATTGAAATAATTGAAACCACACTGTGACAGTTTTAGTATGGTTAGTTGTTCAAGGATGTGAATTTTGGCATGACAGCAATGTAATACCTACTTTCACTTGAGCCTGTAAAGAGGAGACTTGTTAATAGATTCTTTTGTCTTATCTACTGTTCATGTTAAATAATCAATATGAATACAGTTTAGTATGGATTGAGTCGAGAAAAGTAGATTATATATAAAAATACAATGACAATTTTACAGTAATAAAACATAATATTAAATTAATATTTTAAGAATTTCATCGTCTGCTATAATATAACACTTCATATGTTGCACAGGACCTTTTTTTATACCACCCATACAACTAGACACATATTTGTTGTTGACCCCACAGATGTTAACCACAGACACGAGAAGAAGAAAATATTATTGTACTGCCAAGAACAAGTCAACCTCTTGAACTATTTTTGTCTGTAAATTGTTTGACCCACTTTAGATGGTTATAAAATAAGCAAACTTATCTTTAAATAAAACTCTGATAAATATTGGCACTGCATTCCTCTGACATATTGTCCATTTATTATCTTTCCTAAATAATTTTAATGAAAGGAAAATGAATGTTCAGGTTCTTGTCTGGAGGGAGCAATTTCATCTAATCTATTTCAGATAAAATATATTCACTTTAAATTAAGTTTCAGTTGGAACTGAAAGTGGCAATAATACTCTTTTACTCAACTTGTCTAATAAATCTACAGTGTGGCAAATTGTTGCTGGGTTAGAATCTTTAGATTGTATACTGATGCAGCTGCTTCTAAAATGTAACTCTTTCCATGATTGATCTTTCTTTAGGGTAGGCCGATATTAACGAGAAAAGAATTAATTCAGTTTAAATTTGAAGATACATTTTAAAATTTAAGAAATCATTTACTGCTGCTTGTTAGAGAAAGGGCAGGGTTTTCTTTAGCGGAGTTATCCTGTGGAACTCCTTGGTTAAATTTAGTAGGGTTCCTCACTACATAACAGGGGCGTGTTTCATGAAATTATATCTAAGATAAAATCCAAATTTAGTAATTTGATTGGATAATATTAGATTGATTTTAGTGGTTAGCCAATCAAAATTGAAGTATCTACTGAAATTTTAGATTTTATCTTTAGTTAAAATTTCCAGAAACAGGGTCCTGGTCATGTAAAGTTTATCCAAGGGGTCAGTTTGTATGCATATAATGCCGGGTATGCTTATCCAGAATATTGTCATACTTATTCAAGATTATGTGAAAATACCATTATGAATTACAGATTCAAAAGCTCAGAAATACGTGATGTGAGAATTTATAAATAACTGTTCTGTTGAGTATGAATTGGCACCAGCAATAATAATTTCAAAATGGACAGGAAAGAAAAGGTTATAAAAATAGTTCAGATAGGTACATGGATGGAAACGGTTAATTCAAGAAAAATGAAGTAAATTTGAGGTTTTTGACCTTTCCTGACATTGATATTTGATGAGTTTGTATATATATAAAATAGGAAAATAGACTTATAATACTAACATGTGGCTACTGTACTAACAGACAGTAAATTTTGGCGGTAATAAATGTTTGACCTAAAATAATATGGTAGGGTTCGTAGGCGTGGTCTCAAAATCGTGATAAAACAAAGAAAGTTTAGCTATTTTGTCTGCAACAGAAGCTGATAAAAATCTGGCAGCTATTTTTAGTAAGGTGACTTACTGCTTTCATTTGGTTTTTAAATATCAGCTGCACGACTTGGCAGACGTAAAAAAAGCACTTTACCGAATCCCAGTATTTTTATCACAAATTGGTACAATCTTGTTTCACCATGAGTTTGGTTATTTACCGGTACTTCAATTATACTGTAGCTTATTTCACAAATATTTTTGTTTTCTGGGTTAAGACCACTGAAGGTGACCTTTATTTCAATATTAACAGATATTTTTAAACTTATAATAAATCCTTATTTATGTTCATTCTTGAAGTTTTCCCAAAAGGAATAAAGTTTTTTTAATCATGGATGAATTAGACTCGAGTAGGGTACTGTAAGCCGAATAATCAAATGTATGCGAAATAAATTTGTTATCATGGATATATTTTCCCAAAATTTAAAAGTTTTTCTATCATGGATAAATTAGACTTGAATACATCAAAATAATTTTTGTGGGAGAGTCTGAATGATGTAGTTTTTAATGTTCATGTATTCTTGGCCTGATATATCTAGATATGTTCTGTAAATATAATTACTCTTTTTCTGTCGCATGATTACCAATAATAACATAAAATTTACCTTTCAATAGAACCTAAGGGAACCCTAGCTCCAAGGGTGCAGTAATTTATTGATATGGAGTGAACCGCGTACAAAGATATTTCATTCATTACCGTCCTGTTACTCGCAGTTTATTGACGTCCAGCTAAAAGCTATTAGTTGCCAAACCTTGCCAGCTTGATATATTATTGTGATGAAAACATGAAATCGATAGGAAATGAAATAGAAAAGTTATAGATATATTACGGTGATAGTATACAAGATAGACTTCTGCAAGACCAGGAAACGCGATTAATTGACTTCTGGTCTCCCCAAGAGTTGATGAAGCCGGCTGGATTAGATTATCATTGGATGTTATTGAATTTTACACTTCATTCTGCTCTTCAATTAATTTACCGAATGTTAGAAAGTTGGAACAAACATACACCTATCCCTAAATAATTACAATGATGTATCTCAAAATTATTTTTCGATTTCTTTGTACTTCGGTTTTCAATTTACATCTGTACATTGTCTGGTTTTCTATTAAGTTAATGATTATTCAAGACAGATAAGCATTTTATTGCTAATTTCTTCATATGTTTAGAGAATTAAGTTGATATTTCTTATAAATCTGATCTCTTGGTAGAATAATTTAACTGAATGTATTATAGTATTTCATGTTTTTAATTATGACAGTCTGCATATGTCAGAAAGTAAATTCAAAAGTGAAATGTCACATAAATAGTTTTAACTTCACCCCTTGATCACTCCAAGCCTTTGGGAGTTCCTATTTGCTATCATCAAAAGATTGCTTTCCCCAGATAAACATGTGTTGTCTTTATAAAATGAAACTAATAAAACATTTTTTAACTTAAAATAATATATTTAAAGCCCCAATAACACTCTTGTTGTAACTGAATAATATGTCCCAATCTTCATTCTGGTCAACAAATCGTATTATTTTAGAATATTGCAATTAAATGATGATATAAATTTTATCTTAACACACCTATTTTAAAAAATTGGAAAAATTCCAACAATTGATTTGAAAAGTCTTATGTAAACCTTTTCAAATGTGACTTGGATTTTAAAATATTTTCGAACCCTCTGGACAAGTAAAATAGGTTGTAATGGATGATTTATACAACAGGTAGGACACTTAGAATAAGGGTATTATTTATTTTCTGGAACTACATGTACCTAGCCAGCAAGAATTTTATTGTCCCTTTAACAATGAATTTAAGAAGTATAAAATATCTTAAAGTGGAAAGATTTTAATATTGAGCTAGTAAAGGCTTGGCATTTAACCATAGGGTATATTTTTCCTATGTTGATAGATGTTAGTTTGAGGTGGAAGAGTTCAGTGTTGTTTAATTCAATTCCAGGAATTTTATTGTTGAGAGATCAAAGATCTAAAATTCTTTTGTAATTGAAATGTTTAATGGTTTTTTGTTCGGCTATTTTATATGTTCTGTATGTTGACCTACAAAATAAATCGTATCTCCGGCATCAACGCGATCTCGGCAATTTCTGTTTAAAAAATGATCAATCAAAACCTTTAAGCCAGGGTGAACAAGAAATCAATAAAAAATACTGGAAATCGAGGGAAAATATCTCAAAGTTTTACGTCAGAGCTGTCTCGCAGAACGGATCAATTCTCTTATTACAAAAACCTTCATTTATGTAAATATCAAATAAGACATGTTCTTTTCAATTAAGGAGTATACTCTTATTTATGCTATATGTATTTACCACGGTAACCAATATTGAATTCAAGAGAGTTTTTATGAAGATCTTTTCTTTTAACTAGTTCGAGGTCAGCAAATATTTCAGAAGGTTGTGTTTGTATTTTTGTCCTGTGTTCAAGTATTTTTTAAGAGGCAGCATGCCCTCTGACATGTTTATAGTTAGTGCTTGAGAACCGTAGGTCAATTATAGCAATAAAAAAAACCCCTGAAGACCAACCTGAGGAGAAGACACATCACACAAACAACACCCAGACATTATACACAATAAACTATCAAATCAAGTGAATGGATCTGGTGGCCGGTTGTAACTTTTAAGTTACAAATTCACAACCCAAACATTGTATTATTCTAGTATTGACTGTGGGTAAAGTAAGCAGGTGGTCCCAGGGTTGATTCCAGTATTTTCCATCATGTTTTTCCAATGTCCGTGGTGTAGGAATGAGGGTCTGGGAAGGAAGACTGTCTAGGTTTCGTGTTGACACTTGCAATTCAATAAGAGTAGGTGGAGACACGGTTGTCCAGACAGATGATAAGAGTAGCTGGATACACAATGTCCAGACAGATGATAAAAGTAAGTGGAGACATCACTGTCCAGACATATGATAATGGTAGGGAGAGACACAACTGTCCAGACCGATGATAAGAGTAGGTGGAGACATCACTGTCCACAAAATTCCCCCTCATAGCCTACTGCATGATGTATGTCCTGCCTTCATTAACCCAGTATGTGCAGAAAAGTAGGATGTTAAACTCACTCTGTTTCATATCATTTTATTGATGAAAATAGTTGGGGATATTCTATATTGATGTGAGTGTAAGTCAATATAATGAAGGCGGAATATTACTTCCTTACATTTAAGTAATCAATTTGAGTGCATCTTATCGTGGATTAAAGATACATGATGTAACATTTAGATAAAGAGGTTAATACAGGTAAAACAAAAAATGCAAAATGAAAATATTGAAACTTTCATTCAAATTACTCTACTCTGAGCCAAGTTATCACTGTTTGTAGTTTTGACGTGTTTGCCTTGTGATAACCAGGGCACTGGTAAATTTGAGACTTAACCTCGCTTTCCCATTTTTGAATTAAATTTTTAAATCATAATGGCAGACTAGTTTTAATCTAGTTAAAATCTTTAGTATCGGATAGCATCAAGAGTTGAATATGGTCTTGTTTTGTTTATAAATGAGTATTTAACAATTAGGATAACTTTTAAGAGCTGCAATAGGCATATTTAGCTTGTGTATAATGTATGTTTACCGTAAGTTGTTAAATATTAGATATTGTCAACAAAATATAAATGACAATCAGCAGGTTTTAATAATATTTTGTCTTTCTTTATCTTTTTTTGGAGGAATTCACCTTTTTAGTTCTTTATGAAAGAAGCATTAATTAGTTGATAAATAAAGAACAAATCAGACTGTTAAACACTAAAACACATGCATGTTTAAGAAATTAAATTCACAACAGAGTCACTAGTAATTTGCGGTGAGAGTTAATCTACATTTTGTCTTGAAAACTACTTATTCAAAGCCTTTTTTAAAGAGATAAAAATTTAAGACAGCTCTAATGTTTTCTGGTAATAGAGAAATCAGTATTTCATTATTATAACTGCCTGGTTTGGTCCAGAGCCATAAATTGTTAGTACAGTAGTCATTAAAGGGGTATGAGAGTAATACATGCCTAGAAGTTAGACTAGCGATTTCATTCTGTTCCGGTAGTCACTCCATATTTTATTACCCTACAAACCTGTAGCAATCAGATATTCAGCCTATAAGCGTGCTGTATTCAAGCAGCAGATCTCTGTATATACACAGAGTAGGTCTTAGTTCTTCTAATACTCTCTACAAATGTTATAACCAGTCTCAGTCCGCACTAAGTAATGGATTGGTTTCGAGGAAAGGGAAATACGTGTCTTTCGACTTGTTCGTAATTTACAGAGGAAGGCAGCTGTGACAGAAGTTTGCTTATAATATCATATTTCTGCACATGCTTATAGCACATGTAACGAAGGATTTGACATTTACTTACCATTTTGGTTTATTTGGATTTTAAAGGAACATTTGGAAATTGAGTGCTGAGTGAGGAACACTTGATTTTTTGAGGACATTTCGTTTAATTGTATAAAATTCGAAAAAAAATGGACATATATGTTTATATAGTATACAGATGTTTATTAACTCTTTTACAATTACTTATGTTATAAAAGGGGATTAATGCAAATGAAACAACCCAATCTTGAAATTTTTATTCCAACTTGTTACTGGGACAGAAAAATGATCATTAACTTTTATTGATTAATTTGTGTTACGCATATTGACTACATGCCAGTAGTACCATTTTAACAAAAACTAAAATCGTGCTGACAATTTTTATTTGATGCTATCAATGGTGTTAAGTTTTTATCATCGTGTTAATTCAATTTAAATTTGTGATAATTGAGAACAAGAAGAAAGTCACTTGCTAGTTATCATTAGATCAACATAAATAGAGCTCTACCAAAATAGACATCAAAAAGGTTGTTTTGCTATTATTATGTGATATGAAAAAAGCCTCAAGGATTATTTCTTGTCAACAGTAGTTAGTTGCCGTTTACTTGTAATGCTGAAATATACCAGGAACTATTATGTAAAGACTTTGACATTTAGATCGTGATTCCTCGAGACATACTGTGATCTATTCACTTTTTCACAAGAATTAGAATCCAACAGCAAATTATTGTCGTTGTGTTTTTTGACAGTTTTGTTTCAAGACTCTGTTATTAAAACTAAAATTCATCAGTTCTCAGAATAGAGATGACAATTATTTTTTTCTGCTTCTGGGATTTGGAATTGTCAGCAGATTGACAGATTGACTTCAATTTACAGGAACCATTTTAAAACCATAATATTTATAGACTAGAAGAATAGCTTTTTGGATGGAAATAGAATATGTTTAAATTCTGTTTTCTTTTTGATTGTGCTGTTTTGCGATGAGTGTTTACAATGTATTTATTGAAATAAGAGGTTGACGAATAGCTGTCCATTTTCTGAAAAAAAGGCAGACAGTTTAAATTATGTTATAATAAATGTCATATTTGGAATAAAACAGCTTCAGATGAAAATGGATGACTAAGTGACATGATTATATGTCTTAAACTAATGGAATATTTTTCAATTACTAGTACCTGAATTGGATGCCATTTTATGTCTGGGATAAAATTATTTAATATCTGCTGCTGCACCATGTCTCTCAAAGACTCGATTGGAATATTATCTACATTTCGTGTTTTACAGCCATTCAGGCTGTGAGGTTGGCGCCAAATTCTTGTAAAAAAATATCGGTATTGTTTAAGAATAACTGTCAGACCACAGGCATAGCTTTGGTTTGAGCTCTTATATTTTTTCATTGAATGTGTAGCTGCTATTGAAAGAGTTCAGAATTTATTGACGTTCAATTCACAAGTTAACAAGATGGGGCTGTGGGAATTCCTAACTGGCGTTATTGTAAGTTCTTCTTTCTTTTCTTTTCATCTACGATGTGTTACAAGAAACCATTTTTGTCTTAATGGAGTTTATCTTGATCTTTAGTGTTTATTTAGATCAAGATAAACCAATAAAGTTAATGTTCGTCTTTTGTAATAGTGTAAAAACCTTTCAGTTGGAAATAAGTTGAGTTTGAGGGAAATTTACAAGATTTTTGATCATTAATTGGGTGAAGAGGTATCTATAGATCATACAAAGTAGGTAAATCTCTAAATTAATGCTTTCCATTAAAAACTTGGATTAGAATTTAATATTGGTATATTACAATCAGTTTTGTTATGTTATTTTGAAACTATTGAGGGGGGTTGGGATGGCCTAGTGGTCTTCGACTTTTAGCTGGCTGGTCACCTCTTGCTTGTGGCTGTGGATTCGATCCCGGGTGTGAGCGTATGTGGCATGGAGATGGGGGCGCCTTCTCAACCTCGTGCTTTTCCTCCGGGCACTCTGGTTTCCTCCCACTACTAAAAGACCCCTACGTGCAAGGGAATTATTGAAATAAAATTAAACCATATGTAAGTCCCAAAATGGCCTAGTAATAAGACACTTTGATGAAAGATGCAAAACCTCAATATGGAATTAAAATATCAAACATGTTAATCAGTTTATATACATTCTTATAAACAATGCTTACACACCCATTTTCTTTAATGAAGAATAGAGATGTAGCTCCTTTTAAATCATGTTTATTGGAATATTGGAATATAAATTTTAGATAATTGATTCACTTCTTTTAAAAATTGGCTAGATCTTTCGTATTTTGGTCTAAAAAGAAAATTTTGGATTTATAGTGTAGGTCGATATATTTTGTGGTACATCAGTCCATATTTATTGAATAATATAGATCTATATCTGATTGGTAAGATTATACATATAAAACTTCTCCCATCACTGATTTTGGTAAATCAGATCAACCAAAGTACAGCAGGAACAAAATAATGTCAAGTAAATGAATTTACTGGTTTTAGGTGTTCCAGAGACACCCATGGTATCTATCTCTAGCATTTGAATAGGGTGACCTCTAGCTGGCCGGTCACCTCTGGCTTACGGCTGTGGTTTCAATCCCTGGTGTGAGCGTATGTGGCATGGAGATAGGGGCACCCTCTCAACCTCGTGGGTTTCCTCCGGGCACTCCGGTTTCCTCCCACTGCTAAAGCCCATTGAAATAAAAATTGAAACCATATGTTAGTCCCAAAATGACCTAGTTTGTGTTGAGTGGACGTTAAACCTTACACCCCATTTCTCTCTCTCTCTCTCTAGCATTTGAATAGAAGGTACAAGAATATATGGCTTACAATTTTCAGGATGCTGATAGTTTACAATTATCAATATCTGTCATCAATGATTGAATCATATAATAATGTCAAACATGAAGAACTCTTTGTAAGGATTCAAGAGCTGCATTATTTAAGATCTCTGAGAAAAAAAATATATATTTGTTAGATTTACTGTCATCAGCAAGATGAAAGTGGAAAGGGGACAATAAGTGGCCCTAGACTTTTTGATTTAAAAGATCTGGAGGGATTATCTAAGAACAAACTATATCATCTGTGATGTGGTTCCAATTATATCTGTAGGAGTATTCTTGTAAACAAAATACGTAATCTGTGATGCGGTTCTAGTTATAAGTGTAATCTTATACACAAAATATGTAATCTGTGATGTGGTTCTGGTTATATCTGTAAGTGTAATCTTATAAACAAAATCTGTAATTTGTGATGCTGTTCCAATATATCCGTTAATGTAATCTTGTAAACAAAATCTGTAATCTGTGATGTAGTTCCATTTATGTCTCTAATTTGGTTCCATTTATGTCTGTAGGGGTAAACTTATAAACAAAATCTGTAAACTGTAATGCTGTTCCAATTATGTCTAGGAGTAATCTTATAAACAAAATATGTAATCTGTGATGCGGTTCTGATTATATCTGTAAGTGAAATCTTGTAAACAAAGCTCAGACTGGTAGTTGATCAATAAATCCATTAATAGAAAAACAGAGATTACAATTATCTATTTTATTTGTACATCAATCTATCGTTCACTGCTGATGTAATTTTAGTATGGAATCATTTGTAGAATACTGATTAATTCACAGGCGTAACACACAGACGGAAGAACTCCACAAATCTCTTCATGTCATTGAAAATCAATGGTTTTAAACTGTCAAGATAGACCTAGTTAATTAGAACAACATTCTTACTTTGGCTTAATAAATTACGCTTGAGTTGTCATTGTTTTGAGCTCCAGACAAAGTTATCTTTTAAAAAAAAAAAGAAAAAAAATATCTAACTTTTAAAGATACTTCTCACATAGAATTGAATTTGATGAGGAAATGGAATTACTTGTGAAAAGACAGGGATAAACTGGAGTTGAATTTATCAAATTAATTTTTTTTTAACCTCTTCCCATCTTCCACATCAAGTTAAGGAATTTAAACATTTTTGAACATCAAGCCCTCACCTCCCCTTTCGGAATTCCTGCACTTACTATTGATGGTAAAGGGGAGTGGGGTGGGGAATTTGTCTGCCACAAAATTAAAAGTTAACTACTGCATGATGCTACTCATTATAAGCTTTAAAATGACTCTTGTATGTAAACTAAAATAAAGTTTAAGCATGTTTTCTTATCAGGGTAATCAAGTTCAACAAGTTCTCAGTACAAAGCAATCTAATTTTGTTTTAAGATAAAACGCTTTTCTTTGTTTTAAATTACATTTTAAAATGTCTTGCCTAATTGTCTAGTTGGAGCCAAAAATAAATTAGTTAAGATAATTAGAAAAAAAAAAGATTTCTTGTTTTGTCGCCAGGGAAACAGTTTGGTAATTTAAAGAATCGCTGTTGTTGAGTTTGTCTAATTTCTTGCGTTGTAGACTGCAGAATACAATCCTTTAATCTTATACTTATTGTGCCTAGCTATTGTAAAAATAAAAATTAATGGTCATTGGCAAGTATTCTGAAATAAGATGTATTTTCTATCTTCTAACTGTTTAAAGATTTGAAATTGTGAGAGGCACAAAGATTAAGAGGTAAAGCTGCCTTGGCAAAAGTTTCTCCAGTTGCCGAAATTAAAATAATGTGCTTAATTACATAAATGTAGTTGAGGAATTTGTTGAAAAAACACAAGCATATCATATTTATGTAAATCACTACAAATATTTCAAAAGGCACAATTATGATGCATTTTAGTTTTACCTGAGAAACTGGCTGACTCTAATGAACTAGTAATTGATATTTTTATTTTTGTACAAATTAATATATCATTGAAAAACACTCAAACAACACAAATCTGTAATGTTCAAAATGACAGACACACAGGGAACTGTGCCTAGCAGAGCCTGAATTTCTGTCTGACAATATCTGTAACTGGTTCCTTAGTGTCAGCCCCCTCCGCCCATTTGTTTTGTTAATTGTTTTAGTAATACAATAAAATTCATCACTTTGATCACACAGTCAGTAATAATGTTCTTTTACATGTAATATATATGTTAACATGAAATCCTTTACCAAAAGAAAATCGCACTAAATCAACCAGTAACCTCAAAATTTGCTAATGGAATTATGGGAAGGAATCAGAAGATTCTTTTAAAGTAAATCTTTAATTTAATTCGTATAATTGAAGGCTTAGGTTATAAAATGAGGGAATTAGAGATTTTCTGTTAAATGTCAATGAGTACTTTGCTTACAGATATAACGCTGAGGTACAATGTATAGACGTCAGTGGCCGTGTGTATCGCGTTGGCCGTTGAATCAATAAAAATAAAGTTATAAAATCAACTAATGATGTCCATATTTATAAGCGAAATGTAATTAATACGACCCATGAATCAATAGCAATCATATTATATCATTAGGCCTTTATTTGCCTTTATCGTTACTATTGATTACAAACACCTTGTATTACAGGAGGAACAAAAAGCAAGACTGAAAGCCGAGAAAATACGAATTGCCCTAGAAAAAATCAAAGAAGCCAAAATAAGAAAGGTAATTAAGTTCTTTAATAAATTTAATAAAAGTTGATAATAATTGACAGTTTTCATGTGGTTGCATTAATATGGTGTTAATAAAAATGTTGGAGAAACCCATAAAAACATTGATTATTATATATTATAAGGTTATTTGTAAGAGTGTGTTTTATATTTCAAGTTATTTGTAAGAGTTTACTCAATATTTACCTTTATTTGTAAGAAAGTGTTTTATATTTACATTTATTTGTAAGAGGGTTTGTATTAATATTTAAAGTTATTTGAAAGAGTGTTTTATATTTAAAATTATTTGTAAGAGTGTGTTTTAATATTTAAAGTTATTTGTAAGAATGTGTTTTATATTTACAGTTATTTGTGCGAGTATTTGCTGAAGATGGAAGTAGTAAAAGTATATTAGTTGATGAGAAGATGACAGTAGGACAAGTGACAGGAGTTTTAGCAGATAAAAATCACATCTGTTTAAACAGTAACCTTGCTGTTATAGAACACATGCCAGATTTATTTATGGGTAAGATAATGTAACCTTAATCAAGTTATTAGTCTTCATCTAAATGAAAGTTTAAAACCCCATTTCTACTTCATTTGACAGAAACACACCATCTGAATCCCTGATAATTTGAAGAAAAAACGCCCTACACATTAAAATTTCATGAATAGTTTTGTGCTATTAATTTCATATGCTCTACTTTTAAGTAGAAATCACATTGGGAGTGGGGGGGGATCTTGTTGTTAACGTTAAAGGTGCTATAAATTGGGGCTCAATATTAATTTTTATTTTTAGAGTTATTTGAATGGAACTAATTAGATAATCTACAGCCAGAAACATTAATCTGGAATTGAAAAGAATCAAAAGGCATATTTTAGTAAACTCTGGTCCATTTACTATGAAAGAATTCATGGAATTTGTTGATTAATTGATAGGTGAACAGTATTGTTGGTTCTGTTAGTTTAATAAAAAAAGTTTGTCTCCTAAGACTAAAAGACGAATGCAAGTTTTAAACTCTGTTAATGTTTTTCTGCCCATTTCCATCATGCTCGGTTTCTTGTAACATTCTAGGAGCAATTTCTAAATTTTCTTTTTTTTCACTTGGTTGAAACATCATCTGCGAAATCTGCCATCTTGATGTTTGCAATCTCAATTTTTATCCATATTTTTACTGAAAATACAGGAATTCTAGAAATCAGTATTTTATATTTATTTTGATGTACGGCCAACTCAGCCCTTGTCGAGAAAATCAATATCATTTCATTTACTACTTGAGCCACGAACTTCTACTAATCTTCCATTAATGAATATTTTCTTTGGCTCTGATGCTGTTAGGAAATATGTTGTAATGGGAAACTAGAGATAAAAATAATTAGGATCAAATTTTTAAAACATATTGAAACATAGATGTCAACAGAGTATACACATGTCTGATCTAAAAACAATATCACCCATTAAATCTTAGATACATGTACATTTATTTATAAACAGTAGAAATTTATTGCTGGATATTTTCAGTATTTATATGAGTTCTGTTGAATAAAATAAACACAAGCAAATTTCAATTATCAATACCAGGTGTGCTTACCCGTTGACATAAATGCAGGAATATTGTCAAATCATTCTGATCACAGAGAACAAGAGCTTTGGTCACAGATGCAGAAGGAATCCATGGTGGTTCACTAACCAATTAAGAGGACCCAGGTTTGATCTGGGTGGTGCTCAAGAAAGTTCATAAGGATTTTCCAGCCAGATTTTTCTCTTGTCAGTGGTGCAGGACGAATGGTCTGGCAAGGAATAGCATCTAGTTGTTCAAATGGGACAAGAAAAATAATGTGATGTAAATGACCAATTGACAGTTGGAATTTGACAAAAGTTGCACACTGCATGGGATATGCCTGTCTTCCTTAGCCACATTAGTGCACAAAAGTAGGATGTTATGCCTCATTTCATGAGTATTCAAAATGCCACATGTAGCTTATAAACTATAGCTAATGATACTTTATAGCATCACATCCTGTATGCCACATTGTCATATTATATTGTTGTTCATTGGCTAAGTTTAGAAATGAATTTTAATTCAACAGAGTTAATTTTTTTCTTCACTTTCCACCAAAAGAGGAAAATTGTTCTGCATTATATTAAAATTATTTTGGCACTAAATTGAATTACTGTCATGGTGGAGAACTAAATAAATATTTCATAATGATGCTTTTCATGTACCTCATGTTAACCTAATTAAGTGTTATATCTGACCAAATTGCCTTAAGTTATCTTTGATAAAAACTGAAATGCATGGTCTCATTTGATCGATTGACGTAAACATTTTCCTGGCACTAGGATCACTGCTTCATCAATAATGATTTTTTGATTATACGCAAAGATGTCTGAGCCTAATGTTGGGGTTTATGCACTGAAATTGAATTTTTGCCTGATGATGAATTGAGACAAGACTTTATGAGTATGATCAAAGAGTTGTTAATTAATGCATTGTGAAGCATATATCCGAATTATAATTAAATAGTAGTTTGTGAGGACTTTAATAATCATTTTGGTATAATTTATTTAATATTCACCTGTACATCCAGACTTACCTTAGCTCAATCAATTTTGATATCAGAAAATATTGCCTGTTGTTTTGAGTTATGGAGCCATACAATTAAAAAAAACTGACGAAACTTGTGCAACAATTTTTGCCGCACTTAAACATTTCTAGTGAATGGTCTAATCTTCAGAATATATATCTACCACTGTATATCTTGTACAGAATATAAGTTTATTACGCTGATGTTTATAAGTCTATAAATAACATCAAGTTATTTAATCAAACTAATTTTAACACATACTGATGGTATTATAGGCAACCATTTTTCTATTGACATTAACAAGGTGTTATTAATTTAACTATGCCTAAGTGGATATACAACGCTGGCTCGCTAGCCTGGAGGTCGGATGTTCAATCCCTGCATTGGCTGACGGAAAACCGAGGTCCTGTGTACACATTGGCGTGCACTGTTGGAATTCGATATACAAGTAGGCAGAGGGCCACTGCTAGTGACAAATTTCCCTCGAAGCACACTCTTTGATGACATATGCCTCGCTTCATTAACCCAGTTTAGGAGCAGAACAGTAGGACTTTAAAACCCTGTTTCATTTCATTTCATATTAATTTAACTACATCTAGAAATGTAATAATGATTCAACTTGATAACTTGAACGATTGAAAATATAAGGAAAATAGGTTGAACATTTAAATGTTAAATGACAGCATCACAAAATCTTACAGTGAATAACAGCCAAATAAATGACTAGATTTTTGGGGCTAATCCTGATTTAGATTGTTAAATGATTAAGAAAATGGACAAATTCATGGAGGAGTGTTGGATTTATATTCTGTACAATATATTGTAATATACAGTAATGTACATACATAGTCTTACTTAGGTGGATTATGATTTACTCTTATACACGGTGCTTGGGGTCTAATCCATATAACCATTACAGTATTTACATGGGACTACTTTAGAATGGCGCTAACAGTAATATCAATAATCAGAATCTTGGTACCCAGTTAGATATATACAATCAAGAGGAAAGCTTACTTAGATTTGAATTCGTAATAATATTGAATTACATTAACTTACGATGATGACAAGTTATTTGATTAAGAGAAATAACTCTTTTTAATCTCAAATGCTGGATGTAAACTTGTTCAGTTGCCTAGTATTGTAAATGTAAATACCTTTTTTTATACTGTCCCTTACTTAAAAGCGATTGAATGATAAGAGTTAACTACATTGTGACAGGTTGCAGATGTTCATGTTGTGATAATTATTTGTG
This sequence comes from Patella caerulea, assembly GCA_036850965.1. NCBI lineage: Eukaryota > Metazoa > Mollusca > Gastropoda > Patellidae > Patella > Patella caerulea. The sequence goes on from JAZGQO010000021.1 coordinate 20,223,574, forward strand.
AAGATTTTGGATTTTGTTATCGATTTTTGTGTAATGTTATGTAACTACTTTCAAGTAGCCTTTATACACAGGCCCATGATATTTATAGCAGTCCCAACCCCTTAACATGACACACAGCAGTTTCCTTATCACACAGCTGCTACCAAGACAAATTGAAACTGGGTTTGAAACTCTAGAAAGGTTCTTCTCTGCAGATAGCCAGAGAGGCACTAGTAAGAATTCTGGATAAAATAAATATAAAACACAACCAATCTGATGCCAAATGCTGAAGTGCAGAGATGCTATCATGTGGACTAAGATATTGAAATAACATGTTGAAAATTCAAAGATCATATAAACTCAGGTCGTAGAATTAATGAAAATTGCCATAAGCATGGATCAAAAAAATGACAGCATGTTCATTTGGAATTAAAAAATTGATGTTTTTATCCACCTACAGTTTTGTAAAGTTTAAAGCTACTAGAAATCAGAATTGCCTTGGGTAAGAATCTAATGAGAGGCTGCAACCAGTTGTTCCATTTTGTCAAAGATTAAAAAATACAAAATTACCATGTGCAATAAAAACTTTCACCTTCATCTAATAAGAACTGCAGACGTGGAATTGAACAAACTTGTAACAGACGAAAATTGATGTTGCTTTTATTTGGGGCAAGATTCAGCATATGGTAATCTTTAAGGTGTGATGTAATGCTTGTTGGGTAACTTGATCAGGTGAAATCTGTTAAAATCTCCAAAGATTGAAATTTTCTACCTTGATTAACTGCTTCAACTTGATCAGAAGGCTGCAGTAAGAAATATACTGACTTTACCTCACGAACTATTCGTAATTACACTCTGCGAAATTCAAAACTTGCTTGGTATTTGTTAATGATTGTTGTGGGTTGTTCAAAAACGATGGTGCTTGCTTTGATCAAGTTTAGCAAAATGACTTAAAACTGCCTTCTAGTAACACTTTAATGCAATTTATATATCTTAGGCCAGACCTTTTTAACTTTATGTTATTTGGGATCTTGATAAATAAATATCTGCATATTTTGAGAAGAGCAAAGAAATAGAAAGTAAGAATAAAAATTCTAATGGATATGACCTTAATTGATGATTTATCTATAGTGATAGTAAGGTAAACAAATGTTGTTAAAGTTTTATATGCGACGTATATGAGTAAATTGTGTTACAAGAGGTTGTACTTAGACAATGTTACAGTTTTATAAGTAGGGATGTGAGTAAATTTTGTTACAAAAGTGATATACTTATATTTCGTTACAGTATTTGTTATAAGAGGGATGTACTTACATGTCATTTCAGTATTTTAAGAGGGTGGGTGCTTATTGAAGTTAGTGCATTGCATTATGAATATGGTAAAAAATGTTACTTTTGAAATGAAATAATGCTTTTAAAAAAAATGATTTGTTGTATTTTTCAGAGAGAATATTAGAAGATCATGATTCATTGGTAGAAAATATGGTGATGTGGACACGAGATTCAAAAAATAAAATTTTGTTTGAAGAAAGACAACAAAAATATGATCTTTTTAAACAACCAGAGGTAAGTTCTTAACAAATGTAGGATTAAAGAAAAGAACTTTTCTCCCTAAAATAAACTTTGTTACATATAACTGGTTAAACCGTGTGAATCTCCCTTTGCACTTAGCTACATGTATCTTTATCCAGTCCTGTGCAATACTTTGTTCAGAATTCCCTCATATTATTTGACATCTTTGAAAGATTAGGGTTTTTACTGTTAAATATCAATTTCCTTTTTTGATGATTATCATCCAAAAAGAAAGAATTGAATGTTTAAGTATTTTAGGAAATAGAGATATAGATCACATCCTATCTATTTTGAATCTCAAGTTACGATATTAATGTAGCTATATTAATAACCAGTTTCTATAGTGCGTCTCCTCCCTATCCTTCCTTCCCACTTTTGTAATAAAAAAAGAAGAAGTAGAAGAAACTTTACAAGGTTATGTACATATACAAATAAAAAATAGTAGAAATATACATGAAACAAACAAAGCATACATACATGGACATAATTATACAAAGATGCACTACTTCACAAAGTCATATGTTTCTATGGTATCCTTGTGGTCATGGCATGAGTTTTTTTCCAGTTGTATGTCCGAACTTGTGCTTCCTTCATTGTGTTCAGTGCAGTCTTAAAAAGTAATCATGGTTTTGATCAAAATTGAAAGCAGGATGATTAATGTAATATTTTAGAACTGCAATGAAAAAAGCATTGGTTTTAATTTATGATAGGCAGCTGTTCGAGAGTTATAAATATCTATTAAACAGTTTGTGATTCATAATCACTGATTCATGTAATATTAGCTCTCTTAATTTTAACATTGACTGGTCCAGTATAAGTACGCCTTTATGACAGGAAAAGGAAAAATATATGACTGTGTTTACAAAGACAGGCTTTTATGTGTTTATAAACAGGAAATTATTTTAGTTTCATCGCCTACTTCAAGTTGAATTCATTCGTTCTGTTAGTGAACCTATTTTATAGAGAAGTTATATACATTACATTTATACTACACAATCATGGCTTCAAAGTAGATTTCTGTTTTAGTATATATATATATATATATGTAATTTGTGAAAGGAAAGTGCATTTGGAAATATGTCGAAGGAGATTAGCTGTGTTTATTGAATTTGTGATATAATTTGGCGTGTTTGCATTGTGATGTGATCAATTTAATGGAAGCATGAGGTGAGTTATCATCGCAAGTCTTTACTTTAATCCGATTAGTCTCTCTTTTCTCTCATTGCAAAATGATGATGACAAAATAGTTAGCAAGTTAGATTAGTGAACATGATAGTAAGTGCAGGAGGACTACACTACACACAAAGCAAATCCATAAGACAAACCGGAAGACAAATACTTCCTGTGTATCCACAGCGGTTTACAGTTCCTGGCCAGAAGTGATACATTGCTAGGTTCATCCTGTAAACGGATGGACTGAGTAAGTAAACTTCATGACACTGTTCCAAGTCTACTCAACTGTAATTGGGTACTTCTTTTATGATATATACACAGGATGGGTTGAGAACATGTAATATCAAGCATGATTATCAGTGGTAAGCTCTCTGTAAGTGATAAGGATATTTAGTTGTTTGGATCGGATGAGAAACAAACAACTGGCTTATCTTGGTTGTCTGAATGGGCCAATCTTAAAATTACCTGTTGCATCCAGCTTAGACCATGTCCTTTTCATTACTTTCTGTGGAAAGTTTTGCTTTCAAGTGGTACATGCACACCAAGTGGAGTTTCTAACACTGGATAAACTGGTTTTGTTTATGTTCTATGTGAATGCCACATTTTCCTTGAAAGGCATATTAGATAATAAAACTTTGGCTACCATCATGGCCTTGATGTTTGTGGATAGAAGAAAGTTATCATTCTGATAGAAAGCTGAAATCCAAAGAAAGTTTGCCATAACTTGATTGATTTAAGCAATTTATGAACCAATTTGCTTTTTTGGGTAAGATTATTTCTGTTACGCTTTCCAGAAATATTTGTGATTTATTTTCCTTTTCCCTTTTTATGTACATGTATGGAACGACTTTTGGGAGTTCATACATGTACATGGTGTAATAGAGATTTCTGTAATTCTTTACACGATGTGCCTTATCTAAAACACAAGTACAAAAATCTTGCTCCTTTGATGGCACCCAAGCACTCGGTTTATATTTGATAGCTTGATGAAATTATCAGCGCTTTAATAAAAGAGGAACCAAGTTGTCTACCAGAACTTATTGAACACTATGTTCATAAGACTAAGTTTGTGTTCCTAATGACTGTTTGGACAGCAATCATTCCAGCATAATTAATTATGGAATAAACTCCCCATCAGATGTTCAAGAAGCGCCAACCTTAGTTTGATTCAAGATATTAATAAGAACACATATGTTTAAAGGAACAATAACACTCTTGCTGGCTTGGCAGCTCCAGAAAATAAATAATAGCCTTATTCTAAGTACTAGATGTTTAAGTGTCCTACCTGTTGTGTAAATTATCCATTACCATCTATTTTACTTGTCCAGGGGGTTCGAAAATATTTTAAATCAAAGTCACATTTGTAAAGGTTTACGTTAGACTTTTTAAATCAGTTAGTTGAATTTTTTCAATTTTTTAAATTAGGTGTGTTAAGATGAAATTTATATCATCAATTGGAATATTGAAAAATAATACAATTTGTTGACCAGAATGAAGATTGAGACATACTATTCAGTTACAACAAGAGTGTTATTGGGGCTTTAAATTAATTGAATTTAGGTTAAACGTCGTACTGTTCTGTAGCAACCAGACTAATGAAGATGAGCATATGTCATACAGTGTACTATGACTATGAGGGAAATTTTGCCTGGAAACTGACACTGCAGCCTACTCCTATTTCTTATTCCAATTGTCATTGATTCTTTAACATTCACATAATGTGTATACTGTACCTTGGTTTTTCAACCCATCCAAACAACTATACAAGTTCTGCAACAATAAAATCTTGATAAATTCTTGGTCAACACAGATATCAAACAACGGAGCTCCACAGGTTATCTAGCCACTACTACTCCTCATCTCTTTGAAGATTATGAGACATGAAAACTATCATAGTGCTGTTTAAACTATTTTGTCTCCAGAACTATGAGCCTAAAACCCTATTTTAATGGAATTCTGTGCAATACAAGTGCACCTTTATTACCATATTATTATAGTATTATCACTAAACAAAAGAACCATGAAAAATCAAAGTAAAATAAAAGTACAATAAAGTTATTGTGTTAACTAGTGTTAATAGACAATAAAAAGATCTCCGCCCTTTTGGCATCCTTGTTTATCTATGATATAAATGGGGGGTAATTTGTATGTAAAATATACTTAGCCACCTTTGATATATTATCTTAAAAAGTTAGAATATGTAAAAAAGGAGGATTAAATTACAAAATTGTTCAGATAAAATTGGTTTTCAGTCTCCAGATGGTAAAACGGCTAGATTAATTTTTTTTTTATTGTGATGTCTCAAACATATTTTTCCTCAGAAATGTGGAGCAGTACGGTTTGTGGTCTGTTATGGCGGTTTGTGGTCTGTTATGGCGTAGAGAATTATTTTAAGTTCTGTGTTAAGAGATAAGTTGATAATATATTATGGTGATTTTTGATTATTTACATGAAAAACATCCAGATATATTGTTTTATTAAGATGATTAATCCTCAAACCAGAAATGTAGAGCAAGTTGATTTACTGGGCTCGACAGGATTCCAAAAAAAGAATTGAGTGTTTAGAATAGATATGTGAGCTTTAGATATTATATTCTCTGAGTTATGATTTGGTTATGAAAAACAGAATGGATATAAAGTTTATTTGTGGGTACAGTTTAGCAATAATTATGTGATAAAGTGAGGAATGCTACAAGCATGGATAATAATTAATGGAGGACTGTCCAAACAGTTATACTTCTAACTTCCTGCAGAGATCATAAACATGGCACTTAAATGGTAGAATTATGGAAAACAATTATTGGTAATCATATCAGGATTGTGTGGTATTTTGGATACAGTTAAACACTGTGTAGGCGCTGGCCGCTGGATAGGATTCTTATTTTAATCTTATTCCCCAGCCAGTGAAATTAACTGTCTGGAGAACCTACCTGTCAGCTAGTTTATTTTTAAAAAAACTGGCTCATGCTAAAACTTATCACATACTTTGAAAAGCTTATCTGAGGTAAGCAAAATACGTCAAAATTTTTAAAAGTTAAATCACTGGATATAATACATAATGATTGAATAATATGATAATAAAAGAATATAGTATCTCCACTTACAACTTATTATTATAAATGACTGATTATGATAATAGAATAACATGGTAACTCCACTTAGAACTTATTATAGAAAGAAAGTATAGCAAGAATGTATAGCATGATGTATATGTATGAACATTTTAATCCAATTGACAGCAATATTGAACATTGCTCTAGACAGATCCCAGTTGTACGTGACAAGGAGTAGGGTCGCATGTCCAACCTTGTGGGTTTTCTCCGGGTCCTCCAGTTTCTTCCCATTGAAATAAAATGGGACCATATGTTAGTCCTGAAATGACCTAGTTTGTGTCGAATGGAGGTTAACCCCATCTTCTCTCTCTCTTTCTCCCACTTTCTCACTCTCTCTCTCCCTGCTCTGCTCTTGGTAACTGTGAATTGGTGGGTAACTGACAGTTCCCTATAATACCTTTCACTTATCCACTAATATAAGCTAGATGATGGCCATTTTCCTTCTCAAAAAATCAAAAGGACTTTCGACAATGCAAACACAGTTCAAAGTTCAAACTATTAATTTGTACAGAGAACAATATTTGCTGTTGTCTGATTGAAAACAATTTGTCCTGGAGCGATCAAGACTAGCATCACACATGTTAATATTTATTATTATATATAGAGCTAGCTTCCACGGAGTATATGCTGCGATCAGATTGTGGGAAAATGGTACTATCTACAGAAACAAAAATAATTGAAACAAAAAATACAATTATTTTATTTTGATGGAGACAGGATCTTGTTATCTGGCCAAAGGAGTTTTATAAAAGGAAATATTTATTTGTGATACATTAAATCAATATTCTGTCAAACATATGTTCAAAGTATTAAGTTCCTACTAGGAAATATTTCCCAAGGTCAACTTTATACTAATGTTTTATTTCAAATCTTCCTGTTCTTCAATAATAGATATGAATGCTTCTTTATGTTAGTCATTGTATGATTTTGATAGACTCAGGATATAAATTTGAAAGCATGTGACATAAATTTCTTAAGTCTTTCATATTCTTTTCATGCAAAACATGCCAAGTTCTATAAATTATTCTGTTAGATATGTTTTTGTTTATAAAATCTGAAAGTGATAAAAACTTTATAGTGGTTACAAACTAGGTTATTCAGTCTTAAGATTTTTTGGCAAAATACACTAGTGATTATGTCATAGAATCTTGTAAAGAGTCCAGTGATATTCTATAATATAAATAGTTTGCTTTTTATTTACCTAAATAATCACAATGTGACAACCTTTATGGACTGCTCGGTAGTGCTGGCACGAAATGTCATTGAATCGACATATCACGATTCACCTTCTTACGAATCGTGTATTGAATCGCAAGCCTCTGGGTCAATGTTTTGTGATTATTTGTTATGTTTTTTTAGAGCTTCAATTTACTGAAGATTAAGTAAAATTTAGTCCACCTGTTGCAAACAAAATGGAAGTTTACTTGCTGACTGTCAGACATATAAATGGCCATAAGTAGACCATGGAACTTTTTATTGTGACTCTAATAATAATATCAATTATACACTTCCTAGTAAAGACTGACCTGGTTATGAATCACAATATGAATCGTTTCGTACTACCTGAATCACAATATGGTATTGTGACTGCAGTCTCAATACCCAGCAATACTGTTCGAACTACTAAACTCTCCTGGGTGTATGTTACATTGACTGCCAACCTATTTTTGATACCTTGGTAACAGAAATGATGAAAAATATTTTCACCTTGGACATATAACCCTTTGAAAAACATATCTTGATAATCTGAGGCAAGCAAAATACGTCAACTTTTGAAGTGAAAGCACTGAGTGAAACTATCTTTCTCAAAAACGAAAATGAATACATATAGATCACTCTGCATGAAAGAGTAAGTGGAAAGGCTGCGATCGGGAACAATTTCTCCCGTGTATCACACGGTATGACGTATGCTCGTCTTGATTAGTCCAGTTAGAGCAGAATTATAAGCACCATCCTGACTAAGAGAAACAGCAGTCATTACATGCATCAGTTTGGACATTTCTTACTTTTTCTAGCATTATAAATTGGGGAGAAAAAGAAAATAGGAAATAAAAACTATAAAGATTAGTGTTTGACAGTATTGATTTGTCAGATGTAGTATGGCAGTGTGACCTTGTATCATAGTTCGAATGCTGAACGATATCTTTGATTATAACCAACTATTAGAATTCTAGAAAATACTATTTCGTAATGGAAATGTGCTATCTTTTTTGTCCCTATTATTTCAGAGTGCAGATATTCACTTACATTGATGACAAGTTTTGAAATCATTCACATTATATTTAACCAGGGCTCTGATTTCAGTTATATTTGCGAGTCTAAGCTGATTGAAATTAAAATGACTAACTGGAGAACTTAACTTTCAGTCAATTAATAAGCCATAAAATTAGAATTTTGAACAAACCAGCCGTTTCCATCTTAGTAATTATCTGTGCACTGTATAGCCTGGATGAAAAAGTATTAAAGAATTATTCAAGGAAATATTTACAATAAGTAATTTATTCAGTAGGTTTTATCAGTCAACAGTTTTGCTTTATCATCTTGATGATTCAATAGTTTAGATACTGCTCATTTCATTTGTGAAGTAGATTAATACAAGGGTTGTTTCATATACCACTTTGTATGATTGTATGGAAAGCTTATGACTGAATGTTTAATGTAAAATGAGTTTGATTGAGATATCGGGTATGGAGAAGTCTGAATACATTACAGTAAGAATTGTTTCTGATGCCTGAAATTTATTCTGAATTTTACACAAGTCAATACATAAAATTTATGCTGCAGGAACTAAATGTACCGTAGATTGTTAGATCTCATAAATTTGCAGTCAACCAAGTCTTAGAAAATAGTTTTTCTTTGAAAAGTGTTATGTTGTACCCATTGGATGACACATAATTCTAGCGGTGCACTTTAACTAGAATCTTAGTAATAGTGGGCAGTGCTTGACACGGAAGCCTTTATTTGCCTTTATTGGAACACCTGGTACCACTTGTTAAATTTCAATAAATATTACTTAATTTTGTTCAATTTAGCTGTGATTTTGAGTCTCTTCAACTGATATTACATCGTCTGGTGTGTGACAAATGACTTTACTTGCGGTATGCTCTTGGTTCCCATATGATATTTACGATAGTTTTAAGGATATCATATTTGAATTATCATGCTGCGTTGATTAAGATCTCAGCTTAAATTGTTATAAACCTAAATTGTTTTTTGATAATTTCTTCACATTTCCAGTAATTTTTGTAGAACTGTGAAGACGAAATCAATGTGTTAAGCTGTTAGAATCTTGCTTCAAGTTGTTCAGCTTAAAGTCACAATCCCTGTCTGATTACAAGAATTTCTTTTTTCCTGTGGGAAATATTTCACCTGTACTATATGTTATCGTAACAAGTGTGTAATTTAACAAAATTAATATTTATTCCTGCTATTGTTTTATTTTTTGTAGAAATATTTATTACATGGATCTACATCAGAGAAGAGTGTTAGTTTAGCCAGTGGACAAAGAGACAGATTATTACAGGTCAGTAATGTATTCTGTCGTTGGGGTGGGGTGGGGTTAGATCCAGGAGGTCGGGGCTCCCTGTTTGCATCAAGGTTATCTTTTGCTCTCATGTTCCGCGAAGTGACATCAAAAAAACTAACAAGTTTTGGTCTCACTCAACTATAATCCTATCCACTTACATGAAACCTGATTTTAATAAATGAGGGTAAACCACCCCAGACCTCATGCCAAACTTAACGTTTTGGCCCTTGCCATGCATGTACATGGGTAGCAAAACATGGAGGACTAGTTAAGACATTTCAATTAACGTCTAGGGAATTGACAAGCAGTAACAAATTTATCACCCGATTTGCATTGGCTAAAATCCTTTGAATCTAAAAGTATTTTGTAGAGAATGGAGTGAAATATCTGCAAGAATTGCACTGGTGTGAATCAGTTTCTCCTTAAGCTTCTAGCCTTCACAAATTCTTTACCCTTGGTCAATTTCATTACATTGAATACAGTTGCATCTTAGGGGATATTAGTATTAAAAACTCCAGTATGAAATATAAGAGAAAGCTAAGGCCACACCAATTTGAAATCCTGTTTTTTTAATTTTGCTTCCCAGATCTTGAAGCAGAAAGATGATTTATAAACAAATAGTACTTGATTCCTCTTCTGATAAGCTTTTAGTTCGAAAATATTAAGTTCTGAAAACTGCGATCATTAGACTTAAGCAAATATTGTTGTTTTTAATACACTGATTAACTAGAACTTAGTTTGGCCTTTATGTAGATTGATGAATAATCATATCAGGGGTATATAATTTTGAAGTAGTCTGTTGTTTGTCTGGAAAATTCTAATTAAAACCAGCAAAACAATTTAAAAACAAAAACATGCACAAACCGTTGAGAATTTGTAACAAAATTTTTGTAATTGGATTTTGATATTTCAGGAGTTCTATTCACGAGGAGGATCACATGCACCTGAGGTGGAAGGAATGTTGTATTTGAAGGCAGACGGAAAGAAATCGTGGAAGAAGTATTTCTTTGTTCTAAGAGCGTCTGGTCTGTATTATAACCCAAAGGGAAAAATTAGCAAGGTAAATCTATTGTTACTTTTTATTTTGTGATAAAATATTCAATTTGAATATAGCAAGAGCATGATAATAGAAGTACAAAAATACTGTATAATTGTCACAAAAACAACTGCCAACTTATCGTTTTGGCATGGTCCATGTCTAAAAATGCAAATTGCATCAAGACACCTAAAAGAGTTATCTCCCCTCAAAATGAAAAGAAACTGGGTATAACCTTTTAAAAAAAATGACTGGATTAACGTTGTAAATTAATTGCATTTTCTTTGAAATTCTATTATTGATGTATTTTTCAGGCATCTAAGGATTTGGTTTGTTTGGTTCAGTTTGATTTCGTAGAAGTCTATCACGGATTGAACTGGAAGAAAAAATATCATTCACCTACTGATTTTACTTTTGCTCTCAAGGTTAGTAATTACACAGCTGGTGCATTGATCACTAGTCACTTCTAAAAACTTGTTAATTTTAGTGGACCTTTATCTGGAAACAATGATAATAAACATATAGATGTAAATAGATCTGAGACCAGAAAAATATTGGGTTTAAGACTAATAGTAAGTAAAGGAGGACCACACACACAAAATGTTGCTGCATTAAACACATTTTGTAAGTAATGCAAGGCTTGGATGTTAAAGAAAACACGTTTTGGTATTATAATTTTATTTTCTTAGAATGTCTGAAAATCTGAAAACAGTTCTATGTGATGGTTGTTTTTTTAAATCAAATTTTTTTCTGTTTTTATCCAGCATCCACAGATACAAAAAAAGACATCAAAATATATTCGTTATTTTTGTGCTGAGACAGATCATTGTTTAGATAGGTGGATTACTGGTATTCGAATGGCCAAGGTAATATTTGTCTTCAAATCAATATTTACAAAAATTATGTCATACAATCAATTTATATAGGGATATCAACATCCAAACACACCATAAATATATCAGTTTAAGATAATCTTCAATATTGTTCTTTAGCCCTGTAAACTTAGCTCCTACAGGTTTAGGAACAATCTTACCTGGTGCACCTTTTTGACAGACACCTCGGGTGGTGGGAATAGAATTGACTTCAAATTTTGTGCATAATTTCATACTAACATATCTGCCCTTAATAGCAAAATACTTTGCTCGGGTGTTGATAGTTTGGTAAAATTTAAAATGAAACTTAATACCAATCCTTGATTTCATTGTGTTCTCTGAATATAGCTAAAATTCTTTTTTTTGTATTTTTCAGTTTGATAAACAACTTCAGACAAATTATGATAAACTTCTACTAGATATCAGTACATGGGATGAGCGAGAAGAAACAAACAATCAGTTATCAGAAATATTAGATCAACCATTATTGAAAAACTTGGGAAATTTACAAGACAGTCAAATGTCCATACCTGAGCCGGGTTCTCGACATTCTATAATAACAGTAGTCAACGCCTCATTAGTACGTGATTCTTCAGGTAGTGATAGCCCTAAAGATGTTGTTGGTTTTGACGTCACGCCAGTACCGCAAAGGAAAGGCTCTGCCTCTGCTTCTTCAGGAGAATCACCTCAACATAAAGTACCGGTTAAACGTGTCTCTTTCAGCAACACTCATTCAGTCATAAATCCTACAACAAATGAAGAAATGCTGACGCCATTACGGCACCGTGACTCAATAACAAGTGCATCAACTGATTCGAGTGAGGATTCCACATCAAGTGGAGAAGGTCGGCATGGCTTTGCACCACGAAGTAAAATCAGAGCAAAATTGCCAGTGACAACAGAAACCACACGTCAGTTATCTGAAATGTTTAGTGCTAGTGTTGATTCACCAACTGGAGAATGTAATTTCTCAGAAGAGAACAGGAGATCAGTTATCATGAACAATTCTGAAAGACGGCGATCAGCATCTTCATTGACAGAGAGAAGAGGGTCATCAGATAGTGGCCACAGTCGCGACCGTCGTGGATCCTTTGGCAAAGGTCATTCATCTTCATCTCATCATTCTTCAACAAGCAGCCGACATTCTAATTCTAGTGATGTTAATCATTACGCTGCTATTCAACAGCCGGCTCTAAAAGCAGGACAGAGTTTCTACACAGCAGGACACTTAAGCAATGGAGGTTCTGTGGACGAAGATCTTTATCAACAAGTGTATGAGGATCCATTTCCTCCTCCGCCAGTTGAGAATCCTGAGGAACTTTACACTCAGGTTGTCAAATCTCAAGCTCCACCTCCAGCTGTACCTGCAACTAATATGAAACCCCCACCTCCTAAACCACCAATCAAACCACCTTGTGCTCCTCCTGCACCCCCATCACAACATACACCACAGGATGAAAATCCATATCAGGCATCAGGATATCAACAATCACAACATTTTCAGTATCCGACTGAACAACCACAATCTCCAGGTTATTCCCCTCTAGAGGCAGGATATTCTCAACATCTACCACAAAATATCCAGCAACAAAACCATGCAAACCTTCAACATCAACATCAACTGCAACAGGATCATCATCATGCTTCTCAACCTCCACCACCTGGATCTCCACTAGCCAAAGCTGCATCACAGAATCTTCCACAAACACGACCTCCATGTGCTAATGTGCCGCCACAACCTCCTTCAGCTGCTGCAAAACCTCCTCTAAAGGTCAACGGAAATGCTCCCCCACCACCTCCTGTTAAAACACCAGCCATGGCACCACCTGCACCTCCAGTAGTCGCCTCACCACCACCAGCCCCACCTGTAGCTCCTAAACCACAGAGCAATGCCTCTCCTCTAAATACTATGCAGAAATCCCAAAATGGACCACCTACTCCTCCAGCAGTGAAGCCAAAGCCTATGTCATCTCCTCTCAGTCCACAACTTTCACGTGGGCCTGAAGGACCTGGTCGTAATCAACCTAATAATTCAACAGCACAAAAGCCTCCTGCAGTAGCTCCTAAAGGGCCAATCAAAATTCCCAAACCAGCACCCTTGTCTGTGGCTAATGGGAACCATGCTGGTCCTAAAATGAATGGTTCTCCTGTATTGAGAAATGGACCCCAATCTCCAGCATACAATCGTGCCCAAGCTTCACCTAAGCCACCAACATCTCCTTGTGATCAGAAGCCACCAAAAATATCCCATGTGAAATATCCATCGACAGGTTCTCAATACATTACAAATAACAACAACAGTGGACCAAAATCACCGACATCGCCTAATCAGCTTCCATTTTTATCAGAACTGAACAAAAATTCACAGAATCGCACACAAGGTAATAATAGTTCGACTGCTGACGTATCACATGCGGTTCAACAATCACCAAATACACGCAATCATAGACGTTCTGCTTCCGCAGGCAATGCTGTAGTTAAGCAAAAAGACGGTAAAAAAGCACCACCTCCTCCAAAACGTAGTCAACATACGCGATTATCATCAGACTCTTCTCGTGAAATAAAATTAGAACCCCAAGTGATTGATCCAATATATGAGAACTGTGAAGGAATTATGGATATCAATGATCTCCCTCTTCCTCCACCAGAACTATTAGACAACTACCAAAATCCTTTGGATTTAAAAATGGCGACTAACGGAAATAAAGTCAAACCACCCCCTCCTCCGCCTAAGAGGAATCGAGAAACTCAGTTAACACCCCAATGATGAACATTTTTCGCGAATGTCAGCTGTGTTTATATGTATTATATGACTGTGTTATTTTGAATGTTGTCACTGTATAAGCATCTAATGTTTACAGTCAAACATGAACAACAAGTGTTTTAGATCACGTTTTTTTTTTCGTAAACTTCATGTACAAAAGAAAAGAGTTTTATTAAATTGTTTTGATAAGTGAAATAATTATAGTTGTCAGTCAGGAAGTGAAATGATCAGATAACTTTGAAAAGGTTTGTGTGTGTGTTAGTGAAATAATGATCAAATAGTGAAAAGATTGGATCAAACCTTAAAGTGATAGATTATGCACAAAGTTGTTACAAGATAATTGAAAGGTCATCCAAAGTGAAATAACCAAGGATTTGTAGCAATTTTTATACCTATAAAGTGGATTTTTATTTTGGAAGTGAAACAATTAAAATATTAAGTGATTTGATGAAGAAACACACCATCAATTAAGAATTCAGTGAAATGTTAAGATGTGGTGTCGATGATTGTGAATAGAAAACTTAGATGAACAAATAGGTCTAATAAATTACAATAAAGATTTTATTAAGATACTTACTAATTTTATTATACATTTACAATTTTATCAACATCATAAATTATGTCTATATCTTCCAATTGAATACATTTTTTTAAAGATATATATGTAAATAGCCATTCCTAAGTCCAAAACTTAGAATCATAATATATAAATATATAAATATAATATATTCCGCTATGTTTTTATACGCTACTGCTTTTTTTATCTCGGAAAGTGTGTGCCATGTGATTTTTTTTTCCAATTTTTTTATGCATGTACAAATGTGTTCTCTGGTAGAAAAATTGTTACATTTTAAAATGAATGAAAACTGAAACACTAGTCACAATATGGTAACTGTGAATATTGTAAAGTTATTGTTGAAGGAGTAATTAAATAAACATATACAATATGTAGGACACAAAATCATTGAAATATTAGAAATAAATCAACACTATTATTTTATCATGTTCAGCTTTTCACAATGACGTTGAAGTTATTCGGAATCTCATGTGCACATTTTCAAATAATTTACATATAAACCAGAGGGTGTTTGAACTGCTTATGGTGTGTGACATTTTAATATTTATACAATTTACTGGAATGTGGTTTTTATATAAAATAAATTCTCAACTTGATTTTCTTTGTTTGCTTGGTTAGATTTATGATTGTTGCTATGGTTTCAAAGACACATGGTTACAGTAATTGTGGTTTCTAATCACAACTGTGATATGGGACAACCATCACTGGTTTATTGGAAATTTCAATATTTAGAGATAACAAAAATATACATTGATCAATTATATGTATTTGTTTCTAAATAGAACCATATTTATGTCATAGTTCAGGTTGCCATAGTGATTACCTTAGATCTAGCCAATGAGAATGACTGTCTGAATATGGTGTACTGTTTATAATAACTATTGTAGCAATTTTATCAATGTTCTTGAGGAGTTTTGAAAAGCAGTCTGATAAGTTTCATTTATTATATGTAAATAAATTATTTATAAATGAAATGAAACTGGGGTTTAACATCCTACGTCGACTGGGCTAATGCAGATGGGAAAATTTTAACTTAAAAGGCAAAATTCAATTTTTGCATTTTTAGCTGAACAAACAGTAGCCAAAATGAAATCACATTGTTATAAGGTGTGCCAAATATTGTATTCCCACAAAAAATCTTATAGAAAATTGTGAAAAAATTAACAGCCATAGAACTTTTTGTACAAGTAAAATCAGATATTCCAAAAATGTACACATGGCACTCCAATCTGTGATTTTAAGTAAAACAGATTATTATTGTCATGTATTTAATTTTTCAAAACACCCAACAACATTATTAGATCCAATCAATGAGTTATTTAATGGGGAAATGGAGAGGAGAGGGTGCAGGTCTGTGTCACTAAATGGCATAAGTATAGAAAACCAGACTTGAGGTACAAATGTATGGAAAAAAAATATCCCATCAGTGAGTTATTTAATGGGGAATTCGAAAGTACCAAAATTGGCCCCTGAAGCAATACTATATGCCCTCCTTACCCATCAAATACTTTGGCAATAAATGACCACCATTGTTTTAGCAAAATAATTAAGGGGCAGATGAAAATCATGTGATCCACTCTCGTAATTATTTGTGGGTCTAACTAAAAGTATAAATTTTATAGTAGCTGAATACAGATTGGTTCTATTTCTGTTTGTTTTGTTATTGTTTTAGTTGTTTTGTTACTGATGTTGTTATTCTCTAGTCACTCTTATATATTTATATTAATTATCCCTCAGCAGTTGAAATTTCAGGGATACTGCTTTGTACATTTAAATGTTGCTTTCTATGTCCACAAAGTCATCATACAATTATTAAATATTAGAATATCATTATTTCATGTAAGTTAAAGATATAAGTTTGGGTCTTTTGTTGGTAAAACCTGATTCACCAAAGCTTTTTTTGTCTCTAGAACGTGAACATATTTGGAATGGAGATGCACTTTGGTATATGATGGTTTGTTGTTGGGAATATCACTTATAATAAATAAACAACAGCGAAATTAACATTGTTGATTAAATTCCCCATTTGTTTGTAGTGCTGTAAAAGGGTTATTCAAAGGTTTTATGAGGGTATATTTAATTCAAAAGCATAATAAAAGAAAAGGCTTTATAGTGTTTATTGCATAATATTTAAGTTATTTTATCCTGCCAAATGTAAGGGAAAAAGATCTAATTTGGAGTTTAAATTTAGATATTTTTTTTATTTATTTACTCAAGGGTTTTTAACTCTCAATATATCAGATACATATAGTATCATTTGTACATTCTTTTGTTGATTTTAGTGGATATACAAGAATTTTTCATTTCAAACATTAAGCAATTATGTATAATTTCAGATTTTTATAGAAAATGTTTTTTCTTTTGCAATATTCGTATATACTCTTGCTTTACATTTTCTATGACGATATCGTGCAGAGCTGATTGATTCTCAGTCCAATCCTAATTTCTTTTTATGTTTATTGTCTCAATTGGCAAAAGTGTAACTATATAACCTAAGATTGTATCAACCAGACTGTCCATAATCTTTAGTTAATAGAAATATAAGGTAGTCTTTATCTTTTTAGACTTTTTCAACCTGTCATTTTATTCATGATAAAAGAACTATATATGTATAAATCTTATTGTTAAGAAAAGACTATTTAATCTAGTCACTGTGTTTTTACTGTTTGTAATATATTTACTGAATAAATGTGTACTAATAATATATAAGAAAACAGCTTGTTTGTTGTCAATACGAAACATTCAGAAAACAGTAAGCTATATTTTTAACGTACCGTTTCCTGCTGATGATGCAAAAGCCTTCTTTTAACACTGTGTAGGATGGCATCATGGTCAAATGGTCTAAGAAGTGCACTGAAGCTCATAAGGTCTGTCATCAAGTCAAATGGTGTGATTCCATCACAAGCTTGTACTGACAAGGAATATGGCTTTATAGGTTTTTTCCAGTTCATTCCACTGTTAAAGACCACCACATGCAAATGAATGAATTGAAATAACAGACTATCATTCCCAGTTAAGTTTTATAGTCACCATAAGAAACAAATCAACATAAAATTGAATTAGGACAAACCAAAGAGGGACTTACATATGGTTTAATTTTATTTTAATAATTCCCTTGCATGTAGGGGTCTTTAGCTGTGGGAGGAAATTGGATGTCCCGGAATAAACCCTTCAGATTGGACAGGCGACCGTACTGCTTCTCATGTACAACCAGGCATTCGAAACCATGCCAGTAGACTCAATGACAGGCTTTATGATATAGCACGCACGTGCTAACCATTCAGTCCCCCATATTAACGTTTTTCTTGCGACAAATTAAATTCTAAAACATTTTTTGTATGTATTAGTAAAATAAATAAAGACGTTTGAAGTATTTCTAGTTAAAAAATATTTCCTATTTAGTGTAAATGGGTATTAAAATGAGTAAACGGAATCATTTTGCAGTTGCGTCTTATGTAAACAATGCACGCACCATTGAGCCTATGATTGACACCGCATGATGTCATTGCATGTGTTGAAGACAGTCATCTATGACAGAGATAATTTGTAATTCTCTGTGAAACAGATTGGGTTGTTATGTGTATAAAGTTTCACATAATACTGAAAACTGGTAGTTTTTTAGATCTAAACTACCAAGGCCAGTAATGATCTCGTAAAGTAGTCGGTAGTAGGGCCTAGGAAAAACATACCATACCATAGTATTCTAATTTTTATACGCCCACATTGAAATGTGGTCGTATATTGTCGTCGCCCCCGTCCGTCCGTCGGTCCGTCCGTCGGTCCGGCGTCCACAATTGCTTGTGGACGCTCTACAGGCTAAAGTTAATATTCGATTGACTTTAAATTTATACACAGTGTTTAAGGTCATGAGACGAAGAAGCCTATTGTTTTTCAGCGATTTCCGATAATAACTACCAGAGTTATGGCCCTTGATCACTTCAAAAAATCTTGTGGACGCTCTAGAGGCCAAACTTAATATCCGATTGACTTTAAATTTATACACAGCGTTTAAGGTCATAAGACAATGACGCCTATTGATTTTCGGCGATTTCCGATAATTAGTGCCAGAGTTATGGCCCTTGATCTCTTTAAAAAATCTTGTGGACGCTCTAAAGGTCAAAGTTAATATCCGATTGACTTTAAATTTATACACAGTGTTTAAGGTCATAAGACGAAGAAGCCTATTGATTTTCAGCGATTTCCGATAATTAGTGCCAGAGTTATGGCCCTTGATCACTTCAAAAAATCTTGTGGACGCTCTAGAGGCCAAAGTTAATATCCGATTGACTTTAAATTTATACACAGTGTTTAAGGTCATAAGACGAAGACGCCTATTGATTTTCAGCGATTTCCGATAATTAGTGCCAGAGTTATGGCCCTTGATCACCTCAAAAAATCTTGTGGACGCTCTAGAGGCCAAAGTTAATATCCGATTGACTTTAGATTTATACACAGTGTTTAAGGTCATGAGACGAAGAAGCCTATCGATTTTCGGCGATTTCCGATAATTAATGCCAGAGTTATTGCCCTTGATCTCTTTAAAAAATCATGTGGACGCTCTAAAGGTCAAAGTTAATATCCGATTGACTTTAAATTTATACACAGTGTTTAAGGTCATAAGACAAAGAAGCCTATTGATTTTCAGCGATTTCCGATAATTAGTGCCAGAGTTATGGCCCTTGATCACTTCAAAAAATCTTGTGGACGCTCTAGAGGCCAAAGTTAATATCCGATTGACTTCAAATTTATACACAGTGTTTAAGGTCATAAAACAAAGCCGCCTATTGATTTTCAGCGATTTCCATTAATTAGTGCCAGAGTTATGGCCCTTGATCACCTCAAAAAATCTTGTGGACGCTCTGGAGGCCAAAGTTAATATCCGATTGACTTTAGATTTACACACAGTGTTTAAGTTCATGAGACGAAGAATCCTATTGATTTTCTGCGATTTCAAATAATTACTGCCAGAGTTATCTCCCTTGATAACTTCAAAAATTCTTGTGACGCTATAGAGGCCAAAGTTACCATCCGATTGACTTCAGATTGATACATAGAGTTTAAGGTGTTGAAACGAACAAGTATTTTGATTTTCAATGAATTTAGATAACTGAACAGCTAAATCCATGATATTAAATGTTTCATGTATATACTAATTGTTAGCGTGGGGTAAAACTTTATAAAAAGCAATCAAATTCTAATGATTTTCTAATAATTACATAATGAGTTGTTACTCTTAATCAGTTTTTAGTGTATTACAAATGTTTCATTACCGAAAAAAGTAAAAATATGCAACAACCCTTGTTGACTGCCCGGACGATTTAGCTGCTGTGGGCGTATGTTTCGTTGCCTGGCAACCTATCTTTAGAATTCTGGTTGAGTTAAACAGTTAAGTGTCAATATGGATATTTATTGGATAATAAAGTGATGGAAAAATTATTGAAGTCTCTGCAGTGAATGGGGTAAGCCTATAATGATCATGCGAAACTTGTCTAGCTACAGGGTTCTTATGTAAGTAGTTCACCAAAATGGATTGTGTTTTCCACTCTATCCTTAAAAATTTGAGAACTCTAGACACTTTCTACACATTAGTTTGAAAAGTTGTAACAATAACTGGGAGGTATAACTGCTTCCATAATAACAACGGGTATTTCATAATTTTGATATTTTTATTGAATATTTATAACGTTTTTTTTTCTTCACACTTTTTTCAAAAATGTATGCCTTTCATAATAAAACAATTATACAATTTTCTAAAGAAACACACAAATAATAATTATAAAATAAAACATAAATTATTTTGTAAACATTCTACAACTTATAAATAAAAATAAACAAATGGACGGTTTTGTTGAAAGTGAGGAATGTTATTAATAGATCTTGTTCAAGGCCAACATCCAGTTTTAGGTTATAAAGTACAGCATGTGATATGAGCAAATCCAGCACAAATTCAAACAAGTCTGAATGGCAAACAACACAACCCACTAGGGCTCATGTGCAAGGTATTTCTACATAGAGGGAGATAACTCCCAAAACACAATCTGGAGGCAGACAAACAAATTTATTTTCCGATTGAATCTTCATATCAATTAATGATAATTCTTACATGGACTTAAGTCCATGATTCTTGTCACTCTAACTTTCTTAAAAAAAAGTAATCATTAAATAAAATCAATAAAATTAGCAGATATTTCTTCCATCATAAACACAGCATTGTAAGGCAATGAATAAAAGTTATGCCCACCAGAAGCCGCCCGAAGAGTGGCTGTTAAACATTTAATGTTCATGAAATCGATGAGTGAATATGGTAAACAATATTGGTTAAAGATATACAAATACCTAAACAATTTCCTTAAGCTTACAGATCGCTTACATTACTTAAGTAACAGTAAATCTGTAAAATATCATCAAAACTTGTCGGACAATTCTAGCAAGTTTTATTCTTAATAATCGCAAAAACTCTGACCTGTATAGTGTATGCAAAGTTTCAGTGACAGAGCAATAATTCCACAAACTTATTGACACATGATTCTAAATTTTGATCCCAACAAGTTTTTGAAAAAGAAATTTTAAAAGCTCTAGACTGGACACCAGTAGGCTGAGGATGACAACAATATATTCCAACATAAAATGTAAGTGTATAGAAATGTGTAATACAAAGAAAACTGGAGCAAAAATGTACACGTAGGGGTCTTTATGTATAAATAATATAATAAAACCTAAAATATGTAAATTAAAATATAATTTTACCATACAAAAATATACAATGTATTGTATAGAATGAACTTGGCAATATCATTGACCTTAAAACTCCACTCCACTTATAACAACTGTTGATGTTAAAGGGCAACTTCCTATTCTTTCAAGGAAAATTAAAAACTTCGTTTGTTTGACTCTTTAGGCCACACCAATTTCAATTTCTGTTCATCAGGGTCTTGATTAAAAATTAGCCATTTGAATCATGTGAAAGATTTTTTGATTAAAATTTCAAAACTTAAAAATTTGGACGTATAAGTTTTTAAATAAGTCTTTTTCACAAAGATATAAGATAGAAAAAAATTGTACAGGTTTTCCTGAGGAACAGAAAAGCAAATTGGTGTAGCCTTAGTATGTTTGAGTGATCTGTATCTGAATTTGCTTCAATCAAACACACCTGAAGATGCCATATTTTCATGTTGATTTAATTATCCCATATTCAGATAAATCAACCAGTTGTTTGTATTTGGAAAATAAGTCTTGTTTTAAGTTCAATTCATGGCTAGGATTTAGGACGGAATGTAAAAATTTATCATCTAAATAATTCACCACAATTAAAATATATCATTGTCTAAAGACAATTTAATGTAGTCACTATATATATATATAAGAATACATTATTACAAACTAAAATAGTATATATTATTACAATAGATTAATAAATTACCATACCATACAATCTAAGGTTCCCCAAAATATCTGTGCTTATGGTTACTTGGTCTTGGCATGATTTTCTTTCAACAATTTTTAAAATTAATATTTTGGTATTATTTACAAGAACATTACTCAGTAATAAAGACGTAAATGCTTAGAAATAGATAATACAAATACATAATAAATATTTTCCAAACGATCCTTTTGGAGGGGGGGGGGCAAGTAACCGTAATCACAGTTCTTTTTTTCTTGACCTAATTAATAATATAAATAAATTAATGGATATACAGGATGTTCACACTTTATATGGATTCAATTCATTGCCAATCAAGGTTGGCCAATCATGCCAAACCATGGGGCATGTAAAACGTGGTTCTACTGTATATTACATGTTTAAATCAAATAATTAACATTTATTATATATTAATACATACTTTATTTATGTAATTAACAATATATACAAATTAAATGATTAACAATTACTATATGCACTTTAAATAAGTAATTAGCCATATAAATTAATTTCTTTATTTGAAATACTTAAATTAATAAATTAACATTTTTATACATACTATATCTATATATTACATACTTAAAAAAAATACATTATACATGCAACTATTTCACACTTAAATTTAATAACAATCTCTATATGTCCTCTAATTAGTATTTTATTAACAATTATTATACTTTTATGTAAAATCTACTGGAGGGATTCACTGTACATAATATATACACACAAATAAATAATACTTAATATACTCACTTATAATTACAAGAATTACAAGAACTGGATGGACATTGATATATTAATACCAAAAGTTTATAGACTCAAGAGACAATTACAACATAATTTACAGTAAAACAGACACAATTAATATTAGCTGTATAGAGGCGTGGTTAAAGAGTCTTGTAGATTAAAGTTTTTTTATGCACAATCAACAAACAAAAAAATACATTTTCACACATTCACAACGATATATCACATTAATCTAAAATATCAAACACAATGTATACTGGCCATAGTGTTTACTTTAAAACATCACCAAGTTTCTTTCTTTTCATTCAAACAGTACCAAAAAATTGAAGTATCATGATGTGGACGCTATTTCTTCATAAGAATCAACTATGTATGTTACCCCGATATCTGATCTGATAACATTAAGAGACGGGGATTAACATCCATTAATGTAACCTAGGTCATTTCGGGACTAACATGGTTCAATTTTATTTGCTTGCATGTCTGAACCCCAATGAAAACCCATGAGGATGGGCAGGCGATCCTATTCTTAGTCACATACTGGCTTGGGATCAAAATCAGGCGACCTGACACAATGACAGGCCTTATGATCTAAATCGCACTTGTTAGATTACTTGACCACCAAATCCCTGATAACATTAAGATAAGATGCATGATAAACACGCATGTAAAAGAGGCTACATTTAATTCATTCATTGGATGACATTCAACCTGTAAACCACCTAGGTCCAACCTGCTAAACGTGCACATAACAGAAGACTTGCAGAATTTGAGGGTATACTTATAACAACCGAACTGCACAATTAGGAAATAAACAATAACATTCAAAACATGTCGCCGGTATATAAATATTTAGCCTTTAGTTTGATATTTTTTTTTTTTAATGGAGTGATCTTAAATACCATAATCTAACATCCCACCATCTATATGACACACCATAATATGTCAGGGATTGTTGTAATGGCTTTGCATGTTTATCTTTCTTGTTCCGAGAGCAAATATTAATTTATTTCAGTAGTTCGTTTATCAGTTTCCAGTGAGATGACTAAATGAAGACATCTTTTAACTCTGAATATATGATTGATTTGACAGCTCTGCTTACTATTTTTTCTTGATAAGAAGTTGAAGTTTAATCATTAAACAGTCAATTCAGGAGTTTCTGACTCCACGTCTGGTAAGAGGACTAATAGGAGGAGTTTTCTCCCTTTGTTGATATCCTATACTGTAATAACCACTGGTGTTCAGAGTTTTTTCAATTAAATTATTCAATTGTTCATATGTAATACCCATTTCTTTATAATCTGGATCATAATTACTCGCTCCTAGAAAAAATATAAAAAATTAGGATGACTTTAAAGTCATAATGTGCCATTTATGCGCTAGAGGTTCAATCACTTGCAAATTACAATATCATGAAAAAGATGAATCTCTAATGGGAATATCACTCCAAAATGGTTTAATTCTGTTCAGTATTCTACTTCTATATGTGATGATGCCATTTTTAAAGGTCTGTTTTAAATCCGACTGAATCCAATTTGGGACATTATATCTTCTGTTAGAATTTTTATTGTTTTCTTAATAAAGTGTTATATCATCAATCAGAGTTTGATTTGAACACGATTTCAATTCATATTTCTATGTTTTGAAAATTTTACCTTTGAAAGCTCATTTACTTTACTACGATCACATAAGTTTTAAAATATTTCGATTGTTATCAATAATACAAACCTTGTTTGGAATTGGAGCCTAATATATCTCTTTCTAGACCTCCAGATCGTGGTCTATGTGACATGATTCCTGGCACTGATAAAACATCGATCATATCTGGAGATCCTTGCATCAACTAAAATTAAATCATGCATTAATACATACAAAAATATAATTTGTAATTAATGAATAAATCAAAATTCCAACTGTTGAACCTGAAATCTGTTCATGTGTGATATTAATGAAAAAATTACGAAAGACCAGATATCAAATGTAGGCTACTAGTAGTTTAATGGAATTGATGTGGAATTGGGTGATGTTGACATTGTGGGCAAAGATTTTACACATAATGGAAAAGTTAATATCATTAAGGAAAGTTGACATGTGTAAAAGGAATTGATATTATTGTGGGTAAAGCTGAGAATATGGGTAAATTTGACATTATTAGTGAAGTTGACAAAAAAGGTAAAGTTGACAGGCAACCCTAATACTTGTCAGTTTTCAGCAGGGAATTTAATCCACGCAACTTGACTCAAACTGGAAAAGGTTGTACTTTTATTGCTAAAGTTGATATGGGTAATGTAACGTTAATATTAGTAAGGGTAATGTTAATCATTATTGGTAAAGTGTCAAGTTGATATTAATTTACTTACTTTTTTAAGTTCTGACTTCAGGTTAATAGAGTTGCTATGAGGAGAAAATAAAGCTCTTTTAAATTGATCAATTTTTCTTCTTTCATAATTAGGACTTAATGTTGGTGGAAGCTGTAATACAAGTTAATAATAAGTTAAACATAGTAGGACTAACTGAAGTATTGAATAAAACACTTCTCACAGGTTGAAAAAGTTACACAAGTTGAGTTTCAGACAAATTTCTACTGCTGTCAACATAATCAGGCTGCAGTTTGCAGCCATGTTATAGTAGCCCAGACCTGTCAACTCTACCGCATCACGCGGTAAAATGCCGCGAAATGGCCTCGTGTACCGCTCTACTGCGCGGTAATAGATTTCTACCGCATTCTTAAACAATGTTTTTTTTTAATTGTCTCGCCAAAACTTTGGAACTAAGGGAAGCAACTCTTTGCATGTAAACAAAAAAGATTGCGACTTTCTCTTATCAATATCGACTTGGGGTGTTGTAAGGTGTAATTTAGCTAAGAGATTTGTTCTCGAATTCATTTCAACCTTTTTTAGAGTTAATAAAGCGGATATATTATTGCCACGTGTTCCAAATACTCTTAAAATTCGTAGCGATAAATTAAACAAATCGCGACCAAGTTACGGCAGCAATGGCTGACATTTTCGTTTGCGCGCGTACGTACAGCATGTAAAACAATACTTCGAATGCAACACAACCTGGAACATTTATTTCAAGATGAGAATACGTCTTGCCGATACGACTTACATGGAAGGCTCCCTCGAATAAATTTAAAAGCAGATTTACGGAATCCCGGGAGAAAAAATCCCGTACACTGTACATGTTCGATGCCAATATTTACTTATTTAGTCGCTATGCCAAACTTATTTTTTACGCCCTCCTCTCTCTATTCCTTATCAAGAATTGCTGTTGAATCTATATAATAAGTACAATTATCTTACATTAAATAAAATTGAAAAAAACTGCCGGAATAGGAAACACACGTCACACGAGGATTTTTTTATAAAATCATTATTTTATTAAAACAAAAGAAAAATGGTAGAATCTACTGCCAGTACTGGACTGCTAATTTTGATTATTTTTTCTTTACTAATAAATACTAATTATTTCTTTCTGTAGGGTACATATTCAATTTTGGTTTAATAAATAATTTTAGACATTATATGGTTCATTTTGCTAATGAATGTGTGTGTATTTTATTTATTACCCATTTAATGCAATTTTTGTATTGTTAGGCCTACAATTCAATGTATCATTTGACATTTCCAAATTAATTACCCTTGGAAGTGCGAATTCACGCGTTTTTGGAAATCTACTGCTAAATCATGGTTTCTACTGCCTTTTTTACACAACCCTACTGCATTTCAGCTCTGAGGGGTTGACAGGTCTGTAGTAGCCATAATATGGACGATTATCAAAAGTTGAAATTCTTGTCAACAAATGATGGTGATATGATATCAAATACCATAGATAAAAGGTTTCATCTGACAATTATTATTGGAAATTAACTATTTACACTATACGTATACATGGCTGGATTTTGCCAAAATCAGGCTGGTGTATTGTGTAGATACAATCTCGAAACCAGAAAATTTTTTGAAGAAATTTCTCTGGTGAATAGGGGTAGCCATTTTCCCGGAAAATGACATGTAATTCCTACGCGCGAAATTTCTCGTTATTGGCGTCGTACGCCCCTGATTTTACGTGCCTGGATGACCGAATCACTTAAAAATATACCCACGCTTAGAAAATAGATCTTTACAAAAACTTGAATTTGTTCGCTTAGGATCCAGTTTTTTATGTCAGTGAGTTGACTTTGACTCAAGGATCATTTTACAACAAACGAAACGACGATCCGGCCTCTAGTTTTCGAGAAATCGACCCAAAAAGATTGACCAATCAGAGGTCAGAATGGGCAGGGCATGGGTTTGAAAATAATTGGAAACCAGCGGCTGCCAGGCAGGATACGCCCACATTTTCGAGAGATGGATAGAGAACAAGCTAAAAAGAAAGTGATTTTTCCTACAATAAAGGGCCATAATTCATGAAGTTACAATTCGATATGCGCAAATATTGACAGGAACCAAGATCTTTGGGTTTCAAACCTGAATTTCAAGTTTCATCAAAATCGGATTAAAATTGTGTTCTCTACTTGCCAACAACCTTGATATACCATATTTTTAAACTATTCGCTTACAAACGGCAGCCATTTTGTCCCGCAATTTTTGGCCCAATTTTCATGAAATTCAAACTCGACCTTCATTAAGGTGTAACGGTGATATAATCATAGTTTGTTTGTTTTTTTTTTTAAATTGGAGAATAATTGTGACCTCCAATTAGTTAAAAAGGCGATTTTTCGGACAATCAGGGGCCATAACTCAGAAAGTTACGAATCGATATGCGCAAATATCGAAAGGAACCAAGATCTTTGGGATATAAACATACATGTCAAGTTTCATCAAAATCGGTTCAAAATTGTGACCTCTATAGGGTCCACAACCTTGATATAACATATTTTCACACTATTCATGTGCAAACGACGGCCATTTTGTCCATCAATTCTAGTCCGATTTTCACGTAATTCAAACTCTCTCTTCATTACCATATAACGGTGATATAGTCAAACGTTTTTTTAAATCGGATAATAATTTTGACCTCCAGAGGGACCAAAAGCTAACAAAAGCGATTTTTCAGACAATCCTGGGACATAATTCAAGAAGTTATGATCCAATGGGTGCAAATATCGAAAGGAACCAAGATCTTTGGGTTATAAACATACATGTCAAGTTTCATCAAAATCGGTTCAAAATTGTGACCTCTATAAGGTCCACAACCTTTATATAACATATTTTCACACTATTTGCGTACAAACGGCGGCCATTTTGTCCGTCAATTTTCGTCCGATTTTCATGAAATTTGAATTCAACCTTCATAACCATGGAACGGTGATATAATCAAACGGTTTTTTAAATCCAATAACAATTTTGACCTCCAGAGGGACCACAAGCTAAAAAGGGCAATTTTTCGGACAATCAGGGGCCATAATTCGGGAAGTTACCATCCGATGGGCGCAAATATCGACAGGAACCAAGATCTTTGGGTTATAAACATACATGTCAAGTTTCATCCAAATTGGTTCAAAATTGTGACCTCTATAAGGTCCACAACCTTGATATAACATATTTTCACACTATTCGCGTACAAACGGCGGCCATTTTGTCCGTCAATTTTTGTCTGTTTTTTACGAAATTCGAAGTCAACCTTCATAACCATGGAACGGTGATATAATCAAACGGTTTTTTAAATCCGATAACAATTTTGACCTCCAGAGGGACCACAAGCTAAAAAGGGCAATTTTTCGGACAATCAGGGGCCATAATTCAGGAAGTTACAATCCGATGGGCGCAAATATCGAAAGGAACCAATATCTTTGGGTTATAAACATAAATGTCAAGTTTCATCAAAATCGGTTCAAAATTGTGACCTCTATAAGGTCCACAACCTTGATATAACATATTTTCACACTATTCGCGTACAAAAGGCGGCCATTTTGTCCGTCAATTTTGCTCCGATTTTCACGAAATTCGAACTCAACCTTCATAACCATGCAACGGTGATATAATCAAACGATTTTTTAAATCAGATAACAATTGTGACCTCCAGAGGGACCACAAGCTAAAAAGGGCGATTTTTCGGACAATCAGGGGCCATAATTCAGGAAGTTACGATCCGATGGGCGCAAATATCGAAAGGAACCAAGATCTTTGGGTTATAAACATACATGTCAAGTTTCATCCA
This sequence comes from Patella caerulea, assembly GCA_036850965.1. Classification (NCBI taxonomy): domain Eukaryota; kingdom Metazoa; phylum Mollusca; class Gastropoda; family Patellidae; genus Patella; species Patella caerulea. Next base: position 20,252,515 of record JAZGQO010000021.1, read on the forward strand.
AATCGGTTCAAAATTGTGACCTCTACACTGTTCACAAGCTAAAAAACGTGATTTTTCGTACAATCAGGGGCCATAACCCATGAAGTTACAGTCCGATACATGCCAATATCGAAAGGAACCGAGATCTTATGGTGATAAACCTATATTTTAAGTTTCATTGAAATCGGATAAAAATTGTGACCTGTAGACTGTTCACAAAAAAATGTGGACGGACGGACGGACGGACGGACGGACGGACGGACGGACGGACAGGGGCGACGACAATATACGTCCACATAAAAATGTGGGCGTATAAAAATGGACGGTCTAATGTGCCAGAGGCCTTCGGCTCCGCGGCTGCCTCTGGGAACAAGATTGGTGTAGATAAACATTGGAAAAAATAATACAGCGAAAAACCTACCATAAACAACAGAATTTAACACACACTCCCTCCCCCTCCCTGGGCATTCCCCTTGAATAAGGTGGATGTGTTATTTAAGATCGATGACCTTGTTGTAGTATGGACCTTACAGTCGAGTCAGAATTGCATGTCGGTATCATTTATATAATATAATGATCATGATATTAATTTCCTAATTATTTTTGTTCTATTTATAGTTATGTGGAATAAATTGATATATACATTATTATAATATTATAAATCTATTATATGTACCTGTGTAATATAGATAATTTTATGTAACTGAACCAACATCTGAACAATTGGATCGTTTATTTCACGTAATCTGTTAGGTGACATGGATAATGTTGCTGTACTCCCTGAAAAACAAACCCAGAAATGATCCATTGAATAAAAGTAACTAATACCAAATACGTTGTTAAGAGCAAATATAGAAAAATATAAACTCTATTTTCATTCAAGAATTCAAGAAAACATCTACAATTTTTGTAAACTTATTAATCAAATTTGTAAAGTTAAATCTTAAATCTTATAATCATTGTAGCAACCCCTCATCACCTCCCATAAAACACATGCAATGCCAAAAATTCCCAAATTCAAAACCCATTTCACTTTTAATTGGCTTTACCACCCCTCTTTCTTCCATAAAAACTAAAATCTCAAGATATGTTCCAGAATGTAATAATAAAAATTAATTCTACTGTACTTATTGAAAGGATAATTATTTCGAATTTGCAAGTTATGTGACGAAAAATTAAAGACAATTAACTTACTAGATCTTGCTTCCAGGAATTTCGATCTTGGAGTAATGGATGTATCGTTGGAACTCTGTGATCGGATTAAGTATGGACGGCTGTTTAATAAATATTCCACATCGGGACTGGCCAATATGTCCTCCGTCGTACATTGATGACTTGGTGAATTATTCATGTTTGGGGAAGGATCACCAGAACTTAGCCCTGAATCACGACTTGATTTGGCTGCAATTAAAAGATAAAAATATATTGAGGAACCCAATTTCAATTTAAATCCTGTTTATAACCTTGCATAAAACTCTCCTACTGCCATGGTTCTTCCTTTCAATAGGACAGACAATCAACGTAAATTTCATAAAGGTGGGAACTAGTGCTAACACAGAGAGAGAGAAATGGGGTTTAACGTCCACTCAGCGCAAACTAGGTCATTTTGGGACCAACATATGATTTAATTTTATTTCAAAAATTCGCTTGCGCGTAGGGGTCTTTAGCAGAGGGAGGAAAGCGGAGAACCCAGAAAAACCCCACGAAGTTGGACAGGCGACCCTACTCCTTGTCACGTACAACTGGGGATTCGAAACCATGCCAGTTGACTCAATGACAGGCTTTATGATAGAGTATGCACGCGCTAACCATTCGGCCATCCAATACCCCCCTGGTGCCAACAAGATTTCATAATACAAAAGGTAATAATGACCATGGAAGTAATAATCTATAATGGTTGAATATCACCATGAGGTTGGTTGAGTAGAAAAGTTAAAACCATTTCATTTCTCATCACTACCATTTTATATATTATTTTTTTTGTCTTACCATTTGAAGGTATATTTAGTATAAGTTGTGACAGAGGTTCGTTTCGACCATGTGGTTTTCTATTGTTATGGGATAAAGGCAGACGGGGTTTGCGTGTTATTCTGCCCCGTGATCTGGTGCTACCCGCACTACTTCCCCTACTCTCACTACCACTACTAGGATTACTTTCATCATCACTAGTCCAGCCTGAAAAAGAGAAATTAAGTTAACATACAGCATTCTTATAATTAATTCAGGCTTCATTAATGAGGGTTGGAAACTTGACACTTTCATTGCTAATAGAGAATCAAAATTGTCCACAATCACTAGTAAATAATTTGTGAATGACATAGATTATCTTGCAAACATATTCATGAGTGATGGAAATAATAAATTACAACATATACTGTTTTATCAAATTAATTCAATGTTCCAACCTCTGTCAGCATTATCTTCACCTTCTGTTGATAGTCCATCCGTTGAACTAGAACATGCCTTAAATACATCATTATCATCTCCATCCTAAAATAGTAAACATACATATATTATCAATATACCTGATCCTGTTTAATGTGATTAATTACTCATATTCAATAACATACTTAAATATCCAACTTCTAAGAATTGAGCTACTCAATAATATCTAACATCCAAATATTCATTCAACAACTAAACATTAAGCCAATCAATAACATCAAACAAATAAACATTAAGCTACTCAATAACATCCAACAACAAAACATTTATTCAACAACTAAATATTAAGATACTCAATCATAACATTCAACTATGAAACATTCAACTACTCATTAACACCAAACAACAAAACAGACATTCAACTATAAGCTACTCAATAACATCCAACAACTAAACATTCAGCTACTGATCATAAACACCCAACAACAAAACAGTCATTCAACAACTAAACATTAGGCTACTCAATAACATCCATCAACTTAACATTCAGCTAATCAATAAAAACCAACAACAAAACATTTATTCAACAACTAAACATTAAGCTACTCAATAACATACAGTAACTAAACATTCAGCTACTCCTAACAACAAAAATATTCATTCAGCAACTAAATATAAGACTACTCAATAACATCCAACAACTGACACTTAAGATACTTATGCAACCATCAAACACTAGATAACCTATTAACAACTCTACAGATAAACATCTAATGGATAAAACACATAAGCGATCAACCATCAGTTCAATCAACAGTTAAAGTTTGAGATATCTATTCAACTATCAGCCATCGGTTCAATTAGCTAGACCACTAATCATCTTGTCCCACGACTAACCTTTAATTGAGAAGAGGCTTGTTGTAAAAGTCTATCATATCGTTCTTCTGATTCCAGGTATTTTTGCATATTCTGGTTTGACCTTATCACATGTCTGTAAAGATTAAATAACATTTGGTAAATTGAGATATTACAAAGAATAGTGTATTTAAATTTCTGTTTTTATTACTTAGCAAATTTCTAGTTATCCATGAGGTGTTTATTGCACAAGCAACCACAATTTGTGACCTGTCGGTTACATTTTTTCAAAAATATGTTTTCAATTAAGGAGTAGTTCCATTATGTCTTTTTTTAGATCGTTCCATTTTTCCATGGTGCATAGGGGTCATTAGCAGTGGGAAGAAACTAGAGGACACAGAGAAAACCCACGAAATTGGACAGGCGACCCAATTCTTTGTCACATACATCCAGGAAATTGAAACCAGAATAGCTCTGGTATACCCAATCTGAACTAGTATACAGCTCTACAACTTGGTCAGCTATTCTCATATCTTGGGTGGTTCTTGGTGGTCTAAATGTCAGAAGTTTGGGGCATTTTTTGATTTTAAAGGGATATACTTCTCTTATATTCTGAAATGAACAAGGGTAATGCTAAAGGGTTAAAGTAATATTCTATAAATAAAACTTACTTCTGTGTTCGTTTTCTTTCTCGGTCTAATTTCTTCTCCAAACTAGATTGATTTGTTCTCAGATTATCCATATGTATTAATATCAAATCAACCACCTCCGCACTTATCTCTAATATATCTGGTCGATTTTCGGGTTTTACTTTTATTAAACTGAAACAACATATTCTATGCCAATTTACATCCAAACATGACCCATTTCTTTCTTATAAAAATGAGAATAAATAGTCCAGTAACGTCAAAAGTAAAAAAAAAATGATTGGCAAAAATTAATCTATTGAACACATTGTTGTTTTTAAGTAGGCAGTGCTAGGATAATCAATAATTAGGCCGACTAAAGAATATCTGTGACTACCGTTACTTGGCCACAAAAAATAGGGTCTGTCGGTTTGAAAATCTTTTTATACTTTTAGGAGGTCTTTGGGTAAAGTTTGGATAGAACTATGTGAACTAATAAATTAATCTTTGAATAATCTACATCGATACTTGCTGTCTATAGCCTTTAAAGGGACAATAACATTCTTGCTGGCTTGGTAGCTCCAGAAAATAAATAATACCCTTATTCTAAGTACTAGATGTTTAAGTGTCCTACCTGTTGTGTAAATTATCCATTACAACATATTTTACTTGTCCAGAGGGTTCGAAAATATTTTAAAACCCAAGTCACATTTGAAAAGGTTTACGTTAGACTTTTCAAATCTATTGGTTGAATTTTTCCAATTTTTTAAATAAGGTGTGTTAAGATGAAATTTATATCATCATTTAATTGGAATATTCTAAAATAATACGATTTGTTGACCAGAATGAAGATTGGGACATATTTTTCAGTTACAACAAGAGTGTTATTGGGGCTTTAAGATATCATTTTAAATATTGTGTTATTTATTTATTTTATAGCATTTCTAGCGTAATTATTGATTAAGATCCTGTACGATAATGCCGATTCAGATTGCTATAATACAGAAAGTTCAGTGTGTGCAGAAAACTGGGGCAATACCAATTTATAGGAATTGGGAAATGAATTTTTTTTTTTTTTATAGAGCCAGCAGTTTTGGCTAAAAAAAAATAAGTGCTGGCAGGTAACCATACACACAGGAGATTTTTTTTTTTGGTGGGTGGGGCCTTAGATATGTATCAGTGTCATATTGAATATATTCTATACAATTAGTTAGATATACGTTTATTTTATTGTTGAAATAAAAATACTGATATATAGTAAGGCTGTACCTGTAAACTGTATTAATGAGTCTTGAAGAATAGTCTCCTTTTGGTATGGCTTCATACTTAGCTTCAACAATCTGAAAAACATACAGCCATTGCATGAAATAAATGAGGAGAAATAAAAAATAATTGACCAAACCTTTATGATTAGAAAATGTGAGTGTGGTTTACAATATACATCATAGTTTAGAATATTATGAAGCGGGTATAGCCACCCACACAACATCATTTAATGTGTAATTAATATAAAATATTAGAATCCTATAAGAAGTTTATTGTCTACCAAATTTGTTCGATTACTAAATAGTCAAAATTTGGGAATATTTCTGAGGGTAACAGTAAACCACTAGCTGTGTAATTTCCTTCTACTCTTCCAACTGATCAAAACATTAATTTGTGCAAAAAATGAAATGAAATGTGGTTTAACGTCTGACTGTTTTGCTGTGAACTGAGCTAATGAAGATGGGCATACAGTGTTTGATGAGGAAAATTTTGCAGTGCTACGGCCTACTCTTGTATCGAATTCAATTAGCCAAGAGATCTTTTACGTGGACGCAAATTTGTTCACAGGACCTTGGTTTTTTGTCCCATCCAAATGACAGACATCTGGATGAACTTTCTCGGCCAATGCAGAGATTGAACACCCGACCTCCAGGCTAGCGAGCCAGTGTCTTACCCACTTATCCACTGTGACCCCCCCAATTTGTGCAAGAACAAGTAAACACCGAATAGATTAAACAGTCCTATACCTTCGTAACAAGTGATAACATATTAGCACTAAAAAACGGTGGTTCTAATGTACACAGTTGATACAGAATACAACCAAAAGCCCAGATATCTGCCTTTTCACCATATGGTTTATGTTGAACAATCTCCGGACTGAAAAACACAAAGAAAGAATTAATTGCATTATATGTATTTCTTAAAGAGTAGTCTATACTACTATACTACTATATTGAAACTCTTTAAATCTTTTAGGAAAATGGTTGTAATACTTCAACCAAAACATAACATTTTGGTTTTGAATTGCTTTGAAGATGGATCAGAGTTTCTAATAAGAAGGTCTTTCATTTGGAAAGTCCAGGAGGCGTCTTTATTTTTATCATTCCTATTTTCTTATTCTCTAGGAGAAATGAGACGTGACGAATTCTACTCACCAAGAATATAAAATAGTTCCAACAACAGAAGTCATTTTACTACAATCATTTCTCTTCTGTTTAGCTAAACCAAAATCAGCTACAAGAAAAATAAAAACAATGGTACTATTAACTCATTGTTATAACTTTATAGGACTTTCGAAACAAATATTAAATATTGTTCACTTATTATTCATCTGTAAATTGGAACCCTTCTTTTCCAAACTCATACGAAATAAACTTTACATGAATTACTGGCAAATGTTTACATTATGAAATATATAATGAAAGATGAATTACTGGCAAAATTTTACATGTAACATAAATGAATATACTTACTAATAGTAATTTTATCATGTTCATCTAACATAATATTACTAGGTGTTAGATCTCTATGAACAATGTCCTTCTCTTTATGTAAATATCGTAATGCTAACACCATCTAGAATTATAAAATATTTAACATTAACATAAGATCATAAGATCTCTCATTGATTAAAGTGGCATGGTTTTTATATAAAACTATTATGTTATCGCTGTCTATTCTCAAAGGTTTCCCTGAACTTCTCCAATTGCTAAGCACCTCTATGCACCACACAACTTTCCTCCTAAATCAAAGTACACTAGATGAATCACTACTCTGTTTCGGTTTTCTTGGGAGTTATTCTTTAACATTGAATAATTTTGTATTTCTTTGTATTGATTATTATTTGTATTGATTATCTGAAGATTTGTTAATTAAAATGTATGCCATTCCATCCACCTTTTACTTCTCTGTTCATGAAGTGTAGTCAGGTAAATTATTGAAATATAAATGCATTATGTCAGTTTTTTGTCTCATGTGACAACACCACCATGTAATGGATGGGGATGCTGGAAAAATTTGAGCAACACAAATGGATCAATTAAATTATGATTTGGTTTTGGTCTAAGTAAAAAATTATTCCTATACCTGTAGAAAGATATTCCACACCCTGCTTTCATCAAATCTTTCTTTCTTTTCTTTCAACGAATTAAAATGTTCTAAAAGTGGTGCTCCCTCGATCAAATCCATAACAATATATAACCTCTCAGCTGAATAAATAACAAAATAGAAAATAATAATACCAAGTTTAAAGTTATTCAAATACACTACAGATAGCTTGCCAGTATCCTGTTATCAATCAAATGTACCAGTACATTCATTTCTTTTTTTCAATATTGATCTTGAATCCTTCTGTGATAATACAAAATATTCCCCTGACCTTGCTAAAAATTGGTCAAAAATGGACTGTAGTAACACCAACATATGCATCCAAATTACTTTAGCTGTGTTGAAAAAACATCTGAATTGAAATAAGGAATTTTCTTTGAATTGATATAATAACATTTTTGATAGTAGTAGAGACCTATATGTTCTATATTATTTACCCACCTTCAACAAAAGTTTTATAATAACGAACTATATTTGGATGTTTTAGTTGTTCTTTCATAATCTGTAATTCATTTGTAATTTCACCAACACTAGTTTCAACTTCTAGACTGTTTTTACCAAATGCAGGATTCTGTAAATTCAACTGTAAAAAAAAACATTGTAAACTTTTACATTTCAATATAATCTCAACAATTATTCACAACAATTAATGTAGAAATTAAAGTTGCATTATGTAAGAGTTAAATCTGCCTAATGCAGGTGTTTTTTCTGGCCTCAAACAGACATTTATTCATGTAAGAGGACTATAATCAATTTCCTAGAACAAAATAATTTGACTGAAATTATCAATATATTTATTTTTGATCATCTATTTCTGAACTATTATACGGCCAGCTATTTATTGATCTAATTCTTACATAATTCATCTTTATTTACTCAAATGGCTTTATATTAATTTACGTGTTTCAGAAGAACCTGTCCCCAGTTACAGAGTAGATGTTTGTTCTATTTTAAAAGCTACATTATGAATGAATGTCCACTTAAATAAAGAATAAACATTACACTTTAATATTATTGCATCTGACAAAATGATAAGGGTGTTGTCCCATTCTCCATAATTTACCAATTAAAAATTCTTCTGTAAAACAAGAAATAAATTAAATGAAACTCACCTCTTTTAAAGCTAGAAATGATGACTGTTCAGCAGATGTCTTTTTAACTTTATAAACAGAACCAAATGCTCCACTGCCCAAAAGTTCAAAGACAGAATATTCACCAATATACTTGGATGGATTACGATTCTGGTTCGTTTCAAATATCTTATCTTTTATTTCATCTATCTTGGATTTCTGATAATTAACAAATGTAAAGATTATATAATCTTAACATAATAATAACTTTTAAAAGTTAAAAAAAAAAATAAAAACATTACTTGCACTTTTGTATATAGATGGTTTAAAATTCTGTATTCCAACAGTGGATAAAAAGTTATTTTGTATGAAAGCTGGCAAAAAACTTAAGGATCTCCCAAGGTGACACAAACTCCAACTACAACACTGGTGTTACTAGTTGAAACAATGCATCTTGGAATATTTAAATTTGTTATAGTTTATCTTTATACTTACAGAAAGTGAATTCATCATATCAACTAGTGGTTTATAAGCTGATAAGTCCCTATTATAGTGTCCAACATCAATAAACAGTTCAAATAATTCTACTGGGAATAATCGTTTAAATAACCAACGATTTCTCTCCATACTGAATAAAAAACGTAATGTACGAAAGGCATTTCTCTGTAAAGACAAAAACAAGACATCAATACATGATATTACAGCAGAAACATATAATAGAAAATAATCAGTGTTTTATTTTTTCACAACCAAAGCACAAATCATTTATCAACTCCCACCCTCTAACCTCGGCTGTATGACGAATTCTGCCACTGGAACTACTTTCAAATTCCCGGATTAAAAATGGCAGCACCCTGAAGAAACCTGTGAAGAGTGTTTTATTTCTAGCAATCCTATACCAAATGCTTACATTTCATATTTATCCAATTAATCTTTTCTTTGTGGTCCAGAATCAGAAGCCAATAAAAATAATGATACCAGGCCCCATTCACTTGATTAGATAGAGAGTTGTGTGAATATCTTATAATGTCCTATCATTGTCATGTTTGCATGTTTGTCAAATGGGTTTCTAGATATTCGTTACATGTGGTTCTTCAGATTTTACTACAGGAGACTTTGGGGATGCTCGATTCACAGTTCCGGAATTGAATTCCAAAACTGGTGTCAATCGAGTGAAAAGGAGAATTTCTGAGTACAACGCATGTGCCAACTGTATAAAAAATATCTCAACCAATCATGACAGCTGAAATATATTTTTTACCTAGGAATACGTCATGATTCTACTCACTCCACCTCAGCTGTTGGGGCTGGCAGAACTGTGACAGGACTGAATTCTGCGTCACTCGATTGTAATTCTGTCGATTCGGGACGTTCTGTACTGTGAATCGAGCATCCCCTAAACTCCTGAAATTCAAAAGATCAGTAAACCCTACCTGAAGTTTATTAACAGGTTTTTTCTCTCTACTAGAAACATCTTGTGGTAAAATTAACAGTCCCAAGGCATAAATACCATTAGCTTGAGCTATTTGTTCAGCATTTGTATCATTTAATACCAGTTCTGTCAGCGCTGCACAGCAAGCTGAAATTAAAAATAGTGTGCATGAGTAACATAAATTGTTTACAACTGGGCTTTCAAAGCTAATGCAAATTTTATACAAAGGCTATACAGAGAATACAAAGCGATACAATGCAAATTTTATACAACCAGGCCTATAAAGAGAATACAATGCTAATATTGAGTTGTTGATACAGAATAACAACCACACAAGATTTTATTGGTTATTCAATTCTTTTTTTTTAAAATTATTCTTAAAATTTCAAAATGTCTGCCATATACTCAAGTAAAGCCAAATATACAAATTACATGTAAATTGCTGTGTTTCCATCTGTAAAAAAAAGTCCTGGAACTTTATTTTTAGTAATTTTGATGATATTTACCTGATTTTAAAGAATATGGTAGTTCTTCTTGCTGTAAACAATAAATTAACATCTTATACAAAAATGAGCTAAAATTCTTTTCATATCTTATTTTTAATGAAATCATTAAAAACTAATAAATCCTTGAAGGAAAAAGGTTATCAAATTGAATTTCAAAGAAATTTACCATAAAACACAATAAACACAGATGAATCTATGAGTTAAAAGTTAAACAGATATATAAATATTTGGATAAGCTAAAGTTATAAAAATATACTAGTACTTACATCATCAACAACATGTGGAGTTCTACCATGAATACCAGCACTAGCTACACCTCCATTATTATCATTCTTCTCTGGTACAAACTTACGATCACTGTAATAAATTATTTTCATAATCTTATTGTTATAAACTTTTCTTATGCCAATTTTAAATTTTGACAGAAAGGCAAGACTGAATTATGTGTCTGGGAACTGTGATGACTCTGTGAGTATGGTGTTTGCTCACTAACCAAGAGATCCTGGGTTCCATCCTGATGTTGGCCAGAAAAATTCTTACAGATTCTCCAGCTTTGTCAGTGATGTTAAGATGATGAGTCTGGAAAGGAAAGGTGTCTAGTCCTTTGGACGGGATGGAAACCCATGTGTACATTGATAGTTGCATTTTGATTAAGAGCAGGCATAAAGGCCGCTAACTAGGCAAACTGTTCCTCATAGCAAACTGCCGCAATAGCAAATGTCTGTCTTCATTAGTCTGACTAGCGCAGAAAAGTACGACATTAAACCCCAATTTATTGTCACATGTCCTTTAAGCTGAACAAAATTTCATGGGAATTAAATCAGTATGCACACAGATTATATAGACTATGGTACAGAAATGAGATTTTTTTAAAATTTCAAAAAAAAATTTGAAACTATAACTTACTGTAATAGAGACAGCAGTAGGGGGATTCCTCCACATAGTCGGATTTCTGTACTTGTTTTAGAATCTTCACACAGTTGAGCTAAACACCAAACTATATGCCATAATAGATTTAAATTTTCACTGTTTAATTGACTAGAAATATATAAAACAAACAATCTGAAGCATGACAATTTTTAAAATCTATTTTTTTAAGAGCAATGCCAATTCGTCTGTTAAGGTGTGTGATATTGAACAGAAGTATGTGAGATACACTTCTCATATTTATTCACATTCATATTAAATTCACATTCATTTGACATTAAAGTACATAGTGTACTGCATGGTGTATGACTGTATTCATTGACCCATTTACAGCAGAAAAGTGGAAAGTTACACCTCATTTTAATCCCCATTTTTTAGCTTACCTAAGTAATACTGGTATTCCATCATAATCTCGAATTTTTTCAGCACTGGCCTGATCTCGACACAATAAACACAGTAAATTTGATGCTAATCTAAAATAACATGAAAACAATAACAGACTTATAATTGAGCAAATGTGAAATATCTTTGATATATTAATCAAATTTCTTACTCGATCACAATAAAGTGTAATTAAATAATTAAAGTGTGAATAAACTGGATTCCTCTCTACAAATGGGGGATCAAAGTGGCTAAGTGGGTAAAACGCTGGCTTGCAACCCAGGAGGTTGGGTGTTCGTTCCCTGCATTGGCCGAGAAAGTTCATCAAAATTTTCCTGTGTGGTCTCTCCTTGTCAGTGATGCAGGTCGGAGGTAATGACAAGGACAGCTGTCTAGTTGTTCGGATGGGACAAAAACTTGAGGTCACGTGTACACATTGGCATGCACGTAAAAGATCCCTTTGCAGTTGGAATTTGATATAAGAGTAGGTCGTAGTGCCGTTGCCTGGGCAAAGTTTCCCTCATAGCACACTCTATGGCTGATACCCGTCTTCAATAGCCCAATTTTGCAGCAGAACAGTAGGACAGTGTACAAATTACTGAATGCCTTCTTACTTTTTAGAAACTGTGTCATATTCTTGTATAATTCTTAATAAAAACTCCACAGAGTTCAATTCACCAATTAAATATCTTGGTTTAGGACTGAAATAATGAAAGTAATACTAAGTGAAAATCGAAATTAAATGTATCAAACAAATTGAATTTTTATGCAGATTGTAATTTGGTTAAATTCCTTACATATCGCTTAAATCCAGGGATCACAAATGACTTGACTCGGCATGAAATTGATTGGATTTAGTATTTATGTGCCAGTCACATCACATGATGTAAAATCAGGTGTAAAACATAATTAAAGTTGTACTAAATTAATCTAAAATTACAAAACAAGCACTACATTTTTCTGGACAACTCTATTCTAAAGTTCACCATCTTTCCCTTTAAAATTAACAGGAAATAAAAATGAAGTTTATACCTTTGTGCTAATCCTATTAATGCATGGAGAGCACAATGTAATACTAATAGTTCATTGGCTGATAATAACTGTACTAATGCCTGAAATAGAATAAATAACTTTTATACAAAGTATTCAAATTATTGAACCAACGTTATTCTTCTAATAAATGATAGAAATGTCTAATGAATAAATGGTTAAACATGTCATGAGTGCCAGACTCTGCACGAATGTGGATATATTAAGTATATTTACCACATGAGCCTTTGATTGGACTAAACATTCTCTCTGTTCTACAACTACTGATAACTTCTGAAAGATATCTGAAACATAATAACAATATGGTGAGACAATATAGTGGTGAGAATATGGTGAGACAATACGGTGGTGAGAATATGGTGAGACAATATGGTATGACATAATGTAAGACAAAAAGCTTAGACAGAAATGGTGCTATATAATGGTGAAAGAAAATGGTGAGACCAATCATGGGAGAACGGTGAGACCAAATTATGAGAGAATAATGAGACCAAATCATGAGATAAAATGGTGAAACATGATGATGGGAGAAAATGTTTTACACATATATGTTATGGTAAGAAAAACTGGTGAAATGAAAGGTGAAATAAATTGGGAAACACAATGGTGGAACGAATTTGGCAACAAAACTATGGCACATAACTTACTTGTCATTTCTTTAAGTATATCTATAACATATTGACCAACACCATCAGTTAAATATACTTCTGTTACACGTTGAAAATACTGAAATATAAAAAATAAATACAGACTTTATCCCTTTTAATATCTACATTTGTTTTCTTTCAGGATCTAAAATTTGGGGGTTCTGCTGTTCTCCAATCCGGTTTCTGTGGACAGGTATTGTTTTAATAAAAGGATATAATATTTGTGGTATCGCTCAGGTATAGAATTGGGTACAGCTTGAGATATCTAGTTTCATACTTGTTAACTCATACAGTGATTCTTTGGTACTATTTATTTGTATATGTACTTACATCCGACAAGTATTTCACTCCATCCAGTTCGAAAAATATTGTTTGGAAGGAACAGTCTCTCATCATTATACGTAAACATATTAATACCCGTAATACAGTTTCCTGTGGAGCACTGTTCAACCAATCACTATAAAGAAAGCAAATCCTTTACAATATAATATACATGTATGAAATCTCTAGGCCTGGGATGTCAATGGCATGAATCCAGACGCAAATTTGTTTATAAATTAATATAAAACCATATTTTTTTACCTAAACAATCAAAACCATGAAAATTATTAACATCTAAAATCTATTTTTTAAGAGCAATGCAAATTCGTCACTTGAGGCATGTGGAGTTGTTTTACACCATTTAAGAATGCAAATTAAAAGGGAAATTTGAATAAATCGGAAATTCGTCTTCAACACACATAAAAGATAAAAATAAAGGTTTCTTCTTTAAGATACTTCATGTCTAAGATAAGATAATCGAAGAGACATTGTGTATGACTCCTAAGATATGAAGGTTTAATTCATGTCTATGGTTATCACGAGACACATCGTGCATGGCTCCTAGCCATACAGTGTGCTACGAGGTACTATGGCCTATTCTTGTTTCAATTTCAAACTTCCAAGGGATTCTTTTCCCTACATGTCCCACACCACTGACAAAGGATACCATGCCAGAAAATCCTGATTAACTTTCTCAACCAACACCAGAATCGAACACGGATCTCTAGATAAGCCATATCCAATATCCTACTCAATAAGCCACTGCAGCTCCCTACTTACAAAGAAAGAGAAACAATATGATGGTGCTAGACTCACCTGCAGCATAATTTATGTTTAGTTAAAGCTGTAAATATATGTTGTAATGTCTCGAGATGTTTGTGATTTGAAAAATTCCTTTCATTCTGATATCGCAGACTGAAAACATACAAAACAATAATCTATATTCATACTGAACACTGAACACTGAACAAAGATATACAATATACATGTATAGCTAAGGAAAGCGAGATCTAGAGATGAGGTTTAAAATCCAATCAAGACAAACTAGGTCATTTCAGGACTATAACATGATACATTTTTATTTCAATAATTAACTTTATCACCTTTAGCATTGAGAGCAAACCTTTGGGCCTTGAGAGAAACCTGCTCCTTGGATTGAAACTGTGCCACTCAATGACAGACCTTATGCAAACACATAATAGCAGACCCAATACAACAAGTTGTCGCATACTGCTGTTCCCCAGATCCATTCACTTGAATTGATATATTTGTTGTTTATTTCATGCAATGTCTGTGTAGTTCGACTTGTCCATAGGTTTGTTTTATTGGTTTTGCGTGTAGTGTGGTTCTCTTGCAATATTTAATCTTTAAAAACATTCACAGTGTTTATCGTTACCTGAATTTATGGAGTGCTACAGCTTGTGATGTCTGCTGATCTGATCCTGATCTAGAACGAATTCCTTGACCTTCATCCTGTTGTGTTGTCGCACCATTACCATGATCTATGGCTGGAAGCTGTAACATTATATACATAGTATTCTAAATTTCAAAGATGTTGCTTCAACTTGAACACATATTGGTAATGTTTTTAAACTTTTAAAAAGGGGTCTTACATGAGAATTATATTAAAGTCTATGGTGCATCTTTTCACAAAAGTATCGTATTTCTCACAGCTTAGATCGCATAAATTTCAATTCAACATTACTTTGTAATTACTGAAGGCATTGAACTATTTCTGGCCTGATATTCCTATCAGGAATTCACATTTCATATATTGTAATTTACAGTTTAGAAGAGTTTTCTATTGTTTAACTGATGCATCGAGACTTGAATGTATAATAATTAGGTTAGGCCTACCTGCTGTCTACTACATGTAGGAGTAGTTGTTAATAATTTCAACAAACGATCTAATTCCTTTAGCTCTCTGAAAAAGAAAGTTAATCCAAATGATGATATTAAATGATTATCCCCATAACAGACTTCAGTGATACAATGAGAAATTGAGTCAAGTACATGTGTTGTTCTGTAAAATGAGAAACTAATATTTACATTTGTCTGGCTAAAATCTAATATCATTTTGTAATTCCATGTTTCAATATCAAAAGGTATTATCTTCAGTAATTATCATATTACTAAATATTGATTAAAGGACGTTATGGGGACACAGCCACCAGATACATGTAGTTTGGAGTTCAAATGACTACACCTCTTTGATTTGGTTCTAAAATAAAATTACTTATATTGATATTAAAGGGGTTATGGGGACACAGCTGTCAGATAGTTTGGGCTAAAATAAAATTGCTCATTTTACTTGATTATATTCGCCTTGTGAGATAACAATAGTTCTTCTATGAATAATTAATGTCTATAGTATTGATATATAAATAATTTGGTAATCCACTCTTGATACAGTAAGCAATAAATGAAACTGACGCTAGAAAACTAGTTGAATTCCTTTTGAAACAAACATATACTTGCACAGAGCTTGCTTTATAATTAGGCCTAAAATAAAACAATAGTTCAACCAAATTAAATATGTTATTTTGAAGTAACGCTACCACAAAACATCTTTATTTTGTTTGTGTAAGTCAGTTATTGGTCCACCCATACATGAAAATACCCCATTGACAGTCTCCTGTGATGGTCTTTGAAAATCAGAAGCTTCAAGATATTATCAAGATCTTAAAATGTACATGTAAATGGGAATAAAATCAATCGCCTGTTAAAGCACAAATCTTCCAGATCCTAGTGTTGTGAAGACATTTTGTAAAATGACATTTTGAACTGTAAAAAAAATGAAACAAAATAGGATCTGTGATTTAATCAGATTGGAAAAAAACGATAGCCGATCGATATCATTATCACATATATAATAACATGCATAATATCACGCCCCTATAGAAATGGGGTATAAAAATTGAAATAATTGGAATGTATGATAATAGATTAGATAAGACAGTATTGTACAAGTTAATGATAGACAGCTGAAATCTGTGTAATCAACACTTCTAACAGAGTTGTTGATATAAACTACAGGTGGTAGGTGTGGTCTATTACACCACTTTATATAATATTATCAATCAGAATAGTTTGAAGGATGCTTATCTTATCTATTGTTACATCCTCATCACTTAACCTACATATACCTATACCGTAACTTTTATATTGACTTTTAAAACAGCCATATCACTACAAGCTTGCCAGATTCATGTATTAAGAAAATGATTGTTAGACTTTCTCACGACAAAAAAAAAGGAACCAAATTTTAATTTACCAGTAAACGTAAAGTTTGACTAGGTTTATAAAACATACATGCACCCACACAGAGACAGGGGCATGATACGTCCACATTATGAATAAGGACGTATAAAAATAACCAAGATACATGTATCAGCGATCTCTAATCGTTATTGCTCCACATGTAAAACACCTGATTGCCAGTTACACAATTTATAATTAATAGGTGTATTTAGATGGACACATGATGATGATATTGATGAATTCTATGATGACAGAATTTTACAGATTTGGCTTTAATTCTGATCAGATCCCCCTCACACACTAAAATATACAGTAGCAGAAACAAGACTGGTTTAAATATGTGATGCAGCAAAACCTGTAATAAACACCAATCAAATTAACAGAATAAATATAAGTTTTACTTACTTAACGGAATCAGATCGTTTAATTGGTTTGCCAGTCTGGTCGGACGATTTGGTCTTACGTTCGGTAGCTGGCATTATAAATATCTTTCTTTAAGATGGACGGAAAGATGAAAAGGGCTGGTTGGTTATTTTTTCTTTTTGTCTTCTCACATTTTTGTTTATTTGAATACTTCTTACATTTTTAATTCTCGAAGTTCAAAAAGCCCTGGTTAAATATTTCTGGAAATAAATAAAAACATAATTAGTACACGTATGAATAAAACTTTTATTAATTTCATTGTATTGTGAGTCAGACCAATACATTTTGACTTGGCCCTCAAATTAATTTCATTTAAGTTGAGTCACAGTTCTAAATAATAATATCATAGTATTTCAATAAATAATATGCTACGTGTGGTGCATATCTAATTAAAACTGTCTGGTATTTGGATCAGAGAATGAAATTTTTTTTTCATACAAATGTTTTGGCTCATATTCAGTGTTAAAATTATTCAGGTGTCATTTGGATTAAATTGACAACTGGTTATCTTAAAAATAAAAGAGCTAATTTATGTACAAAATTGTACTCCTCTTACACATCAAGAGTTGATTATGGTCTGGATACGTTAATTAATGCCTAATTAATAATTTAGATAATATTTCAGTCCTCAAGAAAGATCTGCAATTGGTGGATTTAGCTCTTGCATAATGTATGTTTAAATTCAATGGGATGAAGATTTGCAGTATGTCATGATTTGTACACTATTGGGCAAACAACGTTACCATCTCAAAACACAACTAAATTCCTGCCTCATCAACACTATATTTAAATATTTTGCTATGACATACATGTACATATTAATCTTAGATACATGTTATCAATTGAATTACAGTAGAGTATCTTAAACACTATCCAGTGCTGGATTAACCATAAGGCAAATAAGGCACATGCCTTAGGACCAGCCAAACCTCCAGGCCACAAAATAATAAAGTAAAAAAAAAATGGTCTATAGTAAATACAGTCCTACTGTCAATGTTCTGAATTTGTTTGTAATAAATCTTCTATTGCGAAATTGAACTTAATTCCTTTTGTCAATGAGCCCAACATATCTGTATTTTTAGGACACCTATCAAAATGTGCCTTAAGGCCAGCAGAGCGATAATCCGGTACTGATATTATCGTTATATCTATTGTGTAGAATATGGGGATGTTACCCTGGCAGGGGAGCCACTGTAACTACATGTAAGTGGGTAAGACACTGGCTCACTAGCCTGGAAGCTACATGTTCGATCCCTGCCTTCTCTGAGAAAGTACATCAGGCTTTTAATTCTGATGTGGTTCCCCTTGCCGGTGATGCAGGGAGACAGGTCTGACTTAAGTACAGCTGTATAGACATTTGGATGATTCGAAATACCAATGCACGTTAAAGATGCCTTGGAAGTTGGAATTTGATGAAGCACACTGTATGAAGTATGCCTGTTTTCATAAGCCAAGAAGAGTAGGACTTTAAACCCCATTTCATTTCATGTTGCCCTGTCCAAACTTGACTAACGTTTAGACTTAGCATATTTAAAATCTATGAATTTGTTATTTAAAATATTTTGATGAAAAAAAAGACTAATAATAATATGTGGCGTCTGTTCTATTATCAAAGCCAAATTTTAATTTAGCATTGGTCAATATACATTTGCATGCATGTATGAAGCCATATTTAACGTTTTGTACACACGATCTAAAAAGTACCGTTATGTACTTACGGTTAGAAAAGAGAAACCATATCAAATACAATCATATTTTGATATATGATTATCGGTCAGCAATATCAAAGAAGACATGGTTTAGACACCAAAAACCTAGAAATCTTCTTAAAATCGATACTCATTCTATGGCCCAGGCCTAAAATCATTGCCAATGACTTATGCTGACAGGGAGACACGGCAAGAATCTATTGATATTGCACGAAGAAATGACATGTCGTTTCCA
Source organism: Patella caerulea (assembly GCA_036850965.1). Taxonomy (NCBI): domain Eukaryota; kingdom Metazoa; phylum Mollusca; class Gastropoda; family Patellidae; genus Patella; species Patella caerulea. Next base: position 20,271,694 of record JAZGQO010000021.1, read on the forward strand.
TTCAGCACATCCAAGCGATCAATATAAATGTACGCAGATTAATCGTTAAACTCACCGATTTAATTCAGAAACAATGTACAAAACTAAATAGATCATATATAGTTCATAACTCATAATATTTCTCCATTTGTCACAAAAGATAAACAAAATATCATACCTGTTCAACCTTGCATTATCCACGAACAGACACAACAGGTAAAATGACCCTTGATTGGTGATCTGATTGTCAGTGAACCAATCACAAGACGTTACACAAAGCTATTCCATTGTTAGCTGTCGAGGGTCTGAATAATCAGGTGCGTTCGACTTGACATAACTAGGTTAATTATTCTAGTTTCGTTAATTAGATAAGGGTAATTGATTTTTAATTAAGTACCGTGTTTTCTTTCCGCAATTGCGACAGACAATAAATAAATAAATTAATGAATTAACGAAATAAACAAATGAGATTTAAAATAACACAGGACATTCATTTATGAAGATAAAGAATAACAGTTTTTCTTTCGTTATCGCCTTGTTAAAAACATTCTCACAAAAAACTTTCTTTGTTCATGTTTACCTTTAAAGGGTGTAAGACAGCTAAATATCGAGTCAGAAATAAGCATTCGTCTGGCGCTTGTCAAATTCTAAATATTAATTTTAAAAAAATTGCTGGTCTGCATTATGTATTCGAGAAAATTATATTAAAATGTAATATCAGGCGCGGATCCAGGATTTTTTGCAGGGGGGAGGAGTCTAGGTTTGATAATTACTTAACTAATTGCGCTCAACCGATTAACGGGGGGTTGGGGGGCCCTCCCCAGAAAAATTTGGTAAATTAGATCCAAGAAGGTAACTTCCAAAAGTACAGGTCTAAATCGCCAATAAAATCACATAAAAATTTTTCAAGTCTGAGCAGGGGGGGGGGGCGGACCCCCTGGACCTCCCCTCTGGATCCGCGCCTGAATATTCTTCCATGCTTTACGTATTCGAGAAAATTATATTAGAATATAATGATCTTCTAAATTATGCGCAACATACGTAACTGCATTTTTCCTTTCTAAATGACTTGAATTTGCTTGTGGGTGTTGAGGATCCGCGTAGACCAACCCACTCCAAGTTTACACGTCTTTGGTGTATAGCAAACATGTTGTTTCTTCAGGAAATGTCTGTGATCGGACGATGTCCACTGACACAAGCATAACTTGTGATCCAACAGTAAGCACTGTTTTCGCGGGAAAATAAAATTTTGCTCTAACGTCTAGACCTACTATCCCGCGCGCACCCCTTCAGCAGACCAAAGTTGGCCCCAAAACTCTTCAAATGCGCACCCCACCCCACGGTAAATGTATTAACTTTCAATAAATTTTCTAATTGTGTAATAATATAATAATAATGGTTTGCGATAATGCTCTTACAGACGCTTCACAGGAAAGAGGAATTTAAAGACCCTTACACTTTATACAATTAAATACTCAACTCTTGATCGGGTCGGTAAGGTGGCCTCGGGTGCAATATATTAACAATAAATAGTGATTTTGAGTAGCGCTTAATTGGGTTTTATTTACTTATCTTTGTCGTACATGCTCGTATCTATTGGATCGTGTTAAAATATTTCGGACAAAAGGATGGGCATTTGGACATGTTTCGACATGACCGTCCTTTTAATAATTACACGTATGCAATATTGTTTGCAAACTACCTAAGACCTATGAGCACTGTTTTTTTCCCCAATCATTTTTAGCTAATAAGATAACTATTTATGAGCCACGATTCCATTGTACATATTATTATAATACTTTATTTAAAGATGCATTATACAAGAGCTAAATCTGCCTATTGTAGGTCTTTATTTTGACTTCAAATGTTATATATAAACTATATACATGTATTATTTAGACATATATTCACATGCAGAGAAAATAATCAACTTTCTTCAGAGTCGGGTGGCCGTGAATTGCAGGGGCCGAGCCTCCCCCGCTCAGCTGCATACTTTTTTGTCTTCTAAACGACACTTAGTTTATTTGACAAAAGTTTCTCGGCCGTATGCTTTATCTTTAATCATAATGACATTGCAGTGGGATACCATATAATTAATGCTTTGCATCAATGAAATTGAATCAGATTCATGTAATCCTATTTTAATAAATTGTCATGGGAATTTGATAGTCTCTCCCTAAAAAGCCCAGGTTGGCTATGCCTTCGTAATTTGGAGACGGTGATGGTATCATGTATTGTCAATATCAAATTTTCTTAACAGGAATATGGCAAACCCTCTCCTGCAAAAATTCTTGGATCCACTCTGCAGAACACCCAAAATTTAAAGACAAAATGGATAACCGAGAATTAGTCCAGATTGTCTAGTACCTTTGCTACGACAATAAACAATATTTTTATGCAACATCTTCAAACAGTCATAACTTTGCTCATGATAAGTAATTTTAATGAAATTTTCAATGTATTCATTTTTCATTATATATTTTTGAACTATGATAGCAGCTTTTTATATAAATCTTGTACATAATGTATCCTATAAGCACACTATATTTATGAATTCTTCAGTTTAATTAACAGCTATTATAACCCTACGCTGATTGCCTATTTTGTTATTTAATATAAGGGCCCTGTGGAAGTTTCATTTAAAGATGTGAGGGTGGATCGTTTTGATAATTGTTTAATATAATAAATGTAGATATAAGGTCTGGAAGGCCGAGATTGATTTTTTTTTTTTTTTTCAACATTTAAAGTCGGCGTTGCGATTCAACGTTGTGCCCAGTTTGACAATGTAGAAGCAAATTCGAGGTTAAAACATGATTCCAATACTGCCACCGAAAATTTAAAAGTTTTTCAATGTATTTACGTAGCCCCGCATTAGAGTGGCGTCAAATGCACCTAAATGATAGTAACCTTATATACACACCTTTGATGTATTATATTTGCTTTGTCACGTATTAAATCCGCTTAAACCTAACTGTATTTAAGATAATGTACGTGCTATTTATACATGTAGCAGTGGATCAAGATTTATCCTCGCGATATATGGGGATAAATATTGTATTGATAGCTCTCATAAATTTGAGTATAAAAACTCACCAGTCAGTAATCTTTGACTTTGAAATGACAAGGAAGCATGGCGCTTCGAAAGTTTTGGTTGGTTGAAATATGTTTTTGGTTTGAGTAGACATGCACTTGCAATGTGTAGCCTACGATCAAATATTATATCGTAGGCCTATACGAAATTGAAAAGAGTTTTAACTGTCGTTGTATCAAAAGGTCTGTCATTGGGTCAATTCTGGCCATGATGATCGAGACCATTTCGATTCTCCGGCTGGATGTGATAACCTCGTGAGTTTTCTCCGGGTCCCTTCCTGGCACTGCACTTAAAACCCCGACGCGCAAGCGCACCATTGAAATATAAATTGAACTATATGTTGTTAGTCCCGAAATAACCTACTTGGTGTCGAGTGGACGTTCAACCCCATTCTCTCTCTCTCTCTCTCCCCCCCCCTCTTTCTCTCTCTTCTCTCTCTCTTAACCGACAGTTAATGCGTTTAATGATTTTCAATAAATTTAATTTAATCACTTTTGTCCAGGAAATAAATATCCTTGCAATCGGTTTGCAAAGGTTGACTTGTTTTCATTTACTAAAGATTATTAAACTGGCGAAAATCTCCTTTCTACAATAAAAGAGTCCAGGAATTACTCTTTGAGATTAAATGTCACTGAAATTGACATGCGTAGCAAAGCTATCTCGTGTTAAAATAATCTACTTTCGCTTTCTGAAGTCCTGATTAATTAGTCCAGTCATTCATGGACAATAGTTGTCTTATTAATCAAGACTAGAAACCACGTCAATTTTGATTGGTTGAAAACAAGACCGAGCGCTGAAGTAGGTCAGCGGGCCATGTGAATAACAACACCAGCTCTGACGTGAGCTTTCAGGAGGTGTATTTTACCAATGTTGTTTTGACATAATAATTGCAATTAGACATGAAGGTAGATCTGCATACGCATATATTGCCAGCATCATGGCCAAATCTTAGAGAGGTAAGCAATGGAGTATAAATTTGGTAACGAAAAGAGACTTGTGGATTTCATTTTCACTAGAACAATATTAATAATATTATAATGTCGTGTTGACCGTTTTTTTTTCATGCGCCCCCCCCCCCCAAAAAAAAAAAAGACTTCCTTATTTTTGAACAATTTAGCTACTGTTATGCAATTTTGGTATCCGTTTGATATAATATTTTCTTTACTATTTCTCTGTATAAAATTTGTTGGAAAGTTTATTGGTACTACCGGTACTTTTGGATGAAATACCTCAAATTATTTGCTTTTCTTTTTGTACCAGATCTGATCCATGCAATTGAAAATTAACTTATAAATATTTTGAACGGTAGTCACTAGTTGCATATTCGGTATTGAATCGGTATAAATAACAGTTGACAAGGAGGTCGTCTAATGTTTTGTTTTTAGTCAAGCAGTAGTAAGAAGTTTTATTTTAATTTATTTTAATCCCTTCAAGTGCCTGTGTCTTAAAATGAATTGAAAGTATTCATTAGTAGTACCGGTAATGTGCAGGAAGGAGGGCGGGGGTGCTACTGCAGTTAATTGTCCATTGTTTGGGCAATGTATTTCAGTTTTTTCGGGCACAAACATCAGAGAATGGGGAATATTCGTTTTAGATGATAGATTCATTCTGAAAACTTGGGCAACAAAGAAAATTTGGGGGCAAATAGCTTCCGCCCCTGCTGAACGACTAGACAGCTGTCCTAGTTAGGTCCTCCATCTTGCACCTGGAGCGAAATTGCTACCTACAGGCTGTGAGGCAGCATCTTACTCACTCATCCACCGTGGCTTCCCATTTTAACATAGGGGTGAGTGTGTGGGTGGGGGAGAAGTTGTAAATGGATTAACGTGTGTTTTTAAGTCGTAAGCTGAGCTCTGTCACTGATACAGCTGTGTGTAGGTTTCAACCCCACACTTGTTCAGGACTAGGGTCCTGTGCCTATAACATCATAGGTTTACTCCAGGTCCCCTAGATTCCTCCCACTGCTTTGCTTTGTTCGTGCAAGTCAGTTATTAAAAATAGAATTTAACTTAGTCCCAGTTTCTCTTGAGTCATGAGTGGATGTTAAACCCAGTTTTCTCTCCCGGTATTATAGAGATATGGTTATGGAGGATTCATACAGTTAGAACATCATTGTGAAGGTAAAGCTCGTATGATGAAAGATGATGTGTTCTTTAGAGAAATTGATTCCAACTGTTGGTCACCCGAATCCAGATTAAAGGAAATGGATAAAACAGGTTGGTCACTTTAAACAATTATATCAAATTTAAAGAGAAACACAAAAAAATGATTTTAGTTTGTAATGTTCTGTACCGGTATCTAACAAAACGTCAGGCATTAATAATGAATTGGTACAGTAGGTATCATTTTGAACTTGGTGCCACAAATGTATTTATAAATATCATAAAAAAAAATGTGCTAAACAAAATAAGCAGGCCTGAAAATAATGAACTTTTACCAAATATTTATTATGAATATCATTTACAAAACTCTGATCAAATATACCAAGGGGATTGTGATTGACAAAACCTTACATTGTCTGTGACTGGCGCCATATTTCCAGGCTTGTTTATAGAGTTGTTCCTTTGATTTAGCACATTATGTTTTAACATGTTGAATAAAAATGATAAATATTACTCTTAAATATAAATATTATATAAAAATGACAGATAAGCAAAATACTTTCTCCCCACATATACATTTATACATTTTTAAGTCTATAGAATATACATATACATATATGTTTAAGAATATGATAAGGTTATCTACATATCTTAACAGGTGTTACAGTACAAGTCTTATCTACCGTACCTGTAATGTTTAGTTATTGGGTAAGTGTTTGACATTTACAAAAGTAAAGTAGCGTTGGGTGGTGGGTTGAACACCGACATATGTACTCCGACTGGGATAATGGAGATGGAAATAAAAAAAAAAACAGAAGAAAATCAGGAGTTCTTGGATGAACCTTTGACAAAATATAAACCATATCAAATATTACAGCATTGATAATTTACAAGTTACACAGGCAGTCACATTGGCTCAGTGAATATGGTAATTTTGGGGTATATTTAGTCTTTCTTGAACACCTGATAACACTTGTTGGTTTTAAAGAAAAGGTTCACATAGTTCAACTCCTGTCATGTTAGATTTAAAAAATAAGGCAAACAAAATTAATCACTTTCATACAGAATCCAAAAATCAGTAATTTTCCTAGTAATGATTTTTAGGATGGCTGAAGACAAATTTCTTTCTAACTGGCACCCAAGTCTTGCAACATTGTTGGCAAGTGTAGAACAATAAATGGAAACCATCAACCTTGTAAAGATCTTTCACAGTTAGGCTTAGAACTTTCCAGCCATTCCTCTTAGTTTGATTTGGAACATGAATTTGTAAGTGTAGACATTTACTAATGGAGGAAGAGATTATTAAAACTGTATATTTGATAATGGTTAAGCCCACTTGTACTCTTGTCATCCATGGTATCTGTTTCTGATACTCACCAATCAATAAAGGTAGATTAGTAAATGTCCCTCCATTGTAATTTTGAGGTTTTTTTCAGGCGGAACCGAAAGACACAGTTGATTTATCTCAAATATTAAACAATGATTTAGCAGCATCAGTTAAATCTCATCCACATAGATTTGTTGGACTGGGAACATTACCAATGCAAGCACCAGAACTGGCTGTTGAAGAACTACGCAGATGTAGAAATGAATTAGGTAGGTTTATATATGCCAAGAATAACATTCAAATCAGGAAATATATTTAATTAGGTAGGTTTATATATGCCAAGAATAACATTCAAATCAGGAAATATATTTAATTATTTATCTCTTAATTTAAGAATAAACATATTTATGCATTTTCAATTTATTTATTTTGTGGGTTTAGTGCATAGTGTGTGCAGAGTACCGGTTGTTGGTTATTTGTAAGAAAACCAATTCAGGGCGTAAGACTTTAAATGGGGTTGGTATATAAAATTCTCATGGCATGGTTAATGATGTCATTTTCTCAATGAATTTGATAAGAAAATCTGGTCCCTCTTTGTCAGTGATACAGGATGGAGGTCAGCTGTCTAGTCATTCTGATTGGACAAAAAGCAAGGTCTCGTGTACACATTGGCAAGCATGTAAAAGATCCCTTGACAGTTGGAATTCGATATTTGAGTATGCTGTAGTGGCTCTGTCTGGGCTATATTAATATATTCCCCATAGCACACAGTATGGCCTATGCCTGTCATCATTAGCCCATTACAGAGCAGACCATTTCATTTCATAAGAAAATCAGTGTTAGTTACATTATTAGAGCATACTCTAAAGATGGTCTTTGTCATTTTTGATGTGATAATAATTCAATCATTGCTTTATGGTTGTGTTTTTAGTGAATTATTGATTTTCTTCTCTTTTTGGAAACCTGGAGAATTTATCAAATTTGGTGACATGTATTTTTTAAAACAATTTTAGGATTTCCAGGTGTTCAGATTGGGTCACATATTAACCAATGGAATTTAGATTCCCCAGAATTATATCCAGTGTTTTCTGTTAAGTATTTAATTGAAACTCTTCTGTTTATTCACTAATGTAAACAGAAATCTTCCATTTTTTAAGCTACAAAATCATGTGAGTCAAATTATCTCATTCTCAATTGAAAACCATTTCATCTCCTAATGGTATCATAGAGCTGTGGTAGTCTTGTGAAGTATCATGTTCCATGCCAGTGTTAGTGGAGAATGTTCCTCAGCATGGTTTCCCCTTGTCAGTGGTGGAAGACACGCGGGCAGGTGGGGTGGGGGGAACAAGAGGTTCTAGTGCATTCATCAGTTCTTGTGTCATAACTTTTATTTATTTGGAAGGAGAAGTTATATACCCAATTACTCCAGCCAGACATGTCTTCACCATTAAAACTGTTTACAAAATTATCATTATGTTATCTGCATCCATCAATATGCATAAACTTTATCTCTATTTCATTTCATTCTCTTTTAGCGTGTATCTTTAATCCAGTTCTACATCAGCAAATCCTTGACTGTTACATCTGCATCAAATATTTTAAAAACTGATCTGACTAAGCAAAAATGATTGATTAAAAAACACAAAACAAATAGCTTGGAAGAGGACCCAATCAAAATTCATCTGTTTCCCCCTGTGTACAGTTCATACCTGTTCTGATTGATGTTTTATTTAGTCATATTCTGAATTGCCCTTATTACCTCCCTTTACAAAGATTCTGTTCCATTTCAGTTATAATTTTTAGTTTTGGAAACTAATTAAATGCAAGGTGTTGCAAAAGTTAGTTTCCTAAATTGAAAATAAAGAAATTGGTTTTTACTTCTACTGTTTGGTTAATTTAGTACTTTATTTATATTTCAGGCAGCTGAAGAATCTGAATGTTGTATATTTGTTCATCCCTGGGATATGGAACAATCCGGTCGCATGAAGAAATATTGGTTACCATGGTTAGTAGGTAGGATTAACTCCCTTTACAATTTGATATTGTTAGACACTTAGGGAATGTTCGTTTGTCAGCCCGGAATGTCCAGAATTGTAATCAAGTTGCACAGCATTGAGTCCTGTTACAATTCCGTCAGTCCTTACAACACAGGTGGTGTGAATAAAAGCGTGACATAAATAAACACAATGAATATGTTTCAGCTGTCCTGTTTGGTTGATATATTTATGTATGGAGTCGACGTATGCTACGTATCACTTGATTGTCTCTATGTTTGGAATTAAGAGAATTCAAGCCACAAACATTTAATCGAGCATCTCCCTAGATATATATAGAATCGGAATACTGTTACCATGTAACAAATGCCCTGCTCTGTTCAGTATCCATTTATAATCTTGCAATTAGGCATCCCTTATCTATTTCACGCAGGGTTGGATTAAGATCTTTAGAGGTCCTGTACACAAAAAGATTAAAACAATACTAAAATGTTTTAATTGTAAAAAATTGTTCTTATTATAAGGCTCCCTCCCCCCCCCCCCCCCTCACCCCAATGTTCGAAATATTACAAAGTATGAGTTTGGGAACATTGTATGTTGAAAATTCAGCTGTTTCCATGAACATTAATTTGTTCGTAGACCAGAGTTTTATTGTTGATCATGTATTATTGTAAGAGTCTGTAATAGATAGTTGTGTACAGTTCAATCTACTAAAGGCTAACATTTACAAAAGTATGATGATGATTTTACTTAAACTAATTTTAATTTAATTGAATGCAATTTTGTTATAGGGATGCCAGCTGAGACAACGACTGCAATGTGTGCAATGATATTTGGAGGTGTTTTAGAAAGATTTCCTAGATTGAAAGTTTGCTTCGCTCATGGCGGTTAGTAGAATAAGTTTTTATATACACAGTACATTTAAGCGTGGCGATCAAGAGTTCATACATACAGCATCGGCAATAAGTAAAAGCAAAAGCCAACCTGTTTTTACTAACAGTAATGAATAGACAATAAATGTATAACTGTGCAGTAGATTGAACTGATGATGTTTGTAAGACAGTTGTATGACCATGTCTTGTATATATAAATTGGTCTTATGTTTGTATACCAATGTTGATTTCACTATAACATATTTGTATTAACGGATTTCACTTTGACATAATGTTTGTATTCACTATGACATGATGTTTGTATGACTTTGGATTTCACTATGACATGATGTTTGTGTGACTGTGGATTTCACTATGGCATATGTTTTGTATGACTATGTTGATTTCACTATGATGTTTGTATGACTGTGGATGGGATTGATGATATTTTTACTACTATGTAGATAAGACTTACCAAGTTTGTGCATTGGACATCACCTATACATATTTTTATTTGGTTGTTCAAAATGAATAATTGATATTTTCAGGTGGAGCATTTCCCTTTACAGTTGGAAGAATAGAACATGGCTTTAATGTTCGACCTGATTTATGTGCTACTGATAATAATATTAGCCCGCGCCAGTATTTAGGTCAGATTTATACTGATTCTCTTGTACATGATAAACGGGCTCTGGAATTACTTACTGATGTCATAGGAAAGGTAGGCTTTATAACATTAAGGGGGGTTTGATGGCCGAATGGTTAGCACATGCGTGCTGTATCATAAAACCTGTCATTGAATCAACTGGCATGGTTTCGAATCCCTAGTTGCACGGGACAAGGAGTAGGGTCGTCTGTCCACCTTGTGGGTTTTCTCCGGATCCTCTGGTTTACTCAAACTGCTAAAGACCCCTACGTGCAAGCGAATTATTGAAATAAAATTAAACCATATGTTAGTCCCAATATGACCTAGATTGTGTCCAGTGGACAGGAAACCCCATTTCTCTCTCTTATAACATTAAATTATTCCAGTTTTTTGAATGTGATAGATAAATGATCAATTGATCTAAAAACTGTAAAGCGTTTGATTGTCATCTATGTGGTTTATGTGACAAGGAGTAGAATATCTTAATTCTGGTTGCATATAAAAACCAAAAAATCGGATTTAACCCAGTATACTGAAAAGATGAGATGCATTAAACTATGTTGAGGAACTGAAAGTTGTTCAGTGAATGTATGAAATGCTCTGTGAATTAACTTACTCAATTGTTAGTTTTGTTCTAATTTTATTGTAGAACCGGGTGATATTAGGAAGTGACTATCCATTCCCACTCGGAGAACATCATCCGGGTCAACTTATAGAATCTATGCCAAATTTTACACAGGATTTAAAGGTTTGTAGCAGTCTTCTTTTGACATGTTTACTTTTTAAAGCCATATGCTTCACTTAACCTCAAATTGGCTTGATCATTTTGATTTGGGTCAAAAATTAATTAGTTGCAGACATTGAAAAGTTTAAGTCTATAGATAAAAACAGAGTTGAGAATTAAGGTATAAAAGATTTTGTTTCCACTGTTGACACTGTATACAAAAAATTAAAATGACTTCTGTTTAATCATTTCAAGGTTTTTTTTTAATTGCATTGAGTTTGCCCTATCACAATAATAGAAATAACACATCATAACATAACCCAATTTAATACTTTGTTTTTACCTAAATTAAAGAGGTTCAACTAAAATATGAGGCAGATTCAAGGGATGTGTTATAAAATAATGAATGAATATTGAAAGTCTTAATATGTCATTTAGTCCCTTTAATAATTCCTTACAAACCACAATATAGTGAAGCACGAATCTCTAATAGGAGTATCAGCCAAAGAATAGTTTAATTTAAAAAGTTATGATAAATTCAAATTTCATCGATCTATGCTGCTCACATGTAATAAACTGTCACCTTCTTTGATTGGATGGGCCTAGATTAACTCTGATTGAATCCAAGCCTGGAGATTATCTACTGTGTGAGTTTTGGTAAATAATAAACGGATTTCTTCGATTATGAACAAACTATTTAACTTTGGTTATTATAAACTTACCTGTGTGTTTAAAATGAACTCCCGTTAAATAAAATCCATTGCACCACTAAATGTCCCAACGTATAAAAACAGTTCTCTCTTGAAAAATTGAAATCCCACAAACTTTCGGTTAAGAAAAATACCAATATGGCAGCTGGTTACGTCACACCTCGGGAGATATCACTTTGTATTAGATTAGGGGTGACAGCATAGGAAATGTGGCATTTAAAAGCACGTCTCGACTCGGCATTGAGTTTGAGCGTTCGCACACATAACAACCTGTATTTTTTAAAATTTGTTACCGACTTAATTATTTGATTAGCGGCTCGGATGGGATAATTTTCTTTTTAACACGCATGGGGAACAAAAATAACTACATTCTTTTCACGGGCCTTAAATATTACCCATCTTTATAATATGGTATGATGATATTATTATTTAACATATATACAGGCCATTTACAATTAATGTTCCGCTTCTTACAGGGTGTTACGGACTTATCGGCATTGTATCAGCCACCCAATGCCATTAGGCACCTTGAACGCTGCCGCAACACACTTAAAAATGTCACTGAAGCGGTTATTATTTGATCGAATAAAGAATGAGATCAAATTAATAATACACTCAGAGTCCTCAGACACTTCGGAGGTGTGCTTCGTGATCCGTGTTAAACTATTTATAATATAAAGAAGATAGGATATTAAAATTTATATTTTATATATGACTTTATTTTTACGAGTATCCGTGCAATCAGTGATTCTTTCATTGTGAATAAAATTTGATAGACTGGCGATCAATGGTTTCAATATAAAGCTCCTATTTAATTGCCTTCAATTGATATTTTCGTCGCCCAAACTCAAACGATCGTAATGTTGGCGCTTTGCTTTGAGCATAGCACGTGGTTGCCAAAATATGCGTCAAATTTAAACAACCTCGCTTCAGTGTGTTGGATTCGTCCAATATGTGACGAAAGCAATGTTATTATCCACTCTGTCGAAATAACAAGTAAATATTCAAATTTTTCAAGAGAGAACCGGTTTTATTCGTTGGGATTTTTAGTGGTGCAAAGGATTTTATTTAACGGGAGTTCATTTTAAACACACGGGTAAGTTTATAATAACCAAAGTTAACTAGTTTGTTCATAATCGAAGAAATCCGTTTATTATTTACCAGAACTCACACAGTAGTGTTGGTATTTTTATTTCTTGATTAAATTTTAAATAATCAGCTTGAGTATATGGAGCTTTAGCATGGATTAAAGATACATTATGAGAGATTAGATAACGAGTTGGCAGTTCTCACTATAATAGTTAAAAATCAGATAATGTAAAGGCAATTTGCTGGAAATTTCAGTCAAATTGATCCACTATGAAAGGAGACATATGTGATTTAAATTTCTGCCTAGCCTTGATCATTATTACTAAAGTCTGTTAGACAAAAATCATAGTCTCAATTATCCATTTAATCATTATTGTGACAAAAAGTTATGCAGTAAATTGTATCATTATCCACTAAAGATCGCAGGCTAGTGATGTCATCGAGAGTTGATTATGGTTTGGATAAGTTAATTAATGTCTAATTATATATATTAATAGTTTATATAACATTTTAGGCCTAAAGAAAGACCTACAATAGGCAGATTTACCTCTTGCATTATGTATGTTTAAGCTGTGAGGAATGTAAATAGCTCATTATGCAATGTAACATAACATTTTTGGACAATTACCGGTAGTTCATGAATTCTTAAAATTGTACCGCAATCAAATGTTAAGAATTTATTTTAATACAGAGTTTAAAAATGGATTGAAAGAAAATATATCATAAATAGATAGTGACTTGACATTTATATATTTCCTTCTTTTTACAGGATCAATTATTGTGGTCGAATGCATTTGAATTTCTGGGTTTGGATCCAAAAGACTATCTTCCAAAAATTACAAATGGAAAGCACTAGGTTCTGGGATTGTGATGAATCATACATAAAGACTCAAGATGAATCATTGTGCTACACAATATATGTTTTTAAACAAGGGCAACATGTTGGAGGTTTAGAATTTCTCCAGATGTATACTATATAGTATTTTATTGTAGACTATTATTCTGTCTAAAGGAGAACAGTGTTGTATGATTGAATAATACAATTATTTATATCTATAAATCAATGGAAATGGTCAATTTCAAATTGTCATAAATTTAGGGGAATTATCAATTTAATTAATTTTTGAATCGAAACGTATTTGGTGACGGAGAGTAGAGTACTTTTGATTATTGATAATTATAACTTGAACAACCTGTTTCGCAGATTTACATTGAGGATTGATGTAAAATTGAGTTGGGGTAGCTCAGAGAGGTAGACTTAAATTTGACGGTTTGTTTGCTGATGGTGCTGGACATCATACTATCAAAAGAGTCAAAATAAGGCTATGGACCAGGGATGCTATTTCAAAATTTTGCTGGTGGGACATTCTTAGTTGGGAGTTAATAAGCCAGAAGTAGGACATAGGATGGACCTGTGGCTGAAGTGCGGAATGGGTTGAACATATATGGGAAAATTTGTCCAGTGTTCAAAGTTTTAGGAAAAAGTAAAAATGCTCAGAGTTGTCTATATAATTTTATTTAAATACTCATTATTTAAATAACAGGCCTACTCAGCAAAAATTGGCGTAGTCTAATGAGTGAAAACAAACACTATAATTGTACCAGTATTGTATTCTATTTATTGAATATTTTAAATAATTATGATATTAATAATGTTGTTCCTTTGTTTTCATTGTCAAATGAATAAAAAGATACATAAAATTCAAATAATTAATGCGTGCGCATTGCATCATCATAAGGTCTGTCATTGAGTCAGGTTGGTGGTTTTCGTGGGAATTACTTTTGGCTGTGGCATCCACCAGAATTTGATATATCTGGCCCGACCAGGCATTCTTTGGGACACCATTAACTATATAAATATTTGGCTTGTTTGTGTGTTACGCAGTTAACGACATCAGCAGTCACCACGCACCTGAAAACTGTCTTGCAGAAGACAGTGGACAGAAAGGGAGACAACTCTTTTTATTTACCATTAATGAAATCCCAAATTTCATTGTTAAACCGTGGCATTATGTTTTGGGCATTTTTATACGCCCATATGAAAATGTGGTCGAATATTGTCGTCGCCCTTTCTGTCCGCCTGTCTGTCCGCCTCTCCGTCGTGAACGCTCTAGAGGCTAAAGTTAATATCCGATTGACTTTAATACATAGTGTTAAAAGTCATGAGACGAAGAATCCTATTGATTTTCAGCGATATCTGATAATTACTGCCAGAGTTATGATCCTTGATTTCTTTGAAAAATCTTGTAAACGCTCTAGAGGCTCCAGTTAATATCTGATTGATTTTAAATTTAAACATAGTGTTTAAGGTAGTGAGACGAAGAATCCTATTGATTTTCTGTGATATCCGATAATTACTTCCAGAGGTAAACGGTTATGACCCTTGATCACTTTGAATAATATTGTAAATGCTCTAGAGGCTAAAGTTAATATCAAATTGACTTTAATTTCATATTTTAGCGTCACTTCTGGAAGTTTCGGATCGAGCTTATAGATTAACCATAGAAAAGACATTTATTGTAAAACTGCGCTTAACACCGAGGTAATCAATTCTATATGTAAAGCCCATTGCCTTACACAGGGGATGTAACTATATTTATTCTGGAAAAGACATTTCCGAGGGATTCTTTTTGTATTAGATTATGAAAATATTTCTTGATCGGAGACCAGCTCGCAAATCTGCCTTTTTATGGGTGCCATGTGCAAAAACTAATATAAAAAAATATCACGACACATTTTTTTTTTTTACATCACTACACCCAGACCCATCCTTTTCTCAATTATTATTTTAAATATACGTGAATGTACATAGTGTTTATTAATCTTTATTACTGATGTTTACCAACAAAAAAGTTTAGGATTCCACGTGTCAGTTGTGTCAAAGAACTTGGTTCTCTTTCGTAAGCATGCATAATACCCATCATTGATATTGAAAACATAATAACGAATCCGTGCGGTAGTACTAATAATGGGTTAAGTCTTGATTGTTTTCCCAGCAGGTAAAATGCATAGAGAGTATGGGGAATAAGAAAAAGCGCGAGTTCTTTTCTTCGCGAAGATCTTTCAAACAGAATTCCAAGTCCACACATAAATCCAGCCACAACCGGAACCAGTGGTGGAATTGGCGGTGGTCTTCCAAGAATATTTCTCAAAACACAAAGTCCATATTTAGCCAACATTACCATAGTAGCCAAAAAGGCACTTGACATGGCTAAATTCCTAGCAAGAGTTAGCAATTCTGCAAGGGGCCTGAAAAATATATTGCAACAACGTTTTTAGAAATTGGAACCAAAATGTAGAACAGTCATAATTGAACAGGATCACACCAGAAACAGCTTGAAATATAACTAACACATTCTAGTGAAATAAAATGAAATGGAGTTTAACGTCCATCTTTTCTGTTCCATTCTGGTTAATAAAGCCGGGTATACGCCATAATGTGTGGTATGCGGGAAAATTGGCTCCAGGGCCCTCCAGAGTATCTAGATGGGGCCCATGAATATTAAAGTTCAAAATTGAAATGCGTATTTTTGCATGAACTTTTTATTGGTCCTTTGAAACTTATATAAGTAAGCAATATTCAAAAGTTGTCGCTAGTGAATTATCTAGATATGACTAATGTTGGAAAGGAAGAGGGCGGGTCAAAGAATGGTTTCACCCAGCATATTTTTATCCCTTCGAGGGCCGTCGGAACCCGGAGGGCTGGAGGTCCGGGACGACTGAAGCCAATAAATTGAAAAGGTTATTTCATATCCTTTTGAATGACACACATGCACAACACACAATTAAATGGTCTGTAAGACAAGAATAATGACATAATATCTGATCAAATACGAAAACTATGCAGTTCCGAATGGCGCGCAATGTGCGGAAATGACTTATAACGGCGGAGAACTGTTCATCACCATATTAAGTGGAACTTCACAGAGAAGGTTGAGGGATAGCCCAGTTTCCACCCCCGCACCGCTAGATCGATTAGCGTTAAACTTCAATCTGGAACTGCGGGACTGTCTTAGTCGCAGACCCCCGTACCTGGGCACCTTAGGCCCACGCCTAAGCTACGATGACAGAAACCTCCACCCAACTCCACCCCACTTGACCTCAATTGAATTCGTTCCGACGGGCCTGTTGCGTGCATGGAATTATGTACACGGGACCTCGGTTTTACCTCTGTTTGATAAAGATGAGTCATTTGGGTAACATGTGAAAGCATATTAAACAATAGGTTGCCAGGCAACAAAACATACGCCCACACAGCAGCTAAATCGTCCGGGCAGTCAACAAGAGTTGTCGCATATTAAGTAATTATCTGAAAATCATTAGAATTTGTTTGGTTTTTATAAAATTCTGCCCCATGCTAACGTTTAGTATGCGAAGCATTTAATATTATTTCTAAAATTGGATAATAACTGAGACCTCTAGTGGGACCACAAGCTAAAAATTTTGCGTACAATCAGGGGCTATAATTCAGGAAGTTACAATCCGATATTATCCGTTGAATATCAAGAGGAACCAAGATCTTTGGGTTATAAACATGCATTTCCATTTTCATCAACATCAGATTAAAACCTATATACCATATTTTTTACACTTTTCGGGTACAAGCGGCGGCCATTTTGTCCGTAAATTTTGGTCTGATTTTCACAAAATTTGAACTCAACCTTCATTACCATGTAACGGTGATATAATCAAACGTTTTTTTTTAAAATCCGATAATAATTTTGACCTCCAGAGGAACCACAAGCTAAAAAGGGCGATTTTTCGGACAATCGGGGGATATAATTCAGGAAGTTACGATCCGATGGGTGCAAATATCGAAGGGAACCAAGATCGTTGGGTTATAAACATACATGTCAAGTTTCATCAAAATCGGTTCAAAATTGTGACCTCTATAGGGTCCACAACCTTGATATAACATATTTTCACACTATTCGCGTACAAACGGCGGCCATTTTGTCCGTCAATTTTGGTCGGATTTTCACGAAATATGAACGCAACCTTCATTACCATGTAACGGTGATATAATCAAACGTTTTTTTGTGTTTTTTTTTAAAAATCGGATAATAATTTTGACCTCCAGAGGGACCACAAGCTAAAAAGGGTGATTTTTCGGACAATCAGGGACCATAATTCAGGAAGTTACGATCCGATGGGTGCAAATATCGAAAGGAACCAAGATCTTTGGGTTATAAACATACATGTCAAGTTCCATCAATATCGGTTCGAAATTGTGACCTCTATAGGGTCCACAAGCTAAAAACATGATTTTTTCGTACAATCAGGGGCCATAATCCATGAAGTTGTGACCTGTAGAGAGTCCACAAACAAGTTGTGGACGAAAGGACGGACGTCCGGGCGGACAGGGGCGACGACAATATACGTCCACATGAAATTGTGGGCGTATAAAAATAATATAATCAGCCCAAGCAATACCAGGATTAAATCTCAAGAAGAATTAGGGCAAATATGTGTTCTTAGGGAAGAAATGTGTTCTCAAAATACACAATTCTGTGAGTAGTCAAAACCAATTGGAAAAAAAACTTACTTCTGAAAAAGAAGCTTTCTTCTGAAGAGTAACATTGGTGTTGCATGGATTGGTAAATATAATTTAGCAAATGCAGGAAAACTGAGGCAAAAATCTTTGAACGCGTGATTGGTACAAGATTCTTGATGCAATCCAGCTGCTTGACAAGAAATAAAACTTTCCGCTGGTTTGCGAAACAAAAGGGTTAAATTAGCATCGGTATAATCTCTTGACCACTTTAATATAGAATAGTAGTATCCTTTGGACAGCAGATTTGGTTCTAGAGCGGTGCAATACACCAAAAAGGCACAACTTAAACAAAACGATATGGTTTCACAGTAAGGTATCCTAGTGAGGTGACCACGTTTGACTAAAGTAGTTAATCCTGAACCAAGAGCTCTAGCTATAGCAAACAAGGCACCAGCTTTTCTTCTTATGTCGTTTTCAACTATAATAGATAAACCTGCTATTCCACCTGCTAGTCCATGATTCCACCCATCCTACAAACAAATGTTAAAATATCTAATATTCAATCAAAGACCATGTAATGTTATTCCAGAAATATTTCTCTCCCTCATTTAGCAACGATTTGATATTTCTATGCAGTTCACTTGCTGTCGTTTCTCGAGTTTTTCGAATTCGATTATTGGACTTTGACCTCTCTTAAGGATCAGTTGGACCTATCTTGTTACGCAGCTAAAACAGCTGTTATGTAGAATAATATCTGATAAACTCTTCATTTTATTAGACAAGATCAGTAGATTTAGTTTAAACTACCGTCTCAGTATTGTCAGGTGTGGGGGAATGGGGACGAGCAAATATATATCCTATTTCTACTTCTTATTTCGCGCCATTGACACACCTTGGAAAGTATCATAAGAACATACTTAACATTTTATCCACATGGCGACCCTGTCTGAAAACATCACCGGGACCTTTCCATCTACAGTCACAAGGGGGCATATTCTGGGCATTGTCCAGTAAGTCCTATTCCGATAACCATGTTATAATATGGACAATACTGCATTTAAAAATATTTGGTTTACTTAAGACCTTCCGATCAACGATCGTTTGTTTTGGCACTTCTTTTTACAAGTTCTAAACCCCACCTGGGGAATCATTAAGAAATCGTATCATTCTTTGCTGCGACCAATCTGATTAAAACACGTTGCTATTTAGTTTCGTTTTTTATAGAGCAAAATTTCGCTTTACTTGTCTGTGCTACACTAGGATCTGGAAACGAAATAATTATAGATCTGTATTTTAATCAGAGTGTACTGTAACCATCCCACCGCCCCAATCTATATTTCGTTTCGTTTTATTATACGTTCGACTGCCTACACTACATGCAAATCTGACAAGTTATAGTGGGAGTTCACGTCAGGGGTCAAACGAGCGGCTTTTGAGCCTATGGCGCCAGGCATTGATTTATTTGCGTTGACGTTTACCCAGTTCTGTGCATCTAATAGACTAGCGGTTTAAGTCCATATATTTTCCGATACCCCTACCTATGGTGGAACAAAGGTTATTTGGTATGGCTGGAAAGGTAATTTTATCGACATTAGGAAATCGGTTCTTAACAGTTATTTCCCGTGGTTTCCATAGCAAAATAATAGATATCAACTGTGTGCGTAAAATCCAACTATTTAAAAATTAAAAAGAATCAGATAAGCTATATTTTGTGTTTTTCTCCAGCACACTCTGTGATGTAAATGAAAACGATCGCAAATAGCAAGCGTAATATCATTTTAGGACCAGTAACCAGTCAGGAACTCACCGTAACCATAACCAGTCTCGGATCGAGGATTTTGTCGAAGGGGGGGGGGGCACATATTGGAGCAAAGGGTAATGTTGCTACCTTGGATCATGGAAATATAGACTATGCCTTGGATTGTTTGGGCGGAGACAATGTGGAAATCATGTTTATATCATCTATTAAAGAGCAGATATGTGAACAAAGCAAACGAAAATGAAAATCAACTATGTCACTGGGGCTGACGGGGGGGGGGGGGCTGGTAACATTGGCCAATCGCTTATATCATCCAGAACACGACAATGATAACAACTCTCCCAGTAGCCTAATGGCAATTAAAACGAAATTTTGAACTATAAAAACGAAGCGAAATAGGACCTGGGTTTTAAACAGATTATCCACCATCATATCTCGCGCACATGATCGGTGCCACTTCACATGGCTAAAAACATATCATACTGTACCTTGGTTGTTCTCACTTTTTGTAGTAAATCAACAGATAGGTGGTATAGACTAGGATATAAACCGAGAAATGTAGCAAACTTGACACCATCTTTACATATTATATCTTTCCCCAATCCTGGTAATCTGTAAAATAATATATCAGTCAGTTAGTTATCAGTACTAACATGGTGTGTAATATCGTCAATGGAAATCGTTTATTATTTCACTGAGAAGTAGATAAAGTGTGACCTGTACGTTTGCCGTAAATAAATCTAGCTTAGATAGCAATAATAGCCGAATATAATTTCCATGTTTTGGGATAACTACTTTCTTGAACTTGCGGATTGACATTTATAATCTATAACACATACTTATGGGAAAATAGCTACTTATTTATTTTGCGACGTTATCAAAAGTATTCTCTCAACGTTTTCAAGCTTATACGGTAGTACATAAATGTGAGGCAAATATGTACAGAAAACAAATCATGAAACGAAACTATACATGATAACAAGAAGATAAATGATAAACCCATTGCGTTGTCTGACAACCTATGCTTGCTTTGTCAGTGATGCAGAAGGGAGGGCCTGGCAAGGACAGCTGGCTGTCGAGCCGTTTGGATGGGACGAAAAACCGAGGTCCCGTGTACACATTGGCGTGCACGTAAAAGATCCCTTGGTAGTTGGAATTCGATATAAGAGTTGGCAGTGGCGCCTCTGCCCGGGCAAAATTTCCTTCACAGGCCAGGTTAGATGCAGAAGAGTAGGACGTTGAACGCTATTTCATATTATTTAAACTGGTTAAAACCAAATTACTGTGGGCTGAATGTAACGTAGACAGAAATTCAAAACAAATTCTAATCAAAGTAATTTTTCACTGAAATCAAAGAGGTCACACACATTCTATGGGTCGAGGTCAATCAAACCCCACATTGATAAAAGCTGGGATGATATGTTGACGTTTATCTTATATTACCTACTGACATAACTTTGATGTCATATTTTTTCTTGTAGTAGAAGTAGCGATCACCTTCCATATGCATGCAATATCAAGATATATTTAGGGACGTACAAAAATGAGCACTCACCCTTTCCGAAAAGGATTCTTCATGATCGCCGCGACAACTTTAACCCCAGCATAGAGAGCAAGTCCTCTTCCGAAACCGCGCACGAACTGCCGAAAGAAACGTTTTGACAACGCCAAACTACCGCTTTTATATTGAACTTCATGTGCTTCATCTTGAGAACTTTCGTGTGTAGTTGATATCGCCATTTTAGTTGATACAATGTATCTACATTCATTTATCACGTGCGTTTTTGTTTTTATTTTATCAATCAAGTCAGCTGACAAAACATAGTACAAGTCATTCATTTATCGAAAATTATCACCGTTAGCCTACAAATTATGTATTATTTGAAATACACGACAAACCCACGCTGGTCATTGAAATAACCCCTTTTTTATATCTGTACACACAGTATAAATAACATCAGATAGATGATATAAACATAGGTTGCCAGGTAATGAAACACACAGTCATCTGTCAGTTTGGCAAAACAAATTAAATGAAATGGGGGGGGGGTAGCGTCCTAATGAAGACTAGCTTACACCACACGCAGTGTGCTATGAAGTACATTTTGTCCAAACACCGGCACTACAGCCTACTTTTAATTCGAATTCCAACTGTCACGGGATCTTTAACGTGAAGGCCAATTTGTACACGGGGCCTCAGTTTTTCGTCCCATGCAAACGACTGGACAGCTGTACATTCCCTTGTTTTTATCCATAGGTCTGTCATTGATTCCAGGTTGTACGTGACAAGGAGTTAGGTCGCTTTCAAAACCTCGTGGGTTTTCTCCGGGACCCCGGTTTTCCCCCACTGCTAACGAACCCTACACACAAGCGAATTATTGAAATAACACGGAACCAGATGTTAGTCCCGACCCGAAATGACCTAGTTTGTGTCGAATAGACGTTAACCCTCTCTCCCCCTCTTCTCTCTCTCTCTCTCTCTCTCCTATCTAGTGACAGTCGATTATTTTTTTTTAAATTGTCGTGGGTTTTCTCCGGGACCCCGGTTTTCCCCCACTGCTAACGAACCCTACACACAAGCGAATTATTGAAATAAAACGGAACCAGATGTTAGTCCCGACACGAAATGACCTAGTTTGTGTCGAATAGACGTTAACCCTCTCTCCCCTCCTCTCTCTCTCTCGTATCTAGTGACAGTCGATTATTTTTTTTGAAATTGTCAGATATCCCTCACAGTCTCGTATAATAGATCAGTGAGCAGAAATTCGCCTGTATCATTTGTCACTTTAGTCAGATTCTGACGGATGACTCGTGTTTTCCTTTTGCTTTCGTCACTTCCTTGTTTTGAAATTTTCATTACGCATGTATATGGTAGCAACGATCTCTCTGTTAAAAATTATGTTTGGAACATGTTGTACCCGTTCTACCACATATGTGATAAAAAGACTGACATCAATATTGTCCTTTAGGAATATCCGTTTGGGCCACAGATTTGGCAATTCAATCAGATATCAGTCAGAGTTGATTTCAGTTACGTCTTTTGTATGTAACATGGAGGAAACTAAGGTAAGTTTTATATAATATGTATATTTTTTTTAAACAATATTTATTCACAGAAGCTGGATTGGATATGAATATATGATGGTATAATTATCGATATATTGAGAGAGATTTATTTATTGTGATTCATATTTATTTAGCTTCCTTTTCTTAAGATCCCAAAATATTATGGAGACGGGGAGTCATTTTACAAACCTTCCATTTATTGTTCGTCAGGGAGGTATGTTGCGCTCTAATAAACCTTTCTAGTTGAGGATATATAAACTACAAGTGCAGCTCAGCTTCTATGTTTACGATATATATAAATACATCAATGAGAATACGTCCAGGTGAAAAATGCAATACGAGTCATGTAAAATAGTCATGTATTTGTTTTGTTTGTTTTGTTCTTGTGTTAACTTTTACACTTTTAGATAACAGAGAGTTTTAAATTTGCTTTTTCAGAATAAAACCAACCACAGAATTAATACCAGGAAAGCTATAGTATTTTACTTAGTTTCCTTTTGGATTGTAGTTCGTGGAGACATTTCAGAGGATAGCAGAAATTGTACCTTCAGTGCAGACGACACATATCACGGTATTAAAGCTGATTGCTCCCGTGGCGGCTTTTCTACAGTTCCTAGGAATCTACCGATAAACATAACATCTTTGTATCTGAACAATAATAACATTGGGCATCTTTTAAACAATCAGTTCTCTGAATTGCTGAATCTAAAATATCTAAATTTAAATTTCAACCCTATACTGGAAATCCAGGAAGATGCCTTCAACAACCTTAATCAGCTACAAGAGATACAATTAAATGGACATAATCTCAACTATTCGGAAAGTGCACTACCAGATAAATCCCTTAAACCACTGAAGTCCCTGAAACGTTTGAGTATCCGATCACATTTGAAGAAGCCTGTGAACATCATATCCAGCAAAGCGTTCCGTCATTTAAGCAGTTTGGAGTTTCTTGATATCGATGCAATTAAATTTAATGTCGGGTTTTCAGAACTAAAAAATCTTAAACAGCTTGATTTATCGGAAAGAGATATAGACGGTGTTACGTTTGACTGTCAACTAGCTTACCTAACAAATAGCACTTTCTCAGTATTTAAGGCAACCCCAATTATAACCCTTAATTTGGAAAATTGTTTATTTTACGACATAGAATGGAATGCATTTGCACCTTTTTTGAAATTAGAAAATATTAACTTATCCCCAACTCCATCATCTTTAATGGAATTTCCAAAAGTGTTTGAAACTTTACGCCTGTTTAAAGGGAGAACACTCAATTCTGTAAAAGTCACCGGGTTTTCACCGAATGTGGGATATATCACAGCTAGTGGGTATGATTTCAACGTAGAACTTATCTCGAATATTTGCATCT
This sequence comes from Patella caerulea, assembly GCA_036850965.1. Classification (NCBI taxonomy): domain Eukaryota; kingdom Metazoa; phylum Mollusca; class Gastropoda; family Patellidae; genus Patella; species Patella caerulea. Next base: position 20,295,916 of record JAZGQO010000021.1, read on the forward strand.
GGTCTTTGGACTTAAGTAATAATGCCATAAGTATGTGCGATTTTTCAAAGTTTTTGACTTTTCCCATACCAAAATTGACCAAGTGTCTCAGACATCTAGACCTTTCAAACAATATGATTTTGGGAAAGGTAACTAATCTGTTGGATTTTTACCTTTTATTCCCCCGGTTTGATAATCTGGAATATCTTGATCTTTCTAAACAATTTAAATATAGTCTTGATGGTAACACAGAATTTGACAAACCCGATCCACCTTCTCGACCTGAATCCATTCCAATATATTTATCACCCAAACTGAAATATCTTTATTTGAATGGCTTAGTGTCACGCATTGGTACGATGCCTAACGTTCATTTCATCGGAGGATCAAGTTTGGTTCATCTTAATTTTTCTTATAGCATGTTAACTCTCTATAATGGTGTTATTACAGGTTTAGAAAATTTACGTGTACTTGATTTAAATCAGGATAACTGTCGTTATATAAATCAGTCCTTTTTTGATACTTTTCCAAATTTAACTACATTAAGATTAAGTCGTGTAAATTTTGATACAGATCAGATTTTAAATACTGGTAAAAGATTGTTTCAACCCTTGAAAAGGTTACAAAATCTAGACCTGACAAATAATTTATTAACTGGCGTGCCTCGCGATATATTTGAAGATTTAACGGAGTTGCGGATTGTATCGCTTTCTTATAATAGTTTAATAAGTGTCCCAGACCTATCGCATCTTGTCAACTTGAAGTCTATACTCCTTAGTTTCAACGCTTTAGTCACAGTTGATAGACAGACGCGAAACACATTAGATGCACTTTCTAAAGGTAATAGGGTTCATGCATCTTTTTACGGAAACACCTTTGCATGTATTTGTAAAAATTCCGACATGTTACATTGGTTCATTGAGACAACAGTCGATCTAGATGGTAGAAATTACCCTTGTGTAGATTGGAAAGGGGAGAGAATCTACACTAACCACGTGCACAGTCACTACCAAGGCTTTCACCAACATTGTATTTCTGGAACTTGGTTTACAGTATCTCTTACTTGATCAAATGTTGTTTTAATTTCTATACTGACTTGTTTTATTTTCGTTAAGAATAAACTGAAAGTAAAATTGTTTTTATTGAGATTGATCGGACGATATATTCAACCCAAGACGAGAGGCGAGTTTGGTTATGATGTATGTGTTCTTTATTCTGATGATCTGTTTACCGATGGGTGTGTCATAATATGTACGAGGAACTTGAAGTGCGACGTGGATTAAAACTATATCTTCGTGATAAAGATGAACCTCTTGGTGGAGATAAGCCCCAAGAGCTGTATAACTCCTTGGATTCTAGTTGGAAAGTGGTTTTAATTTTAACTCCTGGATTTCTGGCTGACGTTTTCTCAGCCTATACTATGTCCGTGTGCTTGTCGTTTATAACTTTAACCACGCCCAATAGACTGATGTTGATAATAGATAAGGATATGAATATACCTACCAATATAGATTACTTTCTTGAAGCAGTTAATGAGGAAAATGTTTACAGATATGAAATAAACCATCTATTCGCCGATGACCCTCAATTGTGGAATAACATTTACAATGGTATAACAGCGAGGAATTTGTAGGATAAATAGAAGCGTGAATAGTGGTCGATTTGTGTTAGATTTATTCGTATTAATAAAACAACCCTTTCATACGAAGGTTACACGTTCTATTTTCTGTCGTGTAGAGCTTTTAAAGCCTATAGGTGTTTCTGCATTGTGTATTATGAATTAAAATCAGATATCACATTGCGTAATATGATCAATATCAGACACTTCATTGTGTATTATGAATTAATATCAGACACTTTATTGTGTGTATTTGATAAATATACCATTTCAGGCGCGGATCCAAGGGGGAGGGGGACATTGTTTAGGGTCGGTATATATTGTTTACTGTATAATAATGTATTTTTTAAATATTAATATAGAAATACAATATTTACAATATATATTTTTTTTATTGTAGAATGATATACCGTAATGTATTTTAGAAATATAGCTGTATTTTACTATCATGTATTTTGTAGATAAAAAATGAAATGTTTAACGTCCTACTATTCTGCTCCGACTGGGCTAATGAAGACGGGCGTATGCCATCCACTTATACAGTGTGCTATGAGGGAAATATTGCCCGGACAGCGACACTTCGGCCAATGAAGGGACCGAACACCCGACCTCCAGGCTAGCGAGCCAGTGTCTTACCCACGTAGCCACCGTGACACCCCCACACAATATTTTTTTTTTATTTTGTAGATAGAGCAATTTTTACAATAGAAACTTATATTATAAGAGATAACGTTTTTTTTTATTGTAGAATGACATACCGTAATGCATTTTAGAAATATGTCTGTATTTAATACTACTGTAATGTAGTTGCAGCAGTTGCTATAGGGTAATATATTTATAGCAACAGTTATTTTATCGTAATGTAAAATAATTACCGAGGCAGTTCCTACACCTTGGAACACCTAAATGAATTATCGGCACACCTTGTTAAATATACATGTATATGAAGAATATTTGAATTTTGCAAAATCAGAGCGCTTACAATCGTAAATTGAGACTAGTCCTACAATGACTCAAACTTAATGAGAAAGGCAGAGAGAGAGAGAGATAGAGACAGAGAGAGAGAGAGTGAGAGAGAGAGAGGCAGAGAGAAACAGAGAGAGAGAGAGAGAGAGAAGAGAGAGAGAGAAAAAAATAGGGTTTTACGTCCACTCGACACAAAGTAGGTCATTTCGGGACTATACATGGTTTAATTTTATTTCAATAATATTCGCTCGCGTGTAGGAGTCTTTAGTCGTGGCAGGAAACCGGAGTGTCCGGAGGAAACCCACAAGGTTGAGAAGGCGCCCATATCTCCATGCAGTGTCCGGGGGAAACCCACGAGGTTGAGAAGGCGCCCCTATCTCCATGCCACATACGCTCACGCCAGGGACCACTAGGTCATCCTACCCCCCTCAAACTTAATGACGAAGAACATATCTATATGACATCATCTGTAGACACCTGTGAATACTCAATTGGTATTACGTGGATATTCGCATTTTCTTAGTGTGCCGTTCAGGAAGATCTCGCGGCATAACGTAATGTATCGTAACACAGTACTCTATAACCACAGACACTTGAAGGGATTAAAATAAAACTTCTTACTAATACTATACATGTATAGTCAAGCAGTAGTAAGAAGTTTTATTTTAATCCCTTCAAGTGCCGGTGTCTATAACTTTCATCAAATTTAACGATCATGATGCATAGAATATTATGACCTCAGGCTCAGCTGGTTTTTGACAATAATAATATGATATTGACGTTTCAACTCCGTATAAACTTATGTTAGGCACGGTCTGACTATGATCTAATTAGATACATGTATATAATTAATCCCATGAGTCATTTACAAACTACATATTATGATCTGTGTATAGGCTCCAGATGCCTTCAAAGGAACACGCACTGGTCATGACGAGACCATGGGTTTATCTGTTGTCCGAAGGTATATAATAGTTAGTGAGACAAGACAAGACAGGGGCTAGAGACAGGCGGAGAGGAGCAGAGACGCAGAGGCCGGTACCGGCGTATTGACTCACCCGAGTTCAGCCACTGCCTTGGCAGAAGGGCGTAATGGTAGAGTTAATATAGTTATGTACATCCTTATAGTTTAAGTATCTGTATTGCTGTTGTAATTATGGAGATGTGTTATATTCTGTGCCGATGTAAATGAACCATATATTTCGGAAACTGATCTCAGTTATCACTAAGATAGTGTTACAGTATTTTTTAAATATAGCAGCTGTTTGTAATTTGTTATGCTTTATTTGTGTTATACCACCCCACCTCCAACCTAAACACCGCTATTTCTACACATGCTATATTACTTCCAAACTATACGGAAAATTATAAAAAAAACTGTGTGAATGAGCATCATCGCGGGCCCGTAGCCAGCTCATAACATTGGGTGGGGCTACGGAATTTTTTGGAGGGGCTGAAGATGTGGCCGACTAAGAACATTCCTAAGAAATTATCATTGTGGCCGACATATTGGGGGTGGGGGGAATTCACACTCCCTACTGTTTTGTTGGTTCCATGGGCAATGCCATATAGACAATCCAGTTTTAAAACCCACACACCCTGCCCTTATTTGGTCACATAGGCAATGTCATGTGGACCAGGACAATCCCATTTCAAAACCTTCGCACTCGGTCCTTTTGTTGGGCCTATTGGCAATGGCCGCCACGATCGCGTCTTTGGCAGGACCGCCTCTAACTATTCTCGTGAAACTCTTTGTTAATGCCTAAAAATAGGTTGCCATGCAACGAAACATACGCCCACACAGCAGCTAAATCGTCCGGGCAATCAACAAGAGTTGTTGCATTTTAAGTAATCATCAGAAAAACATAATTCAAACTCACCTATAACTACGGTGTAACTGTGATATAATCAAACGTTTTTTTTTTAAATTAGATAATAATTGTAACTTCCAGAGGGACCACAAGCTAAAAAGGGTGATTTTTCGTACAGTCAGGGGCCATAATTCAGAAAGTTACAATCCGATATGCGCAAATATCCAATGGAACCAAGATCTTTAGGTTATAAACATGTATTTCAAGTTTCATCAAAATCAGTTCAAAATTGTGACCTCTATAGGGTCCACAACCTTGATATAACATATTTTCACACTATTCGCGTACAAATGGCGGTCATTTTATCTGTCACTTATGGTCCGATTTTCACGAAATTCAAGTTCTCTCATCATTACCTTGTAACGATGATATAATCAAACGTTTTTTTTAAAATCGAATTATAACCATGTAACGGTGACATAGTCAAACGGTTTTTTTTTTAAATCGGATAACAATTTTGACCTCCAGAGGGACCACAAGCTAAAAAGGGTGATTTTTCGGACAATCAGGGGCCATAATTCAGGAAGTTACGATCCGATTGCCGCAAATATCGACAGGAACCAAGATATTTGGGTTATAAACATTGATTTCAAGTTTCATCCAAATCGGTTCAAAATTGTGACCTCTACACTGTTCACAAGCTAAAAAACGTGATTTTTCGTATAATCAGGGGCCATAATCCATGAAGTTACAGTCCGATACATACCAATATCGAAAGGAACCGAGATCTTAGGGTGATAAATCTATATTTTAAGTTTCATTGAAATCGGATAAAAATTGTGACCTGTAGACTGTTCACAAACAATTGTGGACGGACGGACGAACAGGGGCGACGACAATATACGTCCACATGAAAATGTGGGCGTATAAAAAGCAGTGTTTTGGGTAATAACCAACAATGGTAGTCCAACAGCTTAATACCGAATAACAATTATATTGTATTGGCGAGTACATGTAATAAATTTTTCATTTTCATCTTAGATACTTTTTTTTTCTTTAAACATAACTTTTCTTTAGCTAGTTTGAAAATATATCACCTTCGTACATTGGAGTAATATAATACTTCCATTTTTGGGACATACCATATTAAAATGCTATATTTCAATTAATGTGGTAGGTCCCATGGGTAATAGCAAAGGAACCCCCCCCCCCCCCCAAACCACCACCGCCACCATTTCCCCATATAATTTTTAAGAAGTAGTTTCGATTCAATTAAAATTTATTTGAGTAATTTTAATCTAATTTTGATATAAAATACGTAATCTAATCTATATTACACTGAATTTAGAATGCATATTCACGCTATTATAAATCATCTGGAACATAGGACGATGTAGTCTTTTAAATGTGTCAGAAGATTCGGTTATATAGAGATCTGTTATTAAAGATGACCTGTAACATCTGAAATTAACAAAATAGACCATTTCTACAGGGTATGAGAGAGAGAGGGAAAGGAGGTTTAGCGTCCACTCGAAACAAACTAGGTAATTTCGGAACCAACATATGATTTAGCAGTGGGAGGAAACCGGAGAACACGGGGAAAACCAATGAGGTTGGACAGGCGACCCTACTCCGTGTCACGTACAACCGGGGATTCGAAACCACACCTGTTGACTCAATGACTGGCTTATGATACAGAACGCACGTGCTAACCATTCGGCTAGCCAATCCCCCTAAAAAATAAGATATCCCATTGCCATCACCTCCAGATTATATTTATATTATTGTCGGTTAAACCAGTTGATTTTTGTTAAAATGACTTCACTTCAGCAATTATTAACTGATCTTGATTTCCCTGCATTCTCGGAATTTTTGTTGCATAGATATTTCACAGCCCATTTCAGGTGCCAGACAAAGCTTGAAAACACAATAGAGACTAGATTTATCAAATTTGGCCAACACGCAAGTTGCTGTCTATGGCCATATTTTTTTTATCTGTTTTGGCGCATTTCCAAGCCGTGCATTAATTTCAAGATAGATCAAGAATTAACCAATTGTCAAACAAGACTTACAGTCAGTTTCTTGACATCCTAAATATAATTTAACATAGTTTTGTACACAATATTTACAAAATAAAATTACTTAGATCAATACATCTTAAATAACTGAAGCCCAACTAAAGTCCACGTGGAATTCTATTGATTACATCAGTTCTCATGTAAGTTCTAAGATCATCAAAGCTGATTAATTATATCCGCTAATTGAATTAAGCTCAATGGAGTAGAAAGAAGACGGCCATTAAAAAGGGCCCGTCCGTCACGATTTTTTGAACACAGCAACCCGGTGTTGAACTTACACATACGTTTGTGTCGTTTGAATAGCCTGCTGTCACGTAACTTCAAAATGGTGATTTAAAAGTAGCAAACCTACCATTCTGTAAGACCCAGACTTCCCAATTGTCTTTTGGTTTTGGATTAGAGATCTGCGTTCGGTTGGAACAGGAACACTTTTTATCCTTGATATTGTAACTGAAACTTTTGCAACGTTCAATCAGCTGGCAGAGATTTACACACCCCAATCGGGAACGGGACTCTCTTACACTGAAAACCAACTTGTCATCGTGCCTGGCGTTCTGATGTATCCGTAACCAGTTTCCAGATCTGATTTGGGGATCTCGTTGGCTTATTGGTGAAATTGGAGCAGTTGCTTCTGAAACACAATATAACTGTCAATGTTCACCGGAAATGACAATTGCCTCCCCTTATTCATGATCATTATGGAAGGATCAAGAGTTTAACACACAAAAATGTCTATATCATCGCATACAACAAGTTGGGATTGCTCAGTGGATACACAACCGAACGTTTCGAAAACGCCAGTAGTAAATTTATTTGAGTACTTCCACAAACCTATTTCGCATTTTGGTGGCAAAAGAGAAGGGCCAAAACCAAAGATGTTTCAGTGTGATCCAGACCCAAATCAAAATGATCCAAAATCATTTGATCCTGAACATATATGTTAAACATGCATTATGCAAGAGTTGAATGTGCATCAAGCAAGTCTTTCTTTGGACCTTAAATGTTATCTAAATTATTAATTAGACATTAAGACATTAATTAACTTTTCAAGACCATATTCAACCGACAATGCCATCGTCCGCCCGCGATATTTAGTGGATTTTGCCTTCTAAGGAGTCCACAACCTTGATAATTATATATATTTACATGCCATTTAACGAGGACGTAAGTGAATACATATTTGAAACATTGTGAATTCTAGAGACCCCAAACTATGCGCTCCTCCTACAGTACAAAAATTGGTAATTACTCAGGAAGTTACGGTCCGATATGCGCCAAAATCGAACGACTGGTGTCTGAACGAATGGATATGAGCGAAGACATTAGCGAAGACATTGTGTCTTAAATAGGAGCGTACATTTTCACAGTAAGTTAGAATTAAATCGACCAATAATTCGTGTTTGTAATGTCGAAGACACTGGATATTGAGTTTTATCAGATACTATTAAACGGAGGTTGATTCGACTCAATTAATGGAATTAAGTTTGTGGGTAAGAGTCTTAGAGTCCTGTTTAAATTAGTATTGAACATTTATAATCACATTTTTAATATTTTAAAATTACATAAATGTTTGTCATTACTAACTGATTTCAATTCATTTATTAATTATTGGCCCTTAAAGTTGCAATTTCATATTTTTATGTTATATTTTTTAAAATGTATTAAAATAAAGTCCTAAAATAGATTGTTTCTATAAATAGTCCTACATTGTTGAAGAATAATCCTTTTAATCCTATAATTCACTTTTGCCAGTTGAGAAATTGGCAAAAATATCATTTTCAACTTCAAATTCAAACGTTTGAAGATGGCCGTCCATGGAGAGGAATGGGAAAACAAGGGAGGTAATTAAGTAACTATTTCCTCAATCAGCCTGTGTCTGCCTTTCTAATGTCAAAAAAATTTTGCCCATGATCGTATAATAGTGAGTTGACAACTTTTTGAGCAAAAGACATGGAAATAATTATGTTTTGACTTTCTTAGAAAATATGAAATTGGAACTTTAATCATTACGAGTAGAAGTATTGGAAAGGCAGGAAAATATAGATGGTTTTATTTTTAACTAAAGTTCTAGAAATGGTGGGAGAATGTCACGTGATTGCCACTGTTTACAGACCGATCACGGAGCTCTTCGCTTTGATGTTTCATTCATTGCCGCATGAATCATTCCGACATCTATTATAGGCATACAGGTGTCGACCACTCTATGAATTACATCGTAATCGACACATGACATATTATATTGTAACATGCTTCAGGGTAAACCCTGCGTTTTGATTGGTCAATTAGACACTGTCTATTGGACAATAACACCCTTCTGTTTTAGTAATGTCTTTTAAAATCCTAAAAAAGCATGTTCCAATGTCGATAAACATATCGTTCGGCCCTTTGATATCTGCATGGGTTAAATTTGGAATCACAACTAATGGTTTAAAAAAGATCATCAACACAAATCTGCTTTCACTAATTTTAAATACATACACGTACATACATACAAGTTGTAATTCTGAGCACTGAAGAATCGTGTGAATATCTATTTACATTATTAACTGTATCATTAAAAGAAAATGTATTATTGTGACTATTGTAGAAGAACTCAGACGAAAATTTCGAATAGGTAACTGTCAAATTTTAAGAAATAGAAATGGTCAATTTGTTGAAAATCTTTGATAATAGTTTCGCTATCGTTTCGCAATTTCTTGTAATTTCTCGTGTTTAGAATTGTATCAGTTTTGAATATGTAATATAGTTTAGTTATAAATGTGTTTTTTTAGGGAATAATTTTCAACGTGCCTATATATGTATTTCTATCAGCCTTAATACGGCATATCTACATGACTTTCAAATTTCACATATTTAAGGTATCCAAGATCGAACGTCTTACATGTTTTTATTCTTTCACTATTGCATGCAATGTATCGGTTATATTTATCATGTACTAAATAAAACAATTTCTAAAATATTATTGGACTCTTCCGTGCTCATAATTTCGAATTACTTGAATGAAATTCATTTTTTTTCTCTTACGCACGATCATATTGTATGTATATCGTATCATATTACATGCTATTACTATTGTCGTTATATATATCGTTTAAAAGTTATTTTTTCTCAAATGTAAATATATTATATATATTGATTAAGTTATTTTTTCTCAAATATAAATATATTATATATATTGATTAATAGTTATTATTTCTCAAGTGTAAATATATTATATATATTGATTAATAGTTATTATTTCTCGCATGATTCTTCGGTGCTCAGAATTTCAGCGTGCATATATGTGTAATGGGTATGAAGTTCCAATATTATCTGCTATCATATTATCTGTTTCAACAAAATTACCGAAAACAGATTTGTCTTGATGATCTTTTAAACCTTTAGTTCTCATTCCAAATTTACTAATCCATACATTGCCGTCTGCCTCAAAATAATACCAACCCCCGTGTAACGAGAAGACATAAATTGTAAATTTAAAAACACTACACACTGCGCCGTATTCTGCATGGGAAACCCGCTGTAAAAACGTGAACAGGTACAAATAGTGTGACGAATCAAACCTCGTCACTGAGCATTTAAATTTGTATTTATATAATTAATATGAAGGTATGTAGTGATCGATTTATCTAACCATCTTCGATGTCTTTGGCAAACTATCAAACTACGGTCGTTATCGAAATCGCCGACAAATATTTCCTTTGCTCACTACCATCCGTTATTGTTTTAAAAATTTCCTCCGATTCGAGAATATTAAATAAATAATTAATTCATTTATTCAGGATACTTAATATACATATAATCACGATCTGTAACATTACTCACCCAAAATTTATATAATTAACGATTTAACGCTCTACTGTGGACGTTTCTACTTACTGACGCACATCAAAGATAACTCGCGGTTTCACCCAGGTAGTTAACGGTAGCCCAAATACTGACGTTTTCTTAATTAGTCACGCTTTTCCCGATTTCTCCCGCACACATATAAACTCACGTTTGTTTAATTAGTGACGTTATTTTTACATACTGACACAAGTTAAAAAAACTAACTGATTAACTTAAATTAATACTAACCCTATGATTATTACTGACCATTTATAAGAAAACTGACGTACGTTACAAGTATTGACGGGTTTAGGCGACAACTGACAACACGTATATTTCTCACCGGTTTCCATGAATAGTAACCACAAATAAGCTTTTCTACTTGCTTGGAGGATTTTCAAACGCAGAAGCCCATTACTAAAAGATCTGACGACATTTCTACACATTATGCATCTTGCAGTGATATAAAAATCCATAATCCGGGGATAGTGGAACAAACATTTTTAGAAAATCCAATCCCTTCAAATCTATTGCTTTTTTTCTTCATAAACTAAAATACCAGAAGTCCACAATCGCCACCTAAGGAAGACAACCAGCGCCAACAACACCAGAAGAAACCAGCAACCAGTACCATAAATCCACTCTGTATATAAATTTCCATCATCCTAGGCCAATGCTTTTATGAAGACTTAACCTCTTTCCCGTATTCTTAAACTTAACCCTCACACACAATCCAGTCAACAATCACGTGTCTTAACCCTATGTTTTCTTAAACCTAACCCTAACACACAATCCAGTCAACAATCACGTGTCTTAACCCTATGTATATCTCGTCGTGACTTCATAACAATAAATTATTTCCTTATTGTCGTTTCTTCCGGAATCTTATTTTGGTTCCGGTTCAAATGGAATGTTCTGCTCTGACTGGGATACTGAAGACGGGCATACACCACACAGCGTGCTATGGGGGGAAAGTTTGCCCGAATTCCACTGGCAAGGTGGAACCACACCGGACAGTTTCTCGGCCATCACCGGGATGGAACTCTAAACACCAAGATTAGCCAGTGGGTGTCTTACTCTGGGATATATTCATACAATTGTTTAACATCATTATGTAAAATTGTTGAACGACAACATTGTCTTCCTTTATCCTTTAATTGGCTAGTAATACTTACCTTCACATATAAAAGTAAATGAGAATATACATGAAATAGTCTCCCATGTGTTCACTTTTTCGTATTCTAGATTCAAACTGGCACACAGATCTGCGAAGAAAACAACAAAATTATATCTGTTAAAAATATTATTCTCTGCCCCAAACCGACGCGTCATATCCCGGATTGGACATCTTGATCTTGGGCGTGGACCTTCGGGTATGACTATCTAATCTAAGGCGTATTTATTTGATAGTTCCCTCCTCTAATCATTTACAATAGTCCCAACGAAATAACAACCCCTAAACGAAAACCTTCACCTGTGCCTGTTGTGATCGCACTTGATCTCCAATTAGAATAGACCAGTGACGTTCCATCAATCCATTTCCATTTGGTATCATTTTGTTTGAGTCCGAACCAGACTCGTGTATTACTAGGTAACTGTTTTTGGTACCTTAAAATAATATTGAGATAGTTATTGATTCAAGGCGCCGTGTCTGACGACTGGGGATTTAGTAATCGCAGCATTCTTTGCTTGAACTAGTGGTGGCGTTGCAAGACTATCACAAGGGATGTCGATTGCACCTGCCATTATAACTACATTTGTATTGTACTACAATCATCCGATGGACTATTCATTGCTTCCCCAGACCTTACGATAGACGAATGTAGTTCCTTCCAATTGCTACATAACCACAGACTTCAAGGTTAAGTTGTGGAACGGATTTCAATATCCCACTGTCTGCCAATCAACACCCATGTTGTACAGAAACTTATTATAGCTGACCCGATTATGTTATATCCTGTAATGCAGTCTGTACTGAAGAGTTTATAAGGAGAAATGAAAACAAATAGACAGTAGAGAGAGTCTGGGTTAAGACCGGACAGGGGCCATGTAAGTTAGTTGAGAGTTGGCTGCATGGTTCCCCCAACACAAGTTAACTACGGAGGCTTAAGTTCTGTACATGATATTTTTTATACTTCTGTAATTGCCAGACATATTTGTAGTGGCTAGTATAAAAGTACCATAATTATATGAAGTTAAACTAAAGTTGTCATCAAGAACCTGCCTTACTGTAACACAATTGCATTGCAAATTTTTGGGTCTAGATTCGAAGAGTGTTTGGATTTACAATTTCTGCCAGAATGACCAAGAAGCAAACAGAAGCGAATTCCTGCGTCCAGGCAAAAATCGTCAGATGACTGTGACATGTTGGACTGTCTGTGATTTTAGTGATTAAGATAATCGGAATGTTCAACGAAACGTTGAAGGCGACGAAATATCGTCAATTGGGGAGAGAATTACTTTAAAGACAGACTACAGTAATGCTCGCTCCCGGAATATATTAAAACAGACTTTAGTTTGTTTCTTCGAAGACGTTACAAACGAAATTAATATAAACTACAAAATAATTAAACCGACTTGAGCTAGTCTATGAATTTGGCAGTTGACAGTTACAATGTTGGTAATGTGATGTCCGTTGCTTTTGCACACCAATGACAATGCTCTGAGAGAAAACCATATTCGTTTCTCTTTCTAGTATCTGCAACATACTCCTCGCATTAGTACTCGGGGAAGATTTGATTGGATGTTAAAAGCAGACATAATTCGTCAAAACCCTAAGTTTTCGTTCTCAATACAGCAATGGCTAAATTGGAATTTCTCGGATCATCCATTCCGAAATATGCTGCACCATGGACTTACAAATGATAACACGACAACTCCGTCTTAGAGTTATATACCTCCATCTTGGTTCCAAATTAGATAAAGAGCTAGAAATTATCACTATAATAGTTAAAATCCAGATAATGTAAATGGAATTTGCTGGATATTTCAGTGAAATTGATCTAAACTGAACCGAGAATTTAGCGATTGAATTTATGGCCAAGCCTCAAACATCATTACTAAAGTCGATACAATAAAAAAACATAGTCTCGATTATCCATTTTAGATTTAATGATGAATGAACGCTGAGCAGCAGATATGATTGTAATCCAGTAAATATCGCAGATTAGCGATGCCATCTGTGGATAATTGTGGCCTGGATAAGTTAACAAATGTCTAATTAATACCCTATGTAACATTTCAGGCCTGTAATTGGCAGATTTAGCTCCTGCATAATGTGTATTTGGCAAACAATTTTTCACTGTCATTGTTCGTTTAAATCCCATTAAGAAAAAAAAAAATAAAAAGATCTAAATTTCCCAAGTACCTGAAGTTATTAATTACCAACTGTTTATCAGAATTTTTTATTGTCACTAATTGTCCCCCATCTTGTCGACATTTTTCTATGGCGTTAGGGAAAGTTGCTGGTTCAGTGTGAGCTTTCAAACAATACCCCTCCATGTCTTCGTAGCCATTTTTGCAAACTAAAATCCCTAAAATAAAACAAAAAATAAATGAACATAGTATTTTGGATTTCCTTACTTTTTTTTAAAAATAAAACTGGTTTCATGTGTACCAAAATTTAATTAAATTAAATTAGTTCAGTAAGTTCCTGTACAAAAATGTATTTTTTACACAAAAATAAATTAACTCGCTATTATGCCTATCCGACATTATTTGAATGCGTTAGCACTTTGATCTTATCTCGCAGCAATGTTCGGCATTAGAGACCTTTGGCAAGCGGAACACGTTAAAGTGATGTTTCAATAAATCAACCTAAAATATGACCAATATTTCTAAATTTAAAAGGGTTAGATATTTTTAATTTGCGTTCTTTAAAATAGTTTAGATATACAGTACCCAGGTTCAAATACTAAATACGGTACAGTAGATTGTTACCGGGTTCACAAACTATAGCAGTATTGCAGCCTAAACGCAGTTTCCTCCAAGCGAATTATTGAAATAAAATTGAACCATACGTAATTAGTCCTAAAATGACATAGTTTACGTCAAGTGGACGTTACCCACTATACTAGTTCGAGGCAATATAATGTATATGGTTTTTCAGTTAAATTGATCCACTCTGAACCGAGGTTTTAGTGATTAAATTTTCGGCTTAGTCTCCATCATCATTACTAAATTCGGTACGATAAAAAAAATACAGCTTCGATTATACCGTTCATGGTTTAATCATGACTGAAAGATGAGCAGCAAATGTGATCCTAATCCAGTAAAAATCGTAGGCTAGCGTAGACATCGAGACGTTGATTATGTTATGGATAATTTAAACATGCATTACGCAAGAGCAAAATCTGCTTATTACAAGTCTTTCTTTAGGCCTGACGTGTTATCTAAATTATCAATTAGACATTAATTAACTTTTCCAGGCCATAATGAACTCTCGATGTTGACTGGATTAAATTCCTATATGCCGCTTAACGGTCTTTGATAATTATATCAAAAAAAGTGGATAATCGAGACTATGCTGTTTATATTAATGATTTTAGTAATGATGACCGAGGCTATCCGAATATTTTACTCGCCTCATAGTGGATCAATCAGAAATTTTCAGCAAATTACCTTTACACTAACTAGTTTTTAACTATTATAGTGAGAACTGTCATCTCTTTATCTTATCTCCTATAATGTATCTTTAATTAATATCTAAATAATAATTTAGATAGCATTTCAGGTCTAAAGAAAGACCTACAATAGGTAGGTTTAGCTCTTGCGTAATATATATTTGATGTGGAATATTTTGCCTTTCAAGGTTATGAAAAAACCCCATTGATTTATATAACCAAAATACTAACCTCCACTTTTAACAGAAAGAAATCTTGAAAATACAAACCACACGAACACCAAATCCCAGATCAGTTTATTATACATCCTTGACTTTAAAAATTTCCTTTTAGAACACCTGATACCACTTCTGATTGTTACGGTCTTTATATCAAAACACCATTAAACTTTTTATCACTGATGTGCGTACATATAAGATGATATACACGTTAATTCAACCGTATTTTAGAGAATTGATTATAATCCCATTTGTTTACCTTATAAATTTTTTGAACAATGTTTCTTAAGGAGTACAACCAACGTCGTCGATTGCTGTGATTACTAACAACGGTGCTGTTGTGATTCAGATAACCATTTATCCATTTACAATGTATTTTCCGTTATATTTGGCGTCTACATTGAGTTATTCCAATTACATAACTTCAAAAGGTCGTCATTAGTGACTAGAAACTATTGGAATTAAAAAAAGATGACATTTGGATACCTTTTATATTCTAGTCCATTTTTGGTTCAGATTAATATAAAAATACTTAACAATATCAAAACTGACTTAATCACATTAAGAAAACAGGAATACCATTAAGAAGAAAATGCATTACTATCGAAACACCTTCGAAAATTCATCTTCTTTCGAGGAGTATTTCGATGACTGAACACAAAATAGCAGATTAGAAAATCTGCACAGGTTTCTATTACATTCACGAGCTCATGGCATTGTCAAAATAAAAAGAAAATTAAAATATCTTGACATTTAATTTCGATATACAAGTCCCATATAATAGGATATTCGTAATTACTTTCAGTCGTCTATCATTAAGTGAATGATATAGTTATTCATGAAAATAATTAATCTATCATACCACAACAATTCTAATTACTTTTGTACAATGGTCTTTTATGTAATCGCGTGCCAAACTTTTTGAGCTAGTATTTTTTTATAAAGTGTATATAGTTCATCATATTTCTTCTTTTGTGTTAAACTGATCAGTTGAAAATATGGATAGCAAAATTTATAATGAAGTCTTCTAAAGATACAAATCTATAACAATAATAATAATAACAATCAATTGACAGACTTTCGCCGTCAAGAAACGAGAAAAAGATGACGACAACCACCATGAACGTATGAATTCCGACGTGTCCGACATCCCATTCGAGCAGAACGATAAACCGATATAAAGTTCTATGTTGAGGTTACCACGCTGTATTCGCGAAAATACGGTTTTCATTCGAAGGCAGCACTCTTTAAAAATACGAATGGAACTGTAAACCGATAAAGAATTCTAGGTTGAAGTCAGCACCCTGTATTCAGAAAAGTACTGTTTTCAGTCGAAGGTAGCATACCTTAAAATGTGCTGTTTTCAGATGAGGGTCGACCTCTGGTCAGAAATGTGCTGGTTTCAGAAGATGTCAATACTATGTGTTCAGAATAAGGTAGCGTGGATAATTTTCATTCAAGCCTCCAATCGATAGAGTATTTCTCTAAACAAAATGCCTAGTGCGTCTAGTGGCGTTTTTTGTGTTGATTACATCAAGGCAATTGATGACCAGAATAGAAATTAGTTTTCAGATTCAACACTGTTCAGGATATTCCCCAAGGAAGTAATTAGAATACAGAAATTAACAACACCAAAAAGCATCTATGGCAGCACTCGTTGATTAGATATTTATGATTTCAAAATGATTACTGCAACTGATTTATATATTAATTACTATGCATATCAATATAAATAATATTCTGTAACATCCTGATTCGTCATATGTTTTATTTCTGATAGTAACCTCTTGTGACGTCACCAGGTCATTATTTCATTGCTGCATTCAAGAAAACCAATAATACACAACAAAACAATCTATTACTGATCGATTTAACAATGAAATGTATTGTTCTCATTATCTAGGAGGTGGGGGGTATGGAATTAATTGCCGAATGGTTAGCATGTGCGCGTTGTATTATAAGATAAGGTCTGTCATTGAGTTAGCTGGTGGTTGTACGTGACAAGGAGTAAGGTCGCCTGTCCAACTTGGTGGTTTGTTCCGAGTCTTCTGGTTCCTCCCACTGCTAAAGACCATTATGCGCAAGCGAATTATTGAAATGAAATTGAACCATATGTTAGGCCCAAAATGACCTAGTTTGTGTCGAGTAGACGTTAAACTCCATCTCCTCTGTCTCTGTCTCTCTGCCTCTGTCTCGGTCTCTCTGCCTCTGTCTGTCTGTCTGTCTCTCTCTCTCTCTCTCTCTCTCTGTCTCTCTGCCTCTCTCTGTGTCTCGTCACAATCGACACCCAAATTAACAAGTTTAATCATTAAATCAATCATAGACCTAGGAACATAAGAACTGCAACTGTATTAAAAAAAATAGAAATATCCATTTCACCATTCCACCAAAATGTGTTAAAAAAATGGGACTAGAATGAACGAGAAATGTCAATAAAATACTTTCGGGGGAAGCTTTCCGCTGTTTGCCTTCCCCACGTTCAGACTTTATGTGATTTGAAACCTTTTCGTGGAGGCACATTATTGTTTCACATATATACAAGTGATATAAGATATACTTCAAACATGAGCATACCGCTGTTTTTCTTACGCACTTTCAGACTTAAAGTAGCTAAGTCTCTAACTCAATAGCATCCAAAATATTTAACTTTGAAAACAGGAATTATTTGTCAATTTAAATCAACATTGATGCTGTGATCTTACCGGACAAGGATGGGTTTCTGATATCCAATTATATTTAAGACAAAATAAACATTTTACCATTGGCACACACATAATGCGTTTCAGCTTCAGTTCTAGCAAGAGACTGGGGGGACGAGGCTAGGCTCATTGCACCAAATCAAACGGCGTATGTAGACCGGAATAACCAGGCGCTAGAAATTTGCATTTAATTGAGACTGTTGGCTCATTTCGTGGAACATAACTGATTTGAAATTAGAGTAAAAACGGAACCATTAAATGTAAATCAGTTTATATACATTCATTTTACAATATTATATGCGTTGCTACCCACTTATCTCAATTTGTAGGTCCCAAATGTTAGCGATTTAGCTCCTTTAACGTGGAGGTGTAGTGGCTGAAAAACATACCATTCCAGAATGACACCAAGTCGAACCCCAAAATACTTGATGTCCCCCCTTAAACACGCAATTTTGTTGCAATTAGACTTTTTGATATTGCTGATTTAATCATTTGTATGCGGGAATGCATCTTTAAAATTGTTTACACTAAAATATGATGAAAGAACTTTTTTATTAGTATTTTGTATATAACATTTTACGGTTTTAAAGATACCTCCCCGCGTACAAACTGGATGATTTGCTGATATATTTGGACTAAACCATAATGAAACTAATTAATCTGTCAAAATTTGGCTTCAGATCCTTCTCCAAACATTGTTTTCGCGGTGGAATACCCGTGCTATATAAAATCTATTAAGGAGAGGCCATTTTTGTGTCTCGTGACAGGGTACCTAGCAACGAGTGCGAAAACAGGGGGGGGGGGATTCATTTAATCGCTGTCTATTTATCATCGAAATCGTAGCCTAATTAAATTCTCGGATTATCCACTGCCCACGTATTTTTACGTGGTTTTTATCTCAGAAACTGATGTACGGTTAAGCTCACCACCAAGTATAGCATATACATAAAGCCCTTTCCAAAGTTGAGAGATTAGACAATCTTCGCGTGCAACCTTTGACGTCACTCTATCAGACTTCCCTAATCATTGGGTTGCCGTTTAGGGAAACCCTTACCTTTTTGTCCTGTACTCCCTGCATGGGTGTTTTTCAGTTCTATAGTAAAATTGGATTTTTCTACTTTCCACATATACCAAAATGGCCATGTTTTTATTGGAAATAACCACCCGATAAATAGTTTTGTGAGAAAGTATCTTTAATTCATGCTTTGAAAGTTATTATTCTGCACACACAATAAATATTCACATGAATTAAATATCGTTTAAACTAAACTCTGGTAAACTAAAGGTTGGGAGAGAATTTGGATTACTGTGAGGTTTTTTGTATTAGGATGAACGTCCAAAGGTGTGTTTATTAATATTTTTATAAGCAATATTTTTATTCAGATTTGTATCTGAAGAGGGATTGGGGAGCAGGCATAGCCTATAATACACGTGCAAGTATGATTATAGTGAAAATATATTTACAATGAGTGGTTATAGTTGTCCCTGTAACCGCCTGATGATTTCGAAGAACGAGTGGACAGTTTTAAAGGGTCAATCCCGATAATATTTTTGAGAATAAAACTGGTTAATTTTGTTTTAAAATCCCTTAAAATTCTCTACCTAAGCACTAACTCAATATTTCTGATACGTTTTCAAACAACTGAAACCTGGAAATGAAGACCGGTGTCCCAAGCAGTATTACACGTTGTCTAGATAAAACAAGGCTTTTATTTTATAAAGATAATGTGTAGGTGAATTTCACCCTTCATTTTCAAATACAGCAAATGGGTCATTCACTTTATCGACTTCCAAAGAAACAGGGATGGATTATCTGGTAACCCGACGAAAAACTGAATCAAAATCGTAAACTGGAATTTTGAGACATGGGGCCGGTTGCTCAAAGCTCTGTTAACTTTTAACGATCCGTTAACATGGAGTAAACGGATCGTTAACTTTAACGGAGAGAAAAGTTGTTGCTGGAAGCCCTGTTAACTTTAACGGATAATGAAACTGACTTTCCAGCAACAGAAATTTAACGAACCGTTACCAAACGACACGTGAAAGATAACGATCCGTTAGTTTAACGGACCGTTAAAATAACTTAGTTTTGAGCAACCGGCCCCTGGTCAATACATCATGCCTCTATATTTTGGTGCTTAAATTTCATACGTACGAAGACTTTTTATTTTTGAGACTCTGATCATATTGGGATAGTCCCTTTAAAAATATTGAGTGAGTTTTCCACGTCGTCAATTCCGTGCTATAAAACGGCAATTTTTCGATGACTAGTCGATAAATTTATTGTATTATTTCAATTCAATAAAATGATAAAATAAAAAAGGTGTGTTTATGATCATAGAAAGGATGCTAATATCATTATACACTGTATAAAATAATAAAATAAAAAAGGTGTGTTTATGATTATAGAAAGGATGCTAATATCATTATACACTGTATGAATTACAATAACACCCTCCTCATGTTTGGTCTGTATGTCAACTTTCGAATTCCCTGTTGCATGTGTCGTGGGTTTTCTCCCCCCCCCCCGTTTCCTCCCACTGCTAAAGCGAATTATTGAAATAAAATGAAACCATATGTTATTCTTAGTCCCGAAATGATCTAATTTGTGTCGAGTGGACGTTAACCAACCCCGCCCCTATCTCTCTCCCGCTCTCTCTCTCTCTCTCCCTCGTCTTGTGAACATTCAAACATTTTGTTTAGAATACATATAACCTCAAGACAACAATTATTGATATACATAATGCATAGCTGTGCTTACCCTTACCCTTACCCACACCACCATCTTAAGATACCCCCACCCTTTCATCTTCATCCCAGTGCCAGTACATCTGCCATGAAATTAAATGAGCTTGGATTCGGAATTAACATATATACTTTGTATAGTTTATTATTTTAAAATGTTTTGTTCTTGCAGAATCTTCAAGTTCTGTTGTCGACAAATTTGGAAGTTATTCCGCCGACCTGGTAAATGGGTTTTTGGTGCTTTGACCTCCTACGCCCTTTTAACGGCGGTTATATTAGCGTTCTGTTTACTTATTTACCATTCAGATAAAGTTCCACAAAATGTGTTTACCTTCCAAGGACGGGATTTATTCCATTTGATACCAAAAATGCGGAAAACGACGACCTTGGAACGCTCTAGTTGTAAAGATTTGACGCTTTTGCGTATTCCAGACCCAACTATAGACACTCTCAATAAATCTCTGTTTTGTGACGATGCTGCTGAAAATCGGGATGTGGTATGTCGTTGGTTCTTTAATCAGATCGGTTTAGAAGAAGGAAGATCTTGTGATAGACCGGATGACGGCTACGGTGTTCCTAAAATTGTTTATTATGTAATATTTGGACCATATAATTTCCAATTCTGGCATTATGTGAGCATAATGAGTGCCAAAAAGATCATCAAACCGTGGGGTTTGTATGTAATAGGTGACGCCCATCCGTTTGGCTACTGGTGGAAAAGAGCTATGAAGGATGTTAAGGGTTTACGCTTTGTGTATAGAGAACAACCACCTAAAATAGCTAACAGAACAGTCCAATGGAAACATCATTTATCAGATCTAGTCAGATTACAAATGTTAATGTGTAAGTATTAGGATATAACTAAAATTGCATTTTCTGCGTTCAAATTGTTTCAGTGTATGCAGGTGCGGATCCAGGAATTTTTGCAGGAGGGGGTTTGCCAGGTTTCTGTTACGGAAATCTGCCATCATCGTCTCTAAATTACATAGGCATACATACAAATTGAGCTTTTTAAACGGAGAAATCATTTTTATACTGATGTAGGATCACTTTGTGATGTAATTTCATTGATGCAAGGCATTATTTTTTTTTGTGTAGCTGAGCAGGGGGGGGGGGTTGGACCCCCCAAACCCCCCCTCTGGATCCGCGCCTGGTATGACCAGACTCTTCTTCGGTATTTTTTTTAAATCATCAATGAATATTATTCATTGATGATTATCAATATTGCTACCTCCAAGGCACTACAAATAAGATGGTTCACATATAATTCAAAAGGAAAAAATATATAGACAATTGTTTGGTTTTTTTTTGTGTCTTTTTTGTAAATAAGCACCTTTATCAAGTTCGAAAATTTATATTTTCTTTGTCTGAGGCACACAAAGATGGCTTCGTGAAATCAGTAACAACCACCAATACAACCTAAGTAAGAATTAATCAAATTGAATACTATGGACGAGGAACTTGGCATGACGTCATCACCGCCATCTTGGGAAAATTAATTCATGCATAATTGTTCAAGGAATAACCATGCCACGTACCATGTCGATCGGGTTTGAAGTGACGAAAAGAATAGGTACAAGATGAATCGCTTTGTTCTGTGCGGTCTGAAACTATAAACTTTATTCTGGCACGTTAAAGATTGAATACAGAAAGAGATATGATGTTTAACGTCCACTTGACATTTCATTTGTTAAGGGTCTTCAGCTGTGGGAGGAAACCGGAGAAAATCCACGAGGTACTCCTTGTCACTTACAGGCGGAGAATGATAACCACGACACTTGACTCAATGACAGTCCTCGTGGTTTCAACCAAACGCCTTAAACCACAAGCCCCCCCCCCCACCACCACCACCGCCAACCGAGGCTTGAATATAATGTATGTTTTTTATTGTTTTACAGTAAATGGAGGTATATATTTAGATACAGATATGGTAGTGGTCAATAGTTTAGATCCGATCAGAAATCATGATATAACTATGGGAATTATAGAAAACGGAAACATGGGTAACGCTATCATTCTAGCAAAAAGACATTCGCCATTTGTAAAAGAGTGGTACGAGGGTTATTTCACTTTTAATGGATCTGACTATTTCATCAACTCATTACATGTGCCATTCGATATGTGGCAAAAGAATCCCGGGAGGATTCATTTAGAATCGGATAAATTTTATCGGCCCAATTGGTTCGAGGCGGATAAACTTTATAATAAAAGTGATTTTCCATGGCAAAATAAGTACGCTGTGCATATTTGGACCAGCTCAAACCCTGTTCCCAAAGGTCCGGAAGAACTAAAAACTTTAAACACGACCATTGGTCAAATTTTTAGATATATTTTATATGATGATCCAGCACTACCAAAAATACCGTAACTATTATTATTTTGATTGTTACAAGCCTGTTGACCGTTAATACAATGCTGTTATTAACTCAGCTATGTCATTATTTAGACTAACCCGGTGGGTTTTCTCAGGGTTTTTCCCCTTTACTAAAGAGACAACAGTATTAGATTATTGAAATAAAGATATGATATGTTTTGCGTTGCATATATATTACTTCTGTAAACAATAAGTACTCCACTTATTTAAACATACATTATGCAAGAGCTAAAAATCTGCCTAGTGCAGGACAATCATTAGGCCTGAAATGTTTTCTGTGTAGGATAAAGCACGAGACTGAGGTTATGCTGGGGAAAGAAAGACTGAAGAAAACACCCGAGAAAAAGAAAAACCGAGGCCAATAGGCCGAGGTTTTTCTTTTGAGGTTTTTTTTTCTGAAGTCTTCCTGCCCCAGCATAACCGAAGTCGAGGGCTTTATCTTGCTTATAAACCGTTTATGTTTACATGTAAAATGAAAATATAAGTAAAATACGAGTATAATGTGGAACATTAAAATACATATGTTCGGTTATACTTCAACACCAATATTTTATTGGTATAAATATGTTGGCGGTATAAATATATTTTTTGTTTTGTTTATAAAATGTAATAAACATTTTATTAAGCGTTGAAAGGCAATAATAACACCAATAATAAATCTAAATAGAATATTCCCTGTGTCATATCCACTCGGCAAACCTCGGAAGATTTCGGGAATCTAAACTCGGCTGTATGATGAATTCCGCCATATTGGAACTACTTTAAAGGTCCCGGATGAAACATGCCTGCGCCCATTCCAAACACAAGTTGGCGACCTATTTGACTAGCGACATATTCGACCGATCCAGCTGTAAGATAATGACGAAATTACACTTCTATTCTAAGCTGAAGGAATGGATAAAAAATAATATATTCTACTTTCATTTGATAGATATAACGTTGGATTCTATTGGTTGATAAATAGAGACTGTTGTCTTTACTCTAAATAGGTTTCAAACGAACAGGTTGCAGCTCGATCGGTCGAATAGGTCGCTAGCCGAATAGGTTCCCAATTTGTGTAATATCGTCCTGTTAAAGTAAACCGGTAGCCGCATCGCAAATGTATGGGCGTAGCCAGTATATCACTTACTGTCATACATCCGAGACTAGATGTAGTTTACGTAGTTTACGGAATCTGTCGAGATTAGCCGAGTGGTGTCACATCGTCTGCAGTGACTGATGTTGAATATAGATCAAGAAACAAGTTTTTGATTGGTTCAAAGTTGCACGTGCAAATCACGGTCACCTTTTCATTAGTTTGGCTGGCGTGGACACTGTTCACAAGACTTTACCAAGTTAACAAGTAGGAGTAGACAAACAGCAGATATGTGAACAAACAGGTAAATTATTTTTAATTTATCTATATACATGTATATAAAATATTGACTAAATACAAACATTAATTTATGTGAGCACAACCTGTATCATATCATATTAAAGATAATCCAGTCGGGTTTACTCAGGGGCTGTGGTGATTTCAATCATAAGTTAGATTGTTGCCTATCGTGCTGGGGGTTGGGATGGCCTAGTGGTCTAGAGCACCGCGCTTCGAAGTCTAGCTGGCCGGTCACCCCTGGCTTGCGGCTGTGGTTTCGAGCCCTGCTGTGAGTGTATGTGGCATGGAGATAGGGGCGCCTTCTCAACCTCGTGGGTTTCCTCCGGTTTCCTCCCACGGCTAAAGACCCCTACGCGCAAGTGAATTTTTGAAATAGAATTAAAAACCATGTTAGTCCCGAAATGACCTAGTTGTGTCGAGTGGACGTTAAACCTCATTTCTCTCTCTCTCTCTCTCTGCCTATCGTGCTGGAGGACCCGGGCTCGAATTCAGGAGATCGTAGTATCGAAATCGTACTCTTCACAGCGCCCCCACCCCTGTTAATATGTTTATTCTTATTTTGAAAGTATATGTAATAGTATATTCGAATACTCGTATAATATACATGTAAATTTTTGTCTATTTTTAATAGGTCATAAAAGTGAAGCTATTCGTATTTACAAATGAACGTCAAATATACAAGATCCGATGTTTCTAATTATTTGTATGGGGAAGTAAAGAAACTAGCCGACCAACCGTTATCGGCCAAAATAGTCGACTTGTCGGCCTAAATAAACGACCAACCACAAAGATGCATATTCGACGACTCGCCGCAGAACGCCTCACTCGACGACCGACTTCAGGTGAAACTTGACCAACCCATGGAAGTCAAAAATGCAAGAAATACTATAACCTTCAATATAAATATGAAATAAAGCATATAATTTGTGTTGTTTAATTCCCCTTGTTGCAACTGAATTGTTTCGATTCCCCAGATGTACGTGAAAGGACTTGGGATCGCCTGTCAAACCTCGTGGGTTTTCTCCGGATTCCTCCAACGTCCTGAGACCCTACGCGCAAGGAAATTATTGAAATAAAATTGAATGACGTGTTAGTCTCGAAATGACCTGGTTTGTGTCGATTGGGCGTTAAACCCCATCTACCCCACACAGTAGGACAGCAGCGGCGCTAGCAAGACGTTAAACCCCCATTTAATTTCTGATTGAAAGTAGGGTACCTTTAATGTCATACACGGAAGTGTTATTTTGGCAAGTACGTCGTCAAAACGTGTTAAAAACTCAAATTTTACCCGCTATATTGATCATGAGTATATCCCAGAATTCCCACAAGAAAAACCCTATTTCATGTTTTCTTATGGGGAAATAAAAACCTGCAGTGAAAGAATAACCCGGTACGGGTTAAAAGAAAAACCTCAGAAGAATAACCCCAAATTCCCCTATGTACATTCAAAGCCGCCCCCGACTTTAAGATCGCAAATTATTCCGAGCATAGAATTTACCCCAAAGATCAAAGAGATTTACCGTTATAGGTTTATAAGAATTATTCATTCGACATTAGAGATTACATTATGGGAGATTAGATAACGTGTTGGCAGTTCACACTACAATAGTTAAAAACTACATTGTGTAAAGCCAATTTTCTGAAAATTTCATTCAAATTGATCCACTATGAACCGAGAACTAAGCGGATGAATTTGGTAAGACAAAACTAATAGTCTCGATTATCCATTTAATCGTTAATTACAAAGGAAAGTTTTATAGCAAATCGGCCTATATTCCAACAAATATCTCATGCTAGCCTTGACATTGAGATCTGATTATGGTCTGAATAAGTTAATTAATGTCTATTCAACTGGACCGAAACAACTCAAAGCCAACCCAGCACCTCTTGTCTTCTCAGACTCCTCCAGATAACTAGGCCAAACATGGCTGTTTTCATTAGCGATGCTACACGCCGTTAAGGACGCTGACTGTACTATTTTCAGACATCACATAAAATTGATCGAGAAAAGTCTACTTCGTGTTACGCCTCTCAGGAATACTCAGAGTGACAAACATTGACAACGAGACAAATGAATGAACATGCTGTCGAGTAGGATTTGGAGAACGTGAGGTAAGATTTTCTGATAATTTTCATCAATGGAAAAGTTGAAATTGATAGAAATTTTCGGAAAAGGTCCTCGACGCTCAAGGTATATTTGGCAAGCCCAATTTCACTAATTCAGGGGCGGATCCAGAGAGGGTGGGGGGGCAAACCCCACCCTGCTCAGCTACATAAAAAAAATGAATGCCATGCATCAATGAAACTACATCATAATTTTTATGTATGCCTATGTAATTTAGAGGCGATGATGGCAGATGTTCTTGACAGGAACCTAGCAAACCTCCTCCTGCAAATATTCCTGGGTCCGCCCTTGTACTTAGTTTGACCGTTTCTTAAGTCCGTATCCCCCATCGGAATTCGTAAATTGGTTAAATTAAATCCAGTCGGCAAACCTCGGCAGATTCCTGTACTCTGTATAGTGCCCATCTAATAAAAATTAAAAATAGTGGATAGTATATTATATATTTTGTTCTCATCGAGTGTTGTTATTTAACATTCGCTGCAAACTTAATCATATTGCAGATGGCCATATTTTCCATTGATGGCTAACTCTGCCATGGTAATGGAATGCGCTCTAACAATCAAACACAATCGGTCCTTTTTTTATCTGTTGGATGAATAATAATACAACTTTATATACAAAGAAATATAAACATGAATGCTATGTCGCTATCGTCGCCCCTATGGTGCATACGAAACCAAAATTATCATGATGCCTGGTGGAAATTCAAAAATCCTTAATACTACTAGTCTAGTACTACTAGGCCTATAGGACAGTGGCCTGCTGACTTTAAAGTTTACGGGCAACGGTAGGCCTAAATTGGCGGTACACAGGCGCCTTTGTTTTCCCGCCTGCTGTTCTGGGGATCGATTTTTCTGCTACACCGAAGATCGCACGCGAAATATTTTCGGTAAATATATTTATATCACGTGTCTTACTGTGTTTGGGTCGATTTCATCACAATAATGTTGAAAGAGGGTCCAGTTTGCCTTTCAACTTTCAATCTTTTTTTGCACGTGACTGCTTCTTTATTTACGTTTGACTTTATTTCAGTTAATAGGGACCTTTCGCATCGATACGAAAACGAATAAGAAAACGAACACGTCATCGATTCGTGTGTACTTGTGACGTCAATCCGTAATGAGTGTTCGGTCAGTGAAAAACGTTACGCGTATGGGGTTGCATTCACGTAGATATCCTAACGAAAATGTGTTTTGTCTTATATATTGAATTTTCCACAATTTTTCGAGACCTTGTGTATATTGTTGGTTATGTAGAGTGTGTAGTATATGCTCAAATTCAATTTTCTTATGGATTTGTTGTACATCTACAACCAAAATATCGACTGAAAACATTGTCTGGACAGAGAAGTTCATGGAGTGGAAATTAACGCCATCTAGCTATTATCGCACGTCGGATTGCGAAACCGTTTGTTAGAGGATACGAATACGAAAACGTAAACGAACATATGTTCGTTTTGGTGTTCGTTTTCGTATCGATGCGAAAGGTCCCTAATACTATGAGATGATCACTACCCAGTGTATTATTTATGACTTGCCACTTACAGTTTAACGCTATACTGGGAGATATTAGGGTAAGATCAAGGTGGGTTGCACCCATTTTGTTGCCAGCATCAATATATGTTGGGTCACCGTTATTTAATAGAACTTAATCGGAATTTTCAATAAAATTATTCAGTTTATCCCCAGCATTATTATTAAGAGGGGAGCCCCAAGCGGAATGGTGACTGTTAAAATCTCCACATATAATAATATCTTTAGTTTTTATTTGATCATACATTTGTTGACCCGGAACCCTTTGTTACATTTGGGAGATCTTTCCGCAAAAATGTGTATCCAGCGAGTTTTGGGTCCTTCTGCTTTGACCCTAATTTTGTTTCCTGTATCCATATTATATCAATTTTGGATTCGCTAACAAGTTGGGCCAATTCTGCCATACGTGGGTGGACCCCTATAGAACATATTATACATGGGCGAATCTATGGATTTTGAAAGGGGGGGGGGGCGGCGCCGCAATATGAGGGTACTGACCGCGGAAACGGGGCACCCCGTTGAGAGGGGGTGGGGGCCAAAGAAAATTATCCGTCATTTCCTTTCATCTTTAGCCATTTCAAGAGCTGTTTGGTTGATATTTTCGTCTAAGTAAACGTTCGGGAACGAACATATTTCGGTCTGAGAAAAGGCACTTTCAGCAGTAAATTAGTGGGGGGGGGGCTAGGATCCGCCCCTGATATATACAAGCTTAGGATTAAAATAATTATATAATAACATTTGATAAGAAATGTTAAATTGTACATGGGAAACAGACGCTTAAATACAGAAGATGATATGGACAAAGCATGAACGTGTGTTAACTATAATTACGTACTATATATCGTTACATTAAGTATAAACCCAAAGAGTTAAAAGACTTGACAGATTTAGTGGTCATTTGCTATTTTGACTAAAATTTAATAGTAATAAAATATATAACAGTATCATCATGTGGTCTGGAAGAGTATGCATGCATATACTCTACCTCACGCGCAAAACCTGGTATACCTATACATAACATTTTAGAGACACAATAACACTCTATATAGATATATAAAAAACCCCACAACATTTAAATAAGAAGATGTCTGATTTTTAAAACGAAAACAACAATGCAGACCATTAAACAATATAAATAGAATATACTAGAGATGACAATGATGAACAGACATGTTAAAATATTAGATCCAATATACATAGAGATTAAAAAAAGACGAGTTGGGGATTTTATTTATCCCCTAATCCTTTCTTGCACAAATAAATAAATATAATTCTTTTGCGATAAATTTCACTTATACTGAATCTGATTATATTACAGCGTAGTGATACAGCATTTTTTTTTAACAGCAGTTTACCTATTGCATAGTCCTATAAATTGACCCAGTATTTCCCTCAGGGTCAATTAAATAAAAACGGTTTCTTTTTAACAAAAAACGAAGTTACTTTTTATTTAAAATAAGTGTTTTTTTTTTAAAATAAAATAAAGTAGTTCCTTCTTTTTGATTTACCAATCAAATTCATGTAAAGCGATATCTCCTAGATTATGTAATGTATCACACAATCGATATCTATCGTCAAATGTATTATTGAGTGATAAAGTGCAGTATTACATAACATTCTGGGCAACGTTTTACTGGACATATGGGTGTTGTGGTCGGGTCAGAGTATTACTGGCGTATGGGTCTTGTGGTTTTGTCAGGGTATTACTGGCGTATGGGCCTTGTGATCTGTTCAGAGTATTACCGGCATACGGGTCTTGTGATCTATTCAGAGTATTGCTGGCGTATGCGTCATACGATCTATTCAGAGTATTGCTCGCGTATGCGTCATACGATCTATTCAGAGTATTGCTCGCGTATGCGTCGTGTGAAGCACTATATACAGAGTGTTTACTTCCATACAAAGTATTCAATGTGTCGATACGAAGTTCTTCTGTTTCCAATTCATCGATCGGTGTTAGGTTGTAGTTCTTCTTCTCTTCAGCCCCCACTGTAAAACACAAACATGAAATATTTATCTAATTATTTTGAAATATTTATCTAATTATTTTGAAATATTTATCTAATTATTTTGAAATATTTATCTAATTATTTTGAAATATTTATCTAATTATTTTGAAATATGGCGTGCACGAAAAAGATTCCTTGTCAGCTGAAGGTGGGTGGGACGATAAACCAAATACTACCCAATACCACCCCAATGCCACCTCAATATCACCACTTCAAGTGCGATACCGACACTTCTGTCAATTGCGGCGTGTAAGTGTAATAGCTCTGTCGGTTTCTTTGATAATATAATTTATCAGAACTTGATTACCCAATCATCAATCTTAACCCCGTTGATTAATTGTTAAGTCAGGTGGAATGTGTATTCGAGTAGAGCATCACACATTTGTAATAAACATGTGCATTGTTATAAACATGTGCAATATCGTAAATTTTTAAAGAAAACATCGCCCATTAAAGGGACAATAACATTCTTGCTGGCTTGGTAGCTCCAGAAAATAAATAATACCCTTATTCTAAGTACTAAATGTTTATGTGTCCTACCTGTTGTGTAAATTATCCATTACAACCTATTTTACTTGTCCAGGGGGTTCGAAAATGTTTTAAAATCCAAGTCACATTTGAAAAGGTTTACGTTAGACTTTTCAAATCAATTGGTTGAATTTTTCCAATTTTTTAAAATAGGTGTGTTAAGATGAAATTTATATCATCATTTAATTGGAATATTCTAAAATAATACGATTTGTTGACCAGAATGAAGATTGGGTCATATTATTCAATTACAACAAGAGTGTTATTGGGGCTTTAAGCAATAACTCAATCGTTGACAGGAAAAAATAAATATAAACATATTATGTGGGAGTAAACTGGAGATCGTGTCGATTCATTTAGGTGGTAATGAAATCGCTGCTACATCGTCACCTGTGGATATATACCATAGAATCGGTGAAATTTTGACATCTAAAATACTCGTTTATTTGGATGTTTGGCTGTTTATTATACATATGCCTTTAACGTGTAATATTGCATGAATACACTATAGCGGGAAGGGAATCCCGGTGGGTAAGACGCTGACTCGCTAGCCTGGAGGTCAGGTGTTCGATTCTTGCATAGGCCGAGAAAGTAGATCCAAATCTTCCGGCGTGGTTCCCGCTGGTCAGTGATGCCGGACGAAGGGTCTGACAAGGACAGCTGTCTAGGAGGACGTTAAACCCCATTTCATTTCGATTGCCATCTTATATAATGATACAGTTTGTTCGCGATTTTTGATTTAATGATATATATATATATAATGATTAAAATATACACAAAATATTTTTTTTCTTATCTTAACTTGTTTGTCTTGGAAAGCTAAAGATGATGATTAATCTTATTAGCGATCTAAAATCTAATTATATGTTTAAAAGGGAGATAACTGCATAAACATTCCAATTTTCTCTACATTATCGAATATTCGTTGGAGTAATTATACTAATGTACTGCTATTAGACAATATTAGGTAGTATGTTGTAGTATTTGATAAGTAATTTGTAGTATTGGGTTATTATTTGCTTGCTTGTGGTGATATAGGGATGCAAATGAAACAGCCAGACATCGGTATCGGGAGTACATTACTCACGATATAACTCTCAAATGATATGTTCATTTTGCATCGTTATCTTGACTATTGGGTAGTATGTGGTAGTATTTGGTAGTAATGGGGGGTATTGGATAGTATTGGGTAAATCGTCCCGCCGGTTGAAAGTCGATGTAATAATAGGCCGAAGCACGGCTGTCTGTGCAAAATTTCCCTCGTAGCACACACTACATGGAATATTTTGGAATATTATACGGCTGCAAACGCGTTTTACTGCTATCCCAGTCCGTAAAATTAGTGTTTTGTTAGATTTCGGCCACTATATTTTGGAAAATAGATGAAATAAAAAATTTGTTTTCAATTTATCCGTCTGTCCGAAAAGTCAGCTTCTCCGATTTCCTGGAATAAAGTTTCTAGGTGTAGAATTTTTCGCCACTGCAAACAGAGTCTAGCACCCACAAAATATTCATTCGCAGTGAGTCGCTCAGGAAATTTAGACGACTGTTGTACTCATTCGACGCCACATTTCGACCAATCATAGTCCAAGAAATATCCATTTTGGCTACAATTACAGACGATGATGGCATCATACATTGTCAACTCTTAAATTTCCTATACAGGAGCCTAGCAAACCCCCTCATGCAAATATTCCTTGATCCGCCCCTGGATGGTAGCTGTTGATGTAAAAAAAATAAGTGGAAGTAAAATAACATCTCGCAGTTTTCATTAGAATGAAAGTCAGGTTACTTACAGTTATAAACAGCCTTTGGATTACGTTGTTTCCAAAGTACGATTATGACGACAACAGCTATGGCCAGTATTAAAACACCACACATTACAGCAATAATATAAATATTACTAGTTGCTTTTTCTGGATCTGATGTAGAATCGGTTGTGACGTCAGGTGGGGCTAATGTATCTTTAAAAAAAAACAAGATAATTATAATATACAGTATAACCATCAATTATATTATCTTACAACCAAATACATGCACGGCATGTTAATTCTGATACATTTGGGCTATATCAAATTAGTATGGAAGGGGCTTAAACAGGAAAGAAAGGATCCTATTGATCTCTATATATCCATTGTGAATAGGACTCGCAAATGTCACATTTCTGGATATACACGCTTCCGGTCAATTGAAGCTTTTATTTAAGCGACTTTAGATATTATTTCCAGAACAGATTGCGTACATAATTTTAATCCGAGATAGAGGAATGTTTTTCTCCCATAATGTTTATCAGCATAAGTCACACCCACCTCATTTTTTGGGGCCTCACTAGCCTGACAGCATCACCTACTACTCTGTTCGCCTTATTTCAAAACAAAGCAGACACCGATTCTTTTTCCAACAAATAAGGTTTGGTGAATTCATGATTTGCGAGGAATACTATTTGTGTATTTAGCCTATCAAATTTGAACCTACCGTTAGTTTTGAGAGTGAAGGTGACATTTACGGTTTGATCCGGGTGTGATAGTTGACAGGTGTACTGTCCCATCATGGCTTCTAAATTTTCTGGTTTCAGTAAAGTCGGATGGAATAGAAATGTCCCTGTAACACTGTCATATTCGAAATATGGTTGATAAGGCACCAGGACATTATTATTCAAGAACCATTTTCTGTCGATAGTGCGACTAGGATCTGTTGTAGCATTTATTGAAAAATCAACTACTTCTTCTTGATTGTAAATAATGGTATTCGGTGGTCGGGACCAGATTTTGATCGGTTCTGAAAATAAATTATATTACATTGTTACTAATCGAATTAAAATTGGATTAAAACTTCGTTTTGTCAGTGACAGTTCTTGTATATCAAACGGCGCCACCATTGGCCTAGAACGTCCCTGGTTTTTCGGCATGGATTCCTCTTGTCAGTGGTGCAGGATGGGGGTGTTGGCAAGGATGGGACGACAAATCTAGGTGACGTTGAAAAATCCTAGACAGTATGAACACGAAATAAATGAGCCGTAGCGGACTGTATTTGTACATTTAACAACGAAGGAAAAGAAAGAGGCGAATATCAGTACATGGAATTTTACAGAGAAGAAGTGAGTTTGGAGAATACCATCACCTCGTAGCAGAACTATATTTCCATCCGGAAAAATTCCAACAGTATTTTCAAATGACAGATGAGCAATTTCACTACATATTGCAATGGATTAGAGACTGACGGCGAACGCGATCGCAGTTTCTGGCCGCGCTCACAATAAACGGACCTTTAGCCAGGTAAAAACGCTCGATAAATAGCATGTAAAATGTCATCCATACATTTCTGACATTGGGATGTTTTTAAAAAATCTTACTTAATACATTCAGGAAACCATCTTTAAAAACAGAGCCGACACTATTCGACAATCGGCACTGGATGCACATAATGTCTCGATCACGTGAAACTTCTTTGATAGTGAGAGTAGTCTGATCTGGGTTGAGTTCAATCTGCCGACCATTTTCCGCTTCTAAAGAACAAAAAAAGAAACCAGATATGATGAAACGACAATAATTAACCGACATTCCCGCATGATCTGGGAGGGATCGTCGCTCATTCACACAGGGACAATAAAACTAATAGTAATTCTGTCTCAAACTATATTGTTAACGTTAAAAAAGGGAAAGTCGTTGATTTTAGCAAAATAAAATGGGGTTTAACGTCCCTTTTTTCTTCTCCTAACCTGGGCTAATGAAGACGGGCATACACCATATAGTGTGCTATGAGAGAAATTTTGCCCAGGCATAATCTAATATCGAATTCCAACTGCCATGGGATCTTTTACGTACACGCCAATGTGTACACGGGACCTCGTTTTTTCGTCCCATTGACGGCTATACTTGTCAGGCCAGTAGCAAATGCCAAGTGACCGATCATCGTAAGAAGTTTTAAGATTGAACAAATATTGATCGAATATTTCAATGAACAGAAAGAAATTGTCTGTGCATGTTTGGTGCAATATTCGTGCACGCCCCCTTCCCCCATCTGAAATAGATACTGTTTCCTCTAAAAGGTTGTGTGCCCCCTCTAAACACTATTAGCATGGTGTTGTGGCAAAATTATTGTTATTCAATTTGTGTCCTGATATGTACAAGAAATCATCATCGACAGGGCGACTTTTAAAAATTGTCCCGGGGCAGAGAGGGAGCCCCCGCCAAAATAAAAACACACACATGCCCCCACCCCCACCCCCACCCTACCAGAGCATGTTAAATATCAACTACAACGTTGGTTTTAAATCGACCTGACTCACCTTTCTGTAGGTTTAATGCTTCATCATTTATATACCACTCAGTAATTGACACCGGACGTTCCCCGACCGCGGACCTTGCCTTGCAGTTAAATGTGACGTCATCACCTTCCACGGCATGACGTGAGATAATGGTTTTTGTCCAAATCGGTGGAGCTGAAAATTGTCAACATAACACATTTTGCACAAGCTTTACACGCATCGGAATGATGAATTCCTAAATACTTGGAAGCAAATAATAACATATATTGAAGATAGGATTATCTGTTTTTGCAATTGATGACAGATTGGTCTATCAAGTGATTTTTTGGGGGCCCGTTCAAACAGAATTTGACTTAACGTTATGATTAAAAGAAATACTATGAAATGGAATGGGATTTAACGTCCTACATATCTTTACCGACTGGGCTAATGGGGATGGGCTTACGTCATGCAGTGTGCATTGAGTGGAATTATGCCCGGACAACGGCAGTGCGACCTGTTCTTATTTTGAAATCTAACTGTTTTTTTTATGTGCACACCAATATGTACATGCAGCCTCCTAGTTGGGGAGCCAGCGTCTTACTCGGTGAGCCAAAGCGGCCCCGAGGGATTAATATTTGTCACTGTTCGGTTCATTTCACTGATCGAAAATTTAATTGCATTTATTTTCTTGATAAAAGTTACAATGCCGTTTTAAATACCGGTACTTACATGTAACATTCAGTTTAATGTTAGCCCTTGCTTCACCATTAGACGCAACGCACGAATACGACCCTTCGTCTGCTTCCATAACATTTTTTATCGTTAGTTGTCGACCGAACTTATCAACGCTATATTTTACGCCATCTGTTACCAATTCCACTCCAGACGAACTAAACCACTTGATATCAGGAACAGGACTATAAATATATTAATATTAACATTTAATTTAATTTATGGTTACTTGGCTAAAACAACAGAATCGGCCAAAATGGCAGCTCCCGTGGATGAAAATCTAGTTATAAAAGGTTGTTAGATTGAGAGCTTGAGCAGATTGGTAAAACAAACCGAGAGAGAGAGAGAGAGAGAGAGAGAGAGGGAGAGAGAGAGAGAGAGAGAGAGAGATTAACGCCCAAATCGACACACACTAGGTCATTTCGGGACTAACATAATATGGTTTAAATTTATTTTAATAATTCGCTTGCGCGTAGGGGTCTTTAGCAGTAGGAGGAAACTGGAGTGCCTGGAGGAAACCCACGAGGTTGAGAAGGCGCCCCTATCCCCACGTCACATACGCACACACCAGGGATCGAAACCACAGCCGCAAGCCAGAGGTGACCGGTCACCTAGAGGTCCAAAGTTTCAGGGAAGACCCCAGATTAAACGAAGGCTGCCATGTTGATGTGCTCAAGTGATAGATTTGATTGAACGGGAAGAATATACACACTTCCTCAAAGTTCAAGTATCAGAAGCCAATCAAGCAACCAGAGAGGGATTTCTGGGGCCATTGCTTCAGGAATATGAAGCTATTGTGACTAATTAAACCTAAAGAGGTCAATGTAGCCTCACTCCAAATATTCGCGTTTAAATTAATGAAACGTTGAACTATATAGGACCAACTCTCATCTCGAAACACCAATGGTTCAGAGGTGAGATTTATTATCTAAATGACAGGCCAGCAGTAGCATGTTTCAGACATTGTGAACACATCTTTCAAATAATGCAGCACCAAAAAATATATAATGTTTTTCGATATTACAAATTAATTAACTGACTTGATCAACCCAGGCTCCTCTATCATCTGGAGAAGGATCAGAAGGATGGTTTTGCGTCATTAATTTCAATCGAAAGAACGCAATTCCAATAGTATTAAAAATTTCCAAAGGAATATGACTGGTCCAATAAACGAAAACAGTCTAATGAAAGGAAATGGTTTGTTATGATATATATCCCTCCGACTGTAGGCTAACTTAATTTTTAAAAGACAAACCTTCCACCAAAAATACACTGTAAAACAACAGGTTT
Source organism: Patella caerulea (assembly GCA_036850965.1). NCBI lineage: Eukaryota > Metazoa > Mollusca > Gastropoda > Patellidae > Patella > Patella caerulea. The sequence goes on from JAZGQO010000021.1 coordinate 20,332,691, forward strand.
ACCAATCACCTCTGTCACTTCATGTGTTGCCGTCAATAATTTAGGTTTTGTACTTGATACTGAAATTGGAAATAAACTGATCCATCAGTTTTTATTTTGATATCTTACTTTGGGCCCTGACAACAAGAGCTGGGAATGTGGATAAGCATTCAATCAGGGAAACAGTATTTTAATATGGACATGAAGCTGGGGTATATGGAATTAAAAGCTATTTAGGTTCAAGACTTTTATTGAGAGTCGTTCGTTCGGGGGTTTTAGGTCGATGTGATATCGTAAACAAGTTTTTGTGAACTAATTTGTCAAGTATAAGTACAATAATACGGGCAGTTTTAGCTTAACATATATATACATCTAAAGAATAATTTATACACCATTTCAAGTCAGAAAAAATACACGCAATACAGCTCTTACATAATGTATCTTTAACATGTACGTCATATTAAAGTTACATTATGGGAGATAAGATAAAGAGATGGCAGTTCTCACTATAATAGTTAAAAACTAGATAGCGTAAAGATAATTTGCTGAAAATTTCAGTCAAATTGATTCACTATTAGCCGAGAAAAAAGCGTTAGAATTTTCACATAGTCTCGGTCATCATTACTCAAATCATTAATATAAACAGCATAGTCTCGATTATCCACTTGATTGATTTAATTATCAACCGCCATTAAGCGGCATATACGATTTTAATCTGCCAACATCGAAGGCTAGCCTTGACATAAAGAGTTTATTATGGTCTGGATATGTTAATTAATGTCTAATTGATTATTTAGATAACATCTCAGGCTTAAAGAAAGACTTGTAAAAAGCAGATTTTGCTCTTGCATAATGCTATTTTAAGTTACGACTAAGCGTGGAAATGCGACTACGACTACCGTTTAATGTCGACAATTAAACAAATGTGGACGACTGCTTTTTTCCAGCTATGATATGACATATTAAAAGATATGGTAGTATTGCAATGATGATATCGCTAACGCGTTCTTTAATTTTTCGAAAAGAACTATCATTGATCGTTTGTTAGAATATAGAAACCTGTGGCCCCTCGCATTTCTATACAACAGAAAGAGAAAAAAACAAATCATGGTATTCGCCTTCTGTCGAATACAGTATTGATCTGTTCATAATGTGAACAGGTCAAATAATTAAGAAGTGTTATCGGTTGATTTATAAAGAAAGAATACAAACATGTTTAGACTGACTCTTAAATTAATTCGATAAATACAAATTCATTATTGATGGTACCTTGAGTATTTTCCTCCACCGTTATACGTGTTTCACTTCCAAGAAAAATCGTGTCTAGTGCTTTGTTTGTAATGCCACAGAGATATACTTGACCCGGTTGACCATCATCTAGTTTAGCGTTCAGCAAATGGAGAGTCCCTGAAGAAATCAAAAGTAGGTCAATCAATACCAAGAACTATTAGCTCACTGGGGTTGGGATAGCCTAGTGGTCTGGGGTGTCGCGCTTCGACCTCTAGCTGACCGGTCACCCCTGGCTTGCGGCTGTGATTTCGATCCCTGGTGTGAGCGTATGTGGCATGGAAATAGGGGTGCCTTCTCAACCTCGTGGGTTTCCCCCGGGCACTCCGGTTACCGCCCACTGCTAAAGACCCCTACGCGCAAGCGAATTATTAAAATATAATTAAACCATGTGTTAGTCCCGAAATGACCCATCTCTCTCTCTCCCGGGGAAGTGAAGTCACTTTTTTTCAACTTTTTGGTCTATACCCCTTTACCATAGAATCATTTACAAATTTGAAGGTCCCACCCGGTCCGGACCCCTCCCCCCCCTCCAACACCCCCACCACAACGCCCAAATCGAATTAGCCCCCTCCCCCAAATATTTCGCCACATCCTCAGCCCCTCCGAAAAATTCCGTAGCCGCTCCAAATTTTATGAGCTGGCTACGGGCCCGGTCCCACCTCCATAAGTTTAGCACGTGGATCAACCAGCATTCAGACAGACAGGGAAAGTATGGAAATTCTGAGAAAAAAACATCAAAAATAATGAATAAATTACAGTCTTTATCATTGTTAATCAAATATACACCTTCGTGTTCGAGGATACATACACATTCATAAAAATGATGAAACATTTCTGCGTCTAAACGTAGCAAAAAACAGGGGCGGATCCAAGAATTTTTGCAGGAGGGGGTTTGCCAGGTTTCGGTTAAGGAAATCTGCCATCATCGTCTCTAAATTACATAGGCATACATACGAATTGAGCATTTTAAACAGAGAAATCGTGTTTATACTGATGTAGGATCAATTTGTGATGTTATTTCATTGATGCAAGGCATTGGTTTTTTTTTATTTGATAGCTGAGGACCCCCACCCCCCTTCTGGATCCGTACCAGTTATACGGAACTTTTCCGTATGAAAGCTGTTGGATACGTCCTGTCGTATCCGTTTGTCGTATCACGTATGAGAAATACACACACATTGATGACGTCACACGCAAAATTCATACGGATAAGCGATACGGACAAGGAATTTACGCTCGCCAAAAGACTCGATTATTCTTATGATAATCGCAACCGGTACTTTAGAAATATATCCGTACCAGTAACACTATCATCTTTAAAACTTTGATACGCAAAAGCCATTACCAAAGGACAACTGACAACCTTACATTGAAATTATTCTGCATAGGCCGGTCCCTCTCCAAAGAACTCCCACTTATTTTAATACGTTCCAAATTGCGTATCTCTGTCCCCGAGTTTGTCCCGTCTATACTTAATATAAATATACCATTACTATACCATTTACATCTATCGCTAAGCTGTCTCTTTCTTTAATTTGTGAAGTTTCACTTTTATCCGTTCCAATCGTTTTGTAATACCAGGAAAATATGGGACCAGGTCTGGATTCTGGTATGTTCTCACACCTTACACTAACACTCTCACCCTCTTTTACACTATATGTTTTTGGTTCCGTGACTTCACTAAATGGGTCTAACCCTAAATATATAGAATTGATATAATATTACTAACTTAAAATGCAAATCTGAAAGAGGTGTTAAAGGGAAATTTTAAATCCGAGTTTTAGAAGTCAAAGCTAAATTAGTCATATTGTGGTGATTTAGAGAAAATGGTGTTTTTACGTGCACGCCAACATGTGCAAGGTAAGTCGGTAAGACCGAACTCCAGGCCCTTCGCCTAGTTACTATATTTGTAACCTTAAACTGTGTGTTTAATAGTTTGGATGCAGCTAAGGCAGTGTAAGTTTACACTTCCGGACATCTGTTACCACTGTTTGTCGTGTATTTTGTACACGGACATCTGTTACCACTGTTTGTCGTGTATTTTGTACACGATGAACAGTCCATTTGCCGATTACATTATTTTGCCTGGGCCGTTTGTTGAATGGTTTGGGTTGTTCGTACTTGGTTTTATTTCATTATCTTAACAGAGTGTGCAAACTTACTGACATACACAAGTGGTGTTACCGTGGACAGACTTGTACCCCATTTATTCTCAGCTACACACTGATAATCTCCCTCTTCACGACTAGTTGGGTTGGAAATTGTTAAATTTCCTAAAACTGGGTCAAATTCCATAAAATCATTTTTTGTTATCACAATTCCATTACGTTTCCACATAAAACTGTTAACAAAAATACATAAAATATACAAGAAGTAGAGACAAGAAATCTATAAATTCAAAATTGTTTTTTAATTTTCAGAAAGCTTGATTCTAGATAAGGCATGGTTATGTGATACCCTCCACAAGAAATGAAATGGAGTTTAACGTCTTACTGTTCTGCTCCAAACCTGGGCTAATAGAAGACGGGCATACGCCATACAGTGTGCTATGAGGGAAATTTTGCCCGGACAGCGACGCTACGGCCTACTTTTATATCGCATTCCAACTGCCAAGGGATCTATTACCTGCATTCCAATGTGTACACGAGACCTCGGGTTTTCGTCCCATCCGAACGACTAGGCAGCTGTCCTTGTCAGACCTTCATTCTGCATCACTGACAAGAGGAAATCACGCCGGAAAATCGAGATGAACTTTCTCGGCCAATGCAGGGATCGAACACCCGACCTCCAGGCTAGCGAACCAGCGCCTTATTCACTTAGCCCCCGCCCCCCTCCACAAGACGAAATGGTTATAGAAGTACAATATATCACACTAAAAGGCAAATGCAGACTTTTAGGGCATCTGAATTTCTCGTTACTTTGTGATAATTTCATCTTTTTCTTAGAAGTCAGAAACTCGTTTCTATTAATGCACATCGAGGTCAAAGTGACATCTAATAGTAAGGTCAGGAGGACCGCACGCCACACAAAACAAGACCGACAATGATTTACGAGAAAGACGTAACAGAAATGATGAGACCGATCTTGACAGTGGTCCTGTCTTGAATGGCAGTTGACGTCATGAATTAGAACGTCAAACAATTTTAATAACAAGGGCCATAATCCGGATAGAATCTCGGAAAACGCTAAAAAAAAAATATAAAAAATATAGTGTAGTGAGCAAACAGGGGCAAGCCACAACAACGAGAACATTCTGCACTATAAAGGCCTAAAACTCTACTCTAATAGTAAGTGAAGGAGAACCACACTGAATGCCAAACAAAACCGATAAGACAAACCTGCGAACAAGACAAGCTACACAGACATTGTAAGAAATAAGCAACAAATATCAAATCAAGCGAATTGACCCGGGGGCCAACCGGAAGCGTCCATTGCGATGTACAGTCCCGGGTCTGTAATGATACATGCTTCACTCAAAATGAAAAAAAAAGAAAGATTTACAAGAAATACCTAACACAAATAATGCGACCTATCTTGACGGTGGCCATATTCTGGTAGTCCACGCCCTTCGCCGTTACTGAATATCTGCACCCGGTTTGAAGATTCTAGCTACATGTAGAAGGAGATTTGGCGTGTTCCACAATGTTTTACGGACACGGAAAAAGTATAACCCCTTGCTTTCTATTAAAATCGGAGATTGAAACTTTTGTGCAGATTGAAGCAAAATGGATAAAAAAAAAAGCTCCATAGGTATGTCACTGGTTCTAAAACAGTTTAAAATGCATCTTCAGTAGAGGAATAATAAGAGAACTTACCGAGGTTTTGGTACTCCGTGTGCTTCACAAAACATATAAACATCTTTACCATCGTGAAAATATTGAGGTTGTTCTACATGAGTTATAGATGGTGGTAGACGAACTAAATAAAAAAATATTTCAAACCGTATTTTATTTCTTTAATATTACGGGACGAGAAAGTCGAGTAGGTTTTTTTTATACTAATGATCAGGCATTCGACTAGAATGTTCCAGCAAGAACCTTCGTGAATTTCTCAATGTTTGTGAGCCTTACCGTGGATAGTTGTCTGAATGAGAGGAACATCCATGACACGTAAAAAAAGGGCCTGGACAAATTACCCCCTCCCCTCTAAAAAAAAATGACCAAACTATTCTGCTGATGTGACGTTTAAGCCATTGCCGTCCAATCTCAGATTGGTTGGAAGCAAGTCAAATCTCCAAACATATATCCTCTAAATCGCATTAAAGGAACAACGTAAATAAAAGTAGTTTAAGCATGTCAAATCAAAATTAGATTAAGCATGTCAAATCAAAAGCAAAATGTGACGAAATAAAAAAAATTACCTTGTCGGTAAATATCGAGTCGTTCAGAAGTGGTGGTTTAATATTACTAACACGGTTATGGAAGTCATTTTTAAAGGAGTTTTTTTGGTAGCTATTTAATTAGATATGGTTATCCAGACACTTACAAAACGTGTATTAGATTCAAAATCATCCACGTTTTGTATACACTTAACTATAGGGATTTCTCATAAAAGATACATTATGGGAGATAAGATAACGAGTTGGCAGTTCTCACTATAATAGTTAAACACTGGGTAATGTAATGGCAGTTTGTAGAAAATTTTAGTCAATTAACCGAGAATTAAGCGATTGAAATTTCCGCCTAGCCTCAATCATCATAACTAAAGTCAGTACGTTTAAAAGCATAGTCTCGATTATCCATTCATTAATTTAATTGTGAAGGAAAGTAACGCAATAAATTGGGTCATAATCCACTAAAGACAGCAGGCTAGGGATGTCATCGAGAGTTAATCATGGTACGGATAATTGATAATTTAGATAACCTTGCAGGCCTAATTTAGCTCTTGCATAATGTATGTTTAATATACCGGATATGGCAGATCTGTAGTCTAATTTTCACAGATCCGACAGTCAATTTATCTTCAAGTTTATTTAAAAGGAGAGATATTTCTGTTTCAATTACTTCTTGGAAAATTGGAGGCGAGAACTCGAAAAGAATTACGTAACCCTTATAAACTATTATGTCGAATTTCAAACAGGCTATTTCCGCGACGTCTTGTCCATATATTTGTTGTTTTTTTTTGTGTAGAATTGTGTGTAGTACAGTACCCCTGCACTTACTATTAGGGGGTATATATCGGATATAACTCGTGGAGGTCATGGTGCTCAGAGAATAGGACTGACTCGCTGACTTCAGGGGCCGATCGGGGGGGGGGGTGTCCACTCAGTCCCAGTGACATAGTTTTTTTGTGTAGAATTGTGTGTAGTACAGTCCCCTTGCACTTACTATTAGGGGGTATATATCGGATATAACTCGTGGTCGTGGAAGTCATGGTGCTCAGAGAATAGGACTGACTCGCTGACTTCAAGGGGGCGATCGGGTGACATAGTTGATTTTCCTTAATTCACATATTTGCTCTTTAATAGATGACATAAAACATGATTTTCGCACTGTCTCCGCCCTGACAATCCAAGGTTGCAACGTGTATTACCCTTTGCTCCAATGTATGCACCCCCCTTCCCCGACAAAATCCTGGATTCGGGCCTGAACTTGGAGGTCCAGTATTGAATCCCAGCGTAGACCGAGATAGTTCATCGGGATTTTTGGGCGTGTTTGTCCCTGGCAAGGGACAACATTATAGTCGTTCTGATGGGACTAAAAATCGAGGTGTATACATTGGAATTCGAAATAAAAGCTGTCCGGGCAATATTTCCCCTCATAGCACACGGCATGTCATTTCATTTCATTTTTGCTATAAATTATCTTACCTTCAGCTCGAGTTCCAACATAATATAGTAAAATACAAAAATTTATACATAAATACATTCTTGGTGTTGTCCATCAAATATCTAACACTTTATTCAACTTGTGAGTTTGTAATGAATAAACCAAATGTCGCTAATTTAATCCTGAGTCACTGGTGACTCCTATATCCCGTTTATCAAACAGAGGAAAGACACTTCAGTCTAATCATTATCACTGCAGAGGGCGGGAAGACGACGCATTTCCTGACGTTATTGTTTCAACAATCAAACGAGAGAGGGGATGGTATATTATAAACGATATGACGTGTCTATATACGTATAAAGATACACAAATATGTTATAATCTGTTCACGAATTGCAACACAAAACCAGGCTCGTAGAAAGCGGGAGGGGGGGGGAGGTGACAACGACAATAGTAAAATATTTTTAACATGTACAAAGATTTTCTTACATAAACATTACCGTGTTTTTTTTTTTTTTTTGTTCGTCAAATTTCTTTGACCGACGTAAAACTGATTTATATGTGATACTGACCATAATACACAAATACATTTTATAGTACTTTTAAGAAGTTTGGTATATTTCTACGGAGTATCAAGTATGTTTACCAGTTTCGTGTCCTTTTTACAATAAACGGTGGGAACCATTCAAAATCAGTTAAACACATTTTTAAATACGTAATATTTCCAAATTGAACTGAAATAACTAAGTGAAAAACAAACTTATAGTTGTTTTCCTTTTACTGTTTTCAGGTAAAGTTTCACATGGAGTCAAATTACAGAAACTCTGCAATATTACAGCTGAATGTTTATTTACAGGAAATTTACTGGCAACTTTGTGGCCAACTTATCAGATGTTTTTAAACACACAACAGTGTATTCAATACAGTGTATTTTATCAAAACAATATCTTATTCATTTAAATTTACAGAATTTATATAATAAATACAGGAAAGGCTTGACAGGATTAAACGCGTAAATGGATCGTTTTCTCGCAAAAAAAACAGGGCGAAAAAGAGATACTGGAAAGGACGGAGTTGCTGAGAGGCAAAACTCTAAGGACTCGAATAAACGGCGAAAAACGGATGGAGGCAATGGGCAGGAGGCAATTGATGATGATGAAAAAAAAATGGTGGGGATAATGATGATGATGAGAGAGGTCATGTTGATGGTGATGAGGTTGAAAAGCAGAATGCTCCAAAAGCAGAAGGCAATGAACACAGCAATGATTTGGTGGCGTCTTTGAATCCTGTCCAACTTAAATCAGAACCCGGTTGGGTTTCTGTAACAGATTAATGGGCGCTTTAATCCTATAGTTGGTATGTACGCTATCCTTAGCTAGAATACTCGACAGACAGACACGCTACCTCTATTGCCCGGGCAGCGGCGCTACGGCCACTCTTATATCGAATTCCAACTACCAAGGGATCGTTTATGTGCACGCCAATGTGTACACGACAGGGCCGTATCTAGTGGGGTGCAGGGGGTACATTGCACCCCCAGAAAAATAAAGCCCCCCCCCCCCCGAGAAATGGCGCCCCCACCAAAAATAACCAAATTGAAAACCGTTCAATTATAATATAATCCACTTGATTATGATCGCACATTGATGTTCTTAATTAAGGCACTGATCAGTCGGTCGGTTTTAAGGGCGCCCACGCGCCAATGTGTACCTGATTCGTTTGCCCTGATCCAAGCTTTCTTATATCACTTATGTTGAGGCTATGGGGCGCCACTACAGGCGCGGATCAAAGAGCAAATGCCCCTCCTAACAAATATGCCGTCCCTTGATATATTGCGCCCCTATGATAAAAATCGACCATATAAAATACAAAACCGACTCTTAAATATCACCAGAGGGGCCAAAAAACCTGTTTCCAGCGGTGTTATTTTTCAAAATTTTCTGAGGGCGGACCCCAGACATGGGTTCCACCCTACATAATGCGGCCCCTATTTCTGGATCCGCACCTGCGCGACCACATAACATTATTATTATAGTGGTCTTGTTTTCTTCACCCGATCCATATTTGATTGGGCCTTATTTGTCTTTGGGGACGCCGCCACCAAGTGACATTATTAAAGATTCTCATTCTCGTCGCCATATTCACATGGTCTTATTGGTAATTCGGACTCTTTCTTTGGGGCGCCGCCAACAATACTATACAAATTACGATTCTTTGAAACAAAGTATGTGTTGTACTTTCCTAATACATCTCATATCGACACTCATGGTCGGGATCCTCTCATCACATTCGGGTTATAAGATTAATGTTCATCTTTATGGTTTATATAGATCCGTTCTCGATGAGCTTGCAAATTTTGGTCTCGATCCAACTAGAATGTTAAGTCAGTGCTTCGATCGATGTAGTATACGATGAGCGGCGACAAAGGTGGTTTACAACGACTGATACAAAATCAACAAGGTAGATGCATTCCCTACGTTCATTGTTATAACCACCGTTTACATTTAGTGGTGGTAAATGTATCTTCTGTTCGCGCACTTGGAATTTCTTTCGAACATGTGGGAACTATCTACAAATTTGTCAAGAGCGACCCTTTAATATAAATGTCCCAAATTTTAATAATAATATTTGGAAAGCTAATTTAATTACCTTTCAGAATATATTTAGTGGGATGCTCAGAATTTCGTACGATGGTCCTAATATAATTGTGCCAACTTTTATTAATAATATTTGGAATGATATTTTATTAGATTGTCGAATATATGTCATTTTGTAAGATAATCTGAAATTACCCCTCAATTCTGAGATAAAGGAATGGATAATATATTCTACTTCCAGTTTAGACATGTAACGTTGGATTTTATTGGTTGATAAAAATAGATGAGTTTTTATTCATTCTAAGGTTGCCAACGAACAAAAGTCAACCGCATTCGGCAAACCTCGACAGATTCCGGAACCTACATCTAGTCTCGGTTGTATGACCAATTCCGCCAAATTGGAACTACTTTAAAGGTCCTGGGTGAAACATGCCTGCGCCCATACCGAACACAAATTGGCAACCTATTCGGCTAGAGCCCTATTCGACCGATCCAGCTGGCAACATGTTCGTTGGCAAGCTATTCAGAATAAAGACAACAGTCGCCCAAACTCATCTATTTTTATCAACCAATAAAATCCAACGTTACGTCTATCAAATGAAAGTAGAATATATTATTTTTTATCCATTCCTTTAGCTCAGAATAGAAGTGTAATCTCGCCATTATCTTATAAAATTCTGGACATCTAGATCAGTGACTGTCATACAGCCAAGACTAGGTGATGTAGGTTCCGGAATCTGTCGAGGTTTGTCGAGTGAATTCAATCGGTTATTCTATTCTAAGGTGAATCACTAAGGTGAATCACTGTAAGGGGAATAACTCTATAGGAAATGAAAAGGATGCAGATCACACGTTAGTATCCTTTGCCATCGTTTCATGTCGTAATTTGATGACTGGTTACCGCTCAGGACACCAATTGTCATTATTTGTTCCATATTCTATGGCAATATTACAAACTTTATTAAAATCACTTAATTCAGACAACTTTACGTTATTTAGACTCACATTTTTAGATTTTGTAACATAAAATAAATATTTATTTATATTATGGCGGAATATTGGATTCTAGATTTGATAATGTCGTGCTGTCGTCTGACACCATGTTATAATGATGACAGCTCTTTATACAGGAAATGATTAGATGGGCATGCACATTCTACAGGGGAGACAGCTTCCTATATTACTATTAAGGTTGTCTTGAAAGCGCATATAGTAAAATACGTAACAGAATCAAGGCCATATAATGTGAATTCGTGAAAATCCCGTGATTTAGCCCAGAGGTTAGTAGCACTCGGCTAATCTTGACAGATTCCGTAAACTACATCTAGTCTCGGGTGTATGACATTTGCGATGCGGCTACCGGTTTACTTTAACAGGAAAACTTGACGCTATTACACAAATTGGGAACCTATTCGGCTAGCGACCTATTCGACCGATCGAGCTGCAACCTGTTCGTTGGAAACCTATTTAGAGTAAAGACAACAGTCTCTATTTATCAACCAATAAAATCCAACGTTATGTCTATCAAATGAAAGTAGAATATATTATTTTTTATCCATTCCTTCAGCTCAGAATAGAAGTGTAATTTCGTCATTATCATTTCGTCATGCTGGATCGGTGGAATAGGTCGCTAGCCAAATAGGTCGCCAACTTGTGTTTGGAATGGGCGCAGCCATGTTTCATCCGGGACCTTTAAAGTAGTTCCAATATGGCGGAATTCATCATACAGCCGAGTTTAGATTGTCCGAAATCTTACAAGGTTTGCCGAGTGAGGTTAGTAGATTAGATCGCGATGATACCATTGGGGATACCGAGAATGTCAAGTAACCATCATTATGAAGTCGTTTGGTGTCGCCACTACGTGCACAGTTTAATGCCTGACGGTTTTTGCTGTGTGCTTTCCAAGTGTTGGGTCCACTTCTGTAGTTTTGGCGTAGAAGTGGGATATTCTGTCATCGTCGTCTAATGTTCAATGTGATAATAAACATGGCTGTCGACTAACTGGCAAACTGGTGTAGGTGCGAGATGTTTGTCGTGGATAACAGTTATTGTTATTTAGTGATACTTTAACGATCTAAGAATTTTGTTGACGGACAATATCTGTCGAATGAACGGATACAACGTATGGGATGAGGTGAATGAACATAAATCGAGACTTTATTTACAAATTCGTGTCACGTGATTCGGGGCTTGCTTGACAACTGTCAATCATTCCAAATAAGGAACAACGTAAAACAGGACAGGAACGCCCATTTTTATTGTGAAGCTCACAAATTGCCCAGTCTCTGGTGCTGGTTACAGGTTTACTCAAATTTTTTTTTATATACAAATGGAAACGAAAGTGTTGGTTTACTAAAAATTAATACTTTTATATAAATCGAAATGTAAAATAAATAGAAGAGACTGGGCCAGTCTAGCTATCAGTGTGTATTTTAGCGGCGTTTTCGGCTGAGAGTTTTCTCGGTGCGCTTGTGTTTTAAGCTGTCGGACGAACGCCATTATTTTCACCGTTCGTACCATCATTGGTTAAAGCAGCGTCAACCATTTCACTACATGGACGAAACGTGTTTGGGGACAAACTAGGTAGACATTTTGTGTTTGTGGTACGAACTGGTGATAGTTGGAATACACTGTGTTCTGATTGGTTGTTATGTGCATGCTATGATAATCCCATCATTTTGTAAGAGCTTGAATAAAATCAGATCATCCATTGAAGTCGTTGTTGTTGGCTGTTTTCTCTTCCAGACTGTCGACCACATCGAATGTTTGTTCATCGCATTACAGGCGATGATATGGTGAGCAAATATAATTTTTATGGGCCCAGCATTTTGCATCCTCATCATTTTTGGTAGCCAGAGCGTGGTTGCTGCGGTTATTCGTAATATATGGTTTCTGGTGTATTGTTATGAACATTTATGGGAGAGATGGAATTACATTTAAGGAATCGACTTTCCAAGAGTAGTTAAAACACTCGCGTAGATCTGCTATTAAGTTTAAACTTACCGGAAGTGCATCGGGCTCTCACTGAAATTAGCGGTTGCCCAGGTGAACCTATTGCACGATTTGCGCCTTTAAGATGGACCTCATACAACATCGTATAACCATATAGCACGAACCCTTTTTTACATCACAAGTCGAGACAAATGAATTGTTACGTCGCATGTGGGAAATTGAAACTTCAAGTGTTAACACCTTATGGAAAACGGATAATAGATAAATCGAGATCGCACTTGGAATTTAATAATGGGGATCGATATATAGTTCACATTCCTTGGAAACAGTGAACCATTTTAATTTGGCACAATTACGACTCAGAAACGTAGAACGATCTTTAGCAAATCGACGCCTTGTTGCTTTCTTTCGAGTATAAAAATAATATAACACGCGATCATGAGAAAAAAGGTTATACCCGGCTAGTTCAAACTACGGAATACCATGGGGATCATGTCTGGTTCATCCCTCATTTTCCAGTTGTTCGCCTTTGATGGTAAATCACTTAATGACTGTATACACGCAGGTCCAAAATTTCAAAAAGAGTTTTGATCAGATTTAGATGGAAGCCAATTGCCATTGATTCCGACATAAGTGAAATGTTTTTTCGAATCGAGATGAGGCCTGAAGATAGACGTTATCATTGATTTCTGGTGCGACTTGGACCTTACTCAACCCATAAAACAATATGAGTATCAGAGACTAGTTTTCGGCAATACCTCATCTCCGTATTTATCTCAATTAGTAATCCAGGTTGCATTCCAACGAAAGTATTATTGGGTATAGTTATAACGTGTGGCAATGTTGGTTGGAAAGTAAAAGTAGATACATCCAATCTTACTAGAAAAATACTGAATTCCCCGAAAACCAACAATAGGGCGCGCAAACGAAAACAAAATTGAGATTATTGCTAAAAGGCAGCCTTTCTCTTCGGGTGACATAATGTTTTTTATCTACTGGTTAAAGGTTTATGATAATATTGACAGAATTACATGACCATAGTAGTCTCTGCGATTAAACAGCAGAAAAAAGAAGTTAGCAGAGGATAATCCAGGTTTCACTTAGACATTGACCTTTATGGTAAATGAACGACGACTATAGACAAATGCAAGCTGATAATGAATGATCCCCACCACCATCAATCAAGTCATTTGACAAATACGGATGATTAAATACATTTCCAAATCTTAAGTTTTTGCTTTCGTCGTATTTATAAAATATGTTGGGGTAGGATTTTGAAGCAAATTTTTATAAATAAATTAATATGAATAGGTTAATAGTCCAAATGATATATCATCAAATCTTACTGTTTCTATACGAGGAAAGAGACCTGTAAACAAACGCTACCTTATTGTTATTTCACACTAATTAACTGTTAATTAGCAGGCTTATTGTGGTTAAAAATTGAATTTCATGTAAATATCATTGACATAAATATCGATAGACATGTTTTTAAAGCCCCAATAACACTCTTGTTGTAACTGAAAAATATGTCCCAATCTTTATTCTGGTCAACAAATCGTATTATTTTAGAATATTCCAATTAAATGATGATATAAATTTCATCTTAACACACCTAATTTAAAAAATTGGAAAAATTCAACCAATTGATTTGAAAAGTCCAACGTAAACCTTTTCAAATGTGACTTGGATTTTAAAATATTTTCAAACCCTCTGGACAAGTAAAATAGGTTGTAATGGATAATTTACACAAAAGGTAGGACATTTAAACATCTAGTACTTAGAAAAGGGTTATTGTTTATTTTCTGGAGCTACCAAGCCAGCAAGAATGTTATTGCCCCTTTAAAGAGCAAATTTATACTATTTAACAGGAATATCATGTTTTTAACACAAAAAATTTACAGTATCGGAACCCTGCTGTTAACATACCAATAATTTTGGAATAAAGGAAGATTTCTGATATTTATAGACGAACTACGTTAACGAGTAAGATAATTTTGGCAGGGCAGAATCGTGAGGAGTTTGTCTTCTTATTCCCTCCGAACTACTACTACAGAATTTGGGTCCTAATATGATGAACCAAAAAAATAAACACAAATTATGCCTACCCATTTACATTTATATACCTAATAGTAATGAAAACGCATACGTTTTAAAGAGACATAGGAAATTACCAACGGCGTCTGTTCATAAGGAAAATTATTACTCGTTATCCCGATGTTTCTTTAAAACCGAACGCCGCAGGATAAATCCCTTTAAAGTTAAATCATAAGATGACTGACGATAAAGCTTTATCGAAACGAAGTGTTGATTTTATGAATGTCATGCTTCATTGGACTTGCTCGAAGCTGTAACACCATTATGGTTTGCTTGGTTAAAATTGAAAGAACAAACCATAAAATTATTATCTATGTATATATGACCGGAGGACTAACGATTTTGATGAGATAATACTTTACGTGGTTAAACGTCAGCACGCTATGATTGTAGGAGACAGTGAACCAATGTGAATAATATCCCATTGAGTGATCAATGACCGGGCAAGTTGGTTGATCCAGAATAAATATGTCACACAACGATCGGAGTTCTAACACATAGAAAAAGGTCAGTTGTTACTTTATTACATTTCATCAAAGTTTAAAACGATGATAAAAAAGTATTAGTCAGTTTATTGCTACAAGAAAAAAAAATCAATACTTTTATAGACGAAATAACGGTGCAAGGGGTGGTCAATTTAAGAATCTGAGATTTAAAACGATGTTTATTTGAAAAAAGTGGAGTTTATAACATTTATAAGTTGTAGAAGTAATAAAACAGTTTTTATTTCTACATAAACACAAATGAAATAGGGTTTAACGTCCTGCTGTTCTGCTCCGAACTGGACCAATGAAGACGGGCATATGCCATACAGTGTGTGATGAGTGAAATTGGGGCCTCGGTTTTTGTCCAATCCGAATGACTAGATAACTGTTCCTTTCAGGCAGTTTGTACGGAATCAGAATGCGTCGTCCTTTCTAATCTAACGTTGTGTATCATATGACTTGCTCTATTGGGTTTTAGTGTCCTATTTTTCTGCATAAAGAGTGCTGCGAGTGAAGTCGTGCCCGGAAAGCGACGCTACAGTCTACTCTTACATCGAATTCAAAAAGTAAAGGGTTCTTTTTCTTGCTTTCCGGCACATTTATTCGTACCATCCGCACGACTTCACACTGGAAAATTAATATATTGTTAAAGAGTCGGTTTAATATTATATAACCCAGTAGAAAGCATAATTTCTATAAGATAAATCCACTTTAAATTTCCACGCCCACTTAATTTGTATAGATCAAGATTAAAGGCCCAATACCACTCTTGTTCTAACTGAATAATATGCCCCAATCTTTATTCTGGTCAACAAATTGTATAAATTACAATATTCTAATTAATTGATGATACAAATTTCATCTTAACACAATAACTTAAAAAATTGCCAATAAATTGGGAAAATTCAACTAAATGATTTGAAAAGGTTAACGTAAACCTTTTCAAATGTGACTTGGATTTTAAAATATTTCTGAACCCTCTGGACAAGTAAAATAGGATGTAATGGATAATTTACAACAAGTAGGTCACTTAAACATCTAGTACTTAAAGGGACAATAACACTCTTGCTGGCTTGGCAGCTCCAGAAAATAAATAATACCCTTATTCTAAGTACTAGATGTTTAAGTGTCCTACCTGTTATGTAAATTATCCATTACGACCTATTTTACTTGTCCAGAGGGTTCGAAAATATTTTAAATCAAAGTCACACTTGAAAAGGTTTACGTGAGACTTTTCAAATCAATTAGTTTAATTTTTCCAATTTTTTAAATTAGGTGTGTTAAGATGAAATTTATATCATCAATTAATTGGAATATTGTAAAATAATACAATTTATTGACCAGAATAAAGATTTGGACATATTATTAAGTTACAACAAGAGTGTTATTGGGGCTTTAAATTAAGGCTATTATTTTTTTTCTGGAGCTTCCAAGCCAGCAAGAATTATTGTCCCTTTAAATTGATTACAATAAAATTGTAATGAGAGTATGTGTATTGTTTAGTAGTGTGTGCAATCGACAGTATATAAGCTATTGATGTTTATTATGTATACATAATATTGTATTTTAAATTATTTTAATATAATTATTATTGGGGCCTTATATTCGACCTCAGAATAGGTTTTATCACCGCTATCTGGGCACAATTTGCCTCGTAGCACACTTAATGGCATACCCTCGTCTGTAAGCACATTCGATGCAAAAACGTAGCAAGTTAAAACCACCCAACCCCCTGAAGAGAGATAATTTGGATTAATGTGAGGACTTTATCGCGGTTATCTCTTACGTTATGCTTGGTGCACCTTTGTAACAAGGACAAAGATATATCAGTTTTACTTGGGAGAAATGAATTGAATCAAGTTTACTTTTCTTATGCATATTGATATACATATTATTGCTGAATGTTTAAGAGTGTATTGAAAGGGTGTGTAGCTATAACTTAATAGTATCCATAATATTAGAAATTAAAAATACGAATTAGAATTCAATATTGGTGTATTTCAATCAATATTGATCTTGTGTATTGAAAGGGTGTGTAGCTATAACTTAATAGTATCCATAATATTAGAAAATTAAAAATACGAATTAGAATTCAATATTGGTGTATTTGAATCAATATTGATCTTGTCATATTACCGAAATCCAATATATAAGACACAATGTACATTATGAAATGTAACGACAAACGACAAAATGAATGAACGATAACCACGTAGACTGGACAACACACCGCAAGCGATTGCCATTTAATTTGGGCGGTTTGATTTTCACCGGGGAAAAACGGATGAGAAATTATATACAATGAAATGTTAAAATCGAATGTAAATCAGTTTGTATACATGCATATTACATTACGGTGCTTTCCGACCATTTTCGTCGTTTCCAAAGTTTCCAAAGAATAAAGCTAGCAATATGTCCTTAAGTTTAGGAGAGAGATGTTAAAATAACATTCAGTGTATTCATGCATATTACATTACGACCATTTTCGTCTATTTTAAGTTTCCAAAGAATAAAGCTAGCAATATGTCCTTAAAGATTAAGAGAGAGATGTTAAAATAACATTCAGTGTATTCAGGATTCTTTTGTTAGGTAGTTAAATAGACTATACTGTTAAAGAAGCAGTTGAATACTTCGTATTGTATACGGTGAATACGGTGATACAAATGGTTTTATTATTCACATAAATAGAAATGACCTGGAAACTGCTCACCTGTCTTACCTGACTCAGATACATAATTTTGATTTGTCTGTTTATTTTTAATAAATGCTGACTGTACGTCTATTTTTCCCATCTATGAATATTATTTTGGGATTTATTGGTAAAGTAGGAGCCCCAAATCTCTGCCCCAAATAAAGGGTCATCTGCATAACGATGGGATGATAAAGTTTTATCGAGGGCGGAGATCATGTACAATTTATTTTCTATCTTAACGCATACAAGCTTTTTTGTTCTTTTTTTGGGGGGAATGAAAAATAAATGCTATTTTAAAGCTGGAATTATTAGTAAGTAAAGCCGAGGTAATTGTACGTTTCAGTGTTTTGGAGTTCAAATTATCCAAAATATAATTTAAATACAAAATATAATTTATAAGGAACGCTTCAGTTGACCATCAGAGCAGTATTCAGGCAAATTATTTTATTGATTCTGTAGATGGGCTTCATTGAAGAACAATAAAACCAATTCATCCGCAAACATGAGATGAGATAACGGTTTAACATTGAGCAGCGGGGTGTTACCTAGCGATTTAAGGAAGTTTATTTTAGATCGTTAATAATATTAATATTAACTTAATATCGACATTAAAATCGGGCGGACTCATATTGCCACCCTGCTTGATACCAACCATCGAAGAAATTAATTTTAATAATTAGTCGTGAGGGTTAAATTGTCAATATGTAAGAATAATCCCTTCATGTTAAAACTCACCGGAAGTGCAGTCGTTTTGAAAACGGAAGTCAATCTTTAAAATCCATCTCATACCACAATTTTTTATCCAATTTTAGAAACGATTATAATTTTGATATTTTTAAGAATTCGACATAAGAAAACTGCGTTTTCATTTTTTTTAATAAAAAGAGCAAAACTTCGAATTCAGGTCAAATTGTGATGACAAACAATTCATTTTTGTGCTCATTCTAGACGTTTTAGTAAAATTGGTTTGTAAACATAGGTTCTTTGCAACGAAATGTGAGAGTATGGAACAAGACATTTGATATGTCCGACGCTAGTTCTTATAGGCTAAATTAAATAATATCTGTGTTTACGGTTACTTGGCCACAAAAAAAAAAAACAAACAAAAAACACGGGTTGATCGTTTACACACACACACACACACAAATATTTTTATTATTTTATTTTTTGGCTGATAGTTATTTTTATCAATAAATCATCAATTATTGTTCTTTTCCTGATCTAAATACTTGTGATTTATCAAGTATCTTATCATTTTGTAAGTTATCTGGTTCGTTTCTAATAATCTGATATTATTAATTATATCCACAATTTATTTTTTATAAATGTAAATTTGGTTACCTCTTTGTAGGCTTTTCGTCTCTCCAAATATATTCCCAATAATATTTTAACCAGTTATCCGGTTTTTAACTACTTTTCCGTCTGATAATCTTTATCACACAATTACTGGATTAAATAGACTTTAGTTTTGAATTAACATACATTGTATATTATCTTTAAGTTATTCTTTTTTAATGTTTGTTTCTTGCAGATTGACTAAGCGCTGTTGTCAACGAAATTTAAAGACAATGTTGTTCCGCCGATCTAACAAACGTTTTTTGGGCGCTTTGGCCTGCTATGCCCTGTTAACGACAGTTATATTAGTATTCTGTTTACTTATGTACCACTCAGATAAAGTTCCACAAAATGTGTCAATCTTTCAAAGACGGGACTTCTTCGAGGCGATACCAAAAATACAGAAACCGACGGCCTTGGAACGTTCTAGTTGTAAAGATTTAACGCTTTTGCGAATTCCAGACCAAACTATAGACACTCTCAATAAATCTCTGTTTTGTGACGATGCTGCTGAAAATCGGGATGTGGTATGTCGTTGGTTCTTTAATCAGATCGGTTTAGAAGAAGGAAAATCTTGTGATAGACCGGATGACGGCTACGGTGTTCCTAAAATTGTTTATTATGTAATATTTGGACCATATACTTTCCAATTCTGGCATTATGTGAGCATAATGAGTGCCAAAAAGATCATCAAACCGTGGGGTTTGTATGTAATAGGTGACGCCCATCCGGTTGGCTACTGGTGGAAAAGAGCTATGAAGGATGTTAAGGGTTTACGCTTTGTGTATAGAGAACAGCCACCTACAATAGCTAACAAAACAGTCAGATGGAAACATCATTTATCAGATCTAGTCAGGTTACAAATGTTAATGTGTAAGTATCAATTTTAATAAAGTTGTGATATATTTTACTTGGAAATACGTACCCTTTATAAAGAGAAAGCATGGGACTATTAAAATGTGTTCATCCATCTGTCCATCACATATTCTTGGGTACAAAAATCTTCTTCTTATTGAGCTATAATGATCAAACTTGGTGTGGGTGTTTATTAGGCGATTGCCTTGATGGATTTCGATGATTAGCAATCTTTTCTAAAGTTATAAGCAGAGATAAGCCATTTTATAGGGCGATACATTAATTCTATTCGAGTGAGAGTTGTGAATAGTTTCACTATGATCAAAACCATGAGCATTTTATTTTCTGCTTAGGCTAATTCGGATTGCTAGAGGCTTTACATTAGGGTAATAAATGTGTTATGTATTTAACATAATCCCAATGTAAACAGCTATTCATGATGAACCCCCCAAAATTATTATTTTCTTATATAAATCACAGAAAGATCGCGGTGTAAATCAATAGCAACCAATGTAAACTTGAAATGGAACAATAGTTAGAACTGAGTTTTATTATTTTAACTTCTTAGTGTTACGATTTTTGACCTTAAAGATACATTATGGGGGATTAGTTTCAGTCAAATGGGTCCACTATGAACCGAAAATCAAGCAAGTGAAATTTCGGCTTAGCCTTGATCATCATAACTAATTTGGTAAGGTAAAAATAATTGTCTCGATTAACCATCTAATAATGAAATCGAGAACGAAAGTTATGCATTAAATCGGATCATAATCCATCAAAGATAGCTAGCTAACGCTACGATCGAGAATTGATTAAGGTCTGGAATATTAATTAATGTCTAATTAATAATTTAGATAGCATTTCAGGCCTTAAGAAAAATCTGTAATGTGCAGATTTAGCTTTTGCGTAATGTATGTTTAATTAAGCTCTAACCCTTTATTCTAACATGTCGAGGCTTGAATATAATGTATGTTTTTATTGTTTTACAGTAAATGGTGGTATATATTTAGATACAGATATGGTAGTGGTGAATAGTTTAGATCCGATCAGAAATCATGATATAACCATGGGTCTTATAGAAAACGGAACCGGAATGGGCAACGCCATCATTCTAGCAAAAAGACATTCGCCATTTGTAAAAGAGTGGTACGAGAGTTATTTCAACTACACAAAAACCGAATTTTACAAGAACTCGTTGCATGTTCCTAGAGACATGTGGCATAAAAATCCTGGACGGATTCACATGGAATCGGACAAATTTTATCGGCCTAATTGGTTCGAGGCGGATCTACTTTTTAAGAAAAATGATTATCCATGGAAAAATAACTTCGCTGTGCATATTTGGACTAACTCAAACCCTGTTCCAAAAGGTCCGGAAGAATTAAAGACTTTAAACACGACCATTGGTCAAATTTTTAGATATATTTTATATGACGATCCAGCACTACCAAAAATTCCATGATTATTATTATTTATGTTTTTACCGCTTTTAACCCTGCTAACAGAGACTAACATGACAGTATTTAAGAGGTCTGTGTTCATTATTGAGGAATCTGCTGTTGTTGTGGCTTCGATTACACGCGTTTGAAGGAGCATGTTCGCCTTCATAACCTCGTGGTTTAAAGTGAATTATAAAGATGAGTTATGGCCCTGTTTCTGTTGCGCAACGCATCTTGTAATGTGTAATGTTGGAAAACGCCAGAAGGTCAATAAGAAATGTTTCTTATTTCAATTTAACAAAAAAGAAAGGCCTAAGAAATGTTCTTTATATGATGATTTAGGTTGGATACTTAATACAATAAATTCAGATATTTGTTCTTAAAACATATATTGGCTTGAATTGATATTGATTTGTTTGTGTGCAGAATTTTGAAGTCAGGCACTCCCAGGTAGCAAAATAATTCTTAAAAAAATCCAAAACAACCAACCACCATTTTTAATATGATGCAATTGAAGATGTATTATGTAAGATTAGAGAAATAGTCATCCGCTTGTGCAATAATATAATGGTTGAAAAATAAATAATTGAAAATATATTATATTTTATTGAATTTTTTTTTAAAGTTTGAAGTTTTGTCAAGTACCTATTTTCGTGATATTAAACGAAGTTTCGATTATCCGTCCTTTAATTGGGGTTGTTCTGTTTAAGGTTAATCTATTTATGGCATTGATTATGGTACGATCCATTCAAGTCTAGTTGAACAGGCGTATAAATAATGATTTTTACAACACGTGAAGCCAGAAAACCGATTAAGCTCCTGCATAAAGCATTTTTAAAGTTTATGTTAGCTTCATATTGTGTTTTAGTAACATAATAAAGAAATATAACGTGACTGATGATATTGAAACATGGTGAACTATCCAGATGTCGGCGTGACATCCAAATCACAACTTAAGGCTTATATCAATCTTTTCCACCCGAACTGATCAACAGACCCGTGTTCAAATACATGTAAAACTGATCGTCATATTTAGAAGAAACAAAAAGACAGAAACCAATATGATTTTAATATTCAAGAGATAACTATCTCGTAGATCTAGAACATGCGCAAGATACGCGCAATTTATAACAGAAGGGCGGGTCAGTCTTTCTTGTTGATGTGGAGGTGATATATCATAACGAAAATCTCAAAAACTATTTAGAAAATATAGATTTATTTCTGAAAATTATCAATTACTTAATGGATAAGGGGAGGGGGCGTCTTCGACTTGGATAATGAAGGCGGGAATTTTGTTATAAAGCTGCTGCAATATGTTAATTGTTAATGGATGGAGTTTTCTATTTTGTTTTGACGTGTGTGGTGTTTTCTGAAATTACGACATACCTGCATTAAATTAGCCCCCATATACTTTACTATATAGTTAAACCAGAAACTAGTTAAGTAACATCTAGGCCTTATATCATTTTGGAAGATGACGTGATTCTTTTGATCGCGTACTAACTGCAATATGAAGGATTGGTTATGGTGAAAGGGGCGGGATAGTAGTGTAATAATGGCAAGCCTATCGATTATTTGGTAGAGCAGAAACTGTTATTATCTTTGAAAACGCGCCAAAACCGATGCAAAACTGTTGGAAACTGGCTCAGCATCGCTACAAGTGTCCTCTTCATCCGATTCTATGTCTAGACTTTCTCTTTGGGGTTGCAGTTTATTTGTGTCAATACCATTAGTGTCGTCTGTATCCATGACGTCATCAGAGGGTTCATTCGTTCCTACCGAATCCTGACTGTAGTCATAAACCTGAATTTTAGGCACGCGGGACTTCCTTTTCTTTTCTGCTCGTACTATGTTACTTTTTATCTGGATATTGACGTCATTTTGTGGATTCTGTCGGTTCCGTTTTGTAATTTCATTGATGTAACTAATCTTCGGTTTTTGACTGACTTTTGGCGCGACTTTCGGTGGTTTACGAACGGGCCTCATCTCTTCCTCGGATGAAGACTGATTTACACTGTCGTCTGAGCTGTTTGTAGCCCTAGAAGCAGATTTTATTTTATTTTTTTTAGATTCTATCGATTTCAGGCGATTAGCGTTAAGATAAGCTAAAACTGTTTCCTCTTTGCTCTGCGACTGTCTCTCGGGTCGTGGGGATTTATGAGTCAAGTTATCAGTCAATATTTTGCTAATTTTTCTTTCCCTGAAAAATATACAAATTCAAACTGATGTTAAAAAATAAAAGTAACATGATGTGCATTAGCCGACTGGGTTGTTCAAGAGAGTCGTTGTTGCATTGTAAAACTAATGCCGCTTGCTCGATAACTATAGGTCTTGGTTGCGCTCCCGGTGTTAGGTGAGAAAATTCCTCTTGATTATTCGTCGCGGTTTCACCTTGTCAGTGGTACAGGATGTAGGGACCGGCGGGTAGCAGCTTTTCATTGTTTGAATCTGATGCACGTGAAAGGACGGAAATTGGAAGTCAAAATGATAAATAAATATCTCTAATTGTTCAGATTAGCGAGGTTAAACGGGTAAGAAGCTGGCTCTCTTGAGTGGAGATCTGGTGTTTGATCCCTGCATTGGTCGAGAAAGTTCATCCCGATTTTCTGGCGTAGTTCCCCCCTTGCCAGTGACGTAGGACGGGGATCTGACAAGGACAGCTGTCTAGTAATTCGGATGGAACAACAAAATCGGGGTCCCGTGTACACATTGGCGTGCACGTAAAAGATCCCTTGGCAGTTGTCATTCAATATAAGAGTAGGCCGCCGTGTCACTGTTCGAGCAAAATGTCCCTCATAGCATAGCACACAGTATGACGTATGTCCGTCTTCATTAGCCCAGTTCGGAGCAGAACAGTAGGATATTAAACTCAATTTCATTTCATTGCAGCCTTTGACAAGCATATGGATGGTGCAATTGGAATTGAATTCGAATAACTGCGTTTTAAAACAAATTCTAACTACCTTGATACTGTGAAGATTTGATCGATGGGGTCAATATTTCATTGGGGTATATCTAAGTATTGATATATCGACTTACCGCTCTTTATTAGCATTGCTGGTACCTTTCACCGATCTTTTGCCGTGAACGACAGCCACTGGTATAGGATTATCAGACCCTGCAGATATCTTCCTCTGTGATCCAGTTGATTCCTTCCGGTTAGCCGATGTCATCATTTGCGCCAATCGAGCTGCTGCCATAACATTCGAGGCTAAATAAATAAATTAAAGTAAAAGGTCAAATACAAACATCCACGCCAATAAGATAGTGGTCAATTGGACATATAAGTAGATGTTGTTCAACATACCGTATTACAACATATTATTGTAGTCCGACTAACAAATATCAAGAATAGGAGATCCAATGAAGAATTTTACTCAATTAGTAACAAATTGATTCTTTCATCTCTTGGAGTAATAGGGAGAAAGAGAGAATGTGTTTAACGTCCACTCGAAACCAATTTTTATCTCAATAATGCGCTTGCGCTTGGGTGTCTTTAGCAGTGAAAGGAAACCGGATAACATAACCCTACTCATTGTCACGTAGGCTACAACCGGGGAATCGAAACCACGCCGTTGACTCAATGAAAGATTTTATGACGTGCGACCGATTCACCCCCACCACCACCACCATGGTGTAATAGACTCGACATGGAGGAACGATGGAGTCGGGTGACCCAATGGGTTAGCGCGAGCGTGTTAGACCACAATGTCTGTCAATGAGTCCGATGGCGTGGATTCGATTCCGGCCTTGTACGTGACAAGGTAGACTCGCCTGTCCAACCTCTTGGTTTTTTCTCAGTGCCTTACTCACTGAGCAACGGCGACTCCAACAGGGGCTAAGAAGTGCAATATTCTAATATCTATAAAATCGAAACCGTCTTATTTGCGAAACACAAAAATTTATAAAACTTATCCGTCAAGCACCCCGCCAGGCTATATTTCAATACATAGAAAGAGATTCAAACATTATATTGAACAAGGGGCATGGTTTCGATTCCTGGTGTGAGCTTATGTGGCATGGAGACCCCTACGCGCAAGCGAATTATTGAAATAAAATTAAACCATATGTTAGTCCCGAAATGACCTAGTTTGTGTCGAGTGGACGTTAAACCCCATTTCTCTCCCTCTCTCTCTTTCTATATTGAGCAATGTTTGAACATAATGAGAATGATTGAATGATACTAGTAAGTGGAAATAAATGTTTGTGTGACTTACCAGCACTGTTTAAACGTTTTTTCTCAATAGGCTTCTTTAAAGACATAGCAGCACTACCATTCTTATCACTAGATTCTAGTTCACGTTTAGCTTGAAATATAGAAATAGAATTTTAAAGAAAAAAAAAATAAGAATGCTAACTTCTTTCAGAATAAAGTAATTTGACTGAAAGATTTAATATATTCATTTTCGTCATCTATTTTTAAACTGCTATAGCACAAATGGACAGATCTTTAATAAAAATCCTACATAACGTTTCTTTACCGTATTATTCGTCAATTACATCATTGTGATAACACTGCACATTCTACATGTATCCGAAAGAATGGGCAACAAAGGGGACAAAAAGAGAAATAAAAAAGATTTGATTTTCAAACTATACCCAATCATCACTTCTGACAGGGCTATTGTAGTTTAAAACTTCTAAATCCAGGATTACCTTGAACCGTGATTTGGCTACAGATCACCATTAATTTCCCCATTGACATTAATGTTAATTCTCGTCTCTTGGACCGGTTCTATTTTTTCCCAAAATATTTGTGGGGAGTTAAAGCACTCTGCCACAGATGGAGCAACATGTGGCAACCTCTTGCTCAAAAGCAGGTATGGGGAACACCGTGAACATCGCCATGCAAAAGAGGGACAGGGAAGGGGGGGGGGGCTAAAACTTTGGCACTATCTTCGTGTAGGAATCAGTGGAGGTAACCAGCTCAGGTATTATTGGTTAGCTATGTCCATTTCCCTAGAATATTCCGTATTAAGGGTTTTATGATTATTTCCAGATTTAAAACTCATTCTTCTCCTCACAACATGTTTAGTTCTAGAAAATATGACAGTTTTTGAAAACTGATTTAATATTCACAAAAAAGAACAATTTATTCAAGTTATTCAAAACTCGGTTTTACGTGCATTCCGGTGATCTTAATCCTTATAACTACAAAGAGCCGCTCGCAATCAGCTGATAAATATATTGAAAGGGGATGACAGTTTCGATTTTATTCTGGGATTTTAAAGTCTGTTTACTTCCTGATCCTTCCGCCTAAAAGCATTAATATTACTAGTCTTGGGAAATTTAATGTTTATAACTTACCATCCGCCATTGCATACACTTTTCGTCTTCCTTCTGTCCTTTCCTGAAATATGTAGAAATAGGATTGGAAATAAAAAAGCGTCAATGGTTTTGCGATTCTTGAGAAAGGGGAGATAACTATATTGACAGCAAACGGGTGCAGACCACCATTAATTTTCCGATTGACTTAACGGATATGGAATTGACAAAATAAGTACACTTACATATTCAAGCTGCATTCTTAGTTCATTATTTGCATCTTTCAGTGATTTACCAACTGATATTAAATAATATATCGTCATACTGAAAAACAAAACAACCAAAAAACATCATAAATATACAGAATAAACTCAATACTAAAACACAAAATGAAATGACATTTAACGCCCTACTGTTCTGCTCCGACTGGGCTAATGATGGCGGACATATGCCATACAGTGTTCTATGAGGGAAATTTTGCGTTGATAGCGTCACTACGGCCTACTCTTATATCGAATTCCAACTGTCAATTCCAACGTTTTTTTTTTTTTGTACCACCTGAACGACTAGACAGATGTCCTTGTCAGGCCCTCCGTCATGCATCACTGACATGTGGGAACCACTGGATGAATGTTCTCGCTCATACTAAAACACACGTCGAAGAAATGAGAAATGTTTGAATTAAACTATCGGTCTTCACAAAAGATTCACAAACATCCAATTAAAGTATTTATTGAAACCCATTCACACCATGGAACATTCTGATTAAAATACAGATCCTATTAAGTTTGGTTGTTTATAGTTCAAAATTGTATTTTACTTGTCTTTACTACAATGTGTTCTGGGTGTTAACCAATGAAACGGTCTGTTACGGCGAGCTTTTGGCATGAGGTGCACGGAACTGTGGGTAATCCACAACAAAACATCAATGCTGATTGGCTAATCAAATGTCTGACGTCATAGTGTTAATAGCCCTCGTATGACCGCTGACGCGACCTCCTAAAAACAACTGGCCAGATCTTCATGTAGTTAAGGCCTTCGAAAGTATAAAAAAACAAAACGAAACGAAATGTCGATCTGTATTTTATTCAGATTGGCTTATGGAACGATCTATTGCCGCCATTCCATTTTGCTTTCAACAATGGGTCAAATGATGTGCCTAGATTATAACAAAGTCAAGGTGGTGTTATTCCATGAATAGCCCTGCTATTAAGACACTCGAATAATAACATGTAATACGTTTCAATGTCTCAACAGTGAACGGCGCCATCTTCTCGCGGCCATGATACTGCGGCAACAAAAGACTTAAACTTTCGAATAGAATTGATCACGTGTTTCAACCCTTTAAACGATTGACTTACCATAGCAACATGAAAACGGGTAAAATGACACCAGGTGACGCCACATAGTCTAAGACATCATTAAATGATTGTGGAAGTTCCGTTTCCATGGTTTCTGTTAAAATATGGTACATCTTCTTTTTACCACTATTGTAAATAAACAAATAGACAGCTGATTGATATACATAATTTTAAAATCAAAGTTCATAAAATAAAAACCCAAATATTCATAATGCCAGTCTAATTAATATTCGTTTCATTTCTAATCGATTGAAAGTTCCGGAATAATTTATAATACCCTTGACTCCATTAACAGTGACAATCAATGAAAAAGCTAATTACGGGTTTCTCCAGCCAATAGTTAGGAGAAAACATCAAATTTGGCATCATCTAGGGAATGACTCGAAATTTTTATAACGTCAGAAGCTTCGAGACAATAATTATTTCTGTTCATTTAGATAATTAAAGTGGTGGTGGGGCCAAAGCGGCTTCCATGCTTCGCCCATTTGTTTGTTGGGCGTTATATCAATGAATGCAGGTGAGAGAAAAAAGTGCCCTACGCGCATTATGATTCCACGGGCATTGTGATCTACAGGGCACATGAAAAACCGCCAATCCCCTTCCAACCCAGCACACAGTATTTACTTACCTAAATGGTCCACAATTTGGAGAGGGTTCAATCACCACCAGAGAGAACAATGGCGGTAACATACACAGGAATAACATAATTAAAGACAGCGCATAGTAGAAGTTGTTGGATCTGGAGGCTCGGAATATATTTTCTTGGGGAACATTACACACTAGAACTGTCCAACATCTTACATACACTAATAATAACAGTTTAAACAAGTTCAGTATTGGAAGTCCAGGAGCAAAAAATGTCCCAATCCTGTTGAAAGAAAACCTCACATCAGAAACAATATCAATATCAAAACCACGCATATGATAAATCTGTCAGTGGGAAATTGTTGATAAATATGTATATATATATATATATATATATATATAGAGAGAGAGAGAGAGAGAGAGAGAGAGAGAGAAATGAGGTTTAACGTCCACTCGACACAAACTAGGTCATTTCCATGTATACATGTATATAACACGCCTGTGGCGTCCACTCAGTGCCGCAGCAAGGTGGTGGGGAAGGGGGTAAAGTGGGACACATGTCCATACCCATCCAATCCCACTCCACCACAAGATCAAATGTTCCATTGTTGGATGACAGCGAGGTTCTAATTTCGAGAAAATTTCTTGGCCAATACAGGGAGCCAGCCCTAGATCTCCTGGTTACCGAACCAATTTCTTATTACTGTGAAACCACGGCTACCCATCCAAATTAAAATATCTTGTTTGAATATCCAACATGTTATTTTAAGAATTCATGTCGTTAAAATGTCTGGCTCCATGCTAAAATACATGCATTTATATTGAAAGAGCATGAATATTAATCTGTCTCGACTTACCAAACCATTCCCTGATTGTTTATTAAATGAAGAAGATTTTCAGCAGTTTTAAAATCTGGATATTCTGGCTACAAGTATAAAAGATAAATATAAACCTACAGGACGAAGAAGTTGTGTTAAATGGCGTTTTTGGAAACACAAAGGAAGGATTCCAAATTCAAAGAAAGTTCGTCTACCCCGACAGAAATCAATTTGAAGTAATCTGCTTTTAAATGTCATTCTTAGCTTATTTCGAATTTCAACTGTTTAAGGTACTTCTGCGTGCATGCTAACGCCAAGGTGCACATCCAAACTTAGTTTTTTGTTCCATCCGAAGGACTAGACACCCTCCCTTGTTAGGCCAACCGCCTTTCTCCATTTACAAGATGTTACCACACGAGGAAATTTCTCGGCCAACACTGGGAGCGAACCCGAAACCTTCTGGTTAGCGAGACACTAAGCCACCGCAGCCCCCTTTCCAGGCGAGGCGATTGGGAAAAGAACGTATATTACATTTCTATCTATATAATTTTCATGAATAATTATCCAATGTAGCGATATAATATATAAATAGATAGGTCTTGCTTACAAATGTTTTCTCCATATCCCAACAACATAGACTATTACAGTATCTGATAAATACTCCTCGTATTACATCTATTACAATAATCTGACCCATTGTAAATACTAGATCCATCACAGTCAGCTTAAATATCTCCTGAATAAAACAAAATTCAGTTGATCAATATTTAGACCGAGATTAAATGTTTAAAGTGAGAAAAATGCGGTTTAACGTTTATTCGATACAAACTTGCTCATTTCGGGACTAACATAAGGTTTAATTTAAAAAATTCGCTTACGCGTAGAGATCTTTAGCGGTGGGAAATCCCGAAAGACCGGATAAAACGCATGAGGTTGGAACTACTCCTTGGCACTTACATGCAAGCAATCTTAACCACACCACTTGACCATAAGACAGACCTTATGATCTCAAGTGCATGCGTTAAACCATTCGTATACGCGTAGGAGATCAATGAATGGGGGTGGGGTGGGCGAAACAAATTCCCGAAATGTAGGTACCAAAGGAACTTTTCGGCCAACAACGGCAGCGATTGTCGACTGCCTAACCCTGTAGGGTTTCTCCGGGTCTACCGATTTCCCTCCATTGCTAAACACCCTTGCGTGTTATTAGTTAAGGAATAACCTAGTTTGTGTTAAATGGGAGTAAAACCCTATTCTCTCATTCTCCATAAGAAAAAACTAGACAAAGAATTCCCAGTCGTACCACTACAGTATTTGACCTGTTTGAACCCATAAAATTCTTTGATATTTGTATAGTCAATATTTAGTTGTAGTTTTAAAATGGTGTTACAAGGGGCTTTATACAAACCCGCCTCAACATGTCTGAATCAGAAACTTTCCGCATGTAATGAATATTCGTGTTTAGCATGAGCGTAGTTTCATTCTAATCCTATATATAAAACCTCTGTACCTGGCCTATCATAGTTTCCCAACAAATTGTTGCTTGTGATGTTAAGTTGCCGGATTTACACAGTGTCTCGTTACCCAATGCTGCCACTACGGTTGCTGTCGTAGTTGTAACTGGTGACGATGTATTACTAACAGGATCAGTTGTATTAAGACTAGGAGAAAATGGTGTATTAAGGAAAGTATTGGAAGACATATTATAGCACGTGGTTGTATTAACAATGGTAGTTGTATTATGACTTGTAGCAAAAGCTTTCTGAAAAATAAAAACATAAATTATACAACGATAATGTAATATTTGATCCACTTCCGGTCAAATGCGTCAATTATAAAAGATTTCTGTCACATTTTCGCAATCAAGTTGCTCCAGTTTTTCAGTAAGCGGCTTCTGATAGTAATGAACGTTAAAATTATCAGAAATATGAGAAATTTTCCCTCTCGTATATTTAGTCAAAATTCAATGATGGCAGACCAATAAACATCATTGGAGGACTTACGTCTATTGACTGATTTTCTACAGTACACATGAATGAAATTTACCAAGTAATGGTTGATTGGAATGTAATGAAATGGGGTTTAACGTCCTACTGTTCTGCCCCTGAACTGGGCTAATGAAGACGGACATACATCATATAGTGATCCCCCTTAGTACATATCCATTCGTCCTGTCATGCCCCAGGAAAATATTTTCAAACCGGACAATTCCCAATACTACCAGTACACGTCATAGATGTTATATATGGGTAGTTATGTATAACTATGGATAGTGTGCTATTAGTGTCCATGGACTAAGACTCTACAATAATCTATATGAAGTCCATCGTCCATATCAACCATGTGTATCATAATCAGAAAGTCGAATAAGATTATTGACATTTCACTCGAACAAGATTATTTACATTAAACGCGAACAAAAATATTGAATCTAAAAGTTGATTAACCGCTTAATAAGTTTTTTTGATATCAGCATAACACACCTCAGTCTATCATATAACAGTCACGAAAAAAATGACTAAATTGGTATGTGCTTTAAAGTTCAATGCCTCCGCATTGTTTTGTTTTGTCGATATATTATTAAATAGTATTGATAGGTAAGGACAAGTATGTTATCCTTGTCTTACTTATTTCTAGTGTAAATATCTCAGTTTATTTTTATAACATGTTCATTATTTTTATCAATATATCAATTGTTCTTTTAACATATACATGTATATTTACCCTATCTTTTGATGTATTTTGAAAATTGAAATTTTTTGTTCTCCTTTTTATGTCTTTTTTGGATGTATTTTGAGAATTGAAATTCATGTTCGAACTTTTTAAAACATTCAATTAGTATTCTTAATATTCTCGAAGTAATTTATATCACAAAGAATATAATTGTGATTTATCAGACTTTTCATATTTTGTATTTACCGCAATATCTTCTTTTTGGACGGAAAAGTGAATAGCAAGAAGTTTACCGAGAGAAATAATTCCAACTGACAAGTGTGAACGAGAAATGTATGCATGAATAACGGACGTCAGTTTCTCACATCTGAACGACTTCTGTGCCAGTTCTCAAAATCCTGACAGTATAGCCCAACCTCCAACCACTCGCCACAATCCCCCACTTCCCGAGCCCAATGATTGACCGGAATCTCCCGATTAATATAATTGCTTGATACTTACCAAATCATTCTGTTTATTATATAGAGCTATGAACAATGTGTACAAGTTTAATAAATTTAATGCAAAAATTCTGAAAAGACAAAAGAAAAGACATATTTTAGTCACCTGATACCATTTCTTATATATTTAGAGATGTTAAAGTACATAGCACACTGTATAGTTTGGATTATTACGAATATACATGTATATATTACCTGGCGAGCTGTAATCTAAGACTAGTTCTAGGATGGTATTTCTCCATTAATGATATTAGATCGGATATATTTGGAAACAGGGTTGATATTAGAGTCATTATTATAGTTAACTGAAATAAAAATGTATTGTGTTAATTTTTTGTCGGAACCTTTAAGTTGTATTAGTAATATAAAGTAACTATTATCAAACTAGACTAAATACTATTGTATTATCTCAGTATGAATGGGTGGAGTTGAACAGTTCAGTTCAATACTAATAATTAATACTGAATATTAATACCAGTAAAAACCATTTTACTCTGTTCATTATTATTAGTAAATTGTTCACTTCTTTCAATATGTTACATTGTGAAATAATAAGAAATAGGGTTTAAATTGTATACGTATATTAACAATTTCAGTGGGATACTAGTATTAGTAAGTTGTTATTTAAAGTTCCAATTTCACTTTTTCTAAGAAAGTCAAAATATAATTATTTCTATGTTTTTTGCTCAAAAGGTTGTCAACTCACTATTATACGATCATGGACAAAATTTTGGGGGGGTTAGAAAGGGTGACACTGGTTGATTGAGGAAATAGTTACTCAATTACCTCCCTTGTTTTCCCATTCTTCTCAATGGACGACCATCTTCAAACGTTTGAATTTGAAGTTGAAAATGATATTTTTGCCAATTTCTCAACTGGCAATAGTGAATTATAGGATTAATATGATTATTCTTTAACAAGGTAGGACTGTTTATAGGTTCAATCTATTTTGGAGCTTTATTTTAATAAATTTTAAAAATATAACTTCAAAAAATGCTATTGGAACTTTAATAGCAGGTGCGGATCCAGGATTTTTTGCAGGGGGGGGGGGGGTCTAGGTTTGATAATTGCTTAACTAATTGCGCTCAATCGATAATTTGGTAAATTAGATTCAATGTCCTTCATTCTGACGTATTTCCGGAAGGTAAATTCCAAAATAACAGATCTAAATCACCAATAAAATCGCATAAAAAAAATTTCAAGCCTGAGCAGGGGGGGGGACCCCTTGGACCCCCCCCCCCCTGGATCCGCGCCTGATTAGAGTAAGATTAATAGGTTGTATTAGTAAATTGTTTTCTGGAATCAGAAATTTAAGTTGAATAACAGTAGTTTATCAAATAAAACCCTGAATATGTTCGAAACACCTTTACCTCATTCTCATCCCAAAAACCAGGAACAAAGCTTGGGTCGTTCATTTTTCTTAATTCTACTTCCCTGCCTCTTTCTACACACAGCTGTATAATATAAGCACTCAATGCTAATGAACACAACACTAACACATTCGCCAATACCCGGAAAAATATTAATAATTTACTGAAAAAAATAATATTTTCTTGTTAAAATGTAAATAATTTACTGAAAAATATTAATAATTTACTGAAAAATATCAATAATTTACTGGAAAATATTAATAATTTACTGAAAAGAAATATTCAAAATTTACTGAAAATATATTAATAATTTACTGAAAATATATTAATAATTTAATGAAAATATATTAATAATACAAATAAAAAAACAAAATTAAAGACTAGTACTTTTTTATCAGAAGAATCCTCTTAGAGAGCATTTGTGACAAATTACCAAGAGAATAATTCAATGTCATAAGAAATAGTAATAAGGCGATGAAAATATGGAGTTACCTCATTTCTTCACGAGTCTTTTCTTTTTCTTCTAAAATAGCTTCCTGAAATTAACCATAAATAAATACTGTGCAATTCCAGGGACAATAATAACAGCAATTGCAACAGCAACGCGTAACGGGAGGCGTCGTAATAGCAGTTTAAATATATATACATGTGTACATCGATATAAATAAAGCAAAGCAGTGAAAACTGCTTAAATAAGTAGCAACAGAGAGTGGAAGTTAGCAGTGACAGAATAAATCAAACAATAAAAAGTAGAAGCAATCACAAAGAATATCGAAAGTATCAGAGGCGATTGCTGGAAAGTAAAAATGACTGTCTACAGACACAAGTAACCGAGACTGAAACTGTAACAACGTTTGGACGGGTTCTAAATTAGATATTTTTGGGATTAAAATGCAGAGGTGTGGCATAAGATGGTCTACGTGCCGTATTCGTGTATTTACACATTCGTCTACACCAATACGTACTCATCAACTACCTTATATATAAAATATTCATATCGATCACTTACCCTAAACGTGGTAATAATTGAAGCGTGTTTAGTTTTGGCAGTTTCTGGGTTAGCAACCATAAAATCCCAGTCTGTGTATAACTTCCACGAAAAGGTAAATTGTTCATCTTTATTAGATAATCTACTCTGACGAGAATTGGACGCCATTCTAAAAGTACGAAAAAAACAACGACGATAGAATGGTTAATACTAATCATAACTCTAAATTTCTGTTTCTTAAACTGATTAGTGCTGTGGTCTTATTCACGGTATCACTTAAACAATTTCAAATTTTCAAGTTTTATCTAAATTTAAGTCGAACCACAATTCTTGGAGCTTCAATTTACAATTTTTATAGATCATTGCTCTTTTGTCAGATGATTTTAGTAAAGTGATAGACTTGGTTCATACTAGATCCCTTGGTTAGGCAATGGAATCCATCTTACCTTTTGAGCACCACTATAAAACTGTAAGCGAATGTTGCAATACCACAGATTAAATAAGCTAGAGGAAGTCGGTAGCCATCACCAATCACTGTCTCACTACCATAATACCCGTAAAACAACAGAGACTGGCGCATTATACCCTGAAACATTATAAATGAATGCAACTGTTCGTATTTCCTGTTTGCAGTATTAGTAACCAATTATTCGGTCATTATCGTTACCTGTTGTGGTGTTTTCTATGGTACGTGTGTTATTCCAAGAAGGATCATCCCATATTGAGTTAAATTGAAACCCTTATGTTTGTGGTATGATTATGTCAACTTCCTGAAGCAACTTCATTTTCGATACTGAGTTGTCAGTAGCGAACGTTTTTCTTATATCTAGTTATACACGTGGATATATTTTTGACAAATTAATATTAATCAATCTGGGACAGAAGAAAAACAAGACGTACCCCTGCGTTCCATATAGTTTTGAGATCAGCTGCCGTATCAAGTTCATCGTCTGGTACTGTTTTACGACTATTACTACCATGTGGTTCACCAGCTATAAGTTCTGGTACAACTATAAAACATGTGGTCATTAAAGTCAAAATTACATTAACCCAAATTAACCAACGGAGGAAGACAAAATAGGAAACAACAACGGAACCAAAATGACCTGAAACGAAATAGAAAAAAGCGGTTAAACATAACGATTATGATGATGGTATTAATTTAATCATTTGGAGCTTACAGAGTATGCTTACTTTAAAACTACATTTAATAATAGATGTGGTTGCTACTGATTTAATTTGAATCATTGCAATTTAAATCAGAGAGGGAGAGAGAGAAATGGGGTTTAACGTCCACTCGACACAAACTAGGTCATTTCTGGATTAACATATAGTTTAACTTTATTTCAATAATTAGCTTGCGGGTAGGGGTCTTTAGCTGTGGGAGGAAATCGGAGTACCCGGTGAAAACTCACGAGGTTGGACAGGCGACCTCGCCAACTTCAAACGGGGATTCGAAACCACGATAGTTGACTCTATGGCAGGCCGTATGATACAGCGCGCGCACGCTAACCATTCCGCCATCCAACCCCAACCCCAAATTAAATCAGATACCAATTACATCTTCAAATTGAACTACTAAAGGTGAGATACTCTGTGCTGGGTATTTTCTCAGTGTATCTTTAAATATAGAAGCGTACTTTCAATTCTTTTAATCTTCATCTCCCATGGTACAAGAGAGGTCACTAAATTACCCCAGGTTCTCTTTAACTGACGGAAAATCTACAATAAAAATAAAAGATTTCATTAACATGTACAGATGTATAACAAATGGAAAACATTTTAAAATTACCTTCGATTTGAAAAAAAGAATGAAGGGGGTGTGGGTGTGCTTATTATTTTTTTCCACATATACAAACACGCTAAAAAAATTACAGATTTTTAAATAAAAAGTTTTAATTACTTGGATAATGCGAAATATTAGGAGAATAAAAATAGATAACCTGTTTCCCTTTCTGTTGATAACCTTTACTTTTAGATAATCTACCTTCATGTTTCTCCACAAAACCTTTCGCTAATCTGAAAAATATATATTTGAAAACGTTTTCAGCAAATAGGTCTCACTAAATACAAACACCTTAAATTTGATCTTATAGTCGACATGACCTTGGGGACTCTCATTAAAATTTAACAATAAAATACGACCAACCTGATATAAAGGGTGACTGGGTATTTCAATCGTGGTTGGCGATATTTTGGAAAGTCGACAGCAGCGTATCCCAGAACTTAACCATATATAATCTGTCTGAAAGTGCAGCCACACTGATTTTTGGCAGTCGATACGTATGTCTGAATTTATTTTACAGAAAAACAAAAAGTATTATAACTGGGGTTTTATTTTGCGGAGAAAGGATAGGTGGTTGGTCGCAGGGTCACGTAGGTTGCAAGGTCAGATTCAAGGTCAAAGTAGAGATCACTGGTCTTAAAACAAACAAATTTCAACAGTAATGATGAAACCTTATTCACAATTCAACCGAAATAGGTGTATGTACCATATTTCAGCAAACTCGGAGGCGGGTACTGCTTACTGTTCTCCCATTTAAAGATGAACTTGAAAGGAGTATTGCGTCATCATGGGTGTTGGGAAAATGTAGAGTTCTGACTCCTACAACGACGCAGGGACAACAATATGCCTAGCCTTTCTGCAATGATTCAATTGTCGTCTTCCATGTTGGTTTGAAGCACTGGCCCGAGAAATTCAAACGAAATACTGCGAGGAGTATGTTAGTACATATAAATCTTTTACAATTATATTAGAATCATTAAAAAATCGCCATTATATTAGTTTCAGACCGGAAGTGCATTGCATTACATCAAATACTGTTGGTATTGTGATTTATCTTGATTATCGCGGCCGTAAAAAAAGATTTTTACCCATGGAGTATCGACTTGAAGACCAAAATAATGTTTCTTTAATCTATACTCACTTTAATATTTTCATCTTCTTGGCCATTGTCCATGGCTGACATTTAACATGTTCAATGAGATCTTTCTGTTCTCTGATTTGCTCCAACAAATCTTCTTCTGTAGATGCTTCATCCTCACCATCCTCTTCATACATTTTAAGTATGTCTTCTTCATCACTACAATGTAACAATAAAAGAATTGCAGTGGGGATTGAGAGCCACGGTGGCTAAGTGTGTAAGACGCCTGCTTGATAGCCTGGCCGAGAAAGTTCATCGAGATTTTCCGGCGTAGTTTCCTCTTGTCAGTGGTGCAGGATGGAGGGCCTGCCAAGGACACTTGTGTAAAAGTTCGATATAAGAGTGGGCCGCGGGGCAAACAAAATTCCCCCCATAACACACTGATGGCATATGCCCGTGGTCATTAACCCATTTGGAGGAGAACAGTAGGCCGTTAAACCTTATTTCATTTCATTGAAGTGGGCATTGTTTCCATTACAACAGTTTAACATTGCCTTCATAATAAAGTTTTAAGAGCACCTTTTACATTCTACAGAAAAGGGAAATTTAAATATTTCTACAACTTTTAAAAGAAACCCATAAGACTAAGCATATTGATTTTTATTTCTTTATTTTTTTTTATTAGCCCATCCGTTTGATTTTGGTTATACCATGCACCGCGTTCCTATCAATTGGTTGAGGAAACTGAAGATAGGTTATCATGTTTAAAGACTCTATACGTGATTGAAGCGCTATAGAATCCCTTTAATATTGATATCTGTTCGAATATGATTCAAATCCGTTCAGTATTTACCAATATATCACGAACCGAAAACTCCGTCGATCTATGCCCTTAACAATACGATCGCCATCTTTATTTACCGTGAACCAAGTTAATGACCCGGTTTCAAATCCAACTAAATCCAGGCCAATTAAGCCGCGAGAAATTTTGTATTCTGAGAAATGCAATCACGCATCGTTACTTTAATATGGCAACTTTACGGCGCTGCGTGATATTTTCATTAAAAAAATTAATAGCGATTAACCTGTCAGAAATGGCAGAATATGTCATTCACTCATAACATTAACTGGTTAAGTAGTTTTCAATAAAGAGGGCGTATACCGATAATGTTTTATTAAATAATAAAAAAGACGCATTTTAATTCTAAATTAATTAAGCTACGCCAATCGTAACATTGTGTTGTAATCTAACATATTGCTAAAGCAATAACTTCATAGAAATGTTGCATGTTAAGTTCCAGTATAGAAACCAATATTTTCAATTACTGATACGAGATTTTATCATTTAGATCAGAGTAGGAAGTCATCTATCATATAACAACAACGACATTTCTCATTCTAATTTAACATTAAAGTGGTAGTCAGTTGTTTAACGATTCGAGAAAGTTCATGCAGATTTTCCGACGTCATTCCCCTTTGTCAGTGATGTAGGAGGGCCTGACAAGAACAGTTGTCTAGGCGTTCGAATGGTGTGGAAAACTGAGGTTCTGTGTACACATTGGCGTGCACGTAAATAAATTCCGTTACCGTTGGAATTCGATATAAGAGTGGGCCGTAGTGCTGCTGTCCGGGCAAAATTTCCCGCATAGCACACTGTATGGCATAAGCCTGTCTTCATCAGCCCAGTTCGGAGCAGAAGAGTAGGACGTTAAACTCCATTTCATTTCCTTTACTTTTTTTTTTCAAATATTTAATAAAATTGTTTTAAAATTCAATTTGTTAAACAATAAAAAAGTTAATATTGAGAGCTAATCAACTAGCTCCGATAACATTCTTATTACTGATCAGTAATTATCTTACATTATATCAAATACCAGTGTCTATGGAAGAGGGAGTTTCTCTTTAAGTACCTAGCAACCGATATAAATATTGAATATTGATATTTACATTAAGGTCTGTATTACGTAAATGAAACTGTTGATAAAAAATGGACATTGGTAATACATTAGTACTAATCTTGTTACTCTTGTACCTTTTCTCATAAAAAATAATATACAAGTTGGACTGATCCATTCAAATATGACCGAAGGGGTAAAAATACAAAGTTTAAGGCCCTTTCACTTCGGTTTAGCTAGGATTAATAGTATTAAATAAAATCTTTACGAGAAAAAAACTGCAGGTAATCTTATCCAATCCTATTAATGTAAATATCAATATTTCTTTTTTATACTTTCGATTGCCTACACTACATGGAGATCTGACAAGTTATAGTGTGAGTTCACGTCATGGAGTCAAACGAGTGGCTTTTGACCTTATGACGCCACACATTGATTAATCGATCGGCGTTAGCTTTTTTGGGGGGGAGAACGTCAAGAAGTTGCCGTAACAGGCCGTTTCATTGGCTAATACCTCACATCAACAGGAACGCTTATTATATACGTCCAGATTCTTTATTTGGAACCAAATCATTTGTTATTGTAAGTGTGAAAGTGATTCGTTAGTAATGAAACCATGAAGCCGATTTTTTTAAAATATGAAAAATGTGGACCCTGACCGTCTTTATTAACCTGTGAGAATTACACGACACCCTTATTATTTGATCTGTACGAATTTTTTACCCCAAGCCCTGGTGAGAATTCTTTATTCTCACTTGTATATAAACTTTGAGAATCGTATAATCTTAGTATGTAATCTTTGGGAATTATATATTATTAGTATGTAATATATGCTAATCGTAAGTTATCATTGCGAATCACATATACCTCTGTGTGTAATATTTGAGATAAATTTACATCTTTTGCGTGTAATATTTGTGAGAAGTTTAGATACCTTCAATGTGCAATAAATATAGCTATGCGTGTCCTTTGTATTTAACATGTGTGGGTTTTATATATTCAGTATGTAATATTAATATGTGGGAATTTTCAATGTCCCCAGGGTGTTTGTGTCGTTTGTATGTAGTCTGTGAGAAATATACTTTCTGTTTGTAATGTGGTGAATTACATATCTCAAAGTGAGAATATTGTCATGGTAAGTAATCTGTGAGTATTATTATACTCCTAGTGTATAATAGTGAGATCTATACTCCCGGTGTATAATAATGAGAATTATACTCCCAGTCTATAAAAGTGGTAATTATTATACCCCAAGTATACTTGTGTATAACGGTGATAAGTATCATACCTCAATGACTAATGGTGAAAATTATTATACTTCAAGTGAGAGAGAATTATACTCCTAGAGAGAATTATTATACTACCAGTGTATACCCCGTATCATTTAAGCATCTGGTTATAGATCCTTTCGTGTACTCTCAGTATAAAGAATCTATATATTTTTACTAAATCATAGTTACCGGAAAGTAGATATTGTATATCTTAGAATATAATATCAAAATTATACATACACTGTTTGGAATTTTGAATGCTATATCTGCTGTAGTCATGTGAGATATCCATTACTATACTTACACACCAAATATGGTGAACGTCTAACATCACTGACAACGTCAAGTGTGTTTAACAATCATCTTGAAAACATTAAAAAAAAACCCAGTATTTAACGCAAGTAAGAAACTGAGGGATATGAAATGTTACTGGTACTATTAAAATGTATTACTGTTTCTAGCTTTCCTTACCTTT
Source organism: Patella caerulea (assembly GCA_036850965.1). Taxonomy (NCBI): domain Eukaryota; kingdom Metazoa; phylum Mollusca; class Gastropoda; family Patellidae; genus Patella; species Patella caerulea. Next base: position 20,374,245 of record JAZGQO010000021.1, read on the forward strand.
CTTCATTATTAAATGATGATTGACGATTACGAAACTTCGTAGAACCTCTCTTTTTTTTCTTTCTAGCGGGTGATAATCTCTCTATTTCATCCATTTTCATAACTTATAAATTTATAACAATATTATAGCAAGTTACTGCCGAATTGACTCTTAGTTCACAGTTATTCATTATGCATTTACTCGGAACTTCTCTCAAAATATCCGAATAGAGTTGTGTATTTTTTCTTTTAAAATATACCGTTACTCTTTCTTCTTTACTAATCTCGGTTCATTAAAGACTGGGAGCACGTTATTGTTGATGACTTAGTGGGCTATCAATAGTATCAGAGGCAGTCTTTCATTTTAAAAGAATTACTCATTGAAATAAACTTTACACATTTCTCTTGATGACTAACTGTCCTGTTTCAATTATTCACGTCAGAAATAACAAAAACACATAGATTTATAAGATACTCCAATTAAATAATTCAGGAATAATGATGTCCACGTAAAAAAACAAGCAGTGTCATCATTAAAAACTAATACCCAACAATGTCGGAAGTACCGTAATTACTGGTTTAAATTAAGAGTAAGAATACTTATATATAAAGTTCCCCAAGCGACAACCAAGTCTTGATCTGAAATCTGATAAACATGTTTCTACTTGAGCAAACAGCATATCAACGTAGAACTAACAAATGTCTTTTGAAGTGTGTTTTAAGAGTATTGTTATTTTTCGATCGTACCAATCGATAAATCGATACTTTAATGGCAATAACTTGTTCCAATTAGCATATACCAAATAGCTAGTCGGTTCATTTTACATATTACATATTAATTGTCTGAGAGAACGGCATTAATCCCTTGAATGGATATAAAAACACCGGCTTGTTTATTCTGATTTAAAGGAGTGTCTGTGTTCTGTTTGAATTACTGGTGTCCAATTCAGCTCTTTTTTTCATAAAGTATCGACCTTATGACAAATGTTTATATGGAAACCAAGAAATCTTCTATATTTCATCCAGGATAAATCGTCCCCATTTTGTTTTAAGTAAAATGTGCTTACTTCAGCTACATAGACACTGTGTTCTGATTTGCTTAAAATTCATATCTGTGATAGAACGTTACATCTTGAACAGAATCCGTAATGTATCATAATTACTCCCAGCCATTGAAAAACTCACTCTTCAGTTTCTTTCTTAACTTTTACATTTTAGTAACCATGCAACACAAAGAAAATTAATCGTTTGATTAACATATTATAGTACCATTGTATTTCAATGTTTCAAAGTACTCTGCAACTTTCATCAAATTGAACGATCATAATTTAGGTGCTTAGAACTTTATGACCTCAGCTGTTTTTAGATATTGACGTTTCAACTTTGTATAAACTTCTGTTAAGGCATGATCTAATTAAATATGTAATTAACCCCATTATGTCAATTACAAACTACATATGATCTGTGTACAAGCTCCACATGACTTCAAAGGAGTACGCACTGTTCAGTAAGAAAGCAATGACGAGACAAAAGTGACAATTGCATGTATGACCATGTGCCTTATCTATTCTCCGGCGCTTTAAAATCAAGAGTTTACAGACAGTTAGGAGACGACTAAAGACGACTGGACAGCAGAAGAGACGCACAGACCATCGTATGGCTTCACCCGAGTTCAGTCGTTGCCTTGGCAGAGGGGCAGAATGATAAATTTGATATACATGTAGTTATATGTGTTACTGTCTCAGTCTCGTTCGTGTATATTAGTTTAAGTTCCTGTATTATTTCGTATGTAGATGTGTTATATGCCTGATGTAAATAAACCATATATTTACGAAACTGATTTCTGTTATCTCTATGATAGTGTTACATCAGTTTCGTATTTCAAGTTATGTCTTATCAGTACATGGTCATGATATATTGCCTGAATTATGAAAATAAATCAATTCCTTTTGTTTAGAATGGTACATGCAAACAGACCCCCGTTTAGCTTTTAATTAAAACCATGCCAGTTAAGAGATGGTGTATAGATTGTTATGTAGATAAACTGACACTATACAATAAAATGACAGATTATGGAAGATTATCTCGAGTGATAAGTAAACGTTTGTGGTGGTGGTTAATGGCCCGTTAGTTATTCTCGTTTATAAAGCGCCTTGTACATGAACTTTTTAGCACAGAAGAGTCTTATCTTCAGTCTGGGTCGGAGGTTAAATAATTTAATATTCATAAGACAAGCACTACTAATCTAAACCACTCTTACCAGATGGTACCGGAAATGAAACTTCTGAGATGTGATATCATAGAGATTAAAACTGAATAAGGATATTTAGATATCTAACCAGAAGAATTGTTTAAAATACAATTTTCGCGAAGTATGGATACTCGAAGATGGTGGTTGTTTGATCGTTTTAATGATGATGTAATGTAAAATTATGCAAAACGAAATTGTTATTTAGTTCTCATTATATTACCACCTAATGTTATGACACAGGAAATTAAAATTTGAAGCGTTAAATGAAAACCCACAAAGCCTCCATTTCAAACATGTCGGTATTTAGAAAACGGATGTAGCGTTGTATCCCGTGAAGATGGGTACTTAGCTTCGAGGGCATCAGGTTTAACATCCAGGGATAATATTGACACAGAATGCCAGCAGCTAAGTTAAACAATAAAGCATCACATCATCGAACGATCGATTAGAAACTATTAGTCTTTACTCTATTTCTATATACATTAAACATAATTATATTGACATATCCATTACCAATAATTGTCTTTTTGCTTGAAATTCAAATATAATAGAAACGACAAGTGGTTTCATTAGATGAAAGAGGAGGACCCCGTCTCACTTGAGTGACGATCCAAGTCACCGGGGCATGACGTAATTGGTAAGACTTCTTTGAAGTGTTTAATTTCTTCGTAGCTCTTGAAAACTGATAAAAATGGTCCAAACAAATGATAAATAATTTATTATAGGAACTAAATACAAGACCTAGTCCTTGTCGGCAACTGCACCTTAAATCGGAGCCATGTATGCAAAATTGGATCAGCAAGTTTTCCTGCATACGGCAAGTGGGAGCAAAGTTTATATTTATTTTGGATAGTGTTGTCCGAGGTGTCTATCTTCTAATGGTATCATCCTCAGTTGAGAAAATTGAAGCAGTATGCATATTGCGATATTGCGATATTGCTATATACTGTACACCAATATATAACTTCTGACACTGCCACACAGGCGAATTTGAGATTTTAGGCGATTCAGTATACAATGTCATCTGCGTAGCCTTTCCCTAATTCAGAACAGTAGGACGTTAAACCCCATTTCATTTCATCTCTTACCCTTATTTGCTGTGGCGTTATTTTAAAGAAAGGATAAGCTTTCGAAGTTTACGATATATCTTCTTAAACTTTATTTCTTATTACATCGTCTAAAGGAAAAAAAGCACATCAACCAGCAGATCCCAGATGTAAGTATTGGAAATTGTGAATGCTCAAAATGGCTGACACTGCAAGTTACTAAATGAACACACAAGATCTAATCTGTTATGATTTGTAAAGAAATATTAAAACACGCTTATTGATTATAGAGTGATAGTGACTGGAGCGATACTATCTAAAAGATCAGATCCATTAGCCTATTTTATTATTAGACCTGGGTCAAAGTAGAACGTTTTGCGAAATATCAATAAAAAGATGAAACGTTTTACACGGTTCAAAATAATCTGAAAGTCACTGCAAGTCAGTTGTGTGTTCAGGGAATCCCTTGAATCTAAAGAAAGAATATTAGTCCGAAAATGGTCCAGTACCGTTCGGTATTTACAAAGATATGGTGAACTGAGAATTTGTCAGTATTCGACAGGTATAGAAGGGACATGGTTAAAATAACTAACGTCACCAATCACGCTATTTCTTCTCCCTGTTTGATCGAATCTGGCCTGGGATAAGGATAGCGAATTGTTTCCCTCCCCATTATATGCGATATGACCTTAAATAAAATTGTCGATGAAAACATAATCTTAGGATGGGTCGTCATTCATTCTATTACAGATATAATCACAATGATACACGTTACGAAAAAAATAGATTTCACAATAAATAGACTTTATCAATATAGTTGCGTAATCTGGAAAAATGAAACTGCTCTAAAAATAATTAACAGTGTTGTTCAACTGAATGACAAAGAAACCCATCAGTGCGAATCTTTCTTTATAAACTTGACTTGCATACAGAATGCGAACGATAAAATGTTACATGAGACAATGGTTATATTTACATTTCTCTTTTAACCCACTGACAAACATTTCACACAAATGTTTATTCAGTGCTTGAATTCCTTTTCCGTTTCGGTGTGAAAGCTCGATGAATACAATAACAAAGGTAAAACAATAGAAAATAGAAATGATTCCATTGAAAAGTGGGCTTTCTAAAAGTGTTTTTCTCGCTAAGGTCGATAATAATTATTGTGGGTGGTTCACGATATAGATGTTGGTTCATGTTCGAGATGGCGATTTGTTGTCGAGATGGTGATTCATGATAGAGATGGTGGTTCATGGCCGAGATACTGGTTCATGGTGGAGATGGCGATTCATGGTAGAGATGGTGGTTCATGGTAGAGGGGCTTCATGGTCGAAATGCTTGTTCATAGTCAAGACGGTGGTTCGTGGCTGAGATGGTGGTTATGATAGAGATGGTGGTTCGTGGTATAGGTGGTTGTTCATTGAAAACCTTTCACGAACAGACCATGGCTGCACGAGAGCACTAAACTTACTTGCAAAGACATGTGTTAAAGGGTTATAACAAACGGATATAGAGGAGCTGCCGTGTTTGAGATGGCGATCCATGGTTGAGATAGTGATTCATGACAGAGATGGTGGTTCATGGCATGATGGTGTTTCATGGCCGATATTGTGGTTAATGGTCGACGCGGTGATTCATGATAGATGTTAATTCATGATGGAGATGGTGGTTCATGGTGGAGATGGCGATTCATGGTGGAGGCGGTGGCACATGAAAGAGAAGCTGGTTGATGGTCAAGATGATAGTTCATGGCCGAGATTGTGGTCATGATAGATATGGTAGTTAATGGTCGAGATAGTGGTGATAGGAGGTGATGGTTCGTTACACAGACCATGACTGCATTGAATACTCCCTTTAAAACATGCATCGACTATATATATATTTTCTGTTTACTTAATTAAAACTTTCACAATATCTCAAGTTATTTCTCACAGGTTCGTAGAGTATTTCCCAAAGCGATATAATTTGTTTGTTTGCAAAACAGCTCGAAGCTTTTGGTGTTTATTAAGCTACGCCTTATAAATCATACCCACTGGTAGAGATATTGGAGTGTGTTGGAGTTTGCGTCAAGAATTAGAAATCAATAATTACCAATATATTTAATCACTTAAAATTAAAGTGACGGTAACAGTAAACTGTAGATAAACTAAAGTATGAAGTGGGGTTAACGTATTGCTATCAAATGTTTCACAACCATCGATTTCTATATGGTGCTAATACTGATAACTTCACCACACAGAGAAATTTCAGAGTTTATGGATTTCAGGGTTTGTTTCCTAAGGTCTACACTCACCGATAATCCCGGTTGTGCAGCAAAATAGTCAGCGCACACCATACAGGTTTTTGGTCATGAAGCATTGAGTGTGATTGCACACCTAGACAGCGAGCATTGGAAAGCATTTGAAACCAAACTGGCATCGAGTCGATCCTTTTCGGAGTAAAAGTTCCATTGTGATTGGTGGCTGGAACCAATTTGCCTGGGTATATGTATAAAGTCGCAAAGTGATATTTGTAAATAGATTTATAAAATGAAATACAGTGAAATTAGGTTTAAAACGTTCTTTTTTTCTACCCGTACTGGACTAACGAAGCAATCTGTTTCACAGAGATTTGTAGCGGCCAAGCGAATATTCACTGCGGGATCAGTTTGCTAACGAAGGTAGCAAGATTTATAAAACCAGAGTTTGTCTGCAGTGTATTTTGACTTGGTCACTGACCATTAGCAATTTTATTAAATGTTCTGTTATTTTGTGTTTCAACACCTTTCGAAAAGGCCTAAGTGTCTTTGAACAATTGCATTTATTATTATAACATATACCAATTAAACTACAATAATTCCGCCTTTAGCAAACTCTATATACATGTAAGTGTTTACATATAAATATACAATATAAACGATTAATTGAAGATAATAATAATATAGTTTCGTTCTACATATTGATTATAATTAATAAGAATTTCTAATATGAACTGTTACTTAAAGTGTAAATGAATAGTATAGATATTGATAGATATTGATTTTAATTAATCAAAAATTGAACTTGTAAGGATAAAAAGTGTATATTAATTTCGATCTATCAAAATCGCTTATTCATGGATCAAGAACTGTGCGGATATTTCAAGTCTGGTTCTCACTTGTCTTTGGTGATGTCTGTGGGGCAGACGAGGAAAGCTTACCAAGACATTTGGAAGGAGACAAAAACCCCAGGACCACCTGTATGTATATTGGCGTGCGCGTAAAATAACGAAGAGTTGACAGTGCAAAATTCAATGATAGAAATGAAGGTCTTATGTCAGCCTCAAAATCACCGTGGTATTGTGCTGGCGAAAATTTAAAACCAATTCCATTCAGTAACCAAAACATGTCAAGTGGAACTGAAATGTTAGTTGTTTAAAAATCCTTTTCAGAAAGTGGCATTGTTATCCTGGTTATTGCTTATTACGTAATTAGGGCGGTGACGTAAATCCTTTAAGAAACCCCACGTACTGGTTCATACCTATTGCACATAAATAAAGAGAACAAAAATAATATGCGTTTGAAACTGTATAGAAAACGATTGAAAAGTTTTAGATGTTTAACGTGATAATGGATCCGCTGTCAACATGAAAGTCACTGAATTAAAGTTGCTTTCCCGAGTACAAAGTGGGTGATTTGATAATATATATATGGACTAAAAACATATTCAAACGAATTAATTTATCATAATTTTGCTTCGAATCCTTCTCAAAACACCGTAATTGCCAAGTTTACCCCGCTATGAAAATCGATCAAAAGAGGCCACATTTGCGTCAGGGGCTTACCCTTCTCCGCCCCTATGACAATCGCGGGCGGAGGCGGGTGTGAATTCATTGCATACACAAGACGTGTCTGTAATCGCTGACTATTTATTACAAATATCGAATCCTAATTAAATTCTCGGATTATCCACCGCCTGCGTCTTGTGATTTTTATCTCAGAAAGTGTTGTACGTCTAACTCTTTATAGAGTTTATCAACATGTACACAAAGCGCTCAATGTGCTCGTGCAGCCTTCGACGTCACGCGTGGGTATAGCCCTAATCGTCGGGCTGTCGATTAGGGGAACCCTAACATTTTTGTCCTGTATACGCTCAATGAGTGTTTTTCAGGGAATCCAATATTTTTCTAGTAAGACTGGATATCTCTGCTTTCCATATATACCAAAATTGCCATACTTTTAAATAATACTTTGATAAATACTTTGCTGGGAACCCATCTTTAAACTATACACATGAATCTGACATTATGTGAAAAATGCCCATAAAGTATAAAAATAAAATAATGATACATTCAAACTATAAGATAATGGCTTAAACAATGTCATCATTTATATATATCTTTTATAAATAAATAACGATGAGACTGATCGCGTGTTTCATATACTTCTTTTTATTAGGTTTAATGTAGAAAACAGTGACCACCCATTTATAACTTTTATTGTACGGAAATGTAGAAAATGACTTGAAATTTATCGGCTAATTGCTATAAAACACGCACGACAAAGTTCGTGTATTATAAAATTAGTGCATTGACCCGTTTTTTTGTTGGGGGGGGGGTTGTTTTTTTTTTGTTTTTTTTTTTTGTTTTCATTATTATTAAAGTCGGAGACAACAAGCTGGAACTGATACTGATAGGTTTCAATTTCTAGTCCATCCCACAAACTGATTAAAACACAGATCTAGCTCCTTTAATCTTGTCTTTACTACAGTAGGATCTAAAGAGTTATTATATAACCCGTGTTCTGGTTGATGTGTGGGGTTAACCAATGAAACGGTGAGTTCTTGGTGTGGCGTGCACGGAACTTTGGGTATATCATGATAGAAACATCAATTCTGATGGATTAATCAAAAGTCTGACGTCTTCGGTCAAAAATCGCTCGCATGACCCTACCCAAAAATACAACAGGTCAGATGTTTTTGCAGTGGAGGCCATGGGAGGTAAAAAAAAAAACGAAACGAAATATAGATCTGTAGATTGAAACTTACAACTTTCACAGTTTTCAAAACTTTCCATAACAGAAAATACTAGTATACTAATTGTCAACATTAATGTGCAGAAACTAGTCTACACCTTCATGCTTAACCCATTTAAACCATTATCATAAATGGATTCGCCACGGCCTTTGTCTACCATAACAATGGACTGTTCACCAAGTTCCGTCCAACCCGGAAAACGGCTGGATTAAGTGAATAGGCAATAAGAATTAGCGAATCTAGTTCTATTACTTATAATAACTGTATATCTTAACCTTTATCCGTGATCTAATTGTGTACCATATTGCCATCGGCATGTCAGAAAGTAGCACTTTCCTCACGATTCTTATCGTGACTTACACGAAAGAATAAAGCGACGTTCTAAGGCATTTCACAAATATCATCTCTAAATTTTAAAAAAATAAGACCCTTACACTCGATTTTTGTTGCTAGCTTCAATGGTTAAAGCCCTTGATTTGAGTTAAAAATAAATTGTTGAATTTCGTTGGATTTTATGTGCCAATCTGTTTTGTGTAATGGCTTTTTTTTTTTTTGTTACACTGTTTATAAATTATGCAGAACTAGAAAGCCATCCTAACTCTCGTATTCGTCGAAGCAACCTATCGATAATCAGAAAAACACATCAGATCAACACAATGCTTTCAAAAATTCCAATCTTATTTTGCATTATTCTCATCAATTCAACGAGAAATAAAATGAGACCTCATTTTAACAAAAGTCCATTGCTTTCGTTAATATATACCAGTTCGTTACATATTATATTGAGCAAATGATACCCAAGATAGTTTTTACATTTTACAAAAAACACAAAATGATGTGAACAGAAATTTTATTGAAGCCTCAATTGCATGGTTGTTTTGTTTTAATATTTCGTACTGGACAGTTGTTGTGCTTAAAATATAACTACTTTATACCGTCAATTATGATTACCGTATTTATTTTCAAAATTGACGAAGGCAACATTTACTTTTGCCTGACGATATGTTTTCTTCGATTATCTGCTATGATCGTAGCAAAGGAAAGGCTATACATCATGGTTAGTGACAACTCCTATTGTTGTAGCAATCCTATTAAAGTCAGGATTCTGATTATAAAAATCTCATAAAGGATAAAACGTTATGTGTTTAAGCATGGTAATTATTTGGTAATTACAACTAAGTAAACGTCTTCAAGTAATATCTTACTCATTAAGAAACAATAAAACAGGATGAACACACCAAATTAAATTAGATTTGACTATAAAATATACAAAGCACGTTGGTACAGTCGTCTTTAATATACAAAACAAAAATACAAAATCCCCAAATATAAAACATATTATAAGAAATAAACTATAAAGGTTCACGTTTATGGTAAATCAACAAAAAAAAAAACTCAGAGAAAGGTTTGGGGTGCTCTTTAATTCAGATCCAAATATCAAAGATTCTGGAAACAGCTGCGCTACCAACCGACAATTAATTGTCGGTTGGTGGTCTTAAAACCTAACGGTCGAGTAAACCATATTCGGGTCATGGGTCACTATAATCCACCCAATATTTTATGGTTTTCTGGGCGATTTTAATGCTAGGCATGCTAAAATTAGCCTTCATTCATTTTTGGGGACTACATCCTGCATTCTACAGAAGGTACATTTTGATTAATAATGGAAAGAAGTGTAGGAAAACAGACAATGAAGTTGATCGATCAAGTTATTAGCTCCCTTCCGTATCTGGAAATGTTGAAGAGTAATTTAAGCTTACTCCTCGCAGTGTTCCGTTAGATTCTCGGACCATTGCTTCAGGAATATGAATTTAAGTGAATTTCAGAAATCGAGACGGGTTCAAGAAATCGCAGACGCTGACGAGTTCCAGAAATTAAATATAATTGAAAGCTATTTAGGTGAGATCCAAGAATCAAAGATTGTAGACAGTTGTTCTTGATTCTGGTTTATCACTGCAGGTCGACTCAGAGATGGCATAACTATTAACGATATCCAGGTGACAACCATAAAGCTATTGGTCTCGCCTTTCCTGATTATCAGTTCTTCGTATGGATATTCAATTTCAAACTGATATCCTCTCACAGTCTCACATAAGATTCTCGTCTTCAGAAGAATTGTCCATGACATCATAAAGCGGTTTTGGAGATATTTTACTGTGTTTTAATTAGAAGCTATTCTGTCTATAGTGTGAGGGTAACAAATTAATGCACACATTTTAATGTTTGTCTACGACAATATTAATATAGCTTTAATTGATATGCTTTCATTACTTATACTGTCTACACACACCTTTATATTTTATTAATATCGCATCATTGATGGTTGCATTATAGATCTGTTAATATCAATAATTTTATTAACCATGTTTGTAAGTCTACTGCGTGTTATTTTTCATGCCATCAAATATTGTGTTATTTGCTATTGTCTGTAAATTATTGAGATACAGGTCAATTAGTACAGTGATGGACTTTGGGTGAATGAACGAACTGCGTTTTAAATGAAAGTAACACTACGGTGTTTTTAGTCAGATTCCTATAAGGAAATCTGTCATCATCGTCTCTAAATTACAGAGGTAGGCTATACATTAAAAATTGAGCTTTTTAAAGAGAGAAATCATTTTTGTAACGATGTAGGATCATATTGTCATTTAATTTCATTGATGCAAGGCATTCAATTTTTTTTATGTAACTGAGCAGGGTGGGGTTTGGAAGCCCCCCCCCCCCCCTTTGGATCCACCCCTGCTACCAGAAGAGAGTAAATACACACGTCATGCTTTAAAATACAAATCTTGTGCTATGACGTTAACCATATCTTTGGTTTTGGACAATTTTTTTCATTTGTCTTCCAAACTTAAACAAGTTGTGTTCCCAGAGCATCACTATAATATTCACTTGCTCTTTGGACTCTGAGCTCGCACCTTACAATTTACTCGAATAAAAGTTTTGTGACTACAATGTAATGTTTTAAAGAGATTAAAAATTCACATGAATCAACAGACTGCTTTGATCGCTATAATTGAATATGAGTCTTAGAAACAAAAGCTTTCGGGGTTTGGAATAGAACTTAGAAGAAGATGAATCAGATGCGTCAGTTGGGAGTACTGCACTTTTGAGGCAGATGAAAAATCCAATGAAATAAAATGGGGTTTAACTTCCTTCTGAAGACACGAAAGGTGGCGGTATATTGTCGTCATAAGACATATAAGATGACGATGTAAAATCAATTGAAAACAAATTAAACTTAAATGGAATTGAATGACGTCTGTACCTGGGACCTGTTTAACGAAATTTTAACTAAGATAAAAATCCAAATGTTAGTAATTGATTTGATAATATTAGTTTGATTTTAGTGCTTAGCCAATCAAAACTGAAGTATCTACTAAAATTTGGATTTTATCTTTAGTTAAAATTTCGAAAAGCAGGGCCCAGAATACTAAAATTAACAGTACTTTTAATAGTGTGCTGTCTTAAACTCTATATTTAGAGTATATAGGGCTGAAGATAAATCACTTTACATCCAACTGATATTTGGTGTGAATATATTGAGATCTATCTTATACTAGCCCATGTTTACATTATTGTTATATTTAGTCCTGAGCTATAAATAGTACCTAAAATCGGTACAATTACCCGAATTGTTCAAAAACAGAAGAATGAGTGAAGCTTATCGAGTGTAAATCAATTAATTAAACAACTTCACGCTCCTGTTTATCTTGGGGGGGGGGGGGTCGAGTTGTCAACGTATTTTAATAACTTCAAAAACATTTAATATTTGGAAAAACAATATTAAACGTTATTTTCCATATTTGTTGTGAATCCTACATCAAGTAGACTTATAACCTTACATATTTCATGGTTTTAATAAACAAGATTATGAAATATGAAATTGCCTTCCCTCATCATTTTAAACAATTCTTAGTTGTGTTGTTATTTTGTTTACGTATATCACTTTGTACTCATTGAAAATAACTATGCAAAATATTGCTTTTATTAACAGCGGAAAGCGTAAAAATCCACCTGAGCAATTTAATAACAGTCTATTTCTATTGTCCACTGAATTTTCGTGTCCCTGGAGTTAGTACATTAATAAAGTGATAAAACGCGAATAATATAGTCTTTAGATATGAATAGAGTATACTAGATTATTCACTTTATTAAAAAGGGATTATTAATTAATAATAATTTCCCAAAGTGATAGGATCAGGATAAACCATTTAATTAAACCATAAAGCGTAACGTTAGTTACTTTCACTCTATGCAGATAAAAAAAATAAAAAATACTGGCTTATAGGAAGTATCCCTGCTAAAAATATCTCACCATATGAATGATTAATTACATTGAAGCAAATGATGATGATTTTATTCCCGATGAGCATTCTTTTAGGACATTAAACATCGGAATTGTAAAACGCAGTACTGTTTGTTCTACGCAAGAACGAACTGAAATAAAGCACATTGAAGTCAATCATCTTGCTTTGATGAAACTTCTTGAATCGCTGCTATTGAATTGACAACACTGAACATTTCTGTGTGATCATTGAAACGTACACTAATATTTTTTTAAAAAAAAAAAAAATAGCAGGTATTCATAAAGTTGTAAAAATTGTCTAATTTATCCTATTAAAACAACTCAGTTAATTAATATCAATGTAAATATGGGTGAAAATCGTTCTCTTTGGCCCCTTTTCCACGTGTATCATTGGATACAGCATTTTGTCAAGATTGAGAGCATTGTAAGAAATAAGTATGTGACAAACAGTGCAGAAAGGGTTCTTGCAGCTGGTTTACCCGAAATTTTTGTTTCTGTTACTTTTATTCTGTTTTGTAAGAGAAACAACCCAGAAAAAATGCAGGAAAAAAATCTGGTAAACTATCTGCCAGAACTTATTCCCTGTTAAGTTACTTACCAGTTGCTTGAATAGGCTAGTCTGGGGATTGATAATGCATCTTGGGTGTCCATCGCATAAACAATGGTTAAAATGCTTTGACTAAATAGTCTATGTTTCGAGATAAAGACTCAACACAAAGGCAGATTCAAGGTGCCCCCCCCCCCTAATTTTCGACAGCGCCCTTTTTTACTACTGAAAGTGCCTTTCAACTGGCTTTTTTTTGCTCGATTTTGAGGCTCTTTTTCAACGATTTCCGAACGTTTAGACGAAAATATCAGCCAAAAGCTCTTGGAATGGCTACAGATGCAAGGAAATGACGGATAATTTTCTTGGGGCCCCCAACCTCCCTCTCAGCGGCGTGCCCAGTCTCCGCGGTCAGTGCCCTTATTTTGCGGCGCCCACCCCCCCTTTTTCAAAATTCCTAGATCCGCCCCTGCAACGGTCAATGTATATAGCAAGAAAAATTAAAATATTTAATGTAAAAGACTTACTTATCCAGGAAGCTGAATCGCCTCTCCCCATTCATAGTAGAGCCTCTCCGTCGACGTTTCTTTGATTTTCGCGAAGGTCCTCTCTTTAAAGCACCCACCTCCAACTCGCCATCTTTAACTTCGATGCTTGTTTTATTACTATTTGGCAGCTTTGTAATATCTGATATATTTGGTTGAAGCCAGTTTGCCCCATGGTTCTGAGTCTGGGTAGGTGGTCTAGATCGAACTTTATTGGGGTCTTTATTTTGTCCAGCAAGGCGACCAACTTCTTTAACCTTTCTCTCCCGTCGTCTGGTATCCTGCTGAGGGCGATCTGTGTCTGGCGAAGACGTAACAACAGCCATATTTCTCGGTTCTGGGGGTTTAATGACACATTCTTCTAGACTACCAAAAGGCTTTTTGCGATATTTGAAATGAATTTCTTGTGATGTGGCTGGTGGATGTACCATTTGTTGGGACATATCCCCATCCTTTAATTGGATGACATACGGTTGCTGCATGGACCACATATGGCCCTTTTCAAACACAGGATTTCTTCTCTCAACCGGATACATATTATCTTAAATGAAAAAAAAGAAAGTGGCTATAGCACGTTTGGCATCGGCTTTACTGCTGCAATATATCCTTGATTCTGAATCATGTAAACTACTTTATATATACATGATTTTTTTTAAATGGAAGTTGAGCATACACTGTCTCATTTGCAGCACTAACTAAAACAAAGCGGGTGACAGTCTCGAATGGGATTTGAGAAACCAAATCTACTACGTCAGAAGATATTGCCGTTTCTTTGCCTGACACAAAGTCCCTGACATGTCGCAATCATCTAATGCAAATATTGATAGAGTTGGCCACCTAGAGATTTTCCATGCCAGTCCAAAGGAATCTATAGACTGTGGGGTCTTTTTCGAAGGGGATTCTCCCAATTCATGCCTTGATCTTTGAGCCCCTAAATCACGAATAATCAGCAAAACTTCTTCTATTTCGCACAAAAAGAACATCACAAATTGCTATAAACAAGGAATAAGCGGCTGGGGGTGCTATAAATCAAAGAATATACTTACAAATATTAATCCAGATACCAGTGCAGTTGGTACCTGCAGGTACTGATCAGCGAAGAAGCAGTCGATGCAGATAACAAATAACATATATGATTTTCAACAATTTTGTAATCTGAACTTTTACATTGCCTTGGATTAAAGACTGTTACCTAGTCAAGCATACACCGAATGACTGTGAAAGATTTGTTTTGTTTTCAAATCACTATTAGTATTAATGTCACTAGAAACATACGTACCTTGTTTTTCATAGATGAACTGAGCGGGAATAACAATTTCTTATTCTTTTTCATTTGTGATTATGAGACACACATCGACATTTTCATGTGGATAAATTTGTTTCACGGTAACGTTGCTTTCATGGATTAAAAATTATTGAAATCTTAACACTTTACACCTTTTTTTATAACACTTTAAATTTTCAACGCTTTTAGAAATAAAAACCGTGTGTACATGAATCAACTTAAGCCCAATACTCCATGTCTCCCAGGGTGCCAGAAATCCATTAAGTTGGTACAAATTTGTATTGAACTTTTTTTTAATCAAAGTGTGTAATTATATAACTGGTTTATCTGCCTATACCTTTTCCATTTCAGATGTCACGTTTTAAGATGAGTATACGCCTTATAAATATTCCTTTCGGTGCTGCTTCAAACCATAGAATGAAAGGTTGCTTGGCTCTCTGCGGCTTACAGTCACCGACTTAATATCATTGTAATTAAATAAAAGACGAGCCATCAGGGAATACCTGCTCACAATGGCCATGGTACAATACCTGTCAACAATTAACTCTTTACAATCTCAAATATACTACTCTCTTTGAAACTGATTGTATTAGACACTGGCAGAAGTGGGTTGATCACATCAAATAAATTGCAATTTATTGCCATTGAGTTTTGAAGACTTTATACATTTAAAAGTTCCTGGTTGTTTTTTCATTAGTACACTGACGGTGTGAAGTTTTGATTTAAAAAGAACTATTGAATTAAACATAGGCTGTGTTTACCCCATAGGTGGGTCTATTGGTGGTTTAAAACAGAAGTTGCTGCTGTAATTTTGCCATACTGAAAACATTGTTATAATGTTAAGAACGTCTTCTTCATATTAATTTGTCTTTGTCTTCATATTTCACCATTCCAAACACATTGAAATAATATTTGTAAGACTGATCCTTTGATTTCTCCCTGACCTGGTGCAGTACGCCCTGATATTGGGATAACATCAAGATCTGGTTTAGATGTTAAAAATTCTACCCGGACAAAAGCGTATTATTTGGGATGTTTGGGCGTCCCCGGAATAATATTTATAAGACTTGCCCTTTGGATTTCTCTGACCTGGTGCAGTACCCCCTGATGTTGGGATAACATCAAGATCTGATTTAGGTGTTAAAAAATCTACCCGGACAAAAGCGTATTATTTGAGATGTTTTGACGCTCAGAGACCATGGAATACATATATTAGTACGGAACTGTCAACGAAATGGGGCTGGGATCATGGGTCCTCTATTCGCGCAGAGCTAATTACAGGCACGAGGAAAAGGTCTCTCGATAATGTGATGCAAAAAAAGGTGTTCCTGTTATCCACAGCCCTTTGCTATTTTCTAGACCGAGGAACAACGTATTGACAAGGGACTGGGATTCCATCAACCTGTGAATAAATGATCAAAATGGCAGATAAGCAAGAAGGGTTTTTTTTACACCCAACCGTTCATTGGGGAACAAAAGAAACGTCCTTGCAACATACATAAGAATGTGTTGGGTACGTTGGGACCAATGGGTTGCTTAGGAACAGAACATAATGTGGTTCCAATTCAATTAAAGTCGACGATCCCTGTAGTGATAATATCTAATAATTTCCCACTGCTTATAAATTGATTATTTAGCTTTTTTTTTTGGTTTAAGAAAAAAAAACAACTAAAATATCAACGGTTGATAATATAACAGCTTCGGTTCAGTCGGATTAAAAAGATTTTACCCAGGCCTTTTCGACTGCAAAGGCCACCGAACGTTAACAAATGTACAACTTTCATATAAATCGTATCTGGTGCGCAGAAATCAAATCTTCCTTGGATTTTTTTTTTTATATGATTGACAATAGTAAGGGCGGTGCTCGCTTTTGTCAGTACAACAAAGTCAATCAACAACATTAATTCTTGGAGCTGGAATGTAACTAACACTATGCACAAGGAACATTTCATACTGTGAAAAGAATATGATTACACTCAAAGTCATTAAAAACACAATGCCAAATTCAAAGTTTATTTACTGCAACAACTTTTAACAAATGTACATGACAATTGACAAAATCGACATAACAAGCATCTGTGGATAATGTCATGAAAGAATTCACTATGAATGCACAAAACCGAAACGTTAGACAACCATATGAAACAAAGCGGGGGCCAGCTGAAGTCAATATCGGGTAGGTCCATCCTGAGTAGTTCTTACACATGCCCATAGGCGTAAGAGCCAGGGCGCCGGGGGGGGGGGGCAGCTGCTCCCCAAACTTTCGGGCAAGCTGTGATTTCGGGCAGACGGGTAAAGTGAGAAAAAAAATTAATAAAACTTTAATTTTACGGGCTGAAATAGCAATAAAACGCGTTTACGGCCGTCAAACATTGCAAAAAATTTTTGCAAAGACTATACAAGGTCAGTTCCGCTTTCTTCGTCTGTATAAAACACTAATTTTACTTTTCTTTTAATTGAATACCACGAATTTGTACTGAGTTGATAATGGATTAAAACATTTTATCTGGAGCCACTCTACTTTGTGTGACATTTTTCGGGCATCGATTAGTATTTGTGAATGCAGTCTGGTGATTGGATGCTTGGAATTCGGAGTGGGATTTCGGTTACAAAACCATAGGATACTTTTGGAGTTGCTTATATGGGCTAGAATAGCAGAAAACGCATTTGCGGTGGTCAAATTTTTAGAATTTTCCCCGGGATGTTGAGGCCCCGATACCCCGCGACGATTGATTAGTTGTTTGGAATTCGGGTCAGCAGGTGGGCTGTATTGGACCAAATTGAAGTTGCAGTATTTAGTCTGGAATAGCGCCTTCGTGGACTGTAAACGAGTGATTGAAATTCAAGTCAGCCACCTTAATTAAGCTATATTAGACCACTTTGAAGATGTTCACGGATTGAATTTGCAGGAAAACGTGTTTGCAGCCGTCAAATATTCCAAAACTTTCGGGCAATTCGGGTTCTGCCCCCCCCCCCCTAAATGTCATCGAGCCCGTACGCCTATGCACATGCCTGGAGTCGCCTTGACACTCACTACACGCCGTGGGATTGTTTACCCATGATATTGGAATGCCTGTGCCAACTCTGCAACAATTCGTTGTGGCACGTCTTGATTTTAAACCCGTCGTCCAAGTTCATCCCAAAAGTTCCCCTGGCAGTAACAGTAGCTGATTGAAAACTATTGCGCGGATACTGTTGTCAGGTGTGGCGATCTTGAGCAGCAATTGTTACCCAGGTCGGGGTCGATCGGCAACTCTTTCAGTGGCGTGGAAGCACTGTTTGGGGCGAACAATGGCCGATGGGTGGACATTAAAATTGTCGGGCGGCGGCTACCCGTTTTAACTCACCAGATTCAACATGCCAATAGCCCTGTACCTGTTTTCTTGTGTAAGGCGTGGCATTTTTTCGAAGTGATGAATGTTGAAATTTTGATCTGTATTTATAGTTCCTATAGCATATTTTTAAGTTATATTTTTAAAATGTATTAAAATAAAGCCCTAAAATAGATTGTACCTATAAACAGTCCTACCTTGTTAAAGGATAATCCTATTAATCCTATAATTCACTATTGCCAGTTGAGAAATTGGCAAAAATATCATTTTCAACTTCAAATTCAAACGTTTGAAGATGGCAGTCCATGGAGAGGAATGGGAAAACAAGGGAGGTAATTGAGTTACTATTTCCTCAATCAGCCTGTGTCAGCCATTTTAACGCCTGTGAAATTTTGCCCATGATCGTATAATAGTGAGTTGACAACCTTTTTGAGCAAAAGTCAGAGAAATAATTATGTTTTGACTTTCTTAGAAAATATGAAATTGGAACTTCAAGGGTCCAGACTGCTTATGTTTACAATAACTAAAATAATGTATTTGTAATTAGCTGTTGTCTGTATCATATATAATTCGACATTGTACATAGATTATACACCCAAACCAGGAGGAAGCAAATTGATTCAAGCCTACTTGGCTTGTTTTTGTATCCTATTACTTATGCTTTTTATATTGTATAATAAATACTGTTTAAACCAAGAAAAAACGTGCTAAACGTGTGGCATGGGACTGCTTAAAATCGTGAAAAAAAGACAAGTGTTGCATTTGCGCGAACAAATTTCATTACCGAGAACTGATTTGGGGTTCAAACCCAGAACTCCACAAAACGAGACCCATCACAAGTTTTACTTATGTGCCATAAGTAAGGAAAGCCCAAGAAAACTTTTACCAGAAATATTTCAAGAATAAGGCATTGTGTTTTTAATGACTTTGAGTGTAGTTATGACTGAATATATATGCAGTCTAAATGTAACGATAATATGGTGGGAAGATAATGGGGCTATGATGATTGATGTGGTGGAATGAAATCATAGATGGTTGGATCGATGGCATGAATTCATAGATGGTTGGATTGATGGAATGAATTCATAGATGGTTGGATTGATGGAATGAAATTATAGATGGTTGGATTGATGGAATGAAATTATAGATGGTTGGATTGTCGGAGTGAAATTCGAGATGGGTGCAATCATAGGACAGATTGAAATCTATGGATGGAAAAAATGAGAAAATAAGGTTGTGGAAAGATCCATGCAAAAATGTGGAACTCTTAATCAGTCACAGATAATATATCATTTACAAAGAACAAATATCTGTGGCTTTCATATAATATTTAATTTTACTTTAAAATTCAACTTCATAAATGTGTGCAAATAAATACTAAATAATTTACTTTCAATATAGGCTTATAATTAAATTACTATGTAATTCATACAACTGAACAGTAACATACTTAAAGTTCCAACAGCATATTTTTAAGTTATATTTTTAAATGTATTAAAATAAAGCCCTAAAATAGATTGTACCTATAAACAGTCCTACCTTGTTAAAGAATAATCCTATTAATCCTATAATTCACTATTGCCAGTTGAGAAATTGGCAAAAATATCATTTTCAATTTCAAATTCAAACGTTTGAAGATGGCCGTCCATGGAGAGGAATGGGAAAGCAAAGGAGGAAAATTGAGTAACTATTTCCTCAATCAGCCTGTGTCAGTCATTTTAACGCCTGTGAAATTTTGCCCATGATCGTATAATAGTGAGTTGACAACCTTTTGAGCAAAAGACATAGAAATAATTATGTTTTGACTTTCTTAGAAAACATGAAATTGGAACTTTAAATGAGTTACAGTACTCTATTCATGTAAACTATTGATTATTTCTGAATGACACAAATATTTTTAGACAATTGGTTTATTTTTGTCCATTTAAGGTTTTAGTTTGAGTAAATAAAACTAATTTTATCATCAGATATTCTTTGCAACCTCATTAAACAACATATAATGTATTATCTTATGTGCTAACTTTAACTTTGGCGTTCTAGTATAAAATTTATGTCATAATTGTGAACAATTTATTATTCATTAAAACATAAAGAAGTATAACTTCTTAAATACAACAAAACAAATCAATGATATTAGGAAATTAAATATAAGAGTTGGAGATAGACAAGGATGAGTCCTGTTGTTGCTTCTGAACTTAACAAAAACTTTACTCCAGCCATACTTAAACCATAGGATAACAGCGGTAGTCACATTTTCAACTTAAATAACACCATAAAAAGTGAAACACATATGTGTCTGATATTTTATGCCGCATTTAAAATCACTTGTGTACATAATAATAGATATATACATGTACTGCATTTTTTAAATTACAGCAATTTGACAGATGAATTCCTCACAATAATCAATTAGCCTTGTTGACAGGTATGACATAACTCTATATAATAACAACTGTGTTCAAAAGCTAATTTTTAAATAACCATGACTACATGTATCTGGAGAGTAATTAACAATGTTCATCCATTTACTAATTGCTGTATCATTGTAACACAAATTATTAATAAATTTCAAAGAGAGAGATAGATTTTAGCATCCACCAAACAATCTAGGTCATTTTGACACTGACATGGTTCATTTTTTTTTAATAAGTAGCATGCACATACATGTTGGACAGTCAACCCTACCCCTCATCACATAAAAGAAGGGTATCGAAACGGTGGCACTTGACTCAATGAGAGAGCTTATGATTCAATCGACACGCATTAACCATTCAGCCACCCAACCCCACTATTAAATTTCAGGAAACACACTAGAGAATAATCAAATCAAGGATGTAAAATACTTATATTGTTAAAAAGCTAGATTGGGGATGTCAGGCCTCTTTATAAATGTACATCATGTTTGCTCACTTAGTCACTAGTTGCAATCTTGTGCATGGTAAAATCAATATTATTAATAAATCCCAGTTTAACAATTCCATTGGGATCTCTATCTATCCTAAAAATTTTGAATTTTCTATAACTTTTTCCACAAGCACAAAAGAGTTTGAAAATTTATTATTGTGTTCATAAGAAATCTTAAACCCGGACACAACTCCACAACATAGTGTGTTCACAAAAACAAGTTGATAAATCAACAAACAGAATTAATAACGATACGATATACGTCCACATTAAATACAAAATAACTATAGCCACACTATCATAAAAATAACAACAAAACAACATTTTAAAGCTCAAAACAGATACAGTACCACAACATTATATATTGAGACACAATGAAAATGCACCACTGAAGACCAACAACAAATCACAGAGACCATAATCACTTTACTTTGGAGTGAAATGTAAGCATATGGGTTAATGTCAAGGTTTCCATGGAGGTCGCCATGTTTGATTTGAGTGTGTTTTTGTCACAACCGCTGATTGAACGCTATGGTTCACATGTCTGCATTAAAGGGAGATAATGTAGCTATAAGTTTGGGAATTGCAGGCCAATGTAGCAATGTCTAGATTTTGTAAAACTTGTGGTCGTTGCTTCAAGAACACGGTAAGAATAAGTCCAACATATTAAAGGCCTTCTGGCAAAGCAGAGCATAATCACGAAACAACAGTGTAAGTGTAAGCACTGATGGACTTATGAAAACTGGAAGATTGCGATCCGGGAGATATTGTCAGATAATGTGCATATCTTGTCAAAGTGCTGTTATGTGTTATGGGTGACGTGATCTGATGTTAAAACATTTATCTATTAAGCCAGATGTACAATAATCCATTTATAACAGTGATGCATATTTGTTGCATCTTAGTATATAAGTCATGAGCAAAACAAAGCACCTAAAATCTTTTACTATTTCAAAATAAATCGTCATGTCACTGTCACGGATATAACAACATGTCGGTTATTAATCTTAAAATTAGAAAATCTGTGAACCTTAACATTCCATTATTTCATTAATATCCATTTAGCAAACAACTAGAAACAGTAATAAAATATATAGTACAATCACAGATTTTAGCGATAAGCTTGCAGATTCTTATTCATTTCCCCACTCTTCATACCAGGAACCAACGACGATCGACACATGCCCCAGAAGAGTTGTGGAGTGAAGTTTTTGTGCGTAGCTTTAAATTTCCAACCCATGTGATTGGCGCAACTTTTGCACTGTGCTATTTTCCATGAATATCCTGGAAACCATGAATGTTCGGTTGAAGAGCGACCAATTAGTTGAATATTCTGCACTTTGTATATTGTCAATGTTTCATGTACATGGCCAGCAGGATTAACGAATGCTCCCATTGGGCCCTCGACCGCCATACTGAACACATCATTCTTGTTAGCTATTGGCGCATTACAATATTTACATTGAAGAACTGTGCATGTTTTCATTACAACTAGCTCATAACGCAATCTCTGAATGGCTGAGTCATAACTAAGTAATCGAAGTCTAATTGTATCATCCAATGGAAGATTTTGAGCCAGCCAAAAGGACAACTCTGTTGGAGTTTGAGGGATTTTAGCTTCATTTAGAGAATCATTCCAGCTTCTTAATTCCTTCATTATTTCTTGAAACAATACATCTGTATCAAATCTTTTATACACCCAAGGAGGCCACCATGTATAATTTGCACAAGTCAATTTATTTATTCGATGTCTCTTAACTGCTACAGGTGCAGTTTCAGCAACCTTGGGCTTCATAAATATGCTTTTTTTCTCAACATTCAACTTCAAAGCTGCAATTGTATCCGATGCAGACATTGGCTTACAACAAAATTTAAAATGTGACGGAGGACGTGCACCACATAAATTCTCAGGTAAAATTCTCTCTGGCATAATTTTAACTTTAGCTCTCAAGACACCAGTTATGTCTCTTCTTGATTCTATCAAACGAAATCGTTGTCGGCCTCTGGCTTTTATCCTTAGAGTTGATATCCCAGAAATGTCGTCAGTTTCATCTTTTATGGAGAATATTTCTGCTGTGGTACCAATATAATCTAATTCATCCATCTCTCCATCATTTCGATTTCTGTATGTCATTATTCCAAAGGTCTTGTCATTTTCTGGTTCTGCCACTTTTTTCATCATTGCTACCATCTGAGGTTGGAACAAATGAAGGGGGATAACCTGGTCTGGAATTAAAACAATTCCTGGAAGCATGTATAATGGAATATCAATATAAGACTCGTCATCATGAATTGTTCTTCCAGAATGGACATCTTCCATGTCATTGCCTAAATAAGAGTGTGCTGATGGGAGATGTCTATCGAAACCTGTGGCAGTAGTAGTATTGACATGAATTTCTTCCTCATCATCATGCATTTCATTATTTCTGTTTTCATCTCCACTCTCCTCTGAATCTGAGTTACCTAACAACATAGCCAAATCCTCCATGTGGTACGATCATTTGTTTATACTGACACTACGCTGATCTTGCTCGGGAGTAACTTTTACCATGGATAAGGTCCATGCTTTTACAAATAAGCTCTCGGCCCCAACTTTGCCAATGTTGTTATGTCTTCAGTACACATGTACCGGAAACAACTCAAGGTCGAGTTTGGTCTGGTGAATTTAATATGATTTGGGGTAATTTACAATTCAAATTAACAACAATAGAGATTAAGAAAATAGATTATCTTGAGAAACACATTTAAAAAGGTATTTGTGAATTGAAATATAATATGATCAATCTTTGGTGCCATTCTAAGTATTTGTGAATTGAAATATATATAATATGATCAATCTTTGGTGCCATTCTATGTATTTATTAAACGCGACTCGGGGTAGTCTTGTTTATCAAACTTAACTAAGGTTAATAAAAAAATAACTTAAAATGTTCAACAGTGACTTCCCTTGGAAAATACTCTATCTTTAGAAACTCGGAAGGTTAATAATTTTCAAGATGGAAGTCATCGACACATGTTATGTCAGTACAGCGTGTAATAGAACTTGTCATGCTGCTAATTGGGGACAGAACAACTTAATTTGCTTTGGATCATGTAATGCCGTTTGCATTTACAAGCCCGAGGTAATACCACTAGCTTCATTTTTGAAATAGAACTTTTAACAGTTAAATTGCCATCAAGGGTTCAAAAGTGATTACATGTCATTTCGGTCCCGCGTCATTTCGGACTTACGACATTTCGGACTCCAAAAAATATGGCCTCAACGTTTCGGACTCGGGTAGGTGACGCTTCGGACTCGGGAATAAGTTGAAAGGAAAGGTTGAACACAACTGTCAAAACCTACACGACAAAAATTTCCAATGTTGAATGTTTACGAAAAAAACGTTTTACTTCTTTATACATGTATCGCTGTATATGTATATAAAAAAGTTGCTGATGAATTTATTAGAAATAGGCCAATTTAAAACACGAAAGAAAATATTTATTAACATGAAACACGTGGTTAGTAAAAGGCTCCACCAAACGATAAAAATTACTTGCACTTACGGTTCTTTGATAATCATCGTTTCCCGTAAAAGTAATGTATTTGTTTAAAACCAATAACTGATGAATTTATTTGAAAATGACATACAGCATAAATAATTATTTACACGAAATGCACTCTTTTTACAAGTCCCTAGAAATTGTTAACGATAATCCGTGCTGCACATTGACATGCATTCCTCCCGCTTGGTTGAATCGATAAATTAGTGCATACACAAGGCAAAGCGTTTCTGTGGAAAATTTTAGGAATAGCAACGATCAAAGCGGGATAATTAAAGCTGATTAACCGATAATCCTGATGTTATTGTAGTATGTGCAAAGAAATCTTGCGGTTCTTTGGTGGATGATGAAAAACGTGAGTTGTCAATCATTGATAATGACGGCCGTGTGTTGATTGCAATTATTCCGTTTCACAAAAAAAAAAACCCAAAAAACATTAGCACTAGCAGTGATCGGTCAATCAAGCTCGTTTACTATTTGACAAAAGAAAAACAATGAAGTATTACTAAGTATACACAAATTTTTCAACAATATTTTAATTGCCAAATTCAATACTCGCCGATGAAACAAAAGAGAATAAGCAGTGTTAATCGCGACATCAACAATCGCTGATCAATTAAACAAGACAACTACATGTATCAGTCTCACATAAAACGAAAAAACAAACAGCTGTACCATTACATTAATTTTCTACAGTCTTTTAATTATTAATCAGAGTCCGAAAAGTCGCTTGAATGAGTCCGAAACGACGCCAAGTAAGTCCGAAAAGTCGCCAGACTGAGTCCGAAACGACGTTTGTGTTGAGTCCGAAATGACGCGGGACCGAAATGACGTTCAAAAGTTACATCATCACATCACGATCACTAATAATTAGGCAGTGGATATTTAACCGAATTCGGCACTTTACTCTAATTTACTATTTTGCCGCACCTTCCGTTGGACATGCAGAGTTCTCTGATTCCTGGACTTAGCTGTTTTCGCTAAGGCAATGATGCCGGCTATTTTGCCATCTGACATTAACCCGTAACACAAACCCTAACCCTAACCCAAAATCTAAACCTAACCCAACAGTTCTAACACAAAATCTAAACCTAACCCAAACCCTTACCCAACAGTTCTATTTGTCCTGTGTCTAACATTGCTTCTTTCTCCGTTTCTTATAAAGGGACGAAATAGCCTACTTGAGTACTTGAATTTCTATGATAGAATTTGATAGAATTATTTTTAAAAGAAAATAAGATAATAAATATTAATTGTAGAAAAACATTTTGAATATTACACTATTTTGGTCGAGGGCACATTTCTATGGATTTTGGTTTTTAATTTAAGTACTAAGACTGTCAGTGGTATTTATGTTTTTCCAGTAAAATCGTGCTTTGCGCCAAACTTGAAAGACAGAGTAATCAAAATGGTGGAATATATCAAGAGTCGCACAACTGCGCATGTCGAACGGAAGTGAAGGAAGTGGATATTAAACCAATCAGAAACGATGCCCGGTAAAACAGCGGAAGTAGATACTTTGCCGAATTCGGTAAAATATCCACTATGTAATAATTAAGTGATCGGACGCTGTCCTGACCGTAACCCCACCCTCTTATCCTAACGCTAGGCGCTGTCTAACCTTCCTGCTCATCCCTATTGAGCTGCAATATGAAATTACAGCTCTAGTCCAAACCTTTGTTCTAATGCTGTTTTGTTCTTTCTGGTTCTTCTTTTTTTGCCAAGACTACAAGAAGAATTATTTCTCGCCACATTCGACACAGATCTATAATAATTAAACACTATTTTCAAGTAAAATTTTGCAGTCAGAAACCTAAACCTATTGGTCTGCCATTACGAAACTTGTGTTTCTGTATGTCAGCTTTGAACGTAGGAACCGTCCTATTGAATCCTTGTCAAAAAAGTTTTGAATCAAAGTCAGTTTTATACTGGGTAATTTTTCACTGCTGAACAGTCGTTTGTCAGTCACTGTGAATGCCTGTACAACATAAAGGAACATTTTACTGAGAAAATAAGACCTTACCTACCTCGCTAAAGTCAGTATGTCAACACAACGTCTTGTTAAGAAAAAATATGTCCCCTTCTTCTAAACAGCTTGGCAGAACCCAATGAAATCTAAATATAGAGTAACACACATATTTACGTAACTCAGCCATATATCTGATGAAACGAAATTTTGGGAATTGAAATCTTTGCAAAATTGTGAATCTGCAGTAGTGCTGATATCAAGTAAAATTTTGGGCAACGATGCATCAGACGCAAACATCAGTACTCGCATCGATGCATCTGGAATTTTTTGCCGCCATTTTGTTATTCAACAATTACAGAAATAACATTAGAATTTCGAAAGGAACCATAGATTTCCCGAACATTGTCATTATTATAGAAATGTCAATTTATTTGATTAAATATATTTTCAAAATATTCTTCTGTTATTTACAATGTATTTCAATGTGTGACATGAATATCGTCCGATTCACTTCAATTGACGCTGAAGGCTGGAGGGGTGTTGGTATTATACGGATCTAAAAAAAGCCTGTCTATAGGGATTTATGAATTACTTTCTCTATTGCCCTGGAAAGAAAATAAAGACTAAATCATTTTAATACTATAGAAGCGTTAAAACAGACTGGTAAATATCCTCCTTACATCGTTTGATTGGCCATGGACTGTATCTATATGATTTGGAATTTTAATTAACCGTGAAATTAACCTTAGGTTGAAGGAAATGATTGCCAGAGGAAGTAATCAACAATGTCAGTCTTTGTAGTCACTGGAAAATGGAGACAAACATAACGGAAGCGTAGCGTAAACAAGTCAAGCTAAGCTTGCCTAATACCATGTGCAGGATTCATTGATTTGTTCCGTTACATGTCTATTTTATTGTGAATTATAAAAAAACACAGAAAAACGTATTGAAAATGTGTTGTTTTTTCGTCAGACACAAAAAAGGTACTTATTAGTATTTTTTGTCGATGGATTGATAATACAAAAAAGAAACAAGAATTGCATTGGTGTCAACTGAATTGTTGCTTCGGCGATGCATGGATACTTGATAACAGCACTAATCTGCAGTCATTTATTTTTTGCCTAGCCCAATTACAATCTATTTTTTTCAAACAATCCAATTATTCTGTTTCCACTGTAACTCGCCCTATCTGACAAAACAAAATTTTGGTGTGGAGGTGAGGTGGAATTGAAATCTTTGCAAAATTGTGAATCTGCCACCAACAAAATTTTGGTAAGCAGGTGGGGGTGAGGTGGAATTGGAATCTTTGCAAAATTGTGAATCTGCAACCTATATTCTTCAATTGCTAACCCGAACCTCCACTTTAGAATATCAAACCAATACTATCCAATATATTGATTCTAATAGATGCCTGTTATGGTAAATCCAGTACCAACTAAGCAGATTTGGAACTGTTAACTGTAAAAACTGATTCTTTGTACAAATGATTTATTTGTAGGTTGGTAACAATTCACCATGTGAGATAACACAAACTGTCTGTGGACATACTGATAGAGTCAATTGTGTCAACTGGATTAAAAACACAGCAAATTGTAAGTTGATTTAATATTTAAAATGTAGGACTACCGCTACATGTAATTGTCCAAGCAATGTAATTATCATAATTGAAAAGCTACAATACAGGTATATAAATATTATAAATCTCAACCTTAGCACCATTATTCTATAAGATCATGCTAATCATTCCCCATTCAGTTAGAATGATTATTGCTGTCAGCTAGTATGGATGGATTAGAACAGCGTGTTGTATTTTATCACAATTCTGTCATGGAATCATAAATTGTCACACTTGGTGGACAGTTCCTGTCAGTATAATGTTTTTGCTAAATGATTCTTTTTTTTAAGGTGAAGAAACCGAGTTTGTATCAGGTTCTGTGGATAAGTCAGTCATTGTATGGAAAAAAGAAAAAGATAAGGTAAATTAATAGTAGCCAAGTTGCCTATTAGCCTGTTGATATTAAAATCAATTTCGATTAAATTGTACATCAAAGATGAACTATATATATATATATACATGTACTGTTAGTCGAATAGATAATCCATTTCCCTCCATATTAAAACTGAATTAAGATCATTTCCAACCTTTATTTTATTATTTCAGTTCTGTTTTGGTAAAACATTTAAAATCTGTATATAACTAATATGAAAATATGTTTATGTTGAACAGCAAATACATTTTCATACAGAGATATATACAGTAGTTGAGTTACATGTTTGTATACATTCTGTATTAGGAAGACTACTTTTGTTTATATTTGATTTTTTCAAGAATTACAAAAAGGCTTATGATCGTGTTTTATTATTTCAGTTTGTGGAGAAAGTGTGTTTAAAGGGTCATTCACTATCAGTCAATGCTGTGTGTGGTATCCATCTTAATACAGAATCTCAGTCTAATAACAAATCCAATGTTGAAAACATAGATACTATCATAGCCTCTTCTTCATCTGATTCTACTGTTAAAATATGGAGACAGTCACGAGGAGAGGGTAACTTATTTTATTTTACTTGTTTTAAGGGATTGGCAAACTTTAGATCAACCTACATGTACCTTCAAATAGTTTTGAAAGGCGTTTATTATTCAGACAGGAGCCACACAGGCATCAGTGAGTAAGGTGATGGCTCACAAATCAGGAGATCCAGTTTACAACCTTAGTGTTGGCTGAGAAATTTCCCAGAGATTGTCTAGTGTGATTTCCTGGTGTCATTGATGTAGGACAGAGGGTCTGGATTGAAACAAGGTCTAATCCTTCAAATGGGATGAAAAACCATAGGTTTCATATTTATCAGTATATTTCAGATTTCAAAGAGCTACAGAGCATATCATTTGGAAGTGGATTTTCTTTAGATGTGGTGTTGACAGTCATTCCAAATACACAAGGTAAGATATTGTATATAGCTGTGATCTAAATTGCCTAGAATGTATTAATAGCTGGAATTTATATGTTTGAAATCATCTATCTGTTTTCTTTTAAGAATATACTGTCTTGGTTAAGATAAGTATATATAAAAGTATCAATTTGATTAAATTTGATATCTGCAGATAGAGCAAATTAATGTTAATATGTGACTGATTTTATGTTGAATATTCAAAAATTTTAGAAAAATTGAAACTAGAGTTAATATAAATACCATTTATTATTTAAAAATTGAATTTTGTTCTCCACAAACTGAAATAACGCATGAATTTAATAGTTTAATCAGCTTAAATCCTTTACAGATCTGTATTATTTGTCTGTGTTATTTTTCAGTTCCAATACTAGCTTGTGGGGCAGATGATCAAAAAATACATATTTTTACTTTTCAAGAAGATCAGGTAGGTAGTAGTATTAACCTCGTCTGTTGTGGTGTTATCATCATGTCTTGATGTTGTTAATTCAGCATAGCATGATTAAAGTGTACCTATTCATCCATTAATAAAGGTGCTATAATATGCATTCTGTCACAGTATATTAGTCAACTATCAAAAGATATATATGTATTGATAAAACTGGCCATCACATCCTTAACTAATTTTTAGCAGTAAATGTATGAACAAATTGGTTTTGCATTCAGTTCCCTGAGGAATTGGCTAGTGATCTTAGTCATGTGCAGGGCCATTGGAAAACAACTATACAAATACTCTTTTTTCAGTTATGTAGTTCATGTAAAATTATATATCTCACAGCACGCAATTTATTCGTCTTCCTTCCATATTTTTTATATATTTTATATTTTTTTGTAGTTTGTGAAATCTATTGTGTTATCTGGACATGAAGATTGGGTTCGTGGCTTGGATTTTTCAGTCGACAGTAAGTCTTATTCGGGATTTTGTTCATTGAGTGATGTGTCAAGGGAGGTAACTCTTACTTAGGGGAGATTTGGTGGATTTAGTCTTGTATGACATTATGGTCAGAAGATTCATTACAATTACTCGATGCAAGAAAAAGAAAGATCTGAATATATCTGTATGTGGAGGATACTGAATGTTGAGAAATTTTAAGTACTTAAATTCCTTGTACATAGTTTAATAGAGTTGAAACATTTGATTGATCAAAATCCCTTTTATAAGTATGACTTTGACAATATTGAGTTTTGCAAGTGATTCAAAATCCCTTGAATGACAATCAACATCTTTAATACATAAACTATTTTACTAAATATCAAAACATGTTGACATATAAATTATCATTCTATACTCCATTATATGCCTACTTTCGAATATTAAAGTTAATTGCAATTATTTAATCACAGATTATTTATCTAATTTTTCTTTTTTGTATTTTAGATAATAAAGATTTGTTATTGGCTAGTTGTGGTCAGGATAATATGATAAGAATATGGAGGTTCTCTAGACGAGAGAGAAGTCCAGGACAGTCTGTTCAGTCAGTGAAAGACCTTACTTTAGATGAAGATATCAAAATGCAAGAAAATACTTTTACTTTTGACATCAATGGTAAGATATCGTTTAGCATTCTTAACTAATCAGCTTAGTTGCATTTTTATTATTTTTGTTAACCAGTGGTTGTTTCTTCTTTAATAGGCATATTAGCAATTGAACATGTTAACACAATATTATGGATACACAATTGCTGCATTTATTACTATGCAACGTTTTTGCTTAATTTAAGCAAATCCCCAGGAAATCAGATGATAAATTTGTTACAAATTGTGAAGCATATTAGATTAAAAAATGCGAGGATATTTTCTATTTTACCTTGTCTCAAAATATTGAGCCATTCAGAATTGATCATTAGATTTGCTTATCATGGTTTCATTTGTATGTGAGTGGTATGGGTGACTTAATAATCCTGATGATAAGTTACAACCGTAACTTTATAGACATTCATTCCAGACACTTATTCAATGTAGAAGTTAGAGACTTATTATAGCCCCACAGTAAATTTGTTTTTCTTCAAAAAAGTACAACAGAGTTTTAGAAAGTTGCATAGTTTAAATGTTTGAAAGCAATGTTCACCTAGGATTGTCCCTTTTATTGACTAAAATAAATCGGGAACAATCACTTATCATTATGACTTTGGTGATTATATAGACATGGTTATCCAGGCCAGTTGAACAAAGTAACACAGAGATGAGAGAGTAAATGTTTGCACAAGACATTATAATTAGATGTTTGAAAATTTCTATTTTTAGGTCAGCTTTGTTATTATGCTGTGATTCTAGAGTCTGTTTTAAGTGGACATGATAATTGGATTTACAGTGTAAAATGGCAGAAACCATTCAAATCAGGTAATCGTCTTAATCTTGAGCAAAATAAATCCAGTGCATTGTGTTAATGAAATGTAATCATTACAAGATTGGTTATGTAATGAATAATGGAAGATTTCCAAAGTAATGAGTAAATTTAATTACTTTCCAAAAACATTTAATTATCAATTACTTAAGATTTTAAATTACATTTTATTTCAAATAACAGTAATTTCCAACAATGACAAGCCTAAAATTTTTGCAACAAAGGATTAAAAAATGTTTTTAAAAAATAAGTTTTAAAGCATCATTATAGGTTTAGTCAGTGAATTTCAGTGTTGTATTGAACTGTATTATGTAGATTTTATATTTGTTGTTGATTCTGTATAATTATATAATGCATTTGTTTATAATTTATATTTTACAGAAACTGGTGAATCAAATCAGTCGATGAGTTTATTATCAGCGTCCATGGATAAAACAATGATTGTATGGAAACCTGATCCTGAGGCTCAAGTATGGGTTGAACAGGTATGGTTTTAAAAAATTAGAAATTTCACCTGGTCAAACATATTTGTTAGAATATTGAATTTATTTCTTTATCTTGAAGTTAAGGCTCTGTGTACTTTCTTGATGAACAATTGCTTTGAAATCTGTCTTTGCACAACCATTACCAGTATATGATGAGCCAAAACCACATGAACTGCAAATTGGTCAGTTAGGTGCCAAGCCCAAGTAGTCTGCTGCATTGCACTCCATCTGTTCAGCCTGTTATCTTTCCGTACGAGGGTGATGGAGGCTTGGTTAGTATGGTGGCAGGTTCACTTACAAGGAGGTCCAACTCCAAGGTTCAACTGTGATGTTGGTTGAGAAAGTTGTGTAGGATATTCCAGTCTGATTTCTTGTAAACTATATGTTAAAAAATGATTGACATTTTGTTAGTCTCACAAGCCACAATTAAAAATCACTGTTTAGTGGTCTGATTAAAAATAATATTCATTGTACAGATCAAACTAACACTAACTTATCTTCATTATAGGTTCGTGTAGGAGAAGTAGGCGGCAATACTCTTGGTTTCTATGGTGGAATGTTTGGACCAGATGGACAATCTATAATGGCTCATGGTTACCATGGTGCTTTCCATCACTGGTCATATAATGATGTAAGTAGTGACTACGCTTAAAAACGTAAGAGTTTTCTTGCGTTACTCCATTTTTATTCCACATCAGTTCTGAAATAACTTGGTTAGTTAAGAGTGGACGTTATTAAACTCAATTTCAAATGATATTTCAGGTAACTTTCATGTACTTATCATTTTCCAATCCCAGACTTTGCGTAATAATTCGAGTTAATTT
Source organism: Patella caerulea (assembly GCA_036850965.1). Classification (NCBI taxonomy): domain Eukaryota; kingdom Metazoa; phylum Mollusca; class Gastropoda; family Patellidae; genus Patella; species Patella caerulea. The sequence continues at coordinate 20,407,541 of JAZGQO010000021.1, forward strand.
CTGATATTATAAAATGTTTCAGACAACTAAACAGTGGGATCCATCTGTGACTGGTGGTGGCCATTTTAACTCTGTGGAAGATATTGACTGGGATAAAGATGGTGGCCAATTTCTACTGAGTACGAGTACAGATCAAACAACACGATTACATGCACCCTGGGTAGTTAAAGATAGACCAGTAAGAATTTAATAATTTACTAGATTGTCACATCTTTATTTAATGTCACAGTTATCACAATATCTCAAAATATTTGGAAAATATCTGATTTGTACTTCTGTAAACCAAATTTATTTGCCAGTGAGAAAATGTATTATTGATAAAAGAGTTGTGCTGTATTACTTTTGAGTTTTGACAGTTTATATCATCTACTAAACTTATCACTAAGCTTTTATGTTTAGCTTTTTTGGGACAAGTCATTTGTCCATTGGATATGGAGGTCACTATTTTCATTAGCAATCACACTTTTGATATTTGTGTGTGTCATCATCAATATTTTTTTTCTATTTTTGTAGATGTTCCTATTACATATAAAAGAATAAAAATGTGACAGCCTTCATGATTGTAAAATTGTTTAATTTATTTCTAGGTAAAATGGTATGAAATAGCCCGTCCCCAGGTACATGGTTATGATTTACAGTGTCTCACTATGATCAATAGATATCAGTTTGCCTCAGGAGCAGATGAAAAAGTTCCCCGAGTATTTGGTGCGCCCAAAAACTTTTTAGAAAACTTTTGCAGAATATGTGGAGAAAATCTTCAAAATGAACTGAACAAAAAGGTGTGTGTGATAGATTATAAGTTAAACAATTTATATAAATATATAAAAAAGCTCTATCTTGACGATAGAAATAATTCTCTATCATGCCTTCTCTCAAAGAGAAAGGTATTTAATTCTTGGTTCATGTTAGTTTCTTGTAAAAGTTTTAAAAGAAGAAAGACTTTCGAGTCCAATGGCAGGTTTATAAGTGTTAAGTGAGTTATATATCACTTTGACACAATTTGTGTCTTGATGATAACTTTGAATCTGAAATGTATTTTAATATTTTTTATTAGGAAGCAGAATCTCTACCAGAGGGAGCCAGTGTACCAGCTTTAGGTTTATCTAATAAAGCTGTGTTTTCAGGTGATGTTTCATCCAATATACAGGAAAATACGGAAGCTAAATGGAACGAACAATATCCTGAAGTCTTTTTTAATCCTCTTTCATTATCAGGTAGATTTTTATTTTGATTGTGCAGAAAGGGATGTTTTGGATGAGTGCTTTCTCATCAACAAACATAGATATTAAATTTATGTCACCTTTTATGTTTTCTAATTGTCATTCATGAAGGTGTATTCTTGGTAACCACATTTGTTTTTATATGGATGTTATCAGAGTTTCAGTGCAAATGATCTTTGTAAAATATACAGAATAATCAGATAATTAATTTCACATATAAATGAAAAAAAATGTTCAACAGTTGTTCTTATGGAATAAATTGCTATCATCTAACAGCGCAAATGACAATGTCATTTTTATCAAAATATTCATTTATTTAGCACCACCAAGTGAGGAGAATTTGTTACAGAATACATTATGGCCTGAAACTCAGAAATTATATGGTCATGGTTATGAGATATTCTCAATTGCTAGTAATCCTAGTGGAACAATATTAGCTACAGCTTGTAAGGTATGTCTATGGTCATAATCCAGTCTTATTAAAATTATATCTTTATTTCAGTTCAGTGCTGTGGTTTCTATCCCACATCTGTATGTGACAAAGGGTAGGGTCATCGACCTAATGTGTTGGTTTTCTTTGCGTTCTTGGGTTCCTCTCAGTTAAACAAAAACAACACAAAGCAAATTATTGAAATAAAAATGAGCCATATGTTAGTCGCAAATTACTTAGTTTTTGTCAGTTTTACCCATATTTCTTTCTTTATTTTATTTCATTTTGATTTTAGTTTTGTTGACCTTCTTATTGTAGTCCTAGCTATTGTAGATTTTTGTGGGTGTGTGTAAAAATCCAGCCTATCTTACCATATTTAGTTAAATTTAAATTAAATTTAAATTTGTATTTTTCAGGCAACCAAAGCAGAGTATGCAAATATATTATTATGGGATACAACAACATATAAACAGGTCGGGTCACTAGAGGGGTCAACATTAACGGTGACCCAGTTAGCTTTCTCACATAATGGACAGTATTTACTAGCTGTATCTAGAGATAGAACATGGTCACTATATTCACAAACAACAGGTACAACATTTACCAGCTGTATCTAAAGATAGAAATGGTCATTATATTCCCAAACAATAAATACTGTAATATCATATGCTTTTTTATTGAACATGTTATAAATACCCCTTTATCTTTTTGTTAAAGTAGCTTAGTCTCTAACTCAATATCATCCAGTCTTTGATATTGAAAACATGAATTATTTGTCAATTTAAATCAACATTAATGTTGTGATCTTTCCGCAAAAAGATGGGCTTATATCCGATATTTAAGACAAAATAAAAATTTTAACATTGGTACACGAATAACGTACCATGATACGTTTCAGTGCCACTTGTAACAAGGGACTCAAAGAAAGAGGCTAGACATATTCCACAAAGCAAGTCAAGTGGTGAAGCCATATTCCTATCTGGAGATCATGTGGTATATATACCATTGGTGTCGACTGGAAAAACCATACGCTAGAGATTGCCATTATGAGACGTCCAGGGTATTTCACCGAACATATCTGATTAGAAATTTTAGTAAAAAAAAAAGAAACGATTGAATGTAAATCAGTTTATATACATTCATATTACATTATTACGTGTATGTGCGTTGCGATCCAATTCCTAGGTCCCAAATATTAGTGATTTAGCTCCTTCAAGTATGTGTATGTTATTGATATTGATGCTGTCATGCTGCCCCAAAATAGAACATGTTGTTTAATGTTTATTCATACTAAGGCCACCTTCGAAATGGTAAATAAAATTAATGGTATTTTTATATAGGTGTTTGAAACCATGGTCCACTAAGCTAGCCATTCTATATACTGGTCCATTTCAATACCACAGGACATCTAATTGACAATTTGAATTTTATTAGTGCAATTTGTATAAAATGAAAACTAGTTTTCTTTGTATGGAAAGAGCAGTCTCATATCTCGTCACCCAAACTCAATTTAAAAAAAAAAAAAAAAAATTTCTATCAAAATAAGTGCTTCGCTATCAAAATCGGCTATGATGATGAGAATTTTATTTGAAACTAAATGAAAGGGAGACAAGTATGTAAAGGTTTCCTTAACTTTGAATAATTATACATGTATATTACAGGTGATAGTGGTTGTATGTTTGAGAAAGTAGCGTATGTTGATAAAAAGACTACATCACATTCTAGAATTATCTGGTCTTGTAGCTGGGCTTGGAATGATGAATATTTTATAACTTCATCAAGAGATAAAAAGGTGGGTAGTAATTATAAACATGGAATAGATTTTAGATCATATACTAGCACAAGATTGGAGAATCTCGATCATTCATTTCAAAATCTATATATATCTGAAATAATAGTAACCTTGTTAATCCCTGGAAGAAAAATTTGAATGCCCATTTTGAAGATAAGCTTGTAAAATACATAAAACTTGTAAATCTTGGAGCCAAAATCTGTTTGAGCTGCAGATTAAGCTTTCACTTGTTACCAGCTGCAGATCATCTAATAAAATAATTAAACTTAATCTTTGGGGCCCTAATCCTGGTGAGGCTCACAAGCATCTTTAATCCACACTACACTGTAGATATGTTTTAGGGGGGGTTTGGGATGGCCTAGTGGTCTAGAGTGCCACGCTTCGACCTCTAGCTGGCCGGTCACCTCTGGCTTGCGGGTGTGGTTTCGAGCCCTGGTGTGAGTGTATGTGGCATAGAGATAGGGGTGCCTTCTCAACCTTGTGGGTTTCCTCCGGGCACTCCAGTTTCCTCCCACTGCTAAAGACCCCTACGCGCAAGCGAATTAGTGAAATAAAATGAAACCATATGTTAGTCCCAAAATGACCTAGTTTGTGTCGAGTGGACATTAAACCCCATTTCTCTCTCTAGATATGTTTTAGTACATGGGGTAGACAGATTTGTGGGTAATTTCCCAGGTAATATCCGGATTTAAGAATTAAGTACCCACTGAATTGGATGTGTGTTGCTTCTAGTATTAATTTTGTTGTTTTCTTCTGTACTCCATGAAGAAGATAATAGTTGTTGCTATTTGTAAAGGGCCCCAATATCAGTTAAAGATTCAAGGCCCCAAAAAGTAGGTCTATGTTACCAAGTATATCAAGAAGATTTATTAATTTTGTTTGATTGTTTATAACTGAGACAGCTGAATATTGTTTTTTTCTCACAAGGTTATGATGTGGTGTGTAAAGGATGTCTGTGATAAGAGTAAAGTACCCAAACCAACCAGTATTTTAGATTTAACTGATTCTATAACAGCTGTAGATATAGCTCCAAAATGTTTTAATCATAATACGTAAGATATTCAATATTTTATCGTACATATTTACGTGTCCAGGCATTACTATATGACTTTTAATACTAGACTGGAAAAGATTTTTATACATGTACATTAAATTTGAGTCACTAGTGCAGGATGGAGCATCTAGTTGTTCAGATGGGATGAAAAAGCAAGGTCCCTCCATGTTCTCAGTGGTGTGCATGTAAAAGAACTCTTGAAAGTTCTAATTCAATGAAAAGAAGGCGAAAGTGCTTCTATCTGGTATATTTCCATTGTAGCAGACTGCATGAAGTATGCCCATCATCATTAGCCAGATTGGTGTTCAAACCATCTCATTCAATTACTTTTGATGCTAATTTTTCGTAGCAGAGAACATTTTAAACACTTTGTGACTTTATACCGAGGTAGGGCGATACAACAAGTTGTGTTAAAATAAATAGAACTGTTGTCTCTGTGTGATATCTTTAATTATTACTTTCAGGTATTTAATCAGTGTTGGACTAGAGAGTGGTTGTATATTATTATATAAATGGAATCCAACAGATGTTGACAAGTCATGGACACGATGTGCTGCATTAAATAAATCGTATCCTTTTACTATTCACATTTTACCTGCTAATGAAATGGGAAGTAGCTGTACAAACAGATATGAGAAATACCAAATATTTGCTAGATTTGCTTAATGGGGTTTAAATATAACTCAAATAAAAATTCTACAGTTCTATTGTATGACAGGTTTGTTAATCCAGGCACTTGGGAATACATGTAGTATGGAATTTGGTGGAATATATTTGTTGGTGAAAAACACATCATAAATCGTAGTCTTTTGTCTTAAATGTAAGTCTATTATCCTTAATTCTTTTTTAGAGAAGCTCATCATTTAGCTGTGAAGAGGTTAAAATTTCGACCATATCTTGGTCTAGCACCAGACAAAAAGGGAGATAATTCATCAATATTACAGTTAGCCAGTTGTAGTGCAGATCACAGTGTTAAAATATATAATATTCATTTAGATAAATTATGATATTTATTATTTTCTTTTAACATGTTACACCTTTCTGATAAACAGATTGAAATTATCTCAGACTCTTTACTTAATTTTGTAGATGGTTGGATATGCGTGCTTTTTTTTTTGAACTCTGCAATTAATTGATGCAGGGGTTTTAAGGGGTTCATCAGTTCATCCCAGGAAATTTAAAACAACCTTTAACAACTCTTGTTTCCAACACAGTTCATCATTTTTAATTTACTAGTCAAAATTTGGGGGTTAGGAGGGTCAAATGGCGGCACAAGTATGCTTTAGATCATAAGATCTGTCATTGAGTCCAATGGTATGGTTTTGATTCCCAGCTAGTTGGTGGCTAGGAGTCAGGTCACCTGTCTAACCTCATGGGCTTTCTTCAGGTCCTCAGGGTTCCAAATACTAAGACCAATACATACAAGCTAATTATTATTATAATATTGAAGCATATGCTAGTCCAGAAATGACCTAATTGTTTCAAATGGATGTAAGCCTCATTTCTCTCCATCTAGTAAAAATTTAGGAAAAGGTCAAGAAAAATATTCTTGAAATTTCTGAACTGTAACTGATTGCAAGGTCTCAGTGGTAAAGGCTCTGTGAACAGGTCACATAATTCTATAATAAAGTGGTTACAAGGAGTTCCACAAATCCATGGAAGAGTTGACAACAAAATACCACCACTTATGTGGTAATTGAGTTGATACTCTTTACCTGATCGACCTGTTAAAAGGAGTTAATAGTCTTTAATTATCCAACTTATCTAAACCTGTGCAACATAAAAGGGTGATTCAGATACACAAATCTCATTGATAATGCTCCAGATGACTTGAATGAATCTGTTGAACTATTCAATGCTTCTCTGTCCTAGATATTAGACGAGCAGGCCCCACGCGAAATAAAATGTGTTCAAACCTAAAAGTCAGTCCCGGGCAGAGAGAAAGTGGAGAAAGACAAAGCTTGAAATGGACACCAAGTTGTGAATAGATCAGAAGTTATGCAACAAACATATGTGGATAATGAATGGTAATTCTTTGCTTGGCAAGACCAAGGATTACCCTATCAAAAAAAATTATGAATTTAACACTACAAAGAACTTCAGTTTCAACCAGTTTCAAAATTTGCCCTCTTTCTCCAAGATCCTTAAAAAGGTTGTAATACTGCAATCTGTCAACTTCTTCGAATAAGTCAACCGTATTCTGGCAACAGCTAAGCTATGTGTTAACAATGGTGACGTGTCAATGTTGTTGCTACTTGATTTATCAGCTGTCTTTAACACGATTGACAATAGGAAGCTTCTATATCGTCTTGAGGCCGATTATGGAATCACATAGTTGACCTAAAGTTGTTCTCCTCATATTTGTCGGGGGTGGAGGAGGGAGCACAGGCTGTAGTAATCGGAAAAACCGCCCCAACCTCAGTGACTCTAACGTGGGGTGTGCCTCAAGGATCCGTGTTTTGTATCTACATTACACCCATTGTGGAGCTGGTGATTCGACATATGATTTCACGTCGACAAATGCTAAATTAAACACAGAAAAGATGGTGCTATTCTTTTCACACGCCAGTATTTTCACGTGGACGTATATTCTACAGGTAACAATTTTTATCCGAGTTGGATGGATCTTGAAATATAAGCCAGACTCCCAAAGATCTAGGTTTCGAAATTGGCATAACTTCATGGGCTGTAACTGCATGGCCCCTGAATGTACGAAAAATCATGTTTATAGACTGGCCAACTAGAGGTCACAATTTTCGTCCGATTTTGATAAACTTTATAGAGATCTTGTTCCCTTTCCATATTCGGACCATTCCTTCCTTGATTATGGTCCCTTCTTGTTAATAGCATGTGGTCCGCCTAGAGGTCACAATTTTTATCCGATTTTTAAAACAAATCTTCGAAAATATCCCCATAATGGCCCTTGAATTCGAATTTGTGAAAACAGGACCGTAACTATCAAACTAAATGGTTGCTCCCCGTACACAAATAGTGTATAAGTATGGTATATCAATGTTCAAGAAACATTCAGTTTCTGTTTATATCACAAAGATCTCGTATCAGTTGCGTTCGCTAATCGTGTATATCGGAACATAACTTCCTGGATTATGGCCCGTGATTGTTCGAAAAAAAAAATCACGTTTTTAGCGTGTGAATCCTCTAAAATTCACAAATTGTATTCAATTTTTAAAAAACGTTTAAATATATCACTGTTATGCTCCAATGAAGGTTGAGGTTGAATTTCGTAAAAATCCGACCGAAACTGCCGTACAAATTTTGAATTTATTCACTATCGCAGGCAACCACCACCGACTCTGGTTTCATGGCAAGGGATTTAGAAAACGCCACTTCATTGATGAGTAATTTAATTATAGCAAGAAATCGATAAGAACGCGCCCCCCACGATCTATACCCCAGGTGATTCAAGGGTCTATGCTGCCAATGGACCCTCGCCTAAATTCCTAGGATGGTATTGGTAGCCCCCCACCCCCATCTAGTGGCGGCGGCAGCTGTCGGTGGTTGGAGGGACAAAGCTGGAGCAAAGTCCAAGGTTAAAAGGTTAAAGGCACGAGCTTCAACTATGGGTGGGGCCTCCCCCAGAAAATTTTGAAGAACAGACTGCCGGAAATTCATCCTGGCAGTATTTCAGACAATGATCGTTGAGGTAAAGTGTCAAACGAACGGACTTGCGAACTTCGACGAATCCCACTCACGAGCGCCAAAGTAGGGAGTCCTTACGGAGGGTATTGGGGACCTCCCCCAGAAAATTTTGAATAATACACTGTTGGAAATGCTGTCTGACAGTTTTCAGCCAGGCACCGATCGTCCAGATAAATAGATCTGACTAGATACCTTCCGTCGCCTGATCACTAGTTTATCCGACCAGGGCAGAGAACAAAATCTCAAACGAACGGACTTGCGAACTTCAACGAAGTACCCCTGTGAGCGCCAAAGTAGCGAGTCCTTGTGGTGGGGGGACCTCTCGTAGAGATAAATAGAGCTAATCACCCGACCCCAGAGGATGAAGTGTCACATGAACGGACGTGTGAACCTCTACGAAATCCCCAATAATTTGAAAATTAGACTGCTCGATGAGAAGTCTGGCAGTATTTCAGGTCGTCGAGATAAATACAGCTGGCCACATACTGTTCGTCGCCAAATCCCCAGCTTATCCGAATAGAGAGAGGGTTCAAACGAACGGAGTGAGTGTATCAAGTGAATACATATTCGCGTCGCGTTGAACCTCATATTCCTGAAGCAATGGCGCGAGAAATCTATTATAGTTCTAATCAAACGAACCACAGCGCAGGAGTATGGTTGAACCTATACCCAAAACTTTGAGAAGCACTTGTAGGTTTACAGCAGGATGGACTTGGTAAGAAAACACTCAACATGCAAGTCTTATGACTGAGTGGCAATGTGGGATTTAATCACCATAGAAGGTATTGATTACTGAAACGTATCACAAAAAATTTCTAAAATTATTCTGGGGGAGGGGGCACTCAGAGGGCAGACCAGATTGGGGGGGGGGGGTCATTTCTCCGCATGTTTGGAAGACAAAATGTCAAAAATGCCGACTTTGATTGCAAAGCTTTTCATGACAACGGTATAATTCCAAAAGTAACTGGAGGGGTTAGTTTAGTTCAGCCCTGAACGTCGGTCTCATTACACTGGTGAGTGTAATGAGACCGACGTTCAGAGCTGAACTAGGGTTAGTTGTGCAATGTCAGGAAGGTACTGGTGACAACGAAGATTGTTCTTCGAAATTAGAAAAGGTTCATACCGGCTAAATTGAAAATAAGCAGTTTCATACACATATTTCTGGATTCTACGCTGTGGTTGGAATTGAAAGCTGTCGAGTTCTTAGTTTTGTGAATAGACCATTTACAGTTTGGATTACAATAATGGTCTTCTGAAATGTTACTGCCTGGGCAAAAGAAAAGTCTTCTGGTCAGCATTAGAGATCTTGTTAGTAAAACTTCATGATAGCATCAATAGTCAAAATGGTTCATGTGCAGAGAAACGTGTGTAGGCCTACTTTATGCTGCGGGATAGAAACTTGGGCGTAAGTGCAAAATGCAAAAGAATATCAAAATATTATAGAAATGGGATTTAACGTCCTACTGTTCTGCTCCGACTGGGCTAAAGAAGAAGGGCATGCGCCATACGATGTGATATGGAAATATTGCCCGGACAGCGGCTCGACAGTCTATTAATATTATCGAATTCCAGCTGCCAAGGGATCTTTTACGTGCACTTCAATGTGTAGCCTAGGCTTCACGGGACCTCGTTTTTGTGCAAATCGAACGATTTTTATAGACAGCTGTCTTTTTCAGGCCCTCCGTCCTGCACGACGGACAAGGGGGACCACACCGGATAATCTCTATGTGAACTTTCGCGGCGAACACAAAATATTATAGATCACTGTTTAGGCCTATATAGGCCTAGGCCAACATATTTCAACACTTTTGAAAAGAAAAATCATAAGAAATTAAAAGTGCACGTTTTAGGAAAATGTAGTCGGCCTATATTTATTATATAGTTAAAATTACCAGCCTTTTTTTTGTATTTTTTATTCTTGTAAATCTAAATTTATGTCATTTTTTTTCTTATTAGCAAACAGACTCAAATCAAAAGCAAACAGCCTCAAATCAAACTGATAAATCAAACGGCAAAATTAAAGTACCGTTTGGATCTCACTCCGAATTCCAAGCATCCAATCAGACAGTTGCAGCTGCAATCACAAATACTAATCGATGCCCCAAAAATGTCGCACAAAGTAGAGTGGCGCAAACGCGTTTTACTGCTATTCCAGCCGCCCGTAAAATTAGTGTTTTATTAGATTTCGGGCACTTAAATATTTTGTCAAGTAGATGAAATATTTTTTTTTCTTAATTTTACCCCTCTGCCCGAAAGTTAGAGGGAAGCTGCCCCCACCCCATGCCCCCCTTGGCTCGTACGCCTATGCCGTCAGGTGCGGATCCAGAGAGGGGGTGGGGGGACCAAACCCCACCCTGCTCAGCTACATGAAAAAAATAATGCCTTGCATCAATGAAATTACATCACAAATTGACCCTACATCAGTATAAAAATGATTTCTCTGTTTTAAAAAAAATCGTGTGTATGCCTACGTAATTTAGAGACGATGATGGCAGATTTCCGTAAGAGAAACCTGGCAAACCCCCTCCTGTGTTCAATTACGTGTTTGCAAAATCTAAGCCGCGCGGAGCGCACGAGGGACTAGATCTTTCCGATCTGTGAAATATCTTTCCGTGTTATAGCCACAATTCTAACCTAAACCCTTCAAAAAAGTTTTAGATAAACCTAACCCGAACCCTAACCCAAACCCTTCAGAATAGTTTTAGATAAACCTAACCCGAACCCTAACCCAAGAGAAAATATTTCACAGATCGGAAACATAGGCGTACGAGGCCGAACTTGTTTGGGGGGGCCAGCATATTTTCCCGACAAATATATTTCTTTAGAGTCCGCGGCGCGGAGGGCAGCGGGCGGCCCGACGGGGGCCCTGTGGGGGGGGAGGCCTCCCGCAGAAAATTTTGAAAACCAGATGGCCGTAGACGCCATTTCCAGGCATTTCGAATACTTTATGCATCAGTCTGACAAAAGTGTTGAAGCCTTCATCCGGCGAGGAAATGCTTCGATGAATTTCCAGCAAATGTCCTTGTTTGAAACGGGAATATCATAGGCGTGCACCCCCACCCCCCCACCCCCCTTGAAAGAAATTTCAAAGTGCTTTGAAATCGAATATACTGTCACGTTACTTCACCAATAAATTCAAAGCGATTTAACAGGCATAGGCGTACGAGACCGAACTTGTTTCCCCAGAAAATTTTGAAAACCAGACGGCCGTAGACGCCATTTCCAGGCATTTCGAATACTTTACTAGTCATTTGGAGTGGGTAGTAAATTATGTCTGTTGCAGCATAAAAAACTGGCAAAAAGCTCTATTACTACGAAAACAAGAACAAGTCGAACGATTTACTTTTGCTACATTTTTCATTTTATGAGACTTCACATTTTTTATCCAGATCTCAGATGTATAGAAGACTTGTATATATATTTAACATCTACATCAGAGATTTATAAGTAAAATAAGCGTTGTTGAGGACATTATCTTTGTATAACTCTTGCCAGTGGAACTTTAAATTCACCTATGAATATTTATTTCCAAAGAAAAGGGCTCAATATCGAATTATTTACGGCCTATTGAGCCATCGTACATGTATATTATATGTGACTACAAGGTACAATATTATTACAAACTTATCAATTATTATTAAAGAAAATTTTCAGCTGCTCAGTTCTATCAATGGGCTCGTCCGGTGCATGGAGTTGGATGCTTCTAGTACAGTTCGATGATGCCAGTATACAGGAACACAGTACATGTACTCAAGAACTGAGAAAGGCCATGTGTACATGCTAGTTCCATTCAGATGGTGTACGTGTTCATCATTGACTGGACTGCTTTCTTTCCGCTTCCATATTTTTAAAAATATTCAAAACCCGACAGACGGTGCGACGCTTCCCGACAAACTGAGCATTCATTCCCGACAAGACCATAGCCTTCATTCCCGACAAGACCATAGCCTTCATTCCAGACAAGACCATAGCCTTCCCCGACAAGGCCATACCCCTACCCCCACCCCATTTTCAAAAACTCCTCGGCTAATGACCGATCTCACAATTCTGAGCTCTTTTCAAATTTATATTTTTTTTCATGAAAATATTCGGGGGGGGGGGGCGGTGCCCCCCCGGCCCCCCCCCCCCCCGCCTCGTACGCCTATGATCGGAAAGATCTGGTATTATTATGCGCGCGGAGCCATAATACCATAACTCTACTTTTAATTTCCCGCAATTTTTGAGAACCGGAAACGGAAAAAATTCCCAGCGTGCTTTCCAAAGCAATGGAGGACATAGCTGGTAATGTAGCTTGTTTTCTCTCGTTTTATGACATTTTAAGTGGAATTTCTTATCTTCTAATGGAACGATAAAAGTATACCATAACGAGACATAACGGTAAAATGGCGATGCTGTCAGGAATGTCACAGGCTTGTTGTAAAACGCCCTAGATATGGCGTTAGCCGGCAGGAAGTCAGTATGTCAGGTGAGATTGACGAACGGAACGTTTTTCTCATTAAAGCTGTCAGTCAGGAGTAATTTACCATCCGACGTTCTAGCAGAGAGCTACTATATATTTTCAATATTCATATCAGTTTTATAGTAGAAGATAGAATTATTGTACAGATGCTACAATCACTACTTTCGCAAAGAAAGCTATAATAAGCTCAGATTGCAACATGGATGGACAGTATTATTCTGTTCTGACAGCCACAAGTCATCAAGTTCAGTTGATGATGAGGATCAAATAAAAGAGAAGGTGGGATGGGCAACATGTTTTCTGAGTTATCATACACTTCGACAACCAGATTTTCTACTTGTCATATTAAACATGTTATACAAATTTTATTTATGGTGATCATATGGACATGAAAAAAGTTTGAACAAAATTGCCCTACTTAGTACTTAATGCTAATGATGTTATTTATTCTCGACTAGTCTTGAAGTAATAACATCATAAACATGTTGAAATACTATTTTCTTATAATTTACAGTATGATTGTAGATTAATGTCAATACTAAGAAATATGTGTAGAAGAATCTGATATAAGCTTAGATGTTTTAATAAATAAATGAGTAAAAAGGATTTCTACATCACAGAATTAGGATTAAAAAAGTTATACAGTAATCCAAAAATCAAAACATATAATTTATGGCCAAAACTTATAGGTAAAAAGAAAATGTGCATGTACAATACTTGAACAATATTGATCTACTTGTTACATGTACTTATATTTGTACAGTAAAAAGTTATTTTTAGTTCAAGGTTATGATGAGGAGGTGCAATATATTTTGTTATATAAGATCTTACAGCCTACATCTTATTTTTACTATATTTAAGTTTAAGGCCTTGTAAGTCTCTTTTGTATTAAAGAAATAATATTTTATTAACACACCATTCAAACAGTTGTACATAGTAGGCTATTGGTAGGCTTCATTACATGTAGGCTACTCTTTCCAGAACATTTGATGCCTCTTCTCCTGAAAGGAGTTACTCATAGTCATGACTAAAACTAAGGTTTTTTTGTTGTATATTGATTTTTTTACATGGAAATGTATAGATATTTTTTTTTTTTTTACAAAATATTTGTGAACTCTTTTATTTTGCTGTTGCCTTCATTATAAAATTTAGTTATTTCCATTGCAGATTGGCTAGCATGTAGACATTATTATTGTTAGCCCGCAAATTCTAATTAGTGACTTGAGAGGTCAAAGATTATACAGTTAGTGTTACAAATTTTTATTTCTGGTACTATGATCATCATGCAAATGTCACATACATCTACATGTAGGCAAACAAATCTATTCTTACACATGATATAGTAGATATTCTCTATTTGGAATTCTTCAGCTATATGTGTTATTTTATGTTCGATCTCTCATTGTTTTTTTCACACCCTGGCAGGAGTTTAGCATGTCTTTCTTTTATGATAGTTCAAATGATATGTTCATTATCTTCATTCACTTTCAACTCATCATTATTCTGTGGGCCCCCCCCTCCCATTTTTATGCCACTCTGGACCACCTGTAGATTGGCTACTGATCATGAACAAGTTTGCATACTCATAATTTGAAATTCATTGATTAAAACACAGAGAATTTTTGTACATGTATTTTTATTATTAACCCATTTGGAGTTCTGATTGTCTGCAAGCAGCTTTATTCAATAGAATATTCAGTCCACATATACATACACATCTTTGATAATTAATTCAAATTTTTATTCAGTGATAGGTGTTTTTTTTAAATCAAATGTAAACAAACTGGCTTCGTGAATGTCATTTGTCTTCAGGTACATGTAGTCGTTGTCATCAAGTACATGTTATTGATACAGGAGTTCAGCAGGCTGAGTGAAAGACAGTGAATGCACACCTTTGACATGTCTGGAAGTATATACTAATTATAGAGTTATGAGCAATATGCTTATGAGAAAGCTTATATTTAATGACATGCTACATGTATGTACACAATCAATATTTTACTGTGCAATAAAACTCAAAATAGACCTTGTAATAATACTGCACATCTACAAATGTATGTCCCCTATCATGTTTATTACATGTTGACCTTAGTTATAAAGGCCAATCAGTACTAGATCTATTAATATTAGGGTGATTTCCTCATAACTGAATATACAATACACATATCCCATGTACAGTGTATTTTAATACACAGTGTACACCAACCAATCATATACTGAGCGCCATAGAAAATGCATCATTTTGTTTTTCATATAACAAAATGATCCTGTAAACATGATCTTATTTATTTTGCTTCTTACTGTATTGTGAACATTTGTACTTTTGGTTTTGACCCCTCTGACTTCCTACCATTGATTACGGATTAAACATCCATAAGTGTACAAATGTGTTGATATTGATGTCTTCCCATTTGAATATTGTTCACAATAAGAAGCAAAATAAATAAGCTATGTTTACAGGATCATTTTGTTATACGAAAAACTAAGTGATGCATTTTCTATGGCACTCAGTAATATGAAATAAATGGAAAATGACATGTATTTTAAATTTATTTTGTTTGTTCTAGGTTTGTCAATAAACAATATGGATCAACATTTGAAAAAGAGAAAATTGCTGTTTGGTCACTGTGGAGTAAAAAAGAAACAAGGCTAAATTTAAACCTGCTTAATAATGGTTTTGCCAGCAAAATTATTCTTGTTGAGTTGACAAGTGTGATATTAGAATTAGTGAATGGTTTTAGTTTTAGAATTAGAATGTCTGTTCCTGAGCCGTAAAATGTGTGTTATTTTTTTTTAAAATGTTCAAAATATAAGTGTTCAATATCAATATAAAAATGGCGGAAGCAATGCTGCCTAAAAGTAAGAACTCAGACTACAGTTCTGTGGATGATTTGTCAATTCCTGTCACAAGAAAATCAAGTTTGTCTGATATAGAGACGCCAATACGCGAGAGGTCAAATAGTGACTCGACCCTTAACTTTATGAGTGAGCAGTCATGGTCTGTGCTATCGGTAGATAAATATAAGTTTACGATAGGTAAAGATAGATATATTACTGTATCCTGGGATGTTAGAGAAGATGTTGGAGCTAGAGACTGGATTGGTTTATTTCCTAAAGGTTTGTCTCATTTTCTTTCATTTCCATTGATTTTGAAACTGTTTTTAGTGACCTATCGGAGCAGAAATGCTGCTTTGCCTTCCATTGCCTAAATCCCTAAGTACATGTCTAAGTAAATGTGTTTCTGTAAAGCTCAAAATGTAGTTTGACAATGTCTCTACATAATGCAATACGCATGCGATGGATTTAAATAGATTTGAAAAAACTCAAATACATTGGTTGTTGTAATGTACACATACCATGTATAAGCTTATTTTTAGGTGACATTTTTCTTATCTGTGACAAAATTTATGCAGCCATATTTTTTTATTTGCATACAATGATCCGTATAGACTGTCTGCAGTTCTTCTAATGCATTATTAATACATTGTTTCGATTGTTTTACTTATAATGCATACTCCTTGCAGTGTTCCATTTGATTAGAGCTAATCCCACTACTCACTGCTGGAGAGAGAGAAAATTTTTGTTTTAAATTATGTTTCGTCAATAGTCCGATTGACAATGTAGTGTAGATCGTTTGTTATCATACATTGTAGCAACGGTCCTTGACAATAATAGTAAATCTCCATTATCAATTGTCGTTAAAATTTTTAAATCTTGCAGGTGTTTTAAATCCATTTTAAACCTGAGTCATCCGATTCCCCAGATGGTTTATAGTAGGCTTAATGTGAATTAATGTCTAAAAGACCTGCAATGGGCAGATACATGTACATGTATACATGTACATGTTCCTCTTACTAAAACGCATCGTACATGTACATGACTATACATGTATGTTGTGAGGACTGTTGTGTTGTGATCAGATTCACCTTGTCACATGGTTATAATTGTGCTGTTCTTTGATGAAGATCTGTCTAGATTGCACTGGTGCTGTTTTTACTATTTGAATACTATTCAAAAATTTGATTCAATTGTATCTTTTCCCATTTGTACGGTATTTCGCAATTTGATATACATGTATTTCCCTTTGAATTTGTTTATTAATTTTTTTAGTTCCATATTGAATAACTAACTGATTGATCAGTGCCAAAAAAATAATTTAGAAAAACAAATACTTTATAAACGTGTAAATTCTACTTGGTTGCTGTTGCAAACCATAGCTAAGAACAAGAAAAGCTCTTTAAACTGACTTGAATTTGCACATTCAGGACAGGGAACATGCCAGATTAATTTTTATGCCAGATTGAATTTACATTGCACATTTATTATAGTGTCCTATTATTACATGTACGGTAATTAATTTCCGTAGACTGGAGTCCAGCATAGTTTCTCTCCTCATACATGTACAGTGTATGTACATGTATTTCTTATAATATATGTACATCATAAAACTTGTGTTGAAATTTATTGATCAATTTCTAAGTGAGTGTTAACATGACCAACGACTCCGTGTAAATGATGCAATAAAAAAATACCTCTGTTCATTCTTTATTCAAAATCCTGGGAAATTTTTTAAAATATTTTCATTTTTAGGTGAAACAGTTTCAACTAAATTTGTTGATTGTAAGAATCGTGGTGTCAATGGAGGTCATACCGGTCAAATTCAATGGGATATTGATGCCATTAGTCATAATTTTATAGAAGGTGAGTAACAAATGTTTTATTGTTATTTTTACAATATTATGAGACTGACAGAGGTTCTGTTAAAAATAGAGATCAAGATTTCCTGTGCTCAATGTCTGGTATCCCCTCATATTGAAACACACTGTAAGCTACTTGCAAGACCATGGATGATGGAATGGACTGTACAATATTATACAGACCTGAAATATATAGTGTTCAATATGGCTTTAATTTTAGTCACATTTCGATCTGAGAGAGTTGTTCTGGTCAAAGACCATGCGCATTTCAGGAACATAAGTTAAGATTAAAATAAGATAGCATTCCTCATTGTGTAATTATTCCATTGAAAAAATTAATTTGTGTTTTGATCTTATTTTTCTAATCCCTTTTCTATACATTAAACTTGGATATTTACTACAGATATTTGGCAAGATTAGGAGTGAAAATAAACCAGTTCCATGTAAATGAGTCAACAAATTTTAATCATTATACATTTTCGTTTTACAAATCCATCTAATGCTATACAATTTCTATTTGTGACACAATGGTTTGACCATGTGTGATATTTATATTTACAGCTGAATCGGAACTATGTTTTAAGTATTATCAAGGGAGTACTGGAGATGTTTTAGCTACAAGTCCTATGATAGTTCTTGTTAATCCACATCCAGGAAGAAGGGTAAGATTAGAATGAATTTATACTTAATTTTCTCTATCCTTGATGTTTAGATTGAGATATTATGGTAACTTTTTTGCAAATATACATGTAAATGGACAAAATAAAATGTAAGAGTTTTGAGTTCATACACAGTTATCCCGTTCCTTATCAAACAACAAGTGTATATTATTATTGGCCAACCTCAAGACCCCTTCACGCAAGCAAATTATGGAATTAAATTGAACCATATGTTAATCCTGAAATGACCTAGTTTGGGTTGAGTGGACAATAACTCACATTTCTCTCTCTTTCTGTAGTCCGTTGACATAAGCTGATAATTTGTGTTAAATGACGTCATTGCTATTAAAGAGACGATAACATTCTGGCTGGCTTGGTAGCTCCAGAAAATAAATAATACCCTTATTCTAAGTACTAGATGTTTAAGTGTCCTACCTGTTGTGTAAATTATCCATTACAACCTATTTTACTTGTCGGAGGGTTCGAAAATATTTTAAAATCCAAGTCACATTTGAAAAGGTTTACGTTAGACTTTTCAAATCAATTGGTTGAATTATTCAATTTTTTTAAAATAGGTGTGTTAAGATTAAATTATTATCATCAATTAATTGGGATATTGTAAAATAATACAATTTGTTGACCAGAATGAAGATTGGGACATATTAGTCAGTTACAACAAGAGTGTTATTGGGGCTTTAAAAATTTACATTAGTTTTAATAAATATTTATCTAAAACAACTTAATTTAATTTCTTAATAAGAATTTGAATGAACTTCTGTCATGTTGCCTCGTTAATTATTAATAAACTAATACACGACTACCCATTGTTTTAATTAATTATGCTGATCCTGTTCCCATTTTCTAGTTTGTCGTACGTCTATGTTGATATGGATAAAAGTAAGCTTACTACATAATATACTACCAAACTACTACAGTTGGTCGATTGTTTCAATGTTTGATTTTCTCTATCAACTTGACCTCTCATTTCCTCAATAGGTCGCTAATCATGGTCAACCAATGGAAATTGGCCTATTAAATTAGCTGACCTCTGATTTCCTGTAAGACAGGCTTCTGCTCTTCTTCAAACAATACTTCAGCAGTTTTAATCAAGAACTGTTTACGTGTGGTATTACATCATATGGGTTGGAATTTCCAGGATTTCTATGCCATTTACGTGAAATTGGAGAAAGGGAGTGAATGTGAATGCTCTAAAAATATACCCCTCAAGTATTAGTTCCTTGTTTTATGAATTAATTCATTCAACTTCAAGTTTCATTGACATTATTTCAAAATGACACACTTTTACATCATTGATCCCTACCCGTTTAAAAATAGAACCTATTAAATGAGAGTATGTTAATATTAAACTTAATTTAAACTTTGGCTTGTGATCAGACATGTTGTGAATTGGTGAATGGATATGAAGGATGAAGATAAATGTTAGTTTTACTACTTGAATACTCTAAGTCATTATTTGAATGTTATTTGAATCTTCAAAGTCATTCTTTGAAGTTATTTAAATATTCGAAGTTCTTTGAAGTTATTTGAATATTCGAAGTCATTATTTGAATGTTATTTGAATATTCGAAGTCAATTAATACATTTTCTTTATTTTTTAATATTAGTTGATTTCGTTAGATACCGGTATATTAGAATATTTTCTATAGACAAAAAAATTGATTGAGTTTCTTTAGTCTTAATTAACATTCAAATTCAAATATTGTAATGTTTGTCTGAGTACTGTTGGTTATTTATGGTAATATATTTCATTTAGAGGTTGTTGATTAAGATTCATTTGTTGTAGTAGAAATAATAGAATTGAACAATCAAAGCCATTAGACAAACGTTCTAAAAAAAATGATAAATGCAAAATAGTGTAGCCTAATCAGCAAATGAACTGTTCACTGTAAACAAAATACACAATAAATAGTAATTACTGTGAAATGTAGCTAAAATAAATCAGATACATGTACATGTATATTATCATATTCCTGAAGCAATGGCCCGAGAAATCCCTCTCTGACCATTGCTGGAATAGCGTCTGTTTCTTGAACTTATGCGGGAGTGTGTCTTTTGTTTCCGTTCAATGAAAGCTATCACTTAAGTACAGCAACATGACAGTCCTTCGTTTCATCTGGGTCTTCCCTAAAACTTTGGACAGTGATTTAAGGTATTAAAACAGTGAAAGTATGTTCGTTTCCAAACAGTATTGTTTACATTTCATTCGACTTGATAGCCTCGTTTGTCACGCAATTAGTTTTACTGCAGTATTCTGCTATGCACAGGTTAATTAGGCATAATAAAATCGTGAGTCATGACGTATACGTTATGTAAACATATTTGGTCCAGTATTGGCAGCTCGTGATTGGTTGGTAGACGGACTACTGATCAATCAAAATTTAACACAACAATATCCACTCATAATAGCAGTGTGTAGTTGGATTACCTCTAATCAGACGCAACACTGTGCGGACTGCGGAGTATGGTATATTATGTACCTGTCAGACTTGATATAAAAGCATCAAAACATTTTTTGATCAAGCCAGTTACATTTGAAAACAGATACATGTACATGTATATTACAGTATATAGTAAAATAACGAAAGTCTATTGTACCAGTAGGTTTATAGAATAGATGCATTGTTTGTTTATGCTAGAGGGAAGACACAAATGTACTAGTTTACATTTTATTAAAGGTCTTGTTGAATGACTACGCAGTTATTATTGTATACAAAATCATTGATTTATATCTGTATTTATCTTGGGTTTTTTTTACAATTGAAAAAAATTCTGTGATACACTTTCTTAAAAGAGCAAAATCTTCCTATTGTGAGTATTTTTTCTGGCTTCAAATTTCAAATGTTATATAAAATATTATTCATGTCATAAACCCATAATCAATATGCTAGAATATTGAAAGGCTGAGATGTTAAGTGGATTAGACAATATCTGCCATACTGTATATTGTTGTTCAAAATTTTGTTTTACTTGCCTTTACAACAAAGGAAATGAAATATGGATCTTTGTTTTAATCAGATTCTTTAAAATGGAAAATTGAGACATTGATTATTATCAGAACAATAGTACATGTACTTTACTTACGATAGGGACTATATATATTATTTCTTTTTGAAAACATTCATAACCTCATTCAGAATAAAAACAATTACGCTAAAATTTTCAATACATTCATTTTTCTGTATCAGTTTTTGAAATAGCAAGAACAACCAGCTCTTTATCTAAATATTACATTTATGCATCTCATGTCTTAGTCTACATTAGTCACCAGCATAAACATTTAATTGATGTACATGTAAGGCTCTTCCAAAACAAGATAAACTCATGCCAAAATAAGTATACAGACAGCTCCATATGAAAATACCAAGGGCATAAATATTTAATTTATAACAATATTTTGTTGTTTTACAAATCAATATTATTTAACTTATGACATGTGAATGTCTTGGAAAAGAAATATGGTTTGGTGCCACATGCCTCTGGTTTTGCCGATAACAAACACACATTGAAGGAGCCATCCCAGACTTAATATTTTTATGAATCAAATGAGTAAGAAACCTTTAGGTTAGCATTGTACAATGTAGAACGATCTGAAGGATTGTTTTTACTTTTTCGATGAAATACAAACTTTCATATGAAATACAAACATCAGTTTCCATACATACACAGTATGAAGTTATCCATAATGTTAGTCCCCTAATCCCTAGTTGTCTGGATAATCATATGTACATACTTGCATGAATTATAGCGTATATATTTTTGTCATGGTTACAATATGCAAGATGGAATTTCTTTCATGAAACTTAAAAGTATCTCTGTTAAAGGGACAATAACACTCTTGCTGGCTTGGCAGCCCCAGAAAATAAATAATAGCTTATTCTAAGTACTAGATGTTTAAGTGTGCTACCTGTTGTGTAAATTATCCATTACGACTATTTTACTTGTCCAGATGGTTCGAAAATATTTTAAATCAAAGTCACATTTGAAAAGGTTTACGTTAGACTTTTCAAATCAATTATTTGAACTTTTCCAATTTTTTAAATTAGGTGTGTTAAGATGAAATTTATATCATCAATTAATTGGAATATTGTAAACAAGAGTAAATATTGAATATTGTAAACAAGAGCAAATATTTGCTACCAGGAAGCATTCAAGTAATTAATGCACGAAATTTGACCAGTTGCAATATAAATTCCTGTTGTTTAAAAGAACATAATTTCCTTTACTTTTAACAAAATAATCAATTGGAATGGGAGGTTGTTGTCAATATTTTTTTATTTGATATCATGTCTTTATGTACATGTAGGTTTCCTACATGTATGGGTTGTGCTAATTTCACTATGTTGATATTCTATATATTACTGTAAGCCTCAACAATATGTTAGATATTAGTGAAACATTTAGTACAAAGATAATGCTAAATGATATACATGTAGCAAGGAACGATTTAATAACATTATATAGTGTAATGACATTATTATAGTCTGCCATTACTTTGCAGTGTTAATAATCAATCAGCACTAATGGTAGCTCATAGACAATGCTTAATCACTTAATATGAGATTCGAGAATAAGAAAACATGTATTATTTTCTCATTTGGAATTATTCAACTTGATATTTCAAGATTGAAAGGAAACCTAGTCTGTGCAAAATAGTGTTGTCACAAAATGAAAGAACAAAATTTAATACCAGACTTTCTAGTCTAACTTGTTTGATATTCCATTTCAAATTTTTGTTTTAAAAATTATTAACCAGGTACATTTTCTTGAATATGAAATGTACTGTTGAATGTGAAACAATGTTATATATTATATATAATATTTATATTGAATGGTTCATGTATATACATGTGATCGAATGTGAAATATATATTTATACTGTAGAGTAGTAGATGAATGTGAAATCATTGTTAAATATAATTTATTTTATTGTAATATAGGGTAGTATATCAGTTAATGGCTCCTCATCACCAGAAGAAGAAGATGCTTTATTTCGTGTTATTATAACTGGTAAGTATAATAATTAACTACTTGTGTTTATCATTATGATCTAACACACACTTAGATCACAAGGCCTGTTATCTATACAAACAAAGGTTCATCAAGGTTTGCCTGCCTAACCTTAATTTAATTGTTTTATCTGGCTACTCAAGCTCTCCCCACCCCCACTTCAGGTAGGTATACATTCATGATATGTTACTAATTAACTACTATCAATCAATTTATCATCATTGTTTAATCTAATGTTATACTACTACTATCATATTATAATTAAATACTGGTTTGAGGCTATAATGTTAACACATGTATAAACACTGTTTGATAATTATATAAGTTATCTAGTGATTTCCATGTAAGTGTAGTGCCACAGATACATGTATGTTGGATTTCAGGCACTCTACATTAAATTACCAAATATTTGTCTTTACAAGTGATCACAAATAATAATATGTATATGATTAGGAAGTCAAATAATTGTAATGATTTGTTATACCATATGTTGTGTTCAGTGGTATACATAATTTGTAATACTAAACTGTTAACTAACCTGTATATTTTATTACATTGATATACATATACCCATTCATAAATTGAAATATGTAGATCATCTCATAAATTTATAAAATGATCAGGTTATACATGTACCATATGTTGGGTTTAATTGTATACATGTACATACATACATGTAATCTGTCATTCCAAATTATTAAAGTACATGTAATGATTCATCGTTTATTTGCTTTATTCGCTAAAATACATGTATTGAATTTCTCATTGCTCACCGATCTGATTTAAAAAATAGTATTATTTCTGTTCCCCCAGGCTTATTACATAGCAAGCAGCATAGATCAATGAAATTTCAATTCAACATAACTTTATGAATACTGAACGATATTCTTAGCGATTCATCTTTCACAATATTGCAGTATGCAACAGAATCCTATTCCATAAAATAATGCATCAAGTGCAGTCCATTTTATTAAAATGAATTTATACCCATTCATAAATTGCTTTAAATTTGCATTCTAAAATAAACAAATAAATTTTCCTGATCCAATTCAATCTGTACGTGTATACGATATTGACAAAAACATTGATTATTCCAATGAAATAATGAATAAAAAAAACACCTGTAACTAACATTATTAATGTTTAATTTTCTCTCAATAATAGCTGGTGCATGTATCTATGATTTCTGGAATGGTTCATTTCCTTCTTTCACTTTTTATCGTAGTCGTTGTTACATGTATCACAACCTGTAATTAACTGTATGTTTATAGAGTGAGGATAAATAAGGTTAGAGGAAGTGCTGTATACATACAAAGAAGTCAGCTTTTTTTTTTTACAGAATGAAAATGTATCAAAACCTATTCTTTATAGTGGGAGTAAATATAAGTTCTTAAAAAATGGGGATAATATAAAAAAAAGAGATCATTAAAAGGACGCACCTTGTTGTGTACCAATTAGCATGTGGTGGTGCTTTATTTGTGTGTGTTTAATCGTCCTCACAGGACAGGTTGATATTGATAAACCACTACCATGCCAAATGAATATTATGAATTAGACAACAAATTGCTCATGCGATTGGAAATGTTAAACTAAGGTACATGAACAGGACAGAGTTACTTTGACTCAGAGAAGCATACGATTACATCATGTGTACCTACTTCAAGAATACACATGATGGCAAATGGCCGCCATTTAAAATACTACGCCCGCCTCTTAGAGACGATAACTTAACTCGCTATAAATTGTAAAAAAATTTACTTCGGCTAGAATTAAAAAACACCTAAGATTAACATTTGCTAAAAATTTCTAAAAAACAACCTAAATTTATGGAAATGGGGCCAAATCAAATCAGGCAAATTACATCAAATAGTCCATGTTAAACGTATAGCAAAAATTTTAAACTAACGCGAGCACGCGCGTTTCTAGACAACGCCATAGCGGGTCATAGCAACCACTGAGTATAAATTGGAAATCCCCAATGACGTAGATATTATAAATTGGAAAACCGAGTCTGTCTTAAAATAAGTAGTACCGTCAGTAAACAAGATGGAAGCCATCTGCTATCGTGTTTGATCATGGAGTAGGCAAGCACAGGTGTGTCGTATGTCAGAGAAGATGCCGTTTTTAGCAATACCTTGAGGACTCCTTGTCAGTGGTGTAAGACTGAGGTTCTTCGTAAAATATAACTTGCCAGTCTCCCAGTGGTAGCAAAACATTAGTATGTTTAACCCCATTTCATTTCATTTTTGTACATAGAGGGTTGAAATTAAATGAGGAAATGTATCTTTAATTAGAGTTCTATTTTTAGTTTCATTTTTAATGCCCTTTTATATCCGTATCACTAATATAGATAAATGTATTCTTGTGGATCTTAAAATAAATTAAGCTACACGTAGAATGTTTTGTCTTACATGTATAGTACTATTAGTAGACTACAGGATGTTAAGAATGTTAATAAATTAATGTCACATGTAGATGTACTCATCTGTATAATCTGATTATATATCCATGTATAAAAACCTGTGAAAGAAAAATCAAAGTCCATTTAAAACTAGATTAAATACGTCAAATGATATTGAAATAAAAGAACAATAGGAAGTCTGTAAGTAATTAACAGGGTACTTTATTATACTTATTGGTATACAAGATCAGAGATAATAATGATGCCCTGTGATGTTGTTTATTATTGTTCTATAAAATGTACAGTCTTAGTGTATTTGTTGCTAGAACACAGTACTTTATTGTATTATTATCAAACCTGTTCATTTATTCGATGATAATGTCATTTTGAAAGCCTTTGTTGTCTGTTTCAATTAAGTATTATGTATTTTGATGACAGTCGTTTTTGCTAAAAAATATTTAATGTTGACATAATGCCAGTGCTGAGATAGAAACAAGGGTATTTCCAATATTCAGCGGTTTAAGCAATAAAACACGTAGAATTAGATTACAAACTCAATGTGTTCTGATTTACAACCATTTAATTGTGTAATCTTGTACCATAACTAATCGCACATCATATCAACTTATTTAAAAATTTATTTAGACCTTCATGTACATGTAAATCAAAGAGGATTTTATTAGCTCTTTTAAATTTCAATATCATGATTCTATTTTATTTTGACAGATTTGGAGGCATCAAACCTAAAGAAAGGAATGTTTTTTAATCCTGATCCATATGTTAAAATCCAGGCACTACCGGGTAAATTACAAGAACAAAAACCACATCATATGAAGGATGTCCGCTCATCTATACAATCTAATACAACAAACCCTCACTGGGAAGGGGAGGTAAGTCTCAAGGAGCAATAATCAAAATAAGCTGTGTCAGAGCTGCTATCGTTTATAGAAACAATGATACATTTGTGCCTTTTTATCATGGTCATGTATAATTGTAATTATTTCACAATCAGCTCATTTCAAACAATATACATTGATAAATAATGACTTGATGGTATAAATTAGTAGTACATAGTGCATCACAAGACTATATGATTCAGAAATCACATTGCTGCTTGTGTTTAACTTTAAACTTAGCAGAATCAGATAGAATAAATTTCTTGTGGATTTTATGTTGGATACTTTCTGGAGCTTTTCATTATTTGGAGGGTCATCTTTACAAGTGCTGTATTGTTCTAACACTCCCCAAAACTATTTACCTAGATTTAACACAGTGTCACAGACACCTAGCATCTCAAAAGGAATAGTTACTTTTAATGGACACTGTGTAAGAGGATTGAGTTCTTTGAATGTGATCTATATTTCTTTTATTTGTATATTCATGAATATCGAGCTCAAAGTGGCATCTAGATCTAACACAAGCTTTTCGTTTTCATCAATTAGAGGTTATATTAACAAACATTTTAGATTTATAGTTCAATCTAGGTATGGAAAATTTAGACTTTAAAGTTATTTCATTGAGTTTAAACCTTGATCTATCTGCATGTGTGTTGTATGTGTAAAATGTTTTATAATAGACAGTCATTTTGAAAATGATTAAATGAAAATATTAAATGATAATTATGTTTTACTTTTTGACAGGTATTCACCATTGATGCCAAGCTTTGTGATATTTTAGATTTAGAAATTAAAGATAAATTTTCTAAAAGTCGACCAACTATTAGCAGATTTCTGGGAAAGGCTTCTGTTATAGTACAACGTATCATGGATAAAGTGTCACAATCACAAAGGTAATTTGGATAGAAATATTTTTATAAGCAGTATTTTATTCAGATTTGTATCTGAATAGGGATTGGGGAACAGGCATAGCCTATATTAAACCCCTCTCCCTAAATATCAATGAATAACAATTACATACATACAGCCATATATTCCATTTCTCCCATCATTTCTCAAGATATTTATCTTAAAACTTTTTTTTTCATAACATATATCGCTTAAAATTTCCCTTTTCACTAGATATTTATCTTAAAATATTCCTTTTCACAAGATATTTATCTTAAAATTTCCCTTTCCACAAGATATTTCTCTTAAATTTTCTACTCTTTCTACTACAAGATATTCTTTTCTTTTCACAAGATATTGAAATCTCTTAAAGCTTCTTATCATTTCACAAGATATTTATCTTGCAATGTACAAATGTACTACTTCGTTGCATGCCAATTATCTTTAGAACAAGTAGAGTAGATGTTTGTAGGTAATTTGTTTTATTTTTATGTTTTCAGTCCTTCAAACTTCAGCATTGATTTATCAAGAAGAAATCCATCAGATAATATAAGTGGAACTTTGAAATTTAAGGCCAACATACAACTTATTATCTCAGGTTAGTTAATACAAAAATTGATTAGTCTACCACACTTGGCTATCTGACAAAGTGTACTTAAAATGAGATTTTTAATGACTTGTTAAAGTGGTGATTTGTTTTCTGAAGTTGGTAACAGATATTTATAGATATTTTATCCCTATCTGGGTGGCAGAACTACCACATCGCTGAATTTTGTTTTTGACCTCGACTTTAGTAATCAACCTGATTAAAATGAGAAGTTTTTTTTTCAATTGGCTATTTGTTTCTTTTCGTTTTATATTCCAAATTTTATAGTTTACCAGTCTCAGCTTTGACAAGTTGTATGAATGTGTTGTGATTATAATGTACTATAAATCATAAGGCCTTGTCATTGTCCAGGGGTTGGATGGTTGAATGGTTAGCGGGAGCACGCATTCTGTCATAAGGTCTGTCATTAAGTCAACTAGTATGTTTTCGATTCCCTGGTTGTACATGACAAGGAGTAGGGTCTACTGTCCAACCTGGTGGGTTTTCTTCAAGTCCTCATGTTCCCTACCATTGTCAAAGACCCCTACACACAAACAAATTATTGAAATTGAATTGAACCATATGTTAGTCCCATTTCTCTCTCTGTGTCATTGTCAAGTTGAATTGTTTTGATCCCATTTGTATCTGACAAGCAGTAGGCTTGCCATGTTCCTTAAGCAACGTTCGCGAATTTTACAACATCTAACCGTTGCTTGAATACTCAGCAATTCCCAAACTTTGCGCTCGTTGTTTTTACATTCTTCAATCAGAGTTCGTGGCACATAACACACTATAAACAATCAGGGTTTTTTAATTTGAGAAACTCATGGAAAAACAGCAACCGTGACATTGATCGATCTTTGAACTTTACAACTCGATTGTCACATGTAGGCATTTTAACTAACAGCACGACGCTTGGTATTCACGATGGCCGATAAATCTGATAGGTTCCCAAGCTGGTTTTGTGCCAATCGAACTTAGTGGCGAAATATGCAGGGTATTACGTGAAGGGCTTGATAAGATGTACGTAGTTAAGGCGAGATCAAGCCTTCTCTTGAAGATATAGGCTTGTCTGCGTAACCTTGTGGGTTTTCCCTGAAGATATGTGACTTTTATTTGGATTTTATTCTAACCATTATCTATTATTAATTAATTGTTTCAGGTATAAAAAATGAACAAGCAAAAAAACGAAAAAATCACCAAAGAAAGGCTTCGTTACCAGCAGATTTAGATCCACAAGTTAATCAGAATAGAAATAATCAACATCGTCATCGTCACACGGACCCAGGATTCACGAAAAATACTGAATCCACGTGGAAAAACACATCAGAAGTGATTGAAGAACATGATGTGTCTATTGCACAGTTAACACGTGGCCGTATTACAGATGAGGTGGCTGTTGTGACTAACGAAGATAGTGCTATCAATGGGAGCCCGCCAAATACATCTGTAGTGCCAAATGTTGCATGTGCTGGTTGTCACAATCAGACGGACAGTTCGGATTCGGGCACGTCATTGACTCTGGTTTCATCCAGTGATAATTCGGGTGGCTCGATTACGTGTACGACAGCCTCACCGTCTATGAATTTACAAAATAGCAGTGATAGTCAGTTAGGCCAGGATATAACAGAGACATATAGTTTCGGTGGACAGGCGTCTCTAAGCACAGGTTATAGTTGTGATGCAGAAATTGTGAATATTGTTGACTCTGCTGTGTGTAATGCAGAAAACTCAAGTGATCCAAATTCAAATGTGTGGGCTAAACCCAAGAACATGGTGTCTCAATCTCAAAATGCAGCTACGTCAAATTCTAATTTTTACACAAAAGACGCTCAACCTCCCATTTTACCTCCCCGAACTTATGCTGCAAAGGTTAGAGCTCCACCCCTTCCTCCCCGAAAGAAACCTGTAGAAGCCCCTCCCCTCCCTCCAAGAAAGGCTGAAAAAATAACTCCTACAAAAGGACAGCCTGGATCAAACACAGGAAGTCCAAATTCTTCATTAGGAGAGGAACCCACAAACAAATTAGAGCTGCCTCCCCCTCCTCTCCCCCCACGCACATATAGCCCAATTCACATGCAGCTTGGGACAGGAAGTTCAAATCCGGAGGAGGAGATTCAAACGAGTGATAGAAATAGTTTTAATAGTTTAGAAACATTTACTGGTTCACGCGAAAATTCTCGACAAGATTTGGACGATGTTCTTGGTGCTGAAGGTGGAGCACCTCAATCTGAACCAGTAATTGTGCGGGAACAACCTAAAGAACTCTCCAGAGAACAAGAAGTCTTCCCATGGGGAGCTACTAAAATTAGTGCTATGCCTTCACAAAGATCTAGCATCTGCTCAAGCACAGATTCACCGGATCTTGCAAATGTTCCAAGGCGACATATACAAAAAAGCCGCAGTAGAAACTCAATGCCTTCACTGTCAGATCAGTTGGCGCGAATTCCATCAATAGACTCTGTTGTTTCCAACAGCCAATCCGGATCTGGGTCTCAAGCTCTCATGTCTAGATCTTATATTAGTCCTTCAGATAGTGCAGTGTCAACAACAGTTTCTGGAGAAACACCCCGTGATAGAGGCCTAGGAACGGCTATGGGTGTGACTGAATTACAGCGTAAAAGAAGAAGTCATGAGGGTGCTTCTCCACAACGCTCAGCTAGTTTCAATAGTGCTCCTGTACCATCACTACAACCTAGAAACCGTGTTTTATCCGAAGAAGAAAAAGAACAAAATAGACTTCAGATTTATCAATATTTACAATTATGGTCTGAAAGGGCCAAAGGCAAAACAAACACCTCCAAACCTGAAATTCAGGTTTCTGGCCCTTCCGGTGCTATGATAACCGAAAACGTGCCAAATCAACGTGGTTGTGAAAATGTGACTCCGCCGCCTCATATAGACTCGTGTATTGCTGCATCATCAGCGTCTAATTCAAAACAATATCGTAAACAGGTGGCTCATAATCCTAAACGTGATAGTGTGGATGGTACACCCACTTCGTCTGTTAGATCTGGTAGAGATGCGTCTCAAACTAATAATGTGTGGCAGTCACGGAGAAATGATTCCCCCAATTCTGGTGGTGCTGGCCAAAGAACTTCTATGGCCTCCTCTACTGGTAAGTTGCAGTATAATCAATCTATGCTTCACTATAAAACTATGAAATGAAATGGGGATTAAGGTCCTACCATTTTTTTTTCAAAAGCTTGGCTAAAGAAGATTGGCACTAATATTGGGTTCCTTGGTAGGGCCTGAGCGTTCTTAATTACGTTGATTTAACTAACTTGTATCCAGGATTAACAGCTCTGGAATGAATTAGAAATGGTTCTTAACAGAACCGTTGATGTTGTATCTCAAAAGCCCATGAATTAAAAAAAATGAAGGCTATTCCATTTTCAACCTATGTGTACATGTAGCTAGCCTCTCATAACTTGCTTTTCCTGCAAGCCTGAAGCTCTTGGGAGACACTCAAGGTGGAAGCAGACATAAAGTTTGGATATACTAACTATTAACTAATCTTTATTGTCAGTGATAGTTAGTTGATGGATATGTTCTGCCACCAAGATTCAACAATCTGATGAAAATGAAAACCCTGTCCAATTAAAATACACATCCTATTTTTCATTTGATTTCTTTTATCTGGATCTGGGACAGATTTTAAATAAATTGTGTTCTGTTTGAATTGGCCTATTTGTGAGGTGTGATGTGTGCACTGGATAATGGGAGTCATTTATATAGTAGTAGATGAAAAAACAACAGTATTTCATCAAAGTTCACATATACATGTATAAGGCCCCTGACCAATTGGTCAAATTTATGTGTAATGAGACTGACGATACATTTTGTAAAATGTCTGATGTAATAAATATGTAAACCCACCTTTATATTTCACTTGTTCGATTGATATAAATTATATTTATAGGAAGTGACAACAATCCAGTTTTATTACCTAAAGTTCCTGCTAGAAGACCTAAATACAGTCCTGTTGACAATAGTACAGAGGAAGAACCATTACCAGCAGGTAATAATACAGTAGAATCCGTATGAGCAGCCACTCCTTTTCAGCGACATCTCCTTGTAAGCGGTCACAATAAATTCCCCCCGTAAAAATTCTATTGTTTCATCTCCTTATTCAACGGTCACTCCCCTAACGCGGCCAGCGGTCACTATTTTGCAAGTGAATTTAACAAAACATCGCCCATTCAACGGCCATTGTTGAATGATACCATCTTGTCGTTCTTCGTAAAACCCCCGCTAATCCCGTGAGAAGTAATCAATTAACTGGACTCACACAAATCAGATAAAAAGAAATGTGAAAATACCAATTAACCCGGGATTATCTGTTAATTAATCTTTTGTTTTATTAAACGACAAACCTGGTCATTGTTTTCACACGTAACGGGACATTATTTGATACTGATTGAATAAACTGAAAGTACTGACTAAAAGCCACTATGTTGTTAAATAGACGTTTTAGCGCCACCTGTAATATTACATACAGAGTTACACCCCCTGTGATTCGGTAGCTAAATCAGCGATGTTTTTTGGTTCGTGTGCTTCTTTGATAAAATAAAATTAATTCATCGATTTTCTTCACAAAAATGGATAAATATTATCGAATACATCACTATGATAGACAGTAGTATTGAAGGTTGGTACCAAATGACAAGTTTACAGACGCTATGTCGGCGATTCAGCGACGGCCAAATTTACCGATGAAAGTGAAGTAGGCTATTGCATTGGTGTTTGCTTCCAATGCATTCAAGCGTAATATTAATTGATGTCAGCACAAAAGAAAAAAACATGACATTTTACAAAAATGGATAAATATTATCGAATGCATGACAATGATAGACAGTAGTATTGAAGGTTGGGACAAAATGACATGTTTACAGAAGTTATATCCGAGATTCAGCGACGGCCAAATTTACCGATGCAAGTGCACCCAAGCGTAATATTAATTGATGTCATCACAAAAAACTCGAGATTTTATTAAGAGGCCACTCCCGTTAAGCGGTCAATCCTAAAATTTCCCGTGGGTGGCTGCTTAATTCAGATCCTACTGTACATAGAATCATCATCAATCATAAACATCAATCATAATGAAATAAATACAATAATGTCATATAACACTGTAATCTGGGTATCATTTTATCTTGTGTATTTAGCACTAATTTCTTTCACATTCATTCAATATCAAATCTTTTTTTAAAGATTTGTAAAAAATTGTTTAAAATCACCAAAAGTCATCTAATTTGTGTCCAGGTGTAAGCTGACCTTTCAATTTTGATATTGAGCGTCTGATTTATAGGCATTTATTTTCTCGATTACTAATAAAAAATAAACAACTCAATTGATTATTGATGTATAATGATTAATCTTTGAACAGTGATCAAGAAATTAAATGCTTGCAGTACAAACATTTATTAATTTGTTTGGTTTTTTTATGGCACTGAATTGAAGGATTGATTTAAAATTGGTTGTAATATTTTGTAGGCTGGGAAGCAAGAGTTGATAGTCATGGTCGTATATTTTATATTGATCATATCAACAGACAGACAACATGGCAGAGACCACAGAGTAATACCCGGACAGTACATCGTAGACCTACAATTAGTTCAGAACAAAGACAGCAACTAGATAGAAGGTATGTACACTGGTATTATTACAAGTGCAACTTAAAGGAAATGGGGTTTAACATCCTACTGGAAACTTAGTCAATAAATCTAGTGAAAATCTCTCAGAAGCCTTTATTTAATTCTGAAAAACTATTCCTCGCTCTTTGATACTTTTTTCAAAGAGATAAAGCATTCATTTTGTGGGTAATGTTGGACATGAATACCCAAATGCGTCATTATACAAGTGCCTGGATAAACATGTCTATGTTTTGGAAAGTTATGGTTGTAAGTGATCATCATGATTATCAAGACCCTCATGCAATTGAATAGTGAAATTCATTAAATAAATTATATGAGTCGACCCATCATTTCCAAATACTTCAATGGATGATAAAAATCTACTTCCAAACTTTCGAGTAGTGATTTTCTTTAATGGTGTACATTGAATTACCTGTATGGATGAGTTACAGAAAATTAGACTGATTATTGAAAGATATATTTATATGTGCAAGATTTCATCAATTCGAAATTTGTGTTACAGATATCAGAGTATCCGCCGTACCATTACACAGAGTCGAGAACAAGATGGAGGATCTAACACATCTATGGATATGCCACCAGGTAAATATATGAAAAGTGGTAATGAATGGGATTATGTATGTTTACAATTTCTAATATTCTTAATACCCTATCTGAATTGTTAATATCTGAATTGACAGTTTGGATTCAATAGTCATTTATACTACATTGTAATTACGTCCTAATAAATTATTGGCTTTTATCGTGTGATTACCAAACAAGATGTATATTGTTAATAATGATATATTTGAAATTAAATATTTTATTTGTAGTATCAACACCAGAAGTTAGTCCACAGAATTTAGT
Source organism: Patella caerulea (assembly GCA_036850965.1). Lineage (NCBI taxonomy): Eukaryota > Metazoa > Mollusca > Gastropoda > Patellidae > Patella > Patella caerulea. The sequence continues at coordinate 20,441,814 of JAZGQO010000021.1, forward strand.
TACACAAACTCCAACAGAAAGATCAGTGTATAAATTACCAGCGGTTAAATTTCTTATTAGACCTGATTTCTTTCCTATGTTACAAGGCAATGAGGTAATTATCAATACTTTCATTGATTGGTTCTTTTTATTAACCAGATAATAATGTGAATTTGTATTGAATATGGTTAACTTTAACTAATCAAAATCTGTATCCCTAAATTAAATACTTTAGTTTTGTTACAGCAACTTTATCTTTTGACACAAAAATTATGATATATGGTTTGGTTTCCATATGAAAAGTATAACTCAAGTTCAACTAAATAAGTGTTATACATTCAGCCTAAAGTTTTGATTGAATTTAATTGATTATATAAATTGATTATATAAATTGATTTCTGTTATTCATGCAAGTGGTTTTTTTTGTTCAGATAGAAATTATTATTTGTTTTTGTTCATTTCAGTTGGCCTTAGCAGAATATAATCGTAATTCTCAGCTCAAACATATGATTACCAGAATCAGGAGAGATGCTCAAACATTCGAAAGGTGAATTATCTTGTATTAAATATCTAATTTAGTTATTCGTGCTTTTATTTCTTAGCTGTAATATTTTCATTCAAAATACTGATCACAGAAATTTGATAATGGATAAGACAGGCATAAGTCGTACCGTGTGCTATTAGAAATATTTTGCTCAGACAATGGCACTACGGCCTAATCTTATATATCGAATACCTTATGCATTTTTTCAGTACGTCCACATATTATGGATATAATTTGTTGGCTGCATAAAGTTGTATTTGAAAGTTTTAAGAATAATATTTTTTGATAATATTTTCTAGATATCAACATAACCGTGATCTTGTAATGTTTTTAAATCTGTTTGCTGATATGAGTAAGGAAGTACCTCGACGATGGGAGATGAAGTTAGACAGATCAGGAAAGGTCAGTGATTAATATAACTAGCTGATAGTTATCATTTATAGAGTAAATACTTTGTTTGGTTTAAGGATTGGTCATACTTTTTAATGGCAGAATAAGTTTTGATGATCATCCGCTTAGTTTTCACAGCTTTTTATCCAAGATTATTGTGGATATATGATATTGATAGGTTATGTTTTTTGGGATACAATATAAAACACACAATCGTTAGTAATATCAGGGATACATATTTAGGAAAATAATTTATTGAGCAGTCAGTAAATGTATTAGAAAATATGTGTAAAAATGTTCTTTCATTCAGAAAACTGGATGTGATTCTGATCCCATTGGTAGTCAGCAATGTATTAGAAAATATGTGTAAAAATGTTCTTTCATTCAGAAAACTGGATGTGATTCTGATCCCATTGGTAGTCAGCCATGAAAATACTGATAGTTGTGGACATTGGCAATCATTGCTTTAGTAATGTCAAACTGTTGCTCGCGAGAAAGACAGCTTGGGTCTTGAAGTACCCAAGTGGATCCAAGACACAGTCTAGATGGAAGTTTAGGGCATGAAGACCCTTAATTGTTTGGGGTTTTTTTTTGGGGGGGGGGGGGTTAATGAGAGTGTGCCTAAGTAGACAGTCATAACTGAAAAATAGAATTTGATTTGAATTTCACGAAAGCGAGTTTAAATTTTGTTAACTGGTATGTAACCAAAACTGTATTCCTTATATCAAAACTTTACCTTATATTATTGATTGTTTTATTGTTTCTTTTACAGACATTTTTTATCGACCATAAAATGAAGATAACAACGTTTATAGATCCTAGATTACCAACAGATGTACCATTAATTAATACAGATTTCTTACAAACACCATTACCTAGAGGACCAAACAGAGCTCCACGTGAATCATTACGACTTGATGCAGTAAGTTTATTAAATTATCATTTCCAAATATCAGAAATAAATAATCAGTTTCTGTATATTAAAGACTCAACAAAAATAAGACAGTAATACAGACAATTAAATCAAAAAATCTAGGTTAGATAGCATGTTTTCCTTGATGTTCATGAAAAGAAATTAGTTATCAGTTGTATAATATATAAACTATACTTATATTACAGCCTGTACCACCACCACGTCAACCTGTAACAGAACCAAGTAATACATCTATACCTTCAGGTAGGTCTCATTCTTACTATGTCTTCCTAAACTATTTACTATGTCTAAAATTATTACAGATTCATTCCTGGAGTTTTACATCCACTTCCACCAGGGGTGACATCGTAGACAAGTTACTACAAATAACTGACAGTTGCCTTGCAACGTCACAATTAGCATTGTGACCGCATCATTTCAGTTGGTTCAGAGGAGTAGGACATTAAACACGATTTCTTTTGATTTCACAGCCAGCATCCTAATTGCGCATTAAGACAGAAATGATTTTCAGTTTAGATTGAGTATTCTTGGAAATAAATGGCAGTGTTATAAGTTCTCTTTTAAGTTTTCAAATTACATGATCTTTATTTCCTCTTTGTTACAGCATATAATGAAAAGGTTGTGTTGTTTTTACGACAAACTGAGATTGATGATGTCATTAAAGAGAAATTCTCCTCCTATGGTAGTAACAGTTCTTTACGTGATAAAGTACATAAAATACGAAACCATGGTACAGAAGCTCTAGATAGATTATGTAATGATATAGATTTAACTATATTATTAAGGTAAGTCAACTGGTCACGTATAGATAGACTGTAGAACTTGTAAATGCTATGAACTTTTTAAAAGCTAGCACAGATTACTCCTTTAGAGTGTAGTTTGGGGCTTTACACAAGCTTATATCAACATTAATATCCACTGGTCTTCAAGAGATATAGTCAGATTTTGGGCTAAGTTATCCATATTGATTGACATACATACACATGACATAATCTGGATGACTCTTTCATATTGAATCATCCAATTGTAAAATATCAACCAATCTGGATGGTTATTCCCAGTTCTTCTAAGATGTTATAGTTTTACACCATAAAATGATTGAATTAAGACAACTAAACTGTTACAGAGTTAATAAATAAAACTATGACTGTAGACAGTTTATGATATAACCAGGAGTGTTGACTTTTCAACAATTAAAAGATTTCACAGAAAAGCAATAGGATATTGGTAAAACAATTTTGGTTTGAACATCATTATATGTGATATCAATAACTTACTGTATATTGAACTATTGACCTGAAGATCATTCTTATTGCACACTTATTATAGAGTCAATTTCTGTGATAAACTCTTAGATAGACCAGGTGAAAAACACATCTTCTACATACTGGGCTGTTAATTTCTATTCTGATTAACAAATATTACTAGTACAAACGTACAATGAAGAAATTGTTGAATATGTAAACTTACTAAATAGATGAGAAGTGGTATGAGATGTTATTTTGTATTACAGTGTATTTGAACAAGATATAATGTCGTATATACCACCAGCTTTACGTAATCCAGCCAGTAATTTAGAAACTAATCAAGGTTCACCACAAGGTTCACCAGGTAAGATTTACACAACTCAACTTGTCTTGTCATTGGTGCTGGATAGAAGGCAGGACAAGGACAGATGTCTAGTCATTTGGACAGGAAAAAAAAAAAACTCCTGTGTACATATTGGCATGTACATAAAAGATCCTTATGCTGTTGGAATTCGATACTGCCGCTGTTCGGGTAAAAGTTTCCTCATAATAGAGATGTAGGATGTTAAACCCCATTTACAAAAATCTAACTGGAAAATGCCCAAAGTACAATAAGAAAGTTGTTGTATACACATCGGTAATAAATATACTTTAAAGATTACTGAATAACCTTAGTAAATTTAACTGACACATAGATCGACATCATAACTCTTGGAACAGACACTTGACTTTTGTCAATTTCTAAAACTGAGCATATATTGAAATCTTTACATACTGATGCAGGTTCATTATTCTCTTATTTCAGCACCAAATAGACCGCCTGCTCGCGTTCCAGCTCCCCATAAAAGAGATTTCCATGCAAAACTGAGAAACTTCTATAGAAAACTAGATTCTAAAGGTTATGGTCAAGGACCAGGAAAATTAAAGTAAGTGATCTGACAGTAACCATTAAAAATATCACTTCACCAGTCATTGAGAACTTTAATACAACTTTAATACAATTTTTTCAATTCATCGTTTCTTTGGATATCTGAACGGAATTGAACCATTTTGGAACTGATATTCCTTTTACAAATTTAGCTTTCACAATATGATGTTTGCAAGGGTTTCAAATTCCTTTTATGTTATATTGATATCACAACATATAATGATGTTCTTGGCACCATTCAGAATGCTGTAGCAGGCCTGAAAATGTTATGTTACTTTTAGGTTGGAATTTGTTGCCACCATTCTCTATAAATATGACTGATGTAATGTCTATAACTTCCTATAGAATTTATGAATGATAAAATGTTTTATTTTTCATTTGTAGATTAACTGTTAGAAGAGATCATGTTTTAGAAGATTCTTTTAATAAAATTATGTCCACACAGAAAAAAGAACTACAGAAAAATAAACTTTATATAACATTTGCTGGAGAAGAAGGGTTGGTATAATGTCTATGATAATTTATTTACCTTTGTTCTATTTACAAACAAATGATACAGAAAATTAGTTGAAAATCAGTAGGAAATTTGAACAAGTGACCTGTACTTTTAAAAGGAACAGCCATTAGTTTTCATTGTAAGTTGGACAATTGTTAGTAGAGCGGTTGTTGGCACTGCTATTGGTGTCGATGGGGTTGAATCCATGTCAACATCCTTTATTTCCAAGAGCCCATCTTCATTAGCCCAGACGGAGTAGGACATTAAACCCCCTTTTCGTTTCATTTATTTTATTTCCAAGAGTTTTCACAAGTCTTGATTACAAATGGCAAATGTTGTTAACATATTTGAAGTCTCGTTCTATCTTAATCTAAAATCATAATATTAGTTAACACATATTGACAATAATATTTTATTTTCAGACTGGATTATGGAGGTCCATCTCGAGAGTTTTTCTTCCTTCTATCAAGAGAATTATTTAATCCATACTATGGTTTATTTGAATATTCAGCTAATGATACATATACAGTTCAAATCAGTCCTATGTCAGCTTTTGTTGAAAATGCTCATGAATGGTAATCTCCATTTGTTTATTATCACACAGTGGGGGTGTATGATTGAACGTTCCAGAATTGAATTCTCTCAATCTCCAAAATAGTGACAAACAGTGAAAAGAGATATTTCGGGTTAAAGCGCATTTGTTGATTGCATAAATGAATATCTAAACCAACCATGCAGCTGAAACATATTCTTAGAATCAGGAAAACTACACCTCAAAACACAGACATAATGCATAAGGTGTCAATGCTGTATACACCATGGTGTCAAAACCCCACTTTGATGGAAAAATTTTGTGTTCCTTGGAGAAATTAAGATAAACAGGGCAAAGGCAAAGACTTAGAAAGCTTTGAAATACCGTAATAAAAAGTTGTCATTTAAATGCACTATTAACATCAAAGGCTCGGAGAAAAAAATTCATGCAACGTTCAAGCAAGTCACTGTTTTGAAAATCTCCATACTGCTGAGACACCTTTCTGTCTCACATTACTTAATGTATCACATGAATCAAATTAGAGTATAAACCTGATTTTAATCCAAATTTGTTCTAACTATGATCTCTGCCTTCCTTTTCAGGTTTCGTTTCGCTGGTCGAGTTCTAGGTCTTGCCTTAGTTCATCAATATCTGCTGGATGCGTTTTTTACTCGTCCATTTTACAAATTTATATTGAGAGTGTAAGTATAAAATGTTTACAAATTTGATAATGTGATTGGGGGATTGGGATTGCCTAGTAGCCTAGAGTATCGCACTTTAAGCTCAATTTGGTTTTGATTCCCGGTTTGAGCTTATGTTACTTGGAGGTAAGAGGCACCATCGTAACCTCATGGGCTTACTCTGGGTACTCTGCCGCATGTGCTGAAAACTCTAAAATGAATAATAAAACAAGAACTTGTGTGCGATCTCACCTGTGATGAAACCGAATGTTAAATCCTAAGAACAACAATGCAATTATGATACAGTCAATTGAAAAATACCCAAACTATTTCGAAACTATTTTTATGTCCCCATTGAAATGTATTTGTATTTATTGTCATTGCCCCTGCATATTATTCGTGTCATTATTTGTCTATATTTACAGCAACTTCTATGTTATTGCCCTTGATAACTTTGTGTAATTTGTGACCGATGTAGCTAAAAAATTAACCAATCTGCTTATATGTATGTAAATTATTCAGATTGGTATGAAGAAAATGATTTCTGATAATAACTTTCAGAGTTATTGTTCTTGATTATTTTCGTTGACAATGTTATTATCCTATCGGGGTGGGGGGGGTGGATGGCTGAATGTGCGTGCTGTAACTGGTGTGGTATCAAATCCCCGGTTCTACCTCATGGGTTTTCTCCCGGTCCTCTGGTTTCCTCCCACTGCTAATTAAAGACCCCCACGTCCAAGCGAATTATTGAAATAAAATTAAAAACATATGTTAGTCCCGAAATGACCTAGTTTGTGTTGAGTGGATGTTAAAGCCCATTTCTCTCTCTCTCTCTTTCTATTATCCTATCATCTTTAAACTTATTTTTTCTTAATAAATCACAATGTGCCTACCTATAAGAAAACAGTAACTTTCAGAGAAAAACATTTTGATAGTAATTTGTTCTCAGTGTTTCTAAAAATTTCCTTGGTTAATTTTTATTTAACGCTTATGTAGGCCTTGGTCTTTAGAAGATGTAGAGACTATTGATGCTGGATTTTATCAGAGTTTGTTGTGGATAAAGGATAATGATATAACAGATTTAGATCTAGATCTTACATTCTCTGTTAGTGAAGAAGTCTTTGGTCAGGTATGTTTACAACTATTTTGTTGACCTTGTAATGAATATAATAATGGTATGTAATAATATTAGAATGAGCATAGTGGTTTAAAGGCACAGTTAATACGACCAGACCATATATTAAAATGGTGCATTTTTCTTTCAATTATATCTGAATGTCTGGCTTGTTGTGCCTTAAATAAGGATTTTTGGTCTCTACACAAAAAGTTATCTGATGCTAACGACAAGTATGCTACCACCTATCGTAATTATAATTATAAGATGCTAAGAAAATTTTTCAAGGAGTTATATTTTTATATTTCTAAGGTAACTGAGAGAGAATTAAAACCAAGTGGCAGTAAAACGGCTGTAACAGAACGTAATAAGAAGGAATATATAGAAAAAATGGCTAAATGGAGATTAGAAAGAGGTGTTTCTGATCAAACAGAAAGTCTTATCCGAGGATTTCATGAGGTAATCATTTATTTTGGTTTTCTGGGCGTTTTTAACCTAACCCTGTATTTTCAAGCACATTGGGAGCCACAGTGCATTAGTTGGTAAGATGCTGGAACGCTAGTCTGAAAGTTGCTTGTTTGATCACTCTATTGTCAATTGTGCAGGACGGGGGAACCAAATAGAAACAGCAGCCTAGTAGTTTGGCTGGGATGAAAAACCAAGGTCCTGTGTATACATTGGCATGCACATAAAAGATCCCTTGGCAGTTGTAATTCGATATGAGAGTAGTGCTGCTGCCAAACTTTATAGCGTATGACTGTCCTCATAAGCCAAGTCGGGGCAGAACAGTAGGATGTTAAGCCCCATTTCATTTTTCAAGCACTGGACACAGGAAAAACTTCTGTTTGTCGGATGTGTAAGGTTTCTCAACATTTGATATTTTAGTATTTGGAAATGCTTCTGTTATGGTATAATCGTGCCAGTATATTTATACGAATGTTAGTAGTATCTAGTCACTCATGCGGGTTTCTTAATTTAAATGATTTACCAGGGCTAAGTTTCAATATTTATTTATTATTGCACGTTTTTAGTTGTTTCTAGAAAACATTTTTGTTACTGTATTTCAGGTTGTGGAGCCGCGAATTGTATCTTTATTTGATGCTAGAGAATTAGAGTTAGTGATAGCTGGTACTGTAGAAATAGATATAACTGACTGGAGAAAAAATACAGAATATAGATCAGGTAAAAATAATTCACTCAAACAATTTCTACACATCTTCACAAAACTAGCTTTAATTTAAACATACATTATGCGAGAGCTAAATCTGTCTATTGCATTTCTCAAGGCCTGAAATGGTATCTAAATTATTAAACAATATAAACTTATCCAGACCATAATTAACTAATCTGGACCGTAATCAACTGTCAGTGCCATCAATAGCCTGCGATAAATAGTGGATTGGAATACATTTTATGAAGGATGATTAAACGTAAAAATGGATAATTGAGATTTTGATTTTTATCGAACTGACTTCAGTAATGATAATCGAGGCTAGCCTAAAATTTAACAGCTAATATCTCGGTTTGAGTGGAGCAATTTGACTGATATTGTTATCTTTTTTTTAATTATTATAACGAGAACTATCAACTCTTTATCTAATCTCCCATAATGCTAATTAACTTTGTTTAAATTAAATATCAGTTTACTTAATTATATCCTGGGTGTTTCATTTTAAACAATATTTAATATATTTGTAGGATATCATGATCAACATCCAGTTATACAGTGGTTTTGGACAGCTATATCTAAGTTTGATAATGAGAGAAGGCTTAGATTACTACAGGTACATCATATATATTATTATGTATTTTATCATGCCCTATGTCTTCCATATACACGGGTAAATTGAACCCTATTGATTGAATCATTGCATCCATGACAGAATGAATGAAAATCTTTGTTTTGATAGCTGATAACTTTTAGCCCATAAGTCATTAATGCCGTTGAATGGGGTTGGATGGCCAAATCCAAAAGTTTGCATGTGCTCACTGTATTATAAGGTCTGTCATTGAGTCAACTGGTGTGGTATCGATTCCACGGTTGCACGTGACTGGGGGTAGGGTCGCCTGCACTACGGGCCAACTAATTATTGAAATTTCAAATATATATTGTTTTAAATATTTGTTCTATAAAATGTTTTTGTTTTTTTAGTTTGTAACAGGAACATCTAGTATACCTTATGAAGGCTTCTCGGCTCTAAGAGGTAGCAATGGTCCACGGAAATTCTGTATTGAGAAATGGGGCAAGGTGACAAGTTTACCCCGGTACGTTTATAATTTTGATAACCAGTTCACAATGAAACAAACTTAAACTGTGCACTTTTGATTGAAACCTTGTGATGCTTAACTCTCATACAATAGAAAAATGTCAGATTTAATTGATTTGATACTTTGTATTCACAAACAACATTGGAAAAAGTTAAAATATATATATATATCACATGGTCTTTTATCTTGACTTCCTTGCGTTTCTCTGGTTTCCTCCCACTGCTTGCAAGCAAATAAGTGAAATAAAATTGAACCATATGTTAGTCCCAAAATGACCTAGTTTACAGTTTACCTTATAGAGGTTAAATCCCCCATCTCTCTATCTGTCTGTCTGTCTCTCTCTATGTGTTGATTGTATATGATTGAAATCGGATACTACCTTATATCTATGAAATGATATATCTCATACTACCATATATCTACATTTATTGTATAAAATATATTTACAGAGCTCACACCTGTTTTAATCGATTAGATCTACCACCTTATACTTGCTGTGATATGTTGTTTGAAAAAATAGTAATGGCTGTAGAAGAGACTAGTACGTTCGGTATTGAGTGAAGGAAAGTGAATCCAAATGAATTAGGACGGTGACAGAATAACATAGGAAGAAATGATCTGCAAGAGGAGTATAGCGAAGATGTATAAAGTTTTTATCAAATACAGGGTTGATTATAAATGATTTATTCCAAACTAAAGAAGAAACCTAATAGAGTGATCAATATTTATTTTATGAAATATATAATGATATTGTTGTTCCTCGCTTTCTTCATCAAAAGTCTTTAGATATTGTTTTAAAAAAAACAATTTTACAAAAGATCGTTAGTGAAAGTTTATAATATATTGCTTTTTGTTCTGTGAGGCTTGAATTATTCAAACTTTTAAAAATGTGAAAACGCAACAACAATAAGTTACATGTATTAAGACCCTTTTCCCTTAAATTCACATTTATCCTCATGTCTTTTTTCTTCTTTTAATCTAAAATGTGTGATTGAATATATCTAGTCATTAGAATGGTCTAGTAATCGTACCAAAGCACAATTAATATTTAATATATTAATATGATATTGGTATAGTTAGAATTAAATAAATTAGATAAACCTATAATTTAACTCATCAATAGTATATTATTCTATTTCTATTAAAGAAAATATAAAAAGCTTTCATTTCTAGACATTGAGTAATCATAAAGTTTTTGTCATGAATTTTCCACATATACTTGAAATATTTGCTAGTCCCATATTTATTTACTGTTGACGGTGTACTGTAGATGACATCTAAATGTTTATATTGTGCTGCATATGCTGTGTGACATTCTGTATACATACATACATACATACAACTCTTGAATAGATATACAATATTAGTCTTATCTCGGGAATTCCACTGGAAAACCTAGGGGATGCTTGATTGTAAGTATGGAAAGTCCAGAATTCATTGAATTGCAAGCGAGTGTCACAGTATTCAATTATTCATATCTCTGTCAGTGACGACGAAGGAGGTGGTGTGAATAGAATCATGACGTAATTAAACATGGCACATATGTTTCAGCTGTCATTGTTGGTTGTAGCTCGATATCTCCTTTTTACTATTTTGGGGATGAAGAGAATTCAATTTTGGAACGTTGAATCAGGTATCTACTTAAAGGTTTATATTGACAACAATCTATTAATAGCTTTCAAAGCAGAGCAGAGACACTTTACAATTAAATTGAATATTCCTTGTGAATCCTTTGTCAGAAATTGATGAATTATTTTTCATAACCAACTGAATATGACTGGGATATAGGACTAAGCCATAATTTCCTACTTATACTCCCTGGTTTAAAGATTTGTTTGAATTTGAGTTGTTTTGTACAATTAATATAATGTAAAATATGAAATCAATTAAAGATGCATTATGTAAGAGGTAAATCTGCCTAATTCAGGTGTATTCAAATGTTATATATAAATTATTATTAAACATTTGATAACATGACAAGCCCATAATCACCGCCCTGAGCCCTGAGTGGGTTCTGATTTTGTCAAAACAATAAATAGTAATAACATCGCACAGAATAAAGCAATTTGACTGAAATTTTCAATATATTCATTATTCATTATCTTATTTTGAACAAGACTTTATCTAATTCATACATAATGTATCTTTAAATTACCTTTGAGTTGCCGTTTGTTGATTTTAGGATATGTGAAATTAAAAAAACTTTGTTATTCCATTGATATATCTATGATTATGATTGTTGAAATAGATTTATACAATCATGAGAGACTGAATCTTGAACTGTGAGATAGATTCCAATTGCCTTAATCTGTATTTTAATGAGCTCAAAATGGTGATAAAAATATCCAAACCCTTGTACATGTATATATTGCCAACATTATGGCTCAATCATTGAAATATATTCTAGAAGGAGACTAAGATCTCAAACAACATTAAATGCATGAAATAAATGATTGATGAAAATTATACTATACCTGTGACAATAAATAGCTAATTATAAATAAAGCACCCATTGGCACTCGTTGTAAATGTTTCTTTCAAAATGAATACTGTTACATAGCTGTATTTGTGTCCTTTTGATTGAAGTTGGTTTTTGATGAGTTATCTCAACTTTGTGTATATTGACTCAACTTCTTGCCAGGTTCTTAGTTGGACATTCAGCTGACGTCTTAAATCAAAAATTTAGTTCCTAAACAAGATATCCAATTTTTTGCTTTTAAAAATATTGTGATATATACGCTCGTATGTTCAAGCAAAAAATGAAATGCTTTTGAACTAGGTGTTTTATATGTCATTAGTTACTTATTATCAGACTAATTTAATTATGTTCCATGATCTTTGTCGTCTATTTTATCACATATGTGAAATACTGTTATTGTACGTTGTATCTTTGTATTTTATATCATTTTATTTCAGTTTTAACTTATTCAAAAATATGACAGATTACTTTATTACATGTTAAATGTTCAAGTTATGGTATATTGCTGATTTCATTCAGTCATGTTTGTGTAACATTTAAAATCAGATTATATTGATCAGTTTCTCATAAAATCACCACATATTTTCTGTTAATGATTGATAAAATATAATCTAAATTAATGTTCAAGTCATTACATGTTGTCATCAGTGTTTGGTTTGTATCAAAGAGGATTAAGAATCTTTTTTTGTAGCACAAATTTCTTACTGTGTAGAATACTAAGAAAATGAAATGGCAAAACCAAATTTCAACTGTTGCATGCTTTTATTTTTCTTTTTTGACAGAATATGGTTAAGTACATGTATGTTTATTTTGTGGGGAATCTATTGAAAAAGTTGAAGAATTTCTGTATAAATCAGAAGGCATTTCACTATGAGGTGGCAGCCAGCATGGCTTCCATTAGTGTTTAATATAAAGTAGATAATATCAGTGGACTCTAACAACAGTGTTACCTGATGTAGTTTGTGATACAGTACAGGTTAATTCCATCTCTGGTTGTATTTACTGTAAATACTAGTTGTGAATACTGTTCCTTCTAAAACTTCAAATTTGTTGATTCCTTGATAAAAGCCTCCTGTTATTCATATGTATCACTTTATTACTCACAATATTCTTAATACAATTAAATCAAAACACAAGGAGATAATTAGTCTGTGAAATTGAATTAAACCTAATATGATATTCTGTTTTATTTATTTTTTTGATATTAGTTGTAGTTATAACCATATAGATTTTTTAATAGTAAATATTCAATTACTGATTGTGATAATAAGTTAAATAACTGTGAATATATGCTGGAAAAAACAATAAGATTTTTTTTCTTAGAAATATTCTGTTCCATTCTTGATTTTGATAAACCACATATTGTAACTGTATGACATTATGAATTTTTTTGTAGTCTCAGTATATGTAGGAAAAATGATGGGAAGGGGTTCTAAATACATTGCTTATCACAAGAAATAATTTTGGATTGTGGTTGTGACTTTTTCAAATTGTGTCTTAAAGATATAGTTCATAGACAGTTCACTCACAATCCTTTACAAATTAACATCAATTGACAAATGTATTCAAACTACCAAGAACAATTTTTAGGTTTAGGTAGAGGATAATGTTGAATTTTTTTAGATATTTCAATGGAAACTTTATTAATAATCTATAAGTTTTAACGTAACCGTCATTATGTATTATACTTTATACTTGCCAGATGAGTAGGTTGTTTGATTGTCCCTCGTCATTACAAATATTATAAAAATATACTGACAGATGGCTAAATTGACCTCAATGACCTCAATGGAACCTACTTAGATATTTGATTAGTATGTAAATTTGGAATTATTTAAGAAATATTTTGAATAATTTCCCTTTTTTGACAAAAGAAAATCTAGGTTTGTCTTGGGTTGTGGGGACTTTAAAGATAAGATCATTTGGGAAACTGTATGTTTTATTCTCAAATCGTTAATGGTTATTTATATTGTTTGCTTGTGTTCATGTATAAAACCACCATGTTAGCGTATATTAATTGTACAGATTCTTATTATATATATATATATATATGTATAAAACATTGTATACCAACAAACTAATCTCTACTTAAAATTTAAAATTATACATAAAACCATGTTTCAATGAATTATTCTCATATTTTGATAGTAAGCTAATTCTATAAATGTGTGCTGATAGCTAGGTCTATGGTGGTCAAATAATGGGTTCTGTAGTCACAGGTTGTCAGGCTAGATGTCTTCGGTCTTATATAGTGGAACATATTAAGTTTAGAGTTATAAGAGAGTGGGTGCCAATTGTTATTTACAGTAATATTGGGTTGAAAGATTGATATTTGGTCACCTAGGAATACTATAACTGTGACGATAAAATTTACAATTTAAAAATATTTGACAACATTTTGTCTCTTGGAGGTAATGAGTAAATGAGAATCGCAATTTAAGGCTGTAATAACCACAAAGGCCTATAATCTATAATAGGTTTCATCATTTATCTTAATTTCTGTTCATTATAATAGTTTCTGTGATATAATTCTATACTACTTTACTTTTGACATTGTTAATCTTCTATATATACCGATTAAATTCTTGTAGTGTTGTTATACATGTATATACCCTGCTTATGCATTTATACCTATTCTGTCTATATATAGTATGTGTACACTGTTGTACCAATGATACTTACTGTCAAATAACTCTTTCACCTACATTTATCGGTAATTTTAACTTGTATAAACCTTTTTATCCAATTTAACTTGACACAAGTGGATAAGACAATGTTGGTTTTGAATCTTGTACAGGTGTGTTTGTGATGACCTTCATTGGTTTATTTTTATCAGTTTAACATTGTGCAATGATAGTCTGTTTAATTTCTAACGTATGTGAAATTAGAAAGGTTTTGTGGACATATTTCTGTTTGTGAATTGTTTTCAAATTATTTTTGTTGATTAGAAAACTCATTGAAATAACTCTTGTTAAAATCTCTGATCCTCATTTCAGAGATTTGTACATCCCTTGAAAACTAGAATATTGTATAAGTTGAATCTTACATAAGAATATTGTTGGGCAGGAGTTTTACATAGGCTAAACCTGTTCTCTGATCCCATTCAGACATCCTGAATAAAAATATTGTTTTAAAACCCCAATAACACTCTCGTTGTAACTGAATAACATGTCCCAATCTTCATTCTGGTCAACAAATCTTATTATTTTAGAATATTCCTATTAAATGATGATGTAAATTTCATCATTTTAAAAAATTGGAAAAATTCAACCAATTGATTTGAAAAGTCTAACGTAAACCTTTTCAAATGTGACTTTGATTTAAAATATTTTCGAACCCTCTGGACAAGTAAAATAGGTCGTAATGGATAATTTACACAACAGGTAGGACACTTAAACATCTAGTACTTAGAATAAGGCTATTATTTATTTTCTGGAGCTGCCAAGCCAGCAAGAGTGTTATTGTCCCTTTAAATAAAAAGGAGACAGAAAATTCTGTTCAGTATTTACAAAGATACAATGATTTGAAAAATCTGCAACATTTGGCATTTTCTGCAGGTTGTATAAACAAACCACCGTTAAGTGAGAGGTAAAATCTTATTATAGGTTTCTTTATAATCCGATTGAATCTAATGGTCTTTGTGTTCATACTTTGGTTTTGTTTCCTTAATTAAATTTAAATATTTGTAGGTCAAGCCATCAAAAATTAGATATTTCTGAAAATGCAAATAGAAGTTTAAACTTTTTTATTTTCGTTAAGTAGTTACCCAAACTGATTATAAGTCTGTTAGGTCAGTTCCTGTTCACCCACAGCCTTGAATTATCATTGTTGCTTCCACTGGATACATCATATATAACAGAATATGTACCTCTAATATAATCATGAATAGGGCAAAATTTATTGTTATTAAATTTGTTATAAAGTTATCATATTTTTTATATGTATATTAATTTGTTTGTATTAACATAGGTATGTCCAATATACCTAATAGTACTACCATTCTACATGCTCTGTCTACTGCTGATGATTGGACTTGTCTCTGCGGCTCGTTAGCAGAATTACTTCTGGCAAAGATTCCGCTAGTTTACCCCCTTGTCGTTGTTTGGAAGATGCGGAAAAACAGTGTGCATGTAAAAGTACCCTGGACATTTGGAATTTAAATAAAAAGTAGGTTGTAGCCCTGCTGTCTGAGCAAAATTCCCTAAAAGCATATTGCATTGCTTATGTCTGTCTTAATTTGCTCAGTTGGTGTAGAAAGGAATTGTGAGTAACTAGAACATGTTACAGTATTCTGCACTTGACTAATGACTGATGATCCTCAGATGATGAGACCATGGGGCAAGTAGAATGTGTTTGTTCTTTACTAGAGCATGGCCCTGTTTCTTGAAATCTTAACAAGATATAAAATCCAAATTTTAGTAGATACCTCCATTTTAATTGGCTAAGCACTAAAACCACCATTTTAATTGGCTAAGCACTAAAACCAATCTAATATTATCCAATAAAATTACTAAAATTGTGATTTTATCTTTATTAAAATTTCATGAAAGAGGCCCCAGGTTTTTATCCTCATTGTTTCTCCAGATATTGTGTACATTGATTAGTGATTATTGGGTGTGATTGAATTAATATATTAATTAATGATATGGAAAATTGTTAACACTTTATTGGTCCAAGACATGATAATAATGTCGGAATATTTAAAAACCTATTGCTTTTATTACACAATAGTTGTTAAATGTTTATTTAGCTTGTGTTTAATGTTTATTAGCTACATGTATTTATATTAAGGAAATGAGATCTGCTCATCTGTCAAACTCATAATTCAAATATTGTATGTCTTTTTCTGCATCATCATGATCAATGCAATTTCACATAATTTTCACACAGACTCGATACAAATTTTGATGGTAGGGGTAATAACTCTATAAATTCCAGACACAACTTGGAATTTTGTTGGGGTTTCTCTTTATAACTAACCAAATAACCACAGCCAGTTTTAATTAAAAATCTCAAATACTCTGATCTGTAGGAGTTTTCAACAAGAAGGATGATAGAATGATAGTCAATTCAACCAAATGTTATTTTGTTATATATCCCTGAATAATCTAGTTGCCTTTAGTAAGTTGACAGTTACTAAGAGTTCAATACGAACGAAACCAGTTACATAAAAAAAACTTGGAATAACTGGAAGAATCGCCCATTTCTACCTACTAATATATATGTAGATGAGGTTTCAAAGAGATTGTACCTGGTTTTATATTGTTTAATGATCAAAGGTGTACAGTATATAACCAATACATGGTGGTGTTAATTGAGTGATAATTGTGAAATGTGAAACTGTCGATTACATTTTATCAGTTACACTAGACGCTCTACTAATAACAATGGATACTCTACAAATAATAAACAAATTGATTGTGGGAATTTATTCCTATGGTTAAATGACAAAATAGTCCCCTAAAATCATTATTTTATTTTTTTTTCTTTGAAAATGCCATTTTCATTCTTGAACAAAGCAAGTCTTATTACACTATATCTAGCGTTGATCACAAAAACTTGAAAACTAAATATTTTAAGGATTTGAAATTTTCATTGGCTGAGGGTTAAAATCTTAGTAAATTCATTTCTTCTCAGCCAGTGAAAAGGCTGCATTCTTAAGATATATAGTTTATATGAATAAGGCCCCTGATGTTTATTGATAAAGTCTTAAATAATTGGCCGCTTTACTTTGCTATAAGATAATGTAACACTTTAATGCAAGTTGTTTATGTTAAATGTATATTAATGTATAATATATATTATGTAAGATGTATGTATCAATCATGTTATATAATTGTTCTATGGTTGTAATACATGGGTTATTATTAATTTATTATGAATATAATTATTGTATATGTAGATATACTAATATGTAATATATAGACTAGACAGTATCTAATCACTGTAAATAACTAACGCTTGAATCTGACCACACCTTGTATGTATCTCCCTGTACTTCCTAATGTAAATATGTTTTAAAAGTAATCCCATTTTTCATAAAGCTATAAAATGCAAATAATAAAATTATGCAAAATAGTTTCTTTTTATTTTGAAGAAAGTAAATTGTTATTCTAGAAAGTGGGGACTGTTCACCAGTTTTCAAGCAATCATGTATGATAATAAACCGCATGAAGAATCGGACAGACAAATGGGACTTTCACTGCATATTCTAGGTGTAATGGAAAAATCAATGATCTGTTCTTCTGATGGTTCAGAGGGGTGGGGGTGGATGGCCAAATTGTTAGCGTGTGCATGTTGTATTGTAAGTTCTGTCATTGAGTCAAATCTGGAGTGGTTTTGATTCCTCGCTTATAGGGAGTAGGGTTTTCTCCTGGTCCTCTGTTTTCTCCTACTGAAATAAAACTGAACCATGTTTGTCCCAAAATGTCCTAGCGTTTGTCGAGTGGACGTTAAACCCTCCTCGGTCTCCTAATGTAATGGTTCAACAAGTCTGGTATAGTGGTGATCATTTTGCATACAAATTGTCTAAAAGCAATTACAGTAAGGGAAATTTGGTTCATTCAAGAATAGTTTGAAAAGGAAGTCTTCTTGGTAGCAGAATTTCTACATCATGAAGTTATTTTGTACATGCATGTATAACATGAAATCATTAATCAAAGTGTTTAAATTTATTTAAAACGCCCAACTATATTTCATGGAAGGCTGTTAGAACTCGTTATTCTTGTCCCAAGCAATTATCTAACTGCAGTTATATGTTTTCAACAGGGAGTTACATGCTGGCTCTTTCAGCAGGATGCAGGGCTCGGCAAGGCAGTTTCTAGTTATTCAAATGGGATCCAGGTAAAAGAAACCTTGACAGCTGGAATTGGAAAATCACAATTTATCGCATAGCATGCTGTCCATCTTCATTAACTCGGTTGGTGCAGATTTAGAGGACATTAAACTCAACTCTATTTCATTTTAAAAAAATACCAGTTGTCAGGTCTAGCTGTAAACCAGTTTCCTGATTAGCTATCAGCTGTCTATAATCGTTGCGGGGGGTTGGGATGGCCTAATGGTCTAGAGTGCCGCGCTTTGAACTCTAGCTGGCCGGTCACCTCTGGCTTGCGGCTGTGGTTTCGAGCCCCGATGTGAGCGTATGTGGCATGGAGATAGGGGCGCCTTCTCAACCTCGTGGGTTTCCTCCGGGCACTCCGGTTTCCTCCCACTGCTAAAGACCCCTACGTGCAAGCGAATTATTGAAATAAAATTAAACCATATGTTAGTCCTGAAATGACCTACTTTGTGTTGAGTGGACGTTAAACCCCATTTCTCTCTCTCTCTATAATCGTTGCATGGATTCCACAGTGACAAACGGCTGTATATTTTGGACTCAGATTTTCAGACAAGGTAAAATATCTTCACTTTTCGGCATGTGATTTGTGGGAGAGTTATAACAGCTCTTACTTGTTTTTACCCAACATAATCCAGTCCAGTTTAACAATACACACAGGTTTCAAGCTTACTATTTGTTTTGAATTAGAGAAATGAAATTAAATGAAATGAAATGAGGTTTAATGTCCTACAATTCTGCTCCGAACTGGGTTAATGAAGATGGGCATATGCCATACAGTGTGCTATGAGTTAAATTAAGCTGTACAGCAGTCTACTCTTATATCAAATTCCAACTGCCAAGGGTTCTTTTATGTGCATGCTGATGTGTAAGAGGGACCTTGTTTTTTGTCCATTCCAAATATCTAGACAGCTGTCCTTGACAGGCCCTCCATCCTGCATCACTTAAAAGGGGGATCCATGCTGGAAAATCTGTATGAACTTTCTCAGCCATTGCAGGGTTCGAACACCTGACTTCCAGGCTAGAAAACCAGCATCTTACCCACTTAGCCACCATGAATCCCGTTTTTTAATTAAAAAATATAACAAAGGACAATTAAAGATATTAAAGAAAGCATTTAATTCACTAAAGGCTGGAGAGTGCCTGAAAACTGTATATAAATTGGCATGATTTTTGTTACAAAATGAAGCGTGACCACAGAAATTTAAGACACATTTACAGTTATATAATGATTCTATTATTGCTAATAATCAAACGAGAAAACACAGATATTCAAATGAAATGCATTTTCTTATTCCTCCAAAACTAAGTAATATCCATTCTAGTGCTGCCATTAGAGGTTGCATATTAAATTGAATTCTGTCAACTTCAGAATCAGTTTACTTATGAAGCTATTATTACAACATGCAAATTATGTGAAGGGATATACAGTAAAATACATTTAATTTCTGCTACGAACAGAGCTCAATTTTACAAAGCAATGCATCCCATTGACTTCTAAATTAATATTATTCGACAAACGCCTTTAGGATATGTACACAATGCATATTTCAAGTTAGGGTAAATTCTGTGTTTTAATACCAGTAATAATTTTTATGTTATACGGCATTTATGGACTGACATAAATTTCTGATAGCTCTTCTGCTGGGAAACCAAGTTCCAGATCGGAAACATTTTAATACCAACTCGAAACGTTCAAAGAAAACTTAATAATGTTGCTTGTCTTGAATATCTATGTTCAATATATAATGTTATGAAATTTTGAAAAAAAGACTGATCAGTAGTACGAGTTATGTTGAAGAATGACAGCTGTTTATTAACTGTTATAACAAGAGTTATAGTCTACATATTTTAAATGGCAGCTGTTGTAACAAGAGTTATAGTCTACATATTTTAAATGGTTGTTGTATATTAAACACATCTAGAATAATCGACTAACACTTCTCTATTCCGGCAAGATGGAGCGATCAACATGCCCAGTATGATGTATTTATAATTTATGATGTACTAATTGTGTATTTCATACTCCATTTAACTATTTATAACTAAAAGCTTATTTAATACTAAGATTCAAGCACACCTATATTTACTTACATACTGCATATGATAAATAATTCCATCTCAAAAACTTTACCCCCAAGATATCAAAAACTTCACTCGTCAGGGACTGAGAGTTCATATTATTTAATAACCATTACACATTTATTATTTGTCAACTACTGCATGATTTCTGTTGCCATTGGGCTGTTGATGCACACAAAACTAATTTTAAAAGTGCTATTTTAAGAAGGAAGATTTCTATTTCAACATGGTGTGTGATGCAATAAATATCAGCCAATAACTACAATTCTTTGTCCTTAATGTATAATCCATTTTGTGCTCTGGTTTTCAGAAATTGAACTCTCTTGAAAAAGAGGTCATTGTCTGAATATCCATATCCATAGTTTGAATTTTTACATAAAATTAGGTAAGTCACTATATATTGGTGCTACAACAATTAATATTATCAACAACATTAACTGTACAAATACGTTTTATTAAAACATTTAATATATGAAAAGTCATACATGTATCAAAACATTTAATATAAACAGAATCAAATTTTGATTATAAATCTATTTAGATTTATTAGTCGGCATACTGTATATACTACATTCATTTGTACATTATATAAGATTTCTTCAGTCATTTCCAACAAAACCTTAATAACAAAACCAATTCAAATTCTAGTTAAAAATTGACCAAGATACAGTTTAGCTAGATTGTAATCAAATTAATATTAGGATTAAACACCAACAAGGGTTTCTTTTTAAGTACATGGATTATTTTGATGATTTCTAATAACATTTCAAAAAACCTGAAAATTTGATGGGACAAAAGCTTAATTAAAATATATATTTATGAGGTAAGAATATAAAATTAAGCAGGTGTTTTAAATTGGTTAAAATTAAAAAGGGCATTTGTCGATAAACCAAATGGCTTTTCATATCAGATCCACACCCCCTCTTCCAACTAATAATATAAGAAATTAAATGCTTCCATTTTCAATCTTTGTCCAATCTATACTAATATCATTTTGATAACAACTTAGTTAGCTTATATCCATATAAGATTGAGACAGGGGAATTAATTCTAACAAGGAAAGCATCATTTGCAAGTCCACAAAATGGTATTTTGTTCTTAACATTTTGTTTTGGATATTTCTGAATTGCGTTGTAGAAATTGTCGACTATTCGAATTCCTCTTCCTCAAAATGAGCCTCATGTCTGAAGAAGCAGGCAGTTCCTTGCTGGCATTAGTTCTGGTAGATAAAGGGTGGAAACGAAATAGATTTGGTATATTGACAAATGCACCATCCGTATGTAAGTAATATACAATAAAAAGATATATAAGGAATGTTGTAAAATATATATATTTAAAAAAGAGAATTATTTTATTCTAAAAGTAACAATAAAGGTCTATTTTTTAAAATTCCAATATAATTCACAATAAAAAATTATGTACAACTACAATAAAGAAACAAAGAATACATCATTGTTAATGGATTCAAAGCATTCTATTAAATTCCAACATTTGTGCAAGCTGTTTCAATATCTTACAGATCTCCGCGCTTTCTGTCGGACATTACAGCAGTATTCTGGATTTTAACGAGTGCTTTGATTAGCCATCTTAATTAGGTTATGGACCGCAAACATTCTTCGATTCTTTGATCAACCATTTTCAAATCTAGATATAGCAGCAACCCACAACCCAATAAAGAGGTTTTTCCAAATTTATATTTTCAAAATGTCAGTTCCCAAAATTTAACTGATCAGAAGTAACCGTTCCTTCCTTTAGAAATTTCACATACAGATCATTTTAGCCTCTTTAATCTTAACTCCAGCTTTATTACGTCTGCACATACAATAAACAGTTATTCCTGATTTTTAGTTTTGAGAAAGAAAAACTAAAAAATAGACACACCCACATTTCTGACTGTCAGAAATGTAATAGCACATTTCACTTTCTGTTAGCACAAATATTTCACATTAATTCAGATGTAGTAGATATCCAATTCATTCTGCTAAATAGTCTCTTTTCAAGTCCTTCAAATCCAGTTATCTCCCTTGATACACGTCTGCTATCACTATCACCTTCCATATTAAAATCCTAACAAAATAATGTCTTACACCATCCATTTACTAATTAATCCAATCAAACAGCTTATAACAAGTACTAATCCCACGGGTCTAACAACACCACTACCATTAGCTACAAAATAAAGTTTATAATTATAACACAATCATGTAGGACTACCATTTACAAATAAAATAGATACTTGATCTATCAGAATCAAAGTAATTGTCTTCTCAATCAAATATACCAAGTTTCATTACTCTGACTCAATTAAAAACAAAGCCATGGTGTTCCAATGTCACAGATAATCAAATTGAATAGTAGGCCTACATCACCAAACATAGTCAAGCATTACTTTAATTCACATCTACACCAAGTTTGACTCCCCTCATACAAATTATGTCATCATTATGGGACCAACATGTATGATCTTATTTCACTAATTCACATGAGCTTAGAGGGAGAAAACCAGAGGACCGGGAGGACGCTGAGAAAATGCACGAGGTTTGGATCGTAACCACTCATCTTGATTCAACGACATAATTTATGATCTAACATCAACTCTTACCTTGTCTGAGGAAAACTGGTTCCTTATAAATCTTTCCATCAGTAGATTCTACTATCAGATAAAAGTATGAATCAAAATGGCGAGATTGAGCTTCATAAATATCCAAAGTTACCACTTTATTTTCATCATCTCCCTGTAATGTACAAAGTAAAAATATGTATTAATGTTTCCAATAATTCTCTGAAATATATATATTCAAATAACGAAGTAGCTTTTATATGGTCTCATCTATTGCATTCTGTTTCATCTGCATTTGATGGGGGCCACGGTGACTCTGTGAGCAAGAAGCTGGCTCACTTAAAAAGAATGTTGTTAACCACGTTCAGTCCTGTTGTTAACCACGTTCAGTCCTGTTGTTAACCACGTTCAATCCTGTTGTTACCAAGAATTTCTATTTGATTTCTCAGTGTTCTTTCCCCTTGTCAATTGATCAGTAACAGTTTCTGTTTGGGATGAAAAACACAGATTTGGTGTAGGCCTACACACATAAATATACGCATGTACATAAAAGAACTCTTGACAGCTGAAATTCAACCAAGAGTAGGCAAAATTTTCCTAATAGCACACAGCATGTTGTATGGCCATCTTTATTAGTCAGAGATTGGTACAGAATAGTACAATGTTTAACCCCACTTCACTTCATTTTGCCATAACCATTTTGTAAGG
Organism: Patella caerulea; assembly: GCA_036850965.1. Taxonomy (NCBI): domain Eukaryota; kingdom Metazoa; phylum Mollusca; class Gastropoda; family Patellidae; genus Patella; species Patella caerulea. The sequence goes on from JAZGQO010000021.1 coordinate 20,465,590, forward strand.
TCTAAATTGTGTGCTATGATTATTCAGTTGTCCTTTTAACAGTTAGAATCTAACCAGATATAATAATCTACACAAAACCTTAAGTCATAAGATTGTGATCTGGTACCCGAGAACAATCATACAGCACAGGTTTTTTAGATCTCTATACACCGATACGAAATAAAGTTGTTACGTTTTGTCACAGAAACAATACTGAATCCATGTTGTTAATTATACATCCCAAACTCTGCTGGACAGCAGTTTAGATCACTTTAGATTTCTTGACTAACCTCTATTCTGACTTCTGTTAAATCCGCAGTTTTGTTACCAGGGTAGAGAATTTCTATTTCATTATTGTAGCCAACTTCCCAGTACAAATGTTTGATTGGTTTCTGAGAGGAAACATCACACTTGAGTTCAACAAAACGATCCATCAAAACAGCTGTTTTGTTTCGACAGCTTATCAGAGGAGTAACTGAAAATACCAAAAAATTAGTTTAAATGTTTTGGGAAAAAGTTAAACTATGCACAACTGTAAATTTTGATGTGGTTACTCTTGAATATGTGTGGGCATACCAAAACTGGAATTCCAACCCTTTAGGCCTACATGAAACAACAATAATTCCTTTAATTGTAGTTCCCTTAAATCTGATATAGGCTACAACTTAAAATTTGACATGGTTACTTTTTAATAACAAAAATATCTCTCAGATTCATAAGAATTGTGGTTGCATAAAAACTGGACTTCCAAAATCAGTATTTAAAGTAACAATTTCTTTAAGGTAAATAGAATGCCCTTTTACCATATATTATTGAGTCATAAAGCAAGTGTGTTAGTAACAATCCATATTTCTCACATTTTTTCATTTGATTAATCACATTTCACAATGCTGGCCAGCATTCTTGTGTCTAGTTCTCTCTTACTGTCCTAGAACTATTTACTGTTTAATTACCAATAAAACATCTCATCCACCAGGAACCAAATAAAATTTCAATGATGCCATTTTGAAATGATCAAATATCGAAAATCTGCAAATCAATGAGCCATTGTCCAAATAAATAACAAGCATGCCAGGTTTCATGTCAATTATACTTTAATTAGCGGAACCATCTGCTTTTTTTAAAAGACAGTCACCCTCAAGAACAACAACAATATCAGTCAACCCTTGAATCCTGGTTCTACAAAAAGAGAATATAGAAAGGTGAAGGATGAAGGTTAACTTACCTGAAATAATATGCAAATTAATACTGGCCTCTGCACTGGCAAAATCATTAGCTACAGTATCTGGAATTTGAACTTTGGCAACACATTTCAATTTCTTGTGTTTTGGTAAAAATCTTATGTGAGCGGTGATAGAACATTTGTATGATGGACTGGCTCGGGTGGAAGTGGGATCCTGTATATCAAGAACTTGATCTGGATTCAGGAGAGTTTCATCCATATACAATTCTAATGCAGCATGAGGATTGCTACCATAGGTTGTGCAAGTCACAAATGATTTAGCATTTTTGAATTCTGCTTCATAAACTGTATCTACAACCTCCGTGATTGGTACTTCATTGCCTTCAAATATTAGTTCAATCTTCTCGATATTATCTAAAATATTTTAAAAAAATAATAACCTTAAAAAAAAGAAACATTAATTTATAAAAATGCAAAAACAGGGGCTTGTCAGTCTCCCTAATGCCTCAAACAGCAGCTAAGTCTTTCACCTTATCAAAAATCTTGATAAACAGATTCCTCTAAACAGGTTTCTAAAATCCAACCTCTAAACTGTATAACATGGTCAAAATGCAATCCTTGATATCACTGTTAAATGAGGTTTACAAATGACTTTAATAGTGTTTTCCTTTTCGTCAGACACTCCACAGGGAAAAAATTTGACAAACTTTAAAAGTTCTTCCTTGTCTGCCCTAATTCCACCAAGGATAAATAAATTAATTGACAAATTTTCTTGTATCACATTCGCACAGTTAAAAAATAAAAATGGAAAGGAAAGATAACCATGAAAAACACATTCAAAATTTTTAAAATCATGAGATTTTTTTAGTACAATTTGAAATAGTGAATCCCTAAGCCCTGATAGTATATCCCACCAATACGTAAAATATAGATAACTTACGTAAAACAGAAACTTGGACAGATGCTTCATGAACAACTGCACCTTGTTCAAATGCTTTTAGAATGTATTCACCATCAGTTTTATCTTGAACTGTAAACAGACATCACACATGGAATAAAAGATTTATTGGTGGGTAGGCCTACCTCAAGGCATTACTACAGAGGGATGGATACCAAAATATGGAATCCTTAATAGCTAGCTGCACTGATGTAGTGGTTTGCTGACTTTTGTGCCTAATAGCGAGACCCTTTTATACTATACATAAGGGGCGCGGGAAAGGTTTTTCTCTAATATAGAAAGTTATTTGCCACATTGAGCACCATTGCAGAACCGCTCTACATGAAAAACAGACCTTCATTTTATTCACAATTTGAATAAAACACAGATTATGAATCAATTTATCCATTTTATTAGGAGATTTGCCATTTTGTTCAATCATTTAAAGATACATTATGTAAGATTTAGATAAAGAGTTGGTCGTTTTTACTGTAATAGTTTAAAAATAGATAATGCAAAATGAATATATTGAAAATTTCATTGAAATTAATCTATCCTGAGTGAAGATATTGAAAGTTTTGACAAGATGTGTGCACTGAGTGTAACCACCATACTGGCTGTTCAAAGGTAAGCTTTGCTTCATCATTTTTACTGTAAATCATTAATTGACTGAACCATTCAAATCTGCTTTAGATCGGATCCATCCGATGGTAACGACAGTTGATAATGATCTTGTCATTTTAACAAATATCTAAGTAATAGTTTATATAACATTTTCCAGGGTAAGGCCCAAAGCAAGACCCACAAATTGGCAGATTTAGCTATTGCATAATGCATGTTAACAAACCATATTAATAATTCATCAAATTTACTACATGTACATCAGTATTTGTAACAACAACTCATTGAACAACTCATAACATCAAATCAAAATGACCAAAAGAAAAAACTTACCATTCAGAAGGATTAATGAACCCTTGATGAAATCTTCAGCATTGAACTCCAACTGGTATTCCTCAGGACTTTGTCCAGCTTCCAAGTTTGCTTGGGTTGAAATTTTATGTTCATTCCCTTCTCTGTCTTTATGAAACCAGCTTACTTGTCCCTTCAAAATAAACTGGATCTTCACATCCAATTCAAAATTTAATGTAAGTGTTTGTCCAACTTTTACATACTGTGTCTCTGTTGGATTTAGAGTGACTGTCACTGCTTCACCTGTAACAAAAGATAAAACATTATGTTAGAAAATATAGTTTAGGTTATACACTGTATCAATGAACACGAACTGGGACATAGATGCGGAAAGTTTTAGTTCTTTGAATAAGTGCCAGAGATCTATTATCTCGCATGCGGTCAAATTTATGTTCTAGCTGCCCTTTAAAAAGCCATGATGGTTTAACTAAACAGCAAAACTTTGAGCATCGACAGTGATAGTGAAATAATCATGCACGTTTAATTCTGCATTGGGAGTAATACACATAAATACTTAAAGTAGCATGAGAGAGGAAAATTTGTGGAACTACAGATAATGCAAAACATTTGTAAGTGTTTAAAATAAATATGTTTATTCAACGTCTGCTTCCACCAAGATGATATCGCCGATAAAGCATTGTCATTCTCCACACAAATTTCGCTATCCAGCATTCGTTAGTGTGAAATAAAAGGGAAGGCAACTCTGCTTAAGAGATTGGTACATTTTCGTTGGGCAGATAACCCTACAAGCCTGGGGCCTATTTCACAAAATTTTAACTAAGATAAAAATATATTATAGTAATTTGATTGGATACCATTAGATTGATTTTAATGCTTAGCCAATCAAAATTGAAGTATCTACTAAAATTTGGATTTTATCTTAAGTTAAAATTTCATGAAACAGGGCCCTGGGATTGAAAAAAGGACACATGACTTAATAACGGACAATATGATTTAAAGCACACATATCAAGCAATTTGGAAACCCATCTCTCAAGGGCACATTCAACAAGAAATTAAATGTCATAACGTTCAAAAGATTCAAAATAACCCTGGACTAGCTTAATTATCAAAGGTCTAAGAGCTGTTGAAGGGTGTGGATTTGGGATGCTGTTCCGACAGAATGTAATATACTTTATTTATCCACACTATTGCGTAGGTATATTTCAACATATAGAGTAACAATATATTTATTCTACATATCATAGTTCACTGACACATTTACTTAAGTAGTAAGCAAATAACGCTGGCGTGCCCTCATTTAAAATTGTTTGCGATGTCAATGCTGCTTTAGAAGGATTTTATTCAATTCAGCTTAAATCTTGTATTACAAGTGCTGTTAAATGTTGAAATTTTTTTCCTACTTAAAAATGATTGGTTACTGTTGCTAAACCTTGCAGGTCTATCTCCAAGCTACATACGCTCACACAAGAAATCTAAGCCAAGAGGTGACTAGCCAGTTAGAGCTCAAAGCACAACATTGTAGACCACTACCCCTCCCCACCTAATACCCTACCCTGATTGGTGGACCATTATCAGGTATTTAATACTGTTGAATAATCAAATTTGAGTATCGTTTAGACAGGAATAAGTCATGAAAAATGATTATTCTTTGCAAAATGCAAGATTTAATTATTTTACAAGGACAACAAAAAAAAAAATATTGACCCACACATGTACATTACAGGGCCATATGTAGGAATCTTAAAAGTGGGGGGTGCCTCCACCTAAGTGATATAAGAAAGTTAGGATCAGGGCAAACGAGCCCATTGGCGTGTCACGTGTGGGCGCCCATAAAACCGAGCGACTGATCAGTGCCTTCTGAGCATCACAGCTGTGTGATCATAATCCAATGTATTGTTTTATAATTAAAAGATTGTCAAATTATTTTTATTTGATGGGGGGGGGCACCATTTCTCTTATTTTTCTGGGGGTGCAATCTACCAGCTGCACCCCCGCTACATACGGCCCTGGTACATTATATAACACAGATTCGTAATCAAATGATTACTTATATCTACATGTACATTGTACAACCGTGCAGTATTGAATAAAGAGTAATAAAAGCAAACATATTTGAATGTCGCCCACACAATGTTATCAATCTTTTATAGTGTCCATGAGAATCAAACTTCAAGAAACATTTCAAGTACAAAATGTATTAAGCCCTACACCAGCCTACACTTAGCACAACAGTACTTAAGCTTGCAAAACAAGCAAGAGAATAGAAAGCATACAATTTACAAGCTTCTGTGATAAATAATAGATTTAATGTATAATTCCTCAGTGCGAGCTATCAGACTACAGTTTGAATTAGTTCGCACTACTCAGTCTTATGTCATGTTAACAATTTTAGTGGATGTCAAATTCTCTCGTTAAAGCCAAAAGCTCCCCCCTCCCACCAACACACTTCCACCAAAAGCACTGTTTTAATCTTTTTTTAATGTTTGCAGCTTCATTGTACCCCCTCTTTTGCAAATTCTACATACACAACTGTTTGTGTATTTCATACATTGAACCCTACTCATTCATATTAATTGAAGAACAGTGATATCGAACAAGGTATATATATATATATATATGTTTATAATATCAGGTAACTTCAGGTATATTGACTTTTAAACAGTAGAATAATCCCCGGTATAGACCAGTATATTATACTATATTATAATGTCTAAACACGTTTTATTTGTACAAGGAAACTGCATCCAACAGTACGAGCCTAGATTCTACAAAGCAAATCAATGATAAACATATAACTCAGTGAATAGTAATCGTGAGATTGTCTTCCTGAACAATCAATGTAGTAAAAATAGTACTGAAGCTGTCAAGTCCTACTATGGTATTAACTTTATCAATTCTTATATCAAGCTAAGTGTCATAAAATAATAGCACGACAATAAGCCTGTGATTGTCCACTACAAAACAATATGTACAGGTCTACTCAAAAGAGAGCTCCATAACTGGCCCAAGCATTCTGTTCTATTCAGATCCTTTCAACAATATTTTGTGAATAGAATTAGGATCAAAGGCTTCTAGAAATCCCTCTATTTTATTTTGATCCCTATACATGCGTTGATAAAACATGGGAGAGAGAGAGAGAGACATGGGGTTTAACGTCCACTCGACACAAACTAGGTCATTTCGGGACTAACATATGTTTTTTTTAATTTCATTTCAATATTTAGCTTGGGCGTAGGAGTCTTTACCAGTGGGAGGAAACCAGAGTGCCCCGAGGAAACCAATGAGGTTGAGAAGGCGACCCAATCTCCGTGCCACATATGCTCACACCAGGGATCAAAACCCCAGCCGCAAGCCAGAGGTGACCGGCCAGCTAGAGGTCGAAGCGCGGCACTCTAGACCACTAGGCCATCTCCCCCCCCCCCCCGATAAAACTGGGGAGAGTAGTTCCTCTAGGAGAATAGTGGTGTATTATAACAAGTTACAATAAATATAAATGTAAGTTGTATTTTCCAGTATAAAAGACAGAATCGTGTATTTAATGTGTAATGACTTGGCCAAGAGATTTCTAACATAAAACACCTCTCACCAAACTGTCACTCCATTGACAGTGAGCACGTTTCCCTTACATGTGTAAAAATCTTGAAGTTACTTCTTGGCCAAAGGTTATATGGACAGGAAGGACTTTAAAACCAATCCTAATGTGCCTAATTATATGAACTCTGCAACAATAGAACTATCAGGATCTGTTTGCCAAATTTCAAAACTGAAATTTTGTTAGCTGTTGTGTGTAATACAAGTACATGTATTAATATCAGTGACAAATACGTCCAGGTATACATTAATAACCAAAACTCTGATAATGGTTAACGAGGATTTAGCACATCACCACCGGCCACCAGTACAACTTAAGTAATTTTCAACTTGCTTTGATCACAGACTATTCTCGGATGACATAGCATGCAGCTGCATACATGTCATTAAAATATGTCTTAGCATCTCAATCAGACAGATAACATGTGAAGTAAACTTGATCGGTAGGAATTAACCCAACTGATTTTTGTTCCTAGATTACATGGATTACCAATGTCCAGCGGGTTGTCTGAACAATAGCCATGCGGTCAGTCTGTCTCATCGACAAATGACCATATAGAGACAGGTGGTCAACAGGTTATTTTCACCAATTTGTATAGTGGTCAGTCATCGTTGACCTTTAAGGTGATCTTTGAAGTGTGCTCATGGTAGCCTATATTTGATTTGTTGGAACAAAGAGATATTGTTAAACAATGAGCAGGTCTAATTAACCCAATGGCTTCATACAGTTCACTAAACCACTCTTTAATATCAATAAATTCAGAGTCTAATCAACTTGCATGCATCCTATCAATGTAACTTTAAATGCCTCTTTATAACATCTCATATTGCAAGTAATAAGATCAGTGCTCCAGTTATGACTCATAATTGATGGCAAAAAATCACTCCCAATGTACTAGTCTCCCAAACAGTAGCAAATAAAGTGACATTGTATCCTGAATTTAAAGTCAGGTAAAATGGGTTCTAGCAACACTGTCCTGGCTAAATACAAATGGCAACTGTTTCATTCCATGAAATGTCCATTAGAATCAATCAGAGGTATTGTGTATATAGTAGGATGTTCTTAGAACAGCCATTACCACTTACATACTGGTATTTGGTTGTACTTTTATACTGACAGATAACCATCTTTTAACTTGTAATAGAAGTAAAAATATTTCCTCATCTATATTTGTACATCTATATATATACATGTAACATAATATAAAACCTTTACAAAAACACAACATGGGGTTAAAGGGAAACATAAATTTATTTTGAATTACCTGTATCTCATTAAAATAAATATATGAACCCATCTCAAATACAATAGCCTACATTGCAGAGATTCAATGACATACAAAAATTTGTAAAATTACATCAAGCGTGTCTGTTATTATGACAGGTATTTGACACCTTAATGCCTTGATAAGATTTTTTAACACCTGCAAAATCATTGTTCACATGCAAAGATGAATTTGTCTATATTAGTGTGAACTTGAGAAGTGTATTCATATGGCATTAAAATAATTTTAAATATTATTAAAGCAATAAAACTGTAATATCAACATGGATAACGATGAAATATGTGCAATGAAAGTCATTCAAAGCCCTCATTAATTTGTATGGCATTTGTTACATTGGGAAAACTCTCATTAAATAAATTACTAAAAAGAGCATGACAGCTTACAAAATAAATATTTTGCTTTCAAAAAGAAGTCTTGAACTTTCACCTACGAATATAAAGAATAAGCTGATAAATGTGCTACTTTTGATGGAGTACTTGGCTGGAAGGTCAAGGAGATATGAGCTTCAATCCAAAATGAGCAAAATACTGGCAGTTGTTTTTAAGAGGGTCTTCTGCATGATAACATTCAGATTATTGTTCCTTGTTCCAATTCATCTTTTAAGATTCCATGGCATGCTGTAAAATGCATGGAACATTTATAATACCAAATGGCATTCTGTCTAGATTCTACTACAAGTACTATTAGTACTTAAAACCTTTGTCCTGGTGTGTGAAAATTGTTAAAATGTCAATTGAAATTAAGCTGATCACACACTGACATTAATTCACCCAAAGGGAGAAAATGACCAATGTGATGACCTTTAAGTTTAAATTGAAAGGGTGGTTTCTGTGTTTCAAAATTTCAATACAATTTGACCTCATTTCATATCGGAGGTGGTGATTAAATTTTCCAAATGATTAGACCCATTCATTTGCTACACCCATACATTTCCAAGTCCATGTTTCTTTACAAGTATAACTAACAATCATTGTTCGTTAATAGTGGTGACCCATGAATGAATTGTCAGTGTAGGTCAAGAAAAATAAAATTGATGACAAGTAAACTATCCTTTTAAAGTAGTACGCATGGACAGTTATTCAGAAGAAAAAAAAACGGTGTTAAGTCCTACTTATTTTTCATCATAATCGAAAGGAAAATACATGACGAGTCTCCTGTATCTGGTCAAAATTCTCCTACTTCCCACAGCAGCAGAACCATCATGTAGTAAATAGTAAATAAACTAGTTAGTAATAAAATCATCTGTTGACTAGCAGTATTATAACTATCATTCCATTCCAACAAAGAAAGACAAGAAGACCTACTGTATAGCATACTTTTATAAAGACTAATCATTTAATATTCAATCGAGTTGTTAGCAGAAAAAAGGTGACGGACTCATAAAGGTTAATCTAATTAGATCTGGAGTTTAAAAAAAATATAATAAGATAATATTAATACAGGACTGCAGTAATTATATGGTGTGCTCCCCAGAAAATAGTACTGGTAGCTTTTTTCACAAATAAAAGTTCTTAAGGGTTTCGTGAAAAGTCCAAAAAAAAGTGTTTGAACCACAAGGCATTGGAATTTAGTAGAAATCAGGCCTGCACTTAAGAGGAAATCAAAGAAGTAATGACCATATTATAGATCTCTCTGATATTTTAAAAAAATTGTGCATTAATGGTCAATGCTTTAAACTACAAGTACATTAACTCATATAACATAGTCTACATCAATTTATATCCAAACATTTCTTAAAATACTTGTCTGCTTTACAATTCATATCATGACTCACATTCCGCTTGATGCAATAAATTCTCATTATCTCACCCCCACATAATAAGACCCTATATACAAAAGCCATACTGATATATACCTGTAAAAATAAATAGTATAAAAAAACCCATATAAGGCTTGAACATAACTTCATATAATTGTTTGTCTGCTAGAGTTATTATACTGTATGTTATCAAGCATGACCTTCTCGAATAATCTCAAACTCGTGGATTTATCTTGGGTTTTACTTAACATCGGTTTTTATACCTGATAAAACTATGTTTGTGCAGTCTGTTATATAATTTTGATGTATTTATGGAAATTGAGCATGCATATCTGTGAGACAATTTTACTAAGGGTGCAAAAGGAATAGGTCAATGAGTTTGTGAAGAGGCCCAAAGTGCTTGATTTGTTCAATTTGAACAAATAAATGAAATTCATAGGATTATGTTAAAGCATGGTCAATATTTTTTACAAACAATTTAACTATCAATTGTCTTGAAACTACAATATATGCTTCATACATGCATATATTCCTCCAAAATATTAACCTCCAAAGGTGTCTTTAACATGAACCGAGCATTATCTTTAATACCTGTTTTGCATATACATGAACATGTATCAAAAATAATTGCATACATTCTCTTCCATAACAATCACATCAAAGGTGTTTTTGACATGCACTGAGCTCTTTATGACTACTTCATTTGTAACCCTAATTCCCCAAATGAATTATTGTTTATCATTTATTTATTAGTCATACATCTGTACATTTATACATGTAGAGTTTAGACTAGCCTGTTTTTAGACAATACCTCGAACGCAAAGTCTATTTTAAATATAATTGTTTCCCCTGAAATTACAGGACAATGTTAAAATTTTAATACTACAATTTTATTTGTCTTGTTGTAGCTAGAGTACAATTGACATTGCATGCATGTTTTGGGTGGAAAGGTGTGTCACTTGTATCTATAAATGTACTATACATTGTTTTTTACTCATACTCATATGAAAGAATTCTTTGTCATGAATTAAATACATAACACTCTCCTTCAGACATTATCTAAACTAACTTATGAGCCCTATAGTTGCTCCCTAACACACAAAAATCTACATAATCAGCCAAGTATTTGTGTAAACATGGCCTAAAGATATCGGCTATATCTAAATACAATTATTACTTTATCAGTCTCAATATTATTCATTTTAGTTTAATCCAGAGAATCTTTATCATTAGTAGTGTAATGGTGTGATAGTTTTGACTTGGATTTCAGAAATTACTTATTTGATAGTTTGTTTAATCAGTGCTAGTCAAAAAATCGTCGAAGTTTTACGATGGATCAATAGAAGTTGATTGATTCCAAATTGGCCTCTTTTAAACCCATTATTAGGATCTATTACAAAAAATAATTTGTTGGAAAGTCCTGAACTGCATAGTAATTTACTGATCACCAGGGGAAAATCCCATTATCTCAATCTCTAACGAGGCATCTAAGATTACGACTAAATGCAAAACCACTATATAAAAGACTTCTCCACAAATTGCTTCAAAAACAATCTGAAACAAAACCATGATTCTATTGTAAGGTCAAATTCATTAAACTCCAACATTGGCTTTTGAAGTTGGCTTATTGTCTTTAAAATTCTTTTCTTTTGCAGCAAATCTGTCTAATTTGAGAAAGGAGGGTTCTTTCCCCACATCAATCTTTTAACAAAAATCATCAAAGCCTTTCTGGGTTAGTAGTGGCTAACTCCATGTCATTTGTCAATCAAGTGTCAAATTCTAAGATCCTTTATTTAAAAAATTGGCCTCTAATAGGGTGGTCTTTCTTAATAATATTTCTAAACAACATTGAATGAGATTGATAGGTCATTGTAAGATTTTATGCCAGGGATTCAACAATTGACTCTGTTTATATCTCAAATAACAATTTTGCTGACTTACACTCATGCCTATCAAATTTTTGATACAATTTCAAATTAGACAAATGTCATTCGTGAAATCCAAGACAATTTTTACAGATTTATTTTGAGATGCTAACAAAAAATATAATAATTATTCTTTTATTCTATATATTCGCACAAAACCATACAAATATAGAATATACCAATAAAACCCTTATATAAAACCAAGGCACCCCAACCTTTTATTTATTATTCCTTCATTTATATATAATCTTAATAAAATCAAACTATCCATCCATAATAGCATGCATAATGTACTGCTGGACGTCAAAAAAACTGTCAATTAATTTATCATCAACATCTAGCACAGGATGCTTTGCTTACTTACAAGTCTTAAAATCCTTTTCCGACAAGAACGAATGATCACAAATATTTAATATTTTGTAAAATGTCAATGCATGAACAACATAGAGCATTGTTATCCACCATACATTAGTCACTACCCTATTAGTTAATTAAAAAGCTCACCCTCCAGCAATTTTACACAGTGCTTGCAGGTGCATAGTAATCATTTAATCTACCTTTCATCTATTCAACTTCGCATGACTTCACATTAAATGTCGTCTGACTAGTCAGTCCTATCTATTGTGTACAAATATTTATATTATTACACATGAATTAAAATTCCAATTTCATCCGTCATTATTTGTATTTACTTTTTGACATTTTAATCATGTGAATGTAACATTTCTAATGTGACAATTACACATGAATTAAATTTTTAATTTCATTCAGTTTTAATCATCTAAAGAATATTCTAGAAGGCCATTTAATTAAACTAGATATTTCAGAGAGAGAGAGAAATGGGGTTTAACGTCCACTCAACACAAACTAGGTCATTTCGGGACAAACATATGTTTTGTAAATTTTATTTCAATAACCATTTCTTGTAGAGATACACAGTGACGTTGAGAGTGTTACATACTGAATTGAATCAAACGGAATCAAATGGATTTTCTGAAATGGCATTCGTAAATGAATTTCATAGGCGTTGACTTCTTCTTTAAGGAATTCACCTCCCTTAGACTCTATTTATGATAGTGTAAAAGACCGGATGATCTAGCCAATGGCCTTTATTACCAAATGTTGACAATACATCCAGACTAATATTCATAGAATATTTTTCTGGATGATAGAGACTAATTTACATGAAGGTAAAGGTGGAGGCCATTAGGCCATAATTCACTACCCCTCCCAGAAATTCCTGGATTCTTTTATATGCGAAACTCGCAGCAAAACACAATGAAGAGGAGTTAAGGAAATTATGTGACAGGCTATTATAATAATAACATTCCACATTGATTATATTGATCTTACTCAATCAATAAAAATATACTTGTGTATTTGTTAATATGTTGGATAGATATAAAGATGGTGGATAGCAAGATGAATATTATCCACTTCCTAATTCCCAACCATTAGTTGGTTTCAAAATGATTCAAACTTTATATCGAACAGAGGGTATTACGTAAACCCTAATTCATTAAAGAAGCTAATTTTTTAATCTTTGGCACCAGAAAATGGACATAAGTGGGTCACAACGCATATAATAATGCAATAATAAATGTATATAAACTGTAATTTCTGATCAGTTATGTTAGGGGAGTTCTAATTCAGTAGCATGCTTAACCTCATTCATCAAGTCACATCATTACAAATGGTGCTCAAAAGCGTTTTTAAAATATTGTCTAAAATATTGGATATTAGAACTCCATCTTTTCACAGAAAAATAACAACATCAATGTAGATTTTAAATTTACCAATAAGTCATTTTTGCTTTTTGAAGAACGTGGATGATACTGATTAAGAGACTCAGCTTCTTTAATTGAATTATTCTCAAAGGTTTTGCCTCCATACGTTTATTCCAGCCAAAGATTAGTATTCTATTGATTATGTCAGAACTTTCAATTACCATGGCTATTTTTTGTGCTATGAGGAATATTGACTATTTTCATTAAGGAATGAAAAGAGCTGATGACAATAAAATATTCAGTTATTCAGAAATTTTGAACAGATTGACCTTCATCTAAATAAAGTTGTGTATGTAGGTAGCATTGTCAGGGTCACTGAAAATTAAAACAGTCTCCATATTCAAACTTGACAGAAAATGCCCCATCTAGTCTGGGGATATAATATGTCAAGTAATATTCATAATTTTGTGACACCAATAATCCAAACCTACGGGCAATGTAGAGGAGGGAAATATATCCACACCAACAAGTTTCCTACAGCTCTCCTCAAGAATTAAGACCAAAAGATCTTTCTGGCATTGCAAATGAGACTACATCGTAAGAGCCATTAAGTTATTATCTACCGAGTAGCCTTTGACTTCTGAAATCCATATAAATATAGTGTCATGCATGAGGCAGATTGTGCTTATTCTTTTTAGAGCTCATAATACCAATTCTCGTTTCTTATTCCACACATATTTTAAAATTTAATAAGCCTGGTGAGTGGATTGTCTTAAGTTGCATAATGTTAGTTATCTTTCACATAGATTCCATAATATGTAAATGAAACCCCAACATATCCATTAGCTTCATGTTAATGTCTGATGTAGGCCTGTTCATAATAATATATAAGAAAGTTTCTATACTTATTTATGCGATATTTGTGTAATAAGACTATGGACAGTATATGATGATATATAAGATTATAATAAGCTTGATTACATACATGTACATGTATGTATATATATACTAGATATCTACATAAACATACATGTATCAACATTGGTATTTACTATTTCTATATGTAAAGTACATGTAGGTTTAATAGACTAATACGTTTCAAGTGAAGGTGAAATCTTGCTACAATCTTATTAAACATATATTATGATAGAGCAAAATCGGCCTATTGTAGGTCTTTGTTTTGACCTGAAATATATAAAAACTATTTATTAGACATTAATCAACTTATCCGGACCATAATCAACTCTCGATGTCAAGGATAGCCTGCGATATTTGTTGCATTGTAGTTTGATTTGCTTAAAAATTTTCCGTCATGATTAACTGATTAAATGGATAACCGAGACTACTAGTTTTGTATTACCAACTTTAGTAATGATGACCCAGGCTAAGCGGAACTTTCATTTGGTTAGTTTTCAGTACATAGTGGATCAATCTGACTGAAATTTTCTGCAAATTACCTAGTTTTTAACTTTTATAGTTAGAACTGCCAAATATTTTATATCTTTTATTTAGAGATAATTTTGTCAGCTATTTTATCAGCAATATCATGATATTGAAATAAATAATTCGACATTCAAGGTCTTTCACATATTCATAATAGCAAGAAGTGATCTTTGTATCAAAAACAGGATTAGATAAAGGTACATGTATTTGATAATCAGCAATAATCTGTATAATTGTATTAAAAGGTTTACATGTATGTCTTATCTATTAGTTATAATGGGTGTATTATTGATATACTGTCATGATGTCATGTCAGCTATAATGGATCCGGTGTTAGTGATTTATAAGAGTGGGAAATAATGTCTATGATTTTAAAATAGTGAGTTGATAACCTATTGAGCAAAAGACAAAGAAATAAATATGTTTTGACTTTTTTAGAAAATATGAAATTATCACTTTAATGTTAAATCCATGTTATTTCTTGGCATCTTAACAAATCATTGAACATTACGATAATCTTAATCTTTATACTACATAGAACCTAACATGACACAAGCATCTGGTAAAAATATTGAAGAGGTTGATTCATCTCAGTTTTTTTCTACACCAGGTAAATATAGGTTGTGTACCCCCTTGTTCTTCTGCATTAAGAGGGGTGGGGATGGATGGCCGAATGGTTAACACGTGCAGGTTGCATCACAAGGTCTGTTTTCAATTTCCTGCTTTTAGGTGACAAGAGTATGGTCACTTATCCCACCACATGGGTATTCTCTGGGTCCTCTGGTTTCCTCCTAATGCACAAGCAAATTAATGAAATAAAACTGAACCATATGACTTAGTTTGTGTCAAGTGGAAGTTGAGCCCCATTTCTCCCTCCCTCTCTCTCTTCTGCAGAAACTTGACAGAAATTCTAAATTTAAACCAATAGGTCAGCAAAAAATGTCATCTAAGGGGGGGGGGGCAAGAATTGCTATAAATAGATGTACTACATCAATTTATCATGATATCAGTCTATTGCAATTAGATTGAAGGCACACATGCAAATAACAAACCATGCATACATCCTACCATCACTCTACTATAATATAACTTATAAGTTGCATCTATTAATCTATGTTATACTTATATATATCTACTATATACATAGAATTAAATATATAGTATTTAATATCAAATCATCTAATCACATTTTTCAAATATCAAATCTTGACCTTCTATATCTTTTAGGCGAGGTTTGACCTCAATATCACCAAATTGCCCCAATCAAAATTGACATCTATACACACACCTTATCACACAATCTATGATACGACAAATAATTTATGAATATTTTTTTAGAAGACATTTAAGCGATATGGTGTTCACTAACCATGACACTTTCCTGGAAATGGTCCAGACAAGTTGTTTTTTTTCTTAGAATACAGTTCTTGGTTAACAGAGAGATTATTTGGTCTTTGTTTAAAATTGAACCACACAGCATGTAAGTCAATTGTGTAATGTAACAGAACCCAGAAAGACCTACATGTCGTATAACCTAACATTTCAAATTCCAGTATTTTGACAAAAATTGTTTTGGCAGAGCGATCCTATCTGTTGATGTCATACATATACATGTACATGTAGCTACAATACAAAATAGAACTGAATTGTTTACTAGTCGCCAAACAGCATTCCAATCCATAATCTACAGTTGAAATTAATTACAGCAGGCAATGTTCAGACACCTAATCAATTCAGGTTATATTTTCGTGCAAAGGATTCTTGTAATTAGAATGTAATTCCATAAAATATTTTTTTCCCAGAGACCTGTCAATCTATTTATAGCTTGTCTTTGATTATCTATTACAAGCCACCATATAATAGTTCACAGAGACTAATTACATCATTTTCCACCTATTAAATTTTTAACAATAGACATTCCGTATGATATGGCAGCAGCTGGAATAATGTATTTATAACCTATGACTTTTAATGATAAATTTATGTGCAATTAAATGCTTGATGTCGTTTTTATTTCTATTGGGTAACAAATTAAATCCTTTTATTAGCTATTTAAATCCCCACCTTATTTTAATTACTCTGTATAGGGAAACAACAATTAATAATTATGTAAACAAAGCTATTTCAATGTTTATTAATGGCCATGCAAAAAATAAACCAACAACATAAAAAGGGCCTTCCATATAACCCAACTTTATAAGTGTATACATGTATATGGCATTTGTTAACTAAATTTCTAATTCATAAGCTGAATTAAGATAAATTAGAAATATATACAGTATAGTGATAATAAAGTTTAAGATAATAAAGTTACATATTGATATTAAAGTAACTTATCAAGCAAGATAAGATGGCTAATGGTAAATATACTTATCACTTTCTTACATATACCTATCTATTAGCATGGAGGTTATCATAGTAAGTATAGCAACTTGCAATATTTACCAATTCAGTATTTTGTATTAAGTGTATTATAAGAATGGTTGTTATTTATAGTAGCTGTCTATGAGTATTAAATAAAATTAGAAAATGTGTATTACAGGAGCTACATTAGTCAAAGGATGTATAACACAGTTGTATATCCTCTGTTAATTATGTTAATATCTATATGATGTATTATTATAATTTTATTAAACTACTATTATGCATCAAAGGATGTTTAACACACTTGTATATTCACTGTTAATTATATTAATATTGATATGATGTATTAATGCAATTTTAAGTGTGTTTCACACTCATATATATCAAACTGATAGTTCACTGATTCATATGTGTATTGATATCAAAAATCTGCAGTAGTATTTACTATGTGTATTGCAGTTACAGGGACCAATACTAAAAGTGGTATATTGTACCACTAATGTTGATTATGCACTGTGCAATATACATGTGCATTGTCCAAGAATATAACATGAACTATGATATGATATATGGTTGTAATTATAGCATTTGAACAATGGGAACATAACATCAAGCTCACATACTAATATGGTAATGCTTCTTTTATTTGAAAATACACAAGATCAAGTAGGTTTACTTTAGTATCTCATGGCTTTTTATTCACCACCTTAATTAGCACAACAATGACCAAAGTTCGAACAAGTGTAAAATATTCTTTCACTGTAGTAATAATATTTCACTACTTACAAAATGCAGCGTGAGCAGGACTGAAATGACTTAACATTCAAATTGTTTGCCAGAACGTAATTAACTTGAAGCTATGTAAAGTTTATTTCAATTTTTAGTAAATTAAGATGTATTGCTTTGTACCCATCCCAAATTTAGTATACAATAAATTTGTTACTACTTTTTTCTCTCTCAATGCAGTAACCTGATTGATCACGCTATTTGTCACTAAACGGAGATATCATTTTGTTGATTTTTTGTTTGTTTAACCTAATTTGAGGAACATATCTTAAATTTACTACATTTTACCAAGAATAAACCAAAATATTTTGCTTTAAGCACGTCTCAAAATTAAATCCACGTATATCGTACTTTTAGTGATATGGTCTAATTTACAAACGCCGGTACAGATATTTTTCGGCCCACGCTTGAACCGTTATGGCGGTTATTTGCTAGTTGTCGCGCCTCTTTCCACACAGGTGTATAAGAAATGACTTGAATAGCTCTGCAGACAGTTACACACCTCAAGCTTGAAAAATGTCAATCAAAGTTGAAAACATTAAAATAAATTTGCACACAACTCACCAGAAGCAAATAAAGTTATTGCCAAAAAAGCGCACAGTAATCCTTGAGCAGTATACATGATGTTCGTTCGTCAACTCCACTCACTATGATGTGAACTCTAGCTTATCTCTCCGCTCAATGGCCGCGAGTCCCGCTACCTGTAAGGATGAAATGTGACGTCACTAAAGGTAATCGCGTTTGTCACGAGCTGTCTTCAAAAGAGCACGAGCTTTAAAAATCCAACCAAGAAAATGTCCTGTTACTCCGTGCTGGAGAGAATTCGTAAATGATCGAATTGAATGACAAGTGAATTCTATTAGTGAACGTTCTGTCCTTATGGTTGATTATCATACGAAGCTTAGCAAGCTATTGGTTAACGGGGTGTTATATCGTCGTAGGCGGATTGTCGCTTACAGAATAAACAAAACCATTAAGACGGAAACTGATATTATTGTACCTCTGTTTCAGATATTATACATGTATACTTTAATTATAGCCTATGTTGTGTTAAGCGTGAAGTTTTATATGTATAGATCTATATCAGTTATATAAGGGCGCGGGGTTACCATTAATTTTCTTTAAAAAAAAAAAACACACAAAAAAGAGCACTTATTAATAGCCCAATTCCTGCTCGCATTTCGTGGAATGCGCAACCCTGATTACTGATATACATTTTAAATAACATTACTTATACATAAGTTGATTGGTAATGCTGCACAGAATCGAATTGAATAAAACAGGTTTTTCGACGCTGTTCGTTTGAAATAGAATACTTGCCAGTCCGGCGTTTTATATCAGGTTGATTAAAATAGATAATTCTAACTGATACGCTACTGCCATTGAAGCATCTTGTATTACAGTTTTTAATGAATATTAGAATGAAACGCTACAAATCTAACACTGTATCGAGACATTCAATATTAAAGTGACGAGTCGATTTACACGTGGAGTATACCTAATATGAAAATACACTGTTCCGACATTGTTATCTAATTTCTTCGTATAGTGACCCCATTCCTTAAATATTGGAAATCAGAATCCGTGAATGTAAAAAAATAAATTGATGAATATAGCAAGGTGAATGTATATGTTATTCCTTTCCGTTGTTGATAATTTGTTCTCAAACTTATTTTCCTGTGGATAGATCGACGTAAAATATCCCTGTATTTAGCAAAATAATACCCCAATTCTAGCGTATCCAACAGTGAATTCAAAATAAGAAAAGACACGTATGGTGTTGTATGCACTTTGTGTTATAGGCCATCGACCGATTTCGCTAAGGTAAAAATAATCGTATTATTCAATAACCAATACCGTATTCAAGTTCAAGTGTCGTGGATTCTTCATAGTTCAAATTGAATAGGCTTGTAGGAGTACAATACGGGGTCATTTTCGATATGATATAAGAATGCCAACTTTTTTAATATATATTTTGCACCAGATAATCAGTTGAAAAGTTAAATAATTTTAATTACTTCAAATGCGATCAACGTGTTCTAAAAATGTTATTTGTGTTCATCTCCCAATTGGCCCTCTATAGCCAGCAAATCAAGCAACAACAAAAATACAGATATTCAGTTTTAAAAGCTAAATATATATAATATCCAAAATAATATCAACGTTTCTAAAATGTTATTAATGCACACCTTCCAATAATATGACCTAGCCATGAAATCAAGACACCGCGCCAAACGGTAATAGTTTACAAAACGTTAATGCGTCATTAATGCGTTCATTGTTGGAATTAAAAATTGTTTTCCTATCTCGCTACTTAATCTTTCTGTGAAATGTCAAATCTAATTGTAAGTAGGTGAAGGATTTAAATAATAGATGCGTATAACACCTCCTTTACTAATGTTGAAAGTTTTATGAATTGTGTAGTAATGGCTCAGAGTTGTTATTTATTTTTTCTGGACGCAAACATTCGCCTGGGGGTATATTTTTTTAAAAACGATTTTTATGTCGGGCTCATGCACTTAGCTTAACACTACGGTATTTGTAGCTGTTATGTTTTTCTTTAAAACTGACTCTCGTGAATTTATTTAATCCTACTATATACGGTCACTATCAAGATTCTTTTAGAATTCAACCAGGCGCATCATTTGTTCACCCTTACCAAAAAAACATACCATTGCCTCAATGACCGCCATATTTGATCCGACCATGATACATCATGATGTCATGTGGAGCGGTTATTGTCAATGGGGTCTGATTTAATGGCTAACGGTTGTTAATAGGTAAACGGAAAGACACGTAAATGAACTCACACCATCTTTTGACATATTAAGCTGAAAAGGACACTGTGCAAAGTGAAAGACTTTAAATCGGCAAAATACGTTATCACATACAACAAAGCCAATAACCCTCCAATAGAAAACAATAGCCACTCTCGTAAACAGAAGCATCATTGTTTTTAGTCTGTCCCAGAAAACGTTTGTCGGTAGAAACAATAAAAGGTGTCCATTGATTTAACACACAGACTGAACTATATATTACTTACATGCTTACCTATAAACTTACGTATATACTATTGTGTATATCAATTAATGATTGGTCATAAAGTAAAAACGAACATGTTCAACAATGAGCACAAAGTTTAATTCATTTGGACTATTTTAACATCTAGCCTATAGATTCTGGTGGAAGATCTGGGCTAGGATTTTAGACATTCACGCCTACTTAGATTAAATAACGGGTAATCCAAGGCACGGCTTTTAACGCAGAACAATTATTTTTAACTGATGCTATTTCCACCAATTAATTAAAAGTTAAGATGTGTCGATTTAAGTTAACAAATAACAAAGTTAGCCCTTCGAATATAGAATCCTGAACGAAATAACGGACGGAAATGTCGTCCATATTATAACATTGTTCCATCAAACGGGATCTTAATTGCTAAAGCTAAATGGTTTATGTGTGGCAATGTCATAAACATAATATAAAACAATAACGATATGGGCTGTGGGGGGGGGGGGGCTGTATATATTCTCTACCATGGCGGACACATTTTAATGTTAGAATTTATCAATGCCTGGACTGTTTGGAGCTCAAAATCCACACAGATTCACAACAGAGATTTAATACATAAAGTTAGCAATGATTTAATGTAGCTCTCAGTGAGTCGGCTAGTATTTCAGTGTCACTGTAAAGAAAACCCTGACATTTGAAGTTGTATATTATAGACAAAATATGTGTACACATGGAGCGGAACCAGGCGATTAAAGTGTCACGTCATCATCTCAAATTTTACACGTTCAGGGCTAGGAGTATTTGTATAAAATTCGGAAGATACTGAGATATATATTGATAAAGAAAATTTCTTCGTCAAAATCATTTCTCACAGATTCTTGAATGGATCGGATTTGATTGTAGAGTGTACAGTTATGATAACTGCAATATTAGTCTATAATAGATCATTGTGGGACGCTTCTCTTTTCTAAGAACCCATAACGAAAATATATTTGAAAGAAACACCCTGGATATGGTTTCTATGTAACACTGCTTTTTGACGAATAACTGATATTTTAATAACAAAGAACCCTATGCAGTCTACGAAACCTTAAAAAGAAACGGCTCTACAAAGTAATGGCATACTAGCATTATATTATATATTATGCTCAAGTAATTTTATCGAAATTGTCTGTGGTTGTTGAGTTATAGATTTCTAATGCAAAGTCAGCACATTTATAATCAGCCAACCAAGCGTATCAAATGACCCAGAAACTCTGAGTGTATCGGAAGCCGTGTTTAAAGAAAATTTCTTTGAAGTCCATTGTCATATATTTATAATTTGAAATCGAGCAATCACATTCGAAGAGCTTAATATTTTGTGCTGTATCTTTCAGACAAGCTGTTTTGACTATTTCTTCACATGTTGGCGTTTAATTTGTTCACTTAAACCCACTTTTAACAACGTCGTGCAGCTTGGTTTGATTGACGTTGCATTTGAGTAAGATAATATTTGGAATTTGTCGAGCTCGTCACAGAGTGCCGAATTATTATGGACGTCTTAATATCACACCCAATCGTCATTATTACAAATATGTTGCGAAAATGAAATGGAAAGGGTTTAACGTCCAACAGTTGTACTCCAAACTGGGCTAATGAAGACGGTCATACGCCATACAGTGTGTTATGATCGAGATATTTTGTCTACTCTTATATCGAATTCCATACATGTGTACGCGGGACCTCGGTTTTTCGTCCCATCTGAACGACTAGACAGCTGCCCTTGTCAGTCCCTCCGTCCTGCATCACTGACAAGTGGTGACCACGCTGGAAAATCTGGATGAAATTTCTCGGCTAATGTAATTATCGAACACCCGGCCTTCAACTTAGCGAGACACTGTCTTACCCACTTAACCATGGTGATCCCCTGTACAAAAATTAGATTTTCGCATTTTCTAAATACCTGTTAATGTTCCTTTAAAGACGACGAGAAACGTGGTTTATCTATTCTGGATGGGTATTATTTAATACGTTGATAAATGATTATATAAATGTCTTACTATGAAATGTGCTGATCAAACAAATAACTATAACCTTTCTAATTATACACACGATAATAATCGATAGTCCAACATTATTTAATCTTTATATTCCAAATTCTTTTTATATTACCGAAACCAAAGGTCGGTATTAGAGGCAGGTAACCGATTCGAATATCGAATATAAAACATGGTAGTTCTGAAAACAGACGATTAGAATTCCTTAAAAACAATAGCTTTTAAGGCGCCTTTTAATTGAGCCAAGCTAAGCGTTATATGTGACTGGACAACGTTTTCCAAAACAAAGTTTACTTTGAAAGGTTATTTCTAAAAACAGCGTTTTAAGTGACCGGAGAAAGTTTTGGAGATAAAATCTTAAAAAAATGATTTATTATAGGCCTATCTGGTTGTTTACATGTATTTTGTATATACTTTTCTAGTAGGCCTATGCCAAGACAGGTTTAGTTTATGTTAACAGAACTTTGAAATAAATAATGGATGTTTATAGCTTGATAGGGATCTGCGGTAGCTCAGTAAGTAAGACTTTGGTTCCTTAACCTGGAAGACAGTGGGTCTGGCAAGAGACAACGTATATAGTTGTTCGTATGGTACAAAAAAAACGAGGTCCCGTGTACACCTTTGCGTATTCGTAAAAGAATCCTTGGGAGTTCGATATGGTAGGCCGTAGCGCCGCTTCCAAGGCAAAATTTCTCTCACACGATGTGGCGTAAGCCCGTCGCCAGTATCCTGGTCGGAGCAAAACATTATATAGTTTTATAATGTAATGTTGCTAGTATTGTTAGACTATATAAGATACCAACACAAGGTTGTCAACCTTCAGATTATAATTTGATTGATTGGAGAATTGTATCTTATTATCTACATGCTTGTTCTATACTACTTTAACGAACCTGGGAATTATAAGATACTTAGTCTCGGTCACCCAGAACCCTATAGTCTTCAACGTTCGTAGAATATTTGTTTGGATGATAGAGACTATAAGATACTCAGACGCCATGTAGACCCAACCTTTAAGTCCACTTCTATAAATGGGTGATTTTTTAATTAGATCACGGCATCGATGTTTTCCACAATTATGTAAACCTACCAGCATCAGAGGAATTCTATAGACATCCACTCGGAGGTTTATCTCCTCCATGTGGCGACATTGCATAGCGTGTTTAAGCTACGTTTCACATTAATGTTATTACGACCATGGGTATTTGCTGGATGTCTTGTGTCCGTAGATATCCAAGCTGGAATCATGTCAAAACTCACATTTCAACTGCATTATATTTTAACTTTTCCAGATTCATGGTATCTGCATAGACACAAGCTTATTGGTCACGATGGCAAGGGGGGGGGGGGCGTCGATAACATTATTTTTCACAGAACAATTGTCAGCCTATTTGGTTAAATTCAAAAATACATGTATTACCCGGTTTTGAGAAATGAGAACTATAACCCCCTAATTCATGGTTGTTGTCAAAAATATTTTCAATACTGTACTAGCATAATTCTTGTAACGTCTCCATTCATAACCGAATGCCGTAATGCATGATGGTCGATTTATGGAATGTGAATGATAACTAAAGATACGTTATCTATATAAGTAGGGACGTTTATATTCATATATTGTCTCTTGTGATCAAAACTAGGGGCTTAACAGAAGGGACGGATATTTAAACAATGATAAAATGGCTATGTAAGATACAAAGGTGTCTAAAAGTATACACTCTTGTCAAATTTTAGTGGATATTTTAATGGCGACTGGCTAATTATAGCAGACTAGTATTAAAATAGTTCTCTTATCGATGCACACACGGTTGTACATCTATCTCAATGCAGGCTATAAAAAGCGTATAGATGGTGGGTTGTCAATGAGATATAAGTGGAGAGTCAGATGACAGGAAATGATTAGTGTGTCGATTCCTTTATAGCCTAATATAATAATCGTTTTTCACCAATCATCTTAATCTCATTCCGATAATATGCGAAAATTATCGTACCCTACTCTGCACTTGCGATACTTTAGTATGGTTGATATGATCTATTTTCCCGCCAAAATGTTCCAAAATATCAATAAGGCCCAATGATTTTCGCCAATTAGAACAAATGTGCAAATATCCTTTTCTGAATAATAACATAAATACTTCATTGATAACAAAAAAGGGGAATACATCTGTTGTATTTTTCCTAGCAATGTGTTGTATCAGGGTTGTTTTATATCCTGCACAAACTGGGCAGTTGCCGAGAGTCCCTCGAATTTAAATGACACGGATTTATATTGAAAAATGAAAAAATAAGGTTCATATTGGGAACTTGATTACTTGTTGATTTACCATTTGAACAATGATATAACTGAGACTCCACTCTAACGAACGAAATGGTATAACAATAATACAACGAAACTTTTTTTTCCCTTAATACTGGAGCTGAATGGTGGAGTTTCAAATATTTAGTTGCATGGATTGAATAATTATCCCATTGCCATTGTCAGAACTAGCTATATATTAACTGGCGCGCCAACTTGGACCATGATATCAGAATGCAAAGCACACTGGTCGTCCAGAGGGAACACTTTATTAATAAGATACAATGAACTAATAGCGATTTTATGTAAAGCGGTTTGTTTGTACAAAGGTTATGGTTTTATCAGTGAAAGTTGTATAGAAACTCTTGGTTTTTGGACTAGATTAAAGGGGTGTATTCCACCAGGGAAATTGGTATTCAAGTTTCAGACTTTTATCGGTAGAGAAGAGGTCATTAGAAATAAGCAACCGTAAGATCAGCCTTGTACAGCACTCGTTACAGATCGCGTCTATCATACACTTTATTATTCTCGATTTGTGGGACTATATGGTGTAAATTTAAGATAATGACACTTGAATGTCGATAATAAAATCCTTAAGTATATTTATTTACTTATTTCAAAGTTACGGGCAATATCAATTTTTATTTATCAAAAAAGAGAGTGAAATAGTGCACAAATGTGCCCAAATCTAACCCCATTTCTACGGAGAACATTGACCAACGGTCACTGCTGATTTCACCATTGATTTTCATATTAATTCTCACTATTCTCACCATATTATTTCTTATCACTTTAGCGACTTTAACTGTTTCATATTAATTATCAACACTAACTGCAGTCCAGAATTCTGTTTTTTTCTAATTAAACCCACAAAGAAATTTGTACGGGAGTTTAGCATCCTTCACTATTCTTGAAAATAAGAATAATCTAACAACTCTTTGCCTATTTCTACCACCTACCGACCCACCTTATGAAAACCTTCGTTCGTTCGTTCGTTCGTTCGTGAGGGTCACGGTGGCTAT
Source organism: Patella caerulea (assembly GCA_036850965.1). Lineage (NCBI taxonomy): Eukaryota > Metazoa > Mollusca > Gastropoda > Patellidae > Patella > Patella caerulea. Next base: position 20,491,871 of record JAZGQO010000021.1, read on the forward strand.
GTGGATAAGGCGCTGGTTCGCTAGCATGGAGGTCGGATGTTGAATCCCGAGAAAGTTCATCTCGATTTCCGGTGTGATTTCTCTTTGTCAGTGGTGCGTGATTTCCCCTTGTCAGTGATGCAGAAGGAGGGCCTGTCAAGGACAGCTGTCTAGTCGTTCGGATGGGACGAAAAACCGAGGTCCCGTGTATACATTGGACTAATTGGAGTGCACTTAAAAGATCAGCGCCGCTGCTCGGGCAAAATTTCCCTCATAGCACACTGTATGGCGTATGCCCGCCTTCCATTAGCCCAGGTTAGGTGCAAAAGAGTAGGACTTAAACCCCACTTCATTTCATTTCATTTCGTTCGTTCGTTTCTTGAGTTTAACGTCCACTTCCACCAAAGGTGATATCGTAGACAAAAGGAAATCCTTGATACGTCACGTTAATCATTTATTACCAGTTGTGCGTGTCACTGTGATGGTATAACAATTGTCATTCAATATATATATAATATATAATAGATGACTGAAAAGGACACTTTAAAGTTCCGTAACACATTTCCGCAATTTAAACAATGATAATTAGATTCATCACGTTGATTATTGCGACTTTATAATAAATGAAATCATCACGGGAAAGTAACTCATTCACATTTTTACTAAACCTGACACATTTTACTTTGCTTCCTTCCGTCAGTCGGATTTGTGTTTTGGTTCTTTTGTTTTTAATTTAAAACTTGGCTTTTTGATTATCCAAGATCAATAAAAACAACACATCCCTTTTATCTATTTTTTTTTTTCTTATTACGAAAATTTTTACTTGCCAGTTAAGTTATACATACAAATCAAAAAAGAAATCAAAGGTACGTGTATTAAAAATGTTTGATTTTTTTATTTCAATTTGAACCATTTATAGATATTATGGATATTGTCACTGACAAGATATTATACATACAGTATATTGAACGAATTATATCAATTAAGACATGTCATTAGGAGATGTTCACTAACGAAAGACAGTTGTTTGAAGACTTAATAGTTATGTATCGTCGGGCATTAAAATAATTGATAAACTGTCATTCGTGCTCATAACCTTAATCTAGATTATACTGTACTGCTATATCGCCCATGTGGCAAGGATAGTGAATTTGAAATATTTCGAGTTTACATGTATCCAGGGTCGTATCTAGCGGGGGTGCATGGGGTACATTGCACCCCCAGAAAAATAGAAGGCCCCCCGAGAAATGCCGCCTTTACCCCATTCCAAAAAAAAAAAATAGATAAATAGTTTCTCAATCTTTCAATTATAAAATAACACACTTGCTATGGCCACACCGTGATGCTCTTAAGGCACTGATCCGTCGATCAGTTTTAAGGGCATCCACACGCTGATACAAACTTTCTTATGTCACTTACTTGGAGGCTATGGCGCTCCACCACTCTGCTGCACCCCCACTTTTAAAATCCTACATACGACCCTGCATGTATCCTTTTATATCGGTTGCAAGAAATTCTAGTTCTATATTTTCTGTTTTCAGTATACCCTTTCATGTCTATTTGACTATAATTTACATAGGAAAAAACCTTCTGTTAAGTTGCTCATTTGTTATCATTAAAAAATCGAAAGTCAGACATTGACACCCGTTTCTAGTCTAAAACGTTACCGGCGGCTCTGTTTGATATATTTACTTAGCTGGGATCTCGACGCAGCAGTGACACCTGCTGATCTGAACAGGAGCACGTGTAGTTAAATTAGAGTTATCGACCATATTGATCTATACTTAATAAGTTAATGAGGTAAAGATAATCTATTGTTCGACATGATAGCTTTACAACAATTCATATTAAATATGTATCTCGGGAATTATCAATGGTTGTGTTTGATGGTAGAAAATGGTTGCTCTGCTTGTCGTCTGTGGTTATTGATTGCTATAGGGTACTTAATGTATTGTTATGTGAAGGTGATACATATCGAGGCGATTAGTAGCCATTGATATTCGACTCACATTAACAAGTCAATAATAAATTAGTTATTAATTCATAAGTATGTTCTCAAACCTGTTAGGAATTGAATCTGTATGCATGCTATAACCAAGGAGCAGATCATATCTGATGGTACAGCAGGCACTTTGAAACAACCAGCTGGGGTTTGTACATATCTAAAAGGCATGTGTGTATAGTCTACAGAAGTTCGAATTCACAAGAATCGATTTCATGGAATCTGTTACTGACACTGATACCCCTTTATCCAAAGAAGACTGAAGTGTCTGTCACAAATCTCCAAGATGGGTGAATTGCTTTGTCTGTTTCGACCAATGAGACGCCACATTATTCAAATCCCTGTGGTTGCAATAAATGCGTTCTCTATACCAGGGGCGGATTGAAAGATAAACTAACATTCAATATCGATTAAAAATCCCTTTTATTTTCAATTCCATCACCTGATATATTCAAATCAGCCATCAAATGACGTGTAAATGTACATTACCGAACCCAACGAAGTTATATAGTTCCCGAAAAGATCAGCCTAAAATGGGACTTTAAACCCTTGTTTTTGTGTCGGAAAATATACCACGTGGAGCACTGTGTATAATATCTGACCAATATGGTATAAAACTCTAGTTGTTTTGTCAAATTTCACATTAAATAGTTCTTTATTGTGTTATTCAAGTAAAGTTTATATATCCATATTGCATGTTTATTGTTATTAAATGGTTGATATCCAGGGGTTTTATGGGCGTGTTGTCGACAACCATTGGTCGATCTTGGCCAGATGCCTTCTCGGTATTTTCATATCTCTAAACCCATAAATCAATGGCCCTCGAATATGACTTATAGGACTTCTAAACGGTGGACAATATGATTAAAGTTTTGCGCCCTCGTGTCAACAATAAATTTAATGAGGTCGGGTATGACGAATTTAATAAAATTTACTACACAAAGCCCATTGTGATTATTATTCGAAAATGAATATATTGGACGACAAAGTTACTAGAAGTCAATTAAACAAGCAGCAAGACAGATGGCCAAGAAACAAACAAAATATTAATACTTAATCTATATCTATTGCAGTTAAGAAGATTAGAGCAAAATAAATTTAATATATCGAAAGTCACAAACCGCTATATCTCTGGTTTTTAAGTTTCCATGTCATAATATTCCCTTGACAAAGTTTTCAATGTTGTGTCGCTTTAAACTAGACATCAATTCAATTCAACCATTAGTAAACAAAATCGAAATTTGTTATGATTTTGTTAAAGGCACATTGAGGCCAGGGTCCAGGGGCGTACATATCGATTTCGTTTGGGGGGTGTTTAGCCAAAATGCGACCGACTGATGCACATACCCCCGCCCACACACCAGTGGTACTACAAACTGGGCAGTTCACTATAATCGTGAATATGATAGTGCTGAGACAGTATAAGACAGGCGCGAAAAAATTTCAGATATTTAACCGAGTAGAAGAATGATGTTATAATGGAAGGCGCGAAAAAAAATTTCAGATATGTAACAGAGCTTTTAAATATTTGGGACAGAATCTTGAGGCTTATCTGTCAATTTCGCTTGTTTTATGATGGAATGTTTATTTCATTAATTCATTTAGTCGGAGACCGACTGCGGTGAGTACTTTTTTTTGTGACCGACTATTTTTTGCCGTGGTAGAAAACATTTTATAGAACAACATACTCACAACAGAATAAGAGTGACAAGCAGACATGGTTATTTTATACTATAGTTTTGAGTGACGTATGCAATTTAGGCACACGGATTCCCGCAAATACATAGCATTTGGGATCTATTCTGGCATTGTTTTTGAGACCGACTGCAGTGACTGCACTTATTTTGTGACAGACTATTTTTCTCCCTTGGTGAAATTTTGTTGTTAGACCAATTTAACATACTTACAACAGAATAAGAGTGACGTATGCAATTAAGGCTCACGGATTCACGCAAATATGCAGTATTTGGGATCTTTTCTGGCATTGTGTTTGAGACCGACTGCAGTGACTGCACTTATTTTGAGACCGACTATTTTTCTCCCTGGGTTACATTTTGTTGTAAGACTAACATTATACTCACAACAGAATGAAGTGAAACTCAACATCTTTTCAAAAATGATAAGTTGACAAGGTTATTTTATACTAAGACTGCCCCTATTTTGCGACCGACTGCACTGATTTTGCAACCGACTATTTTTATACTAAAGTTTCGCGTGAGTAGCGTGACGTATACAGTGAGTACTTATTTTGATACCAACTACCTCTACTTTGTGACCGACTGCACTAATTTTGCGACCGACTATTTTTTTTTGCGTGAGTAGCGTGACGTATACAGTGAGTACTTATTTTGATACAGACTACCTTTACTTTGCAACCGACTGCACTGATTTTGCGACCGACTATTTTTATACTAAAGTTTTGCGTGAGTAGCTCGACGTATACTTATTTTGATAACGACTACCTCTACTTTGCGACCGACAGCACTGATTTTGCGACCGACTATTTTTTTTGCTGGGGGGGGGTGTACCACCCCCCCACCCACCCCCCACATTTACGCCCCTGGCAGGTTCATCACAAATAAAATGATTTGAAATGGGAAAGGGCTTTAACGTCTTACTTTTTTGCACCAACCGGTATAATGTGTGCCACGAGAGACCTTTTGCTATTTGGATTTTCACCTGTCAAGGGATCTTTAACGTGCCAAAACTGGTATATTGATTTGATAGGACCTCGGTTTTTTGGTATCATGTGCAACAATAGACACCCTTTCGTGCTATCGGATGCTCGAGATTTTCAAAGGATTTAAACATGATTGGCGGTTAATGAATGTATTTAAATGTGGATAATCGAGACCTTGTTTACCATTTTAATAGCTTTAGCAATAACAATCGAGACTTCGCTATTCTCCGGACAGCCCTACGTCGCCCAGAATAAAGTAATTTTACTGACAAATTTAAGATATACCATTTTCATTACATAATTTTTAACTATTCAAGTACCGATGCCTGCCAGCTCTTTTTCTAAATCTTACATAATGCACCTTTAAAATTTAAATGGCAATAATAGAATTTCACGTTGAATAAATTTTGAACCTAGATAAAAGCAATTTTGATTGTGTATGTTTTTAAACTTCATATTTATGTTCGGGCTTTAATAATTTTTAGCGTAATGTACATGTACTTATATTTTGTCACACACAAGAAAATCATGAATAAGCGAAACTATATTATAGAAAATAGTATGTATAGTAATACTACTGTACTTTCATCAATCATTATATACATGAGCCGTAGGGTATTTGATTTTAATGTTGAAACAAGCTAATAAATATCAGTATTAAAACACTCACAAACTGACTATTATATTGAGGAGATGTCGACAGGTCATCTAAGGTTATTTATGAATAATGAGATGGGCTACACGATTTTACAACAACCCTAAGGATCTTATCACTGAATGAAAAAAAAGCACAGGGATTCGGAGAATATTTCTAAAGCAATACATTACTGATCGCCATAAAATTTGATAAAACGATGAATTATTGAACGGAACAGGGCATAAAGTTACACATCAAATTAAAGTGACATATTATCTTGAAGCATAATAGGCGGAGCCAGTAATACTGTCCGAGAGCTGTAGTTCCTCTAAATGTGGGTAAACCATGACGAACCTGGATCAGTTGTTCGAATTCCGGGTTAAGATCTCCATGCGCAAAGGAAAGAAATACGTACAAACGGTTTCTTGATCAACCATAACGAAACTTGAGCTGTATACCTGTACTACATTCAGGGTATGACATAGATCAAATATTAGCCTAAAATTGCAAGTCATCTTTGACTAAATTTGATAGTGTGCATGCATTTTCGGCTTAGGTTATGTGAAGATGACTTTTATTGCCATAAGATGCTGGTACGGTCATGTATATAATTTTTGTTACATCGATCCCAACCGTTGACTTCTTGATTACATAAAAGTACCTCCGCCCTGTGCATTTTTGCAATATTCAAAAGACCTATGTATACCTAATAAGTATAATACGAAAATGAAATGTGGTTTAACGCCCTACTGTTCTGCTCCGACAGAGCTTATAAAGTCGGGCATACGCCATACAGTGTGCTATGAGAGAATTTTGCCCAGTCAGCGTCGCTCCGGAACAATCGAATTCCAACTGCTAAGGGATCTTTAACGTGCACACTAATGTCTACACGGGACCTCGGCTTTTAGTACGATCTGAACGATTATAATTTGTCCCTTTCACAGCCCTCGGTCCTGCACCATTGACGGGTGCGGGGGGGCACCGCCGGAAAATCCCGGAAAGCGGCGCTACGAACGATTATAAGTTGTCCCTTGCCTGCCTGCCAGTGCATGGCCCTCGATTCTGACTGACAAGAAGGAACCACGTCGGAAATCCCGATGGATCGAAAACGGAACCTCCATGTTAGCGAGGCAACGTCTTACTCACTGATCCACCGTGACTCCCAGTTTAAAAAGAACAATATATAATTCTTTATTGAAAAAAATACAACAAATCAGAGATTTATAGTAATAATGACCAGTTGGGTTCTTAAGAAACTCTCTCGCAGAGTCGTTTTAAAATAAATATAAAAGGCAGTGAAAAAGGTGAAGCAATGTATGATAAATCAATTATCGACCGTTATGAAATGGGGTTTATAGGAAGCAAATACCAGATTTATTCATTTGATACTGCTCTTGTGAATTACAGTGTCAATGTGCTTGTCTTCGGGTGTCTTACTAATGCGGGGTGCGGGTCTCATACACACTTACCATTTAAGGAGGTCTAAGTGACAATTGTCATGATGTTCTTGGAAAACCTATATAGGAAGGAACCAGGCTTCCCAAAGGAAACGTGCGTTATCTGACAAAATTAATATATAGCCATCTCCTGATGAATAAAAACTTTTATTGCAAGACTGTCAAACAAATGACTAAAGATTTCAAAATAAACAGAAATCAAATGACAATTGTTTGGTCTATGTAGAATTTAATTCGATCAAAGAATTGATATTATTCCGATTTTATACCACGTGTAGGTCTGCATTATAATAGATCAATCAGTCCACCAACAAAAACCTAGCGATATGCATATTTATATACCTTTAGACGTCACTTTTCTTAAAACACCAGACAGGACGTCATTTTCTGAGTAATGATATTCAAACAAATAAAAGTAACCCCAAGAGAACCAAGTAGTAACACACAAATAATTCACAGAAATCAAAGCTGAACCTCGCTTGATATTAAGTCCAATGTTCGCTTGTACCCCCATAACTGGAGTTTCAGTTGTTACTTGATACAGTTCATTAAGAAATCAGTTGTTGGTATTCTGGATCAAGATACTGGAAAATAAAATAATTGAAATCAGAGATGTCACCAAACTGAAATCTGAAACTTGGATCGTTTGATTTCGTATTAATTATTAATAAGAGACGTCGTTCGTATCATATTGTTATTTGATATCGAAAAGAGAGTCTGCTAGTAATGGAGATAGTGACACTGATTACATGACATGGTCGTGCGTCACGGATTCGTTGATATGCTGGCAGATTTCAAACTGCTTTATAGATTGTAAAAAAAGTTAGAACAGTGAATATAGATTACAACATGATTGCCATTTCAAACCTCGAATAAGTTTTAAAATGATCTATAAGTACTTTCGCCTTTATAAAATTGTTTCCTTGAGTTTTGTATCAATTGTTATTACCAAGTAACACCCCGTCATTCAATTTTTCACATGAGTAAATTGTGTTCTTTGATTTCGTAGAATTTTCAACACTTCTTTGGGTCATAACCGTTGGAATTCTTTACAAAATCATTACTCACGATTATCAAAACTTTTAAGAACAGGGTGAGTAGAGGCATATTTTCATCGATTGCTTTGATTTTTAGGCCACAAAGAAGAAAACTTTGGAAATAGGCCTGAGTCTTGAAATAATGTGCGTGTAGAGTCACATGGAATATGCATTTAAAAAAATATTTGTTTGTCGGTGATTTCAGATATGAAACCTCATTTCTTCGAAGTTTCATTGAAATATCAGCTGCCTGCCTGTCAAAGTAATCTACACAGACTCACATTACCCCATTTTTAGAAAGTAAAACACAATGACAATATATCGAGGATATTCAATGGTAGTGTAATAAATTTATTATATAATCTTATGACTCGAGCGGTTACCATGACAGTTATGTTTTTGACCTAACCATGTTTATGGTGACGACCATCTTCAAAACAAAATGTTTGTGACACTTTTTGTGACATTTGCTCGATACGTATATAATACCATGATCAATTTTCTGTCAATCTGGTTAACGTCAGATGTCAATTTCGTGTCATTTTTTAAAAGCTGATCAATGTAGTGGAAAATAAAAGAAACGTCTGAGTTTAATTTGTTTTGAGTAACACACGAGAAATAAGATAATAATTGAATCAACCAGTCGCCTGAATCTGACCAAGAATATGCAGCATCAGAGTCGAGTTATCCAAACCATAATTCATGAGGAGGGAGATCCTAAGAGTCCTGTCCCAGCTCTGCATCACGAAGAACCACCAACAGACGATCAAATTGCGCCGGAAGTGGTTTTTCTTTCCCTAAATGAAAAACTGTACAGACGAATCCAATGTTTTTCCCGTGAAGGTAATTCACACTGTAAACTAGTTTCCTGAAATAGGTATGAAAATTACAGTACATTCTTTCATTAGCCAAAAATTAAAAGCAACAGTTGGCATACTGTGGTATTTCCTATTATAACCAACAAGTATGTGACTTTAGGAACAGTACTGCAGACCCGGTGACCGGGTTGGCTTGGTTCCGTGCGTGTACGACTCAAGTGAAACTGCATCAGTTGCGTATCTATTTGGTGTCTTGTTTTGAAATGTAACATATTCTACTTCTGCAACAGCCAATAATTTATTCATCGCGTTGCTTCTCCTTTTCTTCAGTGTCTTTGTGACACATCCTGTAAGAGAACTTTTCCATGACCTAGTATAAATCTAATTTGATTTTGAACTTCTTCTCTACAATTTGTATTAATAATTATTAATTAGGTCTAATTAATAGGTCTATTGAGTATCTGTATTGTATTTTATGTGTGCCTAACATTTGATTGCAGAAATACTGAGCAAGGATACATTTTTGTAACCAAACAAGTAAAATACCAAACAAAGGCATCGCTTGGAATTGCGCATCTTTGAGAGTCCAGGCCCTACACATATTTCTTGTCGTCACTGGATTACATTCAAGGTTTAGCTTTATAAATAGTTTCGATCTAGTAATATGTACAAGTGTGTGATATAATTGGTAGCTTTCTAGAAATTGCAATGGAAGCAAAGGTCAATAACAAAGAACACAATAGGTGTCACGGCTCTATTAAGTCTACTTCAAGACACTTCAACATACGGCAGACATGGGTACAACTGACGTCTCCTAATGGGATTTTACCGGCCATTAACCCTTTAACTTGATTTAACAATGAGAGGATATACTTGAGCAGTAATCATGGTTATTAAAGGGTTAAAGTAGCATAAGAAGTAAGGATACGTGGTTAATCTCATCGAGTTATCTTGACGCTGGCTATGATTAAAATGTCCAGGCCTTCTGGAACTGACGTAATTTAATACCATTTGCCATCCAGGTCTGCAAATCTAAATTAATACGAGAGCAAACACGGCTAATCCACACAAGCACAACCCTGTGTTTTTTTTAAAATCGAACAGGACAACTGAAGAAGAGCACAAAGACAGAACAATATATAATCAACATATGTGGTTCCTCACCTATTACTGGAAAGGTACCAAAGGATTCGGCATTACAAAAGTCTCCCCCGGATTCAATGATATCCGATATCCCCCCCACGCATTCTTTAGTACCCGAAGAACTCTCCCCAAGATGAGGCAAAACCAGAGGTCTCCCCTCCTGGATAAATCGGTGCCCGAGAACTTTTGATTAACCACTATCAGAAGTCGTCCCTGTAATAACCACTACCGGAAGTCTCCGCGGTGTTAGTCACTATACCAGAGGTCTCCCCAAGATAAATCTGTTCCAAATGTCTACCCCGGATTAGTCACTACTTGGCTCAGCAGCAGCCCCCCCCCCCTACTCGGATTAATCAGTACCATATCTTTTCCCTGCATCAGGGATCAGGGATCTTTTCCGTGGATTAGTTAGCCAGTACCAGAAGTCTACCCTGGACAAATCAGTGATCAATTAATTAGTACCCGGGGTTACTTCTGGGTATGTCCAAGAAATCTAATTTTGTTTTTAAAATGTCCCTTAAGTATACAAAAACTTCCCCTGTATACTTTGTGTGCGTGTTAACTTTCAGTTCGGGTAATGTGAGAAAACAATTTTAAAAGCACAAAAAAAACCTAGCAAAATGTTTTTTAATACTATACCCAAATATACGGTGTAATGGGACGCCTCGTAACACCTACGCATAAATTTATTTATACAAACTTATACAACGCTAATAGACAATGACCTTTAGGTCATATAAGAATACAGCTTCTGTTCCTAGATACAAAAATACATTAAAAAACGTTCAAAACATTTATATATTGCCAGGGGGTGGGTGAGTGATAGGCCTATAGGCGGATGGCTGTAATTTGACGAGGCTCTGTGTCACGCTGAATGATTAATGTGTATTGAAAATATGTCCATTTTATAGTTATGTATGAGCCGGTGGATTTTTTTATATTGGACAAAGGCTAAGACATGGCGTCAGTGTAGAAAGGGGATGTACGGTAATATTATCGTGTTTCTTTTAATCACACCCGGACCTGCAGGAGCGTGGTGCCCACTGACTTTGCATTAATATCAAGATCAGGTGATACGTGGATCACGGTGGCAAAGACCCCATATTCCTGAAGCAATGGCCCGAGAAATCCCTAGTGGGATTACCTCTAATCAAACGAAACACTGCGCGGAGTATGGTAAGACCCTGGCTCGCTATCCTCGAAGTCGGTGTTCGATCCCAATAATGGCCTAGAAAGTTCATCCAGTTTTCCGGCCTGGTTTCCTCTAGCCAATGGTGCAGGACGAAGGACGGGCCCGTATCTAGACACCATTAAGCGAGGGGCATTACCTTTCGGTGTGGGGGGAGGGGGGTGAAATATTTTGAGAAAATTTTCGGAAAGGTCATTCTAACAGACTGTTGTAATCATCATGCTATATGGTTAACTAGGCATTTTAAAATAAATATTCAAACAAAAAATAATCATGATTTTTTAAATTTACTTAAAACTATTTTAGATTAGAAAAAAAAAATGTTTTTTTAGGTTAATATAAGGAACTGTGTATACTTTAATGATTGTTAGCAATTTCTGAGCGGGGGGGGGGCATCCCCCCTCGTGCCACCCTGTAGATACGGGCCCGACGAAGGACCTGACAAGGACAACTGTCTAGTCGTTCAGATGTTACGAAAAAACGAGGTCCCATGGAAACACTGGCGTGCAAGTAAAAGATTCCTTGGCAGTTGAAACTCGATATAGTAGGCCGTTATGCCGCTGCCCGGGCAAATTTCCCCCATAGCACACTCTATGATGTATGACCGTCTTCATTAGCCCAGTTTAGGATCAGAACAGTTGGTCGTTAAACCCCATTTCATTTCATTTCTCATTAATACAATTTTAGCTGCAGGTAGCATACTAGAGCCGAGGTTCAGAAGCAGCCAAGCATTGAAAACCGCGCTGAAACCACGTGATTATGTGCATATGAAAGGGGGGAGGCAATCACTCTAAACCCGTGACACAGAGCGCGTCATTGCGTCCCATATCCTAACTCCCTGGGAACCGTATTGAAAGAACAAAATTTTATATGTTATTTTAGGATTCACAAGGGGTTTGAGAAATCTATATGTCATAGATCGTACGATAAATAACTGGAAAAACGTACTTTAGGCCTGTCCAATACAGAAGTGAATACCGCAAGTGAAAACAAAATAAGAATGAAAGTTTGACATATATTATCAAAATTGGAGCAATTTGTTAGAATTAGGCAATAAAACACTTCTCATTATTAATTTATTTAATAACGTATTGTCACTTATTTCATTTAACTAACGTATCATGTCCGGTATCTCGGCTTATATTGCCATTTTATGGCGCCTTAAAACAATATAAAGGCAAAAAAACACAGAAATAACAATGAGCGTTGTTTTGTGGTTCATGTTTTATCAGGAAAGATATATTACAGTGTAATGTGAAGTGCCACTTGTCATTTGTCATTCGTTTAACCAAAGTTTTAGGGAGGTGCTATTGTTGGTCTGTGGTATAGTAATTATTAATGTCAACTTCTAAGGAAAGTTGGACAAGCGTTATTCTGGAAATAAGCGTGGATGGGGGTGTGTGATCCCAGGTGACAGTGACAGCCATTGTTGTAGTCCCAGTGTCAGAGGGTGTTGTTGTCACTTTTAGCCCACGCATAATCTCAGAGTGGTGCGATGTTTCTGTCACTCTGGGCGACTAGCTTGCAATGTCACCTTTGGTACCGGTAAAGTAATCTCAGATGTTGCTTTTTGTCTGACAAGGACAATTGCCTAGTCCCTCGGATGGGTCAAAAAACAGAGGTTTCAGATACACTCTGGCGTGCACGTAAAAGAAATAAGCGTGGATGGGGGTGTGTGATCCCAGGTGACAGTGACAGCCATTGTTGTAGTCCCAGTGTCAGAGGGTGTTGTTGTCACTTTTAGCCCACGCATAATCTCAGAGTGGTGCGATGTTTCTGTCACTCTGGGCGACTAGCTTGCAATGTCACCTTTGGTACCGGTAAAGTAATCTCAGATGTTGCTTTTTGTCTGACAAGGACAATTGCCTAGTCCCTCGGATGGGTCAAAAACAGAGGTTTCAGATACACACTGGCGTGCACGTAAAAGATCCTGTGGCAGTTGGAATTCTATATCCGCAGTGCCGCTCTCTGGGCAAAATTTCCCTCACAGCCACACTGTATTGCGTTCGGTGCAACAGTTGGACGTTAAACCCCATTTCTCTCTCTCTCTCTCTATCGACGACAAGCTAGCAATCAATCTGAACGACAGTCCCACACTATGCTAGCTACTATTTAATGTTCGTATGTTAGTTACGTACAGCAAGTAATATCACCTTTGATCCACGCGTAGATAGCACAGGTTAACAATTTATAGTCACTGTAGCATCTCCCCCATTTTAAATATGTCAATCAGTGCGAACTCGAAGGAAATCTGGTTCAATATCAAATTACAACTGGTGAACTTGTGAAGATTACCAGCCCATATGTGTCAAAATAAATGCATGTTTAGTGTTTATCCGACTCGTGACTGACTCATCCACCGGTAATTAACTTGTGTTTTATGGAAAGTAACGTATTAAACCCTCTAAGCATATGACACTATGAATAATGAACTGGATTAGTAAGTCTTCCCTTGCAATGCAGCGTTTGGCTTCTCTCTATGGTCATTGCAGATTGATTATAAAGGGACAGTTTGCAGAGATTTCAATTTACATTTTGATTAAAGTACATTTTAGACCGAGATATTATCAGAGTTTTCAAAAAGTGAGGTAACTCTTTAACTAAAGTTGCCGTTAGGTCTAGATATAAAGATCAACTGCAGATTTGGCCAAAGGCCACGGGATGTAAACTGGACTAGCGCTTACACTAAAACTAAACTTAGCGCTAACCCTTACGAAGTTTTTTATTTACCAATATTTCCAGAACATTTATAATTTCAAAAATATCTGAAGTTCCCAACGATATTTTGTTGTCAGTGATATTTTTACTCAATCTGATTAAAATACAGATCTCTATTTCGTTTCGTTTTTTTTTATGGCCTTTACTGCATAAAGAGGCTTTGGACCTTTGACGTCAGACATTTGATTAACCAATCATCGTTGATGTTTCTGGTGAAATACCTACAATTCCGTGCTTCGCACGCCAAGAACTTGCTGCAACAGACAACTTCATTGACTAATCCCTCACATCAAGCAGAAGCCCAATTATGTAACAACCCCCTCAAATTCCAGTGTAGTAAAGACAATTAAAACCGGATTTTTTTTTTCGAACTGTAAATAACGAAACGAGATAGGATCTGCGTGTTAATCAGATTGTTTTTTTATCATAAAATATCAGTGGGAATTCTGTTAAATCGGTGCAGAAAGATGACGTTTAACCTCAATTCAAAATAGAATGAAAGGGTGAATGCTTAAATTATCGACCTACTCGTTGTGCCTACTATAAGAAAAGGGGAAAAAATGGCGATCGAGAAAATTGCATCTGAAGAAAATGACCTTACAATAGGATAGGACACATTATTTTGTGATGCAGACAATTTTGCGCCGCAATGCTGCCATTAATGATGGTGACAGCTGTCACGACCTCAACCATAATCCCATATAGATCTCAATCTGGTCCACTTCTTTTTATTTTCTAATTAGCAGACTAGACTGTCCACATTTTATCTTTTTACTGACCAGTCAGCTAGTAGTAATCGGTCAAGAGTTTGCGACCCCTTGCTAGAATAATATTTGTCTTTTAAGACGTAATACGGCCAACAAGTACGGTAATACTGTTTTTGTATTCATAAGCCCACACAAATAGATTTGCTGTATAGCTCTATTTGGTAATAATGCTTAAAGGAGCTAAGTCTCTATCCTTTGGAACCTAATATGGACGAAAATGACATATTGTTATCATAGGAGTGTATATAAACTGATTTACATTGATTTTTTAAAACTTTCATTCAAATTTCTAATCAGACCTATATCGGAAGTCTACATTTGATATTTCACTTACGAACTCATGTTTAGCCGCGTTCACCAAGGCGTCTCATTACTACGAAGAGCACCGAGGAGCATCGATCACTGGTTTTAAAGTGGGGATTTCATATTTTCCAAGAAAGTCAAAACATAATTATTTATATGTCTTTTGCTGAATAGGTTGTCAACTCACTATTATAAATCATAGGCATAATTTTCACACTTACAAATCCTTCACATCGGAAATAATAACACAATTACCTCCCTTGGGTTTCCCCCTCCCCCCGCCCATGCAATAGCTATCTTTGAATTTAACGTTTGAATTTAAAGCTGAATGGTGAAATATAGGATTAATAGGATTATTCTTTAACAAGGTAGGACTGTGTATAGATACCATCTATTTTAAGGCTTTATTTTCATATATTTTCAAAATATAACTTAAAAATATGGAATTAAGATTGTTCACTGTGTCTTAAATATTTGATATCAGGAGCCCACAATAATTCGTGTTTGCGTGTCGAAGGCACTAGATAATATTGAGTTAAAGTTTTACGCACTTCAATGCGACATTTCCCTTTTGCTGTTATATAAAGATTTGTGTTAAGTCTTATTACACGGTTATTTGAGGACAATTTCCGATTATGTTAATAGCAGCTTACTCCATAAAGGGGGAATGTAAGTCAGGTGAAAAAGATAGAAGATTATGTACTAAAATAACCCAATTAGATCAACGCTGAGGCCCAAAGCACACGCGTTTTCAATACGTACGTCCAAATACTTAACACTTAAGCCCAGGCTACACGCACAAACATTTTGTTTCCCGAGGCAAACAAATTAGGCGACCTTGCTGGCACACGACAGAACTAACTCAATTGCCCCTTTTATATTTGGCCGCGATAAGCCGTCCTCGGCGCGATACCAGGCCGAGTTAAATTTCCAAAAATGGACCCGTTTACATTACTTTGAAATAACCAGTCTTGGAACTGTGCTAGGTATGCCAAATGTCGGACTCTTCACAGTTAAAGTTAAATTCAATCACTATGCAAATTACCAGGATAAAAACAATTAAGGCGGTTGAGCTGGTTTGGGTATAGCTATTTTGACAGTAGGCTGATGATACTTAGAACTTCCAAATTAAGTGAATAATCCGAAGAGTTTTCAGACCGAATATCGAAAACACATTCTCTTTCAGTCAGTCAAGTCGGTACTCAGGACGGCACGCTTATCTTTGACCCGTTTACACAACACAAAAAAGGAATGTGACGGTGATATAATCAAACTCTTTTTTAAAATTGGATAATAATTTTGAACTCCAGAGATACCACAAGCTAAAAAAAAGGCGATTTTTCGGACAATCAGGGGACATAATTCAGGACGTTACGATCCGATGGGCGCAAATATCGAAAGGAACCAAGATCTTTGGGTTATAAACATGCATGTCCATTTTCCTCAAAATCGGTTGAAAATTGTGACCTCTATAGGGTCCACAACCTTGATATAACACATTTTCACACTATTCGCGTACAAATGACGGCCGTTTTGTCTGTCAAATTTGGTCCGATTTTCACGATATTTGAATTCAAGCTCCATGACCATGTAACGGTGATATAATCAAACGGTTATTTAAATCGGATAACAATTTTGACCTCCAGAGGGACCACAATTTTAAGCTAAAAAGGGAGATTTTTCGGACAATCAGGGGCCAAAATTCAGGAAGTTACGATCCGATGGGCGCAAATATTGAAAGGACCCAAGATCTTTGGGTTATAAACATGCATTTCATGTTTCATTCAAATCGGTTCCAAATTGTGACCTCTACACTGTTCACAAGATAAAAACGTGATTTTTCGGACAATCAGGGGTCATAACGCATGAAGTTACCGTCCGATACATGCCAATATCGACAGGAACCGAGATCTTAGGGTGATACACCTATATTTTAAGTTTCATTGAAATCGGATAAAAATTGTGACCTGTAGACTGTTCACAAACAATTGTGGACGGACGTCCGGACGAACAGGCGTATAAAACCTGTTCGGTAACTATTTTAGTGGTCCAGTCTTCACTATTTGTGATATAATTATCTTTTCCAATACAATAATAATAACTAGGTAAGACAAACAAAAAATAAATCAATAATAATACATAAGTGCAATGTCACATTCAAAATAACCACAGCAAATTCGAAGATTTTCTAATTATGTAATGCAGGATTTCTGCACTGTGGTCTCATCTAATTTACCAAAGCGCAAAACCTCTCGACATTGAACGGTCAACTATATATACTTATAACATGAATATAAGGAATTATAACCCAACATAGCGGCTTAAATGTTCAGACCAAACACCACCCAAAATTATTCAAATCAAGAAGTTCAAACAAATTATTCAAATCAAGAAGCTCAAACAAATTATTCAAATCGAGAATAAGTAGATTGCTACCCGGACACATTTTTTTACGCAGCAGCATTTTACACCTGTAACACAATTTTTTACGCAGTCGCATTGTACACCTGTAACCATAAAATATAAACTGTGTCACATGATAATCCAGTGATGACTGATGAGTTCATGATATTACAATTTACCTACGCATCCATTGAAATCTGAAAATTCATTTCTTATCTTCCCAATCTTAATATCGACCGAGGTATTATGTAGACGAATATAAAAACCCTAAGGGCGTTGATTTGACAGGACAAAGGGTCAGATAAGGAGATATTATTTTCTTTTGTAAGTCTCACCTCGTGGCCCTTAACTGTCTTGTAAGTTATATAATTATTAATTATGATATACTTATCATTCTCTTAACGTTATTATTTGGTATTAGTATCTTTGATAATACAGATTTTATCAACAAAGATCTATTTCAAAATGAAATTAAATGGGGTTTATCGTCTTACTGTTCTACTCCAACTGAGCTAATGAAGAAGGGTACAGGGGATCATTTACGTGCAATCCACCAATGGGTGCACGGGACCTCAGTTTTTCGTCTCATCTGAACGACTAGACAGCTGTCCTTGTCAGGCGCTCCGTTTTGCACTACTGACAAGTGCGGAATATCTCGATAAACTTTCCCAGCCAACAGCGGGGGCGAATCCGCGTCCTCCTGTCTACATGTATGAGCCATAATATTACCGACTTTGTAACCGTGGCTCCAGAATAGACCACAATGCGCTTTCGTGTCTCGATGCTCGAATTAAATTGAAATGGAGTTTAACGTCTTATAATCACAATACTTAGGTAATTTTGCGACAAATATGTCAATTTTTCCTATAGTTACGCGAGGCATGTCAAATTTGCCTGAAAAGCGACGTCCCTGTTGCCGCTCCATCGACTTCCAATTGTCTGATTCTATATATCGATAGACCTCGGGTTTTTGTCCCAGCCGAATGAATAAAACTAAGAGAACTACATTTATTTAGGATATTTACAGGTTATATTCCACGTCATAATTTTGTAATTGTGAGATGTAATTTTTTATTGAAATATTAGCGGATGACTGGCGCTGTACCGGTTGAAAGAAGTATAACCCGAACCCGAAGTCCAAAGGCACCTGGCCCATATTACTGCCCGGGCCGAGCTACCCCTTCACACCAAATTTCATCCTCAGGACAGCCCTAGTGTAGCCGGCAATCCTGACCAGACAAACGTCAGTTACAAATATTAATATATTATTTCGTTCGGATAGGACGAAATCCGACGAGCTTTTGGGTGGAAACAACGCTCTCTGGAAATAATTTCCTTGTTAGCCAATGCATGATGTATGCCCGGACAATTTTAGTAGCTCCGTTTTTTGCTAAAAATCCCCGTTCAATTTCACATTCCAACAGTATAATCTTGACTGACCCTAAGTTGGTAGCAGGTAATTACAGAGCTATTGCCCAGGGGCCTATTCACGAAATTTTAACTAAGATAAGATCCCAATTTTAGTAATTTGATTGGATAACATTAGATTGATTTTAGTGCTTAGCCAATCAAAATTGAAGTATCTACTAAAATTGGATTTTATCTTAAGTTAAAATTTCGTGAAACAGGGCCCAGATACCTAAAATATACCCAACAAAGTGAGATATTTAAGTGCCCTGTCATACCAATATATATATATTTATAATATTTATGTATACTCACGCATTATGTTTGTAGTGTATGGTGTTCTCGACTGGTGTTTTAGGACAATAAAATCTTATCTCTGACATAATACTAAAATATTAATATTCTGTGCGAGCTATACGAAAACGAAACATAATCATTTGGGATCTGATGTGGTGGTTGCAAGGTTATGATTAATCTGATTAATATACAGATCCTATTTCGTTTCGTTTTTATAGTTCAAAATGTCGTTTTACATGTCTTTACTACATGTAGTTTAGGCCATCGAAATTATAAAAACCAAAACGAAATATAGATCTGAATTTCAATTAGATTGGGTTCTGATAACCCAAAACATGATTTAAAACTGATTTACTACCATAGTAATTCTCGTGCATTGGCTCTAAAAATTATTGCGTGGACCTAATTGTAGCAGGGCTATAAATAAACTAATATGACTTGATATGGCTGTGAATGTTTACAGAACGTGCCCGGTTATAATGCTAAAAACATGCAGATAATACAGAGCTAACAAATTATACTAATATGACTAAGTGGCTACCTCTTTAAAAGCTTTTGTGGCTTTGTTCGTGTATTGTTAGTTTTTTTTCTCTCACACTTATAGGAAAACATTCTACGAAAAACAGTTCCAGCGATCTGAAATAAAAATATAAATCTTACAATGTCCATAGTGTGTGATTTGCGATTTGACTATTCATATTTGATAATGGTGATGTATCTGCAAATGCCCAAGTTACCTATTTAATATACTCTTCAAAAAAAGAAACGCACAACCCATTTTTCATCATTTTTTTATTTGACCGATGTCTTTGTTTCGGCAAATCTTACTTGTTTTTAATGCCATTATGTAAGGATAAAAGAAATTCATTATTGATTTTAAAGGTAGGGTCACAAATTGTGACTGGTCATCCTTTTTGTTGAAATTTTTTATCGCTTGATTGCACCAAGAAACATGAATTTAACAGCTTCGCGAGCTTTTCGCGTGGAACCTAAATCTAAGGTCTTTAAAATCCCGGGGTTCTCGATTTCCAAATCAGTTGGGCATGTAAACACTCAAAGAACCAAGTGATCCCACATCTGGACGAAGACCAACGCAACAACGCTATTCGTCGATTACAAGCAGGTGAATCCAAGACAGATGTAGCCAGGCTGCTGAATGTTTGCCTTAGTTCCATTTCTAGCCTTTGGGATAGGTACCGCAGCAGCAATTCCCGGACGGCGTAGAATCTCGTACCAAACAGTAGGAAAACGCCTACGTGAAACCGAATAACGAGGCAGACGTCCCCGTTAGAGCTTCTGTTTTGAAATACGCCGACACCATGAAATCCAACTTTAATGGGTTCAGGCATTGAGGGTATGGCCACAGCAACACTGGATAGCAGTTTGGTACAGCAACGTGTCGTTGTTCTTGTTGCAACAAGGCGATAGCAGAGCAAGGATGTACTGACGACGAAATGTAACTTTGCGTTTCTTTTTTGGGAGAGTATATATAGAGAGAATTTTTGTCAAGTTTTTTTTTATTACCCTATCGACGGGTGTAGATACATTTTGATATAAACAAAGACGAGGAGATTTTAGTTACAACCAAACCCTTTCTTACAAATAAATAAATATAATTCTTTGGGTATAAATCAAATTCATGTAAAACGATACGTCCACTGTAAAATATGAAAGTTATCACATAAGCAACATCTAGTGTACTGTAGAATGTGTTATTGGGTGATTAATACATTTATAACACAACTTCATAAATCCGTAAACATCCGTGAATATGCTAAATCTATAGTTGGCATTACGCAAGGGTCGATGTTAGGGACAACCTTATTTATTGCATTCATCCGAACCCCATTTTCCTTTCGCAGATTGGTACAGTTCACTTCTGCGTATGGATGAACATGTATGCACATACTGATCCATGCGGTGTCTATCTGTGGTACCCGAAAATAAAAACAAAACTTAGTTGTGGTTTTTCATCCGAAACGTCTTCTTCAACGCTACCTAACCGATGGAAACACGATATTAACTAAACTTATCAAGGGGTACAGTAATCTTCATAACTATGTAGATTGGACACATCTGTGCCGAGGATATTCTCCTTGTGGTAAGTGTGACACTATCCAAGTTATGACCACTTTGACTACTCCTTGGCACTTTTTATTGCTACCCTTGCTCGTATCTGAAATAAAAACCATTTACTACAAAAAATCTTTAATATTACCCCTATAAAGCTGTAATCTATAAATCTTTAAAAGACATTACTGATACTCAACATTATTGGACTTGATTATTGGAGATAACAAAATCAAATGAATCAAGGTAAACGTGACTCATATAGTTATCTCATAGAGTGGAGTTTCGTGTTTCGTCAACATGGTCCGTTTGAGACTAACATATTAGTTTTATTTCTCTATTTTCTCATGAAACATCAGCGTTTCTGTCTGTATACCTTTTCTACTGCCAAGGAGTATTTTAAGTGGATCAATCTATAAACATGACCTCTGTTTACCTTATTATCCAAGCGATTAGGCTTCATTTCATCAGCCACATACTGCACACAGGCACCATGAGAAGTGAAAACCGGTCTTGAAAGATCCGGAAGCCCATCTAATCAGCCACTTTTAGATTTCAACCCAACATTTTGTACCACGTAATTACATTATGAGTAATAACAAGAAATAAAGACCCGTTTTGTATTCCATAGTATATAAATGTTTGTGCGGTCATTGCAATTACATTATATTATATTATGTGAGTATATCCGTTTCTGGTATGGTGATCATTTCCCCTAGCGACACTTGAAAAGAAACCCACAAAACATGATACAAATATTAATTCCATTCCAAATCACGGAATACTGGCATAAAACACTGGGTGTAAGAGATACACGAATCGTCTCGGTTATCACGCTATCTAGTCATAGGTCATCACGGTTCATTATATTGATGAATTTTATGCAGATTTTGTCTAAAAATGACTAAAAGCTCCAATAACTATAATAATCAGTTAAAGCTCCGGTTATCCCAAGTTAAAGAGACAATATGTCAGATTGAAAATCTTAACACAGGCATATGAGTGGTGGGGTCTGTAGATATATTACAAAGAATTGCCACAATCAGGAAAGTGCATTTTACACAAAGGAATATGATTTCTTTTTAGAAATAAAAGAGCTAGATGCCAGTGTGGGTCCACTATTTTTATTATATATTGCCCGTGCAGTGTCAAAGTGTTAATGGGTGGGCAAATACGTCGGACAGTTTTTTAAATCGAACTCACTCTGTACTTATCAAAACCAAGATCACAGAATTACGTTAATACGGTAAAGGTTACTAATACTAATTTTTTAAATCTAAAAGCATTTTAATTTGCGTGTCATTTGAATTTTCTGTTAGCGTTCATTGCCCGACGCTATCCAATGTTTAAAGCATTTAATAATATTCATCTTCAAAGGCGGATTCAATGGGGGCGTGAGCCCCCCCCCCCCCTCCCCAATTTTCGACAGTGTCCTTTTTTAACTGCTGAAAGTGCCTTTTCTCAGACCCAAATATGTCGACGAAAATATCAGCCAAATAGCTCTTGGAATGGCTACAGATGCAAGGAAATGACGGATAATTTCAGTGCCCTTATTTTGCGCCCCCCCACCCTTTCAAAATTTCTAGATTAATCTGCACTGACAACCCGTTGTTATTCAGTTTTTATAAAGATAATCTATTTGCAGAAAATAGGAACTCATTCCAATTCGACAGAAATGTAGAGGACCAGCGGTTGACAGCCATTATATCATCACAGTTTGCATGAGATGGATAGGGAACATGCGAATTTTAGTACAATCAAGGGCGATAATTCAGGAAGATATAGTCTGAAATATCGAAATGGACTGAGATATTTGGGACATAAGAATTATTTTAAGTTTCGTCAAAGTCGGATAAAAACGGTGACTTCTAGAGAATCCACAATCCATCCTGTACGCAGAGATCTATCTTCTTCGTACAATGAGAATGAATCTCTGTTCTGAATGGAAGCCATATCTAAAAATTAGTATAATATTATTGTTTTCCACTCCGCTTCTACTAGCAAACACACAAAGACTAAATAAACCATTTTAAATGGAAGCAGAATAAATACTTCTCAAAATTCTCAAAGTCGATTTAGGACTTAAAGCCCCAATAACACTCTTGTTGTAACTGAATAATATGCCCCAATCTTCATTCTGGTCAACAAATTGTATTATTTTAGAATATTCCAATTAAATAATGATATAAATTTCATCTTAACACACAAAAAAATGGAAAAATTCAACCAATTGATTTGAAAAGTCTAACGTAAACTTTTTCAAATGTGACTTGGATTTTATAATATTTTCCAATCTCTGGACAAGTAAAATAGGTTGTAATGGATAATTTACACAACAGGTAGGCCACTTAAACATCTAGTACTTAGAATAAGGGTATTATTTATTTTCTGGAGCTACCAAGCCAGCAAGAATGTTATTGTCCCTTTAACATGTCGGTCAAATAGCTTAATGTCTATTCTCAAGCAGAGCTAATATATTTGAATTTTTTTTTGTCAATCGGATATAATATATACATGTAATATATTGAGTTAGTTGCTCGGCCTTAAGGTATGGGGTTTTAAGGGTTTTAACACAAAAACAGACAGTTTTATTCACCAAAATGTAATCGGGATTTGCACTTAAACTTAAAAATGTTAGGTTTCAGTTAAACGTAGAAGGGGTCAATGCTTTACAAATTGTCTGACAATTAATTTTTTTTTTACCAACTCTTGTTACGTCGTTTTTTGTACAGATAATGTCGACGAGGTGAATAGGCCCTTGTTTAACCTGATTTATGATGTTAATTTTCATCCAATAGAACTCATGGATTTGTTCATAGTATCAGCTTCATAATTCGTAGGTGTAAGGGAATCCCCCTTCATGTATGTTTTATGGTGTCCTTGATAAACATAAAATAATAAGAATGTCATTCAATGTCACATATTTAGAGGTTAAGGGCCTCGACGTGTTCTTGGTTCATTAACCAAGTGTACAAACGCTTTCATTTGTATTATCTAAAACACAACAGAAAAATATATCACTATGATATTACAAACACTAAAGTCACTTGATTCAAAGACGAAAATGCCGAAAGCACGGCACTGTAAAAACTAATAATGGGATTTGTATTTAAGTACACACAATACTAAAGCCATTAACGTCTTGTTATTATACAAAAGTAAAACAAACGTTGAGGTGGCCTACTGGGCTATAGATAAAAAAAATCTGTTAGCTACATGTAGGCCTATGTCATGAGCTCGAGACAACAAGGAGTAGAGTCACCCGATTTGTCCCATGGGGATTTAGCCCTAGATAACAAACCTCATCTCTCAACCCTCTGTGTTTCGAGGTAAGAGATGGTCATATTTAGTTCCACGCAGAGGGGGGTCAAGGCACTGATTGGCCTTAGGCAGCTCGACCTTTTGGGCCCTTTGTGGGACTTTTTTTTGACGTAGTAAAACTAAGACCGCTGTAAGAGAAACGAAATTTCCGAGGATATACGTCCATACTTATCTTTCCCTACAATTTTCAAGCTGTAACTTTTGTCACCTGTAGTCAAGTACTTCTTCCTTCATACAACCGAGTGAGATTCGTCGTAAGCGTAGCCCAGTAAATTAAATAATGTAAAAAATAAAATTGAAAAAGGTCGTCGTAAATTGTGTTTTCTTGGGACCTAGGCAGCTGCCTACACTGCATAGGGAGTAATCCGCCCCTGGTTCCACGTAGCAAAGCCGAACGTGAATCACACTCACAAAAAGTAAGCGAAATTGAAGATATTTTTCAACAAACCAACGATTGATTATTGTTATTTATGACATTTCTGCCACATCCAACTACAATTAAGCAGATAATCTTATTCTTACCAGACACGGGTACAAATCCCCTCTTTTTAAATCATAGCGACAGTAGATTGCTTTTTCCTACATTTCAAATTTATTTTATTAACACATAAAAAAACCCCACTAGATTTACTTTATTGCCAATATTTGCCGATAAATGAATGTTGTTTCGTAGTCTGGGCTGCGTATGTGTAATAAGTACTGGTATAAAATTAACTATTTTAAAGATGGTACATGCATTAATAAAGAAATCGAGTTTGCTACTTGGAACTAAAGGCATCCAATCGTAGCTAAAAACAAGCACATCAGCAGTATATCTCAACGTTTTTAGTTTTTAGTAACGTTCTCGTAGCAAGTTTAACCCATGTTGTCTACCCATGTCTTAAGGGCGGTCCCACAATTGTTTTCCTGGGGGGGGGGGGGTCCAAGTTTTGTTGTTTTTTTGTGTTTTTTTTTTTGGGGTGGGGGGGTCCAAGTATATTCCATACTGCACACAGCGATCCACCTACGTCATACTTCCGAGAATGTTAGCCGGAGTTAGCTGTAGATAGGCAGCCTAAGTTTGAGATGAGTATATTCCCCCCCCCCCCCCCAAAAGAAAAAAAAATTTCGGGCATCGATTATTACTTGTGAATGCAACTGCAACAGTGTGATTGGATGGTTGGAATTCAGTTTTGGAGTTGCTTACACAGGCTTGAATAGCAGAAAACGCATTTGCGGTGGTTAAATTTTCAAAATTTTCCCCGGGAGGGTGAGGCTCCCATAGCCCGCGATGATTGATTGGTTGATTGGAATTCTGGGCAGCAAGGTAGGCTATATTGGATCAAATTGAAGTTGCTGCATTCACAAGCTGGAATAGCAGGAAAACGCGTTTGTGACAGTTAAATTTTCAAAATTTTCTCCCAACGGTCCCGTCTTCGCAGGTGTAAACGATTGATTGGAATGCGAGTCAGTAAGACACCTTAATTATGCTATATTCGACCACCTTGAAGTTGTTTTGTTCACGGCCTGAAATAGCTGGAAAAGATGTTTGCAGTCGTCAATTATACCAAAATTTTCTTAGGTGGGGGTGGGGATTGGGGGTCCATACAAGGTAATCCACTCCACGCCTCTTCGTCTCTCGGGGGAGACCGGTGCCGCTGTCTGTAAACATAATAAACATTGTATTGGTGTGATGGTTTAGTTTAACCCCGTAAAATATGTCAAAAAATTGTTTACAGAAGACTGAAATTTTAAACAAAATTTATGGGGGTACCGTCCGTCCGTTGCAGGGTGGCCCTCCCTATATTGCGCTGCATAGGCCTCCGGCCTAACAGATTGTCAACATCTTATATAATTTCATTTGCGGCGGACAACCCTCCCCCAATATATATTTCACGCTTACGCCCCTGGTATTACGTTCAAGTTAGATAAACAGCTGACCATTCTTGCTATAATAGTTTAAAAATAGACAATAAAAATGAAACATATTGAACATTTCAGTCAAATTACTTTATTTTGTACAAAGTTATGAGTGTTTGAGGCCATGATAATAAACTATGTTCTTTTATAGACACATCCATTTTAACAATAACAGATTATATGACGCGGGTGGTCTAATCCATTCAATATCTCGATCATCCGATGGTCTGAAATTAAAACAATGTTGTTTTTTTTATAAATTTGGAATTATCGTTTTTGGCTTTGTTGTGCAAGCTATCCTAATTAATTTGAATAACAAGTTTCGTAGGAATAAGCCCACCCAAAAGCTTGGGGGTATACAATCAATGAATTGGCCTCGGGTGTCATCAACTGCTAAGGCCTTGATTTACAACACACACGTACACTGTACTTAACATTTTACTGTATACAACTTTTTAAAATAATCAGTGTATACGTAACTTCCTGTACGCTTGAATTAACCGGCCTCGGGAGACCAAAGACAAAAAAAAAACCAAGCCAACAGTGAGGCTGATGTCCCCCGCCGAAATCCCAAAATAAATAGAAGACACATATTAATTAATCGCACATTTACGTTTTTCAATGTATCGAGCAATCAAGCTGTACACGAAGTGTCACCCAAAAGTGTTTTATAAAGAAAAATGCTAAAACCGACGAGAAAAATGAAAATGTACCCTAGTTAGGGGGACCCTAAAGGCAGCATCAACCAAACAAATTGCCTATCTCTGCTTACCCTAAGTGGCCAATGCTCATCTTCGCACTCCATCAAGGCATTGACCTTATAAGAATATACACCAAGTTTGAACATTTTAACTCAATTAGAAGAAGAGTTATTGTGTTCCAAAGTCTCAACCAATCAAATTGCGTATCGCTCTGCTTACCCTGAGCAGAAAATGCTCATTATCGAACTTAGTCAAGATATTACTGTAATGAAACTATACACCAAGTTTCATCACGCTCACTTAATTAGAACTAAAGTTATCGTGTCCCAAAGCATCAACCAATCAAATTGCTTATATCTGCTTACCCTAAGCGGAAAATGCTCATCTTCGAACTCCATCAAGGCATTGACCTAATAAGCATATACACCAAGTTTGAACATGTTAGCTCAATTAGAAGGAGAGTTATTGTGTTCCAAAGTCTCGACCAATCAAATTGCGTATCGCTCTGCTTACCCTGAGCAGAAAATGCTCACTCATTATCGAACTTAGTCAAGGTATTATTGTAATGAAACTATACACCAAGTTTCATCACTCTCACTTAATTAGAACTAAAGTTATCGTGTCCCAAAGCATCAACCAATCAAATTGCTTATATCTGCTTACCCTAAGCGGAAAAGGGTCATCTTCGAACTCCATCAAGGCATTGACCTAATAAGCATATACACCAAGTTTGAACATGTTAGCTCAATTAGAAGGAGAGCTATTGCGTTCCAAAGTCTCGACCAATCAAATTGCGTATCGCTCTGCTTACCCTGAGCAGAAAATGCTCATTATCGAACTTAGTCAAGGTATTACTGTAATGAAACTATACACCAAGTTTCATCACTCTCACTTAATTAGAACTAAAGTTATCGTGTCCCAAAGCATCAACCAATCAAATTGCTTATCTCTGCTTATCCTAAGCGGAAAATGCTCATCTTCGAACTCCATCAAGGCATGGACCTAATAAGCATAAACACCAAGTTTGAACATTTTAACTCAATTAGAAGGAGAGCTATTGTGTTCCAAAGTCTCAACCAATCAAATTGCTCTGCTTACCCTGAGCAGAAAATGCTCATTATCGAACTTAGTCAAGGTATTACTGTAATGAAACTATACACCAAGTTTCATCACTCTCACTTAATTAGAACTAAAGTTATCGTGTCCTAAAGCATCAACCAATCAAATTGCTTACCTCTGCTTACCCTAAGCGGAAAATGCTCATCTTCGAACTCCATCAAGGCATTGACCTAATAAACACATACACCAAGTTCGAGCATTCTAGCTCAATTAGGAAGAGAGTTATTGTGTCCTAAAAAGTGTGACGGACAGACGGGCAGACAGACAGACAGACGGACGAACTCATTTTATTAGTCCCCCAACTTTCTTCGAAAGGCGGGGGACAAAAATCCGTTTATGGAATTAAACGAATAGTGTCGATTGTAACAAATGGAAATATTTTGAATAATAACCAACCAGTGGGACAGATCTGAAGGATACGAATATTAATTATTAAAGGATCAACTTCAAAATAATCAATTGACAAAAATATTCAAATTGAATTGTCTTTGAGGGTGATCTTGGGGTGACTGGATTAGTCCAGCAGATGTGGGCGTTTTGAAGATTTTCATAAATTTAGTTTATCAATAACTAAATTATTGTAATTAATTGATTATCTGATACAGATCATAATGGTGTCTAATTGTAATTCATTCATTAGTCTTGACAGAAGACAAGTTCGGTTAGCAAGGCTTTAGTTTGTATAAATAATAGTCGAGGACAGTCACACAAAGTTCATAATAAACCCCGGGGGAAGGAATTATGTCTTCCCTGAGGAATATATAATACAGGTGTAACGGTCGTTGGCTTTATTACCTGTAAGCATTGAATAGCGGCATTTCTTTCATCTTTGTATTTTTTAATGTTGACACTATGGTAGTATGTAATTATTTGATTGGCAGATGTCATGAGATGGACATGAAAGCCAGCTTGTTGTATTGACAAGTTTCATAATGGTTTACGCATCTTTTTCATTGATGCCATATTAAGCTTATTTTTTACTGTGACAATATTTAAAGTCCCGCTTCGCAATTGATGGCCTAAAATATGTCAGAATGTTATTAATGGTTGTCCGCGCAAAATTTCACCCATGCGCCCGTTAGACCAGGGTCACCGAAAAAAAGTTGCGCCCGTTCACATCCGAGCAGCAATACATTTTAAAAAATCAGAGCTAGCGATGACATACGTTGCTGCGACTTTCCGTTTCAGAATTATTCCCCTTTGTCCTTGAGATAGAGGCTGTAGCTTTTAACCGGTTCCAATTTAGGTGGGGTGTATCGGGGTCATGAAAGGATTCTCCCTAATGATATTCAGTGTTCAACATCTCAGTTTTCTTTTCGTGGCTATCATTATAAATGTAAGATCCAGATATAACTGTAACCTTTGTCTTGTTCTGAGCAACTATCTGATGCTTTGTAACAGTCTTTCGACCAATAATAAACCTGTAATTCCGAGCGATCGTTTTCTTTGGTAGAGGCTTTAAAAACTTCCAAAGTATCTTCTCAGTCCAGACAATAATTCGAAACCTGGATATTTTAAACACACGCGCTATTTTTTGACAATTATGGGAGACTTTCATTCTCTATCGACAGACTTGAGCTAAAACCACTCGGCAAATCCGACAGATTTCGGAACCTATCTAGTCCCGGCTCAATCTGTTTCACAGAGAATTACTTACGAATTATCTCTGTAACATATGACTGTCCACAACACGTGCGTTGACTGCACGCGGTGTTAGTGATTGGCTCAACGGCTTGTGCAATGTTTACTTAACACCTAACTGCTTCGGGCAAAATGATGCATTTTACTCATTTTAATACCCATTTACACTAAATAGGAAATATTTGTAACTACAAATACTTCAAATGTCTATATTTATTTTTCTTTTACCTCAAAAAAAATGTTTGAGAATTTAATTTGTCGGAGTAAAAAAAGTTAATATGCCGTACTCATTAAGCCCCTTCGATGTCATGCTTATCAGTAATTATAGCGGCCAAGCGAATATTCACTGCGGGATCAGTTTGGTCTCGGCTGTATGACGAATACCGCCATATTGGAACTATAATATACTTTAAAGGTCCCGGATGAAACATGGCTGCGCCCATGCACTCGGCTAATCTCGACAGATTCCGTAAACTACATCTAGTCTCGGATGTATGACAGTAAGTGATATGTACCTACGCCTATACATTTGCGATGCGGCTACCGGTTTACTTTAACAGGAAAACTTGACGCTATTACACAAATTGGGAACCTATTCGGCTAGCGACCTATTCGACCGATCGAGCTGCAACCTGTTCGTTGGAAACCTATTTAGAGTAAAGACAACAGTCTCTATTTATCAACCAATAAAATCCAACGTTATTTCTATCAACGTTATCCATTCCTTCAGCTCAGAATAGAAGTGTAATTTCGTCATTATCTTACAGCTGGATCGGTCGAATAGGTCGCTAGCCAAATAGGTCGCCAACTTGTGTTTGGAATGGGCGCAGCCATGTTTCATCCGGGACCTTTAAAGTAGTTCCAATATGGCGGAATTCATCATACAGCCGAGTTTAGATTGCCCGAAATCTCCCGAGGTTTGCCGAGTGTGCGCCCATGGTGTCTTGGAACTACTTTAAAGTTCCCGGATGAAACATGGTTGCGCCCCACTGATACAGATCAGTGATGCGCCCATGGTTGAAGTAAACCGGTAGCCGCATCGCAAATGTATGGGCGTAGGTACGTCATATCACTTCCTACGCCCATTGACTAGATGTAGGTTCCGAAATCTGTCGAGATTTGCCGAGTGAAGCTAAAACAAGTCTTACTGACATCATCATCATTTATGACTATATTTGCACATGCATGCTTTTAGTTTATCTTACCACCAATCCAAAAGGTTCAACGCTGGTTTAGAATGGAACAATGTGTATTTATTTAGTCGATACATTCAAGTTAAAGACTTAGATTAAAATCTTCAAATCGATATATGTATGATATGCCAATCTTATTAAAATCAGAACAACAAAGGTATTACAACCAACCAGACGTGTAAAAAGCCGACTGTCTCCGATTAATTTCCGTTTGTCAGCTGTTACATGCGCACTCGAGTAATTTTTTTTATATTGAATCATGTGCAAGTAACATGATGAAGTGTATTATGTCATATGCCCTTCTTTATTTATTTATTAATATTGCAAGAAGATTTAAAAGAAACGCGAATTAGAAAACATTTTCTGAAATACGTCTCTTCTTTGGTTATTAATGAGACAGGGGAGACTTTTTTATTCTCTTTCTCCTTATATGGCTTTTTAATGTAATTTATGTCGACATTTGCATTTCGAGCAATATCTAATTTTAAGGGTCTTACTCGACAAGAAGCTTTTTTATTTGCCCCCACATTATTGCAAAATGTTATGTGTATGCAAATTCTACACATAGTATGCCATGTTTTTATTTTTTCATAAAAAAAATGAAAATACTACTGATAATTGAAGTATTTTAAAAAAAAATAACCCTACTAGTCAATAGCCCTCAAAATATTGCAAAATGTGACCGTCAAGGAATGTTAATGTTATAGATCTGCATATCATATTGTACAATACGGTGCGCGAAAAGACTTAAAGTCACTAAAAATAAAATCTCATCTTAACAAATCATACTAAAACTGTGCTTTGTTGTATATCGTATATACCGGTAATTGTTACATGTTGTCTTTTATATCACAGTCTTTGGCAGACAAAATATTCCAGTTGGCGAAGAAAAATATGAACATTTTTTATATATGAATTATTATCCACTTTGGCGGAACAATTGTGAGCCAGTATGAGCCCTGACACCTACCCATGATGAAATGTTACCCATCCTACATTGAACTTCAGCTGTGCCATTAAGTTTCCCATCCCTCAACGAACTTCTCCTTGTCCCCCTATCCCCACCCCTCCACACACACACAAATGAAGTGTCACCCAGTCACGGATTTCATGCAGACAGGTCTTCATAACAATTGCTTCGATCATGGACGATGTTGCTTACGCCCAGAGCCACAATACACGACCCTACTTACGCCCTTCCTTGAAGTAACATAATAGAGGACATATCTGTTAATCTCTCAGTTTATCTCACGTGGGCGTAAATGTTTTCTCTGTTCAACCCTTTTTTATATATTACTTTATAATGTTTATATCATACTATCAAGCGTACAACAGTTAACCAGACCGATAACTATTTCCATACATGCAAAGTCATAACCAAAAGAAATTCAAAACCTGTTCTGAATATTGATAATAGTATGTTTCAATATTAAATAGTTTATGACTTAAAGGGGAAATCTTCCCGAATAAAACCATACTATAATCAACAGTATAATAAGTACCGCTGGTCCAATCATAATGCATGTTTTGAAGAGAACTGGGGTTTAATGAACTCTCGACACATAGGCCTACTAAGTCATTTCGGGACTGACACATCGTCACATGATAAAAACTTATTACAATAGCTTGCTTGTGCGTAGGGGTCTTTGGCAGTGGGAGCAAAATGGTGGACCAGGTGAAACCACACAAGGTATGGTCGGCGACACTACTCATTCATCCGCCATTTTTAATACGGGAAGTTCCAGTGGTGGATTACGTCATACAGGTTAGGGTATCGGAATCTGATGGGGTTTGCCTAGTATCCACTCCTTGTAGCGTACGATTTGGAATCGAACGAAGCCACTGAACAGATCTTATGGTCTAAAGCGCATGTGCTAAACCATTCTACCACCCAACCACTCCATAACCCATACGAAATAGTAAATTAATTTCAATTTTGGTGTAGTGTCCCTTTAACATTATAATTTTTTCCGCTTAGACTACAAGACCAGTGTGTACATGCATAAAAGTGTAGTGAATTAAATCATGGCACATTTATAAATATTAAACTCAACGAACTATAATAACCTTTACATCTTACAAAAAATAACCTCTACACTCACAATAACCCTGCACTTCTTTCTATTCATGTAATTTAACATTCATTAAGTACGAATTCTCTCTTTTGAATTTCTATTCGAATATGAAAGGCTAGATATTTGTTGATTAACATATTATTTAGCATTCAAATTAAAGATCGAAACCAGTGATCACGATAATATCTGTATGTGTAATTTGTCGGTACATATAAGTATTTAATCTGTATGCTATTTTACACATGGATCAATCAACAGAAAACGAATCTGTTATCATTGTGCCATAGCATCTTCTGGAGTTTAGTTACCATCTGTTACCATTCTAATTAGTTTCTTAGAGAAATTGGTGTCTCTTAACATAATTTCTTTTACACTCGGTTTTGTACTACTGCTGTCCCGATCACCCTTTGATGTAGTAAAATATTGTTTCATTATCTGATTTTTGGACTCGATGTTTTGGTCTTGTGGTAAGATACTCAAGTTGTAGTTTTATTATTTTTACTGTTGGTCGGTCCATTCCATTAGACTATCTACAACATGTCACCGGAAGTTTCTGTCTGGAACTAACTGAAGTAATTGGTAAATGGGAATTATTATTGTGCCCTCGCCACCGGCATGTTCTAGTTTTTAACGGCAACAATAGCCATAGCACAGCCTACATTTAAATCACTTGAATACAACAAAAGTTTATTAGCCTTGCGAAATCCTCAAATAAAAAGTATTGTCGGGTGTAAATTTGATATGAAAAACTTAACTAGTTTTGGAAGATCATTGCTGGTTGGTAAAAAATCGATTTATCTTGGCTTGCCTGTAAAGTTAAAGCTGCTGGTTGTCATTATCGGGGACTCGCGGATGGTCCGGCGCTGCACGGATTGAAAATTGTATAAGCCCGGAACAGGAAGCGGCCGCCTGTATTACTCCCGGGTCACAGCTACCCCTTTACATCAAACTACAGCCCCGGGAGAGCCCTAGCGTGGTCGCCAACCCCGAACAGACACACGACAGTCACAAATATTGGTATAGACTAAAACCCTTGCAAACTACAATATTATGAAGGTTAATATCAGCAAAACTCTAACTCAATATCATCCACGATACTAAGAAATAGAATACGGATTACAGTCAATATGAAAATATCATGTGTAATCTATGGTTTCGTGCGTCATGTGTAATTAACAAAGTAAAACATATCCCACAAAACATACAGGGGTAAAAAAAAGAAGCTGATTCATAAACAAGAAAATAAAACATGTAGAATGGACTTGACAGGCGCAAACTACCACTGTGCAATTTAGACTCTAATAAAACTGAAAATGAATGGAAATCACTTTATATCACATAATTATATTAAACATACATTATACAAGAGTTAAATTGCCTATTGCAGGTCTTTCTTTGGGATGTGGGTCTTATAGACCTTTGGATGGGTTTGGTACAGCTCTGTTATAAAGCGGAAATTTCATACTTTCTAAGAAAGTCAAAACATAATTAGTTCTTATGTCTTTTGCTCAAAAGGTTGTCAACTCACTATTATACGATCATGGGCAATATTTCACAGGCATAAAAATCCCTGACACAGAAAATAATAACACAATTGTTTGAATTACCTCCCTTGTTTTCCCATTCCCCTCCATGCAATGGCGATCTTCAAACGTTTGAATTTGAAGTTCAAAATGATATTTTTGCAAATTTCTCAACTGGTAATAGTGAATTATAGGATTAATAGGATTATTCGTTAACAAGGTAGGACTGTTTATAGATACAATCTATTTTAGGGATTTATTTTAATATATTTTGAAAAAAAATTACTAAAAAATATGAAATTGCCGTTTTAAACAGTCGACCGTTTAAAATGAAATCAATAAATGGTCGACCTAGTTAACGGTTACCGTTAGTCACTGACGTCACTACCGGAGACTGGTGATGGAAGGCTTGCCAAGAGAGGGTACAGTAGCCAATGAGAATATTATGATATACATGATAATCCTCTGCCAAGCGATCGGCATTATCGTAAACTTCCATCAGTGACATATTCTTTCAGAATAAAGTACTTTGACTGAAATACGCACGCTCGCACAAAATATTATACCCTTCGTAGGTTAACACGCGCATTTTCGTTCATTTTGAGTGCTATATAATATTTAAAATTAATTGCATCTATTTTCTCAAAGTGAGTGATAATCCCTCTTTATATAAACTTCTCAAGGTTTATATTTCATCTGAGCCAAAGAGAAAAAAGCAGAAATGTCTAGTATGCAAATAGTACAAATTCTTACTGAATTAAGTACACATATCCTGTTTACATTAACATCTGTCTTGCATTAGAAAATTCATCGGTGTAGGCTGTTTTCAGCATAATAATATAGGCCTATCATTTATCATTTCAATTGGTGAACTCAAAAAACTCTAGTACATTCTCCTTTCTATACATTAAATCTTTTCACGTATTGAAATTACAAGATTGGGGTGTCGAGACACAGAATACTGTATTCACCACAATTCGACACCAGAATGCATGGAGAGAAAAACAAGTCGATAGAGAACTGAATATAGATTGAATTGCATTATGTTAACCGCTATAGAGTGCAGCGTATTCTAAAAGCTGTAATTTATTCTAGAAAAAAAAACTTAACAGAAGCGTCAGTTTATGAAATTAGATAGAAGCGGCTTTAAGAAAGTTGATCTCTCCCACTAAAGGTTTATTATTCTTGATTTATTTCAGAAGTTTTTATAATGGAATACGCTTGACTAATCAGTTATACAGTTAATATTATAAATACCTCGACGATATTGTGGCTTAAAAAATTTATGAGTTATTTTTGTTAGATTATTTATACTACTGGAAATTGTTGTATAGTCCATGACTTTATATGGTAATAAATGCTTGTAATGACGTAAATAAGTGGACTCGCGAGGTATGAATTATGTATTTTGTTTGGACTACATCAAAGGTTTTGGGGTATTTCAAATAGTTTAATCAAATAATAACTATGCATAGTCAGTAGCGGGCTAATTCAATTTATCTTTTACAATTTGTTATTAATGTACATGTTTATTATGTATGCATTCGGGTGTGTAATATAAGGACTGTTAATTTTGTAATTCCTGGGGTATATCCATGGTTGGTGCAATACTGATAAAGTGGGTCTAGTATCAAACTTGCACATTTAAAAACATCTGCATGGTAGCAAATTAGTGAAATACACTATTCAGCCCTGACATGACCCACCCCCATCTTCTCCCTCTCTCTCTCTCTCTCTCTCTCTCCATTTCAACCCAGGAAAGCAGGAAGTGTAAGTTAACACTTCACCGATGTGATCTACCGGTATAATATAATTAAGCCGTGCGATACGGTTATAATGTTAAAAACATCCTCTATCGGGACAATAAATAGATCCAACTTAATTCTTCTAATACTGTCTCAGTATATCAAGATTATCTACACCCTCATTTAATCTCCTCAACTGACATTTGACACGTTGGATTGATTTCTATAATAACCGACATGGATGGGAAAAGATTGAAAAGACATCGAGAAATGACACAGAGTTTTATTGGTTTTTCCGAATGTATAATATTCTAGCGAGTGGTGACGTGCTATGGTCTTTTCTCAACGTCAAAAACTTGCAAACCATATGTCAATTGAATAAGTAATGAAAAGTGTCGTACACACGGCGAGGTATGTTTACTTGTCCTGGAACCCCTATATCACTTATCATTTGGGGAGTTTACGTAGCAAAATATAAAGTCTCCTTCATGTTCAATAATCATCTTATTGACCGCGTGTTAGTAACATTTGATGTTTAAGGGGGAGGGCTGATAAAATTATCGCAGTATGTTGCATTGGTGTATGCCATAGGTATGACCCAAGATTCCATATAGTAATCATGCATACTATTATTGAACTTTGACGTACGTCGTTTAATAACATCCAACCAATTGTTCAACCATTGACCTGTAAGATTACATTGATTTATGCCAGGCTACAGCTCTGTGACTGGTTGGGTGGGGGCAGAATATGGTTTAATGGTGCAGTCTCAGATATATTTTAGTGAATAAAACGGGTTAATTTGAGGTGAAAGACTCCTGCAAACCTTTGTTTTATTTGAAGCTTCAGGGAAATCTGGAACTGATCCTTTAAACCCAATGTAGCTTACAGTGTGTCGAGAACTGTGAGTCGTGGTGGATCAGTGACTAAGACGCCGCCTCGCTAGTCAGGAGAGCGGGTCCGTAGTCACGGGGGGGGGGGGGGTCAAATATTTCGCCAAAAATAATGATTTCTGAAGAGTGTTCTCAGCCGGACACATCCGCAGCCCCTCCAAAGCATTCCGTAGCCCCCCCCCCCAATTTTATGAGCTGGCTACGGCCCGGATCAGGAGTTGAAAGTTCATTGGATTTTGCGGCGTGGTTTCCCCCATGTTATTAGTGCAGGGTGGAGGGCCTGACAAGCACATCTGTCTAGTCATTCGGATGGTACGAAAACCCGAGGTGCCGTCTACACATTTGCGTGCACGCAAAAGAACTATGAACAGTTTCAATTCGAATGTCCCTTTAAACGATTTAAGCCTTTTAACGAGGTCACCACTGGGATGACTGACTTTGTATGGTTTCTTCATTTTTTACTGTTTAAATTTATATATGTACCGGTACTATTGTGAATCGGGTGTGTCGGTGATATTAGCTATGAAAACGTGGTACACCCACCCCGGCTGAAATGTTTAAAATTCTTCACTGAAATTGTTTTTATCAGCTCAGTCGTCTGTAGATTTCTTTTTTACAAAGAGATAAATTGCGCAACCTGATTTCAATTGGGAACGTACTTCAGTCTTAATCAAATGTTGCATGTCAACCCTGAGTAAAATCGATTATGTGCACTTCGTTGATCTTATCAGATGCGTCTTCGCATTCTTCGACAATTTGTAACAATTCAGAAAACGGATTGCTTTTGTACTTTTAACAGTCACAATGATCCTTCAATGTTGTGTAGTACTCGGTAGGCCTACATCGTGTGGGGACGTAGAGGTCACAAACGTCCCGAAGCGCAGACGCTATCCAGCTAATGTCCTCTGTATTAATAAAGCTAATTGATCCAACCAATCATATTCATAATTATATCTGATATCCAGCTAATAGATACCCAGTTATTAATTACTGACGACTTTCATAGGTTGATTGCCAATATGACAGAAGGTCCATAAAAATTTATTCAACAAAACTTTTAGTGTTAATTAGTTAGTAAAAGATTAAAAGAAAACCTGTAGGCTTGATCATGACACGGTATCGATGTTTGTGGATATGAATTAATAAAATTTAGGATGCACAAGGAAAAGATGTGAAATCAATAGAAACTAATATAAACTTGAAATGACCATAATCTATAGGAATTAATTTTTTTTTTATCTGTATATGGGTTTTTTTTGGCGGAAAAGAGGCTCACTGACAGATTATTAGTGAATATTAACAGTTTTGTTTGTTTATTAACTATAAAATTTGGCCTTACACGTCTTAGAAGAGAGGATTTAATTTGATGCCATATGGCAACTTGTCCCCATTTGGAATTGGGGCCTTCTCAACCTCATGGGTTTCCTCCCACTGCCAAAGACCTCTACGCGCAAGCGAATTATTGAAATAAAATTAAACCATATGTTAGTCCCAAAATGACCTAGTTTGTGTCGAGTGGACAAACCCGATTTCCCTCTCTCTCTCTCTGGAATTGGGGTCAATGAACCACGTATGACAATAACTTGAATTTCTTTTTCATTGCCTTGTTGTTTTTCTCGTATAATTTTAAAGCGAAATAGCGAAACATCTCGAGTAATTAAAACCAGCTACACCAGAACAAGGTGTTTTACAAGACTATAAATATTTACTATACAGTAAATTCTTTTAAAATTCAAGAATTGGAAGAGCTGTTATCAGCTATCAAAGCCTTGAACGATGCTATGCTCATTTCATTTCAATTAATATACTCAACTGACAAGAATGTAAGATTGATCTCCCCTTAATGAATGGTGTGGCTTCTACTGGAAACATGAACAGATTGTTGTTATTCAAAGAATATCATAGAAAAAAGCAGCCTTGAATTCATCATTAAGCAAACTTACTCTAGACCACTAGACCACCCCCCCCCCACGCCATGTTCCTGAAGCAACAACTGAGAGTTACACAGAGTTAAAGCAAGATCAAGCCTTCTATTGAAGATGATGTATGTCATTTTTCTAAATAAGAAAGCAAACTAACCCAGTGATATAAAAATGAAACGACTTTATACATTATATTATAGTACAATATGTTCAAGAGTATTGTTAATACAAAACATAAAAGTTACAATTTACTATTTATTTATGGATCTACAAAGATTGGCAAACTTTCAACCAAAATAACATCATTTTTTTTAATAGTCCCACAGGGAACATAAAAATATTATGGGTAACATTTTGTATCAAGACAGTCAATGCAACTATTTTTGCTATAGTGTGCATCTATAATCTGGCCCAATTTTCCATTAAATTCAAAGTAAAGAAAATTCAAAATACAAACTATTTTCAAATTCATGTATAAACACTTATTTGGTAACAACACTTTCAAATTTTCAAAAGCTTTCTGATTATACTTTTGCTATATGGTGCATCTGTAATTTGGCCCAATTTTCCATTAACTTCAAAGTAAAGCAAATTTTAAAATACAAACTATTTTTAAATTCATGCATAAACAGTTATTTGATAACAACACTTTCAATTTTTCAAAATCTTTCTGATTGTATGCCAGCTATTTTTGCTGTAGTGTGCATCTATAATTTGGCGCTATTTTCCATTAAATTCATTTTAAGATACAAACTATTTTCAAATTCATCTATAAATAGTTATTTGATAACACTTTCAATTTAAAGAAATCTTTTTTTAGCCCTTTAATATCATATTATTATTTTGTTTTAAATTTCTATTTTTTTTTTTTCATTTTAATATTAAGATAAATTTTCCAGTGAAGGTGACGGTGCAATTTAAAATGGTAGTTTTAATTTAATAGTGTGTTTACATTCACTACAATCTAAGAAATAAACCTCACCGGAGTAAAAATAGTTTTCTATTCATTATATCTACCAGTATCAATTTCTTTTGGCAATGCAAGAAATCAAACTTAAAAGTCTATGTGCATTATTTGATATATAACCTTTCACAGCTTAATCCTGAACCTATCTGTAATTCAGTGAACTTCCTGCAATACTTGCACAATTTTGCTGTTTTCCAAGGAGTAAAAGAATCAGGAAGGTTACTGCAGCACTTAATTACATCTTGGCAAAGTTTACAAAGGTATCAAATATTTGTTTACTTCCAAATGTATTAATGTTTTAAGCTTACACTTTTAGATATGGAAAAAATCTCTATTTCTTCACATTTTGGCATTTTATTATTTGGGGACACAGAAAAAGCTGGGACTCTCCTCTGTTGTCAAAAGAAAACTTTCCTTTAAATTGATGAACAAATGCATTTGTGACAAGAAACCAGCCTGAATAATGGTAGTAGTTAATCATAGATTGTGCAGTGGGCTTATGGTTTGTAACTGTAACACATCATATATTCAGTCCAGAATCCACAAAACAATTTACAAGGTAGTATATCTGAAGGAAGTATTAACACTGATTCTTTTTTAACATAAATATATTAAAAATTTGGTGTAAAAATATTGCAACAGATTTCCATAACCTAAATACAATTGGTCAACCATGTTCAATATTTAATGTAAACCTGAACAGCTGTCACAGTTTAGTACATGTTAGTTTTCAAAGTTTGTAATACCCAACAATTCGTACAAATAACAATTGTTGAGAATTATTAATCTTTCAAATCAAGAAATGAAAACCTTGTTCTCAATTTACTTCACTAAGTACTAAAATCAGTTTTTCATTCCATAAAACCGTCAAAATTTCAAGTTCTGCACGCTGCACCAACCCTATTATAACATAGATGTATGGCTCCACAGGCAAGGCCCTCGTTATAGCAAAACTCTACTACAACAAAGTTGGCAGCCACAGGCAAGGCCCTAATTATAGCAAGACTCTACTACAACAAAGTCGGCAGCCATGGCCAGCTTACAATAAACCAATTTCACCGGGGTTCCAGGAATATCTTGCATGCTGAGTGAACCATAGAGAAAACAGGCATGTTGAATTTGGTTTTATATAAGGTGAAAGGTCACATATCTTACAGATTATCACAACAGTAACTAACTGAGTTAGTTAATATTATCTTTTGGCATATTTTTGTATATATTCTCTAACTTTGCACTTGAAAGATTCCTGAAAAGAAAAATTAATTGATGTTTTAAACAGAATTTCAGAGAAACGATGTATCCATACCTGTTTGTGAGATTTCTACTCTTCTTCTGAAGCCAGGACAGATTAGTGACCCCAGTAATTGTCGAAATGAAATGAAATGGGGTTTAACTACTTCAACATCCTACTGTTCTGCTCCGACTGCTGACTGGGTTTATGAAGATGGCAGTGATGGCCGAGAAAGTTCCTCAAGATTTTCATTCCTGATTTACCCTTGTGAGTTGTGCAGGACAGGGCACCTGGCAACGATAACTTAATGATCCTTTTGATATGATGAAATATAAGGTCCTGTGTAACTATTGGCATGCATTTAAAGAACCCTTGGCAGTTGGAACTTGAAGAAAAATGGGTAGAAACGCAGCTGACTTGACAAAATACTTAAAATGACTAACATCTGATTCTTG
The DNA here is from genome assembly GCA_036850965.1 of Patella caerulea. Taxonomy (NCBI): domain Eukaryota; kingdom Metazoa; phylum Mollusca; class Gastropoda; family Patellidae; genus Patella; species Patella caerulea. The sequence continues at coordinate 20,533,463 of JAZGQO010000021.1, forward strand.
AAAAAAAAAGAGCCATGACAGGTACAGTATGTCCAATTGTTTGCCATTTGCATTCTTCGATTCATGTATGACTTTCTTGTTTGTTCTTTCTCGCCTTGTGGCATACATCAAGTTTCGGACACCCTAACATAATACTAAGTCGTGGAAATTGAAACCTAATCCCCATAAGTAAGCTTACAGATACAGTAAATTTATGTAAAAATTATATATTAGGAAAATAATGATAAATAAAACAGTACAAACTTTATCTTTTGAATAATGTTCGGCAGCTTCCACATTTAAAGGATCATCAAAATTTGTTAAATCCTAAAACATGAAATTACAGTTCCATTAGAAATGTATTGAGATACAAATGTAATTCGTCATCACAAATAATTATTTTTAGAGCAGACTCTAACCTTCTTGAAAATTATAAAATAGAAAAGACATATGGTTCTAAATTGGACAATCTTAGTATTTCAACTGTAATCAAAATAGATTATCTGTTAGTATTTCCCTCAAGACCCATTCAAAAAGTGTCTGCAAGTGATTACATTTTACGTCAAATCTAAAACTTTTGACTACTTACAGAGAAAAGTGAATTTATTCCCCATACAACATCTTTAAGTTTTCTTGTTGGGGCCCAACCTGAAAAACATGATTCCTACATTTACTACAAGTCGGAAATAAAAAAAAGAAAGCTTGATCTTTTTGATTTACAGAAAGATCAAAATAAAGTTTTGAATTGGATTGAGCTGATGTGTTCATGTTACTTTATAAAATTCTGATTTCAGTTACATCTCAATATTTTATTAGCTTCTTTTACCAACATGTAATTTTCTAAAAACATTAAATTTATTTATATCAAGACTTTCATTTTTCAACGAAATAAAAGCTGTTACTTTGTTTTAACCTGTATCTAAATACATACAACAAACTGATAAAAATAAATCATTTCTGAATGTCTTATACAGTGTCAGATCCCTTCTTCCATCACATATTCAAATTTAACGAATAATGAAAAAAAACACACATGTATATACAAACCTAAACTATCATTGGAACTTAGTAAATTAAGACAAACTTCTCCTGCTTCATCTATATTATTCAAGTTTAACAAATAATGAAAAAAAAGTATATACCAACCTAAGCTATCATAAGAACTTTGACGTAGTAAACTAAGGCAAACTTCTCCTGTTTCATCTATATTAGGATGCCATATTTTATTACAACAAGTAACTTCTGGTGGCTTAAAAATAAGACAAATGCACCATCAATTGTTTGAGTAAGCTACTCATTCAGTCTGTACTCTATAACTGGTACATGTATCTTTAGTTGAAAGTACAGCAGATATATACAAAACAGTAATTACAAAAATTATAAGTCGGGGTACTACATGTATTTTTAAAAGAAATCTCTATTAAAAGGGTACATTACATCTAAAAAAAACTCACCACAATATTATATTCTTCTGGTACAAAAACATCAAATTTAAATTTTCCTCCCTGCCAAAAGCTTTCGTCTGGTACAACTACTAGAGAAAATGTATGTATTTTATTGGGATCATCAAATATCACTTGACAAGTCTTTGGTAAATTTTCGTGCATTTCAGAAACCTCTGTAATAAAACAATAAAAACATATCACAACCTTTTATTCACTCATAACTAATAATAAATATATGGTAACTTGATGATCAAGGTAATTGTGATAAAGTATGGATGTAGTCAGTCTTGCTTAGCTATTACATTATTTTCCAGCAGAGTAATCTGGCAAAACTCCCAAATTTGATTGCAGATCTATAGGTGTGCACACTTTATCATTCGTCTACAGCGACTAATCCATGCTTTGACTCACATGATGACAACAATTGAAAACCAATAGAATAGCCAATAACACATACTCTCTGAGGTATATTATTGAGTAAAATAGTAAACCCTACATACCTTTGACTAATAATTTATCTCTTATAGATATTCTTTTTGGAGTTCCTTCCACCTCTTTCCTTCCAGTTTGTTTCAGTTTTTTAGATAAGGTTATCATTTTTCTGCAAATAAAACCGTTTCATTTTTCAAAAACTTAATATTGTCCAGCAACGCCTTTGAGTCACTTTATAATTCTATGTAAGGTAAGGTCTGGTGGCAATTGTAAGAGATTGCAAATAATTGTGTATGGTTAGAATGTACCAGTACATCATATGTTTTGAGTGCTACTAAGTGGATATTCAAAATTCAATGCAGTGCACCACAACAGAAAATCCAAACAAACTTTCTGTGACGACACAGCTATCGAATACAGAACCTCCAGGTTAACAATTAGCTACGAGAATGTAATATTAAAAAACGTTGAGTCATATACTGATGTGCTTGTCTTTGTCTTTAGCTACGATGGGGAGCCTTCAATTTGACAAGGCAAACTCAATTTCTTAATTAATGCATGTAACATCTTTAAAATAAAATAAGTTTATGCTATTATGACTAATTAAAGTTACAGAGGCCAATGCAGTGGCACAACTATCGGTTAATTTCAAATATTGCGTTTAAATTAATGAAACGTTGTTTTGTCTCAACATACACCGCTATTCTAATTCATTCATATTTACAGTGCTTTAGGCATGTGCCAACACATACGATTGCCTATTTGATTGGCTTTGGAAAAGCCTTACATTTAGCCCCGCCTTCAAGATCACAGAAATATATGTTTCCCATCTAAAAAGATGGTGGTCTTAACACCTGCTTAACGCCTCGATTTTAAATATGATAATTTATACCAGTTTCAGGTAGGATTATATGCTTAATTGTAGTTGGGTGTGGCAGAAATATTATGAATAACAATAATCAGTCGTTGTTTTAATGAAAAATATTGTCAATTTTGCATAGTAAGGCCCAATGCGGATCAGAATCGCATTTGCAACGTTGAACTATATAGGAATAACTCTCATCTCGAAACACGTAGGGTTAAGAGATGAGATTTGTTATCTAGTTTTAACTAGATAACAATTCCCATCTCACAAACAATAAGTCAACGAAAGTTATGCATACCGCAGCGCATAGCTCATTAGCTGGGTTGAATGTATGACAGCTTATCAACAACAAGTCATCCCAATAAAAAAGAACTCGATATATAATTCAAACACTGATCGAGCCAGGCCCACAGTCGTTTTACCGTTTGTTGAGTGAAATTGAGATAGGAATTGAGAATGCAATTGAATGGACAGCTGAGTCAAGTATCAGAATCAGGTTAAGGTAGGTTTCTCGATGCTGCATTTTAACGATATCCCACACCAGAAAATGTAAATATATATTACCATAAAGTCAGAATTTGTAATTACACAAATAAAAATATACAAAACTGTCAAATAAACTTATGTTTTGTAAAGGTTTACGTCATTGTAAAAATAGATTGTCTTCAAGAACACCAACCCGGAAATGGGTGTTATTTTTGTTTTTTTTTATTGCGGGAGTGCTAAAAGGGACATAACTCTAAAATTGGGAAATATGGCTGACTTCGAATGGCCATGGCAATACAAATTCCCTCCTTTCTTCACGTAATTAACACTTTAACTAAAACTTAATTCCTTGTATTACCATGCTTGTTAATTTACACTTTTTCCGCTTAGAAATCTGAAAAGAATACTCAGACTGTAGTTCAGTATTTTGCTGATTACATTACTGTCGAAGCAGAATTCTAGTTTCTGCTTAGTCTTAGTGTTTTTACTATTTTTAGTTTCACTGAAGTGGTGATTATTATGGGGGATTTTACATAAACTCCTCATCTCCAAGGGTATTCTACAGTTGTCATGAAGGACTGTTCGGGTATACCCCCAAATAAAACAAGACTTAGGCCTAGCAGTACTACTAAATGCCGTGGAGGAAATACAACATACTTTTTTCATTTCAGAATCCAGCCTAATCTTGAAACGAGGAAGAAACAGTTAGAAGCATGGTGCTCATTAATACTATCATACCATAGACATACAAAAAGTTATAGTTTAAACATAACAGAAGCTCAAAGTTCACCATTATTTTATAATAAGTCACTCAGCAGTATCCTTTAAAGTTATTAAAATCCTAAATAAGAGTAGCATGAGATGTTGTTTAGATTTTACTTTTTAACTTTTTGTTGTTTTGTTTGGTGCCGGTATATCCTAATTTAGATTGGCATCTTTAGAACTTCACGTTTGGCTTATTAATTAAGGTACCTGGTATCACTGTTTTGACTTATTAGGCAAAGGTGCCTGGTTTATCTTGGTAGTAATGGTACCTTTAGTTTTTTGCTAGTAGAATATTAAGCCCGTGTAATTCACAATACTGTACTACATAAGTAAAATATGACTATATAAAAATACAAGGATTAAGAATCTGTATTAAGAATAAACAGTTTGGATTGAATAATGGCACTCTTGTTGGGACTTTTAAGGAATCGAAAATGAAAACAAGAAGGGTATAATCAGTTCTCAGCTGTTAGAAGATACACATCTTATTAAAACTGCAAAACCAAATAATTATGATATGAAACAAATTGAGTCCCATGGAAAAGGAACTGTTCAAAACCATGTCAGATGGTTATTACTAACGGGTCCAGAAGTTTTTAAATGAATAATCCCTCAAATTTTTCTACTCAACTGCAAATATACATATTATTTAAATCTCTAGATCTATTCATGGGAATAACATTAAATAACCAAACAGCAAATTTTTAAATAAGCTATTAAAGGCTGAAATCAAAGATTTCATATAATTTCATACTACACTAATATTTCTGCTGTATGGACACAAGAGTTCCATAAATTAGGTCTAATATAAATATAAGATATAAATTGCCAAAATTTCATACTACACTAATATTTCTGCTGTATGGACACAAGAGTTCCATAAATTAGGTCTAATATAAATATAAGATATAAATTGCCAAACTTGGTATGCATTATCAAATCTTCACCAATTGGCCAATTCTGAAGTGAGATGCAGTAGAATCTGTATGAGCTGCCTCTTCTATTCAACAACATCACCTTGTAAGCAATAAATCCCCCCCCCCCAACGTAGAAATTCTATTGTTTTGAAGGTTGATACAAAATGACAAGTTTACAGAAGTTATGTCTGAGATTTGAGTAAAGAATAATCGTTATAATAATTCAAGATTCAGCGACAGCCAAATTTACCAGTAAGCGGTAAAAATCTTTATGGCTGCTTAATGCAGATTCTACTGTATCTGCATTTTATATTTGACAGGTAGGCCCATCTATCAAAATGACAAAATACTCAAACTAATTCAGTCTTGTTGTATATTGCCACATTTCCTTCAAAACTGTGATATAGGGGTTGTATTTAAATTACAGTTTATCCCCTCCAGTATGTTGCAACAATGCTATCAATTATTTGATTAAAATGTTTGGTATTGTCAACTTTTCTTTCCTTAACCAAATGACAGGGAAATTACATGTAGATGGTATATATACAATTTTAGATGAATTGAATAAAAAGGGTAAAAACATTATATTGTATTTAAATATTTTTAAAGATACTTTCCCGCAAAAGTATTTATTGGGTGGTTATATTTCCAATAAAAGTATGGTGAGCTGAAAAGTGGATAATCCAAGAATTAATTAGGCTTCAACATTATGATAAATGGACAGCGATTAAAGACATTGTCTTGCATGTGCAATGAATTCTCCTCCAGCCAAGTCATGTGACACAAACGTGGCTTCTTTTAATAGATATTTTATAGCTTGGGTATTCTTTGCCAATACAATGTTTCGAGAAGGATTTGTAGCCAAATTTTGATTGATTGCATGGTAAACGTTAGTTTGTTTCATATTTGGGATAAACGGTTAACTGTTTACCATAAAAATGGCTCTGTCTGTGGACATTGCCCTCAAAATACTCAAATTGAAGAGTTTGCTTCCTTTTAATTAGATAACTTTTTATACCCCCACATTGAAATGTGGTCGTGTATTGTCGTTGCCTCTGTCCGTCGGTCGGTCCGTCCATCAGTCCGTTGTGGACGCTCTACAGGCTATAGTTAATATCCGATTGAATTTAAATTTATACACAGTGTTTAAGGTCATGAGACGAAGAAGCCTTTTGATTTTCAACAATTTACGATAATTACTGCCAGAGTTATTCTAATGATTTTCTGATAATTACTGTATGAGTTGTTAATCCTAATCAGATTTGAGAGTATTATAAATGTTTCATTACCGAAAAAAGTAAGAATATGCGACAACTCTTGTTGACTGCCCGGATGATTTAGCTGCTGTGGGCATATGTTTCGTTGCCTGGCAACCCATCTTTTATATTGTGTCTGTTTATTAAAGGATGTACAATTGAAGATATATCAATGCAATTTTAGGTCACATAGAATGGAAAGATAAAAGTAAAAAAGAATGTTTAATTATGTGGAGAACACCAGGAGAATGGGGAAAGACCATCTATAAATGGGTTAGTTAATGTCATTAATATAATAGCCATTTGTGCATTGCTTTTACCAAGGCAATAGGAATTCCCTTTTTGGCTACTGATTCTAAATACGTCACAGGTACCAGTGTTAAAGGAATAATTGTAGATATTGTAGATATAACTTGAGAAAGAAAAGTTGCATGAAGTGTGAAAAAGGAGGGAAACACATGAATTTTAGATGTGAAAACATTTGGTAATTGACTACAATAGAACATCTCCACCAATCATCATGGCGGTGTTGAAGTCAAGGCCAATTATATTTCAATTTGGTGTTTATCCAACTCATTTAAACCGGGCCATGTTGATTGATATGTATTTAAGGTTTCAAACTGCCTGTGAAATTTGTTTAATTTTGTCAATTATTCTAGACCATTGAAGGTTTAGGTGAACTGAATATATGATACTATTTTCAGGCTGATGATAAAGGAATGAAGAATACAGTTTGTACAATGTATGAAATAACAAATGGAGAAGACTCTGAAGATACAGGTAAGGGCGTAATATATAGTAGATATTTTTTATACACGACTTTACTGACTGGCTATTATTACAAGACCTGGATCGAAACCACAACATTTAACGTAATGACAGATCTATTAGAAGAAATATTTTGTGTATTCATCCTCAAGGCCTCAAAGACTGAAAATTCATTTGAATATTAATTTTGTGCATATTTTGTTGCGTTTTATTTGGTTTAATTCTATCTTTGCTTCTTTTTTTTCAATTTCAGAATTTCATGGGTTAGAAAATTGGTTACTTCTTAGATCTTTAAAATGTCTGCAGGCTGAAGGAAAATGTGAAATTATGGCTGGAAATGAAGGAGTTAAATTTTTCTGATAAGTTTATACTCTAGAGTGCTACAAGGGTTAATTAAGGAGCAAAAGCCTCAATTGCCCATCCGTAAAGGGTACATATTCACCTTCAACAAAACTTTATTAATGCAATTTCCTCGAATAAGTAACGTTATTTATAATCGATCATGCTCCAAAACATTGCTAATTCTTGTTGCAAAACAACAATTAGGAAATAAAACATTTTCTTACACACTTTAGTGCATCTTTTAACAATTTCCTTTTTTTATTTGAATGGAATAAATGTTGTAATCTTTAAATGTTAGAAAAACGATTAATAATAATCACAAAAGCCTTTTTCATGAAAAAAAAATCACTTAAGTCAATGAGCAGGGCGGACTGTACTTTGGGATTCATTGGCTACAACAAGGATGATCCAAATTCAGTGTGCGTGATAATGTTTTGTCAAAGTTACAGTCACAGAAACCTTTTAACCCTCATTGCTTTTATGCAGTCACTTTATGTGGATATTTACGTCACATGCCAGTCCAACTTTTCTTTTGAACACAATATGTGTATGAAAGGTGGCATCTAAACACGAAACATGAAAAAGTACTTGATGAAATGTTGTAAAACTCTTTGGGATTGTTCGTTTTTGAATTTCAAAATTTCAAGATCGTAAATTTCGAACACAGATAGCTAATTTCTACTCATTTTTTTAACTGATAAATCTTGTGAATGCGGATACAGGACAAAGTTTTCCATGTGATCTTTTACTACATTCAGGAGACATCTTTTTATTCACATTTTGGCTGTGAAATCTTGTAAACATGATACAGGACAAAAATATCAATGAAATCTTTACAACTTTGTGAGGTTGTCCATTGGGGCATAAGGACGATTGGATTTCAAAATTTTAGAACCATAAACTTTAGACACATTTCATGAAGTTCGGCAGGGTTATGTGACATGGTCTTATTTTAGCCAAGAAAGTATAAGACCTCTGGTCTTGTGTGCAGGATATTATGAAATGTAGGTTAAAGTATATTAGAGCAATATTAATAAACTTTGAGAGCAAATGTAACAAAATCACTTTCATAATTGAATATAGGATTTCCTCCTGATGAAAAGATCAGCTGTTTATTCAATTAATGGTTATATTAAGGCTTTTGTAAACTTGATATTATATTTATTTGTATCAGCTCAACTAGGTACCTGCTTTGACTTAATAACTTTTTGTTTATAACCATGAAGTAAAATGCTAGACTTGTATAGTGAACAATACCATTCTCTGTAGGTCTAATAATAATAATTAAACAGAAAAAGATATAAATAAAAAAAAATGATACTGCATTAGTGACGAAACTTTTTAAAAACCCACTTGAAAAAAATGAAGGTACCCAAACATAAATTCTTTGCTGTGGTAAATTAGATACCGTATGTAAATAGAGATGAAAAAGATACATACACAATGAGCCAGGCAAAACCATTTTAAGGAGCAACTGGCACCCCAGTAAATATTTATCTACGTTTATATAATATTGTTTGTACGAAATGTATTGTGTATTGTTTAGACTCTCATGTTTTAATGAGTTTTAATATGATTATAGAACTACCCCAAAATGAGTTTTGTGATTGAATATTGATTTATTTATATCATTTAAGTATTTTGAACTCTTGTGGGGATACAAAGTGTTGTTGGACCGACTTCCTCATGAATATTTGGGATCACAGTTGTATGCACTAAACTTATTGTTTCAAACTTTCAATTCAGATTGAAAAAAATACCAGTATCTGAATGTCATTTAATTTCAAAATATTATCAACAAACATTAATTATTGAAGGAATAAATTTGACAAATCCAATACAGTTGTAAAAAGACTAATGGTTTTCCACCTCCTCCTAGAAGATATATAACTGGTATCTTCTACAAAAGTAAGAATAGTTTGTTTAAAGAAAAAGACAACATTTGTATAGCCTCCCCAAACTACTAATAATCTTAAGCTTTATTCATCTATTTAAAAGTATAAGTAATGTGTCTTTTAATTGTTTATTGTGCTTTTTTTTTATAACAGTCGTGAAACGCTGGGTTTATTTTACTGCTTAGTTGTCTGTGGTGTTATCCTCATATAATTTGTTAGAATTACTCTCAAGTATAAACTGTTAATGTAAAATTGTATGAGGAATAATTATAATCATAGTGTATATTTTGTATATAAGAACATTTGTAAGGTGTAAAATATAAATAAGAAATAAAATCAGTCCAATTTCTTATTTTTATTAGTTTCAAAGAATGATGTGATTTAACGGGATAATCTGAGGTACTACATGCACCACTGATTTGATTATTGAATGTCTGGCATACCGCTAACAGATTATATCTGATAGAATAAAACTCCAATGAAATTTTTGCTTTCCCAGAACAAAGAAATGATTTACACCTATTCTTTTTCAAATTGATGCATGCCTGGTGTACAGGGACTTTCATTTTTAAGTGTCGAATTACTAGAGCTCTTTATATCATCAATGCAGGAAATGGTATTTAACATCCTACTGTTCTGCCTGGGCAGCCGCACTATTGGCTACTCTTGTATCAAATTCCAATTGCCAAGGGATCTTTTACGTGCATGCCAATGTATACATGGGACCCCAGGTTTTTCGTCACATCCGAACGACTAGACAGCTGTCCTTGTCTGACTCTCCGTCCCGCAACATCACGAAGGGGAAACATCAGTAAATCGTGATGAACTTTCTCCGTGTTCATGCAGGGATCGAACACGCAACCTCCAGACAAGCATGCTAGCACCATACCCACTTAGCTACCACGACTCTCCAGCCAGGGGTTTCTGACCCGATTTGTGAGCCAACAACCCTATTCACTGAACTATTTCTCTCACTAGTAATTTGTGTATAAATAAATAAAACTAATGTCTTGTTATCTACTGCACACGGGGGGTTGGGATGGCCTAGTGGTCTTGAGTGCCGTTCTTCGACCTCTAGCTGGCCGGTCACCTCTGGCTTGCTGCTGTGAGCGTATGTGGCATGGAGATAGGGGCGCCTTCTCAACCTCGTGGGTTCCCCCCGGGCACTCCGGTTTCCTCCCACTGCTAAAGACCCCTACGCGCAAGCGAATTATTGAAATAAAATTAAAACCATATGTTAGTTCATATGGGATACACAATTGATCATACTCTTAGTCCACAGCAAGGGCCGGGACTGAGGGCTATGAAAAATGACCATAACTAGATCTGACCCATCGGTCATTTTGCACACCGGAAAAATAGCCCTTTTTTTCAAACCCAAATTTTCAAACATGGCTACAGTCGACATCCACCCCAAATACATTTCAGACTAAACAACAAAATCTATGAAACATGTTTAAGGAGGAGATCATACCCACTCTACCATTGTTCCAGGAATATGAATGAACAGTCAAAGCATAACATAAATATTGACCAAACTAAACATGTTTGTCAACATATTGGCTGAAATTATGATAGATAATATACTGCATACATTTCAAGTTCTTGTATATTATTCCCCCCCCCACCGATTCTTACATCATGCTCTTATTCCAATTACAGACAATGCTTTTGTGTCTTTGGGAAACTATATGATAGCCCTGTAGATGTTACGGTAGAAAAAAATCTAAGATTTTAACAATTAGCCATGTGACAATACCAATTGAACAAAATTTAGTTGAGGGGTAAAAACTGAAAACAGCATGAGTAATTTGATTTTTTTAATTTCTTCAAGTTAAAGATAACTTTAACAAACATTCTTATATCAATCTTATTTAACTTAAATAATACACTTATACAAGTAGCTGTTTACAATCATATATAACACCAGATGAGAAACTTTCTCGGGTTCTATTACTGACAATTCAATCTGATTAAAATACAGATCAATAGTTCATTTCCGGTTTTTATACTTTTGATGTCCTACACTACATGAAAATCTGGCAAGTTGTAGCGATAGGTCATATGAGCAGCTTTTGGCCCTATGATGTCATACATTTGATTAACCAATCAGTATTGATGTTACTTGTGGATTACCAATTCTGTGAAAAACACGCCTAAAGCTCGTCGTAACAAAGCGTTTCATTGGCTTATTCCTCACATCAATAAAAATGGCTATTATATAACTCTTCCAGATGAGATCCTAGTGTAGCAGTGACAAGTAAAACCAAATTTTGAACTATAAAAAACGAACATCCTTTCAATGTATTGTAAAATTACAATATCAAAGATAATAAAAGCCCCAATAGTTCAGCTTGCATTGTCCTGAAGTAAACATGACATAAACCAAGCGTCATAACCATTTCACCATTGCAGATCTTGTGAATTTAATAAAATCGGAAAGAGTTTCCATGACTGGGTAGTCAACATTTGAGCAAGGATTGAAAGATAAAAAGAACACAGAACCAGTAAATAATCAAGTGTAAAAATTCAATGGCTATAAAACAAGGGCATCTCACATTATATACAATTATAATACACCATAGGTAAATCACTTGATGGCTGTCAACCATTATCATTATAACAAAGCCGATTTGAACAATTTACAGTCAATAATCAAAAAGGAAATTATAAATATTTACTGTCTTTATATACACAATATGTACAGGTTTACATCTTCTAAAGATTGCTGTATATAGAATGCCTCAGAAACCCATGTTACATGGCACAACTCAACTTTGTGCTTAAATTATAGCAGTTGCGAACATGGAAGGTTCACATCTAATACAAAATTCACACACAACTGACAGAAGGCGAAATGGCTTTGTCCTGAACCACTGCTAAGATCCAGAAAAAATTTCTCAGGACCTGTTTTTAGTGAGCTAATAGCCTACTGTTGGAGCCACTGTGGATTACATACAACAGAGGAAATATCTAAATTGTGAAGTCAGCATTTTGTCTTCACTCCAAGACAAATTTTATAAATTCTGAATATGATTACAGCTATGTAATGCAGCAATTGTTTGAGAGGCATTGTAAGGTACCATTATCTTAAGAATATGTTACTAGGCTTTAAGCTTGGTTTTGTTGCATTGCTCAAACAAAATGAAACTGATAAATAAATAAAAAATCTAAAATCACATGTTAAGTTATGATAAATATAGTACAAATGTTCAGTATCTCCTCTCTAAATATTGTGAAAGCAAACACTTCAAATAATCATCAGAATATGACCTAACTATTATACACTATTGCAAATTCATACTCAATGCAATAAACACTGTACCACGATATAAATTTGTAATACAAAATGTCTTATTAATTAAAGGGGATATACCTGGGTTAAAACGCTTAAGTTAAGTTTTAACCCAGGTATGTCCCCTCCAGTATAGCATTAGGTTATCTGTTTAACCATAAACTAACACTAGGTTCCCACTATCATGATTCGTGCTGTGATTGTAATAGTGGCTTCAATCGAGGAGATCCTATAAGGTCTTATCAGTCTTGGCTATCATTTTGATAGTATCGACACGTACCCAAACATATCTTAAGTACCAGATTGTGGACTAAATTAGGGAAACTCCTTTCATAACGAGTCGCACAACAGTGGGAACATTTGTAAATGACATAATGTTGACATATTCATGATGCAAACTTTTCTCATTCAATCAATAGTTAAAAGATAAATATTTCATAATTCTTCAACATCTTTTCGGTTGTTTTTTTTTGTCACAAGTTTTGATGATTTCAAATTCTCCAGTAGGAAACAACTTCCTAGCAATCACAAATGATATTTCCCTATACACCATTAGTATTAAAAATAATATATTGTATACCAAGTTATTTACAGCATATTTCACATTGCCTTATTCTTTATTATGATAAGTATATGTACTGTGTAACAAAATCTTATCTTGTTCCAACACTTACTAAATTATTTTTTATTTTGTTCTGATTTGAATTTATCTTTGGCACATTTTTCTTTTTTTCCTTTAAAGTTTCAAACATAATATCATTGTAATGTATCTCTACATTGCCACCTCTATTGGGCCTTTGATCTTTTATTGTTGATTTTTTTTCATTATACTATCAATGCAGAGTTCAGAATAAAGACATGCCCATGACATTAAGCTGAAGTTTTTCATCGCTACCATTTTGGAGATTCACCACCAGCAGTTAGAGACTATACCATACTCAACCAGTCTACTCCAAAAATTATATGAAATGTGACGAGAAGGATTCAATTGATATTTGACAATTTTACAACCAAATGAATGTTTTTGTATCCTGTGATGTGTTAAAAATAAAAAATAATATTGTTCATAATCCTTCAATAAAGCACAAACTTGTATGTCTTCAACAAATAATTTGTTTGGACAGTTAAAATGATCTGAAAACCGACTTCAAAGAAATTATGCCAGATTTCACATCACTTAAGATTGTTTTGCAAAAGAGTTTTCACATACAGAAAAAGATTCAAAAGAAATCTGCTAAGAGAGAAATATCACAATAATTTAAACAGACTCTTCACCAATCTCACCATTCTACAAAAGGATGGATATTAAGCCCTTTTGGCATACCATTTGTTGACGGGGAAACTCCTTTTCATAGAATTTAATAAAACATACCATTTACAATACCCACTGGTAATAAAACAGCAGTAAATAAAATAATGTTTCTTAACAAAGATTTCCAATCTGACGGCACAGCATATTTCACCAACACTCCTGTCACTCTTGAAATCTCGTGGCTTATGCAAATAAATATGAAAGAAGTAATAATAACATTTAGAACTGGATAACTGGGTATTAAGACAAGAACACCATGTGTGTCAGCTGCTAACCATATGTGATACTGGGTAATGAATAACTGAAAAATATAAAATTTTAAGAAAGTTTTTATGAAAGTCAAATATCAAGTATGAATATAGATACACGATACAGAAATGTATGAACTATAAAGATCATTAACGACATAACGTCACTATGGGTGAACAAGTTCATTTTATATTTGATGGTAAAAATAACTCTTTATATTTATAGTAAATTTAAAGAGAACACGCCATCAATGCTTGGATAAATCAATACATCATTGAGACAGTTATATACAAACTTGTTTTAAAACACTGATGTTTGTGTCACTGTTCTAACAGCTACTGTCAAAGATTACATTTAATTACGCACATAGAATGTGCACTGACCAAGCTAGTTGTAGCAATGTTAAGCCATTCCAACAGGCAGTGAGCTGGTGTGTTTGAACTGGTTTAAAATTGCCCCACATTTACTTTCTTTAGATAACAAGCCAGCAAAACTAGTTGAACTGGGCTAATGAAGACGGGCATACACCATACAGTGGGCTATGAGAGAAATTTTGCCCGGACAGCAACACTACGGCCTACTGTTATATCGAATTCTAACTGTCAACGGATCTCTTACGTGCACCCAGGACCTTGGTTTTTCATCCTAATGAGACTTAAAAACTCTTGCTGGCCGGTCACCTCTGGCTTGCTGCTGTGGTTTCGAGCCCTGGTGTGAGCGTATGTGGCATGGAGATAGGGGCGCCTTCTCAACCTCGAGGGTTTCCTCCATCCACTCCGGTTTCCTCCCAATGCTAAAGACCCCTACAAGCAAGCAAAATGATTGAAATAAAATTAAACCATATGTTAGTCCCAAAATGACCTAGTTTGTGTCGAGTGGATGTTAAACCTCATTTCTCTCTCCCTCCAAAGGTTCTGGCTTCAGCAGACAAAATCATTATTGAAAGCTAGATATTTCCAGACATCATACATGAATTGTGTACTTACTTCTAAAGAAATTCTGCCAAACCAAGCAAAGAATGAACTATATCGGGTTCTTAACCATCCAGGTACATTACGTAAAAATATATATGATACAATCTGAAATAAAATTATTCACCTTTAAATAAAAGCTTTTATATTCCTAGTATTCCTAGACATACTTTTTTACACAGTTATTTTTAATTATCAGCTTATTTTTACTAACAATGGAGACATATTTTATGAGGTAAGACACATTTAATGAGGACATATTTGGTCATATATCATCCATCATGCAACCACAATGTTTGAGGAATCACATCTTCAAAGTAATTTAAGCATTGTTCAAGAAGTTCTTGACAAGAATCAATTTATAAGTTATTACATTTCTATGCTTTATTACTTTTCTATGCTTTGAATGGCCATAAAAATGTTTTTATTCTGGATATAAAAATAGTAATCTATCATTTACAAATAACATATCATATATACAAGTACAATTTTCAAATAAGATATTAAATAACTTACAGGTATAAAAGTTAGATAAGAGTGAAACTCATTACACTCAGGTTTATTTCTACAGAAACAAGCAAATATGGTGTACCCCTGAAATATAGTCATATATACTTTTAAAAATCCAATTAGATAGTTTGCCTGGCAATGCCAACAACAGCTAAGTCGTCCAAGCAGGCCATAAAAGTTGCCGCATTCAGGTCTTTGTGGTAAATAAAATGCAAATCAATTATATTGATAATCCCTGGAGCACTGATAACATAATTAACCAAGTATTCTAAAAGTAATCATTGTCAATTAAAAGGGCATATGCGGCAAGAGCAATAACTCTAGAAGTTAATAGAAATTTGATCTTAGTAATACATATAATTGTTAAGTTCATTGTATATGATTCTTTGCAGCACTGATTTGAAAAATAAATATAAATATTGGGCCACCACGTTCCCATGAATGTAAAAAATGAAGAAGAACAAGGAAGTAATAATCAGAAATTGTTGAAAAATAAATAATCTTCAGACAGAGACTGTTGTAGATGCCGCAGTGTTATAAATTTAGTGTACTTACCAGTAGACCAACTAAACCTGTTCCAGTAACAATATATGATAGAGGTTTAGAGAATAAATCTGTAGTTAGGTTATCACTGACTATTTTATACTTCAATAACATTTGATAACCAAATGCAAATAACATACCATACACCACACTCTGTAACATAAATTAATCAAATCATTATAAGGTTTTCATCTGCTGGCAAGTTTAGATTAAAGAATAATCGGATATTTGTGTATTTTCTGTTCACTGAATCACAGATAATGCTGTAGAATTCAAAAAAAAAGAATGCCCATATTTTTTATATTTCTGTCCAGACAAGACTAGAAGTACTAATCACAGAAAATTGAATCTACTTACATATCTATCTAATTGCCATCTAAATCTCCATTCATGGATAGAATCATCTGATGTGACAAATAAAGCTTTAAAGGGACGAGTTAAAAATACTTTCTCAAAGAACACCTGAAAAAGAAACAACAGCATGCAGATACTGTAACAAGACAAAGATCAGCTCCTTCAGTAAATAATTCACCTATTGCATAACAGTAAGTTTATCTAGGATGATTTTAGCCTCTTGCTGAGTGAAAAAAAGATTAATAGAACAAATTTTGGGCAATAACTCTAAAAGTAAACATATAAATTACATGAATATTGAATGGACTTCACTTCTGGAGCACAGATATTACAAAATAGACAATAACATTACAATCCTGGTGAAGAAAAAGAGAAAATCTATCTTTTACTATCTAAAGACAATGCTAGACATAAGAAATTGTTAGTATAATTATAAATGTCATTATATTGCATGTATAATAAATCTCTGATTACAAAAAAAAAGAATTGACTTGTCCCTTTAATAAATAATTAAAATCAACAAGAACTTACCTCCGATAAATAAAATAAAGATATACAGGTTATTAAGATGATAAATTTGATGATCATATATAAATAATGAAAGGAATTCACTGAAACAGAAAAAAAAAGAACATACATGTCTTCGTAAAACATAGCCTGGTGTTTGTTGAAACAAGTTATAAGACAGCATGCTCTAAATCGAGAGAAGGAATTGGGTTTCGTCTTAACCCACACAATCATTCAGTCAATATGCAAGCAGACCTTATTCTTATCAATACTCTTATTTCAGATATCAAAGTTGTTTCAAGAGCTAGCATTTGTCTAGTTCCTCAATTGAAGATAAAATGAAATAGGGTTTAACGTTCTACTCCTTAACTGGGCTAATGAAGACGGGCATACGCCATACAGTGACAGTGTGCTATGAGGGACATTTTGTCTGTGCAGTGGCGCTAAGGCCTACTCTTATATCAAATTCCAACTGCCAAGGGATCTTTTGCAAATGGAATTCATGAATAAAATATTGTTCAGCATAAGGAATTTGATATCTGTAATTTAAAGTAGATCAATACAGAAATGTATGAACTATAAAGATCATTAATGACATAACGTCACTATGGGTGAACAAGTTCATTTTATATTTGATGGTAAAAATAACTCTTTATATTTATAGTAAATTCAAAGAGAACACGCCATCAATATTTGGACAGGTTTAATTCAAAGACGGAAGGAAGTCCACAAACTGATTGACAGTCTGTGATGATAATAGTAACAGACAAGTAGGTGTCAACCATAAAGTTTCTTGTATGAACAGTTAAGATGGGGC
Organism: Patella caerulea; assembly: GCA_036850965.1. Lineage (NCBI taxonomy): Eukaryota > Metazoa > Mollusca > Gastropoda > Patellidae > Patella > Patella caerulea. The sequence continues at coordinate 20,551,171 of JAZGQO010000021.1, forward strand.
ATTGCCTTGTCTCAGTAAACTGGTGTCTATTTCAAGTAAGATGAGAATGGCATTTCCATAAGTAAAATTTATATAAATGGGATATCTGGACGGCTAGATTGACACTAGCCTTATCCCCAACCTTTGTGTGTACAATTTGGTGTGCAAATTCCCAAGTGCGCAAATTGGCCTGGAAATAGACATTCTGGTATACTACCGTTAGCTATCTTAACATTTTATCTCTTACCCAGAAGTCATAATCATTAAACTAGTCTTACCTTCTGCTGAAGCTTTGGTTAGATGTGGCCATATTGCCATGGTAATATACATAATAACAAACCAATAGGAAACAAGTGGAACGAAATAGTAGAATTGATATGGTCGGTTCATAACAAAACATAATAATACCACTAACAAATTCAGCCGGAATAAAACCTTAAATAAAACAAAACATCAATATTTTTAATTCTTCTAAAAAATTAAATATCAAACTTTGTTTAGGTCAATTAGAAGGATTCTGATGATTCTGATGAATGCAGTCAATTATCTGAAAAAAAATCTAACTTTTCCAAATATATTGTCATATAAAGAAAGGTTGCCAGGCAATAAAACATAATCACAACAGTTAAGTTGTGCGAGCAATACAAAAAGTTTGAGATTTAGATAACTACAGCCTCTAGTGAGTCCACAAAAATTGTCAGCTTGATCAAGGGCAATTACTCTGTGAGTAATATCTATAATTTAATAGGATTCATAATAACCTTTGCCAAAAGAGAGAGTACACAAGAAACAAGATTTTTTATAAGTGATCAAGAACCATATCACCATTCAACATAAACACTGAAATAATTTTAAGACAATCAGCTGATAATTGTAGCCTTTAAAGCATCCACAGGGAATTGTTTACGACAAATACAACTACATATAAATGTAGGTATAGTATACACAAAGATTAATATCTAATGTGCTACATCATAAACAAAAAAAACAACAAAACAATCTTGTTAAATCAAAACTTTAAAAAAAATATATACAACTAATTCTAATATAAAACAAAATAATTTACAGTTAAGAAATTGATACATTAGATTCAACATAACAATCCTCATATCAATCATACTTCTGTTAGTTAAAAAAGTATCAAGTACAATCAATTTATGTAATTATTGTATACTAATCTACTATTTCTATAATGTTCAAGTCCCTGGTCCCAAATGCACATTTTTCGCAAAGTCTTCATATTAATTTTTAGACATTTAATTTAAAAAAAAAACAAAACAAAAAATACAAAAAGCACAATGTCGACCAAGGAGAATCATGTTTAAATATTTTACCAAACACTAAAAGATTGTGTTGGCATATCGTCTGCAGCAGATGCTGAATTTTGTAAAATTTATAATGCATCGATCTTTGCACCAGTTTGGGACAGATGCCCTTTTAGAGATTCAACATCCACAGTATTCTACTTGAGATTCAAATGACTATCAGCAGGTTTACACTGAGAAGAAGCTGACTCGACAGTTACATGAAAGTAGTATCAACTTCAATAAACATTTATAAACTCAATTAATTTCTTGCTTTATAGTTTATTAATATTATACAAAATATACCAGAGCATAAGATTTCCAACTCCAAGATGCCATATAATAGGAAAAAGTATAAAAAGTAGAAGTAAAAATAGTTAAAAATAAGCATGCAAAAAAATCATAAAGATTAAACTACAGGAAAATACTATAAACAACATGATGTTTCCAATTCATAACCTTTTTATTTTAAAATACAATTTCAATTTGTCAATTGTAAAAAGCCATTTGACAGGCAACAAAACAAAGCCATACACCACCCACCCGCAGGATTATCATCTGGAACTGTACTAAAGAAAGCGTCACAATGACAGTCAAAAAGTATTCATACAGTTTTAAAAATCAAGAGGAGTAACTCTAATTGTTAGAAACTTTACCCAGCTGTGAATAGGTATCATGCCATTAGTATGTGATTTGGTAGCTTTGGTAACATCCACATTTATTATTTGATACTAAACTGCAAATATTAATAGGGTCATTTAAGAAAAATTGCATGGTTCCCAGTAGATGTTCTGAGTACGCTGTTATATATATTTAGTAACACAATACGACAATTTTAGCTTCACCACGATATTTTGAAAACAACTGAAGATGAGTGAAGGTGACTAAAACTATATTTGGAAAACTACAGCCAACCTAGCCAACTAATTTAATACTAAATAAACTGGTGAAGAACCACACAATCTATTTTTAGATGACCTAAACAGAACAGTAAATCTACAACAACAAAAAATAAAATATAAAAAAACAAGTACAGGTATTCAACTTCAATGTAACATATTTGAATGGAATAGATCACACATAACTGGTAGTTATTAGAAAAACATGACATGCAAGTGGTAGTGATTAGAGTAGACTACATGTAAGTGGTAGTGATTAGAATATATTACATGTAAATGGTAGATACCAAATAGACTACATGTAAGTAGTAGTGATTAGAATAGATTACATGTTATAAGTAGTAGTGATTAGATAAGATTACATGTAAGTGGTAGTTGTGAAATAGATCACATGCAAGTGGTAGTTGTGAGAACAGATTACATGTAAGTGGTAGTTATAGATTACATATAACTGGTGGTTATTAAAATAATAACTAAGTTATGAGAACAGATTACACAAAGATATATTTCATAATTTTTAATTACAAATGAAGAGCTGTGGAGTAAAGGTTCTTTTCCATTTTTTGTTAAATTGTACAAACTAAAACAGGTATTGTAAAAACTATAAAGATCATTAATGACAAAAAGTCACTATGGGTGAACAAGTTCATTTTATATTTGATGGTAAAAATAACTCTTTATATTTATAGTAAATTTAAAGAGAACACGCCATCAGAAAATTCCAACAGTTTATTCATATCCAAATGTTTTTTTTTCTCCTACATTCAACTGTTTCAAGCATCAGCCTTTTTAAGGCAGGACCAGATGTATTGCATCATTGATTGATACAGTGCAGGACCAGATGTATTGCATCAATGATTGATACAGTAACACAAAGATATACATGGTCTAGTGTTTAAACTGGTTATCAGAGAATTTGAATTTTCCTGTTAAAGGAGTGATACAAGCATATTAAGAGACATACCTCCATCAATACCGTATCATTCTTTATTACTTTTGTATCTATGGACAATACAGGCTCTGCTGCTTAATTCCATTTGTTTATAAAATACCCTTTACATCGAAACATACACCATAGTGACTACCGTTATGCCCCTTTAACCATTTGTAATCAAAATTCTTCTATTATTGAAAAAACACTATTCTGTATCACTTGATTGTTATTCTATTAATTTGAGAATGTTCTAAACTAATGTTTTAACGCTAATCCATATTGTCAATGCAAAAAAAAAAAAAAAAAAAAAAAAATTAAATTGCTATTCACGTGAGACAAATACAATTTCATTGTTAGTGTGTTAGATTATATCTTTAATAAAAAAAACCCACAAATAATGAACATTTGATTTGTGGTATGATTTTGTTTTCTGACTAGCCCTAATTTCTAGATCCATGATAAATTATCAATGAAGTTGTAATACATGTACTACTGTATAAAAGTTGAAACCAAGTATACAGAACTTACTTCAAGCATACGATGAAAGCTGTTATTTCTGTTTTGCCAATAATGTGATATTTTCCAACACCCATGCTGAAACAATCATAATATATAGTGCAAGGAAAAGGGCAACAAAAACAGAGATTAATGAGGTAAAGAGGAATTATCTACTGTGGTTAGCTTATTTATAAATATAAGTAATTCATATATAGATGGGGTTAAACACACAAATAATGCAATGCAAATATAATGAACATAACCAGAGACCGGAGCCATTACAATCCTTATTTACAAACCTCTAAATGAGAGTTTTAGAAGACCAATATCTCTTTCAGTTGTGTCAGAAATGAAACTTTTTGATTTTGGATGAAAAGGGTTATCACTATGAAAATGAATTGAAATGGAGTATATCCTTCTGTTCTGCTCCGAACTGGGCTAATGAAGACGGGCATACACCATACAGTGTGCTAATGGAAATTTTGCCTTGACAGCGACAATACAGCCTACTCTATTATCGAATTCCAACCATCAGGGTATCTTTAATGTGCACGTCAATGTGTACACAGGACCCCATTTTTCTTACCATCCAAACACGCCAGGAAATCTGGATGAACTATCTCAAATCAAACAATAAAAACAGTTGAATTGCCAACAGAATGAAGGCAATATACAGCCCCATTCAAATTTTCACTTAAAAAGTACACTTAATTGTAACATCATGCATTTTCAACAGATTTGGGCTCATAAACCTAAAATAAGTACTTTTCAAACTAATAAAGAGGGACAGAGAGAGAGAGAGATGGGGCATGTCCACTCGATAAAAACTAGGTCATTCCATGACTGACATATGATTCAATTTTATTTCAATAATTCGCTTGAGCGTAGGGGTTTTAGCAGTTGGAGGAAACCGGAGGTCCCAGAGAAAACCCATGAGGTTGGACAGGCGACCCTACTTCTTGTAAGGTACAACCAGGCAATCAAAACCATGCTAGATGACTAAATGCTAACCATTCAGCCATCCAACCCCACAAAAACTAATAATGAGAATTTTGATTTCTATATTTTAAGAAAAGATGACAATGACACTGACTAGAATAAACGGTGTCACGAAAAAAGGTTCAGGATATGGTCTGTTTACCTCATATATTCTTGTTCAGAATAAAAATCTGGTCTAGAAAAACCACGCGAAAATTCCTACCTCTCTAAGTGGCACCTCCCTCAATTTGAACCCAGACTAATTGGAAAGGGTAGAAAACCATTACTATCAGTTAATTTTAAAGGAGCTAAATCGCTAATATATGAGGCCTAGAAATTGACATATAATAATGTAATAAGAATGTATATAAACTGATTTACATTCAATTGTTTCTGTTTTTACTCTGATATCAATTCAGTTATGTTTGGCGAAGTACACAAGAAATCTCAATTGAATCACAATATATATAGCGCCTGGTTATTCCAGTCTACATAGTATTTATTGCACATGCTCACTGTTTGAGATGTAATGTGGAGTATGCCTAGCCTTTGTCTTTGGGTCCCTAGCTGAAAATGAGTCTGAAACGCTGTATGGTACACCCTTCATGTACCAATGGTAAAAACATTATTTCGTCTTGAATATTGGATATCAGAAGCCCATCTTTTCCTGGTAAGACCACACCATTAATGTTGATTTAAATTGACAAATAATTTGTGTTTTCAACGTCGAAAACTTTCAATGATATTGAGTTAGAGACTTAGCTACTTTAACACACAAAATCTACATGTACCATTTGTAAGAATAGGTTAACAGCTGTACGTGAAATGTATAGTCTTTAATCATAAATTGTTTAATATTTTTGAAGTAACTGTTTAAACCTACATTAAATATAATTAATTTTAACAAATATCCCACTCAAAAACATCTTAAATTATCCTGATCAGGGGAAAATCCAGGAGCTATCAATGAACACCTGGAAACAACCAAAACATTTGTACAACTTGGGATTATGTGGTGCATGTCAAAAATTGCCCGAAATCATTGATAAGTCAAATCACATAAAATTGAAATTAAAACTGCCACTTTACACTACATACAGACACTAATTAATTAATACATAAAAAAAATGACAAATTACTATCAAATTCATTGAATGAGTCTTGGTTTGCTTCTGCAAGCGTCCACTGTAATCTGCTGTATGATGCTTTCTATGATTTATAAACAACTTTTACCACAATTTTGACTATTGATCAACTAATTTTACATTGTTAGATATAACAGTTGTATGAAGCAATTTATCATGCTGACAGAAGACAGCGCTGTTGATCATTACTGCTACAAATATAGCATGACAATTGTTGATCTGTGTCAATCTGGTTAATTAAAGGAACTTTCTAAAACATATGTTCAAACTTGGCTGTGGCAGTCAGTGTTTATATCGGTAATAATTAATTTTTTTGTTAATAGCTTTTGAAAGAGTTAATATATTCATGAGAGGTTAAGATAATGTAGCATATTATCTTAAGATCACTACATTCAACAATATTAGTAATATTCAGTGCAAATAATACCAATGACGTTGGCAAAATGACCCTACATCTCCCATTAAGGCTGGCCGTCAAAACCATTTCACATGACTCAATGCCAGAGCTTATGATCTAACGCACAAGTGCCACACCCTTCGTCCACCCAAACCTTCTATGTTGAAAAGGACTAGCAAGTCCAAACAATAAAGTACATGTATGAAATCAATGATTGTGAGAATGACTAGTTGACGGTTGTGAGAATGACTCGTTGACGGTTGTGAGAATGACTCGTTGATGGTTGTGTTCATTACCAAATGGAATAGACTTACATATGGAACAGAACTGTAAATCAGCTTGTAGCTACAGACAGATTTCAGAAAGTCGAGAAAGAAAACAAAACCAACATAGCAAACATTGTTTACTAGTTAAAAACTGAGTACCGTGCTGAAGCAGTTTCAATTCTTCATAGCAAGCTCAAGAGTTATATTTAGATAAATGCATCTATGGCACATAAACTCAGTTGGTAGTTTATGGACATGGCATACGAGGCCTAAGTTCTGTGCATTTGGTTTTTGTTGGGGAAAGCAATCATTTATTTATAAATTAAGCAAAATAATGAAGTCATTTCTTTTTGTCCTGCTATTTTCTTCCTATTCAGAATTAACGAATATTTCAATTATAACCAGGCATCTAAAGATAGGTTGCCAGGCAACGAAACATACGCCCACAGCAGCTAAATCGTCCGGGCAGTCAACAAGGGTTGTCGCATATTTTTCTTTTTTTCGGTAATGAAACATTTGTAATACACTAAAAACTGATTAAGAGTAACAACTCATTATGTAATTATCAGAAAATCATTAGAATTTGATCGCTTTTTATAAAGTTTTACCCCACGCTAACAATTAGTATATATACATGAAACATTTAATATCATGGAAATCGCTGTTCAGTTATCTAAATTCATTGAAAATCAAAATACTTGTTCGTTTCAACACCTTAAACTCTATGTATCAATCTGAAGTCAATCGGATGGTAACTTTGGCATCTATAGCGTCACAAGAATTTTTGAAGTTATCAAGGGAGATAACTCTGGCAGTAATTATTTGAAATCGCTGAAAATCAATAGGCGTCTTTGTCTTATGACCTTAAACACTGTGTATAAATTTGAAGTCAATCGGATATTAACTTTGGCCTCTAGAGCGTCCACAAGATTTTTTGAAGTGATCAAGGGACATAACTCTGGCACTAATTATCGGAAATCGCTGAAAATCAATAGGCTTCTTCGTCTTATGACTTTAAACACTGTGTATAAATTTAAAGTCAATCGGATATTAACTTTGACCTTTAGAGCGTCCACATGATTTTTTTTAAAGAGATCAAGGGCCATAACTCTGGCACTAATTATCAGAAATCGCCGAAAATCAACAGGCTTCTTCGTTTCATGACCTTAAACACTGTGTATAAATTTAAAGTCAATCGGATATTAACTTTGGCCTCTAGAGCGTCCACAAGATTTTTTGAAGTGATCAAGGGCCATTACTCTGGTAGTTATTATCGGAAATCGCTGAAAAACAATAGGCTTCTTCGTCTCATGACCCTAAACACTGTGTATAAATTTAAAGTCAATCGGATATTAACTTTAGCCTGTAGAGCGTCCACAAGCAATTGTGGACGCCCGACGGACGGACAGGGGCGACGACAATATACGACCACATTTCAATGTGGGCGTATAAAAATCAGTTGCAAATTGTTGGCTTCACTTTGGTGCAAGGAAAAGAAATGAACATGCAAGAAATGTAAACATTATATAGAATAGAATACACAGGAAGCAAACCAGGAAATGAATACATGCATGTAAGATACAAGATCAATATGCAGGAATGTATATTTGGATAGGAATTATTGCAGAATATATATATCTATAGGTGCGCAGGAATTATTCAAAATTCATGTATAGCTCAAAGATTGAAGTCCTGGACTCCTGATTATATCATAACAATAATTATAAACAGTTACAGTTAGTTATTTATACAACAATGCTGAAAACTTTTTTTTCAAAATAAAAATGTTCAAAAAAATAACGAAGAAAGTTGTTTTGTCCAAAAAATAACAAAGCAAGCTGTTTATTTTAATAAGACTATATTGGTAAGTAAAATCTTAACATGAGAATATCGCATAAATCATGCAGTGCAAAACAAAATTTTAGTAAGCACTAGGTCATTTAAAGCTGCTGTTTGTCATTTGCAATTTTCGGACGATACATGTATTTTTTTTTTCGAAGCACAATTCAAAATATTAATTGCAGATTCCCCTCACCCCTCCATTAGCTCAAACTGTAAAAAACAAAATGGATATGGAGGCATCGCAAAAACTGGAAAATCAAGCCGATTTGAAAGTGGACTACCAATCATAAGGGTACCAAAGGAATTCGTCTGACAAATGGCTTCATTACAGTGGCCACTTCTTCCTTTTGAATTTAATAACACATAAATCCTAGTATGTATTTTATACATTAATCCATACAGTTTTACTCAATGTACAACCAACATCAATTCACTACCCAAAGATGTGTTTTATTTACATGTACAAAAGTCAGCATACAATCTGGGGATATTTTTGTTTCATACATGATGAAGCTGAATGTCAAGGATCAGATATTGGACAGTTTCTGGTTTATTTCCTCAAGATTTTAATGCTACCCAACAACCCAAATTTACAATTAGTTTACAATTTTAGTTCCATCCAGAAGCAGTACCAGTGAAGGGCGAAATTGCCAGTCAATGTTAATATACCCACCATCAACCTTGTGAAGGGAGGCATTGTCAGTCAATGTAAATATGCCCAACATCAACCTTGTGAAAGGGGGGAGAGAGAGAGAGAGAAATGGGATTGAATGTTCACTCAACATTTCAGGACTAGCAACAACTTCGCTTGCGCATAAGGGTCTTAAGTAGTGGGAGGTAACTCCAGGACCCGGCACAAGGTTGGACAGGCGACCCTATTCCTTGCCACTTACAACCAGGGAATCAAAACGACAGCAGTCGACTCAATAACAGACCTTATGACACATTGCGCACATGCTTCCCATTCGCCCATTCATCCCGCCTACAGTCAAGAGAGCAAAAATTGTAAAATCAATGTGTAACTCTGTAGTTCTATTGGTGTTCTTGTGAATAGAAGTGCAGTTCCAGCAAGTTTGAAAAAGACATCCCCAAAATTCTGACCTGTTGGATGTTGGCAAGAATTGTGAATGTGTGGACAAATTAACAGAAAGACGTAATGGGCAATTATTTCCACAAAGAATGTAAGCAGATATATATTCTGTAAATAAATATGGATAACAAATACAACAAATACAAGTATGATTATCTCAGAAAGGAATGCCCATGTGTATCTTTGTTGTCTGGGTCACAATAAAAATCTTTAAGTATTATTAACAATTCATTAGTAATGTTTCTAACATTAATAGCTAAACCCTTTTCAAATATAAGAAAGTTTCTTGGGATTTCCAGCATCATTTCCATTTATCAAGAGTTTCAGGTCTGGCAAGGAAAGTATCTTGTTGTTCAAAAGGAACCTTGGCTTCAAATAATTTTCTCTTACAAAGCTGATAAAACCTGTCAGGATTTCATACAGATCCACTGATAATGGATAATTTCAATTTAGCAATCAGCATGCTGACAAATTTTACAACTTACATAACTCAAAATGTTACAATTTTATTACATTTTAAAAACAGACAAAAGTTGAGACAGAGAGGAAGGGTTAAAGACAATGTACATCAACAACAAATAGGTGTACATAAATAATAGATTACCTGACAAAATCTGAACAGACCATATTCTCCTTTATTCCAAAAATATGTAAAATGGCCGAATCCAGTTAAAAATAAATAAGATGAAACTAAAACACGGATGTGCATGTAGATAGGCAAGATCTGTAAAATAAAACATTGATTGGTACATGTAATCACAAAATACAATTTGTTATAAAATATCGCCAATCTTGCTCACTTCCTGTTCTTGTATTCGGTGTTGATTGTAATTTTGTCAATTCTAAAACGTTCCGGACACACACAGAGATTATTTGCTAGTAACATTGAATATTTAAATAGGTGTGTGTTTTCCCCTTTCTCATGGTCATATCTTGGCCAATGTTTACAATCTTTAAATCTCGTACCTTATCGAAAAACTAAAGAGCCCTGCTTTTATTGGACCTATTTTAATCAATGACTTGATACAAGATATTGTGAGAAGGAAATATTATGCACGCTCGATGGATCAGTACTATTTATATCTTTAAGGAGTAAAAATAAAAATGGTTGGGGTGCGCAAGTTTATATTTGTCATTGACTCCATAAAGTAGTTAGGTTTTTAAATGTTAAATACTGTGTAATTCAACATGACACCCGAAGGGGTTTGATATATTTAGGTACCAGTTAGTACCAAATTTTTCATTTATATGAGAATCAAGTTTGGACTAAAATGCCTTGGAAATCAGAAGTGGAAGTAGTATGTGTCTTTGTTTTATGGATCAAGGTGAGATTATCCGTTGTATTAACTGGAGGTTTAAGGTCTGCCATGTTTCGGTTATTTGTCTTTGTTGCATGAGTGGCTTCTTGTCAACCAGACTGGCCTCTGGAACAATTTGATTCTACGTATCTTTCGTAGCTGAGACTACTGAGAGAATAAAGATTTTGAGGGAATATTCTCAGAAATAAATTTCTCAGCTTATGATTTTGGAATAATTATTGATGTGCAAGGCTTGCATTTTTAATTTTATAAGTGTTGGTTTTTAATGTTTTGTTATCCATCTGTTGAAACTATTGCTGTTACTAACAATCATTAAAAGTAAGAAAAGATATTAGTTCTAATTGTCTTACTAGATAATACAATGCAAACGTACAAAGAAATTTCAGATTTTGGAAGGTTTATTCAATTTAATAAGTAAAACATTGCAGCTATATCTTATTTTTAAAGATTCCATCCATTTAAAAATGAGAGTAAATCACTCTCCAGAACTTTTTGAGGAGTGTATTTCACACTCTCCTGAGATTTTCAAACAGGAAGGACTGAATTGTGCCCATTCTGAGATGTACCCGATTACTACAAGGGCAGTTAATGTCACCTGCTCTAGGGTTGTAATCCAAATAACATAATTCCAAAAAGGTGATGGCCACATACTTCATACAAAGCTGTTGATTGTCTTGTTTTTAATGTTAACTAGACTATAATTTGGGAATATAATGTAAATAATAATATGACGGGGGTATCTTTATAACTGTCGGCCGACATGGATGCATTTAATGACTTTAATATGATCAAGTCCATAAAAAATATCTAGACTATCTTCAATTTAATACTGACAAAAAGTTTTGGGTAAGTTATCAATTACTAACCTTACTAGCTCCAGTTAAATGGTATATTAATATAACTAACTGCATCCAACCTTTCCATTCATCTGTTTGATCTCGATGTAATAAAGCAGTCTGGAAGATAAAATGTATTCAAGAGTTATTTTGTACAATTTGGTGTATCAGTGAAATAACGTAAAAATTTCCAAATAACATTTTTTTGTGATAATTCAATCTGTATCTCACTGTATTGATAACACTCCAAGGAAAATTATGAATCAACTAAGCCCTGGTGTAAAATACCAATTTGTTCTCTGATGGTCAAATTAAGTATCGATAATTTCTTAAAAAAAAAGTTTGGTTCCACTTTCGATCAGTCCTGGTTATCACAATCTGTAATTACTCTGATGTTGCATTATATGGATTGAAAAGGTTAAAAGAAAGAAGTAACTGGATATTTTTATCATGGATCAACTGAATTTGACCAAATTGGGACAACAAGAAATGTGGTGATTTAGATTGCATGGATGCCCTGAGAATCTGTGTTGAAAGGAAACATTTTGAGTGTTTGAACCCGCAAAACCATGATAATTATCAGCTCATCACCTGACAAGATAAATATACCATGGGTGAAGTTAGTTCACTCTTTATATTTGATGATCTAAAACCATAAATTATATATCTACATATAAATATGGGGAACATCATCAAAGAGAATATATGCATTCCATTTTTGCAGCAGTCAATAAATATTTTTACATGTTAAAAAGAATTACCCTTTCTGTGTTTTCAGTGAAGAAAAATCCTAAAATCATAACATATGCAAATGGCAAGAAAAAGTTGACGTGGGTGTAGTATTTGTTCTCTTTCATGAAAAAGTTGGTTCTGAAATTATAATAAAAATATTAAATAAAAACTATCGTTTTGAATTAACTACCACTTCTTCTATATAAATTCGTATCACCTCCATGATTATACAATTTCACATTTAATTCTAAATATACTGAGCGCCATAGAAAATGCATCTATTAGTTTTTCGTGTAACAAAATGATCCTGTAAACATATCTTATTTATTTTGCTTCTTATCGTGAACAATATTCAAATGGGAACACATTAATAACAACACATTTTGTACAGTTATGGATGTTTAATCTGTAATCAACGGTAAAAAGTCAGAGGGGTCAAAACCAAAAGTGATGCGTTTTCTATGGCGCTCAGTATAATTATATTGATTGTTATTTAGTATCTAGTATAGCTTAGGATTTCATTTTTATTATTTAATTATCAGGGGCCGGTTGCCCAAAGGTCTTAACTTTTAACGATCCGTTAATATGGAGTAAACGGATCGTTAACTTTAACGGGGCGAAAGGTTGTTGCTGGAAGCCCTGTTAACTTTAACGGATAATGAAATTGACTTTCCAGCAACAGAAATTTAACAGACCGTGAACAAACGACACATGAAAGATAACGATCCGTTAGTTTAACGGATCGTTAAAATAACTTAGTTTTGAGCAACCGGCCCCAGATCAATAATAAAATATTATATTTCAGGTTTTGCATGCTGGAATTATTTCTCCCATGTGCATGATTTCATGATGATTTTGACAATTTGACAGATAAATTGATTCATGAACACATATTTTGTTACAGATTTTATTTCTTACCGGTCACAAAGATAAAAATAGAACATAATAATTCCTAATTTAGCAAGTGATGACATGACTTCTGTTGCCGATTCTGTTGTGTTTTCTTTTAAATCTGTGGCTTGACCATTTCTTTGACCATTTTCTGAAGAATAGTATTCTTTATAAACTTTCTCATTCAATAATAATAAGTTTCCACAAAAAAGTATAATCAATGATGGACAGGTGGGTACTTTCAATATACATGGCGTGACATAATTCAGTGATAATAATAAACATTTTGACTTCAGTACATACCCCCCACCCCCAACAGAAATGGATATAATGTCAGAGCATTCCAACAGCAGCCAATAACATGAACTTTAAATGCTGGAATCTAGTGAAATTTCTTACCTGCTGCTGTCCTGTTTTTCAAACCATTTCTTCGTAGTCTACGCTTGTAGATATATAACGCTATAGCAGATACAATACTGAAACAAAAACAATTTACTGATAAAGTCAAAAATATTTACTTTAAATACATACAACATTAGTAAATAATTTTAGCATGATCCAATGATAATAAGGCATTAAAACACAACAAAACAGTGGGGTAACTGAAGAACATATTTATCTCATAACAATAACGGCTTGTAGAAATGAAATAAAATGGGGTAACAGCTTATTTTTCTGCTCCATCTGGGCTAATGAAGAAGGGCATGGCAGTATTTAACCCTATCAGAATATGGGTGTATAAAAATGTAGAAAATAAAGAAACGTACCATACTAGAAATACAGAAGCTGTAACAATCTGTAGTGGTGTTGTAGCTTCAGGTGTATTACAACATGTACCATCATTATGATTCATATCATTATTACAATACATATTTACTAATAACTGTATATCCTGTAATACACACAATTACAATACATATTTACTGATAGCTGTAAATCATGTAACATACACAATTACAACACATTAATAAATAATTGTATATCCTGTAACATACATAATTACAATACATATTTACTGCTAACTGTACATATTCATAAATAACTGTATATTATCCTGTAAAATACACTATTACAATACATATTTAGATATAACTATACACCCACAGACAAATACATAACTCTAATCAGAATTTTAGCACTTTGGGAAAACCCATTTCTTGAAAAACCAAAAAGATTTAAACAGAGCATTGCCAGGCAAAAAGTATATGTCCACCAGTGCTAGCAGCTTTCGGGGGGGGGGGGGGGGGGGGGGGGGGGGGGGGTAGATTTCAAGTTTTGGGGATCAGGGACCACAACTATGCATACAATACCAGGGCAAATCTGAAATTCCATTGGGTTCATCCTCATGACAAGTCAAAACAATACAATTGTCCGGGAACGAGTGGTCAGGGGACAAGTTGTCCGGGGACGAATTGTCCCGTACCCAAATACAAGACAGTTTTTATCAAAAGTTTCAATTCCAAATATGTAACTATTTAAATCTACAAAGATGGCTGCTCCCTAAGGTTATTTTCTTGAGAACAAAAGGTCAAATTCAAATTAATTTGGCGTTGCATACAATACAAATTTACTAGTAACTTGAAAGGACATCCAAATTTTCGGTAACCAATTACAACTATGATATATTCAGAAATAACAGAAACTGTATGTTTGAACCCGCAAAACCATGATAATTATCAGCTCATCACCTGACAAGATAAATATACCATGGGTGAAGTTAGTTCACTCTTTATATTTGATGATCTAAAACCATAAATTATATATCTACATATAAATATGGGGAACATCATCAAGGCATTACACTTCAACACTTGGTTGCATACTTAAAAAGAGAGGAGAGAGAGTGATAGAGAAAGACATGGGGTTTACAGTCTATTTGACACAAACTGGGTTTTTCTGGACTAACAAATAAGGTAATTATATAGTTTTGTGTGTATGTGTGTAATTGTCTTTAGTAGTGAGAGGAAACTATAAGGTACACACATTAGAGCATTTAATCACCAGACAGAATAACATAGGAAATCCAGGACCTTCCTTTAATGTGTGAAATACGGTTATTGTGTTTGTAAGGAAACACATGAATTAAATAAGGTTCCATAAAAAGTTTGAAAAGTGAAATAATTACCAGTTCCAAGGCTGACTTTGAAATATGTAATCCATCTGGTGATTCTTTCCTCATACCTTGAGCTACTAACCGTGATGAGCTCCATAATGTGGCAGCACTATTCTCTCTGTAAACATACAAATAGTTTGAAACTTTAATAGTTATCTTCAAATTGTCAATGAAATCTGAACACATTTATCAATCCTAGCCCATCTGAGTAGAGAGACCTTTATAGGTTTAACATCCACTTGACACTAATGAAGCCATTTATAGACTATCACCAGATAAATGTGTGCTATCAATTCAACAATCTTGCCCAAAATCAACCCATGGGACCCCCAGCCCCTTACGGAATGAGCCATCTAATTGATCGGTTGCACAGGTGACCATACTCAGGAGTGTCCCCATAACTTGCATGTACAACCATTATTCTTAATTTAATGATGCTTTTTATTCAAGTACAATTTGAAATCACATTTAATAAATAATTTTATTTGTTTGAACCCGCAAAACCATGATAATTATCATCTCATCACCTGATAAGATAAATATACCATGGGTGAAGTTAGTTCACTATTTATATTTGATGATCTAAAACCATAGATTATATATCTACATATAAATATGGGGAACATCATCAGAGGGTGTTTCAATGGCAGTAATTAAACTGGAGAATTCTATGATGATATAAATACAGTGCCTGTTTGTTAGTATTACAGGGCAATGTTTCAATTGGGATCATCCAGAACTGTACTCTGTGCATCACAAAGATAAAGATATATCTAAATATTGATCACAAAAAAAAGACGTGTAGTACACGAAATCACTCAACTGCAAATACTTACAGTATATCTAGAGAGACTTTATTATAATAATCTATCTGTTCATTAGTTATTGCTGATCTGTTAGCATTCAGTTTTTCTTCTACTACAGGATCTGAAAATTAAAAAAAAGAACCCATTTTAATAGTCCCCCAACATTCTTCGAAAGGGCGGGGGACAAAAACATTTAAGAGTCCAGGTCTAAAAAAAAAACCTTATTGAATGTATTTATACAATTTTCGAAAAAAAAATTCAAAGAAGATGTCTTCAGTCTGCAAAATATATCTTAATGTTTAGACCGATATAAAAGCCTACTGAATGTTTATATTGACAAAATGATAACTGAATTGTAATATAATTCTAAACATATTCTAAAAGGAAAAATTCATGAGAAATACAATCAATTTTTATTTAAAGAAAATGATGCGATCAATCATTGAGCAGAATAAAAGCCATAAATAGTTATGTAGTCATGTGACCTTCTCTATAATGTTATTTTGACTAATGTTTGAAAGGAAAACCGGATTGTTTCCAATAAAGATAGGTTGGCAGGCAAAAAACACAGCCAGCAGCTAAATTGTATAAGCATTCAACCAATGTTGTCACATATTTATTCTTTAGGGAGCATTCACAAAACACTGATATCAATTTCATACAGACTAAATTTTCACAAGATTGAACAATCTCGATAACGCATATAAATTTCATACAGATCGGACGATAACTTTTGTTGGAAGAGTATGCTATATAAAAATGGCAATGTCCTTTCTACATTAATTCAAGTATATTTCAATGAACTTTAATATTTGAAAGATAACTGAAAGTGAAAGTAAGGGAGAAAGTTTCTAATCTGATTCAATCTGACAGGTGAAGTATTTACCTTGCAAAAGCCACAAAATCTTTGTTGAATCTTTCAATTTATTGACAAATGGTAAGATATATGTTAAATTTACTGAAATAAAAGAGAAATTTATATTAATCATCATATATTGTTAAACTATCAATCAAATAATAGATTTTTTATTAGTGACAAAATAGAAAATGTTGAATTTACAAACAAAAACACAACCCAATATCATAGCAGTCATTTTTTTCATGTCTGGTTTTCATTCTCATAAATATGTATTCTTTGTAGCTTTATATTACAGACGCCAATTATAAACTTTGATAATACACGTCAAGTTCATTAGCGGCTGTCCTTTTGCTTGGGGATAACTCTTTTCAGTTTACAAACTTTGATCATGTAATGATTTAGAAGAAAATCATAACAGTTATACCTTCAAAATTGTTCAAGGCTTCTTTACTTCCATTACTTAATTTTATACTCCACTGAAAAAAAAAGAGAAGAAATTTGATATATATTATGTGTCATATTGTCCATACAACTAACATTTTTTCATAAAACTACCAGTACTGACAATAGATGAAAACTGGAGCATCTAGTTTTACATTTTGCAATTCTAAGCAATATTTACAGAATTGGTAATTGGTATAATAATCAGAAGGAAGATGTATTGCTTTCTTGTCCATTCCCGTCCTAATACTAGATAGAAGTGTGAAACAATTGTAAAATTGGACTTTGAATAAAGTATGATTCAAGTATAAAAATTGTTATAATGAGTCATAGTATAGAATATTGAAACGCCCTATGGCATGAAATACTTACTGAAGCACTACTTGTTATAACTAGATTAGGTCTGGCACTAGGTTCACTAATCAACCAGTTTTTATATACATTATACATAGATATATTAACCATTGGGTGCCATAAAAAATCCTGAAAAACAAAAGACCATGAAGTTCTTTATAACTAATCTCCAAAACTTGTAATCAGAGGTGCTTAACGTCATATTTGAAGGTTTACATTTTACAAGCGCCTGTCGTTTTAATATCTCACAAACTAACTCCAGAAATGTGTGTCTAAGACAAAATGTGTTTGAACCCGCAAAACCATAATAATTATCATCTTATCACCTGATAAGATAAATATATGATGGGTGAAGTTAGTTCACTGTTTATATTTGATGATCTAAAACCATAAATTATATATCTGATTATAAATATGGGGAACATCATCGTTGGCAATATACAATAGAAAAATAAGCAATCAACAAATCTAAAGCCATTTTCAGCAATCCATTAATAGTTGTTAAATGAGATGGACCAATCTGAGATATCCACTGTCCACTTAATCAAATTAAACTTCAGAAAATACCTACCACTCTTGCATTGATCTTATTGTCTTGAAAATGAACATCTCTATGCGCCTTGAACTTTTTGACTTCCTCATTACTGATCAGATTAATAAAATGGAAGTACAATTGTCTAATACGAGAATCTCCTAAAAAAACAATGTGGTTCCTTCCTCCCCAATAAGATATATAATGCATACACATTCGTGCATCTCTGAAATAGAAAAAATTCAATTTGCCAGATGTGGATATTTGGTAGTGATGACCCGATTATTAGATGTTGGTGATATCACTCAGCCGATATGTCAAAATCGTCATTGGTAAACAACTGTTATTTCTTAATAATTATAAGGACTACTGTTATTTTATGTTAAATAATACTTTACATCTAGTTAACCCTGATAATGGGTTCAAGTATAATGAAACGAACGACACTTACGATTTGGTGTATTTGTGGGTCATACATCCATATGGTTGCCAAGTATTGTATCCTGGGAAGCGTCCATCACTAAGAAGCCATTTACATGAATCATTTCCTGCAATTAAAGGAAATAATAGGATTATGATTAAAATTCAATACTGTGCCAGATGACCAATGCGATTAATCATTAAACTGACAACATTTACTGGAACATCATATCGATATGTAGGCTTCATTTACATCACCATACATACAATTATGCCATATTATGTTTACTAATAAAAACACTTCACTGTTTTATAAATGTAAACATTTTTCCCCTAATTTCAAACTTCTATGACCTTATATCAATGACAAAAGCGTTTATCTTAATTACATACTTTTAAGTACATATGTATATTATAAATTAAAGGAATAATTTGTATCAGCAGAATAAATATGTGTCATTTACATGATTTGATAATTTTACAAGGTAAATCATTTGTGAACTTATTTATACAAAGCATTTCCTGTGAAGCGGTCAGCAACACAGAAAAGTATTAAATCAAATGAAATGGGGTTTAACAATCCTACTACGACTGGGCTCTCATGAAGACAGGCATAAGATAAGATAAGATAAGATTTTATTGTATCTAAACACCCCATAAGAGGCAGCATACAAATATCCACAAAACATTTTAAGAAGAAAAAAAGCATGAACATCATTTATGACAAAGGCTCATAATTAAAATTAAAATTAAAAACAAAAAATATGCCATACAAGAGGGAAATTTTGTTCCTGCAGCGGCATTATGGCTTACTCATATTGAATTCCAACTGTTATGGACGACACTCCAAACCATTTTACAGTGTATTATGGTTAAATGGTCATACATGTAGCTTATCTTAAAGTACAACATGACCGTTAATTTAGTGACTATAAATGTGCAAAACTGATTTCAGGCTTCGTACATGTATATATAAAAGTATTGTGGTGTAATTGTCGAGATATTTAGATATTCATGTATGGTCATGGTGGGGAAACCCTACCAAAATTCAGAAACACAAACAAATTAGTTAAAATAGGTCATTAAATCAAAAAGTTACATTTTGTATAGAAATTTAAGTTTATGAAAGTCAACAATGTCAACATCATGTTTACCGTTCAGATTACAAAAAACTGACACATTGGCACGACTAAAAAAGTAATAAAAATAAAAAGCTGTTGAAAGTTAAGTTGTGGTGTGGATGTCATTTTGACCCCCCCCCCCCAGGCCTACTCATCATTTCATTGCAGGTCTTGTTACAATTTTTGTCAATTTAACTTGCCCTTCTTAAGAAGACCTGACATATTTCTTTTGAGCCTCTCCCACTCCCAGACCAATATTTCATTTTTCCCTTGCATGTGTACATGCTTAATACATGACTCAGTATTCATTTTCCATGGTAACTCATTCATATGGTTTCCAAAAATTATATTTTTGTGCACACAACAATTGAAATCAATGTTGACCAGTTGCGCGACAGTTTATTGATATTATACACAAAACTAGATACCATATTTTAGATGAATTATGCTATGGTACATAACAAATCCAACAACCATCAAAAAGGCTACGATCTTTGCATTTTCAACATTTATGTAGTGGGTAATCTCATGCGTTGAACTTCTATCCGCCATATTCGCCCCATATCTCGTAATTTCTCGTGTCTTCACGTACACTACAAACTCCACGCTTCACAAGCTCCGTTCAACATGTATCTTGGTGGCGCTAGTAACCTTTCTTCGTAAAGATGGAACAAGCAAGATTGAAAACCCTAAAAATAAAAGACAAAAATGTGATAACAGCCACATTACAGTCCAACCAAAGCTGTTTACATTTGAATTTAGTATATTACAGATATGCCCGCGCCGCCAATTATTACTAATTATTTATTAGAATATTAATTATAATGTAGCATTGTCATATGACATATGTGACCTTCCGCTACAAAACCAGTCACATGTTTCAATTTTTAATGCTTATCTTAAAGGGGGCTGAAACAGCTTCCCGTTGATATATAAAATATGCTAATCACCAAAATTTGGCTGAGTTATGCCATCTGAAGCAATCTGTTTCACAGAGAATTACTTACGAATTATCTCTGTAACAGATGACTGTCCACAACCTGTGCGTTGACTACACGCGGCGGTAGTGATTGGCTCAACGGCTCGTGCAATGTTTACTTAACACCTAACTGCTTCGGGCAAAATGATGCATTTTACTCATTTTAATACCCATTTACACTAAATAGGAAATATTTTTTAACTACAAATACTTCAAACGTCTTTATTTATTTTTCTTTTACCTCAAAAAAATGTTTGAGAATTTAATTTGTCAGTGTAAAAAAGTTAATATGCCGTACTCATTAAGCCTCGTCGATGTCATGCTTATCAGTGATTTTAGCGGCCAAGCGAATATTCACTGCGGGATCAGTTTGCATCTGAAGTTTCCATAACTGCGGTCCTGCTAAATACAAAATAATGAGAAATTTGCATTTTAAAACAGCCAAAATAAATCCCATAGCATCACATATAAAGTTCTATTGCTTACATCAAAATGATATTTTGTGAATATAATAATGTGTGGTGTACCAACATTTGTACAAAATTTTATCAACATATTTTTATTGTGCCGTAACATGTTTTATCTTTTTTTAATTTTTTAATTTTTTTTTTTTTTTTTTTTTTTTTTTTGGGGGGGGGGGGGGTCTGAAATTTACCAAAAAATCCATATTTCTTCGAATTGGCTGTGTTATCGTCATGGCTACAAAGGCTTGATTCCACATCTTAAATATGATTTTTGACACAAAAGATCATTTTCCACAACTTAATTTGTTTTGTTTTTTAAGTGATAATATTTCTAGGGACGCCCAAATAAAATTACTTTTGCCTGTTACCATGGTAACCGTTTTACAAATAATTGATTTAATATCTCATTGGAAGGGGAAAACGAAACCAAACCCTCTTATTAGAGTAGAAATATTACCAAATGGCTAATATGAAAACCAAGTCCCATATTAACAAAAGGTTGACACTTTAAAATATGAATTTATTAGTTTTACAAATCAAGACAGATTAGCTTAGGTCTGTGTTTGATATCTAAGAATTATAAAGTACTGATTTTGGCTGGTTACTATGGCGACACTTTTCTAAAAAAATATTTAATCCTATTCCAACCCATTTTTTACATAACTACCAATAGAATTACGGCATTTAGTTCTTAAAAAATTTTTTCGGTAGTTTTGACCCAAATAGTTGATTTTGCCATGTATATAGAAATGGTGTCGTGGGCAATGCGACTGATTTTGTGCTGGAAGGTAACATATAACCATAATAAAGTGGGCTAAAGATGGGTTCGAATGGTTGGTTGGTTGAATTCCCTACTAGTACTTGGTAATGCAGCACAACTGCGCCACAAAATAAGTTAATGAAATGGAGGTTTACCGTCCTACTTTTCTGCTCCTACTGGGCTAATGAAGATGGGCATACAGCGTGCAATGAGAGAAATTTTGCCCAGGATGCGTCGCGATGGCTTACTCTTATATCGAATTTCAACTGCCAAGGGATCTTTTACATATGCACGCCAATGAAGCTACACGGATACTCAGTTATCCATCCCACCCAAACAACTAGATAGCTGCCCATTGTCAGGCCCTCCGTCATGCACCATTGGCAAGGCGAACTCATCCCACAGAAATCCTGATGAACTTTCTAAGTAAATGCAGGCATCAAACACGCGACCTCCAGGCTAGCGAATAAAATAGGCAGAGTCTTTCCCACTTAACCACCGTGACCCCCAACAAAACAAAGAATAAACTGTACAAAACAGCGAAGACAATAAAAAATGTTCATAAAAATGTTTATAAGAACAAGCTGGACACAATTAACAACCCTCCAGCATGAGTACAATGAGCAGTGGCATCAAGTAAACAGCAAGCCAGATTCAGGTTCAGGATTCTGGTACCGTGGACAATTTAATGAAGACATAATTTGCAAATTATTGGGATGGCTGAAGCCCTGATATTGGTAAGGGCAGATAATATAATGTTATTCTTTTGCTTTAGGATAGATTATGACAAGCCACACAGGATATATGTTCTTCCGTCTCATGACCATAAACAAGTACCATGCATTATTTTCAAGCCAACTGTGTATTAATTTGAGAACTTAGGGCATGGACTAGATTTATCAAATTGAACTAACTTTAGCCACTAGAGAATACACAAGATTTTTCGAAGTGATCAAGGGCCATATCACATGCTGTCATTACCAGAAATTGCTGAAAATGAAATGAAACTGGATTAAAGGCCCTACTCTTCTGCTCTCTGAAAATCAATAGAATTCTTTTTCTCATGACCATAAATATGATGTATAAATTGGGTGATTTTAGCCTTTTGAGCATCCACAAGATATTTACGGGGGCCATAACTCAAGGCAGTAATTATCAATAATCGCAGAAAATCAAAAGGGTTCTTCGTCTCATGACCATAAACACTATGTATAAATTTAAAGTCAATCAGGGTATCCTTTAGGATCTAAAGTGCCAACAAATGCTGAATGAAGAATGGTTAGCGTGGTTGCTTTGTATCGGAAGGTCTGTCATTGAGTTAACTGGCAAGGTTTGATTCCCCGGTTGTACTTGACATGGAGTAGGGTTGTCAAACCTTATGTTTTTTACCAAGACCTCCTGTTTCCTCCCAATGCGTGCAAGCGAATTATTGAAATAAAATTTAACCATATGTTAGTCATGAAATGACCTAATTTGTGTCAAAAGGACGTCAAACCACATTTGTCTCTTTCTTGCAATTGGATGTATAAAAAGGTAAGCATACCCTGCCTTTTACATGACACCCATACCCATTGTAGTAACCATTACCATATTGTGGAGGTATAATGTTAACAACAACAACAAAGATTACATTTTTATTTTTATTTGTAGCAATATATAGAGAGAAATCACTTGACAGAACACAAATGTTATTTCGCTGACTTTCTTTCATTCAAACTCTCTCGTCATCTTTCTTGCTTTATAAAATGTCTAGCTCTCCTTAACTCATTACCATATTTAAAGGTTTATCTCTTCCACCACAAAATATAATAATTAATATATCACAATATTACCATGTGATAGTCTACATTATAACATTGAAAGCTCCTTCTTAAAAAAAAAGTTAAATAAACATGTAATTAATAATGTTACAATATAAATTAGAAAGGGTGCAATAAAATGAATGATTAAATAAAAAAATTTAGGAATCTGCAAAAAGCTGCAAAGGGATTGAGACGAGGCTTAACAGCTAAAAAAGCATGTTCTTATTCTTTCAAGAACTCAAAAAGATATTCTCACAAAAATGGTTAAAAATTCCAGTTGAATATTGACATAATATTATAAATAAATGACATTAAAATGGGAAGAGAGGGAAAGAAAGTTATTTATTTATTTAACGTTACTACAATAGGACATATAACATTCAAATTTCTAGGTGAGGGTTGTAAAATTGTCCAAAAGATCATCTGACAAGTAGGTCATCTTGTGAGAATATGTAATTCATCTTTATATTAAGTGGCACACTTCATTTTAACTGGGATATATATATATATGGCCCAGGATAGTTAATGACAGTTATTTATTTGGGTGATATATCAAGCTACACAAGATAAAACCGAAGAAGCAAATATACAAGCAAAATCACAAATCTATTTTAAATATTAATACAGATATTTTATATTTATAAGTGTATGCATCAATTGATCAATTAATAATAGTAATAATTAACATGGTAATGTACATTATATCAATAGTTTCTATGTTACATGTAGCACTAATGATGCGGGGAGTGACAGATTTGTTGCAAATCTTCAAGTCACGTAATTTCAAACCCATTCAGCCACACTTTCAGTCATTTATTCAAACACAATAAAGTATTATTCAAATAGTAATTGTTATTCATTTGTCTTAATTATTGAATTATTTCTGGTAGGCTTTTCAAGTGTTTAAATCAAAGGAAGAATTCTATCTTTTTAAATTTGTTATAATACCTTATTAATTTTACAAGTTTAATTAGAAATACTTAAAAAAACCTTTAATAAACAAAAAGTTGAATTCAAATCTTTTGATTAAATATAAACTAAATAAAAAATTTATGAAAACTAACAACAAAAACACACTTCATTTCATTTATCCATCACAGTTCACAAAGATAATATAATAATTCAAATATTATTATAATAATAAACACATATCATAAACATACAATAACAAAATATAATAATTATTAATCATAAAGAATAAAATATTTGTTTATAATTTTTGGGATGTCATGAACTTTTTTCCCCATCATGCTACATGTTGCTTTTCGTCAAATTTTGGTCTGACATAAAAGATGATTTCTACCAATGTTGAATTAGATTACTGTTTTTTCCTTTCAACAATCAACATAAATTGATGTAAAAACTCACACAAGTCTTTTAAAAAAAGTTTCATGACATCCCAATTACTCCAGATCCAAGCGTTGTTACAAAAAAACATACATTTTTGAACGCATGATTATTTTGTAAATTTTATTAATTTATAATAATAACTACATGTATTTACATACTATAAAGATAAAAATTTTCAGAACATTTTTCAAATCCTAAACGGTTCCTCACAGATACTACTTGCATACTTTATCTTCTCAAGAATTTACTTTGTTCAAAGAAAGAAAATATTGGAGCAATAACACTGATAATACAAATCAAGTAATAAATTTAAAAGCAACATAAAATTACTGAAGCTTTAAAGATATACAAGAAAAAAATGTAGGATGTTATACAGCAGCTATATGAATTAAATGGTTTACAGAAACAGATATTTAAGACAAAAATTTGAAAATATTTTTTATTATAATGTCTATATCTGGTTAATATATTGACCCTCTGTTTGATTTTCATAATAACTGACACTGTCCTAATTCCCAGTCTAGCGATCAAAATAGAAAATTTCAGACAAGTCACTACATCAGCATTTCAATTGAACCTTGACAGTGGACAAATCAGTTTATAGTATGTTTGAAGTAAAGATAGGTTGCCAGGCAACGAAACATACGCCCACAGCAGCTAAATCGTCCGGGCAGTCAACAAGGGTTGTCGCATATTTTTACTTTTTTTGGGAATGAAACATTTGTTATACACTAAAATCTGATTAAGAGTAACAACTCATTTTGTAATTATCTGAAAATCATTAGAATTTGTTTGCTTTTTATAAAGTTTTGCCCCACGCTAACAATTAGTATAGGAAACATTTAACATCATGGATTTAGCTGTTCAGTTATCAAAATTCATTGAAAATCAAAATACTTGTTCGTTTCAACACCTTAAACTCTGTATATCAATCTGAAGTCAATCGGATGATAAGTTTGGCATCTATAGCGTCACAAGGTTTTTTGAAGTGATCAAGGGAGATAACTCTGGAAGTAATTATTTGAAATCGCTGAAAATCAGTAGGCTTCTTCGTCTCATGACCTTAAACACTGTGTATAAATTTGATGTCAATCGGACAGCATCCACAAGATTTTTTGAAGTGATCAAGGGCCATAACTCTGGCATTAATTATCGGAAATCCGTGAAAATCAATAGGCTTCTTATGACCTTAAACACTGTATAAATTTAAAGTCAATCGGATATTAACTTTAGCCTCTCGAGCATTCACAAGATTTTTCAAAGTGATCAAGTGTCATAACTCTGGCAGTAATTATCGGATATTGCTGAAAATCAATAGGCTTCTTCATCTCATGACCTTAAACACTGTGTATAAATTTAAGGTCAATCGGATATTAACTTTAGCCTCTAGAGCGTTCACAAGATTTTTCAAAGTGATCAAGGGTCATAACTCTGGCAGTAATTATCGGATATTGCTGAAAATCAATAGGCTTCTTCGTCTCATGACCTTAAACACTGTGTATAAATTTAAAGTCAATCGGATATTAACCCTGGCCTCTAGTGCGTTCACAAGAAATTGTGGACGATGGACGGACGGACGGACCGACAGACGGACGGACGGGGGCGACGGCAATATACGTCCACATTTCTATGTGGGCGTATAAAAATTAAATCGAAAAAAGTATAAATAATATAAGCCCGACTGTAATATGAACAGTTTAGACCTACAGACATTAATTCAAGGCTAGTTTAAATTTTGAAGACTCCCGCCCACCTTCAGGATTCATATTACTTAATGTCTCTCTGCAGCCCAGTCATCTTTATGCATATCTATAAGGACAGATATAACTTGATTGACATCATCTTCATACCGTGTCAGTAGTTCCTGATTTACTTCCCGATTACAAAAGCCCATTTCTATCAACCGTTTCATCGGCGTAGCTTCTTCTCTTTTGCTATCAGTCACTGAGGATTCCTTACCGGTGAAGCTATCTTCAGGAAGAGTCCAAGTACTCTTTGGGGGTACATATGTATCTTTTGGAGGTGTCCATGTACTCTGGGGTGGTTTATATGTATCTGGTTTAGGACTCCATTCTTTTGTTACTTTTATGTTCTGAGCAACTTTTTGTTGATTTTGTTTTCGCTCCATCTAAAAAAAGATAACCAACAATAGTTATTAATTTAACAGAAATATTAACCTAGTGATCTGCAAAATTTTAACCATTGATGTTGATAAAATATATGCAAGCAGGTTCATTTCAAAGCCAACAAACGATGCTTATTTTGTCAATGTGATGAAACTCCCAATGGAGAAATTAGATTTAGAATTTTAAATAAAACCAGACTTACATCTTTAGCTTGCCAGGTATTAAATACATCTTTTACTTTGCAGAAGGCATTCGAGGCTGCATTAGCAGCAGCAGTTACAGCTACATCCAGTAATTGTTTGGCAAATTCTTGTCTGAAAAATAACACAAGTTAATAAATCCAACATAAGCCTCAAGTTTAAGCTAAAAAATGACAGGAGAAAATGTACCAGAAATAAATATCATTGATAGAGAGATTCACAGCTCAGTTTTGACTGTGACAATGACACACATAATGAATCAATATCAACACAACTGAATACTTTTTTAAAGAAATATTTGTTTAATTATACACCTTGTCGTAATGACTGTTTTTTTTTTTTTTTTCAGAAATGACCAAATGGTATCATGAATTTTCTTGTCATACCTTTCTGGAAGTAATGTATAGAAGACTTAAATTAACTCCCTTTTTTAAGAGATCATTTCTTGAAAACTGTAACTCATATCCTAAGAATATCAAAGCTTTTATTGGTCACTAGTTAAAATATCACCATAGATTACAAGAAATTCATAGAAGTATTCTAAGAATGAAGAGCTAACTTACTGTTCAGCAGTAGCAGCAGCTATAGCTGATGCATCTGCTCCTTGTTGTGACGAGTCTGAACTGGTTGGTTCTGTTCTCTCAGCAGCCTGAGAACATCCTTCATCAATCTGTAAAACCTGGGTCTGATGTTCTGCATCTGTTAATGGTCGACCACTTGCCGCTGCATAACATGATGAGTCTACAAATAATTGAAATGAACTTATATCTGTTGAAAAATAATACCAAACAATGCTTATCATAGATATATGTCTCCATGACAGTAAAGATCCTAAATATCTTAAATGATACTTAAAGACAAAGCCAAGTAGACTTAAAATAATACCTAATCTATCCCCAATGCCCTCAGTGATTACAAATAACAAAATAGTGCAGCATTGTAATAATGAACTTCTTTAATTTATTGTTGGCTTAATATGCAATATTTGTTTTTTTTATTTGTCATGGTCAGAGCAATATCATACTTTGGATAAATTTCTATAGAGAACTGAAAGGAACCTTAAAGAACAAGAAGAATGTAGAATATATCAAATTCTTAGAAAGCATGGATATTGCCTTCTGGTGGGTTCATGCAGCTAAAAGTATGATTCACTCTGACAGCCAGTATTATTTGAGTAACATTTGATCAAATAGTATGACAGCAACACTTTATTTAATCAATAATAAAGATCTAACTTAACAACAGTGGTAAGAATTCTACCTAAAATCTGACTTTCCGGAGATTCTCCAACAGCACCATCAGATGTATTAGCAACTGATTCACTTTCTTGATTTTCTCCTGAACTGGCTTCTGTTTGGTCCACATCCCGTATAATTTCTGGAGAGGTAACTTCTGGTGTGAGCGGTCTGGTATCAACAGAGGCGGATACTTGTAACATATCATCAACTGTCAGTTGTGAAAGCGGGGTCTCATCACCATCCAATTCAACTTCTACCTCTAAAAATAAATTAAATCAAATTGTACATAATAAATGATATTTTCTTTGTAATACGGGAGAGTACTCGACTACCAATTCCAGAATGTTTCCAATTGACGAAAGTGTAATCAAATTCTGTCCAAGTTCTGTTCGCCTCATCAACAGTTGTGGAGTGAGTAGAATCGTGATGTAATCAAACTTGTCAAACACACTCAGTTTTGGTGATAGGGAGATATATTGACTCTTTTACTTGATGCTGTCTTTGTAACTTAATATCTTTGTGTTCACTTGTTCAAAATCGTTTGTGGTAATGTGCTGTCCAAATAAATATATTTACTGAATATATACTATACATATAATGATATATTTACTGAATATATACTATATATATATAATAAAGAGTTTTGTTGAATATATAATCTGAACATAAAAATGCACCAAAAGCTGAGTAAATTAAGTTATGCTTACCTGTCTTAACTGTGTTATTGTTGTCTTGTAGAATTGATTTAGTTAAAGGTTTACTGGTATCAAAACAATCTGGTAATGGTACCAAGAAGAAATCATCACTAGAACTTGAATCGTCGTCAGAATAACTATCTAGTGATTCTACATCATCTAATATATCTATTAAATAAAAACACCACATTTATCACCTGTAACATATTTACTAGCAGTTGTAATCCTCTATGCAAAACAATCAATCAAAAAACAAACCCAAACTACAGTGATGATATATTTATCAAAAACATTTCTTTTGTGATACAGAAAGGGAAACAATTTTAGAATTCTACAACTTCTGTTATGCTTTAAACTTGAGATGGATGAGTTCAGACCTTACTTAGTAAATGGTTGTTGATTCTCTATAATAATTATCAGGCAATTTTATTCTATATGTAAATAAGTGCAAAATAGAAGTTTCTTATTCATTGCTTAGAATTAAATCAAAACCAGAAAGTCAAAATGGTGAGATCTTAATTCTTTAACATAAAAAAACCTGTCTTCCTAATTATATGAAACTGTAACTGGATTTGAAGAAATAAGCACTCACCAGGTCTAAATTCCAGACTTTGTATACGTTCATGGGGATATTCAGCTAACAAAGGTACACATTCCTCATTTTCACCATTAACTAGTTCCATGCTACTACTAGCTGAGAGAACAGTCTCTAATCGTGGTGTAGTAATAGGGGACTTAGGTGGACTTACATCTGGAAAATAAAGAAAATTTAAGTACACCTTTTTGACATTATTACTTTCAGACTTTTTCTTCAGGCAGTTATAAATGCTGGTTAGGGTCGCTTAAGCTTAAACCATCCACTAAATTGTTACATGAAAAAGTTTTTGACATAATTATATTCACACTTTTTCTTCAGACAGTTATAAATGTTGGTTAGGGTCGCCTAAGCTTAAACCATCCACTAAATTGCTATGTGAAAAAGTTTTTGATTCATACCAATGGTGCTTACCAAGAGGAGTATTGTTAGGGGTGGCTGTTTGTGATACTTTAGGTGGAGTACGATCCAAAAACTCAAACGAAAGTAAATCTTTGTTACTGCTTGTGGTTGGTACATCAACAGGATCAGACACAGTTAGTCTCTCCATGGCAGCCACAGCTGAATTCAAATTTAATTCTACAGCATCTGTTTCACTTCCATCAACATTCAAACATTCAATCTTGGTGAAGGACTCTTCATTTTTTGAATCAGACTTATTCAAGTCATTAACCGGGCTAGGCTGTGTGTCAACAATGGCGGGTTGCTGTTCCATGTCATCAACCTGGTCAAGCATGCTTGGTATCAAACGATATAAAGGTACATCACATCTAGTGACAGGTGTTTCAATATCTCTAACAACTGTCTGATCTTCTGGTGCCTGCAAATACATACACAAATATCCATTGTACTTTATAACTGACTGCCAGGCTTTAAACAGATGGCAAAACAGAAAAGAGGGCAATATGGTCTTTTAAGACCATACACCATCAAGAATAATCTTAACCAAAAAAAATTATCAAAATTGGTCAATCTTAACATAAATCATAGCCATTTGAAGTTTACAATAGTTTCAACTGATTTACTATCATCATTTTTCTGTCTCTGAATTCTTTCTGAATATTTCATTTGTATTTACTCACATTAAGGTCAAAATATTTCTTTTGATCAATAAAATGATTTCAAGGCAAAATTCCTTTAGATAATTCACTTACTTCAGTCTTGGTGACTTCTTCTTCCTTGGATTCTTCTACAACACGCAGTGGTTCAACTGGTTTCGGCTCAAGGAGTTCTCTTGGTACTACATTGATCATAACCCATACTCTGTGACCAAATGCTAAACCTCTATCAAATAACTTCCAGTGACTTTGATATCTTCCTAAAAAGAGCAAAATAAGACAAACCTTAGTCTAAGTGATCAAAACTTTAGTTATGGCAAGGCAGTTATGATTACTGGTATATTAATTATCTCAATATCATCAGTGTAACTAGATTTGAGGTTATATACAGCAATTCTAATTTTAGTACTTTTCTTGGAATCCTCAAATAGCCAATGTACATTTCATTTTGGAGATGAAAGACCAGACAAATCATTTGATTTTTCAGATCAATGTTTAGTCTATGAATTTTATTTTTCTCTCTAGTGCAATAAGTTGTTAGTGAAATCAGTGGAATGCAGCATTACCAGGTTCTTCAGGAGCTGTTAGTTCAGCTGTTACATCGCCTTCTTCACCAGGCTTTAAATGTGGTACAGCTACTTCTGTTTTTACAGCTGGTATGGTTCCATACATCAATCGTAACTATAATATCAAATATGAAATTTGCATGAGTACAGTAATTACTTTCCATTAAAATAAATAGTATCAATTAAATACCACGTGAAGAGTCTGCTGTTACATGCACATGGTACACTGTAAAATCAGAGATTTCAATTGGTAAGATTAACATGCCAATTTGCATGAAACAATCAATTAATTTTATTTTGCTCTATTTCGTAAAAATTTATTTTCAACAGTCAATTTTTTAGCTGCAACATATATAAACCATGCATGAGAGACACTCTTCATCAACGTGAATTCTACTAATTACTGGACTATGTGTCATGTCGTATATGTACATGATTACCTCAATTAAGATCTGGTATATATGTGCAGGAAGTCAGATTATAAGCTAACCTGTAAATATACCATGGCAATCAGATCTGACACAGTTATTTTCTCAACAACAACAAATAATTTGACTGATGAGTATTAAATGTTCATCAAGTTCAATACTTACCATTGAAGTATCCCTCCATGCAGTGCTACCAGTATTTAAGAGACGCCATGTTTTAAACATCCTGGTGCCTGGTTGAACGGCTGTACCATCAGGAATGGTGATATCTCGAACAAATGAACCTCCCAACAGCTTATATCTGAAATAATATATCACACCTTACAGACAATATTTGAATCAGTTAATTTCAGTATGCCATTTGACAATTCCTTTTTGTATGTAAATCTTTTTATTTAATGAGTATATTATGTTCTCTCTTCCTTTAAATTGATTTTGTTTAAAGGTTCAGTTTTTACAATTTGATTTTCTTTTAATACTGTGAAATAAAACAAAATGGGGTTTAACATCTAACTTTTCTGCACCAACTGGGTTTATGAAGAGAGACTTTCTCTATGCAGTGTGTTATGAGACAAATTTTGTCTAGACAGCAGCATTTAAGCTTTTCATTAAATTCCAATTGTCAAAGGTCCATCTGAGTGCACAGTTGAACAACTATTTTGTTCCTTGCTATTGCATCACTGATTAGGAAAAATCATGCTGGCAAATTCTGTGGAACTTTCTCAGCCAACACTGGGATCGAATCCTGCGACATTCCAGGTTAGTGTGTCAGTGCCTTACTCACCGATTCTTATTATTTTGGTGCACATATGCATTTTTTAAAAGTATAGAACACTTACTCTTTTGAACAAAAATGAAGATGCTGATGCATGGGAACAGGTAGTTTTTCATATCTTTCTCTTTTCATTGGCGAATCTTTCAAACCATCATACTTCTCCAGCTTCCTTTTTAATTTTTCTTCCTTTCTCTTCTCTTTCTCAAACAATTTCTCTGCCTTTTTCTTCAGCTTTTCTTGTCTTTTATCACCCAATCTACAAACGAAAAATATTTGTTTTCAAAAACAAGGAAATGGAACATAGTTAAACATCTTGACAATATAAGAATTTGATCATTCTGTGCTTGACCTACCATAGTTTTTATGTCTATAGCCAATAGCACCTACTCTTCCTGTAATTACTAATTCATACACAACACCTCAACATCCCCTGCGATCTTCACAACAAGACATACTTTCCTCACTGATGCATGGGAAGTTCAATGGCACTTGTTGCTGTTTTAAATATTAAAGATGCATCATATAAGATTTAAAAAGAGCTGATCTTTCTTGCTCTACTAGTTTGAAAAAAGATAATGAAAAATGAATAATTGTCTTGCTACAATAATAAACAAAGTCTGAGTTTTCCATTAACCAATTAAAAGGCACAGATGGTCTAATACAATTGATATCCAAGCCATCTGATGGACTACAGAGTTGATAATGGTCATAATAGCATTTGAAGCCAGAGAAAAAGACTATCAATAACCAGATTTAGCTCTTACATAATGCATCTTTAAAATCATTAATTGTAACATAATGTAGCTTACCTATCAAATGCATCACCTATATCCGACTTGTATAAAACCCGTTTCAGCAGGGGAGATTTTCGGTTATCTCGACTTTCTTTACAAGGTCGACGTAGTTTTAGAAAGACATGTTCCGCATTGTGAACTCCGTATTTGCTTTCACATTTCTCACATAAATCATAATCTGGACAATTTCTGTAAAAATAAAATTAACATTGAACGTTATATTCGTAATAAATTCTGTTATATTCGTAATAAATTCTGTCATATTCGTAATAAATTCTTCAGGCCTAAAATATTGGATTCTTTTTTAAAAACATGCTGTTCTTTGAAAACAGACACAGTGTAAAAACCCTATGCGGATGATTGGACGACCTTCGGATGTCTGAACTATCCTGACCGTACTCTAGAGAAATTAACATTTAAAAACAGGACCATACAACATCTAAAATAGAACTAAAAAAAAACAAAAAAAATACCTACCCACATTTGTATCTACATCCGAGAATTGTCTTTTGGCAATTGTTACACACTATACCTTCATGTAGGTAAATAGCTGAAACATATTTTAAGTAGAAATATTATTGATATATTAGCTATTCAAAAGCACACTTTTAAGTAAATGAAGTTGAAAATAAGTCATCTGCTAACTTCATTAAATACACAAGTATAAATTAATATTTTTTGTTACTGTATGAACTTTCCAAAACAATGAACAGTGTTTTTTTATATAAGAACCCCAAAGACTAATTTCAAAGTATATCTAAAAAAAAAGACTTACGATGCGCATGTTTAATATCATCTCTATTAACAGACCATGGATCTCGCAGAGGTTTATTGACAGGAGCACCATCAAGTCCACGCAAAACTTGCTTCACTGTTTTCTTTGTTACATCATGAACTATTTCACTTCGTAATTCATGTTTCAGCTGAAAATATAGGTAATACATGTTTATACATGGCAGTAAATGTACACTAATTTATTAAAATAGGCACTATCACTTTGATTTGACTAGATTAGTCTATGCAGTTACGTAGGGGGTGTTCCCATAAAATTGTTTGCAAAATTTGAGACAAAAAATGTTCAGCCATTGCTTAGATATACAAACTTTATATGAAATCTGGTATTGGTTTGTAAATTTAAATTTTGATAGTTAGGTTGAGTATTAGTTATCTTAAAGATAGGTTGCCAGGCAACGAAACATACGCCCACAGCAGCTAAATCGTCCGGGCAGTCAACAAGGGTTGTTGCATATTTTTACTTTTTTCGGTAATGAAACATTTGTAATACACTAAAAACTGATTAAGAGTAACAACTCATTATGTAATTATTAGAAAATCATTAGAATTTAATTGCTTTTTATAAAGTTTTACCCCACGCTAACAATTAGTATATACATGAAACATTTAATATCATGGATTTAGCTGTTCAGTTATCTAAATTCATTGAAAATCAAAATACTTGTTCGTTTCAACACCTTAAACTCTATGTATCAATCTGAAGTCAATCGGATGGTAACTTTGGCCTCTATAGCGTCACAAGAATTTTTGAAGTTATCAAGGGAGATAACTCTGGCAGTAATTATTTGAAATCGCAGAAAATCAATAGGATTCTTCTTCTCATGAACTTAAACACTGTGTGTAAATCTAAAGTCAATCGGATATTAACTTTGGCCTCCAGAGCGTCCACAAGATTTTTTGAGGTGATCAAGGGCCATAACTCTGGCACTAATTAATGGAAATCGCTGAAAATCAATAGGCGGCTTTGTTTTATGACTTTAAACACTGTGTATAAATTTGAAGTCAATCGGATATTAACTTTGGCCTCTAGAGCGTCCACAAGATTTTTTGAAGTGATCAAGGGCCATAATTCTGGCACTAATTATCGGAAATCGCTGAAAATCAATAGGCTTCTTTGTCTTATGACCTTAAACACTGTGTATAAATTTAAAGTCAATCGGATATTAACTTTGACCTTTAGAGCGTCCACATGATTTTTTAAAGAGATCAAGGGCAATAACTCTGGCATTAATTATCGGAAATCGCCGAAAATCGATAGGCTTCTTCGTCTCATGACCTTAAACACTGTGTATAAATCTAAAGTCAATCGGATATTAACTTTGGCCTCTAGAGCGTCCACAAGATTTTTTGAGGTGATCAAGGGCCATAACTCTGGCACTAATTATCGGAAATCGCTGAAAATCAATAGGCGTCTTCGTCTTATGACCTTAAACACTGTGTATAAATTTAAAGTCAATCGGATATTAACTTTGGCCTCTAGAGCGTCCACAAGATTTTTTGAAGTGATCAAGGGCCATAACTCTGGCACTAATTATCGGAAATCGCTGAAAATCAATAGGCTTCTTCGTCTTATGACCTTAAACACTGTGTATAAATTTAAAGTCAATCGGATATTAACTTTGACCTTTAGAGCGTCCACAAGATTTTTTAAAGAGATCAAGGGCCATAACTCTGGCACTAATTATCGGAAATCGCCGAAAATCAATAGGCGTCATTGTCTTATGACCTTAAACGCTGTGTATAAATTTAAAGTCAATCGGATATTAAGTTTGGCCTCTAGAGCGTCCACAAGATTTTTTGAAGTGATCAAGGGCCATAACTCTGGTAGTTATTATCGAAAATCGCTGAAAAACAATAGGCTTCTTCGTCTCATGACCTTAAACACTGTGTATAAATTTAAAGTCAATCGAATATTAACTTTAGCCTGTAGAGCGTCCACAAGCAATTGTGGACGCCGGACCGACGGACGGACGGACGGACGGACGGACCGACGGACGGACGGGGGCGACGACAATATACGACCACATTTCAATGTGGGCGTATAAAAAGGATATGATTTAGTTAATTTCAATAGGATGTAATTCAGTTGAAGATTAATTTATTTTCTTGATTAAAGTGATAATGCCTCTTTAACTAATGGGGATGAAAAGGAAATGTTAAAGGAGCTTAATCTACAAATGGACATACATATAATATACATATAATATGTAATAAGAATGTATATTGTATATAAATTGATTTACATTCAATTGTTTCTTATTTTATTGTAATTTCTAATCAGTTGTGTTTGGCGAAATACACTAGGATTTCAAATCCATGGCTGTCTTTGATGTTTCGTTATTCCGGGAGTATTCTCCGATGGGATATGTTTAGCCTTGTTTGTTGAGTCGCTTCATTACAAATCGTGCTCAAAAGCATTCTTTTAAGAGAGAGAGAAAAGGGGTTTTAACGTCCACTCGACACAAACTAGGTCATTTTGGGACTAACATATGGTTTGA
Source organism: Patella caerulea (assembly GCA_036850965.1). Classification (NCBI taxonomy): domain Eukaryota; kingdom Metazoa; phylum Mollusca; class Gastropoda; family Patellidae; genus Patella; species Patella caerulea. The sequence continues at coordinate 20,588,050 of JAZGQO010000021.1, forward strand.
TTTTATTTCAATAATTCGCTTGCGCGTATGGGTCTTTAGCAGTGGGAGGAAACCGGAGTGCCCAGAGGAATCCCACGATGTTGAGAAGGCGCCCCTATCTCCATGCCACATTCGCTCACACTAGGGTTCATCAAAACCACAGCCGCAAGTCAGGTGACCAGCCAGCTAGAGGTCGAAGCGCAGCACTCTAGACCACTAGGCCATCCCAACCCCCTCCATTCTTTTAAGATATTCACTTTGCCATAAACATTTGTAACAGACATTTGTCCATTTTCTCACTGCAAGATAACATCAATGTTGATTTAAATTGACTAATAAATTGTGTTTAATGTCACAGACTGTGGATAGGGTTGCAAAGGGTGGGAAACTTTCCGGGAATTTTCAGTGTAGGGAATTTTCAAATCGATTTTTAGAACTGAAAAATACTAAAATTATTATTATTTACTGAAATTTCCCATTTCTCTTTTACTTTCATCTATATAAACTATTAAAACTTATTTAACTATGTTAGTTGTCTTCCAAATGGTAAAACTAAAGAGATAAATTTATGTAAATTCTGCTCTCAAAGGTATACAAAAAAAATATAAGATCTAATTTTAAACTCTTCAAAGCTGACAACGATTCTTCCAGCATAGAAATTTCAGACATTCATGAGGATTCATTTGAACTTGAAATCTCCCTTTTATCCAGCGATGATGATGTGGATAATGATTTTGAAGATAATGATGAAATGGCAGAGTTACCTAACTTTGAGCATTAATTATAGTGTGTAACAATTTAACGGAGCTATCTCATTACTAGTTATTAGATTTTAGTATATATGACATATCGATAATATGTTTTGTATCTTTTAGTTATTGAGAAATAGCTGTCCCTTGCAACTCAAGTAGCAACACAAGTTTCAATTTAAGACACCAAATTGAAAATTCCCCAACTTCCTGGGAAATTTACCATATTTGAAAATTCCCGGGAATTTTGCAACGTGGATGATATTGAGTTAGAGAGTCACCTCCTTTAAACAAGAATTTATCATACACATTCACTTCTTACCTTTTCCATGAATTCAACAAAGTCTGGGTAAGGCATAGAATTTGGAATATTGCTACCAGCCATTTTTTCATAATCACTAAGATTATCTTCAACAGAGTTATCTGTTTCTAAATTCTCTTCTTTTTCAATTTTCACCTGTAACATATAATTATCATTAAAATTTTGATTTCTCCATAGTGAGTTGAAGTTATTGTTGTTTGGTACACACTGACAAATCGTGACTACCATATATATTTACTTACCTTTCTCTTAACTGGACCATTCTCTATATCTTGTTCAGAATTTGGTAGTGTTTCACCAGTCTCTGATATGTCCGTTGGTCCAGCCACATCATTCGATGCCTCAGATGAACTACAAAAATAAATAGGGAAAAATGGGTTTAAACACAAAACAACTCATAATGGGACTAACTTACAAGGAAATTCTATTTTAATAATTCGTTTGTGTGCCAGGGAATTAAGCAGTGGGAGGAAACGTGTTGGACAAGGAGAAAATCCACTATGTTAAGCAGGTGAACCTAACAGTAAGGACTGAAACCTTGCCAATAAACTCAATGACAGAACTTAGCATTGAAAGTGTTAGATCATTTAGTCAGCCACCCTCTCTTAGTTAAAAGAGCTAAACCTCTTTGAATTAGGCAAAATAAAATGTAATTGATGAGTTATTTCCATTAGTAATATTGTATCTATACATACAATTATCTTTTATTTTGACGGTCTCCTTACCAATTCAAGTTTCATTTTGGGATTTAACAATTGTCAGCTGATACAAAATATGTCATGTCTCAACATTGCCTTTTTAACACAAACACATAGAACTCAAAAAAAGAAAATATGCTGTACCTGCTTGCACTTTTAGCAATGTCAGGTTTAACTCTCTGTAAAAGTGGGGATTTTCGTTTAGGTATGGCAGGAAGAATCAAGGTAGCGTCAGTGAGTTCTTGTTGTAATTGTAACAAAGTCTTCTTCTTTTCCTCCTTCTCATTAATAGCCTTAACTTCTAATTGAATAATACCATTACTATTTCTGGCCAGCTAATGAAATAGAAATAATATATAGTAATATTTAAAGAAAGAAATTTTTTTTTATTAAGTCTGTCCTACTCCTTGTCAGTAAGATTCACAATTTGATAATCAAACAGCTTATTTTAGTTATTCTGCTAATATCCCAGAGACAAATTTCTTGATTAAAAATCACAACTATGGTAATTTGGAAATTTAAGCTGCGGTGTAGTTCATGTGCTTGAAGTCAACCATCATTGGTTAATTTAACTGGAATGTTTAGTAGAACACTCATGAGATGAAAGAAATAATTAGAGATGGTAATGAGAATAATTCAGAAGAAATAGATTCCATTTTGATGGCATTTTTAAACATGTTTATATTTATACAAACTTTATATATAAAGGAATACTGTAAGTAGTTTCAGACGACAGCAAAAGTTTGACTTATCCATACAAGTGCTATTATTTACGAATTTAACAGACGATCTTTATCAACATTAATATAACCAGGAGTGACATGTGGCTTCAGAACCATTTCCCATACATACAATCACTCTCTTTAATAGCAGATCACCCTCATTCATTTTTAAATCACTCTTCAAATCACTCTTCTTTTCGAAATTATGTGGGCTTTTTAGGGGGGGGGGGGACTTTTTCAATTTGTTCATTAAGGGAAGCTTTTTTCAGCCCTCTTCTAAAATACAGACAACAATGACTGAGTCTATAATATGGAATAGGTTTTTTTAATGTGTACATATAGAATTATAATTTATATTATAATTACCTTGATTGCTTCAAATAATTCATCCTGTGTATTCATTGTAACCTGGAAAATATATATCAACAATACAGTTAGTTACAGAAAGCAGTACTAATAATTCAGAGTACGTGATATATGGAAATCTCAACATACATATAACTGGTAGTTAGTGTATGTATAGCTAACAAGGTTGAAATCATATAAATGGTAACAGCTAACAAAAAGTATTGTAGCCATACTGAGTGAGTCTGTATAAAATAAATCTATGCAATTATATCAGGATTCAGACCATAAATTAATAAAGAATAAGCAAGTATGTCTGGGTTCAAACCATACTCCTTGCAGTGTTCCATTTGATTAGAGGTAAATAGAGGAAATTCTTGTTCTAAATTATTATTGGTCAACAGTGCCATTAACAACCAATGGCGTAATAAAATCGTTAAATCTGAAATAAAGTTCCAAATTGGACAAAATATTTTTACATAACGTTACGTCATGACTCACGATTTTATCATGGCCAATTAATCAGTGCATAACAGATTGCTGTGATATACCGGAAAAAGATGGGCTTCTGATATCCAATATTTGAGACAAAATAAACATTTTACCATTGGTACACGAATTGTGTACCATAATGAATTTCACCCCAGTTGTAATAAGAGACGAGGCTCAGGCTACACACATTGCGTCAAATCAAACGGTGTATATAGACTGGAATACCCAGACGCTGGAAATTTGCATTTGATTGAGACTGTTGGTTTATTTCGCTGATTTACAGTATCCTATGCATTGCAACCAACTTGTGTCAATTTCTAGGCCCCAAAAATCAGAAGCCAATGCAGCAATGGGCCGAGAGGGATTTCTCAGATTATTGCTTCAAGAATATGGGTTCAAACCAAAGTACATGTAGTAATCATTATGGCATGAAACTTATCAAGCAAATTTAGTATTGAATTTAGTAAATTAATCAAAGTACTTCATACTCATTACTGAAAAATCTATAGTATGATATCATAAATGTTATCAATACTCACCATTTCATTATCATCATCAGTGTATTTTATAACTACATCACTAGGTGGTGACTCAAACTGAGCTTGAACCTGTTCAAAATAATAAGCAAAATCAGATTATAACAGCCTATAAAAAGCTAAAGGCTAAACTGCAATCCTATTACTACATCAAAATCTCCATACTAATTGCCAAGTTATTTTAGGAAAATGGGTCAAGAATAAAATCCTTATACAGCATTTAGTAACTGAACATATGATAAATAACACAAATTTATATGGAAAACAATCACTTAGTTTAGTCCACACTACGATTCAACAAGTTCCTCTTATCGTTCTCAATAAACTCAGTGATTGTTTTCCATATATATTTGTGTTATGGGTCAAGAATAGTTTACAAAATATGTTGTATTAACTATTTAAGTTACATTATGGGAGATAAGATAAAGAGATGACAATTCTCACTATAATAGTTAAAAACTAGATAGTGTAAAGATAATTTGCTGAAAATTTCAGTAAAATTGATCCTCTATTAGCCGAGAAAAAAGCGTTTGAAAATTCACATAGCCTCGTTCATCATATTACTCAAATCATTAATATAAACAGCATAGTCTAGATTATCCACTTGATTGATTTAATTATCAACGGCCATCAAGCGGCATATAAGAACTTAATCCGCCAACATAGAAGGCTAGCCTTGACATAAAGAGTTTATTATGGTCTGGATATGTTAATTAATGTCTAATTGATTATTTAGATAACATCTCAGGCCTAAAGAAAGACCTGTAATAAGCAGATTTTGCTCTTGCATAATGCTATTTTAAAGGTATAATAAATGAGACACACTTAGTGTTATTTGATTTTTCTTTTTGGATGGAATACTAATCTATATTGGGTATATTTTCTGAGTATTTAATGAAAAAAAAACCCTTTCCCAATAGAAATATTATAGTAACCCCTGCCAAATTTCAATGACATGACCCCTGATGTCTCATTTATATCATAGATCTATTTTAATTAAATTTCATGCACTTAAACATGGGATTTATAGTTAAAATGTGTGCCATATATTTTTTGCATGCATTGCAATTCTTGTGTTAGTTAGAAGAATTTATTACTTTGTTTGACTGCCATGGTCATAAAAAAAATGTACATGACTGTGCAGTTTATTACTTGATCTGGTGCAATCATTGTTATTTGTTTGTTTGTATTTGCCTAAATTTATAGTAAATTTCAGGTCAATAATGTTGACAAAACTGATATTAAAGAATGACACATCTGCTACTATTCAAGTCCATTGAATGCATCAAAATTATCTCATTTCTAATTATGTTGTTAACAATCAAGTTTGTGTAATAATAATTGCAAAACCTTTAAATATAATGTCAATATATATAAGTCACATGTCAGGGGTATGCTGCAAACAGCTGATCAGCCAATGAAAATGCCAGCTGGAGCTGGACAGAGTGCAGATGTAAACAACATAAAAATAACAACTAACCCGGGGAAAATATTTAATTGTATGGTTATTTCCATTGTTGTTAAACCTGACATGTACCACCACAACAAAACTACAATATTTATTCTACATAAAAGAAATAATTCATTGAATAGATGAACACAAATTCGATGCTAAGTTATTAGCCCCATTGCTTACCACTGCTTTGAAATCGGGCCACAAAATGTCGGCCTCAACTCGGAAAGGTTCAGGTTGATCATTATCGTTTCTGTTTAAATGTCTTGCTGTAACAATAACATAGTCAGACATATCGTCACTTGTACCTTCTTCCATCATATGACAAAAAATAAAAGCTGTATTGTTACGATAAATTATAGAAAATAGAGACGCATAAGCCAAAATTTCCTGTTCCCAGTTTCTCCTTCGCCGAACAATACCTATTTACACCTCCGATGTACCATATAGTCCTTGCATATGTACCTTTAAACATTATTGTTCTGCAATAAAAGTTGTGACACATTAAATATTTTATTATTCAAAGTATTTTCCTCCGCAATGCAAAAACAAATATTCCATTGTTATAAAGAAATACCAACAATGAGAGTGTTTTGTTATGTTTTTGGCGCACGAATACATAAAGTTGTCATATGTTTACAAGTTTATTTATAGTAAATGACGTAAATTACGTCACGTCGCTATATTAATAAATATTGATCAATCAACGCGGAACAGTGTCAGTGGGTTCTTTGTCAACGGCACGTGTCCATTGCTTATGAAATGTCAAATAAACTCGAATGTTCCTTTTTACCGCCCTTATTTTTCAGTAAAAATAGCATCCGATCCATATAAACATCTTCGTCGAGCTATCAAAATATCGATTTGGTGAAATATTTAAATTTAAATTCTACATCTTCCTGAAGTTCGAAACGAGCCCCAAAAGCCTGTTCGGAAGAAGTGTGCGCCGTGAACCTTTACAATCTAAACATATTTTCTCTTATTTTTGGTCAGTTTAGAGATAGTTGGAAAAGGCTTCAGAAATTTATCGTCGATCCTTGAAATAAAAAAATATATTTTGTCATAAAAGCCGGCCATGGTTTCGGGTGGTTTTTGATGGTCCTGACATGCCATATTGTCATGTCTGTTACGGGTGTACGTGACCGTTTATCATCCATTTGGCTATTTGCGCCAAAATCAACCATTTTACAGATTACGCGTAGACTTAATAAGCCACGCGATTTCAAGATCCGACGAAAGTGTCACGACTGTAGATGGAGTCATTCCTGTAGTTTCAATACCGATATGCAGCGATTCGGTAGTGTGCCAATAGCACACAGTAAAAGTGAAACATATTGTTATGTAACTATATAAATATGACACAAATCAAAATGAAAGCATATATATAGTCATACAATAAAAATCACAACACCGATGCGTCATTTTAACGCAGTGGCAATCCCTTGCCAACTGTATGAAACCTGAATACCATGAAAAAGGTATATCGGTCCAGCGCACGGAAGGATTCACTGGGAATTTAGGTCCAGGTTCCATGAAAATACACCTAGTAGCAGTAAAGCCGTTTTCGATTTCTTAACACGATCAGCTTTTCTATCTGCAAATACCCGGAAATCTGCCTTGAATTTGACATTTATAAAACATTGAGTTTATGAACCGATAACTAACCAGAAATATCAAACGAAAATGAAGTTCTAGCCAGTGACTCCGTTATTTTCTTATTATTCTTTGCTAAGTAAATGGTGTATTGTGGCCTGCGAAAACGACTCTGTCCCGGTCAAATTAGTGATCTTTATCGTTAGGTTTTCTTTATAAATTTTTATACACCATGGATCCATTTTTAGTCTTTTTGTGTAAGGTGACACTCTGAAATGAAGACATAAGAATTAATTTGACCGCGACAACTGCGTGAATACCGCCTCTTTTAAATACACATATTGATGTTATATTTCTTTTTATATATATAAAACTATAGAAGGTAGTGCTACCCGCGAGATAGAAATCATTACCGCGATAGAAAAAGTCGTGGTAAGCAGGGGATGTGCTTAGGATTTGCTGAGTGGTTGAAAAAATAGCTACAGTGGAGCGAAGAAACCGTACGGCAAATATATACAAATTTTAATAAAAAAAAAACGTAGAATAGTAAAATAAATAGACCTACACAACCTCTAAATTTAATAAACAAAAAACACCAATAATTATTTTGGATGATAGGGTCTAAAACGGCAGACAAAAATAAATTATGCCGTGACAGACATGATTTGCGTCGGCTTTTACCTATGCTTTGCCGTTTGCCGTGGTAAATTCCGAGCGCCGAGTTTGTGTACAGAGAAGGACGAATCATAGAAATACAAATGCAGATAATGACGAGAGGAGGAATTAGTCTGTTTCACCGCGAATTACGACAGTCGTCTTCTTATATCTCTGTCATAGATGACGGTTTTCAACACGTGCAATTGCGCACATAATGAGTCGGGTGTTCGATCCCTGCATTGGCCGAGAAAGTTCATCTCGATTTTCCGGCGTGATTTCCCTTTGTCAGTGATGCAGAAGGAGGGTCTGACAAGGACAGCTGCCTATAGTCGTTCGGATGGGACGAAAAACCCAGGTCCCGCGTACTTATTGGAATGCACGTAAAAGATCCCTTGGCAGTTGGAATTCGATATAAGCTAGAGTAGGCCGTAGCGCCGCTGCCCGGGCAAAATTTACCTCATAGCACACTGTATGGCGTATGCCCGTCTTCCATTAGCCCAGGTTAGGTGCAAACGAGTAAGACGTTAAACCCCATTTCATTTCATTTTCATTGGCTCAACGAGTCGTAACTGCTTCGGGCAGAAAGGGATTTTATACATCTATAAAATGACACTGATTGAGAGTGAGCGAATATAGGTGAACACTGCTTGGATGATTTGATGATATTCATCATTTTAATTAGAATTCAGAGTAGACATAAATTCATAAAATATTATTCAACATTTTAATCACTAGTTGCCAATTGCAGTGAACATAGGCGTACGGGGAAATTTTTGACTGGGGGGGGGGGGCGGTGGTGGTTGGTGCCCAAAAAATATAGTTAGGTGCTTAGTATGTTACACAATAATAATCATAGGCATACGGAATCAATGACAGTTAGGGGGGCAGAACCCAAATTGCACGAAAAATTTTCGGGGTTACAGACGCCCCCCCTCTCCCCCTCAAGAAAATTTTGGAATATTGACGGCTCTTTTCCTTTTATTTCAACCCGTGAAAAAAGCAACTTCAAAGTGATCAAATTTAGCTTAATTAGGGTAACTTCAATTTTTGTCAAATACAGTTCACCTGCTGACCCGAATTCTAAAAACAATCAATCGTCGCGGAGTATGGGGGCCTCCCCCACGGAGAAAAATTTAAAAAATTTAACCACCGCAAATGCGTTTTCTGCTATTCTAGCCCATGTCAGTAACTCCAAAAGTATCCAATGGTTTTGTAACCGAAATCCCACTCCGAATTCCAACCATCCAACCAGACTGTTGTAGCTGCATTTACAAATACTAATCGATGCCCGAAAACTGTCGCACAAAGTAGAATGGCTCCAGACAAACTGTTTTAATCCATAGTCGACTCAGTACAAATTCGTGGTTGTCAATTAAAAGAAAAGTAAAATTAGTGTTTTAGGACTCAAGGACAGTTAGGGAAGCAAACTAAACAGAAATTCAGGTTTACAGACAGCTGCGCCTGTTTTTTTCGACAGGCGAAGAAGCAGATAGACCTCCCAAGAAAATTTTGGAATATTTGACGAAACGCGTTTTACTGCTATTCCAGTCCGTAAAATTAGTGTTTTATTAGATTTCGGGCTAAGTATTTGAAATTTATTTTCACACTTTATCTGCCTGCCCGAAAAGTCAGCTTGCCCGAAAGTTAGGGGGTCAATGTTGATTTAAATTGACAAATTATTCGTGTTTTCAATGTTGAAGATTTTGGATGATATTGAGTTAGGGACTTAGCTACTTTAATATTATTAATACAAAATATAGGTTCACGTAACAGGCATGTAGGGTGGAAACGAAGTGTGCAGATTCTTTTACAAAGCTAACGGACCGAGTACCGACTATATTTCCGATCCGAATGCTGCTAAGGGTGTCTGTGTTGTTATTAAACTAAATCACGTATGAATAAATATGCATTTTAAGAGCTAGTCCACGAGAAAACCATGCAGAAGGTTCGAAGGTGGGGGTCGGCCGATTGAGTTCATATTTACAGGGTTTGGTAGACCCATCGAGCCTACTCCTCAGCCAAAATCACTGATTTCAGAAATCAACCGTTTTCGAGATACAGGCCTTTTACGTTTTTCGGCAGTTTTTTTTGACATTTTCAAGCCAAATTTTAGGTATTTTCGTCGCACTATTACCACTGTTACGTGGAGAACTAGGTTTGGGTTGTTCATGATAGCAGGGGTCTTGCGCTACCACATTATCATGGTCATCCGGTTCAAGTTCATTTTCCAAAGGTGTCCTGATACTTCACACGATACGTGTCTAGAGATACCTGAATTATACCCTTTCTTCAAATTTCGATAACTCCACTGGAGCAGGGTTTGCGATAAAAATGTAAATCGTTTTATTTGCAGCTTGACCTGTTCTAACAAAGTAAAAAATAAAATCGTTGTCAACTCACCTACAACAGTATGAAAATTTGTGTCGAAAGTTACGAAATTCGTCATTATTCGCGTCGTATTTTGGTTTCTTTAGTGTTTGGATTTCAGCCATTCTTTCCGGACATGTCCTGCGATATTTTCCAAATGTCAGGCCAGGAATATGACCGACTGGGCATCAATATAGACCAATTGGACATCAAGATATGGTGAATAATATTCAGAATTTCAAAATTAGTATGTGTATTGAGTATATAACTACCACTCGACCTGTATTTATCTTGTTATACCGTCGATACGTACACCTACCTTGTTTACCTGCTTAATCTATTGTAGAAATGATTTATCTATGAATAAAATAAAACCCAAGTGTGAACAATCAAAACCATTAGTAAAAATTCGAATTCCAATAAAAACGGTCGAGGCAAAATAGTGTAATCAGCAAATGGACTGTTCACCGTGTACAAAATACACGACAAACAGTGGTTAAAATACCATTTCGAAAGGCTTTTTTTTTCATTTGCTACCATATAAACGAATAATTTTTTGAGAAATATCACTGGCCTGAATTTGATTGAAGCAGACACGGATAGTTTTGAAGATTCATCAAAATCTGATAAAATTTATGTTCTTTAAGCGGTCCCCACACGCTCAATATAATTGTCAATATTACTGATGTCAATGTTATTGAAGCAAATATTTTCTCAATATTCATTCTGAGGAAAGCAGCCATCATTGACGGAAGAATTTGTTTAGCATTAGCTATGGCGGTTCCAAGTCCCAAGAAAAAGAAAATACATCGAAAATGGTCACAACAAGGGTGTACTCAGGGGGAAAAGTTTGGGCACAAACACCTACTTCGAGAGCTTCGTGAAAACAAAATATTGCGTCAATATTATTGATGACGCCCACACACGATCAATTGTTGCACAAAAATTGACGGTTCGTCAATAAAAAATCTACGGACATTTGATTTCTTCAATCATATTGACAACAATTATTTCGAGCTTCAATATCACATACACACACTCAATATGATTGTCAATATCAAGTATTGACAATATAACTGACAATTATGTTGAGCGTATGTGGGCCGCTTAAGAGTGTCAACATTCTTGGAATTACATACTTTTACACTATTTGCGTACGAAAAGCGGCCATTTTGTCTGGCAGTTTTGGTTCGATTTTCATGAAATTCGAACTCCGCAATCATTAGCGTGTAACTGGGATATATCAAAACGTTTTTAAAAATCGCATGAAAATTGTGACCTCTAGACGGGCTACAAGCTAAACAGCATTTTTTTTTTTTGTAGAATCATGGGCCATAAACCATGTTTACATTACAAATTTTAAGCGTGGCAGGAACGGTTCCTGGTACGGCACCGTTAATGTTTTTGTAGTGTAAACGGGTCAAACACAAGCGTGTCGTACTGAGTACCGTGCCAATCTGGCCCACTGGTCTCGGAACCGTGCCAAGAACGGCTCGTTTTAAATTTTCGTACTGTAAGCGCTAACCGGTCTGAGCACGGATTACTGCGCATGCGCCAAATGAACCTTGACTTTTTTCCGCGAACTTTGACAGCTCTGTCATCAGTTCTGTCAAAATGACTATACGGTAAGCATTTTTTTCCGTCCACCGCAGCCTGGTCTTATGACGTCATATAAGGATTGTGGGTTAGGATAAGGGTTAGGATAAGGGCTGTGGCCTGCAGATTTCGTCACAGTCTCGAGATGTAGACATGGCTAGCCCTAACCCTAACCCTGGGCCAAGCCTAACCCTTATCTTAACCCACAATCCTTATATGACGTCATAAGACCAGGCTCCGGTGGACGGTAAAAAACCAAACTGATCCCGCAGTGAATATTCGCTTGGCCGCTACAATCACTGATAAGCATGACATTGACGAGGCTTAATGAGAACGGCATATTAACTTTTTTACTCAGACAAATTAAATTCTCAAACATTTTTTTGAGGTAAAAGAAAAATAAATAAAGACGTTTGAAGTATTTGTAGTTAAAAAATAATTCCTATTTAGTGTAAATGGGTATTAAAATGAGTAAAATGCATCATTTTGTCCGAAGCAGTGAGGTGTTAAGTAAACATTGTACGAGCCGTTGAGCCAATGACTACGAGGCATGCAAGTCAACGCACGTGTTTTAGACAGCCATCCGTTACAGGGATATTTCGTTAGTAATTCTCTGTGAAACAGGTTGGTAAAAAACGTTTACCTGACTATACGTACCAAAATCAACCGCCATAATTGTTTTCATCCGGGTAACTTGCTTAGGGACTGAAATTAACTTTTCTGTGAAGAGTCCCGCTTTTGGCGTGCTTGGCACGGTTCCAAGACCGGTAATGTAAACGGGTCAATTTCTTGAAATTTATCGAGGCCTAGTACCGTGCCCAGTACGACACGCTTATCGCGGCCAAGTGTAAACGGGGCTATAATCCAGGAAGTTAATATCCGATATCCGGGAATATCGGAAGGCGGCGAGCTATTAGATTAGGGTTATAAAACGATCCCTTTAAAGCTACAATTTCATATTTTTAAGTTATACCTATAAATTATAATTTAAAAAAAACGATTAAAATAGTTGGTATCTATAAACAGTCCTGCCTAATAATCCTATTAATCCCATGAATCACTATTGTCAGTTGAGAAATTGGCAAAAATATCATCATCAACTTCAAATTCAAACGTATGAAGATAGCTATTGCATGAGGGGAATGGGAAAACAAGGGAGATAATTATGTTATTATTTCCGATTTAGTCCAGAAACTAAAAACATGATTTTTCGTAAAATCAGGTGCCATGAAGTTACGATCAGATACATGCCAATATTGAAAGGAACCGAGATGTTTGGGAGATAAACCTATAATTATTTCAAGAGAAAGTGGATACAAATGTGACACATAGAGTGTCCGTAAACAAAATGTGGACCGACGGACAGGGGCACGACAATACACGTCCACGCGAAAATGTGGACAGATAGACGGACAGGGGCGTCCACATGAGAATGTAGGTGTACAAAAATAGCGAGATTTTCCTATTTTTATTACGGGCGTATTTTGAATATTTTGTAGACATTTATAACGAAAACGATGTTTTGACATCGCAAAACTATTCTTATTTGGGCAATTCTGCATTCATTTGCTGTCGAATAAACGAAGACACGTTATTCTGTACCATACGGGGATTAAATATGAAAAATATTTTTATCTGCTCTAACTCGACCGTTTTTCAAAATTTTGACGCTTTAGATCGAGAATTTGCGAAAATCCATATTCTCTGGGAGACGCCAACTTGGATTTGCAGACTGGATACCCAAACCAAACCGGGACTGAATATTTTGGCAACGTCGATTGAAGGGGAGGCGGAGTTGATATACTGACCCTCTGAATAACAATATAGGCGATAGGGTACCTTAATAATCCGCCCATGTATCCCAATGAAAACTGAAGTTTTTGCTAACTTTCGACATGAATTTTCATACTGTTGCAAGTTAGCTGACAACGAATTTATTTCTTATGTTGTTAGAACTGGTCAAGCTGCAAATAAATTGATTTTAATTTTTATCGCAAACCCTGCTCCAGTGGAGTTATAACGATCTAAAGATGGGGTACATTTCAGGCATCTCTAGACACGTACCTTGTGAAGTATCCGGACACCTTTGGAAAATGAACTTGATCCGGATGACCATGATAATTTTGTAGTGCAAGACCCCGGCTATCATGAACAACCCAAACCTAGTTCTACAGGGTCATGTAACAGCGTTAATAGTGCGACGAAAATACCTAAAATTTGGCCTAGAAATGGCAAAAAAACACCGAAAAACGTAAAACGGTTGATTTCTGAAATCGGTGATTTTGGCCAGGGAGTAGGCTCGAGGGATCGACCAAACCCTGTGAATATGAACTAAAACGGCCGACCCCCACCTTCGAACATCTGCATGATATTGCATGGTTTTCTCGTGGAATGACTCTTAAAGGAGCTAAATCGCTAACATTTTGGACCTAGAAATTGACTCAAGTGGATCGCAATGCATATAATACTGTGATATAAATGTATATAAACTGATTTGCATTCAATTGTTTCCGTTTTTACTCCAATTTCAAATCAGTTATGTTCGGCGAAATAAACCAGAAGTGTCAAAGGAAGGCATTTTTTTTTAGCGTCTAGTTATTCCAGTCTACATGCGCCGTTTGATTTGGTACACTGTTTTTAGCCTCGTTCCTCGAGTCTCTTGCTAGAACTGGGGCTGAAACGCATTATGGTACACGATTCGTGTACCAATGGTAAAATATTTATTTTGTCTTAAATATTGGATATCAGAAGCCCATCTTTTTCCGGTAAGATCACATCATCAATTTTGATTTAAATTGACAAATAATTCGTGTTTTCTATGTTGAAGATTTTGGAAGATATTGAGTTAAAGACTTAGCTCCTTTAAGTGATTCTAAGGAGTTTTTAGCAAATAAAAAAAGTTCAATTTTTATTTTGAAGGCCCATGACAGGTTCTACAATATCTCTTTTGCGATGAATAAGTTCTTGATTTCTAAATCACCAATAAAAGAGAACTAAATTTTATCTACTTGTAATATACACAACCAGAAACAGTTGTTTATGTAACTGTAACTCGTGACTTACTGTACTGCAAACAAAAGAGGGTTCGAGTCATAAGATTTCTATTTAATTGCCTAACTATAGACACTCATAATTTAAATTCGCTGTTAAATTGGACACATTCAAGAACACAATATTTTTTTATACAACTTTTACAAAGTACTATTGTGTGCCCAAATTTTCCCAGCATTTGGTGCCCAAAATGGGGGGGGGGGGCGGCCGCCCCCCCAGCCCCCCCCCCCCCCCGGCTCGTACGCCTATGGCAGTGAATAAAATCCAGAGTTAACATAAATACATAAAATCTTTAACACCGTTAATTGGGTCCTAAACAACATTCTCTCTTCAAACGAAAGCCGACAAGTCGATATCTGAGCCATCGCGGAAAGGACTAATCTTGATCACGCTCTGTAACCGCGCCTTCGTGGGGATAGGCCTACCTTAAAAGTAACACCGCAGAAGGATGCCTTTTACTCATTTTAATACCCATTTACACTAAATAGGAAATATTTTTAACTACAAATACTTTAAACGTCTTTATTTATTTTTCTATAATAAATAAAAAAAAATGTTTTAGAATTTAATTTGTCGGAGGAAAGAAGTTAATATTGGGGACTCATTAACTTATCAGGGCGGATGGCTAGCGTGCGCGCTGTATCATACGGCCTGCCATTGAGTCAACTGGCGCGTGGTTTCGAATCTCCGGTTGTACACGTGGCAAGGAGTATGGTCGCCTGTCCCATAGAAATATAGATGTCTGTCCAACCTCGTGTGTTTTTTTTCCGGATAAACCGGTTTCCTCCCACTGCTAAGACCCCTACACGCAAGCGAATTATTGAAATAAAATTAAACTATTTGTTAGTCCCAAAATGATCTAGTTTGTGTCGAGTGGGCGTTATTAAACCCCCTTTTTTTATCTCTCTCCTTATCAGTGATTGTAACGGCCAAGCGAATATTCACTGCTGATCAGTGGGGGGAGGGGGGATACGACAGGCCAGGGCGGCAATTCTTTCTTGGATTTTTTCTTTGTTCTGGGCAGCAAAAAATGTGTAGCCTATGTGTGCGACAAACATATGACGGCAAATCACATCACAATAAATTAAACCAGTTGCTGACGTTCACTTCAAATGGGACGTGACGTGTTCAAAGAAGGGATAATTCGTAGAATGACCATGG
The DNA here is from genome assembly GCA_036850965.1 of Patella caerulea. Classification (NCBI taxonomy): domain Eukaryota; kingdom Metazoa; phylum Mollusca; class Gastropoda; family Patellidae; genus Patella; species Patella caerulea. The sequence goes on from JAZGQO010000021.1 coordinate 20,603,771, forward strand.
AGGTGTATATATTGAATGACCCATCTGGACACAGATCACTAAATAATTAGTGATCTGTGGCCTGTCTGTGTATGACAAGGCTGTGACTGATAGGCCTTAGTTTTGAAAATATGATGACTAAATTGTCAGAAAATATGTATAAAGTATTTTGACTACAGAAAAACTAAAAAAAAGGTTAAATTTAAAAAAAAAAAAATCAAAGTTTGGAGAAAAATTGTGATTTCCCTGCAAATTTCTCAATTTTCAGTTTTTATTTAATTTCTAACAGTAAGAAAAATATTTCTATGTCCAATTTTGGTGTATTCAGTCTCAGAAAGCATAGATAAAGTGAACAACATTGTAATTTCACCTAATTTTGTCTAAAAAATCAGGAATATTCACAAAAAATCTGCAAATTCACCCATTTCGATGTAGAAATTAATGCCTTCATGCCTACTCAAATTAGTCAAAATTTTTAAAAATGCCCCTTATTTTCATTGCTATTGTAAGTTAGATGGGATCTATAAGTTTGTCAGGTTTAGAAATAGCTGCAATTTTCCTACAGAAAATTGAAGATTGGCAACACTGAGTTAATAATATACAGCAGATGGGTTTATACAAAATGTTCAAAACAGGGGTTGGCTCAATTTGGCCACCAAGTTAGCCAAAAAAAGCATTTTTTTCTTCTTTGAAACATTAAATTCTTGCATTTCCTTCGTGAAGGAAGCAATATCCCAGTCTTTATAGACATTTTTCATCCCACCATTCTGTTTACAGAGGCTATAAATGCCCCACCCACCCTTTTTTATTAATGTGTTTTTAGAGTTTTAATTGCACCTGTGTTGACAATTAAATGATAATAATTGGAATTTGGTGTTGAATTACAGTTATGAATGTTATTTTACACCAATAAATGGTTATTTTGTACATTTCAAGGATTTCTAATCTTTTTTGTTTAAAGGCGAACTTAGAACTCAGAGACATGTCAGGCCAATAAGACCATACCCTGATACAAAACTGGTGTAGATGTGTAAATGTCAGCTTAATGGTCAATATTTTCTTATCGAAATCTAGGATTTGTGGTGTTTGTTGCATTTATGTTACTTATAGAACAGTAAAATGTTAATTTTCATCCTTTTCAGGCCTCTTTTATGATGTCAACTCCGTTATAACTACCATTTTGACTTCATTTTTTCAGGCAATTGATGTAAAGGTCCAGACATCTTGATTCAGCACCAGAATTGCAATAAAGATTTGTATGGTGCCTCTGAGTTTTGAGATACTGATAACATTGAACTTTTTCCAAATTTGTAAAAATTGTGTATTCTGTGACCCTTTTGTTAGAGAGGGGTGGACATAGGCCAATTATGGCATTTTTTTCTTTCAGCAAGGCCTATTTTAACCATAATTCACATTTATTGCACCTATTTTAGTTTTTATGATCATATATTAGTCAGGGATGGTAAATCATATCTGTTAGACAGATTCTTTTGGTAATGTTAGCTTTGCAACCAAAGATAAGATTGATTCAGTCATTGACATTTTTAGGGGGTGGGGTTACATGTTTCAGTACAGACCTTTATAATTTCAATCAATGCAACAGTTTTGTGATTTTTCTGTTTGCATATTGTCCAGGGTTTCCAAAAATATATTACTTGCCAGTCCGGCTATCTAAAAAAGTGGAAAATTATTGTTTTTTTGAAAGATGCTACATGTAAATTCTGTACATTTTTCATGACATGACAGTAAAAAAATATATTTTTGAAAAAAATTCCAGATTATGAGTGTTTTCTGTGTAATTTGTTTGTAACTTGTCATATTTTTTCACAAAACTCAAATACTGCTTTTTATAAGAAAGATTTTTAAATTTTAGCACAAAAGGCCCAGGGACCTGAGATGCACTGCTGTACATAAAGCAGCTTGTATACTTAAAGGGCCATCATTTTTGCAGTTATTCTTTGATTTTGATTTTCTTTCACCGGTGCGTTGCCAGAACATATGGGAAGCATATAAAAAGGGCATTTTGGTGATACCTGAAGTTTCACCCCTATATAGGACACAGATCACTAAATATTTCTACGCCGGTACCCGTAGGGCCAAGTTATTTATAGTCTTTCTCTCCCTTTCCCTTTTTCCCCCTTTTGCATGGTGATATTTGTTTCCTTTTTGGTGTAGAATTGAAGAAAAGGGTTTGAAAATACATTTTCTACCAGGTTTGGGTGAATATTCATGATTTTGAGGCGGAAGGATACAAGAGTTGTGAGGTTGGTTACGTTGAAAGGGGGGGCTGAAAATTGCCTGGTTAGCTGTCTCTACTTCCAGCTTGTGTATCTCAAGTTTTTCATGAAGAACCTCATACATGCTTTTGGGCAAGAGTTTGCCACATGTTGCTCCATCTGTGGCAGAAAGCGTTCTACCCAACGAATATTTGGGAAAAAGTTACAGCCGGTCTAAGAGACGAGAATTAACATTGAAGTCAATGGGGAAATAATTAGTGATCTGTGGCCATCTACGAATATCATCACGTCAGCTCTTGCAGCTCGAGATGTTCTCCTCAATTCATGATTCCGAGATTTGGAGTTAAGCTCCGCCCCCTTAGATACTGTTACTATGTCCCCCAAGCTTAACATCATTAGCGGTTCAATATGGCGACCCAGCACCTGACAGTTTGATTCGTGCATGCATATTGTCATCAAATAGTAACTGTATAGTGTGGTTTTGATGGTTTTCAAAAAAAAAAAGAGTTTACATAAATAGAAATAAATAAATATAGAATAGAGTATAAACTTTATTCAGACAGGCCTCGAAATGTCGCTTTAGTACCGTAACTAACCTGTCATTTATAATTTTCCACGTCACATGTGCACAAACACGATTAAATGGTTCATATTTGATATATGTGAATATCATAATTAATTTCTTCGACATATCGGCCGGACTAAAAATTCACGCGAATCGCCGCAATTTTTAGCGGTAAGTTTCTGTCTCGAATTGGCGTGGATTTCGCTTAGTAAAAGCATGCATCCCAAATGATGCTTTAAATTGAATGTACTACAGGTGTATGACACTGCCGTTGAAAATGTGTAGATTTCGGACTCTAAAATATCGGAATAAAATTTAATTGAATGTCAAACCCGACATTGCACCTGTACATGACACTATTCCAATCACGTGCCGAGGACAGCTGATCACGCCCCTGTAATTCATTTCTCGCATTTCAACTAATTTACGCTAAAAATTATATAATGTGTAAAATACTCTTTTGGCCAAATTATTTTCTATTGTCAAATTGTCCTATAAAATATACATAAACTCTATTTTCGGACATTGTTCTGAGTTTATATTTTTATTGGAGACAAAACGGAAACATTGTTACGATGCAGGCTTTATTGTGTCCAAATTGTTAATTGTTATGCGTGATATTATTAAGGACAGGCTGGTTTAATTAAATTATTTACAATCACACTGTCGTGAGAAGAGAGGGCGATCATCTTCTCCCTTTATCATACATAAAACCATGTTAAAACAGAGCTGACGTCAGATGCTGTTAAATTAAATATTATCTGGCTTCTTACTTAAAAATGTATAAATACAACTCAACCCTCACCACATGTTTTATTATAACAATCAACTAAGTGTTTATTTAATAATAAATAACAAAGGACATGTTTATTTAACAGTAAGTGGACCTAAACGGCGAAACAATCTGGGATCAAAAAAAATTAGGTTGGGATGAAACAGCCCGGGTTGAAACGGTCGTGGGATAAACTGACCGTATCCCCTTGATCCAGGGCAAACACATTTTTAATTGTTTCTTTGATTTCTGAAAAAGTATAAATTTTTGCGCCATGCCGTCTTTCGGTGTAACGTTCGTTCATGCTTGTTCCAAGTTCCCCACGCACAGCGTAATACCATTTCGACGATAAATGTAGAAATACCAAACTTCCCTCAGAGCACGGCCTTGTTTGTTTGTGGGACAAAAATGGCTGCCAATCTTGAACTACGCGGGCCAAATATAATCGGGCTTTCTGATTGGTCAATATCTTTACAATGATTGACAGGTCGGATTCATCAATAGGAAATTACATGCGCCTAGGTTGATGAAGACTATATTTACTTCCGTTACTAATGAGCATGCGTCTTACACGTGGTACTGCCATTTCCGGCGGAGAAAGCGTAAGTAAAGTCTGACAATTTAATTTTATTATGAATGATTCATTTCATCAATCAATTAAATTTTATCTTTTCAAACTGTGACAGATGTTTTGAATGTGACTAGGTCTGAACTCCCAACTCTTATTTTTTTTTTTCCTTCGATATCTTCAGTCGTCTGCAAAATAAAATTTCTGAATTTATTGCCCCCCCTCCCAAATAAAAAAAAAATTCAAAAAAAACCCAACAAAAAACAAAAGTGCAACGTTTTCTCTATTGTGAGAGTGGCCAAGATTAATTTTCAGACTCAAGAATCCATAAATTCTGTGAATTCCGCATATTACAAAGAGAAAAAAAATTATTACAGTATGGGTGCCAGTGCGGCAGTAGTACTAGTACTGGTACTACTAGTAGCCAAAGTCAGATTCTGAATTAATTTTCATATTCCAATCGAACACCAAAAAAGGCCAAGGAATCCCAAACTAAATGAAAACCTATTAACCGGGTCCTACTTACAGCTGACAAGTTATGGTTAATGTTTTAATATAACAACTTGTTATACTATAACTATAAATTATAGCCTCCTGAGTCCCACATGTCTGATAGGATGATAGAACTGGACAGAATCTCCTGTTGCCTGTTTGTATATCTGGAATCAGTATTTGCACAACTCTTTGGGGGGTATTATCAGTATCAAAATTCCATGTTTTTGTGCTGGATCATTCACAGCACCCAAAGTTGGTAATTTTGACAAGCATGTTGAAGTGCAGGTAGTCGTTTTTGCTTGTAGAAGGCAAGGGTGGCAGCTCGGGCTGGCAGAAAATATTGATATTGCCAATAATCATCAGTAAATATTTAGAAAATTGATTATCGATACATTTTTAAGATATTGATTATCGCACAATTATTATTTACTTCACTTGTAAGAAGAAGTCCATAAAAGCAATCCTTTATCACTATCGCTGCTTTGGCCTAGAACTGTAATTAAACAGAATAGTCATAATAAAACATATATGCGTTTTGTTTTTTCATGCGAGATGCTACCGGTAAGAATGTTGGCTGCTTATGTCATGATGAGAGCCAGTGGTTTCACGTAACATTCATTTATGCCCTCCGTCATGCATCACTAACAAGGAGAAACCAATTCGGAAAATCTGGATGAACTTCTCGGACAATTTATCAAACAAAAGAAAGTGATGACCATGATAGATTGCGATGTATCTGAATTTGAGCCATATTATTTTTATCAGAGAAAAGCACAGAGATAAAGACATTCATCTTATTAAATCTTTATGGGTTGTAATTCATGTCTAACATATCGGAACTAAGACAAGTAATTCTCTCCCGTTTTACTTCAATTTTCAATGTTAAATTGATAACAATTCTTGACCTAAACTTATAACATTTTTTTTTTAAAAGAGAGAGATAAATAGGGTTTAACTTCCACTTGACACAAACCAAGTCATTTCAAGAATAACATATGGATCTATGTTATTTCAGTAATTATTGCGCGTAAGAGGGGTCTTAAGCAGTGGGAGAAAACCGGAGGTCCCAGAGAAAACCCACGAGATTAGAAAGGCAAACCTACTCCTTGTCACATACATTACAACTGGGGAATCGAAAAAAGGCCAGTTGACTCAATGACAGACCTAGTGATGCACTAACCATTTGGCCAACCAGTCTTTGACACAAACCTCGGTCCATAGGCCCAAGGCTGACTGATTTAGCAGAGGATACCTGCTTGCCTATTTCAATCGGGTCCGTCAGGCCTTTGTTTTGTTATCTCGCATTACATGTAGTTAGTGTCAGCTTCTGACAATTCTGGAAGTGATAAAAACTCAACCTTAGAGTCTACTATTGTTATACCAGCGGTTATTGTTTACTTATTAGCAACATGACAGAAGCTGTTGTTTTTCCAAACATTGAATCACATTTTTTTATTTTTTCTTCCGCACGTTACTAAACCCATAGTACTTCTGTGATGTTCTGGCATGTCCATCAATGATGACAATTTAATATTTACATATGTGCACTCACTTTATATGTACTTATTTTCTCTGATCGTTTTGCACTTCGCATGAAAACTATTCTTATTACTGCTTCAGTGTATGCAGTTGAGATTTTTTTTTTCAATTATTTTAAAACACTAGTACTATAACATATCTGCGAAGTTGGCACTACCGGTAGTTAGGATTATAGTGATTGCTTGAGTTCTAGCATGTATACAATATTACTATCCATATGTCTGGTATTACTAAATCAAATCAAAAAACAACCCCGCCATAAATGATGAATCAGACTATGATGTTGCCGTGGGATCTTCTTGAATAAATTGATAGAAATGCCGTGTAGATACCATCTTTAATTGTATGCTTTGCATATGAAATGAAATAAAATTGGGTTTAACATCCTTCTCTTCTGCACGTAACCTGAGCTAATGGAAGACGGCACTTTGCATATACCAGTATGAATAAAATATCACCTTGGTTGGGCTGTGTGTCACCTGACGGGTCCACATAATCTTATGGAAAATGTATGTTTTGGACACTGCATCCCAGTTTTCTTTAATTGTACACTTTGCATATGAATAAAATACAATCTTGGTTGGGCTGAGTGTCTCCTGTAGGACACTCATATAGTCATAGTCATTTGCTTGGAAAATGTATGTTTCGGATGCTGCATCCAACTCCCCTTTTCTTTTAAAATTCTGATGATCTTAATTCTTTTTACCGTAAACGATTTACCATGTCATAATCATCTGATGAAAATATTGAAGGTGGTGATCATTTCAAATTTTTGCTAGCCTGGTCAAAGGAATCTAGAAGCTGTGATGTCATTTTGTATCAATTTCCCTAATTTGGGTCTATTTACTGTGGTGGCTAATTGATATCATGTGGGCATACTGTATGTTTCTCCCAGAAATGACCTAGTGGACATTAAACCCCCTCTCTCTCTCTCTGTCATTCACTCTTTTGAGAGTTTGTGTTTTGGCAACAGTACTATCAACTGAAAGCTTTTATATGCATTTTATTGATTTATTGAAACATTGGATTGCCTGTCTATCAAATTTATTCACAATGAATAAACTGATACCATTGATTGCATGTATTTCTATGTGCAAGGTTCTAAGATAATTTTTTTAACTTTGGCGATGTTATACATTTGGGCGTATCTTTATCTCTTCTTCATATCGTATGAATGTGATATTATAGGAAAAAATTCCGAATGGCATTTAGCTAAGTTGCCCCAAGAAGGAAATGTATTCAAATTTAAATTTAGAATTTTGTAACAGCCTTACATTTATATTCATTAAAATAAAACGAGATACGCAATAAAGCACTTAACACTTTGTTTACTAATTTACTGATCATATCCTTATAAAATAAACACATGTATGTGGATATACTACTTCTGAATTTTTTAACATGCAACGTTTCAATACACATACAGGTATGTCTTTATTGCCTTATAAGGATTGTACCCTATATGTTGACAGCCTTAATTATAATTTATCCAAATCATTATGCTTATAGTACATTCTAGATTATTTCTTTTATACAGCCTGCTATAGTCTGCTGGTTTGTGTAGTTCTTTGATTTTTTGAGAGAAAGGAACTAAACTTAACCAGGATGAAGATGCACATATTATCATCCGTGAAATCCAGCTGGAACAAGGCAAGGGTCCATTTTCTCTGCTGTTTGCTTTTTCTGCATTTGGTAGTAGCAGAAGACTTCTATCAGTTGTTGTCAATTTCAAGAAGTGCATCTACAAAAGAAATAAGAAAGGCATTTAAGAAATTGGCTATTACTATGCACCCTGATAAAAACCAGGTGAGAATTAATGTTATCTAGAAATTCTTGTACTATTATTGGTTTGTCTGTCGATCACACTTTTGGGAAACAGTAACTCTGCTTCTTACTTGAGCTAGATGTAGTTGTGTATTATATAAATACCTTGACTAGGTTTGATGATGAAACAGCTGAACAAAGTAAGTCACTCTCATTGGTTGAGTTTTTTGAACACGACACACGACTCCTAGTTGAATTGCCATGTTCAAACCTGGTGTGTATGTTCATTAAGTGAATGCCTTGACTGAGTTCGGTCAGGAGCCTTCTCAGCTAAAGGCTGTCCAGCTCAGTCTCTGACTGGCTGTCTGTGACATTTTTTTAAATGTTCAAATTTGGTGTAGATATCTATATAATATGAATGTCTTGCTCTTGACGAATGAGTAATGAACATTTTCTACTTAGGCTGAAAAGCAAAGATATAAGCAATTTGATTGGTTGACACAATAACTGTGCTTTTAAAGACGGGGAAGTGATAGAACTTTGGTGTATAGTTTCATAAAATCAAGTTCGATAATGACCAGAGTTATAAATAATTTGAGTTCCAAATGGTCTATAAAAACATTAATGTACAAGTAACTAATTTATTTATGGATTGAAGTCGGAGATTTGCCTCACTGTTTACTTGTATTATTTACTTGTCAAATTCATATCTGTTGAAATTTAATTGTATAAAAAATATTTGTGACAGGATGATGCCAAGGCCCATGAAAAATTTATTAGAATAAATCGTGCTTATGAAGTATTAAAGGACGATAAACTGCGAAAGAAATATGATATGCATGGTGAAGAAGGACTGAAGGATGATTTCCAGAGGGGACGTCATTATGAAAGTTGGCAGTGGTACCAAGAAAATTTTGGTAAGCTTGATATTTATTTTTCAAAAAATTGAATTCATTGAGATTATACATGTATGTATAAGAACATCATACATTGCCATTGCAGTTTTTAAAACTTAGAAGTCCATAAAATGGTTGCCTCTAATTTGACATGTTTTTGATATGAAACTTGAATAACTTTTATATACTATATACAGGCATTTATGATGACGATCCTGAAATTATTACACTAAATAAAGAAGATTTTGGTAAGTGTTACAGCAGTTTTGACGTTAACATTTGAATAACATTTATTTCCATGTTGAAAATGCTTTTTTAAATAGACATTTATGCATTCCTTGTTTGACAAAGAGAGGCTGTATAAAATATTATAACTTTGCTGAATGCATGACAGTTAAAAATATTTTAATGATGTAACTGAAATATCCATTTAATCTATGATGATAATACTTTAGTTTTAGATGAATTTAATTGTTCCTTTATAATTGAAAATGTTTTTTTTTTATTAAAGAACAATCTGTAGAGGGAACTGATGATATTTGGTTTATTAATTATTATTCACCACAGTGTTCACATTGTCATCAACTAGCACCAGACGTAAGTCTTTATTAAACACAGCATATTTTTCTATATGTTAGTCCCAAAATATCCTAGATATGTGATTGATTAGAAGATGAATTCCATTCCATGGTATAGTTTAAAAATAATTCTTCACAATACAAATTTTAGACCTCATTTATTTTACAACTTTGTTGACAGATCTAACCGACAAAATTTTCTGTTGAAAATGGGATATAAATATTAAACTTATTATCTACCTTTTATTGGTTAAACAATGCAGCAGCAAGTTTACCATTATTGTCAAGATGTCATTCTATGGGTTTGATTGTTTATACAGGGCATATCTCTGACATTGCTGCATTGATATTAACCAAACATTGTGTAGTTTGGATATGGTTTTCCATTGATAGTTATGTATTAAGGATTTCTACTGTAGAGGAAATATATCTTTTGGCAAATAGATGTCATACCTAGAAAAGCTTTTCTTTGTTTTATGTTAACTTTTGCCTTTAATTATTGTGATCACTTAGAGCAAGTACACGGTAACACTGTTTCGTTCGAAAGAATAATTATATAAAAATATTTAATAGAAGAAGTCTTTACTTTATATGGCAATATTTATATTTTATTTTATTTACTGCATTCATTTAATGTTTGTTCTTATATGTTTTTGTTAGGCAGTTGCCCTGTAGTGTACTCTCTATTCAAAGAACTATTTTAGATTTGTTTTTTATCTAAATGAACTTTCTGTCCGTTTCAGTGGCGAGAATTAGCTAAAGAAGTAGAGGGTGTAATACGTATTGGAGCCATTAATTGTGCTGATGACTGGCAGCTATGTCAGATGCAGGGAATCAGATCATATCCTTCTCTTGTCTTATATCCTGAGGTAGGATTTACTATTTATTTACAATGGTGATTTTCTGATATCATACATTCTTCTTCACTAACCTCAAGCTAAACATTTCATTCACCATTTTATGATAATTTGATTTTGTTACAGAGAGAAAAGTATTATGGAGATCGTTCTGTTCATACTTTAGTAAAATATGTAATGAAACATGTAAAAGTACGACATAATGAATTATGGTCAGGTAATTTTAACTACTTGGTAAATGGTGAATCCGATGAAGTTGAGAGTGATCTGCCCTGGTTGATTAGTTTCTGTGGAGAGGGTGGTGGTAAGTATGTAATATAAATTATTACAGAAATTTGTTTGAAATATCTAAGTACATGTAGGTCTGATACACCTTTGGCACATCCGCTCAAAATACAATAACATTGCACAATAAAACACTTTTCATTTCAAAATCAAAATGATACATTGTTCTTATTAATGTGGCAAGTGACATTAAAAAAAACATTATGCAAGAGCTAAATCTGCCTGTTGCCAGATCTTTCTTTAGGCCTGAAATGTTATCTAATGTTATTATGCATTTGTCCAAAAATTATAGCAAAACTTGACGAGTAATTTAAACACTAACAGTCACATGTGACGTACCAAACAAGCCTTCGATTGATCAATCTCTCCATGAACTGCTAATATCTAGGTTCAAGTAATTTGACTAAATTTTCAGCATATTCTCTTTTCATTATCTATTTTTTAGCTCCTTATGTAATCTTATCTAATGCCCTTCATAGACTTCCCCATGCACATCCAGTCACAACAAAAGCATCACAAATAGAAATGGAATTATATGGGGTTTAATGTATAAGTGGGCTATGAGTAAAATATTAACATGCTGCTGATAGTATATACTGAATGCCTCCGCTGGAAAATCATAGTTTTGTTTAATCCTATTGTAAATATTATATTTATTGAATTGATATCTTACAGATTGTTTAGAAAGTATGACATGTTTAAAACTGGCATCCATGTTGGTAAGTGTTTTGTTCTCAAATAACTACCTTTAATTTTAAATCCCTGTATATATATATATATATATATATATAATCCTAATTGGTCTGATCATGATTCATTGATAAATTTCAGTAATGTCTAGTGTGTTTCAATTTTCTCTTGGGATGTCATGAGTATATTTAGAAGAGTTAACCAAGATAGTAAGTCCAGAGGTTCTATGTTATTAAGATTTGGGAGTGGATATTCCTCACCTATTCACAAAATTTGAACTCAATCAAAATTACGGTGTAACGGTAATATTTAAATCAAAAAATGATTGTGAATAGAGGGAACACAAGCTAAAAATGTGATTTTTCGTACCATAATTGTACCAAAAAATCGCCTTTGTTTTTAGTTTGCTCTCTTGCAAAATGAGGGCGTATCCTGGCTGGCAGCCGCTGGTTTTCATATTGACAACCATATAATTGATTTGAAATATACAGCTGGTATAACTTGTATTTTTACAGCATGAACTGGTTAATGTAGGCCATGTAGACTGTTATTCCAGTGGTGACATTTGTGAGAAACTGGGTGTAGAATATGGTATATATTTTTATGAAGCTGGGCAAGTTAAAAAACATAAAGGAACAGTAAGTATGTTATGACAAGCAAAGGAATAGACCAGAACAAAAAAAGGGGAAAATAGATAAATTGCCATTTTGTACATGGTACAATTCAACTTTAAATTCAAATCTGATTGAAACCCAATCACCATTTTGTTTTGGTTTTTATGATTCCACTGGCCTACAATGAGAGATCTTAAGATCACTCTTACCACCTGTCTTGTTGTAGTTTGAAGGTGAAAGAAATAAATGAAACAAAACAAAAACGACTTAATTCAAATCCTAATTCAAACCTCTGCCTTTTATTGACTGGAATGTTTTTTATTCACTATCTGTAAGATTTATGTGAATGTTTATTGGTACATTTTTGATATTTTTGCCAGTGAAAACTAAATTTACTAATATGATTAATGTTTTTTTTTTCAAATATAGGAAATAGCATCTCTAGTAGCTCAAGAAATAGAACTGATAGTTTTATCTCAGTTACCAGACGTTAATAGTTTAGATGAGAAAACTCTACAGGTATTTACAGTGGCTTATTTACATTTATAATCCTCTAACTTTATTATAAAAAATATATTTGAATCACAATCTGAAAGTTGAAAGTTATATAGTATAGACAATAAGCAAGGGTTTTTGAATGTATTATGATATATTAGACAACTCAATATTTCGGAACAAAGACTGTAGAAACTTTATTACCTGTATATTTTATACACGTATGCTTCATGTGCTTGTCTCTGGACTCTAGTATAATTTTCAGGAAAACAACTAAGCCATATTGTGAATCAGACTATAGTATAATGAATAATGGATGCCTTGATAGACCATAGAAAATAACCTGTTTTCTATGATTCACATAAAGTTTTGTAGTCTGCACCCAGCCTTTTATTTCAATGCTAAGTCTTTTTAAATGTTAATTAGCCATCTGAAGCCAGAGCTCAAGGATAGAACATTCCCAGCAGCGAGATTACTTTTGTTTTTATCGTTTTGATTGATAATTGTGATTTGAGAACACACTGAATAATATTTATGTTGTCATTGCCCCGAACAACACAATAGGCTATTTATTCAATATGTATTTTTTTTTCAAGTCAATATTAACCAATAAAAACACAGGGCAAGATGAAAATTGGTTAGTGCAATTTACAGATATGGATGAAAGTAGTGGTTTAGAATTACGCAAACTGCCAGCCATGTTAAGAGAATTTTATGTAAGTTTTATGGAAATTTTGAAAGTATATGGTGGGAGAGGATGACTGATGACTATAACTGTTTACCAATTATATTTATAGACTGTGTCTTATCTGCAGGTTACACTGCCTATCTTGTTAATCTTACATTTTTGTCGCCAAAAGCTAATTATGATTCCCATTGTAATTTTGGTGTATCCTAGACTGCAAAAAAAGTCTAACTACTAATAGACTAAGATCATTCATGTTCGAACCAAAACATCATTTCATTGGCCTGGTGAAATGTTGAAATGAAAGGTCAGGTCACATCAACACAATGGAACACAAACTTTTAAAGGTATTTTTATACCTTACTGTAAATATAAATAACATAAAAACCAAAAATAAAGGAAGTATGTTCTAAGTTTAACTTTACCAATTTATTATTCCTTCATATGAATGAGTGACATAATTTGACACTATCTCAGGAATGTTCCATAATCTGTCATCTGTTGTTTCGAATAGTTTTTCGTAGTGTTCAATAATGCTACAGAGCTAATACAGTTTTTCTGCACTTTTGTTTTTGAATGTGAGGATATAAGATTTCACAATGCGAAAAGGTTCGGACATATGAACCATTCTACATGAAGTAGCTATGAATTTAGTAAAGTAGAATTAGACAAACAATTACTTTTGTTTTTAAGTTTATTGTTGATTACAATTAATCATTTATTGACAGGTATTATAATGTTGTTTTCAGTGATAGATATCCATAGATTATAATGTCAGTATTTTAACTATATGTATTTATTTTATCTGATAGATTGGACAAGTCAACTGTAGAGTATTATCTAAATTATGTGAAACTTTACATCTCAACAAGTTCCCTACAATTTTAGTATTTAAACAAAATGGCGGATATGAGACTTTTTATGGTGAGTTCCAGTTAACACAGTTGTGTCTTCTTATTTAAGAATTTATGATTCCTCTCATATGTACAGAAATGGTGATTTGATTTTATAGAACAACTGCAATGCAACATTGAACCAAAGCAATCTAAATTAGATTATTGGTTGTGAGAATACTGAAGGAATAAATGAAATGGGGTTTAACGTCCTACTTTCTGCACCAGTGTGCTATTAGGGGAATTGTGCTTGGACAGTAATTGAATTCCAGCTGCCAAGGGTTTTTTAAATGCACCCCAATGTGTACATGGGACCTGCCCAATACCAGTTTCATTCCTCATACCTCCTAGTTAGTGAGTCAGCCCCTTACTCACTAAGCCACCGTGGCTCCTGAAATACTGAATGGAAAGATTACACAGATATCAACTTTGATAAACATGAATATACAAGTCTTATTAAGATTTAAAAACAATGATTTAATAACTAATCATATACTGTTATAATTACAGGAAGAATGACTGCGCATGATATTGCAGCATTTGCAAGAGACAGTGCCTCCACGCCAATGGAAAATTTAGGGCCTTCAGATTTTCCTCAAAGGGTTGTCGATAGTCGTGATCCGTGGTTTGTTGATTTTTTTGCTCCAGTAAGTTGACATTGTTTTTATTCCAACCTGCGCGTATTTGCAGTAATTTCAGAACACATTTGGTACTGTAACTTAATATGTATTGATTAGCTGAAGTTGTGTTATTTTGGGTTTTTTTCTGGTTCCAAAGGTATATATTTATTAAAATGACGTGGGGTTGGGTGGTGCGCTGTATCATACGGCCTGCCATTGAATCAACTGGCGTGGTTTCAAATCCCTGGTTGTACGCGGCAAGAAGTAGGGTCGCCTGTCCAACCTTGTGAGTTTTTACCAGGACTCCGGTTTCCTCCCACTCCTACGCACAAGCGAATTATTGACATAGAATTAAACCATATGTTAGTCCCCATTTCTCTCTATTTAAATGACAAAGCCATAATCAACTCCCTGGGCCATTGGATGGCATACCGTTTAAACGATAGAATAAAAATAGATATTCGAGATTAAGTCTTCATTTTCAAATACCGGTACCAGTGCTAAAATAATGAACAATCTAAACTACATTTTGTCAAAACTTTAAACCCCTCATAAGAGTAAATTTTTATCTTTTATTTTTGAACTATTATAGCCAAAAGGGTCAGCTCTTACATAATAAATCTTTAACCTTCTGAGGCACATTAATGTCTTAAGGCCCCCGCACACGAGCGCATTTTGCGTACGCATTTATCGCCGCGCTAAAAGCGTACGCATTTGACGCAGAAATACGGCGTCCGCACACGAGCCGAAAACGATGCTGCGCGAAAGCTACTGCGGCAAATGTGTCGTTCACGTGACCACCACTCATCCGAAAATGGCAGCGGTCTCGAAATTCTACGCATTTTGTATCATAAAGGCAAGGATATTCTTGCCATAAATCGACGATTTTTTCCTCTAAAATTGCGTCACTGATGAACTCACTGGGTGCCGCCATTTTGCAGTAGTGATGACGCATACGCATTGACGACGAATGAAACGCAAATAGCGCTGAGTCGCCCGCGCACGAGAGCGCAGTTGGCGCTGTGTCAAAAAATATCAAACATGACAGATATTTGGCGAACGTCAAAATGCGCTCGAAAATACCCCCGCACACAAGCCGAAATGACACTGCGCCATTTGCGTACGCAGTTTTCGGCTCGTGTGCGGGGGCCTTTACAAACATTTGGGAGTAGGTAGATACTACTTACTAGCGATTCTACTATTTTGAAGCGTCTCTTTCATTTAAATAATTGGTCATATTGTTGATTTATTATAACCGTATGAAAATAATAACCCATATGTAGAATATTGGAAAACTATTGAAACTAATTTTTCCGAAATGGTTTAAAATACATATCAGTATTTTTATACGCCCACATTTTCATGTGGACGTATATTGTCGTCGCCCCTGTTCGTCCGTCCGTCCACAATTGTTTGTGAACAGTCTACAGGTCACAATTTTTATCCGATTTCAATGAAACTTGAAATATAGGTTTATCACCCTAAGATCTCGGTTCCTTTCGATATTGGCATGTATCGGACCGTAACTTCATGGGTTATGCCCCCTGATTGTACGAAAAATGACGTTTTTTAGCTTGTGAACAGTGTAGAGGTCACAATTTTGAACCGATTTGGATGAAACTTGAAATGCATGTTTATAAACCAAAGATCTTGGTTCCTTTCGATATTTGTGCCAATTGGATCGTAACTTCCTGAATTATGGCCCCTGATTGTCCGAAAAATCGCCCATTTTAGCTTGTGGTGCCTCTGGAGGTCAAAATTGTTATCCGATTTAAAAAACCGTTTGATTATATCACCGTGCCATGGTTATGAAGGTTGAGTTCGAATTTTGTGAAAATCGGACCAAAATTGACGGACAAAATGGCCGCCATTTGTACGCGAATAGTGTGAAAATATGTTATATCAAGGTTGTGAACAGTGTAGAGGTCACAATTTTGAACCGATTTGGATGAAACTTGACATGCATGTTTATAACCCAAAGATCTTGGTTCCTTTCGATATTTGCACCAATCGGATCGTAACTTCCTGAATTATGGCCCCTGATTGTCCGAAAAATCGCCCTTTTTAGCTTGTGGTCCCTCTGGAGGTCAAAATTGTTATCCGATTTAAAAAAAACGTTTGATTATATCACTGTTTCATGGTTATGAAGGTTGAGTTCGAATTTCGTGAAAATCGGACCAAAATTGACGGACAAAATGGCCGCCATTTGTACGCGAATAGTGTGAAAATATGTTATATCAAGGTTGTGGACCTTATAGAGGTCACAATTTTGAACCGATTTGGATGAAACTTGACATGTATGTTTATAACCGAAAGATCTTGGTTCCTTTCGATATTTGCGCCCATCGGGTCATTACTTCGTGAATTATGTCCCCTGATTGTACGAAAAATCACCCTTTTTAGCTTGTTGTGCCTCTGGAGGTCACAATTATTATCTGATTTAAAAAAAAACAGGTTTGATTATAAAAACCAAACAAATTCTAATGATTTTCTGATAATTCCTTAATATGTGACAACTCTTGTTGACTGCCCGGACGATTTGGCTGCTGTGTGGGCGTATGTTTCGTTGCCTGGCAACCTATTTTTTAAGATATAATAATATGATGCTTTATGTTATTCTATTACAGTGGTGCCCACCATGTATGAGATTGTTACCAGAGTTTAAGAAAGCAGCTAGGGATTATGGTGATAATGTTAATTTTGGTACAGTAGATTGTACAATACATGATAAACTCTGCTCAACAGTAAGTAATAATCAGTGTGTATTTCCTAAAATTCCGAAAGAAGGAATCTACCTCTGGTTACACAAAGCATTCTAAGACTTGCGTTGAAAATTTACTCAACTTTTAATCACTGTTTATGAAAAATATCTTTGGTCCAGAAACACAAGACTTTGCGCATAGTTTCTTACAGTAAAAGTTTTCTAAAGAGCTGTATTTTAGTTAACATAAGTCCAACAATTTTAAGTAAATTCTTAACTTAAGTCTGAGAATGTGTTGTGATGAATTAAAGGAAAAAGAAAACATTTCATTTGTATTTAATAGTCTTCTATTTTGATTATTGCTCTCTAAGTTTGAAACTCTGATAAGGACAGAGGTCTATGTTGTTGTGACTACCATTGGTGTGAATTTGGTGTGTTACTGTTTATAAGTACCTGTGGATACTTGATAGTGAATTCAGGGAACATTGTGAATTTACAGAGTTCCAATTGCATGAATTAATTTCTATCAAAGTTCTGTCAGTCTTGAAGTTTTGATCGATTACAATTAGCATACAAGAACGGTAGAAGGCTAGAAACTGCTGCACTGACACATATGTCAGAATCATGGTTTTAATTATTTACAAATTTTTATTTTTCAGTATAATATACGATCTTATCCAACAACTATATTTTATAATCAAAGTAAACCTATACAATATAAAGGTCATCATCATGCAGATGCAATGGTTGAATTTTTACAGGTTAGTGCACTTGAGCTCTCTCTCTTTTTTAAGTTCTGCTGATTTTTGCTTGTGAATCCATTGGGTTGTTTTAATGGTCCCAAATCTCGGTTTCTCAGCAACTTATGATAAATATTGATATTTATTTGGTAATTAGCAAATCTTGAATTGTTAAAATTCTTATTTAGAACACATAGTTTTTTTTATGATTTCTCAATCGTCTATTTTTGTGCCTGTATTCACAAATCAGTAACGCATTTGTGATTATTATGAATAAATTACTCTTTATGATTTAAATCAGAATTTGTTGCTTAAATTTAATGTATACTTCCCGTTTTATATTTATTTAGGATACAATGAATCCACCTGTCATAATATTAAACAAAGAATCATTTAATAGACTTGTTAAAAATAAACAGTCAGATGAAATCTGGTTAGTTGATTTTTACGCACCATGGTGTGGTCCATGTATGCAGCTAGCACCAGAATGGAGAAGATTAGCAAAAGTAAGATCACCATGTAGACTTTTATTACTGGAATATATATTTTTTTTTTTAAATCCTTTGTAATCTGAAATATTCCGTCAATGTTTCCCAATCCGGCTTAAGTGGCAGATATTGATATTATTAGATTGTGTGCCGAAGAAAGTAAATAGCTACAGTTCAACATACACCACATTAGTATTACATTTACTTTCAATTCATTATCATGTGGTCGTTGCCTATTGACTTTCAACAATTTCTGACGATTGTTGTCAGAGTTATTGCCCTTAATCGTTTAGAAAAAATCTTGGGGAGGGTCAAGTTATCAATTTATACACAAGGTTTATGTTTATCAGAAGAATAACTTTTTGATCACTTACATAAGTTTTGAAGATAAATATAAATTGTAGATATCTTTTTTATATTTGTTGTGAATAGATGTTGAAATCAACAAAGGGTGTGCATGTTGCAGAAGTTGACTGTCAAGAGAATAGTGAAGTATGTAGACAAGAACATATCAATTCATATCCTACCATGAGACTTTTCCCTATGGGAACTACAAATACTGCCAAATTTCAGTAAGTGCAAAATGGTGATTTCTAAAATTAGAAGAAAAAAAATCTCTCAAGTTAACCGTGAATAGATTAATAGATTATTATGTGTAACACCTTAATTGTTGGCAGTGTAAAATTTTGTTAACAGGAAATGAAGGGGCTGTGGTAGGATTGCTGTAAGAACTATCAAACAGGGCTATTAAATAAGGCATCTGTCATGCAGCATGTTTTGAGGGAAATCTGGACCTGACAGCAGTGTTTCGGCCTACTCTCTCTGAAATTCCAGTTGTTCTTCCAAACCTCAAACGACTAGATGTTTTTACATGCAAGGCCACCTGACCCAGGACCTCATGGTTAGGGAGTCAGAGTTATCACTTAGCCTCTTGCTTATCATGGCTGACAGAGAAAGTGTCTGCTCACTCAGTAGTCTTACATGAGGCCACCACAATTTAAATTATTTTTCTAAAGGAATACCGGTATCTGTTAAAAATTTGGCTTCCTATTTCTTTCGAAAAAAGATGATATGAGAATTAACAGTTTTGATATTTTAAATAAAACATACTTTGCAAGACTCAAGTGACAATTAACTTATCATGAACCTTTAGAACTAAAAATGGAATTGGATGGGTCTGATCGATTGTGGTTGGTGTTAACGTTTTGCATCTGTATAATTTCAGTATGTATAATGGTTGGCATAGAGATGCCACATCACTTAGAGCATGGGTGTATGAATATTTGCCTTCTAAAGTAACAACCCTTTCTAGAAATAGCTTCCGTGAAAAAATATTAAAGAGTGCTGAACCGTGGATTGTAGATTTTTATGCACCATGGTGTGGACATTGTCAAACATTTAAACCAGAGTTTGAAAAAGTAGCAGAGGTAAATGTTATTTATAGATTTATTAATTTAGAATACAGATTTTATTAGGTTAATAGTTAAAGTTGTTGCTTCAGATTTCCAGAGAGAAAATGGTTGCCCTGCACTGCGAATTTTTATAAACCCCACTTTGTTTTATCAAAATTGACTTTTATGGTCTTGAAAAAAAAATTAAAATAATGGGAGTGGTACATGTACAGTGAAATCCCGCTTAACGACCAACTCAAAATTACGGGCAACTCACGTATACGACCACATATTAAAAGAACCAATTTTTTTCTTCTATATTCCTTATAAATTGAACTCAGTATTACGGGCAACTCACTATTACGGATTACGACCACCGAAGCCAGTCCCAATCAGTCAATTTCATTGTTTTTGTGACTCGCGATAACGACCACTGATTGGGATTAATCAGCTCCCGACCGAGATCAAAACGATAACGACCACTGATAGGGATTAGTCAATCTAACGACTGAGATCAAACAGTCGTGGGTGACTGATTTATCGCAACAATTTAACGAGCCGCTAATCTTTCTTTGTTGAGTTTATTTTTTTAAACAATGGGATTTCTCATTGTTTGTTTAATGTAAACAGAGTAATTAATAATGATTAAGTGATTTAAACTCTTACTATTTATACGAGTAAATTTTGTCAAGATTATAATTTCTTATTCGACCTTCGTCTGTTTGTACGATTACATTTTGTCAAAAGGGTATCCTTTCTTATTCGACCTTCACCTGTGTAATGGAAAAAACCCGTAGCAATAAGCGTACTCGTGTAGAATTAAGCCTGAAAGCAATAGTAGAACTTGTCAAAAAAAAGTGAGGGTAAATGCCAAAAACAATTGGCCGAAGGTTTTGAAATTGGTAAGACCCAATTACAGACGATTTTGAAAAGAAAGGCAGAAATTGTTGATGGATGCGAAGAAAATAGAGACAGCGACAGGAAACGTCTCTGTGTTCGCTCGCCGATGGAAGAATGTGGGCGTGGTTTCAACGTGTGCGTGACAATGATGTGTCGCTCGCCGGTCCTACGCTTCGTGAAAAAGCAGATTTAGAGAAAGATAACATTTAACATGTACGTTGAAAGTGGTAGCGTAAATGACGACGTTGTGAAAGAATGGACTGATAGTGTACCTGACATTGTCATTGGTTACGAAGCTCGGGATATCTACAATATGGAAGAGAGAGGAGTGAATTATCATGGCCTCCCAGTTAAAACGCTCTCTGTTCGTGGCTAAACTTGTTCTGGTGTCAAAATAGCAACATGTTTATAAATTTGAACATTTCTCGTCTGCCGGTTACGTGGAGATCCGATAATAAAAAAGCTTGGATGACGGGATTATTATTTGAACATTTTACGTCTGCCGGTTTCGTGGAGATCCAATTATAAAAAAAGCATGGGTTACATAATTTTTGTTTAAAAGGTGGTTGCGGGATTTTAATCGAAAAATGAAGGTAAATAAAGGAAGCATTATGAATTAAAAATTATAACGTGATCAAAGACTTTATAACATGCATAATTATTATTATGTTTTCATGATGTGTTTTAACATTACATCTGTTATTAGTAATAAAGTATGTCTTTGCTGTATATAATTTACCAAACACTATCTGTTTTTCTTTGAATTTGTCTAAAACATGCTCACTCAGTAATGAGACCAACTCACTATTAAGACCACATCTAGACAGTCCCACATGTGGTCTTAATAGAGGGATTTCACTGTAGTTAAAATTTCAAACTTTGAGAAATGTAACTGGTTATTTTGTCCTTGACTAAATCATCTTTTCTTGTAAATTCATGCCCCAAGTTCACAAAGCATTCTTAGACTCAAGTTAAGAATTTACTCAATATTCGATCACTGTTTATGAGAAGAATTTTTGATCCAGAAACACAAAACTTTGCACATAGTTTTTTAATGATGTATTTGATACATTAAAACAACAAAGTTTTATAAAGGGCTATATTTTAGTTAAAATTTTTGTTAAAACAATTTTCATTAAATTCTTAAGTCTGAGAATGCTTTGTGAGCTTGGGGCCTGGTCTTCCCAGTTTTTTTTAAAATAAATACTGATTTGATCACAAAATATTGGCAAAGATTGATTCTCCCCAAAAAAGGTAAAAGAAATTACATCAGAAAATAAATTCAGCCTTTAATCATCTTTATGAATGTTGTAATTTGTTTATATTAACAGAGGTTGGAGGGTATAGCTAGAGCTGGTAAAGTAGATTGTCAACAAAATCAACATCTATGTCATGAAGCTAGTATAACAGGTTATCCTACTGTTAGATTTTATAAAGGTTCAGTAAATAACCAACAACAGGTAATAACTTCTTCCTTAAGGGCGTTGAGCAGTCTAAGATTCGCACTAACTTTTCAACGCCAATCTTATTAAGTCTTTGCTAACTTGTTCCACTTATAAAATAACTCAGAAAACTCTCGAAAGTCGCGTCGTTTTATGTGTAACAATGGAGATACGAGGCGGAGGAATAAAACTATTTATAGCAAACGAGACTGATTCCCTGACCTAGATCAGGTGTTGAATAAATTATGACGTCGTGCACGCCAGTCACGTGATCAACACAGACGTGGCTTCAACGGGAGTGGAAGATGTCACGTGACCAGAAGGAATTCCCTGTATGACGCTATTATCCAGGTCTATTTATCTATCACGAAAGGAACATGACGGATTTTTTTTTTTTATGGTCAAAGATTATTATTTTTTGAATGCATAACATGATTTAGAGTGCGGTGGAGTAGTACAGTGAAGTAATTATTTACTTTTACATCCGAATTGTTGTATTTTAATACTTGTTGTCGACGTATTCAAAGAATTAACCCAAAATCGCAAAATCTCGTTTGAAGGTAAATAATAAACAACAATTTTAAAATACTTTGAGTTGGTATTTTTTAACGTTTTTGGTGTCGAAATGTAGCTTATAACCTCCACTTTCGATCTACTGGTGGGATTATCAATAAATCTTTTGAGCTTGTACAAATAGAATTTCCAAGAAAACGCATCGTTTTTTTGCGTTTCCATGGATACAAGACAAACCACAACCTATAGCCAAAAATTGACCAGTGTATTTTTGGGACTTGCTATTAGCATTGTTCATGCGAAATTTGATGAAAATATCTGCAGGCATAACTGAGAAAATTCTACTTTTGTTGTCATCAATACCCCTTTTTATCATGCTTTTGGGCCAAGTTTGGAACATAGTTGGTAAATAAAATTAGTATTTATTTAGTGATTAATATGTAGTTTATCACCCCAAATAACAAAAAATGTCATATCTTATCAACAAAAATTACAGTGCTAGCTTTAAAATTTGCATTTTAGACTACTCAACGCCCTTAAAACTCATCCAATTGCTGGACTTGTATCTTAAAATAGAATTCTTGAATTTACCTAATAGCTAGTGTCTAGAATTTGTAGGATGGTTAGACTATCTATATCTGAAAACCTATTTGTTACCTATAACATTTGTTTACTAATCGTGTCAGTTTTCCTGTTGAAACTTCAAGTCCTATAGAATTGTATACTGCACAATTGTTACTCAGGTGTCCAAACTTTATAGAATTGTTGGACTTACAGTATATAATAGGATTGTTGGGCTTGTAAATAAGACTTATAATTCACGTCAAAAAACTTATATCTATGACCAGATGTCTTTAATTTGTGTTCTATATATTACAGTATCCTAGTGGTTGGGATATTGATAGTCAGGATGCTGAAACTATTATAGAATTTGTTCATGATAATAGAAGAAGACGGGTAAGAACAATTTTGTTTAGTTACTTTTTATTATCAAATAAATTAACCTTGATTATTGATTATACCAGTAAGTACAAGTATAGTGTTAGCATCTAATTACGCATTCTGATTGTAGAGAGAGAGAGAGAAATGGGGTTTAACGTCGACTCAACACAAACTAGGTCATTTCGGGACTAACATATGGTTCAATTTTATTTCAATAATTCGCTTGTGCATAGGGGTCTTTAGCAGTGGGAGGAAACCAGAGTGCCCGGAGGAAACCCACGAGGATGAGAAGGCGCCCCTATCTCCATGCCATATACGCTCACACCAGGGCTCAAAACCACAGCCGCAAGCCAGAGGTGACCGGCCAGCTAGATGACGAAGCGCGGCATTCTAGACCACTAGGCCACCCCCCCCCCCCCATTCTGATTGTAAAATATTGAGTCTGATATATTGGTCAAATTGGTTGGATATGATTTTCAACTTTGGTTGAACAGAGGTTTATCTAAATACAAATAGCATAATTGTGTTTTGAGTTTGGTCTGAAGAAAGCATTTTAAAAGATTAAAATTGCAGAAAAATTCTTGCTATAATGTAAGTGGGGATTTAGATAGAATAACTCCATTTTTGGATTGATGAATGTTTGAATAATCTCTTCCTTTGTTCCATTTTGCATACTTAAAATAAAGTATATATATTGATGAATGTTTGAATATTCTTTTCCTTAAGTTTATTCCATTTTGCATACTTAAAATAAAGTATATATATTGATGAATGTTTGAATATTCTTTCTTTTGTTTGTTCCATTTCGCATACTTAAAATAAAGTATATATATTGAGATGATCTAGATAGATACATGTATCTGATAGGCTTTAAAACGATGTACTTGTAATCAACAAATAAAACATTATGCCAGAAAATAAAATTGGATGAAAATTTTGGATACCAGTAGTCCATTCCAAATTCTCATTTATATAAGTGAGAATGTGTAATGATTTATATTGTTACTCTCCCAACCATTGAGGTGTATATTTTTATTTATTGTATGTTCTGCTGAAGTTTCAATTTTCTTACCAACTTCTTCTAAGATTACAGAGAATTATAGATAAATTACAATTCAGTGCCTTGTTTTATTTTTTGTTGCAGAATAAAGATGAGTTATAACCTACAGTTATTGTGAAATCTGCTGAACAAAGTCATTTAATGCAATATTTAATATAAATTTCCTATTGTTAAAAACTATCGTTAGTGTAATTGGCCGATATTTCACTTTATTTTTTGTTATGTTTTTGTATTTTTTTGTTGTATTATATAATGAGGGATCTGTGGTTTACTTTGCGTTTAGATTTTTTTTTTATTATATTTACATGTCCAAGGTATTATTAAATTTTACTATTAGATATTTCATATTGCTATATTTTTCCTAGTCATACATCAATTTATAAAGGGAAATATCATTTATAGACTACCGGTAGTGGTTTGTTACTATCCTTTTCTTATTTTATTTATAGTATTATCCGCTCTTGAACATAAACTCGAGATTTTTTATGTAGTAAACAATAGGGTAAGGATATGGTAGTAAGACACAGAAACAATGTCAATATTCATTTCAATTGATAAAGAATAGTTAAATGTTCCAACAAAAACCTAATGTTAAAATTTGATATTTATGATGCCAATATATATGGTTGTGCCAAATTATAATTTGCTGTTATAATTTAACATTGATATTAAAAAAATCTCAAGTAACTTGTGCCATAAACTAGCTTAATTATTTATTTAATTATATACTAAGTAATATTGTTGCCTAATAATGTGTTCAAGTAATATATAACTATAACTTATAATGACTAAGATGTGTTCTTAATCTTAGAAGTGTTCTTCACTGTCAGGCCAAATAGTTATGGCATCGCTCCAACCCAATTGCTGACACCTCTTTTTATTATTATTCTATACTAAGCCTATGTAATCAAAATATAAAATGAAATGAACAAAGAATCTTGTATTATCTTGTGTTTACATGTTGTTAGATTTTACATTACCAAAATCTACCATTAGGTTTTGGTTTGATGTTTAAAGAATTATATTAGAAATTGTATATTTTGGTGTTTATACTAGAATTATATTAGTAATTGTATATTTCTGTAATTAAACTAGAATTATTATAGAAATTGTATATTTTAGTGTTTATATTACAGATATATTAGACATTGTATACTCTATATATTTATTAGCTATGGCATTTATATATTGTAATGGGGTAGAAGTTTACGATTTATTTCTGTTAAATATTATATTCCCAATACGTATATCATTGTTATAAATAGATTCTTATCCATAGATAGTTGAAGCTTTTTTCACATTGTATATACACAATACACAACTGCACATGATAAATTAGTGTTATATCTTAGTTCATTGTATTGTGTTACATATGAGATGATGTAATATCACATGATGTCTACAGTGTTCATGTAATAAGAATTCTTTGGAAAATCAATCAGAATTATAATAGTTATGGCGATCTCATTGTTTTACTTCAGACCAATCTGATTATAAAATTATTACAGGAGATATGCAAGTTATATTTACAGTGTCTTATTATTTACTTCAGGGCATTTGATTACCACTATATGTTTGAGTACTTAAAAGATGGTGCATCTATTTCTTTGTTCTAACAATAGATAGACAATGTCAGCAGCTACACAAATCAATGTTAAAACAATTGGAGACAAATCTTCGATACCACCAGATCATTCTAAATGGAGTCCCCATACTGATAAAAAACTGTTTTAATTGAATCAATCAAATTGACTCATAATGTGCTTTCTGAGATGAAGATTTCATTATTTGTGATTTGCAGTTGAATGAACTTAGTATTATTTTAAAAGTTGATTTGAGCAACTGTCATTATCTATTTATTGTTAGAATATAGAAATAGGTGGACCATCCAACAAATATTCATGTACTAGTACTTTGTGACATGACATGTAGAACTTTTAACACCGAAATAACACTTGAAGATTTAATGATTAATGTAAATTATAATTTGTTCAGCAACAGTATTAATTAAAATCACAACGATTATAATCTCAGCCTTAATAGTAATAAATTACATTAGTAAAAATCTTTTCTTTAGACCTCCCATAACTATTTACACCTTGTATGTGGTAACCAATCGATCAAAGCATTTTCTACACCTGTGAATTGTTAGTTATATTTTTTTAATAATTTTTTTTTGAGCTGCTTTTATCTATGCATTAAATGTATGAATGCTTTGATGTAATTAATGTGAAGTATTAATAGGTATTAGAATACTAAAATTGGGATTGTCCCATAATATCACTTACAAATGACATTTCGTGGTATGACATGCCATTCCATTTTTATACCTTATACATGAAATCCATGTGTTATTTTCATGCTCATTTGTGTACTTAATGACATTAAAAGGCATATTTCTACATTGTAATCCTCTGTATATGTATATATTTTATCATTCTGCTTTATATAAATTGAAATGTTAATACTAAAAACTGCATTTGGGCTGTGTTGAATATTTCAAGAAATTCTAATTACTGTTAACTTTCGACCAACCATGAACTGATAGGTAATTTAATCAGTAGGTCCTAGGCTTCTTTGTAGATAACTATGAAATTGTATGTAAAATTGTAAGAATTAGCTTTATTATTTCATAATTATATAATGGCAGTACTAGATTTTTGAAATTTTAATGCGTGATGATTTGAATTTCAACATAATATGGTCGACTTGTGTCCTTAAATTTAAGCTGATATTTGTGATTATAAGCTTACTGTATTTGACTTAGATATAGCCTACATATAGCAATGTAATTAGATTTATAAGACCTAAGAGGCCTTTTATCTGATAAACAGGTTTTATAACTTTTCTGAAGAAAAACATTACTGGTATGATGATTTTTAGTCTGCACTGTGGTTGCAGGAATTGATGATAAATAAACCTATTTTGAAAACAGTATTTAAGCTCTTTTTTTTAATATATAAATCTTTCTTTAGCTCAGGCATATTAGTTTGGGAGAGTAGTTCAAGGAGAGCTTAACACACCTCATCATCCCACGCGAAATTGGGAGTGTGGATGTGTACTGTATTCTGTTAAATTTAGTGGAAAATGTTCTTTTTAAACGAAGGACAATAGGTTCGAGACTTGACAAGTAAAAAAATATTTTCCTTGTCAAATACACTTCTACATATTGTAATAATTTTTCCATCAGTTGAAATAAAAATATATTCTCTGGTGTCAAATATGTAAAATCAAATCATAAGTCTCAAATTGAATAAACTATAAAAAACAATTGAATTATGCTGCCATTCAAACTAAAAAGATTTTCAAATACAGATGTAAGGATAAAATTCACTGTGCCCCAGTTGGTTATAATTGATGATCAAATCAGCAGCAGATTATAATCTAAATCACTGATTATTTTCTTGATTCTTTTTAATTCAGATTATTGTCAACAGAAAACAGCTGTTTGTAATTTGATCCTAACCCTAACATCCTTCCATATGACCATATATGGGCATGTGTTTACAAAATTATCTCCCCTTGTAAAGCACCATGTGGACCAAATTAGCACAATCTGAGCTAAATTTCATTGACAAATCTTTAATACCGGTACTTCAATTTTAGAGCGGACAGAAACAGTTAGCCGTCCTTGAGAAATAAACAGATTCTAGAAGTTGACCGTTTGCCAAACATTTCTTCTAGAACTCTCCAGAAACTCTCTAGAAGTTAAGAAACGTAGATACTTCCGGCTTATATATTGCCATGCGAGGAAAAGTTGGAATATTCCTGATAATTTACAGAGTTTAGAAAACCAAAGGCTGAAAGCAAGGTAAATATTGTGTTTAGTCACTTTATAACGTATATGTAGTTATTATATGCCAAAAATGAATATAGAATGGTAAAAATCAATCCCTAGTGCCGAGTGGGGAGGGAAATAGAGAGTTGACAAAAATGTCAACTACACTAGAATATCATAATATCATAAATCCTTGTTGGATAAATGTTCAAAACTAGCCCAACTAATTTCATATTGCTTGTTTGTTTAATAGTCATAAGGGCGTCTTTCTTCAGAGACTGTTCCATTATGGAACTTTTGTCGATATACCTAGCCTGTAGTCTTAGCCTATTTTGGTCAGAAAAACACATTGATATGGAGGAAATATTTTGTTCTCCGGTTTCTTCCCACTACTAAAGACCCCTACGTGCAAGTGAATTATTGAAATAAAATTAAAAACCATATGTTAGTCCCGAAATGACCTAGTTTGTGTTGAGTGGACGTCAAACCCCTCTCTCTCTATCTCTCTCTCAAATAATTTTTTTTTTGTGAAGATTTTATCCTGTAGTTCAAGTTCAAGTTCAAGTTGTAGTTACCTACATTTACCTGTATAAAGCAATAAGCCAACTTATTTTGAATGAATTAAAAAAAAGTATGTCAATTATTTATAGATGGGAGATTCAACAGTATTGAAAGAGGAAGGCAATACGTATTTTAAAGCTGGTGATTATGATAAAGCCTTAGCCTGTTATACACAAGCCTTAGACTTATCTAATATTAAAGACACAGAAAAGAATGTCATCTATAAAAACAGAGCTGCTGTACATCTCAAGAAGGGAGCTTTTGAATTAGCTGTGGAAGATGCAACTAAAGGTATTATTATCAGTTTTTAATTTTCCTGCATAGGCCCTAATATTTGTCTTCAGAAATGACGTTATTAATCTTAAAACTGCAGACAATTTGCTGGTTTTGGTTACTTAAAGTAAATTTTTATATGAATGTTAAATGTCTGATTCTTTGATCAGTGTGTCTCATTTAGACAGAGAAAGTCATGTAAAGAGTTTTCATGTCCAGCAAAGTTGTTTATGATATCCATTATTTCATTTTCAGCTCTAGAATTTGCACCAAATGATCCAAAAGCTTTGTTCAGACGATGTCAAGCTTATGAAGGTTTAGATAAAGTGGATGAAGCATTCAGAGATGCGGCCCTCTTGATGAAAATTGACCCGTCTAATAAAGCAATTACGCCAACATTTAAAAGACTAAATCCTATTATTCAACAAAAAGTAAGTGCATGGGATTAAAGAGATAAAATCATGATTTATTATTACTATGAGTAGCTGATAAGTGTTTGATCTGATACCTTAAAAATTTTCACTCTGGTACTAGATAGTCTATTCTTTTGTGAACACTAGTTATGTACCAAGTGAAGGAATTTATTATCACATTGATTGATGTAACAGGAACATCTTTTTTTATGCACCAAAAAGTACACATTTGAGCATTTGCATGTCAATAAACAGAAAATTTGTCCTCTATAAATTTGAAAGTAATCCATAAAATTTCTAATGTTGAATTGTAGGTCAAAGAACAGAGTAGTATGACTAATAAAGTATCCCAAATGTTTAATCTGGCTTTTGATAATAAATGTGAAGATCATGATAAAAGAAAACAGGTACAGTGTATTTATCTTTGAATAAAGTGGGAAGTATTTTATATTAGAAAGGTTATAACACTAAATTAAATATATGTGTTAAATTTTTTTAATTTTGTTCAATTTAGAAGTGCGATTTAAAAAATATAATTCATTAGTCGTTTATTACGTACTTAACTGAATCATGAATTAATTTTCTCATTGATGACTCTTTCGTTTCGATGTCTGATTTTTGTGTGTTTGTTTCATCATCAGATCTCAACCACAGATCATGCGATCATGATCTTTCAAAACAATATTTTTCATCAGTTAATTCCATCATATGTCTGATATCTTTTACAGGCTATTAATAATCTGATAGTATTAGCAAGAGAAGAAGCATCGGCTACAATGATATGTAAATATAATGGATTAGAAAGAATCAAAACATCTTTATTAGAAGAAAGAGATTTGTCTCTAGTTGTAGGAGGAATACGTATTCTTGCATGTCTTAGTAAAGAAAGCAAAGAAAGGGTAGGTATTGTCAAATGTAATTCAAATAGACCACTCACTATGTTCTGACCAATTAGTTCAATAACGACTACTTTCATGCGAGAATCCTAAAGAGTTCAACTATTTACTTCTTTTTAATACAGATAGATAATGATTACAGTCGCACAAAATATTGTTGTGGTAGGGCCGCAGATTAAGAAAACTGTGGTGACATTTAGTGAAGTTTGTATCACTACAGGTCTTGGACTGTACAGCATAGTGAACGATTCAGTTTGGCATCATCCACATATTTATAATTATTATTTTAGTCTAGGGAGATAATTGAGAAGATTGGAGTCAATAAGATTATGACATTGATGGCCATGGATAGCTCAGAATTAGCCAGTTCCTGTTGTACATTACTACAGAATTTGATGGTGTATGGGTCAGAGTTTGATCTTTTCACCACAAAACTTGAGAAATATAAGGAAGATAAAAAGAAAGGAGAAAGAGTTGGACCATATCCGTATTTTATACCAGGTAGGGTTTTTTTTTTTTTAAAAAAAGAATAATAACTATGGGCCGTGGTCATTGATAATCCATATTTTTGATTAATGTTGGGTCCATCCATGCCAAACATATTGTAGCAAGCACAGAAAATATTTTAGAGTTTAACTTACTAAATTTTAGTTTTTAAAGAAACTAAATATATTTATAGAAGTTCTAGGTTTGATTGTGAATCCAAAATGTTCAGAATTGATGTTGGCAAAGGAGAGACACAGAGTACAGTTCTGTCATTATGATAAGATGGAGGCATAATCAAATACAATTAACAACTTATCATTATTTTCTGTTTGGACAAACACAGTTCTTTGTTATCAGAGATTGTTTTTTTACTCACTTTTTGTAGGATTGGGATCTAGGATAGTAAGTTTAGTACCCTTATGTGTGATTGTCAAGGAGTAATGGCTATTTACCTTTTTAACATTTCTTATATATTATATTTTTAGATGAATATAGTCAAGAATATATAGATCAGATATTTTATCAGTTGGTCAAGATGTTGGTTAATAAGAAAGTATCAGCACATGGTCGAGACTCAGCTATGGAGATAATGATCAAACATATTGAAAGACTGTCTGGTATTGGTTGGATGAAAAAATTCTTATTTACAGAAGGTTTGTATTTATTTTTTTTGTATCTGTATGCATATTTGTATTTTTTTTTATCTGTATGCATAGATTATGTTTGTTGCATTACACCAGTTACAATTTTGTCCGATTTAAGTGAATTAGTCACATGAATCTCATTTCAAAGACCACTTGATATTCTGAAATTCTGAAACATATGAGAATCTTTTTCTTGTTTCTCCAGTTTCTTTCCTTTTTAAAAGAGCCCAGGTATACTATTGAAATAACTATACACAATATGTTAGTCTCAGAATAATCTTGGGGGGGGGGGGGTGGATTCTGTTATATTGCTTAATCTATTGTTGTTAGTTACATGTCTGTTCACATTTCTTATAAACAATCAACAAAAACTATATTTAAGATATAAGGATGCAAATCCCACTAAGAGACATACTGATTTTGGTAACTCCATAAATATTTGGGAATTATTAAAAGTTATTACCTGTTATTATTGTAGGTATTGAGGGATTATTAACAGTAGCAGGTACTTTAAAAGTACACAATACAATACCTGTAACAGAACACAGTAGAATGCATGCTTCAGTTTGTCTATCTAAAGTCTGGGATGATACCATGAGTGATAAAGAAAGAGAAATATTTAAAGAAAAATGTAATGAATACTTCAAGTAAGTTCTGTCCATTAATCAGAAAATCATATCAAAGTTAATAATCAAACTTTCAGCTCCGCTACACTGCTATCTGCTGTGATTCATTTTAGCACTGGAACACTGATTCTGTGAACTCGAGGATCTACTAGTTTTATTTACTTTAAGATAATTTTGCTTGTCTGTGCTGTATTCATCATGTCTGAAAATAATGATTTTTAGTTGAACCTGTTGAACACTATTTAACTAATCCCTTACAATATAGTCTTAGTGCCAAAAATATACTAAAAACATCAGTAAAATCACTGTAGGAAAGAGAAATCTGTTCACCAGAGGGATGATGCTGGACAAAACCTGTGAATGTTGGTAATAACTGCGCTATTTCCAGACTTGTTTTCCGTATGTTTTTTTAACTTGAAATTTATATTTTGGATAGAGAAGGACAGCTAATTAATAATGCTGTATTTATTACAGAGATTTATTTACGGATGAAATATTAGAATCTAAAATTGAGGCTATAGAAGCCATTTCAACATTACTCCAGGTATGATGGTTTTTACAACATTTATTATATTATTAATTCTGTGTGTTCAAACTATATTATTTGGTTTCCGAAGTATTGTTAATTTAAGGACAGAATATTTTTTGTTCTTCTGTAAAATGTTGCAAGTCTCGTTTCTGGTAGAAACAACTCTTAACTGTTAAATGTAGATCCAGTCATATATTTAAAAGTATATACATGTATCCCCATAATCTATGTGAAAAATAATACAAATATTTACTACTGTATATTGATTAACCTGTGTTTATATTTATTAAACTCTATATATGTTATATTTTAGGGTCCGTATGAAGTAGGTAATATGATATTAGGAACAGAAGGTGTGGTACAACTTATGTTTGCTCTAGCTAATAGTGAAAATGCTTTACACCAGGTAAGATCATAGTACTGGGGGGAAATAATTGTGGTTGAAAATTAAATATTTAATGACATCTTTGTTTCTTTATTGTGTGGGGGGTTGGGATGGCCTAGTGATCTAGAGTGACGCTCTTCAACCTCCACATGATGGTCACCTCTGGCTTGCGACTGTGGTTTCTATCCCTGGTGTGAGCGTATGTGGCATGGAGATAGGGGTGCCTTCTCAACCTTGTGGGTTTCCTCCAGGCACTATGGTTTCCTCCCACTGCTAATTATTGAAATACAAATTAAACCATACATTAGTCCCAAAATGACCTAATTTGTGTCAAGTGGACATTAAGCCCAATATCATCTTGTTAATGACTATTGATTGGTGTATTGAATTTCGGCATCGAAAGGTTGTTCAGTATTAAACTCTGTAATTGTGTATCCATAAAATTGTACCTTGTGTCAAAGTATGATTTTGGTAATTAATTATTTCTAGAAAATAATTCTTGTAAAATTCCATAACATTATTTCCAAGTTGTAGAATTGCAGTGTTGTCTCTCAAGTTGCTGCTCTCAGTGATCCTGCTTGACGCTTGTTGGTTGTTATGTTATATAATGTCATTTGACTGAATACTTGCATGTATGTTATATTTATAGAGGATTGCTGTAGAAGCTATTGTACATTCAGCATCGAAGAAGAATCGTTGTACAGGTATATTAAAGGAAGCTGTACCTGTATTAAAGAAACTATATCAACATGGGGAAGATGAAACTAGAGTCAGAGCTTTAGTGGTAATATATTGCTATATTTTTATCTTGAGTTTAATCAGATTAAAAACGAAAAAGTTAATGAAGTTTGAGGGATTTTAGTGTATAGGCAGGAACTCAGCTGTCAGAGCCCAAGACCTACCATAACTATTATCACAGTCGAAAAAAAAAAAAGTAAACACAATTTTTAAACCTTTCTTTTTTCTTGTTATAAATTTTTGTGAATTAGGATTAATGTTTTATTTTATGTATCAACATTCAAATTATATGAATGTAGTTGAATTCAAATTATATGAATGTAGTTGATAGTTTAATATTTTTTTTTATTCCAGGGTTTATGTAAACTAGGTAGTTTTGGAGGTACTGATGCCAGTGCTAAACCTATGGCAGACGGTTCTACACTTACATTGGCTAAAGTTTGCAGAAAGTAAGTTTATTGTCTACTTAGATTTATAATATTGAACAATTAATCTTTATTTTGCATGTCAAATTATTCTTTCAGTGGCATTATGCTGTTTTCTGATGAGAACAGTGCAAGCGATAAATATACAAGTTTAAGATCCCCAATTAATAGTTTTCATTATGTATCAAATTAATTCTATGGGAGTTTAATCTATATCTAATTTGATCAATTATCTTGTAGCTTTTTGAAGAATGCTGCAGATGATATGCGTAAATGGGCAGCAGAAGGAATGGCATATTTATCTCTTGATGCAGAAGTAAAGGAAGAACTAATGGCAGATACACCAGCCATAGAGGCATTGTTTGATCTGGCTAAGGTGACTTATCTTTTCATATTATCAGCATGTGTGGAGTTTTTATGTGGATTCTATATTTTGAAAATGCCTAATTCATCTGTCTTGTTGATACCATTCTGTGTGGCTTGTTGACTTTCTATCTTTTCCAAATTGACTGACTTTCAGTTGAGTTTGTGCTAGTTCTCCCAGCCGTAATAACACAGGTAGTTTGGGTTGAGTAATCTTTTGTGAGGAACATACCATTTATAATGATTGGTTAGGAAATAAAACATGCTTGTTGATTTATAACTTATCTAATAACTTTTCGTACTACTTAACCATAAATTTCACCTTGAAATGAACACATGTATTACATTTGAATTAACAAACACGCTCCCCATCATTATTGCCCATTTCATGGAATAAAATTGATGATGTAATGTTTAAAGGATTTACTTTGTTTTTATTTCAGCGAATTGATAAAAACAGTGTGTATGCATCTGTAACTATTTTAGTTAATTTAACTAACAGTTATGATAAACAAGATGTTATGCCAGAATTAATAGAAATGGCTAAATTTGCTAAACAACATGTACCAGAGGATCATCCTAAGGTTTGTGATATTTTTTCTCTTGATCATTCCATGGCTATTGAAATAAGGAGACAATGGAGCAACTATCGATGATGTGAGCAAGGAGAAATTAGTATGCAATTATTCATTGGTCCAATATGATGAGGAACACAATTTATCATAGAAATTGTTCTCACATGAGTTTATTGTAAAGATGGCTAAAAATAATAGTATTATAAAATAAATGCATCTTTGTATACTTTACTATGGTACCATTTGAACAATTACCTATTGTAATTTAGTGTATTTCCTGATTCAGCCATTGATAGAAATGGTTTAAATGTATTTTTTTGGTTAATTACAGGATGCCCAAAAATATTTATCGGCTAGAATACATAAGTTAGCTGAATGTGGTCTAGTTAATGCTCTGGTAGCTTTAGCTAAAACAGAGAGTAAAAATAGTCGAGAACTACTGTCTAGGTAAGCAAAAAATTCTTCTAATATCTATATCCATGTATAGCAGGTATCTTGTTGCTATTCTTGGGTTTTCTTTTGTTACTCCTCAGTTAGTTATCCTGCCCAGCATTAGGGAGCATGTTAGCTTTCAATACATGTCTTGGTAAACCAGAAATGACTGTAGTTTAGCTTGCTATGATTGGGTCAGGATTAAGCTATAGGGGGACCTGTAGCAAATCTTCTACAGGGGACCTAAATTTGAAAACACATATTAATAATATGACCATTTTTGTATTTGTATCACATAGATTCACACTGTCATTAATTTCTGTTTGAAAGTGATAACCTCAATTAAGGTGATAATTGGCTAAAATTGTTTTTAAAACAGTGATTAAGCACTACATGTTTATTGTTAACACTGGAGGCATTATAGAACTATTGATCTGAAATTGTCGTAATTGAGCATTATCGTTGAGCAAATGTATTTGATTTCAAATCTTTGGACATGATTAAAATTTACCACAAATTGTACCACATTTGTCGGATACAGATTTCTATAAAACTATAGACTTGAAAGAAAGCAGATTTACAGCTTATTGTATGTTTATATCAATTATGGTTTCTCATTTTATAGAGTTTACATGGCTTTAGCAACAGAAGAAAAATTACGAGGATTAATTGTTCAACAAGGTGGTGCTAAGGTAATAAATACATATATTTTTATATCTTTATTCTGTTGAATTTAGAAGAGATGTGATAAATAACTAACAGGGCTCATATATATGTCTGAATATAGGAAGATGTATTGTGTCTTGATTACTCTCAAACCATTGTTTAGTGTATTGGTATGTAATTTGGGTTAACTTGTTATTTTACAGAGTTTATTACAGTTAGCATTAGAAAATAATACCGATGTCGGTAAAATTTTAGCTGCTCACGCTTTGGCTAAAGTAGCAGTAACCATGGATCCACAGGTTGCTTTTCCAGGACAACGAGTAAGTCTGATTTAAAGAAAATTTATAATAAGTATGGAACATGGCAAATTTTAGGAACCTGGCCATGACTACGTTTCACTTTACATCTAATTTTTTCAAAGATGTACACAAGTCAATATGGCTACTACAGTACTAGTCTTATCGATATTCACATGGCGGAGGAGAACTCTGCATTATTGGATATGTAATGAAAACAGATGTAGTTGTACCTTTAATATGCCTGGATGTTCTAGAAATGTGCCCCTGACGTCATGACTTCTTTTCTGAAAACATCTATATAAATATTATTAATTTCTCATTTACAAAAACAGAACTAGCAGATTTTTATTGTATTTTTGCATTGAGTAGCATCCTTGTTGCATGATAAGATAATTTTATTTTGTTTTCTCTCCTTATAATTTAGACATGATTTACCATAATAAATGATTATATCAAAATTATTTTTTTCTTCAGATGTATGAAGTTGTACGGCCAATGATACATTTATTACATGTTGAAAGATCAAGTTTACAGAATTTTGAAGCTCTTTTAGCTTTAACAAATCTGGCTTCTGTTTCTGATTCAGTCAGGTAGGTTTCTTTACTACACTTTATTATGGTTGTCTTATTGGTTCGATCTGAATTAGATTTGAACAATAGGATGACCACAAAACAAACAACTAGAAACACAGAAAACAAACAAGACTAAAACACAGCTAATGTAA
Source organism: Patella caerulea (assembly GCA_036850965.1). NCBI lineage: Eukaryota > Metazoa > Mollusca > Gastropoda > Patellidae > Patella > Patella caerulea. The sequence goes on from JAZGQO010000021.1 coordinate 20,641,293, forward strand.
TGATCTGTTAATTGATTACATGTATATATTTTTTATAATGATGATTTCAGGAATCGCATTGTCACGGAAGGTGGTATTGTAGCTATAGAACAATATATGTTTGAAGATCATGAAAAGTTAAAAATAGCTGCAACAGAATGTATGTGTAATATGGTCATGAATGAAAAGGTAAGTAATGGTTAACCTAAACAAGCAGGAAAACTGTGTCAGACAGAAAGGTCAATACGTGCCAGACAATATAGATGTACCATAAACATTCTAGTATGAAAAACCCATTTTTACACACTTTCAATGCATATAAGATGGATGGGCTTTTTGAAACATGGCCTATATAGGCAATTAGTGATGTGCGGTTTTTAAATTTTCTTTCGGTTTCGGTTTTCGGTTTTTCTGAGGCAAAAAACCTCGGTTTCGGTTTTCGGTTTTTTTATTCATTTAAACACTGTGTCATGTATGTACTGATTTATGGTTATTTTATAGGAATACTTGAAAGCCAGAAAAAATATCAAAAATATTGATGTAAATAGTAAACAACAAGTTTTTTTTTTTACTGTTATATGACTTTAATTATGACTGATAGTAATAACAAAGTTACTGTAAAAAAAAGATCTGACACACACAACGCCATAGGCATAATAATAAATTAATATAACGACATAATATCAGTAACAATAAAGTTAGATTCTACTGTAAAAAAAAAATACCAAAATAAATTTGCATAACAAAATAATACCAATCCAACAAATCGAAACATGTGGTCTTGTATTTCTCGTTTATAAATTATAAACTTAAAAACGAAACTAACGCAATTGCCGTTTTCGGGTGTTGTTCAAATGTTGTTCTAAACGTGACTCAAAATTGTTAAATTATATTCTTATAATTTATGCAGCAGAAATAGATTTTTTACAAAGATTAAATCTACATTTTGTGTCATCTAATCTTTCATAGTTATTGAGCAAGCCATGGAGGCATTTTACTTTTTAGAGGAAGCCATCGTTTGATATTGACAAGCGGCTTCGGGTTGAATAAAATTTTGGATTGTAAACCGAACCGAATTGAGAAAATAAATAGTCTAGGCCAACCAGACTGACTAAACACTCTATTATTCTATACATACAGGCTCTGGTTGATCGAAAATAAAAACGGAAGTGGTGGCTACATTAAAATTTTGGAATTATTAAGTAAACGAAATACGGCTACATAAAAATTAGGAATTTGGAAAAAAACCGAAACGCACGGTTATTTTTTTTTTAACGGTTCGGTTTTCGGTTTATTTGTAAAAACCGATACCGTACGGTTAAACCGAAAAACCGCACATCACTATAGGCAATTTTGGAATTGCAATATTGCTGCTATGATGATTCAAACTATGAGATTGTGCTAAATATAGTTGCCATAATTTATAAAAATGTTACTCATGCAGGCAAAAATCCAAATATGAAGATCATTGGCAATTAATAACCATGCATGTCATATAAATATTTTATTTGGTACGAGTTTTGAAGGCCCTCATTGGCCAAGAATGATTTTGGGGAAAGTGTGGCATTTCATGCATACAGATAGGATGAAAATCCAAGATACCATGTATAAATGTTCATGCACATAAAAGATCTCATTCTCCAGACAAAATTTTCTCCCTCAAATTGTACAGATCAACATAGAAATAATGTGCAGGACATCATTTGGATGGGACAAAAAAAGAACGAGGTCCCCTGTACACTTTTGGAATACACTTAAAAGATCCCTTGGCAGTTGGAATTCGATATAAGAGCAGGCCGTAGTGCTGCTGTGAAGGCAAAATTGCTCCCATGGCACACCTGACCCAATTGTCCAGATTCGGTGTATTCTGTGAATATTTCATGATTGTGTAGCCGCTGAAGTTCCAGATCTTAATTATTATATACACTTTATTGAGCAGGTTGTAAAATTGTATGAGAAAGAAAATGATAAAGTAAAACTGATGTTATTATATTGTGGTGAAGAAGATATCAGTCTGGTTAAAGCAGCAGCTGGGGCAGTAGCCATTTTATCCATAAGTGAAATTGTCTGTCAAAAGATAGTTGGGGTTCGTACTGTTTGTCTTATAATGTAATACACTACATGTTACAATTTCATCGGACTACAGTGTCGTGAATTATTGCCCCCGATTGTATGAAAAACCATGTCTGTAGCTTGTTGCCATTCTAGAGGTCACAATTATTATCTGATTTTCATGTGTTTTTATCCCAAAAATTTGCAATGTGCTCGATATTGAACCCTCTAGAGAATAGAAGTCACAGTTTTTAATCAATTTTAAAAACCATTTAAATGTTTTCATAAGTTTGAATTTAAATGGACCCTCCCCCATTACCCAAATAGTCGCAAAGCATGTAACAATATACCAAGATTGTTGACCCTTTAGAGCTCACAAATTTTGTTTGATACATGTTAAGATTTGCTTTTGGTGCACATTAGATCAGACCTTCCATTCTGGAGTAATGACACCTTTTAAAAAAACTTTGCTAAAATGATAGAATCTAAGTTTTTAAGTATATGGTTTGAAGCATTGGGGTTATGAGAGAATGAACCATATTGATCATCTGAATTTGTACAATTTGTTCCGGATTTCTACCCCCATTGCAGAGCTTTTCACATTTTGTGTCCCAACAAACCGATTGATATTCGGTGTTACAGGATTCAGAGTTACCTTCAGCCCCACCCCTTCCATCTCTAGCAAAATATGGGGATAACTTCCATGGAATTATTCTGCTCAGCTTTAAATTTATAGATTTATTACCCTTGAGTATGTTTTAGAATCTTGCCAATGCACCTAAATAGTTACAGTATGACAACCTTTATAGACTGCATGTAAAACTTGGATACTGTGGCCGTATGATTTTGTTGCCTGGCAAACCATCTTTGTAACAAGTTAAGATTAAAGATTTTGAATAAATCGTAAACTTCAATTTTATTATTATTTTTAGGTGGCGCCATGGAATGAAATTTTACAAACTCTTGTTGCCAATGAAATGGCTGAATTACAGCACCGTGGTTGTTACATAGTGTATAATATGATGTGTGCAAACAAGGAAATAGCAGAGAAAATTGTCGAGAGTCAGCTGTTCGAGATTTTAATGGCTGTAACAAAGATAGATTTACCAGATAGAAAGAAAGCGAAGGAGTGTTGCGAGGAAGCTTTGAATAAAGCTGTTGAATATGGACTTGTTAAACCTCGGGACGAAGACTGAGACAATTAATAAAGACAATAATTCAACAGATTTTATCCCAACGTATGAGAATACTATCCAGTGTCTTTTAGTAGTTATCATGGATTATCATAAATATTTGTTTTGTATAGTTGAAGTGTGAAATGTAGATTCCTAAGCAACGAAGAATTAAATCTAAAATAAGATTTTTTTCCCCATCAGTAAATAATACAGCATTGTGTTTATTGGATCTTTATCATATCTTTTACATAATACTTGATAGGACAAAGGGGACGGCAACAATCCCTTAGTAGGTATTTAAAGCTGGACAGGCTTATACCTTTGACATAATATTTATTTACATATAATGACATAGATTTAACTGTTATAAATCAAAATAATATCAATCTAATCGTGATCACATTAAAAAATGTGCAATATTATGTATTTAACAATTATCTATATTTGTTCTATTGTTTATGTTTTTGATATTGCTGAATGTATATGACAGATATAAATTTCAAAGTATGAATGGTTATTTTATTCAGAAAAAAACAAGTTCACTTTAAATTTTTACACTGGACAGGATTATTATTTTGAAACAATGATATATTTATTGTTGTTATTGTGTTAGAATGCCAAGTAGGAGCAAGACAACTGTGGCCCGAACAGATACAACTACTGGCTATATCAGATTATGTTAAGGACAATTGCTGTCTATTTATAATTAATGAGTTAGAAGGTAATTTTACAAAATGTTTTTTTTTTTTCAAATATTGGTTTTCTGGAAATTACAAGACATTTTAAAACTTCTACAAATATTGCAGCAATTGCAACAAACAGCAATAAATCATGTATTAACTGGTACAACTACGTAATTTTTTATGTCATTATTTTTTGTAAAACATTTGTTTACTACCATATCTTTCATATAATGTAAATATTGTGTGTGTGTGGATGTTGCATGAATGATTGAAGAAATATATTTAGAAGTTTGATATAATATAAATACTATGTTTCTTTGCATGGATGATTGTAAAAATATATATTTATGAGAGTGAATTGGGACTTTAGGTTTGCTGATGAAAACAGGCTAAGTCATGCAGTGTGCTATGAGGTAAAGTTTGCCTAGACAGCAGCTTTTCTGCTCACTTTTCTTCAAATTCCAACTGCACTTCAGTGTATACATGTACATTGGGCCTCGGTTTTTCATCCCATCTAAATGGGATACTTTTCCTGACCAGGCCTTCCATAGCGCACTATTACTGACAAAGGGAAACTGTGCTGAAAAATGCAAACATTTTAGGCCCATTGAGATTTCTTGTAGCACATATCCAATCATGACTCACACTGGTATGGTACGGTTTTCAGGAGTTGATTCCCTTATTGATAGTTTGATTTTCATTTTGAGTGAAATCTACATCACCACAGACCCAGAACTGTACAGCCAGTGGGCGGTTAGGGCTAGCCCCCTGATCCATTCACTTGATCTGATAGGTGTGTTTATTGTGTCCAGTCTGTATTTACTATATAATTAGAGTTCATTAATTTCATTAATAAATACATTTATTGAATAGACTAATTTCATCATCGAAAGAATGTTATCGAGAATGGCTCAATTATTGGAAGGAAGAATTAAAAATACTGCCTAAATGCTTCACTTGTTTTTGAATTAAAATTGATTATGTTGTGTATCATCGAAAGAATGTAATCAAGAATGGATCAATTTTATTGGAAAGATCTGAACAAAAATATATAACATTCATCTCATGTATCAGCTTTCTGTGTGGTTTGTACATTTATACATATAAATTATTTTATTAAATGAGTGAATAACATAAGTTTTTATTTTTTTTTCTTTAAAATCATGAAATTTGGGGTTTGGATTAGAGAGCTTATTTTCTATTGAGAATACATTTGTATTGGAGACAATGCAGTCTATGCTGTCCAACTGTACTATATTACTTTCAGTTTGTAGATCAGAATTTTGTGTGCATTTGGATGGGGGTATTTTGCTCCATATGATTCCACTCCACTCATGCAAAAATTCAAAGCTGATACATTAATGATTAATGTCCACTCAACTCAAACTAGGTCATTTTGGGACGGGTGACACTACTCCCCGTTAGGTACAAGCGGGGAATCGAACCACACCACTTGACTCAATGACAGACCTTTTGATTAACCGATTGGTCACCCAAAATGTAATATATAACGAGTTCATTAGGTTGGCAATCAGATGCAAGACAAACTATTATTGAAAATCAACCATTAACATATGGTACTTTATAGATTAACGTCGAGTTACACTCCTTGAAAACACCTTTAAAAAAAAAAAATTTGAAATAAAAGGTTTTTTTACATACCAGTATTTCTGAACACAACCAATCCAAATCAATCAAAAATTATTTCATTTTCACGAAGTAGAAAGGAACCCTGTAGTACTTATACCTATTTAAAGTGGCTTTAATTAATACAAAATCCAGTTAAAACCCAGAATTTGATTACCAGCAGTTGAACATGGTGGTGGATTGGATGTTCTACATAAAAACACACAAGTCTGATATAGGCCTACAAGTGACATCACTTTTTTATTATTACATGTTTTATCGATCTTATATACACATCCATTTTCTTCCATCAGTGACCTATTATACAAGTATTTATGGAATAAAAATGAAATATATCCCAACAAATTGTAAATATATTTTCTTTACAATACACTTCTTTTCATGATCTGTATGATTTATGAAGAAATTTTATGATGAAAAACATGGATTTAATTTTCAGTAGCACTTATGTATTTACCTTTTTAAAAAATCTGTACATTATTCATGATATTTTATTTACAAAGAAAATGTGTGAAAACTTCTTGAAATCGGTTTTGTAACTACAGAAAAAGTTATGATTTGAAATAACAATAATATTTTACATAGGATAATTCAACAAGACATCTTGTTTAGCTAACTCTAACAACATAGGATTATCAAAGAATTTGTTGATACTGACGTCTTCACTTAATCCCTAGAAGAAAACAATAATAAGATATTATATATACACTGACATTAGGGAATCTTAATACAAGTGTTCCCACTTCCCAACCTTTCAAATTTCACCTACCCATGTGGTTTTCTTTTATTACACAAAGGTGTTAACTCAACTCAAATTACTGAACATAGAGTCACTCTCAAGCTTTGGATTGAAACAATAACAATTTGGTCACTGACGGACCTTATGAATGAACACACCCGCATGAAACAATTCAGAAATAAAATGAAATGGAGTTTAAAGTCCTGTTCTAATCTGACTCGGCTAATGAAGATGGGCATATGCCATGCAGTGAGTTCTGAGGGAAATTTTATCAAATTCCAAATGCCACAGGATCTTTTACATGCATGTACCACAAGATCTGTTTTTCGCCCATCCAAACGATTAGACAGCTGGCTGTCTTTGTCACTATCAGTTGGTACGTGAAACAATTCCACTAACCTATCCCATTTGCATGAAAAAGTGTAAATATGACAAGAATTCCCATTTCTGATTCATACAGACATATTTTCAAACATGATTTCAATTACTGATTCAAACTATTACAAATAATAGGCCTGAATACAAATATAAGTACATACCTTTCGTCTACGGGATTTTATCATGAATTCTCTGGCGAGGTGAGTTGCTGGTTGGGCTTCTAGAGGTCGGATAATAATACTTTTATCTAATGGATCACCAGGAACAATCTATAATTATCAAATTTATCATGCTAAATTAAACAAAGATTGGGAGATTATGCATATCGATACAGATATTAATAATAAGTATCTGCACAGTGACCTGATTGTGTTTTGTACAGCCAATCAAGCATTCTTATTTCTTATCTTATTAGGAACTGGTGTTGTCCAGTTCATTCTAAAAACTGTCTCCAGCTATTTTTTTATTTGCTACAGAACTGTCAACATTCTAAACAGAGTATGAGACATTAGTTATATTTCGGAGAACAACAAACATATTAATCACAATTCATGACTATGATACAAGTAATCAAAATAGACATAAAGCTGAACTTGAAAATACATTATGAACACTAAATAATTTGATGACACCAAGTTTAAGACATCTATTTGAAATAAAATCATACAATTTGTATCCATTAAAAACTTACCTGCCAATGATGAAAGACTGATAAACAGAAAGCTTGACCTTGTGTATGTGTTCTTAAATCAGTCTCAAAACCAAATGAATCTATAGCCGGTATAAAGGCTTTAATAGTATATAATGGTGAACCTGGTACTGGTGCATCCTGGGTTACATGACCTCTGTAAAATTGGGATAGTAAAATATTACTCAAGAATTCTTATGGAAGCATAGTTAATAAATAAATTTTCAAGTATGAAACTATCTTAACTTTTTTTTAAAATCTCGTTTATATTTCCATTTTGAAGGATAGTTACAACCAAAAACCATAATCAGTTGTGATAATATTTATATTCTAAGCTCACTCTACATACAAAATATATTATTTGACGAAAAAACAATAATGTTTATTTAGAGTAAATACCGAAGTAATAGTGTTAAAAGTCAAGGTTGCTAAGTTAACATTTTCAACAAACCTTCTTTTAGCTAAGACAGTATAAACAGCAGACACACAATCAGCTGGTGCCATTACTTCTACAAAATAATATGGTTCCATCATCCTTGGCGTTGCCTACAAAACATATGCTCAGACTACAATAAATATAGAAGCACTGACATTTTTGCCAACCTTTGGTGACATAAACACAAGTATGAAAACAATGATCAATGTTTGTAATTGTTAGTATTGGCTATAATGCACTTACCATAAGGAAAGCTGAATAAGCAACTCGTCTAGAGGTAGGTATTATCTGTCCGCCACCTCTATGTATAGGTTCACCAGCTATCATAGCATCTAATATCTTAAACTTTACATTACGTATAGCTACAATATATATAACATAATTTTTAACATCTTCAACACAAGTGTAGTTAACAGACAGTAGTATCATAATATACAGTAGATCATGGGTTTATCCTGGTTATTTTATAAAGTTGATTCAAACTATCAAAATTGATTGGAGCCATCTCAGATTTTACAAAACATCATAAAAGAGGGTGGGTTTAACTATGCAAAATTAAAAGCCAAAATCCTATTTCAAGATACTGATCTATTTAGGAATTATTGGCTACATTACTCATTTATGGAATTTTAATCTTCAATTATATGAATGGCTAAATAATCATAACCATCGCTTACCACTATGCCATATATATTGTTACATAGGCAATGGAAGTTGAGTAAATTGAAATCTTACTTCTTACAAAAATTATCATAAGAACTTTGAGGAGTTGCGCAGAATTAAGACAACGTTTCTTAAAATATCTTGGATATCTCTGTTAATATATATATACTTACGTTCATCACAAAGTGGACCTTCTCTAGTAGCCCACTGAAAACCTTGTACAATACTATCTTTAACAGCACTTAATAATGTTTTATCTACTTCTGATGGTAAGGTATCATCTACCAGAATATTAGGACCTGTAGCATCAGGACCAAACGCCCAGATAGATCGAGCAGCAAGTAAATCCCAATCATATTTAGTCTGGAAAAATTCTCCCAGTTTCTTCCTAGGCCATGTGATCTGAACAACCTCATTCTCAATATCTTCTGCTAAACCTTTCTCTAATGGTTCAGCAATCATTGTCAATTTATTTCTGAAAAAAAAATAATAATTTCAATAAATATGGTCGGAAAAGATTTTCAAAATGTTTTAAACAAGAATAACAGCCTCTTAAAAAGACTATCTTGAATTTGTGTAACAGAATGGTTTCTTCTTAAAGCAGACACATATAACTTAGACTGGTAGTTGAATTCAAATCTAACCAGACTTAAAAAGTGCCAATGACTTAAGTTTCTTTTCTATGATGTCAACGTCATGATATTTTTAAGGTTGTCTAAATCAGGACATGTATGCTTATACAGATTATGAACTTCCCAAAATAATGATCACACAAACAATTAAATCTTACTTTTTATTTGGGGTTTCAGCAAAACATTTTAAAGATGACGTTTCCACAACAGTTTCACAGAATGATACAACCGGATCAGCCACTTTAATATCTGTAAATACAAATAATATATTAGTCCGTATAAAATAAATAATACTGCAGTAGTAACCAAAATGTTTTGGGTTTTTTTTTTACACTAACTTCAACGATCTTTATTAAATTAGGGGTAGATCCCACTGAAGAGATGTGTGAGAATTTGATAGTTTGTTTTTAATTAACTTACCTATTTCTGAGTATATCTTACGTAAATCGTGCATAACACAATCTAAATATAACTCTCCTGTACCTAATACTATATGTTCACCAGATTCTTCTACCTAAAATATTACAATACAAAACACATTCATGTCAACATTATAAACATTGGAATATTGGTTGAATGTCTGTTCTTTTGAGACTAACATAGGTTACTTTTTGCTAGACAGGTGAATTTTGCATGGCCGGCAGCATTTCTGTCTTACTTTTCACCAAGGGTTCTTTACCAGCATGAGAATGTGTGCACATATGTACAGTGAAATCCCTCTATTAAGACCACCTGTGGGACTGTCTAGATGTGGTCTTAATAGTGAGTTGGTCTTATTACTGAGTGAGCATGTTTGAGACAATTTGAAAAAAAAAACAGACAGTACAATGTATATGTATTAGGTAAATAGTATAGACCAGTATTTTATTACTAATAACATCATAAAAATAATTACATGTATATACATAACTAATAACTTTACATTATAATTACATGTACATGTATATACATAAATAATAACTTTATTTAAAGTATTTTAAAAGAGTTGCCTGATTATTTGTACACTTAATTTTAACTGATTCAGCCTCTAAATCTGCTTCAAATGATTGCATTTGTTCCAATAGTTTATCTAAATTTTTTGCAGCACAAAAGTTTTTTAGTTTATTGACATATATGAATGCTTCTTTTGATGAAAGTTGTTTTTCATTTTCCTCCATATCATCTTCACTATCACTCCCTACTACACTAGATGCAATTTCACCATCTTTGGATTTCTTGGCCTCTTCTATTAACTGTCTTTCCCAGTCATCCCCAAATTCTTCGCAAACTGGTAAGTCACTGTCCATATCTAGATATTCGTCCACAGTCATAAGTTCTTTCAACCCCAGTCGTTCTTGCGTCATTAGCATTAAGTCTCTTATTTCACTTAGTGGTCTGTCATCTTCATCTTCAATGTCCATATTGTCAATGTCGGTCAAAATTCCACATTTCTTAAAACACTTTTGAACACACGACGGACTAACGTCTTTCACAGACTCTGCAATGTATCGGACGGCATCTAAAACATTAACGTTTTTACACACTTGTGCAGCATCAATTCTGTCGTCATTGTCAATTTTAGCTAACACAGATCTCATTAACCTCTTGGTGTAGTATGACTTAAAGCTTTTAATAATACCCTGATCGAGTGGTTGAAGTTTCGACGTTGTATTGGCGGGTAGGAATACAATCTTCACATTTGATAATTTCATATCTGGGTGGCCCGGGGCATTGTCCATGAACAGTAAGACGTTTCTTTTATTTATCTTCATTTTTCTATTAAAATCTTGCAGCCACTCTTTAAACAAAAATCCAGTCATCCATGCTTTTTTATTTGATCTCCACGTAACTGGCAGACGAGAAATGTTCAAATTTCGAAAGCACCGTGGCTTCGCGGCCTTGCCTATAACAAAGGGCTTTTCGAATTCTCCCAACATGTTCACACAAAGCATAACGGTAAGTCTGTCTTTCGATCTTTTCACACCAGAACAAGTTTCACCACGAACAGACAGCGTTTTATCTGGGAGGCCACGATAATTAACTCCTGTCTCATCCATGTTGTAGATATCCCGGGCGTCGTAACCAATGACAATGTCAGGTACCCTGTCAGTCCAGTCTTTCACGACGTTGTCATCTACACTACCACTTTCACCGCACATCTTCAAAAATGAAATGTTGTGTCTTTCTCTAAATCTGCAGAGCCAGCCATTCGAAGCTTTGAAATCTGATTCCGGAATGTTCAGTTCTTTGGCAAATAGCAAAGCTTTTTCACGAAGCATAGGGCCGGAGATCGACACATCTTTACCGCGCACGCGCTGAAACCACGCCCACATCAGAGTGTTTAATTCTTCCATCGGCGAGCGAACACAGATGCGTTTCCTGTCGCCGTCTCTATTTTCTTCGTATCCATCAAGAATTTCTGCCTTTCTTTTTAAAATCGTCTGTACCTGGGTCTTACCAATTCCAAATTCTTCGGCCAATTGTCGTTGGCTTCTACCCTCACTCTTTTTGATAAGTTCTACTTTTGCTTTTAAGGTTAATTCTACACGAGTACGCTTACTCCGGGATTTTTCCATTACGCAGGTGAAGGTCAAATAATAAATCGTACAAATCAGATGAAGGCCGAATAATAAATGATTCTCTTGCAAAAATTTACTGGTATAAATAGTAAATAAATGATTAGTTAAGAGTTTAAATCACTTAATCATTATTAATTTCTTTGTTTAAATTAAACATACAATGAGAAATTCCATTGTTTAAAAAATGAAACCAACAAAGAAAGATTAGCGGCTCGTTAAATGGCTGCGACGAATCAATCAGCCACGACTGTTTGATTACTTTGATCTTGGTCGTTAGATTGACTAATCCCTGTGAGTGGTCGTTATCGTTTTGATCTCAGTCGTGAACTGACTAATCCCAATCAGTGGTCGTTATCGCGAGTCACAAAAACACTGAAATTGATTGATTGGGACTGGCTTCGGTGGTCGTAATCCGTAATAGTGAGTTGCCCGTAATACTGAGTTCAATTTATAAGGAATATAGAAGAAAAAAATTGGTTCTTTTAATATGTGGTCGTATACGTGAGTTGCCCGTAATTTTGAGTTGGTCGTTATGCGGGATTTCACTGTATATCAGTTTTTATTCTTTCAAACAACTAAGCACAACTTCCTTGTCAGTTAATCAGGCACTAACTCTAACAAGTGGTAACCTGACATTTTCTCAACATTCTATTAATATAATGAACAAAAATTCTGTCGCTAATTTGATCAGTTGTAAATCTAGTAAACTCTACCTTTGTTGTAAGTAAAGGATAACTCTTGTTGACTTTTCTCAAACCATCCAACATTTTAGGTAATTCTGATGGATTGACTGGTTCTACGGCTATTTTAATCACAGAACTTGTGTTGAATTTTAATGGTCGGAATATATATACCTGTAAAAAGAAATAAGTCATCAAATTAACAATATCATATATCTTATTGTGATAAAGTATCTCTTTTTTGGGACCCACTGTTCAACATCCATAAATTATCTCTTTTTTGGGACCCACTGTTCAACATCCATAAATTATACTAGAATTTCCATGCGTCTACAAACTTCTCTTAAAAAGCCAAGAATCTTGGTTAATCATTCAATAACCTCATCAGTGAGATATTTAAAATAGAAATGGTTATTCAAATGTTTGTTACTCATATGGGTGATATTTTGTAGTGAATTATCCAATGACTTTGCTAATATTCTTTGAGCAAAGGTTTATGTGAATCATCAGTCGAGTCATCATTAAAATATTAAAAAGTTTCATGTGCACCATCCCCAATACTCTACAATACACACCTCTTCATTAGTAGATGCATCTGTTATTGTTGATGTTTTAACAATAGGTTGATCTATACCTTCTATTAATATCCAATTACCAGCTGATACACGGTTTACTTCTATCTTATACCTACAAAAACATATACAACAATGTATATTTTTAAATAATAAAAGTTGTCACTTTAAAAGACAAACAATAAAGTACCAATCTGAAACAGATTTAAATACTATTGTTACATAATGATACCTTTTGTAAATGGCCTACTGTCATATTGTGGTCTGAAACCTAATATTAAGTATACACAAGTCGTCTCCCTTATGTTGTAGTTCTTCTGCCTTTTTTAGTAATAAAGATGAGATTGGAATAATAAACATGGAGAATGATGGTTTTTCCTTTTCACCCACATGTAACTGTATAACAGAATATAACATTAATGAAAGAGAGTTTTATGGCCCTCTTTCCCGTACAACGTCAACGTGAGGCTAATAAAGCCAGACATAATTATGCGATGTAGTGTGATATGAGGAAATTTTGGCAAGGCTGCAGTGTTTTCCACTATACTTCATGAAATATGTATCAAGGCTTCTTTTGTGTGCACGGTAATCGGTACACTTTCAATTTATCATGATCCAATTGACTAGATGTCATTCCTTTCCAAGATTGAACCCGAGACAAACCATGAACTTATGTAACTGTGATATTTCTGAATAATCAGGCGTGAAAATAATACCACGATTGGCACTCTGATACATCTGCGTGAGAGAGAGAGAGAGAGAGAGAGAGAGAGAGAGAGTTGGAGTTTAATATCCATTCAAAACAAACTAAATCATTTCACAAAATATGGGTTTAATTTCAATTCAATAATTCCCTTGCACATAGGGGTCTTTACCTGTGGGAGGAAAATGGAGTAGCCGGAGAAAACAGTTTTGACAGGCAACACTTCTCTTTGTCATGTACAAGGAGGGAGTCGAAACCACACCACTTGATTCAACGATAAACCCTATAATCTAACATGCATGCATTAACCCATCTGACCATCCAACCCTACCCCAACACATCTGCACTATTAGAATCTACAACTGACGATACTACATACCGAGCTTCAGCAATCCACAATCTACCAACTTGACCAAATCGTGAATCTTCTTCATCTTGTAAGGTATAATTCTCTCCCAGTATTCTTACTTCCTGGTTAGCTTGTAATGTACCACTCATTACACGACCAAATACATGAAAACATGTAGCATCATTTGTTGGATATAACTTGGTTGTATGAATCATTAGTGGACCCTAGAAAAAAGATATATTGACGTGGACACAGAATTCAGTCCTGTTACAGTTCCGTCAAACTCAATTATTGAGGTAGAGTGTGTAGAATCTTGACAAAAATTTAACACATCGATTATATTCCAAAAGCAGTTGTTGGTTGATATAAGATACTCAATGATGATTGCAACTTTCGTTTGAAAATTTCTGCTGATACAAATCTTCAAGACAGTTACATGTAAATATTCTTCGTTAATAGTTGGTTAAATGAAATGAAATGGGGTTTAACTTCCTAGTGTTCTGCTCTGAATTTGGCTAATGAAGACGGCTTTGAGGGAAATTTTGCCCGGGCAAGGGCATTACGGTCTACACTTATATCAATTTCCAACTGCCAAGGTATCTTTTACGTGTACGCAACTGTGTACACAGGACCTCAGTTTTTGTCAAATCCAAACGACTAGACAGTTGTCCTTGTCAGACACTCCGTCCTGCATCACTGACAAGGTGAAACCACGCCGGAAAATCTGGATGAACTTTCTTGGCCAATGCAGGGATCAAACACCCAACCTCCAGGCTAGCGCGCCAGCATGTTACCCACTTAGCAACTGTGTAGCCCTAGTTTGTTAAATAGTAATTGGAGAGTGTAATGTTAATTTCTTGGTCAATATTTTCTTACCTCTGAATCACAATTAAACATTTCTTCCGCTAATTCGGAATCACTAGGACCAGTATAAAGATGTTCTATTTTATTTTTAGCATTATCTAGAGGTGATGGTACATGTTCTACACACATATCAACAAAACCTGTTAAACAAATTCACAAATCAATTGACATATTTTCAATTTCACATTTGTCGACATTTTGAAAAGAGTAGGCCTATATTTTTTTTTTCAACCTTACAAAGACCCTCTCCGATGAAGTATTTATGCTTCAAATCTAGAGATTAAGGGTTATAATCTATATATATATTATATTGTTTAAAGTTGTTATTAATCAGATTTTATTAAATTGATACTGGAATATGTAACAAAAGAAAGGCAGAAAATGTATTAATATGGCTGTAGCTACACCTATCAATATCTTTTGTTATATCATGTACACAATTCTATGCTTGATAACACTTACATTACAGCATTAAAAAAGGTTGAATAAAAACCATAATTTTGTCAAATTAACATTAATAAAGAGATGTATACCTACCAGTAAATGAACCAAAGAAACGACTACAGACTAATCTAAGTAATGGCCGTATGTTGAGTTTTTGTTCCTCTTTACCTAGATGTATACCTAATTCATCACAAACTTGTGGTATACATGTATCAACATCACCTACAATCTATAATAAACATCAAAATAAATTTTTACACTTTGCTTTGGTAGCTTTGCTGAGATGGAAAAAAAATAATTAAGTATTTTGTCTATTAGAATAATAGTGCAAAGACAGGTTGCCAACGGCAGCTTTTGATAGGGAAAACCTTCTTGTGTAGGTAAGACAGGTTGCTGATGGCAGCTTTTGATAGGGCAAACCTTCTTGAGTAGGTAATGTAACAGGGTCACAAAGGTTGATCATAAATAGAAGCACTGTGTATAAATATCAGCCTGTATGGATAACATTAGACTCAAGTACATCCACAAGATTCTTCTAAGAGGTCAACTGCAATAACTGTTACAGTGATAATCGGAAATCGTTGGCTTCCTAGTCGCAAGCACGCTGTGTTTTACGTTAAATGATTTTTTAAAGAACCAATAAAGTACAGGGATTGTTGATTATTTTATATTTACCTGTGCAAATATTTTATATAATGGTTCTAAAATAAATTCTACAAAACTTCTTAAACTGGCTGTATTTGGTGCTTTCTTTGTGAACTTCCTCCTTAAAAGGAAATAAGCCAATTAAAGTCATCTTTTGATACATACATTCATTGAATCAAAATGAAATTTTACCAACTCAACAAGTAAAATGAAAATCTTGCCAAGGCAGCAGTAAACCAATCTACTTTTTTTTTTTTAAATACAGCATCATGAGATATAACATTTCTCATTAAAGACATAAAAGAAAATCTCATTACAAATTCTTATTCTACTATAAACTATGGAGAAAAATATATCTCAAGAATATACAATAACTTACGTTTTACTATTAAAATACATATCTCCCCAAAGACGTTTGGCAAATTCCTTCTCATTTATACCTCCTGAAATTACAAGTTATTTTATCAATGAGACATTCAAAAAATCATAAAAAAAGGCCAATATATTCATCAAAAATATTAAACATACCCATTTTGAACAATACTCCAAAGGTTGAAACTGTGTAAACCTATCATATCTAAATGATTTTTCTCTACCTAATAAATACAATTGTATCTTCAGTATTTGTCAATGACTGGCTGACACAAGATGCAGATAAAATGAAATAGAAAGAGTGGCTTAAGCTATGAGATGAGGGGCATTTACTCTAATCGTATAAACAATAATTCTATATTCTTACCATATGTATCTGAATAAATTCTAGCAAATGATTTTAATGTGAAACAGAATCTGTAATATGAACTGGCAAAACAAACATTTCCTAGTATTGGTGATATTAAACAATTCTCTTCATCTTCTGTGTACAAGCTATAACAGAAATTATGTAATAAATAAATTGTAATATATAGAGATGATTTTAATAATTCACCTCACTGAAAGGACATTTATATTTATATATCTAGAAAGTGTTTTGCTTTATAGGTGTAGTCTTAATATTGTTTATTAGATGCCAAATTATAATATACCAATATTATATTTCATTTAGAAGACATGATTTTATCAAACTTCACAATATTAGATTGCCAGAATCATCTTGCACAGAGAGCAAAGCAGCATGCCACTAAAGCGAATTGAACTTTAAACAGATAGAGGTCTGAGGTCCACTCTAAATAAGATTTACCAAATTAAACAAATTAAAAATATATAATAATTTAAGTACATTTATTTGTCATTTT
This sequence comes from Patella caerulea, assembly GCA_036850965.1. Lineage (NCBI taxonomy): Eukaryota > Metazoa > Mollusca > Gastropoda > Patellidae > Patella > Patella caerulea. Next base: position 20,658,415 of record JAZGQO010000021.1, read on the forward strand.
TCTTTAACAGCAACATACAATAAGTGTGGTTTAATGGTCGAGTGCGAGACATTAAGTAATATATTGGTATTGTACGAGTGCGATAGCACGAGGACAATATCGATATATTACGCAATGTCTTGCACGAGACGATTAAACCTCTTAAAATACAGACACTATCCAGCACGTGCATTTCAATGAAATACGTCACTCGGTTACATTATTACAATTATTATGAATAACGTACGCATGGCATATTGCCTGTGCATTATTTGGAATAATGGTACACCAACATCAAAGGATGACGTCACATCTGTATTTTAATAGAAGAAGCAGATACTCGTTTATAGAGGAAATGGATTGGGTTATTACGCATAGTATAGGCTATACGATTTGTTTTTGATAGTTGAAACTCACCTGACTATACTGTTGACATCGTCTAAAATATGGCGTAATTTATAATACGCATCTGTTGGTGGTAGTTTTAATTCTAGTATAAGTCGATCTATTTTATTAATACAAATAGTAACAGCCATCTTTTCTTGTAGAGCATGTTTAATTAATCTCTCTGTATTCAACATAACCTAAAAAAAATGTACAATTTACGCAAAAATTACTTTGAGCAAATCAGTGGTCTGGTTATCGTACAGAAATGAATGAGTGAAGAAATGTTTAAAAATGGTCCCGAAGGAATATGTAAAATAGTTACTAACTGATTATTCTACGCCATTATATGCCTATGTATTCTTTTTGTCAGAATTTCCAAATAATGGCATTCAAAACATTTTTTCTTTTTGTAAAAAGATAGATATAAATGGGGGTTTAACGTCCACTTGACAAAAACTAGGTCATTTCAGAATCAAAAACCATGCCACTTGAGTTAACATGCAGACATTAAAGTGTCAATCCCGATAACTTTTTGGGGAATAAAACTGCTTAATTTTGTATTAAAATCCTTTAAAATCCATTACCTAAGGCCCACCTACTAACCCGATATTTGTGATACGCTTGTAAATAACTTAAACCTGACAGTCTTCATATAGAAATGGAGAACGTTTTATTATACAGTATCTGGATAAAACCACACTTTTTTCTATAAAAATAATATGTAGGTGAAATTTACCTTTTGTTATCAAGTAGAGGGCATGGGTCATTCACTGTATAGACCTCTCAAGAAACATTAATCGATTATCAGGTCACCCAATGAAAAAATTGACCCGAAATCTTAAAAGGGTTACGTGTCCGGATAAGCAGTGTTGACGTTCACGTCCAAACGACTCAATATTTTGAGCTGAAATTTTGAGACAAGGTAAATACACCATGCCACTATATTTTGGTCCATAAATTTCATAAATACTCGGACTTTAATTTTTGAGACTCTGCACTTATCGGGATTGTCCCTTTAAATCCTGTCTTTAGATACAGAACTAATGAAAATTATCAGTTAAACTTTTGTGATGCCCCAAAATATATGCTAAGTTCTTACCCCTTCTGCAGCGTCTATAAAGATAACAGCTCCATCACTGATACGTAAAGCAGCCGTAACTTCATCAGAAAAATTTACATGACCTGAAAATATGTGTATCAAATAAGATAAGACGATTAAATCTATTCATATTTTGTTACTTCATTTTAGTAAATATCTAGAAGAATAAAATGAACAAAAGTATTAATAAGATAGGGACATGAAATGTAACTGTTTGCTTCCTAGAGATTTTTAAGTACCAATTCAGATACAAGAATCATTGAATAATGGGGGATTCTTCATATTCAAATTGGCAGTCATTCATAAGTCATTAACAGAGCATTACAGTCTTCTGTGAAAATCAAATTGGATTTGTAAAATTATTTGTTTTTGAAATAAAATGAAACGGGGTTTAATGTTCTACTGCCATGCAGCGTGCCAAGTAGGATATTTTGCTCGGACAGCCGTGCTACGGCCTACTCTTATTTAAAATTCCAAAGGTCAAGGTTTCTTTTCCATGCATGCCAAAATGTAAATGGGACCTCTGGGTTTTTTCCAATCTGAAAGACCATACACTGTCCATTGCCAGGCCCACTGAGACTGGAGAACCATGTCAGAATATCCTGATGAACTTACTTGACTAACACTGGGATCAAAAATGGAACATCTTACTCACTGAGCCACTGCAGTTCTCTATTATTTTTTTTTTACTCAAACTGGAAAGGTTTTAGTTTTATAAGCTTATTTTACTACTGAAGCGTAAAGAATTGAAAATATTACCTGGTGTATCATATATATTCATCAGAAATGATTTATTTTTTGTATCCTGCATCACAACTGTCACCGGTGTAGATTTTATACTAACTCCACGCTGAAATAAATAAATAATCTTATGATAATCATTATGTGAAAAACAATTACCATTAATAAAGAGTAATTGGAAGAGGATTTGAATGTATTACAAAACTCATAATATTACCGTTTAAAAGTGACAAAATAAAATGGGGTTTAACATCCTACTTTTCTCCACTGAATGGGTTAATGAAGACAGTCTTATATGACAGGAAACATACAATAGGAACAGTTTCCAAAACAACTGATACAACTTCTACTTTCTTTGGGATGTTTGTTTAATCCACAATTTGAATGGTGTTTTTGTACAGTGTAACTTGTTTGGTTATTCATATTATGTAAACAAATATTAAAGCGGAAACTCAATGCATTTCTCTAAGCTATAAATTTAATCTAAATAACAGATATTTGAGACATAAACAAATATAGGGTCCCTTTTAACATAAATAAAATTGTAATAACACAATTTAAATAAATAAAATTGTAACAACCACACCATTGATGTGAATAAAATTGTTACAACACTAGTTATGTAAATAAAATGAATGTTTACCTCTTGTTCTGTGAATAAAATGTCAGTATATCTTAACTGAAAATAGGACATACATACAATATATTAAAAATTTCCTACATAAAATGTAAATCTTAACTAAACACGAACAATAATTCAATAAATGTCAAATCCAAACAAACACAAAACAATTTTTCAAATTCTTAATAAATTTTATCTTGTTGCCATTCTTTGACACTTAAAGCATAATGCAAATTAAAGTGCTAGTCTAACCAAGCTAGAATAATTTGTTGCCATTAACCAGCTTTGAATTATACTAATTGTTGAATATGCAAATCAATTTAGAAATGCTAAGCTCTCTACTTTGGTACTTGCAATATTCTTGAATAATGTCCATTGTTTATCTGCCTCTATTGTTATTCTGGTAGCCAACAAATTTAAGTTTTCAAACATTGTATTTGAGAAGTGTGGAGGTTTGTAAGATTCTATAAGTTCATAGATGGCCATAGCATAGCATATTTTAACTCCATACAAAGATATGATTTGGTTGTTTTTTGTAACTTAATAAAAATATTATTACTGAATTGAAAAAATAATAGAGATTAATATACTTACATCTTTTTCTTCTTTACCAACAATATCTACATGAGTCTGTTCAAATATACAGTCAACGAACGAAGTCTAAAAAAAAAAAAATTATATTAATTGAAAAACCAAATAAAAATAAAGTGTGCAGTTTTAAACAAATTTTAACATAAACTTCCCATTGTTGATAAGAATGAAATGAAATGAAATGGGTTTAACGTCCTAGCTTTTGCACCTAACCTGGGCTAATGGAAGACGGGCATACACCATACAGTGTGTTATGAGGGAAATTTTGCCCAGGCCTACTCTTATATCGAATTCCAACTGCCAAGCGATCTTTTATGTGTACTCCAATGTGTACACGGGACCTCTGTTATTCGTCCCATCCGAACGACTAGGCAGCTGTCCTTGCCAGGCCCTCCTTCTGCATCACTGACAAGGGGAAATGTTGATAAGAAGTTTAAACCTACATGCATTAAGAAAAAAAAATACAAACTGTTTTAAACAGACACTTCCATTTTTCATCCAAATTATTCAAACTAGCTTAATAACAAGGGGAGTTGGATTAATATGAAAACAAGATCAAACATAAACATACATTAAAAATCAATATTACATTTACCTTTCCATGATGAAGATGCCCACAAAGTGTAACATTTCTAATTAAACCAGGTGTATCCATTAAATCTGCTAAAAATCTTTTCAAAAAAATAGAAAATACATTAAAATATAAAAGACGATAAACAACATTGTCTATTCATGTAAAAAGTATCTCAAAGAAAGTGGTGATAACAGGAGTTTTCGTATTTAAAATATCAAAAATATTAATCAGACTTACTCCATGTTATATGTTGTGGTTGGTAAATCTTGTTCAGCCATTGAAAATTTCTTTACTTTAACTGGAGCCACAATTGGTTCAGTTAATGGCTGAGTATCTTCTTCTTGAACAAGTGTCTACATATAAAAACATTACGTCAATTATTCTCTTATTCTACTTGAACCATCCATATTTAGAAAGTATATTCTGATTAGTCATATATAATTTGACACAAATAAGAATATTCTGCCTAAAATTAGTCTGCAGCTGAGAAAAAGAAAATAATTAGGAGCCCACATTATTTATTGCATAAAATTCTGCTCCTCATACAGTGTATTATAAAGTGTTGTGCTCTAAGGTGTTGCATAAAACAACATCACATCAATATTCTAAATTACCTCAACTTCTGGTCCATAAATTTCTTCCGGTGTAGGATAATACTTTTTATCTTCATGTAAGACAACCTGCATATCATTACCGTCTTCATCATCTTGTTCCATGTCAACATCATCTTCCTATAAACAATAAATTATAATCTTGCTTTTATTCACATCAGCACACCGAGAGCATTTTGGCATCAATGTATCTTAACAGATCTAATCATTGAATGTATGACATTTCTCCAACTAATCTATTTTTAATTAAAAGGAATCTTAAATATTCCACAAATTATACGAGTTTAAACCTGTTTCAATTCATGTCTAGAACCATTATTTTTATTGTCTACCATGAATATGGATTATGCATACTAATTATAGGCCTCTTGTTTTACTGGTTATTGAAAAGAAATAGTAGTAACCGTTTTGTAATATATGGCACCATTTCTAAATAATAAGACAATCTAAGAATAATGTCATAAAATAGTTTACATCTCTATCATAGTCATCATTATCATCATCTACATCATCGTTATCATCATCATCATCGTCACTGTCTAATTCTGGACCGATATAGTTGCCAAATTCATCATATAAATCAGCATCCATTTTCTGAAATACAAAGTAGTTAAGTTTAATAAAAACATCTTTGATGATCATACAATCACCATGGAGATATCACTGTATTCCTTGCAAAATTTGTGCATGTTTGAGCGTAGGGCTACATGTACTTCATGTTCGTATGTCAAGGGTCTAGTTTGTAGTTAAAACATAAAACGCCAAGTTGCAAACCAGATCCAGCCCTATATTCACTGTCTACTGTCTAGGTTACAAATTTGGACAAAAGGATATTACTGTTCTTAGAAACGGTGTAATAGTTATCATACATCATAATTACCGACAGACTGATTTACATTATCTGTGCCAGGGTCTTCTTAAAACCTCTGGTCACTAGGCTACATACTTTAAACGCCAATTGAGCTGTTTATGATCAAAATAAAATCGACTTTATTGATATCCTATTTTTTCATCCAAACATGCAAATGAAGACAGGCACATGCCATGGCATTGTGCTATATAAGGGAGATTCCAAAAGTCATGGGTCCTCAATTTTTCATAACATCTAAACAACTCAACATTGTTAAATACTGCCAAGTTCTCCATCCTTCAGCATCAAAGAGGAGACCAATAATCGGATGGAAACTGTGACCTAGTAAGTGAGCTGGCTCTTAACTGAGCCATTGTGGTTCACATGATCTATTCCTTATCTGGTAGAATTTAACTAGGCCTAGAATGTATATTGGGAAATGTGGTGGCTCAGGGAGTGTAACGTCGGCCCGGCTCACTAATTCGGAAGTCCCTTGTTCAAATTCCGTGTTGGCCAAGAAAGATCATTGGGATTTCCAGAGAGGTTCCCCCTGTAAGTGGTGCAAGACGGAGTACATGGTAACGAACAATCTATTTAGCCTAGTCATTTGGATGGGACGAATAACTCATTTTAATAACACTAACAGAGGTCCCTCCGACACATTGGCATGCATGTATGTAAAATACTTTTGCCCGGATAGCAGGGCTACCACTTAATTGTTATCCCAGTCGGTGGAGAAAAGTAGGACGTTAAACCCCATGACTGTAAATCGTTCTCTGAAGACTGAAGTAGCCAAAATGATGAGCCCTTATTTGTAGTATTTGTACTGTCTGTAGAGTAGACAACGGATAGATGGAGACTATGTTATGTAGTAACTAATTGTACTGTATATTAAATTGCAAGAAGAAAATCTAAATAATCAAAACTGACAGATGTAATATCAGAATATATATATAAGTAAACCATACATTTGCCTGTTTTGTAAAACTTATAAAAATATAAGCATTAAGCGCAAAACGTCCTTTCTTCTTCCGCTACTGGTTTTATAAAATCGTGTTCAAGTCGAATAAAAGGCGTACCAAGCGATAAACTGAAGTCTACGTCAATCTATATTCAAAATTGATCTGTGTATTATCATCAAGTGAACGGGGTTAAATTCATTTAAGTTTATGATTTCCAAAAAATAAGATTAACGTATTTTGTAAGAATGTTTGGTGGAAAATTCTAATCCAAGTATTTATCGGTTGGTACAAAAACCGAAATGATTCTTGGGATAATCAAGATGGCTGCGCCCATGCATCACATGTAAACAAATACGAAAATGAAACATTTTTTGTCATAACCTCTGAATAATTATTATTGATATTCATGTGCCTGTCTGTGATCGATAGATCCAAAAATACAAACATCTTCATTTTAATTTTTGCAATGCTGTGGCATGAAAACAAAGGGACCATGGCCTAACACTAACATGAAACGAAAGGCGTAGGGCCAGGTAGTTCAGCTCTGAACGTCGGTCTTATTACACTCACCCAGAACGTTCAGGGACTGTCCCATTGAATCAATGTTGAAAAAAAAATTGGAGGCGTACGGCCAGGTAGTTCAGCTCTGAACGTCGGTCTTATTACACTCATCCTGAACGTTCAGGGAGTGAGGGACTGTCCCATTGAATCAATGTCGAAAAAAAAATTGGAGAACAGTCAATTTTACTGGACAACTTTTCACTGCTAAACAACGGGGTGTCAATCCACGTGAAAGACTGTACAATGTAAAGCCTGTACATTTCGTTTCGTCGTGTATGACCGACATTCTTATTTTCGACATTGATTTAATTGGACAGTTCCTGAACGTTCAGGGTGAGTGTAACGAGAGTGACGTTCAGAGCTGAACTAAGGGCCAGGGGCCTTGAACTTCAGGGATTTTTAGTAGGCCTACCGGTACTGTACCGGCTATTATATTTATGCCCACATTTAACACTTGGACGGTCCATAACTAATGCTGTTCAGACTGTATAGTTATGGTGAACACCAAGCAACTATTTAACTTCGGATGTTTGTGCCGAAGGATGATTTACCCAATCTACATAAGCCTACTACTAATCTAATTAACTAAATAGTAATAGTACAGTAATACTACTAACTTAATAGATGTACTAGCAAATACCACCACATACTACGTGATAATGAAATATTTACATAAATTATATCAATGAAAGTGAGTTAGTTTGCGAAAAATGTACGAGAAACTGGAACATCTAGATTCTATAGTAAACCTATCCATATGGGACCATCCGTATACCTACATTATAATATGACTTTCTCTTATTTCATCCTAGGAAATGTACCAAATGCTAAATACTGTTAATGTGATTTTTGCAGATCTATTATAACGTCACCTTTCATAATACACCATCAAAAACTACCGTACTTTTTTGTAAAACACAGCAATTCTGGTCTAAAAATTAATCAAATCGATTAATTCTAACTCATGTTATAACCCCCCATCCTTGCAGAGTAATTTTAATGTTCATTATTATTTTTAAAAGTGACAGGCACTCATTTAGTTGCAACTACAAAATGACGAGATGAATAAAGTGGACAAACACTAGAGTTTACACCATGTCAAGAAGAAAATTAAAACGTAAAGAATTAGAGAGTTTCCTGCAAGATGTTGATGTGTTTGAAAAACCTAAAGTTTTACTTGAACAATACCCAACTACACCACATATAGCAGGTAAGTATGTTCATATCACAAATTATTTTCTGATTTTTGGATTGTTTATCTAATTTTAGGAAGATTAAGTTATTCCCCTTTATTATTACCCTATTGGTTCCCTTACAGCTACAATTATCATTAGATCATAATAGGTTTATTAGCATGATAACATAAAGAATCCTGGAATTTCTAACTATAGGCCCTAGAGTTACAATCCTTAGTTATCAAGGCAATGAACACTTCAACAACCACAATTAACAGTGGATCTTTGTTGTGAAGTTTTAAACTAGTGTTCGGCTTTGTACTATCAAGACCTCTGTTGATTTTCAATTTTTTTCTTGTTTTGTACTCGAATAAATAGTCTGACGAAATGTTCATATCACACAAAAGGAATGATTTAACCAGACAGAGATGGCAAGTTTACAAAGTTAAGTGACTAATGAAAATAATGTATGAAATGTTATTTCAGCTTGTATGTTACATACTATAGATACACAATACAATCAATTAGAAGATAAAGCTGTAGTTGATTTAGGTGTAGGCTGTGGTGTATTGAGCATTGGAGCTGCCATGTTAGGATGTGGGTAAGTTTTATAGTCCTTTATATCAAAGTTTGCAGGTGTTAGAATATAAAAAACAGCAACGACTATTTAATTTTTGTACGTTATTTACGTACGCTATATGTCATAGACAAATTTGTAGATTGTGTGGTTGTTGAAAGTTGTTCAATTCTGCATCAGACTGAAAGTGACGCTTAAGATATTCTTCCCAGCATGAGACTGAATTTTGCACCCTAAAGAATATATGCATCCAAACCAACTGTTAATTTAATTATTTCTATATATTTACAGGTCAGTTACAGGATTTGACATTGATGAGGATGCATTGGCCACATGTGCAGAGAATATAGAGGAGTTTGAAATTGAAAATATAGACCTAATTCAAATTGACATTTGCTCACTTCTCCAAAACTGTGGAAAATTTTATAAAAAGTTTGATGTTGCTATAATGAATCCACCATTTGGGACTAAACATAATTCAGGTAGTGGCCATAGTGGTGTCTTCTTGTTTTCGGATTTAATAACTAACATCATCACATGGATATGTGAGACAAAGAAGTCTATTTAATTTCAGAAATTTCCTTTAATTACTTCTAGAGTTATTGCCCTTGTTTCACTATGATGAACACTTGAAGATTTTAACGTCTAAAGTTGTCATCCAATCTGAATTAAATTTATAGGCATTATATCTAAATTAGTAAAATGAAGAAGACTAATGATTTTTTCAACAATTCTCAGTCCGAAAGAGTTATCATCCAATCTGTATGACATTTATATGCATTATTTGGATCAGTATACACAAATTTCTATGGAATTTCAACAATTTTAGTTAATTATTTCTAGAGTTTTAGCCCTTGTTTTGTTTTGTTGAACCTTGCAAACACTCTAACAGCTATAGTTATTATTCAATCTGTATGAAATTTATGTTCATTATTTAGATTGTTTAATTACTTCTAGAGTTATGGTCCTTGGTTTTGATTTGTTTATCTTGTGAATGCTTTATCAACAAAATTTATCATCAATCTGTTTTATTTAAATCAGTAAAGTGAAGAAGCCTTTCAAATTTCTGCAATTTCCATCAATTACTAGGGGATCATGTGGCTAAGTGGGTAAGACGCTGGCTCACTAGCCTAGAGGTCAGGTGTTAGATCCCTGCATTGGCCGAGAAAGTTCATCCAGATTTTCCGACGTTTCGCCTTGTCAGTGATGCAGGATTGCCCTTATTTCATTTAATGTTGAATATTGTCTGTGTGAAATTTATTTCAGTGTCTTGTAAATTCTCCCATTTCTTACAAAAGAATAAATATCTGACAACTCTTGATGACTGCTCGGATTATTTGACTGCTGAGAGTATGTTTCATTGCCTGTCAACCTATCTTTATTGATTTTAAGCATTCGTATTTAATGCATAATGGAACTTTTAAGTCAATTTTGATGAATCATTATCATTCAATTGAATTTGGTCAAGTTTTGTTCCAATTTAAAGCCATTTTCATGGAATTCATCAGGTTTAATACGACTGTTTGTTTGGCTGTATTTTGAGGAATTTCAATTAGGTATCACAGTAATTATCTATTTCTATTGAAACAGGTATTGATGTCCAGTTTTTGCAAGTGGGTTTATCTCTAACTACAGAAGCTGTTTATTCTCTTCATAAAACATCAACCAGAGAGGTGGGTTGGTTTTCCTGTCTATCTAAAAGTGAAGAGTTGTTCCCCCTTTAGTCTCCCAAAAATTCTCGAATGAATTTGACCCACATGTCCAGAAAACTATTTAATCCTCCTAATCAGGTACAAAATCGATAATGGCATGAGATTCTGATATCCAAAATTATGATGTTAGCAAGAGACAAATTAATTAATGAACAATTAGAAAGTGCACCAATCTGATTAATGAACAATTAGAAAGTGCACCAATCTGATTAAAATACAGATCCAATTGCGTTTCGTTTTTTATAGTTCAAAATTTCGTTTTCACTTGTATTTACTACTCTTGGATCTGGAGGACTTGTTATTTAATGCGTGTTCTGCCTGAAATGAGGGGTCAGCCAATCAAATGGTCTGTCGAATCGACCGTTTGCTGTGTGGAACTGTGGGTAGATATTACCAGCCAATGACGTCTATACTAACACCAGCGGATAGAAATCAAAACAAAACAAAAGTAGATTTTAAAAAGCATGGCGGTCGCTAATTGTTTAATCGAATGACTGACGTTATCGGGTCAAATGTCCCTTGCTTGATACCTGACGTCATAGAACGTGAGCTCCCACTATAACTTGTTAGATCTACATGAGTGCAGGCCATCGAAAGTATAAAAAACGAAATGAAATATAGATCTATATTTTAATTAGATTGAAAGTGCACTTAAAAATTCTTTTTGCTTTTGTTTTACTTTTAGTTTTTGAAAAAGAAAGCTGAAGAGTGGAATGCAGAGTTTGAAGTGATAGCAGAGCTCAGATTCAATCTAGCAAAAACACTAAAATTTCACAAAAAAGATACAGTTGATATTGAGGTTGACTTTATAAAATTATCACACAAAGAAACCATATCCTGATACTGGTTAACTTTAAACAAAAATCCACATATTTATTTTTATGTTGTGTATTTTTGTCCACTTTATTGACAATTGCCTTGAAACTCTTTGTGACATTGATAATTCTGTGAACCATACAGAATAAATTACATTTAATTCAGTGGTTGACACACTTTAGACACCAGTACAACTATTCCATAATTATGCCACAAGTGATTATTGAAGGTCCAATAATCAGTTTCAACATCAGTAATTGACCAATATGTGGCCTATCGAAGGAAATTGATAGCGACTGATAATTAGTCATTTTGTCAACACTGGAGTTATTACTGTAGATGTGGATAATTAAAACATTATTCTGCTTGACATCCGATACGGTTATTTTAGTTTCCGTGGGCTTGACTATTTATACTTTTAAGTATTAAAATACAAGACTCTGATAGAGGAGGCCATAAACGGAAATAATAAACTGTGCAAAATCTTTACCAGTCTTAAGTTATTTTTTATAAATCCTTAGTCACAAATCATTTCTTTTTTTTAGAACACCAATCCTGCACACGTGCAAACAGACATATGTCACATAACCATATAATAGTCCACCCGATAGAACACGTGACTGGAATAAGCCCATTGCATGACGATCAAAATGATGGAACTAGAGAATGCGGCCGTACATCAAGGAAGCCTCTCTTTGATCCCATTTCAAATGCATGCTGATATTGTAGATCATGTAAAAATATGAGATCACAAACGAAAACCATAATACCTATTTAGGCCCAGTAAAGCCCAAAGTAGCCATATCAGACCATCACTACATGTGATTATACCCCAACATCAAGCAGACGGAAAGATTAACCCAGAACATAAGAGAGGATATTTTACATGTGGATAATCCTTGCGTTATGCATCGACTTGCGCCTTGTACACTTTTTTATAGTCCATTAAACATGTTAAATCAGTATTCAAGGCAGAATAAGTTATCATGCTTCTCTGAATAACATCCTTGTCTGTCTTCCACAGTGTGAAACACTTTTTAGGAGTTGAGAATTAGCAATATCCTAACAGGAAAGGAAGGCACTATAGAACTGCTAATTAAGTAAATAAATTAAAACTAATAGGAATAATGAATTTATTTTTTAAGTTATTTTTCTCGGTTGATGAAACAATGAAATGGAAATGGGAGGTGGACAAATCTTCTTAATCCATTCTTGTCTTCAATAGTCTCTTGGTAACTTTGTCTTTTTCACTGAAATGAAATAAACAAATATAAAATATGATATTAATTTCTGAGTTGGAGGTGGTATCTGGTGTTCTAAATCATAAAATGCTTTAGAGTATTTTAGACTAGTTTGCTATACTTACATTATATATACAACAGCTCCCCAACCAGAAACAGCATCTCTATCAAAAGCATTCATTAAAGCCTGGGATATTGTTTCAAATAAATCTTCAGGTTCCTGAAAGTGAAAATGGAAAAGAACTCATGAATATTATGTCCTATACATTAATATTAAATCAATTTATTAGAGTTTCAAATGCTCCAGTACTCTAATTTCAGTTATATTGCTAGTCTTGAATGATTGACAGTGAAATGGACCATCCAAAGAACTTGTCCATAATTTTATATGCCGTTCTATTCCGATTGACTATTATGTTACGATGGACCATTATGTCCCGATTGACCATTATGTCCCCATAGTTACATATGTGTAACTTATTAAATTAGGTTGCCATGGCATAGTAACACATGTATAAGTTACCAAATCATGTTCCCATAGTAACACCCGTATAACTGCATAAGTATAACTGACTGACTTAGGTTTTTCAATTTAAGTTGTTCGTCTATACTTAACGACAGTGTGTAACATACTAAAATAGGAGCTCATAGTAAAACATTTATAACTTACTAAATTAGGTTCCCATAGAGATTCACACATTCCATACATTTGTTCTGAACAAGTTCCACTGACAACGAAATCATCAGTTATCATGGGACAACCAATTAAATCCATTGATGCTATAAATGGTTGAAATGTTTTAGGATCTAAACCTGCAATCACTGGTTCAACAAAGTAGGGTCCAAATCTAAAATTTAATTTATCAAAATAAAGATTACATAGTTAGCATCTAGGTGGAGGAATAAAATCAATTTCCTAAACCCGTATCTATATAACTTCTTGAATATACATTAAATATGTTGGGTCATAAACCCCATATACATAATCAACAAAACAGTTAATGTAATAAGTACCGATACTTGAATACAATTAACACTATATTTCTGTAAATAATGTCTATGTGGGTCAAAAATGTAATGATTGTGTTGGGAAAATGTGAGTTGCATGGTACCAAAAGAGAAGACTTGCAAAATGCCTCTGACATCATGATTGTAGTCGATCATGTGGGCAGTTGTAGTTTACTGGTTGATAAACTCCAATTTCTGATTAAATTGATATACACTGTTTCTAGTGATGGAAACGTTAAAAATCGGCAATACTTTTCTTATCATTGGACTGAAAAAGTTTTTGGTAAATGTATATTGAGCTCTGTATGTCTGTTTTAAACAAAGTGATATAATTTTACCTCCTTTCATATAATAGATTGGACACCATACTCATAAATGTTTTCGGCTTAATTTTTCTGTTTTCTCTAAGTTCATACATCTTCAGTCTAAAGTTGAGTCGCTGTGATCTATAAGGGGAAAAGTGGTGATTAATAAATACATAGTAAATATTGTATACATGCTAACAATTATATTCCCAGTGTCTGGAAATATGATTTATGTTCAGTAGGAATGATTTATATAATTTGTCAATATTCAGACCACTGGAAACCCTACAATCCCATTTATCCATCCTAGAATAATTAATGATGTGTACACTTAGATATAACTGACAAAATATAAAAATACACTTTAATTTGAAATTTGTAGAAATATATAACTTACACAGTCTGTACATCTGTAGCTAAACCAGGTAAACCAATATAAAGATGTGGTCCCATTTCAAATATTTTATCAAAATCCATGCTAACCGTCTGTGCCTGTACACCAAATCTTCTGTCTGCTGCTATAGCTACACAGTCCTTACCCTTCATAGCCATAATGGCTGCTCCATTATAATCCAAGATACTCTGTAAAATATAGATTTTATATCTAATGATTGAGATATAAAAGTAGACAATTATTCCTACATAACAAGGGGGATTTGTAGTTTTCTGTACAAGATTAGAGCAAGCTTTTATGACATTTATAAAAAGTTATCTCAACTAACTTGTAACATAGTCGGAAATGTATGACCGACATTCCTAAATAAGGATGTTGAGCTATATTTAGAATCATGGTCACGAAAAGGCAACTCAATATGAGGGGACGTATTTTTAACAGCTTGTTGTGTCGCTCATACTGACTCTAGCGAGGTAAGCAAGATCTTATTTTCTCACTACTTAAGATGTTCCTTTGTACATTGTACAGGTGTTCACATGGATAGACACCCCATCATTTAGCAGAGTCCCTGAACGTACAGGCACCCTAGTCCCTACCATTACTCCATTATGAGACTCAAACATGCGCATGTTTATCTAATCGCTATATTCTACTTGAAATTAGTGTTGAATATTTATAAATTTGTGTCAGATATTTGAGATACCGGCATGTTCAAATGTTGCAAAATGATTCCTTTTTTGCGAAAAATAATGAAATGTAGAAGGTAAGGGTTCCAAAATAGACCGAGAACAGAGGTGGGCAAGAGCGGTATTTTACCGTATTTTCATACTGCTGCTCTATATAGGAAGGGATAGGAACTGTCAGCGACGGACATTCACATATTCCAGTCAGAGACAGTTCTGAGTTCCTCAGTCTCAGTGAGTCTATTATGATAAAGACCCCTACACGCAAGCGAAATATTGAAATAAAATGAAACCATATGTTAGTCTAAAAATGACCTAGTTTGTGTCGAGTGGACGTTAAACCCATTTCTCTCTCTCTCTCTCTCAAGTCTAGCCTATATTTAGGCGTTAAAGGGACAATAACACTCTTGGTGACTTGGCAGCACGAGAAAGTAAATAATAGCCTTTTCTAAGTACTACTAACTAGATGGTTAAGCGTCCTACCTGTTGTGTAAATTATCTATTACAACCTATTTTACTTGTCCAGAAGGTTCGAAAATATTTTAAAATCCAAGTTTTACGTTAGACTTTTCAAATCAATCAAATTGGTTGAATTTTTCCAATTTTTTAAATTAGGTGTGCTAAGATAAAATATATATCATCAATTAATTGGAATATTGCAAAATAATACAATTTGTTGACCAGAATGTAGTCTCGGTCACCCAGAACCCCTTAGTCTTCAACGCAGGGAGGGTCTGGGTCGGTTCTCAATTATTGACGAAAATTACTGGATAATCTACCACATAAAAAAACAAACTCCCGGTTGCGCATGGGCAATGGAACCTTTTGGCTAATATAGACATCATTGAAGTCTCGGTAAGTGATAGATATTATGAAGCCGGGCCGATTTTGATAGATTCTATAAAGCGAAGATAAAATATATCCCACAATTCACTTGGCACATCTATTATTAGAAACAAAATAGAGACGATACAACAACAGCATACATCGCGATTAAGGAGATTGTGAGAAGCCATACATTTGATTCATGACAAGAGAAAATTACCATTTCAATTAAAACCTATATAATAAAACAAAATTTTAGAGAGTGTCATTGTTGACAAGCGAGATGTTTTGATAGATTCAGTACGTGGTAACTTAAAAGACTGGATAATCCAGACAATGACCGACTTTCTGTCAAATTTTGAGGACCCATCCAGACTAATATTCGTAGAATATTTGTTTGGATGATAAGAGACTAACCAGAATGAAGATTGCCTGATTGGGACATATTATTCAGTTTCAACACGAGTGGTATTGGTATTGGGGCTTTAAGTCAAGAGGTCCTTCAAAAACCTGTCTGATAGCTAGACTCCTGCAGTCCGTTACTTACCATTTTGATAATATGTTAAATAACACTTTTAAGTGCTAATCCCACGCAGTGCTTCAAAAATTCAGGATTAAAACTGTGATTTTTCTTCTGTTTAATGCGTTTAGCAAGTCATCATTACCGATTCTATCTTTACCATTGGAGATCTTAACCAAGGGAGGTAACAACATTAACTTTTTGTAGACCCGATCACCCAGTACTGTTTGGGGGTAATTTTTTTTATAAAATTTTTATAATCAGAAGAATGGCTAAAGCAGGGGGGTGCTGTTTTCAAATAGGGTATATTATGTCAATTTTTAAACAGTCACTTAAATCCTTAAGAAAAAAACTTTAACTAAGCATTGCTGACTACTATAAGAATTTCAATGTGTGGGTTATATTTATATCAACGACATCTGCCTTGATATAATTCATTAATATTATTGATATGACACTCTACTGACCACATTGATTGGTTCAAATTTAGGAGCCACTCTTTTGCTCAGTGAGTAAGATGTTTTCTCCCAAACCATAAAGAGAAAGTGTCATTCACTGTCAGTGGTGTAGGACGATTGGCCTGGGAATTAAGGGGCAACATAGGCCAGTGTTCGGTTGGGACGGAAAAAAAACCATTGGCATACAAGTAAAAGAACCCTTGGCAGTTGAAATTTCATATAAATATAAGAGTAGGCCTTAGCATTGCTGTCCAGATCACATTTCCCACAGCACACTGTATTGTGTTATGCCAGTCTTCATTAGCCCAGTCTGAGCAGAATTGTAGGACATTAAACCTCATTTAATTTCATTTATCAGATTAGAATAGAAGAAGCTATATCCAATATTCAGACAATTGGCCAACATACACTATGGGGTTAAATGTTTAAACATCATTAATAAGATCCCCACCTAATAACTTGCATTTATTGTTCTACTTACCAAACATTCATCATTAATTAATTATCAACACAACACTCAGTATATATAATCTGTTATGAATTATGTAGGCCTCTATAGGTGTACGTGTACAGACTGTAGAATTTTATAGTTACATAGCGGACGTCAATCGTAACCATGTTGAATCTATAGTATCGTTCTTTCTTGTCCCTTTTCTAAATGACACTGAAAAGCATTATGGTACACAATTCATATACCAATGGTAAAATGTGCTTTTTGGTCTTAAATATAAATATTGGATATCTGAAGCCCATCGTTTCCTGGTAAGATCAATGTTGATTTAAATTGATAAAATAGCTTGAAATTAAGAGAGGGCATGGATACACAAGTGATGTGTACAAGGAACCAAGCTAAACTGTATAAAACTGCAATTAACTGTACTAAAAATGCGTAATCTTACTTGTTTATATACTTTTCTTTTACAAGGTATTTTCTATACACACGAACAAGAATTGGTTATTGGTATCACCAGAAAGAAATAAAAGATGCCAGGTTAAAACTAAATGGAGAAGATCATTCTAAAACAGATGTTACAGAATTTAATAGTAGGCCCATATTCCATATACTGGTACTATGTATTACTATGTTGATTTTATTTAATTAGGTTTGCATCTGTTATTACAGGTGGTATAATCTATCTAAACTTTCATTCCAAGATGTACATATTGATTGAATTCTTCATGTCTTAACAGACAAGCATATAATCATCTTCCTGTGGCAAGATAGGTCTACTGTTAATACCACATAATGCTAAACAATGAAGGCTAATACTACCCTGTCAAATTACCAAAATACTTGGGGAGACAGCAAACAAAAATATTGTTCATTTCGAATGATGGTGTTCTCTGAGCTTAGGCCGCCAAAGATCTTAATCCACAGAAGATGAGTGCTTTTCATGAGTTTAGATCAAGCATGATTAACAGAGATAGAGTGTCACATTTCAATCTTAAAATTAAGAAAAAATCCAATGTATTTTGTATTTTATTATGTATTATTATTATTTATAATTTGAATTTGTGTTGTAGACCTGAGTATACTACCGATTCCTATGTTACTGGACAACTATGCCTATCTAATTCAAGACAAACAAACAAATCATTCTGTTTTAGTTGACCCTGGTGATCCAGACAAAGTTTTAGTAAGTAGCAGATTCGTAGTAGTAATTTGCAGAATTTTGTTAAAACAAGTATGAAAGTGTTGATAAGATATTAAATAAAATATTTACAGGTTTCTTGGGGTTTTTTTATTCATGGATTCTTCATAGTTTAGGTCAAAGATTGCTTTCCAAAGTCACAATGTAGTTTGAATAGTAGCAATTTTCTTATATATATCTGATTTTTTTGTTAAATATAGGTTTAAAGTTTGTGAAATGGCACCCCCTTCAAATTTTTAAAGAGTTCAACTAATAATTACCCATATTTTGACTTTTTGAGCAGAAACTTTAAATACAGGTGTTCCTTGAAGTCGAAAAATCATTTTTTAAAAGAATCTTTATTGAATAAAGTTATTAGGCAAGTTAAGATATAATTTAATTGGTTATCTTATTTTCAGTCTGTATTAGAGAATATGAATGTTGTACCAGATGCCATTCTTATAACCCATAAACATTGGTATGTATTATATAAAGATTCTTTTCCAGATGAGCTGAACAGTAGATCATTAAAACCCCATGTCAATCATTTCTTTTCCAAATGAAGAGAATAAAGATTAACCCTCACTTTAATTGACCTGATATGATCTTTTATTTAGCCAATGAATGAACAGATGCATTGGCAGAGACAAGTTTGATTATTAAATGCCTTTGTTCATTGGTTTATAGTTAGTGTCTGTCCATATACAATAAATATTGAAGCGTAAGTAAATTCTTGGATTATCCCCTGCCATCTTCTTTTTCCATCATTTGATTGTTTGTCCTATGGCTGCCCCATCATTGTTTCAGGAAATCTAGTATTTTTCTAGTAATTGATTATGTGCAGGTCATGTTGATTAATGACTAATTAATGATTTATTTTTTAAGGCTTAAAGAAAGGCCTGCAATAGACAGATTTAGCTCTTGTGAAATGGATCTTTAAATTAAGGTTATGTATAACATTGAAGCTAATGAGATGATTTCCTATATCAAGTAATTACTGTCAAGGTTATCTTCTGATGGAAGTGTTGATTATATAATGACCTCTGATAATATTTGGATTTAATTTTTTAGGGACCATAGTGGTGGCAATGTAAAATTAAAGACTGCATTTCCGACTATTAGAATATATGGTGGTGCAATGGATCACATACCTTGTGTAACACAGTAAGAGTATAATAAAGATTTCGCTTTAGAAATAAAAACTGTGGTGCTCAATAGTATTATTTAATAAATGCAATTAAATGATTTTGATTTTTACTAACAAATACAATCTTCTGATATATTTGGGATATATTTTCCAATGGATGGTTATGTATTAGAGTATCAAAATATTACTGGGGTTTTCTTCCTGTCAGCAGCAAAATCTATTCCTCTGACCACATTGCTACTCTGCATTGTTGGTGACAGTGTTTACTGTTGAACTATCTACAATTGAGAGAGGGTTAGCATTTTAACTGTCATTGTATAATAGTCGAATCTAAATTGTTTAACTATCAGATTATGATTTATATTTTTATGAATGAAAAGTTATATTTTTATAGTGCCGTGGCTGATGGAGATGTAATTAAATTTGGTGAACTGACTTTCACAGTTATCTATACACCAGGTCATACTGTTGGCCATATTGTATATCTATTAGATGGGTCACATTTTGATGCTCCGGCTTCTCTTTTCTCTGGGGATCATTTATTTCTGTCAGGATGTGGTAAGTAGTGTGATAAAAATGTCCGACATCAGTACATAGCTTTTCAGGTGCCAATGTTATTTTTACCCCTTACAAACTGCAAAAGTAAATTATAACCAAAAATGTTTAGCCTTCTTTTGCAATACATGCAATTCTTGTCCAGATTTTTGTGGAAGTTCAGTGGGTCCAAAAACATAACTCCCAAGGTAATTCTGAATGAATTAGAATAGTTTTATTCTGTAGCGTTACAGCAAACCAAAAATTAATCAGTTTAATTTTCGCATGATCACAGAAAAACAATCAAGACAATATTTTCATGACTGAGATGTGAGAAGACAATTTTCTGATGTAAACCATTTCCATTACGTCATTAATATCTTTTCCAGAACTATTAATAACTGAAAATTTTATTAAATTGTTCATCTTTACTTAATTACAAATTTTGTAAAAATATCATTTGCCAACATTTTTTAAATATATGAGCTCTTTTATCATTCTCTTGAATATGTACATTGTGACAGTAGTCTGAGTAGTTTCCAAATAATTTCTACCTGCTAAATATCTTTTACCACAAATGTCAGCTGAATATTAAACATATTTCAGGAAGAATGTTTGAAGGAACACCAACCGTTATGTTACGATCCTTAGATAAAGTCAGTAATCTAAAGGAAAACACATTAGTATGGCCAGGTATTATGAAATATTTATTAATAACCACAAAATTTGTTTCAAATTCTGTTCAAGCTCTAGAATTGTTGAAAGAATGCCCAAGTTTCCCCTTTTATGCAACAACCTTCTGGATGATAGTCGAAGTCTAGTTGTTGGAATTTTTGAAGATCTGATTTAACTTAAAGTTGCATTATGTAAGAATTATGTAAGTGCTGACTATTTTTGATATAATAGTTCATAAAAAGATTATGAAAAATGATTTTATTGATAATTTCATTCAAATTGCTTTATTTTGAGCAAAGTTATCACTGTTAGGGGATTTGTCAATGTGTGGTATTGATTGTTTATTATTGTATCAACAGTACTTGTTATTCAATGCAAGGCCTCGCTTCTTCATTTTTGAATTAAATCATTAAATGGATGAAGCGTTTTAATCTAGTTGAAATTGGAACCTAGATAGTTTATTATTGGTTTGTCATGCAATAGGCCGATTTAGCTCTTACATAATGCATCTTTAAGTGTGACTTAATGCTTTAAATCATGAGGTCTTCTCTTTTAAAGTTTATATAGTTGATCTATGATCCTGAGGTTCACTTTTTTGATCTTAAGCTGAAACAATTTGTTACCATAATATATATTTCATCATTCCTATTTTTTTGTTGTTTTGTAGGTCATGAGTATGCAGAAGATAATTTAGAATTTGCATGTAATATTGAGGCAGAAAATGAAAATGCTCAGGTAAGCTCACAGTTTGATATATTCATCTGCATGTTTCCTATTTATCAGTTATTGTCATTATAATCTAGACTGTGTATGCAAACAAACGGTCACATGTTTTTTTCATATAATGGGTTTGTTTGGTTAGTAGTAAAGGATTATGTACTGCATATCCCATGCAAAATTTATGGTGTTTTGTTGGGATCATTTAAAAAGGTTAAGAGGCATTATGCAAGTGCTATGCCATATTCCTGAAGCAATGGCGCGAGAAATCCCTCTCTTACCATTGCTGGATAGAAGTCATATTCTTGAAAATGGGCGGGGCGTTCTCTTTTTAACGTCCAATCAAATCCCTCCTCTCTTCTCGCATTTGGCATAATTTTCAAAATGGCCGATGAAGAAAACATGTTGGCACTGGATAATCGAGCATAATAAATTTTGCGGATTATGACGTAAACAAGTCGCGATTGTCATTAGATACATTGCGGTAACATATTTTGAGGTCTGGTTAACCCCGATATTGTTTGTTACAATGTAGGTCATTGGTTGGTAATGCAACTACTGACCAATAATAATTTAGCACAACAATGTTCACTCAAGATAGCAGTGTGAAGTGGATTAGTTCTAATCAAACGAAACACTGCGCAGGAGTATGGTGCTATGCTCGCCTATTGCCAGACGTTTTTCTGACTTCAAAGGTTATCATTATTGTTTGGACATTTATTCACATGACACATCACCATTCCCGTCATATCTGTGTCAAACGCTAATATGGCTGCCATTAAAAATATGATCTGTACACAGAGTTTCCAATTGCCAGAGTTTCCAATTGCCAATGATCAGCAAATGATAGCTATTTCTTGTCAAAACTTTAGACATTCATAACTTTGCTTTGAATTAAAGTAATTTGACTAAAAATCTCAGTACTGGTATATATTGCAATTTTATGAATCGATGATATTGTATAGTTGTTTTTCATCAATTGAAGATATGATAAATATATTTCGTTTTTATTTATTCAAGGAAAAATTAGATTGGACAAAGCAAAAACGCATAGTCAAGGATTGTACAGTAAGTAACAATGGTTAATATTACATTCCTAAACTCACATATTGATCTAAGTGCAGGGGGACTACACCACACACACACACACAAATCTATGGACAAGACGCAGTACGCAGAAATCACAAACAAACATACATATCAGATTATGTAAAGTATTTTTCCAATCTGATTAAAACACAGATCCAATTTCGTTTCGTTTTTTATAGTTCAAAATTTCGTTTTTACTTGTCTTTACTAACTCGTGTTCTGCCTGAAATGAGGGTCAGCCAATCAAATGGTCTGTCGAATCGACCGTTTGACCTTTTCATGTGTGGAACTGTGGGTAGATATTACCAGCCAATGACGTCTATACTAACACCAGCGGATAGAAATCAAAACAAAACAAAAGTAGATTTTAAAAAGCATGGCTGTCACTAATTTGTTAATCGAATGTCCCGTGCTTGATACCTGACGTCATAGAACGTGAGCTCCCACTATAACTTGTTAGATCTACATGAGTGTAGGCCATCGAAAGTATAAAAAACGAAACGAAATATAGATCTATATTTTAATTAGATTGGTATTTTTCAAAACTTTTCTTTAAACACCATGAAAAGTTGGCATCTCCCTAAAAATGCAAGTTACTTCTGAAATTTCACATACAATACACCCTGATTTAACATACCCAATTTAACTGCATGGTTACATCATATTAAAGGCCTGATTGAGCTGCATAGTCCTGTCATGTTAAATGCCTGATTTAAAGATGGGTTCCCAGAAAAGTATTTATCAAGTGGTTATTGCCTACAAAAGTATGAAAATTTTGGTATATATGAAAAGTAAGAGATATCCAATCTTACTAGAAAAATACTGGATTCCCATGGAGTGTATACAGTACAAAAATGTATTATTTCCCTTAATAGTCACTATTAATAGGACTATTCACTTGTAACGTCGAAGGCTGCACACGAACTTGAGCTCTTTGTGTACATGTTGATAAACTTTATGAAGAGTTAAGCATACAGCTTTTTCTGGTATAAAAATCACAGAAAAAGACGCGGGCAGTGGATAATTTGAGAATTTAATTAGGATTCGATATTTGTAGTAAATAGTCAGCAATTACAGATAACATCGCCTTGGGTATGCAGTGAATTCTCCCCTGTAACCGCCTGCGTTGCTATAGGTACGGAGAGGGGTACTCCCCTGACACAAACATGGCCTCTTTCGATCGATTTTTATAGCAGGGTATACTTGGCAATTACAATGTATTGAGAAGGATTTGAAGCAAAATTATGATAAATTAATTAGTTTGAATATGTTTTCAGTCTTAATATATCATCAAATCACCATGTTTGTACCCGGGAATGTAACTTTAACTGTCTAGTCACATTTTACTAGCCAACCAGGAAATTTCTCATATCACAGTTCTGTCATCAAAGCCTTTCAATTACAGTAAATGAGACCATTTTGTGCTAGTGTCTTATTATAAGAAACATTTATTTGCAATTATTATGTAAATTTCTGGAGAAAATCAAAAATTTCCAAAAATTTGTTTGGTTTGTATGTATTTGTCTGATCATCTTGTGTTTTATAGTGCCCATCAACAATTCGTGAAGAAAAATCATATAATCCATTTTTACGAACTGGAGAAAAATCAGTTTTACAAAGTATTGGAATGGTAACTAGCTCAGAGACAACAGAAATTACTGACACAATTAGAGCATCTGCACTGGCAGAAGTACGGGAACGAAAAGATCAATTTAAATATAAACTGTAGAGAAGACATTGGGTATTGATGTAAATTTGCTGCTTTATGTCATGATCCATTAGAACTATCGAAAAAACATTATTAAAGTTGTACTTAAATTGCAGTGGTGACAAAATTTAAAATAATATTAATCTCATTTCACTTTGGCATTTTTATATCTTATGAATCTCATTCATATATTCATTGATGTATAATAAAACTATTGTATTAAAAGTTATATGGTTAATATCATGGTCCTGACCATGTTGTTATTGTGGGACCAATAAATATGTAATGTTTGATAATCAACTTAATAGATATAACCGAAAAGAGATAAAGATTAGATGAATTAGAAAGATATACTGTTATACATGTAAAGGCTTTACAACTTCAGTGCATTTATCTGTCTGTTATTTAAAGATGCATTTATTTAAGAGCTAAATATGGGAGTCAGAGCTCTAGCTGGCCAGTCACCTCTGACTTGAGGTCCATGGTTTCAATCCCTGCTGTGAGCGCATGTGGGTTAATTCCAAGTACTCCCGCAAAGATCCCCGTCCGTGGGTCAAGATATTAAAATGAAAATAAGACAACTTGTCTGTGATATCACTCTTGGTTGTAGCGGACATTTAACACAAAGAACAACAACAAGAAGAGCCAAAATTGCCTTGGCTGCAAATGCTATATAAATTATTATTTAGACATTTCTTCACATGTCAAGCCTTTAATCAACTCTCCAGACCATTGGCAGAGATTTATAGGATAGGTTCATGAAAGCAAGATATCCTCCAGAAAATAAATTAAAAATGTATATAATTTTAATTAATAATAAAAATTCCACTGAAAAATATTAATAATACATTTAATCAGAGACATTTATTGAATAGAATAAGTTTTTTTTATTCTAAACTATGTGCAAATACAAACAAATATCATTGAATACTGCCAAAGCCATTAAATAAAATGTTTGTATTCAATAGCTTGAACACACACTACTTTTGTTCAGAATTACGTCAAATTAGGTAACCACAATTTTTGTAAAAAAGAAAGAAAAAAGGGCAGGAACTATAATGAATTTTAACATTGGTGATGGCTTTTTTGATAACCACGATAGTACAGTGTATTTTGAGATTTGCATGTAGTTACAGACTAAAAATTGGACTCAATGACCATTCAATGGTTCACTCAAGTTCTATCTATTGATCTTTAAAATTTTATATTTTTTTAATTCAACCCAGAAATCTTTTTTAATAGCATATTTATGATGACTAAGCAAAATAATGGACAAGAACACTTACATAATTTAGAAATTAACCATAAAATGAGTGATCAAGACTTAAGTCTTTTTTGTCCAGTACTGTTGGCAGTTGCTATGATAACAACTCCCAAAAATCTTTAACACTTCATTACTTTGCTCAGAATAAAGTAATTTGAATGAAATTTTCAATATATTCATTTTTCGTTATCTATATTTGAACTGTTAGAGCAAGAATGGTCATCCCTTTAAATATCTAAATGTTACATGCTACTGTATCCTTAAATAAAAAAAACATTATAACCACTGTACAGTACAAACTAGGTATTGTATTTCTATGGGACCAAATACATGTTTTTATGTACTGAATGAGCAAAAAAAGGGGATAATTTTGTCTTGAACAAAATGTTTTTACATATGTTATAAATACAGATACATACATAGTTCAGCAGCTAATAATAATATTTGATGTCATAAGTAAATTGTTGGCAGCAATTACCTGTAAATGGGGATAACTATGAGGAGAATAGCCATTCTGTAACCTTTACTCATGTGATCTGGCCCCAAGTTCACAAAGCATTCTCAGACTTAAAGGAGCTAAATCGCTAACATTTGGGACCTAGAAATTGACTCAAGTGGATCGCAATGCATATAATACTGTGATATAAATGTATATAAACTGATTTGCATTCAATTGTTTCCGTTTTTACTCCAATTTCAAATCAGTTATGTTCGGCGAAATAAACCAGAAGTGTCAACCGAAGGCATTTTTTTAGCGTCTAGTTATTCCAGTCTACATAAACCGTTTGATTTGGTACAATGTTTTTAGCCTCGTTCCTCGAGTCTCTTGCTAGAACTGGGGCTGAAACGCATTATGGTACACGATTTGTGTACCAATGGTAAAATATTTATTTTGTCTTAAAATATTGGATATCAGAAGCCCATCTTTTTCCGGTAAGATCACATCATCAATTTTGATTTAAATTGACAAATAATTCGTGTTTTCTATGTTGAAGATTTTGGAAGAAATTGAGTTAAAGACTTAGCTCCTTTAAGTTAAGAATTTACTCAAAATTGTTCGTCTTTTTTTTAACTAAAATATAGCCATTTATAAAACTGTTGTTGTTTTAATATATCAAATACATCAATAAGACACTATGTGCAAAGTTTTGTGTTTCTAGATCAAAGATATTTCTCATAAACAGTGGTTGAAAGTTAAGTAAATTCTTAATTTAGTCTGAGAAAGCTTTGTGAACTCTGGGCCTGATCGATTTAGGTGGCATTTTAGATTTACCGTGCTGGTGCTGTGGGTCATTTACCTAGTCCGATCATGTAATGCACATTATAGACAAACAGAGCACCCTCTATTGTTAAAGTGCTGTCAAAAGCATTAAAGTGATTTGAAATGTCACAGGTAGCCCAGTTCTCACATTGACATTAAAGGCAACGATCAAAGCCTTATGACAAGCATTTGGACAAGGTATAGCTATTAAGAAGAGTTCAATGTCAAAATACCTTATTACAATATATGAAAACTTTAACTGCAATAGTTCATTGCCTACAGTAATTAAATTACATTTCTTGGTTTCATAATTATGCTCAAATGTTGCATGTTAAAGTTTGCTGAACTGTTGTCTTTTTTTTCTATATTATGATGTTCCTCCATAAATGTACATTTGGGTATAATATTAGTTACATCTGAATTTGTTTCATAAATGTTATTCCTGATTGGTTTTCCCTTTTATTCATTCATATTTCAAAGGATTATGACGCTGGGACTTACCCTTAGTGTGTATTATGTTAAGCTGACGGTATAGTACGTAATTATCACGGATCCGTCTCATTGAACGTAGATAACTGTATATTACCTATCCGATGAGTCATTGTTGATGTTATTGACACCAGTCCAGTGTACTCGTATGTCCATAGATCGTAAATAATATGTGGTGACCAACTGAACCGTGCCCTCCACACCACCGCATTCTCGTGCGCTGTTTCCAAAAAGAAGGGATTGTTCATGCAAGCTTTGCTGAATGATTCATATTTTCGATGAGCTTTAGCGGTTATTAAAAACTGAAAGTGAAAGGTCGAGTAAAAACGAGACATGGTGGGGCCTGGGCCTTCGACACCCACCGCCGCTGACCCACAAAGAATCTCAATTGCGGGAAAGCGATGTGACCATGGTCGGACCGAGGACTGCATCTGCACAGCTAGAAACTACATTTTTTTAGGCAAAACAACACTTTGGATCGTGTGCTATATCATATCCGAGATGGTGGGACGGAATGGGTACAATAAGCGCGAACTAATGATATAGACACGTACGTGTTACATCACAATCGAATTATTGCTTTGTTTGTATCAATGAAATTGAATCACAATGTCATCGTATTAATTCATAATCAGAAATCAGAAGTGACATCAGGCGGGATGCTGGATTTCTATTAATGACGATAGAGACCATGTATTTCTCAAAAATTTCCAGGACGGAGGGGGATCTCAAGAACCTGGCAAACCGCCGCCTGCAAAAATTCCCCTCGATACGCGCCTGATCTGCTAGTAGCAGAGGTGGACCCTCCCACGCACCCCATCATATTTTCAAAGTTCTGGACAGTGGGGGCCCTTGTGGACTCGTATTGTGGGCTAGTTGATATCTGAGAATTCGGTGTAATCCGGCGATAGGCCTTCCCCATCTTATTTTCGACTAGCATACGTGTTAATCAGCGTAAAAAAAGTATGAAGAAAACGCATTAAAATCCTCTTTATGGTGTCAATAATCCTTTGACAAACTTGTTATCTTAATATTTCACCATAAAAAGTTATTAAACCTAGGAAACAAACCATCTCCTCCAAACGATTTCAATTTTCCCGCCAAAATAGAAAAGTTTTATATAAGAAGTAATGTGGAATATTGTAATCGTTTTTATTCAAACTTGAAACAAACGATGAGTTCTGCTTTTAATTTTTTCCACTCCCCTGATCGACGATGGTTTAAAAGAAGAAGCAACGAATTTTGTTTTACAAAAGGCCTTATTCGAAACGTCGCCTAAATAAATTAAGTAGCTGTTTTTGTGTATTAGTTATAGTCAAAGTTATCTTATCTTCCATGTTTCTGAAGCAATGGCCACAAGTTTTACAACATATAGACATTGCTAGACTGGTTTGCAATTTCACGACCTTATAGCTGTGTTATCTCCCTTTACTGCAGACACATGAAAAATAGCGTCCAATCAGAGGTATTGACATGAAAAGGCTGAAATCAAACATTGTGACCTCCACGGAATCCCCGTAGCCAGGGGGGGGCAAGGGGGGGGGGGCAATGCCCCCTGAAAAAATGTTTTGCCCCCCCCCCCCCCCGAAAGAAAATTTGCCAACCATAACTCCAAAATACCTACTATAGACAGTAACGGGTGTGCCCCTAATAGAAACTTCACTGCCCCCCCCCCCCCCGAAGCCTTCAAGCTGGCTACGGGCCTGCCTGACATTGAACAAACCTTGAACTTTGCAACTCGACTAGCACAGGTAGACATTTTAGCTGGTATTCCCGATGATCGAGGAATCTGTTAGGCTCCCCAGCTGGGTCTGTAGGCTATCCAATCACAATTAGCGGGAAAGCATGAGACTTGGAATTCGCGATGATCAAGGAATCTAATAGGCTACCAGCTGGGTCATTGTCCAGTCGAAATTAGTGCTGAAATATGCAGAGTATTATGTGTAGGGATTCATAAGATATACAGAGTTAAAGCATCGACCTGATGAAAATCTACACCAAGTTTATATATGTTCAAAATTCTAAACCAATCAAATGCTAATCTCTGTTTAGACTTAGTGGAATAAATGCGCATGATCGCACTTTGTCAAGGTATTCATCTAACTAGCACCTACACCAAGTTTAGATATTCAACCTCAATTACAAGAAGAATTAGTTTATTCCAAATTGTTCAGACTTTCCTGGAATTTAATTCATTGCAAATGATACAAACAAAATAATGTTATAATATCCATATCTAAAAATTAAAAAAAATAATAACAGTTCTGAAATCAATAAATATGTTTAACATTCTTTTAAATACATTCCTTTTTTGGTCAGTCTTTGACGTAATTTATGCAGGTTTTGAAAAAATAACTTTATTCTAATTTGGTCCCTAAACGTTGTAACCCATGGGTAATCTGCCACTGGGTGAGGGTGGAATGAGTTTTGTTTAATTTTGACATATATACACTGTGAAGATCAGTAAATATTTACACAACAATGTTTTAAAGGGCTAAAATCTGTAGTCAAATATAGACCAACAGATTATCTGAAAGTATAATACTCCAAGATCACTAACAGCATATTATGGTATTCAATGTTAGTCGTACAGTCATCAACCTTTCCTAATGTAAACCTGGTCGACTTAACTAGATTTTTATGGCGGTATATTAGTGCCAAAATTCTAACATGCTATCGTCTAATTTCTAACCTCCATTCATGACAAAGAAATAACTAATCTTCATCTTGTTATTAAAAACCTTGAAGCATCTGCACTCAAATTGAATGATCAACTAGCTATGCAGTGTGAAAAATACAAACTTTTGCAAACTGTAAACCAGTCGCTCACACTTCAGGTTGCAGAAGGAGATAAAGAAAATAAAGAGCTCTCAACCAAAATTATTTCCCTAACTGCAAAATGTGACAAAAGTAACGAGGAGAATAAACAACTCATGTCCACTATTTCTTTGCTCCACAAAGAAATCGAGTGTCAAGATGCTAAAGTAACAGAACAGAATAAAATGCTAATCAGTCTACAGGAACAATTACATCTCCTTGAACTGAGACTGTTACCCAATAAGCCTGACGTGTTAAACACCTCGTACACAAGCACTGCTACAAATACTGAACTGGTAACACCAAGTCAATCAAATATTCCTTCAACATCGACTGCTCGAACTGTACAGCAACCCACTGGCAAAATACAAACACGGCAAGAGCGATTAGATGCCATTAGAGTTACTCAACCTAACAAAAACCTGATTTTTGGTTCCTCTTTGGTTAAAGGTTTAAATTCTAGGCGATTAGACAACAAAAATAATACTTCAGTTAGAACTCTATCTGGCGCCAACATTAAAGATATGAGTACCTATATTGAGAGATGCCCATCATCCAGTAGAGTGGAAAATATTATATACCTTATTGGTTCAAATAATGTGTCAGCACACATGGATCTGGTACAATGTGAGTGTGACCTGATCAACTTGATTAACATTACCAAACACAAATTCCCCAAATCAAAAATACAATTTATTGAACTACTACCTAGAAACTATAAATCCTTTAATGTGTATGTGAGAGGTCTCAGGAGCATGATGGCAAATACATGTCAAAGACTCAATTGCATTCTAATTAAGACACTCAATCAATTCATATATAACGACAGCTCAGTTAAACGGTACTTGTATGATGACTTAACGCACCTTAATAACAAAGGTACAGCTACTCTTGCAAGGGTGATTAAACATGCTCTTAATCTACCCATATGGAATAACACCTTGTATGGTTCGGAAGTTTCTAAGCTGCCAACACCTTATCAAACTTTTCAGTTTCCTGATGTAAGACACCCCCCACCCCTGCTATCACTTCCCATGCCTCCACTGCCGTTCCACTTCACAACATAAGGGATTTTACCTGAGTTTACACCTCAGCCTACAAAAAGAGATGGTAAAATATAAAGACAATGAATGGTACATAAACATACAATACCAACTGCTGATTATTACTGTAAGTGTGACTTGTTTAATTAACTTACTACCGTGCCAAATGTGTAAATGTGTCTAAATTAACTACTTATAGTGCTTACTACCGTGCCAAATGTGTAAATGTGTCTAAATTAACTACTTATAGTGCTAATATTTTTGAAAACAAAACAGTATGTTGTGTAAAGGCTGCCATGGAACAGAAAAAACATTATTGAATGATATGTGACATGTAAATTAATTTTCACATTGTGTAAGCATTTCATCTCTTTGATATCCGTTATATTATATGTGTCAATGTTTGCAGATAATTATTCAATGTCTGCATTAATTAATTAATTTATTTTTTTTTTTTTTTTTTTTTTTTTTTTTTCCACTGTTATTTATAGGTAATGATGTAACTTATAGTAATCCATGGATTTACGACTTGGTTTTTGGAATATTAATGGCCTTCCGTCCAAAGTTAACAATAGCAGTAATTTTAAGGATCTAAAAAATATGACAAAGAATTTAGATATTATTTGTTTTGTAGAAACCTGGACTAGTCAAGAACAATCTCAGTTGCAAATATTTAATAATATATTTGATGAATATACAGGTTTTGTCTATCATAGAGAGGGGAGTAGCCCTGACAAAACACCCCCAAAGGGTGGCTGTGCCGTTTTTATTAAAAACAAACTAATAAGTGGTATACAAATTCTCGACACAAAGGATGGTGATATTGTTTGGCTCAAAATTCAAAAATCTGTTACACAACTACCGTTCGATATCTACTTGGCAGTTATTTATATTCCCCCGAAAAATTCACCAGTGTGGCAAAAAAAAGACTACAATCCCTTTAGTACTCTAGAACAGGATATAATAAAATATAAAAATTTGGGACAGGTAATGATGGGAGGTGACTTTAATGCACGCACCAACAACCTGGAGGATATTTTCATACCGGATATAGAGAAGTCGGTCGATGTACCGTGTCCGCAAATGGGCGCTTCTGAGGCCACTGCATATATCCTCAAAACCCGAATTAATAAAGATAAAACGATAAACAGCTGGGGCAGAGAGCTGGCACAGCTGTGTCAGGTATCAGACATCTGTATCTTAAATGGTAGGTCACTGGGTGACATGCTTGGTGAGCTTACTTGCGTAAATTACAATGGATGTAGTACTGTTGACTATATCTTGACCGGTCACTCTTTGTTTCCCCACGTTGCATCTTTTCAAGTTGCCCCATTAAGTTACCTTTCTGACCACAAGCTCTTAGTGTGTAAAATTCGAACCAATCTCAGTAATTATAATAATATAAATGATAGCACTAATAATAATAATGGTAATTGTAATATTATAAATGATAACACTAATAATAATATTAATGGTAACTAGACCTGCATGCAGGAATGACGGGTTTCACTTTTGCCATGTTACCTTTGAACTTGAACTTGTGTCACTTTTGGTGCTACGTTACCCTTGAACATATGTCCTTTCCGGTACCAATGAAACCAATATACAGGTTTCCACATAAGCATTGCACACATCAAATAAAATGGAAACAGAATCAAACAAATCCAGCAATTTTATTTTATACATTTGTTACATGTAATTGATCCTGACAAAATAACAGTACTTCCGGTGATAATGTAAATGTTCCCTTAGTCTTATGAAATCAGAAATGGCATAAGGCATCATATGGTGAAAATTTTATGTAAATCGAATAATAATTTCCACTTTTATAGACCAAAAACCTTGAAAAGTGACGTGTAGAAAATCGTCTATTTCTCGGCAACCGTACAAGTTAGAAACCATTTTTTGGTATTTATATGACCGTATGGGTTTAATCTATTTGTTGATTGGAATCAAATATCATAATTGTATAAACATTACAAATCAGACTCATTTGAATAAAATATCGGTTTTGAAGGCTTAAAATACAGTTTTTGCCAAAATGACGCTACTTCCGGTGATAATGAAAACGTTAAATTAGTTTTATAACATCGTCTATGACATTAGGCTTCAAAGGGTGAAAATTTTATGAAAATCAAATAATAATTGACACTTTTATGGGCCAAAAACCTTCAAAAGTGACTTTCAGAAAATCGCCTATATCTCGACAACCGAACAAGTTAGAAACAATTTTATGATATCTATTTGACCGTATGAGTTTTGTTAATATGTGAATTTAAACCAAAAGTTAATTTTATTATTACATGTGACATAATTCTTGGTTGAAAAAAAGATCGATTTTAAAAGTTAAAAATTGAGTTTTTGACTAAATGACGTCACTTCCGGTGTCAATTTTAAATAGTAATCAACATGATATGACGCACACTTGCTTTTTGAATCAAATGATGTCACTTTTGTGAATATCCATTAATAATTGACTATTTTACAGGCAACATTACGAAAACAGTGACTTATGCAAAACTGCCCATTTCTCGGCAACTGCTTATATTAGAAACTAATTTTAACATACATTCTCTTCGTATGGATTATAGTGACAGGTTTATAAAAGTTAAGTAAAAAAATTTTAAAATCTGAAAAGCCTGAATGGGTTGTAAATAGGTCAATTTTACGCCTTTTTTCACCCCTTAATCCAATTTGCTAGATAACACTTTTGGTAATAAAAAAAATAACAATTGGGACAACGAAGCATATGAACTTTGTTTTATACAAATCGAACAATAAAAAATTAATCTAGGACTGAAAAACTGAATTAGCTAATGGCGGCCAAGGAAAATTACTGAGACAAATTTTTTTAACATTTTTGCGCTAGTCAGATGACTCTTTAATTCTGTGCACAACACGACTAAATAATATTTATAAATAAAAACGTTAAATCGAATAATAATTGCCACTTTTAAAGACCAAAAAACTTGAAAAGTGACTTGTAGAAAATCGGCTATTTCTCGGCAACCGTACAAGTTAGAAACCATTTTGTGGTATCTGTATGATCGTATGGGTTCATTCTATTTGTTGATTGGCATCAAATACCATAATTTGAAAATGATTTCAAAACAGACTCATTTGAATAAAATATCTGTTTTGGAGGCTAAAAATACAGTTTTTGCCAAAATGACGTTACTTCCGGTGATAATGAAAATCTTAAATTACTTGTATGAAATCCCAAATGGCATTAGGTATAACATGGTGTGACGTTTATGAAAATCGAATAATAATTGACCCTTTTATGGCCCCGAAACCTTCAAAAGTGACCTGTAGAAAACCGTCTATTTCTCGGCAACCGAACAAGTTAGTAACCATTTTATGATATCTATATGACCATATGAGTTTTGTTTATATGTGAATTTAAACCAAAAGTTAAAATTATTAATACATATTAAGTTATTCTTGGTTGAATAAAACATTGATTTAAAAAAGTGTAAAATGCATTTTTTGACCAAATGATGTCACTTCCGGTGTCAATTTTAAATTGTAATCAACTTGATATGACGCTACGTGCTTTTTGAATCAAATGATGTCACTTTTATAAAAATCCAATAATAATTGACTATTTTACAGGCAAAATAACGAAAACAGTGACTTATGCAGAACTGCCCATTTCTTGGCAACTGCTTATATTACAAACGAATTTTAACATACATTTTCTTCGTATGGATTATAGCTACAAGTTTATAAAAGTTACGAAGAAATATTTTAAAATCTGAAAAGCCTGAATAGGTTGTAAATAGGCCAATTTTACACCATTTTTAGCCTCTTAATCGAATTTCCTCGAAAATGAAATCGAAATTAAAAAAACTGCTTCCTACATTTTTTGCGCCTTGAAAGGGCACACTCTTTGAGTCATATAATTTTTCAAAAAAATAATATTTGTTTATGAAGATCGTAAATAACTGTCAAAATTGTAGTTTTTGGTAAAATTATGCCACTTTCGGTGCCGACAGATAACACTTTCGGTAATAAAAAAAACGACAATTGATACAACGAAGCATATGAACTTTGTTTTATACAAATCGAACAATAAAAAATTAATCTAGGACTGAAAAACTGAATTAGCCAATGGCGGCCAAGGTAAATTACTGAGACAAAATTTTTTAACATTTTTGCACTAGTCAGATGACCCTTTAATTCTGTGCACAATACGACTAAAAAATATTCATAAATAAAAAAGTTTTTTGTAAAATTTTAAATTTTCGAAATTTGGCGCCTAATATCTTCGAAGATTTGCCGAAAATCAAAAATCGAAAGTAGCGTAGCTATGTGCCCTGTCTCAGGCTATGCCAAAATGTATCGAAAGTTAAAATCCAATGATTATTGTTAAAATTACTGCAATATTTTTAAAAACGATAACTTCGGTGATTTCGGACATTTCGCATTGTCGCAGAACGTTCAAAATAGCTTTATCCTCTAAGTCACACCCACTTTCCCAGTAAAACCGAAGAAATCGTAACGATGCGACACGTAGTTGCTGAGATCTATTCAAATTGGAATCTGAATAATAATAATAATAACTAGACCTGCAAGCAGCACTGAACCGGCTTTCAGGAATCATACAGGAAGTTTATTATACCATAGCCGATCCATTGAGCTACCAAACTATACTTTAGTTGTTTTGCTTCAGCGACACCCTCTATCATATGTAAAAGTAATATTTGCTGGCGAAAAGACCGGTCAAAATTGTAAATTAAGGCAAAATTACGTCACTTCCGGTACCGAAAGAAATTTTCATAGGTGAAAAATAAGTCGAAAATTCGCAACATACAAAATACAAACTTTGTTTTATACATATCGGGCAATAAATAATTAACCTATAACCCATAAACTGAAATTAAGAAGGTAAAAAACTTAAAAATGACCCTGGGAAAATTGGTTATTATTCGACAAGGGAACATGCTAGAAGCCTTTTCTTGATATCAATATGATGGTATTGATTCAATCTTACTGCCCATTAGAGTCAGAAGTTATAAAGTTAAACGAATAATGAATATAAATCACTTCAAAAAAATGTTTGTTTTGAAGGCTAAAAATACGTTTTTTGCAAAAATTACATTACTTCCGGTGATATTGAAAATGTTAACTTGGTTCATAGAAGTCATAAATGGCATAAGGCATCAAATGGTAAAAAGATTATAAAAATCGAATAATAATTGACACTTTTATAGACCAAAAACCATGAAAAGTGACTTATAGAAGATCGCCTATTTCTCTGAAACCGTACAAGTTAGAAACCATTTTGTGGTATCTGTATGGTCGCATGGCTTCATTCTATTCGTTGATGGGAATCAAATATCATAATTTTAAAAATATTATAAGGCAGACTCATTTGAATACAATTTTAGTTTTTTAGGTTAAAAATACAGTTTTTGCCCAAATGACGTCATTTCCGGTCACAGTGAAAATGAAAAATTGGCTTGACCTAGTATAAATTGGCATTAGGCATCAAATGGAAAAAAAATATTGCAAATCGAATAATAATTCACTTTTGTATAGGCAAAATAACGTGAAAAGTGATGCATGCAAAATTGCATATTTCTCGGCAACTGCTCATATTATAAACTAATTTTCGCATACATTCTCTTCGTCTGGATTATTGCTACGAGTTTATGAAAATTACAAATAAATATTTCAAAATATGAAGACGCTGAAAGAATTGTAAATAACTGAATTTTACACTTTATTTTACATTTTATTCGAAATTGCCCGAAAATGAAATTGAAATTTAAAAATATGAGCTAAGGATTTTGTGCACCTTTGCAGGGTGCATTCTTTTAGTTATATCAGTTTTGGAAAAAAATAATATTTGCTTTCAAAAAGTGGTACCGAACTGTCAAAATTGTAGTTTTTGTTAATATTACGTCACTTCCGTTGCCGACAGAAAAATTTCACCGTAACAAAAAAAATTACAATTGGGACCACGGAGCATATGAACTTTGTTTTATATAAATCGAACAATAAATAATTTTTCTGGGTACGAAAAGCTAAATTAGCCGATGGCGGCTAACGCAAATTACCGAGACAATTTTTTTTCTCATTTCTGCTCAAGTACGATGATATTTTAACCCTGTGTAAAATATCATCAACAAATATTCATAAATAAAAAAGGTTTTCGTAAAAAAATTATTTTTTTTCAAAATATCGGACATTTGTTCGACTACTTCCGGTTTTACGAGCATTGTCGCGTTAGCTTTACGAGGTTCTTTGGATACTTAACTTTCTGTACCAGAAGTGTCAGAAACATCCATTGAGCAGTTTTTGAAAAAAAGATAAATTAAAGAGCGTTTACAAAAAATTAAAGATTTTTCAATTTTTTTCAAAGTTTGATGCCATTTTTGGACCACCTATTTCATTTCAATGGTTTTCATTTTGGATTCACTATATAGACAACCGATAGGACTTTGAGTAAGAAAAGTTTAAGAAAAATCGTAGGCGTCGTTTTCGAGAAAAGGGCGTCTCAGAATGTTAAAAAATCGGAAAATACCAGATTTTTGGCATGCAATAATTTATTTCCTTACCATGGAAATCATATTATTGAGATACCATATGATGGTCCATTAATAGTTCTATCCAGCGACACTTTAGTTCTTTTTGGTCCGCTATTACCTAAGGGAGAAATCATGTTTTTCGCAAGTGCGACAATATTTTTAACTTTTTTTTTTATTTTTTTAATACTTCCGGTATGGTTATTTTTTTCGGAATAGTTTTAATAGCCAGTTTGGGCACTAAAAAAGCCACAGGGCTCTGTAATGATATATTACATTATCTGATCAGATAAAATGCCCCTGAGAAATCCTACGTTCAAAAGTGCCAAAAATGCAAAAAATTTAAAATATCGAAAATTAAATTTCAATAATTACATACATATTATACACTGTTAGAATCGTAATTAGGTCAGCTATCTGAATATACAACCTTTTTTTAAAAATCTCTTAAAATAAAAAAATAGTAGAGCATTTTCCAAAATTTCACGATTTTTCGACTTTTTTCGATTTTCAGTCCCTTTTTTATCCTATTCCAGACATTTCAAAGGCTTATTGGATGGCTTCATGCAAAAGACTTCCAAAAGGACTCTCGATAGAAAAAATTTGAAAAAAATTGTAGGTTAAGTTTTCGAGATACAGGCGTCCAAAAACGCTCCAAATCAGAAAATACTTGATTTTCAGCGTGCCATATTTTGCTGCCTGATCATAGAATCCGTATGAATTGGGTATCATACGATAGTACAATCCTAGTGCAGTCCAATGGTACCCTAATTTCTTTAATCCATTGATATCGGGCGGAGAAATCGCGTTTTTCCCTAAAATATCCATTTTTTGCATTTTTTTCAAAATATTGCCCATTATTTCGACCATTTCCGGTTTAAGGATTCTTGTCGAAATTGCTTTATAAGTTGGTATTGGACTATAACTTCATGTTCCAGAAGTTTCAGAAACGTCAATTCTGCCATAAACCGAAACCCGAGCTCACAAAATGGGAAGAAAATTCGAAAAAAATCGAAAAATAAAGGGCGATAACTCTGAATGAAACTTATATTACTGGAATCGGATGGACTTCAGGTATCGAAAAATGTAGGTCAAATTTGAAATTTTTTAAAAATAACAAAAATTGTCTCGTAAACAACATCTTTTCAATTTTCAAACGATAAAAGTCATAGACGAATGTTCGAAATTGAAAAATGTGAGATAGCCATTGTCTCAGAAAAGATTCAGGGATTCCAAAAATGTAATTTGTTTGAAAATGGATAAAGAATTGCCGAAACTATGGCCAATTTTCAATATTTAGACAACGTACAAAGTTCGGTCACTTCCGGTATGCGCAGAAATTTCGAAAATATTTTATCAAGTAGCCACCACATGGTTTCCCAATAGAAAATCTAATTCCAGATCGATATCTGTTTCGATCATAGAGATCTAGGCCCTCGCGGTAAATAATAATAATAACTAGACCTGCAAGCAGCACTGAACCGGCTTTCAGGAATCATACAGAAAGTTTATTATACCATAGCCGATCCATTGAGCTACCAAACTATACTTTAGTTGTTGTTTTGCTTCAGTGACACCCTCTACCATATGTTAAAGTAATATTTGCTGGCGAAAAGACCGGTCAAAATGGTAAATTATGGCAAAATACGTCACTTCCGGTGCCGAAAGACATTTTTATAGGTGAAAAATAAGTCGAAAATTCGCAACATACAAAATACAAACTTTGTTTTATCATATCGGGCAATAAATAATTAACCTATAATCCATAAACTGAAATTAAGAAGGTAAAAAACTTAAAAGTGACCCTGGGAAAATTGGCTATTATTCGACAAGGGAACATGCTAGAAGCCTTTTCTTGATATCAATATGATGGTATTGATTCACTCTTACTGCCTATTGGAATCAAACATTATAAAGTTAAACGAATGATAAATATAAATCCCTTCAAAAAAATGTTTGTTTTGAAGGCTAAAAATACGTTTTTTGCAAAAATTACATTACTTCCGGTGATATTGAAAATGTTAATTTAGTTCATAGAAGTCATAAATGGCATAAGGCATCAAATGGTAAAAAAATTATTAAAATCGTATAATAATTGACACTTTTATAGACGAAAACCCTTGAAAAGTGACTTATAGAAGATCGCCTATTTCTCTGTAACCGTACAAGTTAGAAACCATTTTGTGGTATCTGTATGGTCGTATGGCTTCATTCTATTCGTTGATGGGAATCAAATATCACAATTCTAAAAATATTATAAGGCAGACTCATTTTAATAAAATATTTGTTTTTTAGGTTAAAAATACAGCTTTTGCCCAAAAGACGTCATTTCCGGTAACAGTGAAAATGTAAAATTGGCTTGACCTAGTCCAAAATGGCATTAGGCATCAAATGGAAAAAAAATATTGCAAATCGAATAATAATTCCCTCCTTTATAGGCAAAATAACGTGAAAAGTGATGCATGCAAAATTGCATATTTCTCAGCAACTGCTCATATTACAAACTAATTTTCCCATACATTCTCTTTGTCTGGATTAATGCTACGAGTTTATGAAAATAACAAATAAATATTTCAAAATATGAAGACGCTGAATGAATTGTAAATAACTGAATTTTACACTTTATTTTACATTTTATTCGAAATTGCCCGAAAATGAAATTGGAATTAAAAAATCTGAGCTAAAGATTTTGTGCACCTTTGCAGGGTGCATCCTTTTAGTTATATCAGTTTTGAAAAAAATAACATTTGCTTTCAAAAAGTGATACAGAACTGTCCAAATTGTAGTTTTTGTTAATATTACGTCACTTCCGTTGCCGACAGAAAAATTTCACCGTAACAAAAAATATTACAATTGGGACCACGGAGCATATGAACTTTGTTTCATACAAATCGAACAATAAATAATTGTTCTGGGTACGAAAAACTAAATTAGCCGATGGCGGCTAACGCAAATTACCGAGACATTTTTTTTTCTCATTTCTGTTCAAGTAGGATGATATTTTAACCCTGTGTAAAATACCATCAAACAATATTCATAAATGAAAAAGGTTTTCGTAAAAAAATTTTTTTTTTTTCAAAATATCGGACATTTTTTCGACTACTTCCGGTTTTACGATCATTGTCGTGATAGCTTTACGAAGTTCTTTGGATACTTAACTTTACGTACCAGAAGTGTCAGAAACATCCATTGAGTAGTCTTGGAAAAAAAGATAAATTAAAGAGCGTTTCCAAAAATTTAACGATTTTTCAATTTTTTTCAAAGTTTGAGGCCATTTTTGGACCACCTACATTATTTCAATGCTTTTCATTTTGGATTCACTATATAGACAACCGATAGGACTTTGAGTAAGGAAAGTTTAAGAAAAATCGTAGGCGTCGTTTTCGAGAAAAGGGCGTCTCGGAATGTTAAAAAATCGGAAAATACTAGATTTTTAGCATACAATAATTTATTTCCTTACCATCGAAATCGTATTATTTAGATACCATATGATGGTCCATTAATAGGGCTATCCAACGACACTTTAGTTCTTTTGGTCCGCTATTACCTAAGGGAGAAATCAAGTTTTTCGCAAGTGCGACAATTTTTTTAACCTTTTTTTTTCATTTTTTGAATACTTCCGGTGTGGTTATTATTGTCGGAATAGTTTTAATAGCCGGTTTGGGCACTAAAATAGCCACAGGGCTCTGTAATGATGTATTACATTATATGATCAGATAAAGTGCCCCTGGGAAATCTGGTGTTCAAAAGTGCCAAAAATGCAAAAAAATTAAAATATCGAAAATTAAATTTCAATAACCACATACATATTATACATCGTTAGAATCGTAATTAGGTCAGCTATCTGAATATACAACCTTTTTTTGAAAATCTCTTAAAATAAAAAAATGGTGGAGCATTTTCCAAAATTTCACGATTTTTCGACTTTTTTCGATTTTCAGTCCCTTTTTTATCCTATTCCAGACATTTCAAAGTCTTATTGGATGGCTTCATGCAAAATACCTCCAAAAGGACTCTCAATAGAAAAAATTAAAAAAAAATTGTAGGTTAAGTTTTCGAGATACAGGCGTCCAAAAATGCTAAAAATCAGAAAATACTTGATTTTCAGCGTGCCATATTTTGCTGCCTGATCATAGTATCTGTACGAATTGGGTATCATACGATAGTACAATCCTAGTGCAGTCCAATGGTACCCTAATTTGTTTAATCCATTGATATCGGACGGAGAAATCGCGTTTTCCCCAAAACTATCCATTTTTTTGCATTTTTTCAAAATATTGCACATTATTTCGACTACTTCCGGTCTACGGATCATTGTTGAAATTGCTTTATTCCTTGCAATG
Source organism: Patella caerulea (assembly GCA_036850965.1). NCBI lineage: Eukaryota > Metazoa > Mollusca > Gastropoda > Patellidae > Patella > Patella caerulea. Next base: position 20,700,357 of record JAZGQO010000021.1, read on the forward strand.
GTCATTTGGCTTCATGCCTTAGAAGTTTCAGATTCGCCAATTCGGCCATATAACGAAACCCGAGCTCACAAAATAGGTAGAAAATTCGAAAAAAATCGAAAAATAAAGGGCGATAACTCTGAATGAAACTTATATTACTGGAATCGGATGGACTTAAGGTATCCAAAAATATAAGTCAAATTTGAAAATTTTGAAAAATGAAAAAAATTGTCTCTTAAACAAAATTTTTCAATTTTCGAACGCTAGAAGTCAGCAACGAAGTTTCGAAATTACAAAATCTTAGATTGCTATTGGCTCGAAAAAGATTCAGGGTTTCCGAAAATGTCATTTGTTTGAAAATGGGTAAATAATTGACGAAACTATGACCAATTTTCCATTTTTTGACAACGTACAAAGATCTGCCACTTCCGGTATGCGCAGAATTTTCGAAAATACTTTATCAAGTAGCCACCACATGGTTTCCCGAAAGAAAAGTTGATTTCAGATCGATATCTGCTTTCGATCATGGAGAACTTGGCCCCCGCGGTAAATAATAATAATAACTAGATCTGCTACTGTCCCATGCAGATATGAAAGCTTTCATATTCATCGTCACGTGTCATTGATTGTATCAAGTATCCTAAATAAAAGGATAAGAAGAAAAAATTATCAAAATTGGTCAAAAACTCGCGAAGTTACAAGTCTAAATATAGTATGAAACATTGCACCCAGGCATAACAATAATCTGAAAACTAAAGGGAAATAACTGAAACTTGTATTACTGTAATGAGACGGATGAGAAAATGAAATGAAAATGGCGGGAAAAAAAATAAAAATGTCAGGTTGGACAGGCGACCTTACTCCTTGTCACGTACAACCGGGCATTCGAAAACACGCTAGTTAACTCAATGACAGGCGCGCGTGCTAGCCATTCAGCCATCCAACCCCCCCTTTGAAATCCGACACGTGCAATATGTCATATAGGAAGAATAAGAAGTCGCTCACAACAAAATGGTAAATTAATGAGTTTAGGTCAAAAGGTTGAGCTACTATTTTAGACTACTTAATAGTTTTAAAGAGACACGTTAAGGGTTGTTCATAGTTAAATGAAAGTTTAATTTTAAATAAGACCAATAAAATTAGGATTTAATAATGCCAGACAAATATTTCCAATATGTTTGGTTATAAGTAGGAAATCATGACGACTTCTTAAGCATGTTTTAAACAAAGGATCATAGACTGAATTATACAAGAATGGCACTCTGCAATAAAAAAAACTGGCCAAAGCAAGATTTCTATGCAGAAATTAAATAATTGCTAGAACCAGAAAAATATTTATCCACTATAATAAATAAGCAACATAGAGAAAATGAAATGAAATTGAATGGGGTTTAACGTCCTACTGTTCTGCTCCTAAAATGGGCTAATGAAGACTGGCATATGCCATAAAGTGTGCAATGAGGGAAATTTTACCCGGGCAGCGGCGTTACGGCCTACGAGGTTGGACAGGCGACCATACTCCCTGTCACGTACAACCAAGAAATCGAAACAACGCCAGTTGACTCAATGACAGACGTTTTGATACAGAGCGCACGTGCTAATCATTCAGCCACGCAACCTCCCTAAAATCGGCAAATTGCTGACCTACAGCGAGAAACATTTCAACCGGCCCAAATTTTCTATTTGAACAGTTTAATTTGCATGGTACCTTTAGTTATCAACCGAATATTACAAAACTTTTAAAAATAAGCCCCCCCCTTGACCAGCTTAAGCGTTCGCAATAAACGTTTGCCCCTCAAAATCTGCAAATTGCTGACTTTAAAGTGAGAAACATTACAACCGGGCGAAATTTTCTGTTTTATCACTTTTACAGTACCTTTGATTACCAAAAGATTATTACAAAACTTTAAAAATAAAAGAGAAAGAGAGAAATGCGGCCTAATGTCCATTCGACACAAACTAGGTCATTTTGTGACTAAATTATGTTTTTTAATTTTTTTTAAAAACTCCCCTTGCGCTTACTGGACATCATACTTCATGTCACGTGCAACCTGGAGATCGAAACGACGCTCGTTGACTCAATGACAGACGTTACGATACAGCGCGCACATGCTAACCATTCAGCCTCCCTGAATTCGGAAAATTGCTGAGTTATAGCAAGAAACATTTCAACCGGGCGAAATTTTCTGTTTTAACAGTTTAATGTGCACGGTACTTTAATTGCCAACCGATTATTACAACTGACCAGCTTAATCGTGTGCAATAAACGTTTGGCCTGAATTGAAAGTTCTGCACGGAGAAAGTTCATCTTGATTTCCCGGCGTGGTTCCCTGTTGTCAGTGAGGCAGAACGGAGGGCCTGACAAGCACAGCTGTCTAGTCGTTCGGATGGGATGAAACACAAAGGTCCCGTGTACACATTGGAGTGCACGTAAAATATCCCTAAGCAGTTGGAATTCGATACTGTTGAATAAGCTCTATACGATGACTAAATGTGTAGATTGTAGTCACCCACACTGCATGTTTCGCTTAACAATGAAAGGGTGCCGTTTTCAATTTTCGATCCTTTTGTTCTTCTACTCCAGATAAGTTGGACTGTTGATCGATGGTTTCATATAAAAGACTACCAATAAGACTCTTTGTAGAAGAAGTTCCCAAAAAATATTATGTTGACTTTACGAGAAAGACCTCTAAACATGCTCCAAATTGTAAAAATACGACTTTTTGGATTTTCAATCTCTTTTTTTCGGCTATCCCTGATATTTAAAAAAAATGATACAATGATTTCAAACAACAGGCTAGCTATTAGACTCTCTATTGACAAAAGTTTCATCGCCCTCCCTTCATTATAACCGAAGTTATCGTGCCCTAAAGAATCAACAAATCAGCATCCTTATCTCTGCTTACCCTAAGCAGAAAATGCTCATCTTTGAACTCAATCATGACATTGACCTAGTGAACGTCTACACCAAGTTTGAACATTCTAGCTTAATTAGAAGGAGAGTTATTGTGTTCCAAAGTCCCGGCCCTTCAAATTGCTTCTATTTTTCATTTTCAATTCAAAATGGTGACCATCACGTGACCGAAATCAAAATTCGGCTCCGATAGATTTTTAGGCATTCCTTCAAGGATTCTGAAAATATAACTCCCGAGTCTGTAAGTAAAATAGCAAAAAAGCCTTTTTGATTTTTCACGTTTAAAGATGGTGGCACTTCCGGTTCGATCGACAAACTCCATATTTTGTGTACGAATCAGTAATTACTTGTCTAGTATCAAAAAAAAAAAATAGGTCATTCTGACCTATATTTCGACGATTTTTTTGAAAAATTTGATCCTTAATTTCGTCAAGGGGAGATAATTTAGAACATTTATAATTATATTTTTGAAGTCACATCGGTAACATCTACTTATACACTAAATTTCATGAAAATCGTACAACTATTAAAGAAGTTCTCAAATTGGTCTAAACTTCCGGTTCGAAATCACAGCGACGAATTTTCGAAATTGGAAAATGCGAAACTGCAGATGAAAATGATTTTTTTCAAGGTATTCAAAGAAAAAAGAATTAGTAAAATCGGTCAAAAAATAACAAAGTTACGACTATGCATTGTCAGTTTTTTCGTTCGTAAAATTCGGTGATTTCGGATTCGTAAAACGTTTTGAAAATATATTTAATCAACAGCCACCACCCATTTTTGGGGGGATAGGTAAAAGTTTCAGAACGATCCTATCGTTAGATTCTGAGAAATCCGATTTGTGGACAAAACACAAAAAAAAAATAACAATAATAATCTTAACAGAAACAATAAGCTTTCATATGTAATATGAAAGCTTAATAATAATTTTAGTAATCTCAATAGGCTTTCAGACGAAAGTCTGAAAGCCTAACTAGACCTGCAAGCAGCACTGAACCGGCTTTCAGGAATCATACAGGAAGTTTATTATACCATAGCCGATCCATTGAGCTACCAAACTATACTTTAGTTGTTTTGCTTCAGTGACACCCTCTATCATATCTAAAAGTAATATTTGCTGGCTAAAAGACCGGTCAAAATTGTAAATTATGGCAAAAGTATGTCACTTCCGGTGCCGAAAGAAATTTTTATAGATGAAAAATAAGTCGAAAATTCGCAACATACAAAATACAAACTTTTTTTTATAAATATCGGACAATAAATAATTAACCTATAACCCATAAACTGAAATTAAGAAGGTAAAAAACTGAAAAGTGACCCTCGGAAAATTGGTTATTATTCGATAAGGGAACATGCTAGAAGATTTTTCTTGATATCAATATGATGGTATTGATTCAGTCTTACTGCCCATTAGAGTCAGACGTTATAAAGTTAAACGAATAATAAATATAAATCCCTTCAAAAAAATGTTTGTTTTAAAGGCTAAAAATACGTTTTTTGCAAAAATTACATTACTTCCGGTGATATTGAAAATTTTAACTTGGTTCATAGAAGTCATAAATAGCATAAGGCATGAAATGGTAAATAAATTGTAAAAATCGAATAATAATTGACAGTTTTACAGACCAAAAACCTTGAAAAGTGACTTATAGAAGATCGCCTATTTCTCTGTAACCGTACAAGTTAGAAACCATTTTGTGGTATCTGTATGGTCGTATGGCTTCATTTTATTCGTTGATGGGAATCAAATATCATAATTTTAAAAATATTATAAGGCAGACTCATTTGAATAAAATATTTATTTTTTAGGTTAAAAATACAGTTTTTGCCCAAATGACGTCATTTCCGGTCACAGTGAAAATGTAAAATTGGCTTGACCTAGTCCAAATTGGCATTAGGCATCAAATGGAAAAAAAATATTGCAAATCGAATAATAATTCACTCTTTTATAGGCAAAATAACGTGAAAAGTGATGCATGCAAAATTGCATATTTCTCGGCAACTGCTCATATTACAAACTAATTTTCGCATATATTCTTTTCGTCTGGATTATTGCTACGAGTTTATGAAAATTACAAATAAATATTTCAAAATATGAAGACGCTGAATGAATTGTAAATAACTGAATTTTACACTTTATTTTACATTTTATTCGAAATTGCCCGAAAATGAAGTTGAAATTAAAAAATATGAGCTAAGGTTTTTGTGCACCTTTGCAGGGTGCATCCTTTTAGTCATATCAGTTTTGAAAAAAAATAATATTTGCTTTCAAAAAGTGGTACCGAACTGTCAAAATTGTAGTTTTTGTTAATATTACGTCACTTCCGTTGCCGACAGAAAAATTTCACCGTAACAAAAAAAATTACAATTGGGACCATGGTGCATATGAACTTTGTTTGATACAAATCGAACAATAAATAATTTTTCTGGGTACGAAAAACTAAATTAGCCGATGGTGGCTAACGAAAATTACCGAGACAATTTTTTTTCTCATTTCTGCTCAAGTACGATGATATTTTAACCCTGTGTAAAATATCATCAAAAAATATTCATAAATAAAAAAGGTTTTCGTAAAAAAATTAATTTTTTTCGAAATATCGGACATTTTTTCGACTACTTCCGGTTTTACGATCGTTGTTGTGATAGCTTTACGAAGTCCTTTGGATACTTAACTGTACGTACCAGAAGTGTCAGAAACATCCATTGAGTAGTTTTGGAAAAAAAGATAAATTAAAGAGCGTTTCAAAAAATTTAACGATTTTTCAATTTTTTTCAAAGTTTGAGGCCATTTGTCGACCACTTATATTATTTCAATGCTTTTCATTTTGGATTCCCTATATAGACAACTGACAGGACTTTGAGTAAGAAACGTATAAGAAAAATCGTAGGCGTCGTTTTCGAGAAAAGGGCGTCTCAGAATGTTAAAAAATTGGAAAATACTAGATTTTTGGCATACAATAATTTATTTCCTTACCATCGAAATCGTATTATTTAGATACCATATGATGGTCCATTAATAGGGCTATCCAGCGACACTTTAGTTCTTTTGGTCCGCTATTACCTAAGGGAGAAATCAAGTTTTTCGCAAGTGCGACAATGTTTTTACTCTTTTTTTTCATTTTTTGAATACTTCCGGTATGGTTATTATTGTCGGAATAGTTCTAATAGCCGGTTTGGGCACTAAAATAGCCACAGGGCTCTGTAATGATATATTACATTATCTGATCAGATAAAATGCCCCTGAGAAATCCTATGTTCAAAAGTGCCAAAAATGCAAAAAATTTAAAATATAGAAAATTAAATTTTAATAATTACATACATATTATACATCGTTAGAATCGTAATTAGGTCAGCTATCTGAATATACAACCTTTTTTTTAAAATCTCTTAAAATAAAAAAATAGTAGAGCATTTTCCAAAATTTCACGATTTTTCGACTTTTTTCGATTTTCAGTCCCTTTTTTATCCTATTCCAGACATTTCAAAGTCCTATTGGATGGCTTCATGTCAAATACCTCCCAAAGGACTCTCGATAGAAAAAATTTAAAAAATATTGCAGGTTAAGTTTTCGAGATACAGGCGTCCAAAAACGCTCCAAATCAGAAAATACTTGATTTTCAGCGTGCCATATTTTGCTGTCTGTTCATAGTATCCGTATGAATAGGGTATCATATGATAGTCCAACAATCGTGCCATCAAACGGTACCTTCATTCGTTTAATCCATTGATATCGGACAGAGAAATAGCGTTTTCCCCCAAAATATCCATTTTTTGCATTTTTTTCAAAATATTGAACATTATTTCGACCACTTCCGGTTTGAAGATCCGTGTCGAAATTGCTTTATCAGTTGGTATTGGACTATAACTTCATGTTCCAGAAGTTTCATAAACGTCAATTCTACCATAAAACGAAACCCGAGCTCGCAAAATGGGAAGAAAATTCGAAAAAAATCGGAAAATAAAGGGCGATAACTCTGAATGAAACTTATATTACTGGAATCGGATGGACTTCAGGTATCCAAAAATGTAGGTCAAATTTGAAAATTTTGAAAAATAACAAAAATTGTCTCGTAAACAACATGTTTTCAATTTTCGAACGATAAAAGTCATAGACGAATGTTCGAAATTGAAAAATGTGAGATAGCCATTGTCTCAGAAAAGATTCAGGGATTCCAAAAATGTAATTTGTTTGAAAATGGATAAAGAATTGACGAAACTATGGCCGATTTTCAATTTTTAGAGAAAGTACAAAGTTCGGTCACTTCCGGTATGCGCAGAAATTTCAAAAATATTTTATCAAGTAGCCACCACATGGTTTCCAGATAAAAAAGCTAATTCCAGATCGATATCTGTTTTCGATCATGGAGATCTAGGCCCTCGCGGTAAATAATAATAATAATAACTAGACCTGCATGCAGGAATGACGGGTTTCACTGGTGCCACGTTACCCTTAAACATGTCACTTCCGGTGCCAAGTTACCCTTGAACATATGTCACTTCCGGTACCAACGAAACCATTAAACAGGTTTCCAAATTAACATTGCACACAAATAAAATGGATGCAGAATCAACCAAATCCAGCAATATCAATTCATTTTATACATACTTGTAAATGATCTTGAAAAAATTACATTTCTTCCGGTGTTAATGAAAATGTTCAATTAGTTTTATGAAATCAGAAATGGCATACGATATCATATAGTGAAAATTTTATGTAAATCGAATAATAATTGCCACTTTTAAAGACCAAAAAAATTGAAAAGTGACTTGTAGAAAATCTGCTATTTCTCTGCAACCGTACAAGTTAGAAACCATTTTGTGGTATCTGTATGATCGTATGGGTTCATTCTATTTGTTGATTGGCATCAAATACCATAATTTGAAAAAGATTTCAAAACAGACTCATTTGAATAAAATATCTGTTTTGAAGGCTAAAAATTCAGTTTTTGCCAAAATGACGTTACTTCCGGTGATAATGAAAATCTTAAATTACTTGTATGAAATCACAAATGGCATTAGGTATAACATGGTGTAACGTTTATGAAAATCGAATAATAATTGACACTTTTATGGCCCCGAAACCTTCAAAAGTGACCTGTAGAAAACCGTCTATTTCTCGGCAACCGAACAAGTTAGAAACAATTTTATGATATCTATATGACCATATGAGTTGTATTTATATGTGAATTTAAACTAAAAGTTAAAATTATTAATACATATTAAGTTATTCATGGTTGAATAAAACATTGATTTAAAAAGTTTAAAATGCAGTTTTTGACCAAATGACGTCACTTCCGGTGTCAATTTTAAATTGTAATCAACTTGATATGACGCTACATGCTTTTTGAATCAAATGATGTCACTTTTATAAAAATCCAATAATAATTGACTATTTTACAGGCAAAATAACGAAAACAGTGACTTGTACAGAACTGCCCATTTCTTGGGAACTGCTTATATTACAAACTAATTTTAACATACATTTTCTTCGTATGGATTATAGCTACAAGTTTATAAAAGTTACGAAGAAATATTTTAAAATCTGAAAAGCCTGAATAGGTTGTAAATGGGTCAATTTTACACCATTTTTAGCCATTTAATCGAATTTGCTCGAAAATGAAATCGAAATTAAAAAAACTGCTTCCGCCATTTTTTGCGCCTTGAAAGGGCACACTCTTTGAGTCAAATAATTTTTCCAAAAAATAATATTTGTTTTCGAAAAATGGTACCTAACTGTCAAAATTGTAGTTTTTGGTAAAATTATGCCACTTTCGGTGCCGACAGATAACACTTCCGGTAATAAAAAAAATGACAATTGAGACAACGAAGCATATGAACTTTGTTTTATACAAATCGAACAATAAAAAATTAATCTAGGACTGAAAAACTAAATTAGCCAATAGCGGCCAAGGAAAATTACTGAGACAAAATTTTTTAACATTTTTGCACTAGGCAGATGACTCTTTAATTCTGTGCACAATACGACTAAAAAATATTCATAAATAAAAAAGTTTTTTGTAAAATTTTAAATTTTCGAAATTTGGCGCCTAATATCTTCGAAGATTTGCCGAAAATCAAAAATCGAAAGTAGCGTAGCTATGTGCCCTGTCTCAGGCTATGCCAAAATGTATCGAAAGTTAAAATCCAATGATTATTGTTAAAATTACTGCAATATTTTCAAAAACGATAACTTCGGTGATTTCGGACATTTCGCATTGTCGCAGAACGTTCAAAATAGCTTTATCCTCTAAGTCACACCCACTTTCCCAGTAAAACCGAAGAAATCGTAAAGATGCGACAAGCAGTTGCTGAGATCTACTCAAAACAAAAGAAGAATAATAATAATAATAAGAATAACTAGACCTGCATGCAGGAATGACGGGTTTCACTGGTGCCACGTCACTTTCGGTGCCACGTTACCCTTAAACATATGTCACTTCCGATACCAATGAACCATCAAACAGGTTTCCACATAAGCATTGTAAACATCAAATAAAATGGACGAAGAATCAACCAAATCCAGCAATATCAATTCATTTTATATATATGTTACTTGTAAGTGATCCTGGCAAAATTTCATTACTTCCGGTGATAATGAAAATGTTCAATTAGTTTTATGAAATCAGAAATGGCATAAGGCATCATAATGGCGAAAATTGTATGTAAATCGAATGAGAATTGCCACTTTTATAGACCAAAAACCTTGAAAAGTGACTTGTAGAAAATCGTCTATTTCTCGGCAACCGTACACGATAAAAACTATCTTTTGGTATCTATATGATCGTATGGGTTCAATCCATTTGTTGATTGGAATCAAATATCATAATTTGAAATATATTACAAATCAGACTCATTTGAAAAAAATGTCTGTTTTGAAGGCTAAAAATACAGTTTTTGCCAAAATGACATTACTTCCGGTGATACTGAAAATGTTAAATTAGTTCTATGAAATCATAAATGACAGAAGATATCATATGGTGAAAATTTTATGAAAATCGAATAATAACTGACACTTTTATAGACCAAAAACCTTGAAAAGTGACTTAAGGAAAATCGCCCATTTCTCTGCAACCGTACAAGTTAGAAACCATTTTGTGGTATCTGTATGATCGTATGGGTTCAATCTATTTGATCAATAGAATCAAATATCACAATTTGAAAAAAATAACAAATACGACTCATTTGAATAAAATATTGTTTTTTGAAGGCTAAAATTTAAGTTTTGAGCAAATGACGTCATTTCCGGTGGCAGCGCAAGGGGTAAAATGGTTTGACATAGTCCACTATGGCATTAGGCATCCAATGGCGAAAGAAAATTGAAAATCGAATAATAATTGATTCTTTTACAGCCAAAATTACGTGAAAAGTGACTCATGCAAAATTGCCTATTTCTCGGCAACTGCTTATATTACAAACTAATTTTCACATACATTCTCTTCGTATGGATTATAGCTACAAGTTTATAAAAGTTACGTAAAAATATTTTAAAATCTGAAAAGCCTGAATGAGTTGTAAATAGGTCAATTTTACGCCTTTTTTCACCTCTTAATCCAATTTGCTAGAAAATGAAAAAGAAATTAAAAAAACTGCTTCCGACATTTTTTGCGCCTTTAAAGGACACACTCTTTGAGTCATATAATTTTTCAAAAAAATAATATTTGTTTTCAAAAAATGTACCTAACTGTCAAAATTGTAGTTTTTGGTAAAATTATGCCACTTCCGGTGCCGACAGATAACACTTTTGGTAATAAAAAAAATGACAATTGAGACAAAGAAGCATATGAACTTTGTTTTATACAAATCGAACAATAAAAAATTAATCTAGGACTGAAAAACTGAATTAGCCAATGGAGGCCAAGGAAAATTACTGAGACAAAATTTTTTAACATTATTGCGCAAGTCAGATGACTCTTTAATTCTGTGCACAACACGACTAAAAAATATTCATAAATAAAAAAGTTTTTTGTAAAATTTTAAATTTTCGAAATTTGGCGCCTAATATCTTCGAAGATTTGCCGTAAATCAAAAATCGAAAGTAGCGCAGCTATGTGCCCTGTCTCCAGCTATGCCAAAATGTATCGAAAGTTAAAATCCCATGATTATTGTTAAAATTACCGCAATATTTGTAAAAACGATAACTTCGGTGATTTCGGACATTTCGCATTGTCACAGAACGTTCAAAATAGCTTTATCCTCTAAGTCACACCCACTTTCCCAGTAAAACCGAAGAAATCGTAACGATGCGACACGTAGTTGTTGAGATCTACTCAAAACAAAAGAAGAATAATAATAATAATAATAATAAGAATAATAATTTTAACAAAAACAATAGTGTTTCACACAAGCTTCGCAGTGTGAAACCCTAATAATTTTAACAAAAACAATAGTGTTTCACACAAGCTTCGCAGTGTGAAACCCTAATAATAATAATAATAATAATAATAATTTTAGTAATCTCAATAGGCTTTCAGACGAAAGTCTGAAAGCCTAATAACTAGACCTGCATGCAGGAATGACGGGTTTCACTGGTGCCACGTCACCCTTTGACATGTCACTTCCGGTGCCACGTTACCTTTGAACATATGCCACTTCCGATACCAATGAAACCATTAAACAGTTGTTTTCGCCATAAGCATTGCACACTTCAAATAAATTGGACGCAGAATCAACCAAATCCAGCAATATCAATTCATTTTATACTTTTGTTACTTGTAAGTGATCCTGACAAAAATACATTACTTCCGGTGATAATGAAAATGTTCAATTAGTTTTATGAAATCCGAATTGCCTTTTGATATCATATAGTGAAAATGTTATGTAAATAGAATAATAATTGCCACTTTTATAGACCATAAACCTTGAAAAGTGACTTGTAGACAATCGCCTATTTCTCTGCAACCGCACAAGTTAGAAACCATTTTGTGGTATCTGTATGATCGTATGGGTTCAATCTATTTGTTGATTGGAATCAAATATCATAATTTTGAAAACATTACAAATCAGACTCATTTGAATAAAATATCTGTTTTGAAGGCTAAAAATTCAGTTTTTGTCAAAATGGCATCACTTCCGGTGATACCAAAAAATTTAAATTAGTTCTATGAAATCGTAAATGGCATAAGACATCATATGGTGAACATTTTATGAAAATCGAATAATAACTGATTCTTTTAGAGCCAAAATAAAGTAAAAAGTGACTTGTGGAAAATCGTCGATTTCTCTGCAACCGTACAAGTTAGAAACCATTTTGTGGTATCTATATGATCGGATGGGTTCATTCTATTTGTTGATGGGAACCAAATTTCATAATTCTAAAAATATTACAAATAATACTCATTTGAATAAAAAATGTATTTTTAAGGCTAAAAATCCAGTTATTGCCTAAATGACGTCACTTCCGGTAACAGTGAAAGTGTTAAAATGGTTTGGAATAGTCGACTGTGGAAATAGGCAACAGACAGTGAAAAAAAATTGAAAATCAAATAATAATTGATTCTTTTACAGCCAAAATAACGTGACAAGAGACTCATGCAAAATTGCCCATTTCTCGGCAACTGCTCATATTACAAACTAAATTTCACATACATTCTCTTTGTATGGATTATTGCTACAAGTTTATGAAAGTATCGAAGAAATATTTTAATATATGAAGACACTGGATGGGTTGTAAATAGCTTATTTTTACCCCTATTTTTACCTTTTAATCGAAATGGCCCGAAAACAAAATCGAAATTAAAAAAACTGAGTCCGAGATTTTGTGCACCTTTACAGGGCGCATCTTTTGAGTAAGATCAGATTTGTAGAAAATAGTATTTGCTTTCAAAAAGTGGTACCGAACTGTCAATATTGCAGTTTTTGCTGAATTTAAGTCACTTCCGGTGCCTTCCGGATACTTTACCGGTAACAAAAAAAATGACATTTTGAACCACGGAACATATGAACATGGTTTTATACAAATCCAACAATAAATAATTAATGTAGGACTGAAAAACTGAATTAGCCAATAGCGGCCAAGGAAAATTACGGAAACAAAAAATGTTGACATTTTTGCTCAAATCAGATGACTCTTTAACCTTGGTTAAAATGTCATATATAAATATTAATAAGTAAAAAAGTTTTTTGTAAAAATTTAAATATTCAAAATTTGGCGCCTAATATCTTCCAAGATTCGTCGAAAATCAAAAATCAGAAGTAACATAGCTATGTCCCCTGTTTCTGGCTATGTCAAAAAGCATCATATGCTAAAATACAATGATTATTGTTAATATTACGGCAATATTTCAAAAAACGACATTTTCGGTGATTTCGGATGTTTCGCAATGTCGCAGACTGCCGGGAATAGCTTTAATCTCTAAGTCACACCCACTTTCCCAGTAAAACTGAAGACATTGTATCGATCCGACAAGTAGTTGCTGAGATATAAGCAAATTGGAAAAAAAAAAATAATAATAATAAGAAGAATAATAACTAGATCTGCTAAGCAGATATTAAAGCTTTCATATTCACGGTCAGTTTCTGTCGCATCTCAAGAGTTATATAAAGAATCTTAAAAAGGAAAAAGAATTAATGAAATCCGCCAAAAACTCACCGAGTTATAACGAGAAACAATTCAACCGGTTCAAATTCTACCTTAATTAGAAACAGAGGTGTTATGTTCCAATGTGATCTGTCAAATTGCTTATTGCTCCTAAATCTACGCAGAAATTCTCAACATCAAACTTAGTCAAGGTAATGACATAATGAATCTATATTTGGAATTTTGTCACTCTCACTTCATTATAACCAAAGTTATCGTGCCCCAAAGAATCAACCAATCAGATTGCTTATCTCTGCTTACAGTAAGCAGACAATGCTCATCTTCGCACTCCTTTATGGCACTGACCTAATGAACGCCTTCACCAAGATTGAACATTCTGCCCCAATTAGAAGGAGAGTTATTTTGTTTCAAATTCTCGACCAATCAAATTGCTCATCGCTCTGCTTATCCAGGGCAGACAATGCTCATTGTCGAACGTATTCAAGATATTGATGTAATGAAACTATACACCAAGTTTCATCACTCTGACTGAAGTGAAAGTGTCCAAAATCATCAACCAATCTAATTGCTTATCTCTGCTTACCCTAAGCATAATATGTTCATCTACGAACTCCGCGTTTTTAATGTATGGGGATCATGGTGGCTCAGTGATGAGAGACACTGATTAACTAACCAGTAGGTCTTGGGCTCTCTCCCGGGGTTTGACCAGAAAGTCAATTGTACAGGCTTGACTGCCCTTGTTAGCTGTACAGGACAGTAGGTCTGCCCGGTCTGACAGGGAATAGTGTCTAATTGTCAGGATGGGACGAAAAGCAATGTTCAGTGTGCACATTGGCGTGCACGTAAAAGATTCTTTGATAGAGTATATCGTGATACAGATGTCCGGGCAAAATCTACCTGTTTGTCTTCAATGGTCCAGTCGGTGTATAAAGTAGGACTTTTGCCCTACTCCGTATAAGATTTCAAATCTTTGAAGTTTTAAGATAAGCATACCCGGTCCCTGAAATCCTAAACGGGACTTGCTTTTTCGCCCTCTGTTCTGTACAGACTGGAATAATACAGTAAAACATTGTAACAATCTACAGAGAGTAAATTTAACTTGTTGACTAAATAATCTTCAATACTTCTAATTAGCGGTATGTAGTGACAAGGATCGTGACCCAGATGGGATATACTTGAACTTTCTAGACAAGAAACCTGATATCTAATTTGGTATAGCACTAATAAGTTTCATTACATACTAAATTTTTATATGATTGCTTATCGCACTTGGCATGCATACCCATAGGTCCATCTTTAAATTTAAAACTGGTAGAAATTACCGAGGGTTGAACATGGTATTGCATCGTCACTGTTGTATTATTGCTTATCGCCCTTGACATTGTATTAAAGGCAGTTTTATATTCATAGGGCCAGAACGGTAAATTATAAAAAGTGTAAATTATTACCCAGAGTTGAACATTACTTGTGATTTTGCCTGGTAACGCCAAAACTCGATCATGTACTAAATAATGGCGGCACAGTAAAATTTCTTGATTGTCAAGTTTTTGGTTATAAATAAACCCTCGCGATTTTTTTTTTAGTATGGAATCAAATCTACGGCTATTTCTGTAAAACACATGTTTTTTTTTTCTTTTTCAGCCTTTCGTCGCTTTCGCTGTCTGTTTGACAGTAGCTGCTTCCCAATACATCGATGCTAAAATCGGACACGGTTTCGGACATGGTGTTGGTGTCTTTGCAAACGGAATTGGTAAAGGATATGGAAGAGGACATGCCGGTGTTGGACATGGTCTTGTTGGTGTAGGAGCTATTGGCAACGGACTCAAGCATGGTATTGGACATGGTATCCAAGGAAACCGACCCAGACACGGAATAGTAGCTGTTGGCAAAGTCGGTGTTATTGGTAACGGAATTGGTCATGGTATTGTTGGTAACGGTATCGGTAACGGTATTGGACACGGTATTGTTAGAAACGGAATTGGTCATGGTATCGTTGGTAACGGTATCGGACATGGTATCATTGGAAACGGAATCGGACACGGACTTATTGGACATGGAGAGATTGGTAACGGCATTGGGCATGGCATCGTTGGTAACGGTATCGGACACGGTATTGTTGGAAACGGAATTGGTCATGGTATCGTTGGTAACGGTATCGGACATGGTATCATTGGAAACGGAATCGGACACGGACTTATTGGACATGGAAAGATTGGTAACGGCATTGGGCATGACATCGTTGGTAACGGTATCGGACACGGTATTGTTGGACACGGAATTGGTCATGGTATCGTTGGTAACGATACAACAACGGACTATACAAGTACAACCAATACAATAATAAAGGATACAATAGTTACAACGGCCCCTACAATTACAACAACGGTTACAACAATGGCCACAATAACAACGAATATGGGGAGGGATATAACAACTACAATAACAACGGATACGGTAACGGATACAACAACTACAACCGTTATCCTTCTTACAATAACTATCAAGGTTGCGGTTACAACAAATATTAAGACAATACGGCTATTTGATAGCATAATATTACCATAGCTTTAATACTTATAAATACTAGTATATAGTTTCTATTGTTCATGCATAATGTATATACGTAAATCAGGGAGTTAAGATATATATAAATTTAATAAAATAATATACATATAAACTCTTGTTATTTATCCGTTTATAGCTTACTACTAGTCCGGTCTATAGCTTGATAACCTCAATGTGCATATATACGTCACATCCTGTCTTCATTACGTTTGGTCAAAGGTCACGAGATGTAAATAGGGATATCGCTAATCCTAATCCTAACCCAAGACCTAACCTTAGCGCTTACCCTAACCCTAACCTACAATCTCGCCTGTCCAATCTCATGGGTTTATCCCGGGACCTGCGGTTTCCTCCCACTGTTAATATGCGCAAGCAGATTATTGAAATAAAATTAAACCATATGTTAGTCCCAAAATGACCTAGTTTGCGTCGAGTGGACGTTAAACCCCATTTCTCTCTCTCTCTCTCTCTCTCTCTCTCTCTCTCTCCGTGTCATGGTTATTCAGTGCATATAACTGTAATTTCGATATGTCAATTACTTCACGCAAACCTTAAAGTAATGTACGATTATTCCACCCTCGCATATTGTTTAGGGATTTTCCCACAAACAGGTCTCATCTTACCGCTCCTATGGAAGACAGCGAATAAAATGTAGCATACCTGGAATGCCGAATGATTCTTGAAGAAACGAGTGAGTTACCATTACTGGAAAAAACCGTATTATGTCAATAGTACTGTTAGTTCAAAAGCGTTTTATAGCTGAGGCGCTGGAGGCGCCAGCCTCCCCGCGAAAAAAATCAAAGCAGTTGAAAAAATAAAACGGGAGAAAAATGCTAAAACCGATGCGAAAAATGAAAATGTGCCCTAGTTAGGGAGGGCTCTAAAGACAGACAAAAGGGTCCGACGAATGACAAAAGGGTCCCTAGTGCCAAGGGAAAGGGCCCCCGAGTCCAACTCAATCGTTTTCTATACACTGTTACTGTCGAATCCACTACTGAATGAGAATGCAGCCATTGCATTGGGGTGACAATCATCAATCAAGAACCTCCCCTCGCGACAGAGGGCCCTCAAAATAGTACAGCCTCCGCCATGATAAACCTTAAAACGCCCCTATGCTAGTTCTGTAACTGAAAGTCAAAATGGTGAAAGATGTTATTTTGTCAACATTTATCTACACTAACACAGACATTTTCAGATGAGGCGTGTAATAAAGTGGCTTAAATATATGAAAATCTTGAAAGAACTGATCGCAACCTATACCCTGCATTTGTTAGGTGTGTGGTTGCGAATGGGATATAGCGTCTTGTGACACCACCCCCACCCCATCACACACACATATACCACCCCGATTCTTCAATCCAAACTGATTAGAACCTGAATCACAATCGAACTAGTAGCAATCATACACAGTCGATATCAAAAATTGATTTCCAATCTCAAAGACGGCTTATCTCCCCTGAAACTGTTGAGTAATACGCGATTCCCAATTCACACAACTTTCATAGATTTAAGGAAATGGAATGAACTGAACAGAAATGGTTTTAACGACCTATCTTTTTGCGCCGACTGAATTAACTAAAGTTTGATCGGACAGCGTCGTTACGGTCTTTTCTTTCGAATTCCAACTGTTAAGTAGTCTTTTACGGGCATGTAGATATTGTTCCTAGCCGGGCCATTTAGGTTTCAAATTTCACAGTGCATTGATAGCCTTCTGGTTTCTGCTATGATTCGTTCATTGTTTCGCTGTTTTTTCTACTATGAACTCGTCTACTATTAATTCGTTCATTGTTCCACTCTTATTTCGGCTATTATTTCGTTGAACGTTTCATTGTTATTTCTGCTACGAATTCGTTAATTGTTTCATCGTTATTTCTGCTACGAATTCGTTAATTGTTGAAGTGTTATTACTGCTATAAATTCGTTGATCGTTTCATTGCTATTTATGGGAATCACGGTGGCTAAGTGGGCAAGGCGCTGGCTCGTTAGAATGGAGGTCGGGTGTTCGATCCTTGCATTGGCCGAGAAAGCTCATCTCGATTTTCCGGCGTGGTTTTCTCTTGTCAGTGATGCAGAAGGAGGGCCTGATAAGGACAGCTGCCTAGTCGTTCGGATGGGACGAAAAACCGAGGTCCCGTGTACACATTGGAGTGCACGTAAAAGATCCCTTGCCCGGGCAAAAATTCCCTCATAGCACACTGTGTGGCGTATGGCCGTCTTCCATTAGCCCAGGTCAGGTGCAGAAGAGTAGGACGTAAAACCCCATTTCATTTCTGCTATGAATTCGTTAAGTTTTGCACTGTTATTTCTGCTATGAGTTCGTTGATCGTTTCACTGTTATTTCTGCTGTGAACTCGATCAAGTTTGAACATTCTAGCTGACCTACAGCGAGAAACATTTCAACCGGGCCAAATTTTCTATTTTAACAGTTTAATTTGCACGGTACCTTTAGTTATCAACCGAATATTACAAAACTTTTAAAAATAAGCTCCCCCTGAACAGCTTAATCGTTCGCAATAAACGGGGTTGGACATCATATTCCATGTCACGTGCAACCTGGCGATCGAAACGACGCCCGTTACTCAATGACAGACGTTACGATACAGCGCGCACATGCTAACCATTCAGCCATTCAGCCTTCCTGAATTCGGAAAATTGCTGACTTATAGCAAGAAACATTTGAACCGGGCGAAATTTTCTGTTTTAACAGTTTAATGTGCATGGTACTTTAATTACCAACCGATTATTACAAAACTTTTGAAAATAAGCTCCAACTGACCAGCGTAATCGTATGCAATAAAAGTTTGGCTTGAATTGAAAGTTCTGCACGGAGAAAGTTCATCTCGATTTCCCGGCGTGGTTCCCCCTTGTCAGTGAGGCAGAACGGCTGTCTAGTTCGGATGGGACGAAAACCACGGTCCGTGTACACATTGGAGTGCACGTAAAATATCCCTAAGCAGTTGGAATTCGATACTGTTGAATAAGCTCTATACGATGACTAAATGTGTAGATTGTAGTCACCCACACTGCATGTTTCGCTTAACAATGAAAGGGTGCCGTTTTCAATGTTCGATCCTTTTGTTCTTCTACTCCTGATATGTTGGACTGTTGATCGATGGTTTCATATAAAAGACTACCAATAAGACTCTTTGTAGAAGAAGTTCCCAACAAATATTATGTTGACTTTACGAGAAAGACCTCTAAACATACTCCAAGTTGTAAAAATACGACTTTTTGGATTTTCAATCTCCTTTTTTCGGCTATCCCTGATATTTAAAAAAAAATGATACAATGATTTCACACAACAGGCTAGCTATTAGACTCTCTATTGACAAAAGTTTCACCGCCCTCCCTTCATTATAACCGAAGTTATCGTGCCCTAAAGAATCAACAAATCAATATGCTTATCTCTGCTTACCCTAAGCAGAAAATGCTCATCTTTGAACTTCATCATAACATTGACCTAGTGGACGTCTACACCAAGTTAGAACATTCTAGCTTAATTAGAATGAGAGTTATTGTGCTCAAAAGTCTCGGCCCTTCAAATTGCTTCTATTTTTGATTTTCAATTCAAAATGGTGACTCCCGGTTGACCTAAATCAAAATTCTGTTCGCGACATTTTTTAGGCCTTCCTACAAGGATTCAGAAAATATAACCCCCGAGTCTGTAAGTAAAATAGCAAAAAAGCCTTATTGATTTTTCACGTTTCAAGATGGTGGCACTTCCGGTTCGATCGACAAACTCCATATTTTGTGTACGAATCAGTAATTCCTTGTCTAGTATCGAAAAAAAAAAATTAGGTCATTCTGACCTATATTTCGACGATTTTTTTGAAAACTTTGATCCTAAATTTCACCAAGGGGAGATAATTTAGAAAATTTATAATTATATTTTTGAAGTCACATCGGTAGGATCTACTTATATACTAAATTGAATGAAAATCGCACAACTATTAAAGAAGTTGTCAAATTGGTCTAAACTTCCGGTTCGAAATCACAGCGACGAATTTTCGAAATTTGAAAATGTGAAACTGCTGATGAAAATGATTTTTTTCAAGGTATTCAAAGAAAAAAGATTTAGTAAAATCGGTCAAAAAACAATAAAGTTACGACTATGCATTGTCCATTTTGTCGTTCGTAAATTTCGGTGATTTCGGATTCGTAAAACGTTTTGAAAATATATTTAATCAACAGCTACCACCCATTTTTGGGGGGGTAGGTAAAAGTTTCATAAAGATACTGTGGTTAGATTCTGAGAAATCCGATTTGTGGATAAAACACAAAAAAAAAAATAACAATAATAATCTTAACAGAAACAATAAGCTTTCATATGTAATATGAAAGCTTAATAAGAATAATTTTAACAAAAACAATAGTGTTTCACACAAGCTACGCAGTGTGAAACCCTAATAACTAGATCTGCTACTGTCCCATGCAGATATGAAAGCTTTCATATTCATCGTCACGTGTCATTGATTGTATCAAGTAACCTAAATAAAAGGATACGAAGAAAAAATTATTAAAATTGGTCAAAAACTCGCGAAGTTACAAGTCTAAATATAGTATGAAACATTGCACCCAGGCATAACAATAATCTGAAAACTAAAGGGAAATAACTGAAACTTGTATTACTGTAATGAGACGGATGAGAAAATGAAATGAAAATGGCGGGAAAAAAAAATTAAAAATGGCAGGTTGGACAGGCGACCTTACTCCTTGTCACGTACAACCGGGCATTCGAAAACACGCTAGTTTACTCAATGACAGGCGCGCGTGCTTACCATTCAGCCACTCAACCCCCCTTTGAAATCAGACACGTGCAATATGTCATATAGGAAGAATAAGAAGTCGCTCACAACAAAATGGTAAATTAATGAGTTTAGGTCAAAAGGTTGAGCTACTGTTTTAGAGTACTTAATAGTTTTAAAGAGACACGTTAAGGGTTGTTCATAGTTAAATGAAAGTTTAATTTTAAATAAGACCAATAAAATTAGGATTTAATAATGCCAGACTAATATTTCCAATATGTTTGGTTATAAGTAGGAAATCGTGACGACTTCTTAAGCATGTTTTAAACAAAGGATCATGTTTGTTTAAACAAGAATGGCACTCTGCAATAAAAAAAACTGGCCAAAGCAAGATTTCTATGCAGAAATTAAATAATTGCTAGAACCAGAAAAATATTTATCCACTATAATAAATAAGCAACATAGAGAAAATGAAATGAAATTGAATGGGGTTTAACGTCCGACTGTTCTGCTCCTAAAATGGGCTAATGAAGACGGGCATATGCCATAATGTGTGCAATGAGGGAAATTTTACCCGGGCAGCGGCGGTTACGGCCTACGAGGTTGGACAGGCAACCATACTCCTTGTCACGTACAACCAAAAAATCGAAACAACGGCAGTTGACTCAATGACAGACGTTATGATACAGAGCGCACGTGCTAACCATTCAGCCACGCAACCTCCCTAAAATCGGCAAATTGCTGACCTACAGCGAGAAACATTTCAACCGGGCCAAATTTTCTATTGTAACAGTTTAATTTGGACGGTACCTTTAGTTATCAACCGAATATTACAAAACTTTTAAAAATAAGCTCCCCCCTGACCAGCTTAAGCGTTCGCAATAAACGTTTGCCACTTAAAATCGGGAAATTGCTGACTTTAAAGTGAGAAACATTACAACCGGGCGAAATTTTCTGTTTTATGACTTTTACAGTACCTTTGATTACCAACCGATTATTTTCTGTTTTATCACTTTTACAGTACCTTTGATTACCAACCGATTATTACAAAACTTTAAAAATAAAAGAGAAAGAGAGAAATGCGGCCTAATGTCCATTCGACACAAACTAGGTCATTTCGGGACTAACATATGTTTTTTAATTTTATTTAAAAACTCCCCCTGCGCTTACAGGTCTTTAGCCGTTGGGAGGAAACCGAAGAACACGGAGAAAACCCACAAGGTTGGACATCATACTTCATGTCACGTGCAACCTGGAGATCGAAACGACGCCCGTTGACTCAATGACAGACGTTACGATACAGTGCGCACATGCTAACCATTCAGCCATTCAGCCTCCCTGAATTCAGAAAATTGCTGACTTATAGCAAGAAACATTTCAACCGGGCGAAATTTTCTGTTTTAACAGTTTAATGTGCACGGTACTTTAATTACCAACCGATTATTACAAAACTTTTGAAAATAAGCTCCAACTGACCAGCTTAATCGTATGCAATAAACGTTTTCGCCTGAATTGAAAGTTCTGCACGGAGAAAGTTCATCTCGATTTCCCGGCGTGGTTCCCCTTGTCAGTGAGGCAGAACGGAGGGCCTGACAAGCACAGCTGTCTAGTCATTCGGATGGGACGAAAAACCAAGGTCCCGTGTACACATTGGAGTGCACGTAAAATATCCCTAAGCAGTTGGAATTCGATACTGTTGAATAAGCTCTATACGATGACTAAATGTGTAGATTGTAGTCACCCACACTGCATGTTTCGCTTAACAATGAAAGGGTGCCGTTTTCAATGTTCGATCCTTTTGTTCTTCTACTCCTGATATGTTGGACTGTTGATCGATGGTTTCATATAAAAGACTACCAATAAGACTCTTTGTACAAGAAGTTCCCAAAAAATATTATGTTGACTTTACGAGAAAGACCTCTAAACATGCTCCAAATTGTAAAAATACGACTTTTTGGGTTTTCAATCTCTTTTTTTCGGCTATCCCTGATATTTAGAAAAAATAATACAATGATTTCACACAACAGGCTAGCTATTAGACTCTCTATTGACAAAAGTTTCACCGCCCTCCCTTCATTATAACCGAAGTTATCGTGCCCTAAAGAATCAACAAATTAGCTTGTTTATCTCTGCTTACCCTAAGCAGAAAATGCTCATCTTTGAACTCAATCATAACATTGACCTAGTGAACGTCTACACCAAGTTTGAACATTCTAGCTTAATTAGAAGGAGAGTAATTGTGTTCCAAAGTCCCGACCCTTCAAATTGCTTCTATTTTTCATTTTCAATTCAAAATGGTGACCATCACGTGACCGAAATCAAAATTATATTCGCGACATTTTTTAGGCCTTCCTACAAGGATTCAGAAAATATAACTCCCGAGTCTGTAAGTAAAATAGCAAAAAAGCCTTATTGATTTTTCACTTTTAAATATGGCGGCACTTCCGGTTCGATCGACAAACTCCATATTTTGTGTACAAATCAGTAATTACTTATCTAGTATCCAAAAAAAAAATCAGGTCATTCTGACCTATATTTCGATGATTTTTTTGAAAATTTTGATCCTTAATTTCGTCAAGGGGAGATAATTTAGAAAATTTCTAATTATATTTTTGAAGTCACATCGGTAGGATCTACTTAGATACTAAATTTCATGAAAATCGTACAACTATTAAAGAAGTTGTCAAATTGGTCTAATCTTCCGGTTCGAAATCACAGCGACGAATTTTCGAAATTCGAAAATGTGAAACTGCAGATGAAAATGGTTTTTTTAAAGGTATTCAAAGAAAAAAGAATTAGTAAAATCGGTCAAAAAATAACAAAGTTACGACTATGCATTGTCATTTTTTTCGTTCGTAAAATTCGGTGATTTCGGATTCGTAAAACGTTTCGAAAATATATTTAATCAAGGTTCGCACCCCATTTTTGGGGGGGTAGGTCAAAATTTCAGAAAGATCCTATGGATAGATTCTGAGAAATCCGATTTGCAGAAAACACACAAAAAAAAAATAACTAGATCTGCTACTGTCCCATGCAGATATGAAAGCTTTCATATTCATCGTCACGTGTCATTGATTGTATCAAGTAACCTAAATAAAAGGATACGAAGAAAAAATTATTAAAATTGGTCAAAAACTCGCGAAGTTACAAGTCTAAATATAGTATGAAACATTGCACCCAGGCATAACAATAATCTGAAAACTAAAGGGAAATAACTGAAACTTGTATTACTGTAATGAGACGGATGAGAAAATGAAATGAAAATGGCGGGAAAAAAAAATTAAAAATGGCAGGTTGGACAGGCGACCTTACTCCTTGTCACGTACAACCGGGCATTCGAAAACACGCTAGTTTACTCAATGACAGGCGCGCGTGCTTACCATTCAGCCACTCAACCCCCCTTTGAAATCAGACACGTGCAATATGTCATATAGGAAGAATAAGAAGTCGCTCACAACAAAATGGTAAATTAATGAGTTTAGGTCAAAAGGTTGAGCTACTGTTTTAGAGTACTTAATAGTTTTAAAGAGACACGTTAAGGGTTGTTCATAGTTAAATGAAAGTTTAATTTTAAATAAGACCAATAAAATTAGGATTTAATAATGCCAGACTAATATTTCCAATATGCTTGGTTATAAGTAGGAAATCGTGACGACTTCTTAAGCATGTTTTAAACAAAGGATCATGTTTGTTTAAACAAGAATGGCACTCTGCAATAAAAAAAACTGGCCAAAGCAAGATTTCTATGCAGAAATTAAATAATTGCTAGAACCAGAAAAATATTTATCCACTATAATAAATAAGCAACATAGAGAAAATGAAATGAAATTGAATGGGGTTTAACGTCCGACTGTTCTGCTCCTAAAATGGGCTAATGAAGACGGGCATATGCCATAATGTGTGCAATGAGGGAAATTTTACCCGGGCAGCGGCGGTTACGGCCTACGAGGTTGGACAGGCAACCATACTCCTTGTCACGTACAACCAAAAAATCGAAACAACGGCAGTTGACTCAATGACAGACGTTATGATACAGAGCGCACGTGCTAACCATTCAGCCACGCAACCTCCCTAAAATCGGCAAATTGCTGACCTACAGCGAGAAACATTTCAACCGGGCCAAATTTTCTATTGTAACAGTTTAATTTGCACGGTACCCTTAGTTATCAACCTAATATTACAAAACTTTTAAAAATAAGCTCCCCCTGACCAGCTTAAGCGTTCGCAATAAACGTTTGCCCCTTAAAATCGGCAAATTGCTGACTTTAAAGTCAGAAACATTACAACCGGGCGAAATTTTCTGTTTTATCACTTTTACAGTACCTTTGATTACCAACCGATTATTACAAAACTTTAAAAATAAAAGAGAAAGAGAGAAATGCGGCCTAATGTCCATTCGACACAAACTAGGTCATTTCGGGACTAACATATGTTTTTAATTTTATTTTAAAACTCCCCTTGCGCTTACAGGTCTTTAGCCGTTGGGAGGAAACCGAAGGACACGGAGAAAACCCACGAGGTTGGACATCATACTTCATGTCACGTGCAACCTGGAGATCGAAACGACGCCCGTTGACTCAATGACAGACGTTACGATACAGTGCGCACATGCTAACCATTCAGCCATTCAGCCTCCCTGAATTCAGAAAATTGCTGACTTATAGCAAGAAACATTTCAACCGGGCGAAATTTTCTGTTTTAACAGTTTAATGTGCACGGTACTTTAATTACCAACCGATTATTACAAAACTTTTGAAAATAAGCTCCAACTGACCAGCTTAATCGTATGCAATAAACGTTTTCGCCTGAATTGAAAGTTCTGCACGGAGAAAGTTCATCTCGATTTCCCGGCGTGGTTCCCCTTGTCAGTGAGGCAGAACGGAGGGCCTGACAAGCACAGCTGTCTAGTCATTCGGATGGGACGAAAAACCAAGGTCCCGTGTACACATTGGAGTGCACGTAAAATATCCCTAAGCAGTTGGAATTCGATACTGTTGAATAAGCTCTATACGATGACTAAATGTGTAGATTGTAGTCACCCACACTGCATGTTTCGCTTAACAATGAAAGGGTGCCGTTTTCAATGTTCGATCCTTTTGTTCTTCTACTCCTGATATGTTGGACTGTTGATCGATGGTTTCATATAAAAGACTACCAATAAGACTCTTTGTACAAGAAGTTCCCAAAAAATATTATGTTGACTTTACGAGAAAGACCTCTAAACATGCTCCAAATTGTAAAAATACGACTTTTTGGGTTTTCAATCTCTTTTTTTCGGCTATCCCTGATATTTAGAAAAAATAATACAATGATTTCACACAACAGGCTAGCTATTAGACTCTCTATTGACAAAAGTTTCACCGCCCTCCCTTCATTATAACCGAAGTTATCGTGCCCTAAAGAATCAACAAATTAGCTTGTTTATCTCTGCTTACCCTAAGCAGAAAATGCTCATCTTTGAACTCAATCATAACATTGACCTAGTGAACGTCTACACCAAGTTTGAACATTCTAGCTTAATTAGAAGGAGAGTAATTGTGTTCCAAAGTCCCGACCCTTCAAATTGCTTCTATTTTTCATTTTCAATTCAAAATGGTGACCATCACGTGACCGAAATCAAAATTCTATTCGCGACATTTTTTAGGCCTTCCTACAAGGATTCAGAAAATATAACTCCCGAGTCTGTAAGTAAAATAGCAAAAAAGCCTTATTGATTTTTCACTTTTAAATATGGCGGCACTTCCGGTTCGATCGACAAACTCCATATTTTGTGTACAAATCAGTAATTACTTATCTAGTATCCAAAAAAAAAATCAGGTCATTCTGACCTATATTTCGATGATTTTTTTGAAAATTTTGATCCTTAATTTCGTCAAGATAATTTAGAAAATTTCTAATTATATTTTTGAAGTCACATCGGTAGGATCTACTTAGATACTAAATTTCATGAAAATCGTACAACTATTAAAGAAGTTGTCAAATTGGTCTAATTTTCCGGTTCGAAATCACAGCGACGAATTTTCGAAATTCGAAAATGTGAAACTGCAGATGAAAATGTTTTTTTTAAAGGTATTCAAAGAAAAAAGAATTAGTAAAATCGGTCAAAAAATAACAAAGTTACGACTATGCATTGTCATTTTTTTCGTTCGTAAAATTCGGTGATTTCGGATTCGTAAAACGTTTCGAAAATATATTTAATCAAGGTTCGCACCCCATTTTTGGGGGGGTAGGTCAAAATTTCAGAAAGATCCTATGGATAGATTCTGAGAAATCCGATTTGCAGAAAACACACAAAAAAAAAAATAATAATAACTAGATCTGCAAAGCAGATATTAAAGCTTTCATATTAACAGTCACTATCTGTCACATGTCATGGGTCATGTAAATAATCTCATCAACAAAAAAAAAAAATCATTAAAATCGGTCAAAATATAGCGAAGTTTTTATGATTTTTCAATCGTAAACAACTTTATCGGCACGAAAAACATCGAAGACAAAATTCGAAAATGTGACATTTTCAAATAACAATATTTCGACCCTGATCCCGGCTATCCAGAAATGTATTCATTTTGGAAATAGGAGACATATTCTCCAAACTACGGCCTATTGCTTTCATTCACGTGCTCGTTAATGTCGATTTTTCACCTTTTCTCATATTCAGTTCGAAATGGTGACCATCACGTGACCGAAATCAAAATTCTGATCCGATAGATTTTTAGGCATTCCTTCAAGGATTCCGAAAATGTAACTCCCAGGTCTGTAAGTAAAATATCGCAAAAGCCTTTGTCATTTTTCACGTTTCAAGATGGCGGACTTCCGGTTCGATCCACAAACTCAATATTTTGTGTACGAATCAGTATTTACCTATCTAGTATCCAAAAAAAAAAATCAGGTCATTCTGACCTATATTTCTTCGATTTTTTTGAAAACTTTGATCCCTAATTTCACCAAGGGGAGATAATTTAGAAAATTTCTAAGGACATCTTTAAAGTTACATCGGTATGATCTACTTACATACTAAATTTCATGAAAATCGTACAACTATTAAAGAAGTTGTCAAGTTGGTCTCAACTTCCGGTTCAAAATCACAGCGACGAATTTTCGAAATTCGAAAATCTGAAACTGCAGTTGAAAATGATTTTTGTCAGGGTACCCAAAGAAAAAAGAATTAGTAAAATACTTCAAATAGTCACAGAGTTACAGTAATGCAGGTCAAATTCACTCGTTCGTAAAATTCGGTGATTTCGAATGCTTTAAACGTTTTGAAAATGTATTTAATCAATACTCACCACCCATTTTTGGGTGTGTAGGTCAAAGTTTCAGAAACAGTCTATGGTAAGATTCTGAGAAATCCGATTTGCAGGAAACACATGTTGACTTTACGAGAAAGACCTTTAAACATGCTCTAAATTGTAAAAATACAACTCTTTGGATTTTCAATCTCTTTTTTTGGCTACCCCGGACATTTAAGAAAAAATGATACAATGATTTCACACAACAGGTTAGATATTAGACTCTCGATTGACAAGAGTTTCATTGCCCTCCCTTCATTATAACCAAAGTTATCGTGCCCTAAAGAATCAACAAATCAGCTTGCTTATCTCTGCTTACCCTAGGCAGAAAATGCTCATCTTTGAACTCAATCAAGACAGTGACCTAGTGAACGTCTACACCAAGTTTGAACATTGTAGCTCAATTAGAAGGATTGTTATTGTGTTCCAAATTCTCGGCCCTTCAAATTGTTTCTATTTTTCACTTTCACTTCAAAATGGCGACCATCAATTGACCTAAATCAAAATTCTACTCCGAACGTTTTTTAGGCTATCCTTGAAGGATTCAGAAAATATAACTCCCGTGTCTGTAAGTAAAATAGCAAAAAAGCCTTTGTGATTTTTCACGTTTCAAGATGGCGGCACTTCCGGTTCAATCCACAAACTCAATATTTTGTGTACGAATCAGCATTTACTTATCTAGTATCCAAAAAAAACATCAGGTCATTCTGACCTATATTTCTTCGATTTTTTTGAAAACTTTGATCCTTAATTTCACCAAGGGGAGATAATTTAGAAAATTTCTATTTATATTTTTGAAGTCACGTGGGTAAGATCTACTTACATACTAAATTTCATGAAAATCGTACAACTATTAAAGAAGTTGTCAAGTTGGTCTCAACTTCCGGTTCGAAATCACAGCGACGAATTTTCGAAATTCGAAAATCTGAAACTGCAGTTGAAAATGATTTTTGTCAAGGTACTCAAAGAAAAAAGAATTAGTAAAATAGGTCAAATAGTCACAGAGTTACAGTAATGCAGGTCAAATTCACTCGTTCGTAAAATTCTGTGATTTCGAATTCGTAAAACGTTTTGAAAATATATTTAATCAAAAACTGCCACCCAGTTTTGGGGGGGTAGGTCAAAGTTTCAGAAAGATCCCATGGTTAGATTCTGAGAAATCCGATTTGCAGAAATGACACAAAAAAAAAAAATAATAATAATAATAACTAGATCTGCTACTGTCCCATGCAGATATGAAAGCTTTCATATTCATCGTCACGTGTCATTGATTGTATCAAGTAACCTAAATAAAAGGATACGAAGAAAAAATTATTAAAATTGGTCAAAAACTCGCGAAGTTACAAGTCTAAATATAGTATGAAACATTGCACCCAGGCATAACAATAATCTGAAAACTAAAGGGAAATAACTGAAACTTGTATTACTGTAATGAGACGGATGAGAAAATGAAATGAAAATGGCGGGAAAAAAAAATTAAAAATGGCAGGTTGGACAGGCGACCTTACTCCTTGTCACGTACAACCGGGCATTCGAAAACACGCTAGTTTACTCAATGACAGGCGCGCGTGCTTACCATTCAGCCACTCAACCCCCCTTTGAAATCAGACACGTGCAATATGTCATATAGGAAGAATAAGAAGTCGCTCACAACAAAATGGTAAATTAATGAGTTTAGGTCAAAAGGTTGAGCTACTGTTTTAGAGTACTTAATAGTTTTAAAGAGACACGTTAAGGGTTGTTCATAGTTAAATGAAAGTTTAATTTTAAATAAGACCAATAAAATTAGGATTTAATAATGCCAGACTAATATTTCCAATATGTTTGGTTATAAGTAGGAAATCGTGACGACTTCTTAAGCATGTTTTAAACAAAGGATCATGTTTGTTTAAACAAGAATGGCACTCTGCAATAAAAAAACTGGCCAAAGCAAGATTTCTATGCAGAAATTAAATAATTGCTAGAACCAGAAAAATATTTATCCACTATAATAAATAAGCAACATAGAGAAAATGAAATGAAATTGAATGGGGTTTAACGTCCGACTGTTCTGCTCCTAAAATGGGCTAATGAAGACGGGCATATGCCATAATGTGTGCAATGAGGGAAATTTTACCCGGGCAGCGGCGGTTACGGCCTACGAGGTTGGACAGGCAACCATACTCCTTGTCACGTACAACCAAAAAATCGAAACAACGGCAGTTGACTCAATGACAGACGTTATGATACAGAGCGCACGTGCTAACCATTCAGCCACGCAACCTCCCTAAAATCGGCAAATTGCTGACCTACAGCGAGAAACATTTCAACCGGGCCAAATTTTCTATTGTAACAGTTTAATTTGCACGGTACCTTTAGTTATCAACCGAATATTACAAAACTTTTAAAAATAAGCTCCCCCCTGACCAGCTTAAGCGTTCGCAATAAACGTTTGCCACTTAAAATCGGGAAATTGCTGACTTTAAAGTGAGAAACATTACAACCGGGCGAAATTTTCTGTTTTATGACTTTTACAGTACCTTTGATTACCAACCGATTATTTTCTGTTTTATCACTTTTACAGTACCTTTGATTACCAACCGATTATTACAAAACTTTAAAAATAAAAGAGAAAGAGAGAAATGCGGCCTAATGTCCATTCGACACAAACTAGGTCATTTCGGGACTAACATATGTTTTTTAATTTTATTTAAAAACTCCCCCTGCGCTTACAGGTCTTTAGCCGTTGGGAGGAAACCGAAGAACACGGAGAAAACCCACAAGGTTGGACATCATACTTCATGTCACGTGCAACCTGGAGATCGAAACGACGCCCGTTGACTCAATGACAGACGTTACGATACAGTGCGCACATGCTAACCATTCAGCCATTCAGCCTCCCTGAATTCAGAAAATTGCTGACTTATAGCAAGAAACATTTCAACCGGGCGAAATTTTCTGTTTTAACAGTTTAATGTGCACGGTACTTTAATTACCAACCGATTATTACAAAACTTTTGAAAATAAGCTCCAACTGACCAGCTTAATCGTATGCAATAAACGTTTTCGCCTGAATTGAAAGTTCTGCACGGAGAAAGTTCATCTCGATTTCCCGGCGTGGTTCCCCTTGTCAGTGAGGCAGAACGGAGGGCCTGACAAGCACAGCTGTCTAGTCATTCGGATGGGACGAAAAACCAAGGTCCCGTGTACACATTGGAGTGCACGTAAAATATCCCTAAGCAGTTGGAATTCGATACTGTTGAATAAGCTCTATACGATGACTAAATGTGTAGATTGTAGTCACCCACACTGCATGTTTCGCTTAACAATGAAAGGGTGCCGTTTTCAATGTTCGATCCTTTTGTTCTTCTACTCCTGATATGTTGGACTGTTGATCGATGGTTTCATATAAAAGACTACCAATAAGACTCTTTGTACAAGAAGTTCCCAAAAAATATTATGTTGACTTTACGAGAAAGACCTCTAAACATGCTCCAAATTGTAAAAATACGACTTTTTGGGTTTTCAATCTCTTTTTTTCGGCTATCCCTGATATTTAGAAAAAATAATACAATGATTTCACACAACAGGCTAGCTATTAGACTCTCTATTGACAAAAGTTTCACCGCCCTCCCTTCATTATAACCGAAGTTATCGTGCCCTAAAGAATCAACAAATTAGCTTGTTTATCTCTGCTTACCCTAAGCAGAAAATGCTCATCTTTGAACTCAATCATAACATTGACCTAGTGAACGTCTACACCAAGTTTGAACATTTTAGCTTAATTAGAAGGAGAGTAATTGTGTTCCAAAGTCCCGACCCTTCAAATTGCTTCTATTTTTCATTTTCAATTCAAAATGGTGACCATCACGTGACCGAAATCAAAATTCTATTCGCGACATTTTTTAGGCCTTCCTACAAGGATTCAGAAAATATAACTCCCGAGTCTGTAAATAAAATAGCAAAAAAGCCTTATTGATTTTTCACTTTTAAATATGGCGGCACTTCCGGTTCGATCGACAAACTCCATATTTTGTGTACAAATCAGTAATTACTTATCTAGTATCCAAAAAAAAAATCAGGTCATTCTGACCTATATTTCGATGATTTTTTTGAAAATTTTGATCCTTATTTTCGTCAAGGGGAGATAATTTAGAAAATTTCTAATTATATTTTTGAAGTCACATCGGTAGGATCTACTTAGATACTAAATTTCATGAAAATCGTACAACTATTAAAGAAGTTGTCAAATTGGTCTAATCTTCCGGTTCGAAATCACAGCGACGAATTTTCGAAATTCGAAAATGTGAAACTGCAGATGAAAATGTTTTTTTTAAAGGTATTCAAAGAAAAAAGAATTAGTAAAATCGGTCAAAAAATAACAAAGTTACGACTATGCATTGTCATTTTTTTCGTTCGTAAAATTCGGTGATTTCGGATTCGTAAAACGTTTCGAAAATATATTTAATCAAGGTTCGCACCCCATTTTTGGGGGGGTAGGTCAAAATTTCAGAAAGATCCTATGGATAGATTCTGAGAAATCCGATTTGCAGAAAACACACAAAAAAAAAAATAACTAGATCTGCTACTGTCCCATGCAGATATGAAAGCTTTCATATTCATCGTCACGTGTCAAGTATCCTAAATAAAAGGATAAGAAGAAAAAATTATTAAAATTGGTCAAAAACTCGCGAAGTTACAAGTCTAAATATAGTATGAAACATTGCACCCAGGCATAACAATAATCTGAAAACTAAAGGGAAATAACTGAAACTTGTATTACTGTAATGAGACGGATGAGAAAATGAAATGAAAATGGCGGGAAAAAAAATAAAAATGGCAGGTTGGACAGGCGACCTTACTCCTTGTCACGTACAACCGGGCATTCGAAAACACGCTAGTTAACTCAATGACAGGCGCGCGTGCTAACCATTCAGCCACCCAACCCCCCTTTGAAATCAGACACGTGCAATATGTCATATAGGAAGAATAAGAAGTCGCTCACAACAAAATGGTAAATTAATGAGTTTAGGTCAAAAGGTTGAGCTACTGTTTTAGAGTACTTAATAGTTTTAAAGAGACACGTTAAGGGTTGTTCATAGTTAAATGAAAGTTTAATTTTAAATAAGACCAATAAAATTAGGATTTAATAGTGCCATACTAATATTTCCAATATGTTTGGTTATAAGTAGGAAATCGTG
This sequence comes from Patella caerulea, assembly GCA_036850965.1. Lineage (NCBI taxonomy): Eukaryota > Metazoa > Mollusca > Gastropoda > Patellidae > Patella > Patella caerulea. The sequence goes on from JAZGQO010000021.1 coordinate 20,733,569, forward strand.
ACGACTTCTTAAGCATGTTTTAAACAAAGGATCATGTTTGTTTAAACAAGAATGGCACTCTGCAATAAAAAAACTGGCCAAAGCAAGATTTCTATGCAGAAATTAAATAATTGCTAGAACCAGAAAAATATTTATCCACTATAATAAATAAGCAACATAGAGAAAATGAAATGAAATTGAATGGGGTTTAACGTCCGACAGTTCTGCTCCTAAAATGGGCTAATGAAGACGGGCATATGCCATAAAGTGTGCAATGAGGGACATTTTACCCGGGCAGCGGCGGTTACGGCCTACGAGGTTGGACAGGCGACCATACTCCTTGTCACGTACAACCAAGAAATCGAAACAACGCCAGTTGACTCAATGACAGACGTTATGATACAGAGCGCACGTGCTAACCATTCAACCACGCAACCTCCCTAAAATCGGCAAATTGCTGACCTACAGCGAGAAACATTTCAACCGGGCCAAATTTTCTATTGTAACAGTTTAATTTGCACGGTACCTTTAGTTATCAACCGAATATTACAAAACTTTTAAAAATAAGCTCCCCCTGACCAGCTTAAGCGTTCGCAATAAACGTTTGCCCCTTAAAATCGGCAAATTGCTGACTTTAAAGTGAGAAACATTACAACCGGGCGAAATTTTCTGTTTTATCACTTTTACAGTACCTTTGATTACCAACCGATTATTACAAAACTTTAAAAATAAAAGAGAAAGAGAGAAATGCGGCCTAATGTCCATTCGACACAAACTAGGTCATTTCGGGACTAACATATGTTTTTAATTTTATTTAAAAACTCCCCTTGAGCTTACAGGTCTTTAGCCGTTGGGAGGAAACCGAAGGACACGGAGAAAACCCACGAGGTTGGACTTCATGTCACGTGCAACCTGGAGATCGAAACGACGCCCGTTGACTTAATGACAGACGTTACGATACAGTGTGCACATGCTAACCATTCAGCCATTCAGCCTCCCTGAATTCAGAAAATTGCTGACTTATAGCAAGAAACATTTCAACCGGGCGAAATTTTCTGTTTTAACAGTTTAATGTGCACGGTACTTTAATTACCAACCGATTATTACAAAACTTTTGAAAATAAACTCCAACTGACCAGCTTAATCGTATGCAATAAACGTTTTCGCCTGAATTGAAAGTTCTGCACGGAGAAAGTTCATCTCGATTTCCCGGCGTGGTTCTCCCTTGTCAGTGAGGCAGAACGGAGGGCCTGACAAGCACAGCTGTCTAGTCATTCGGATGGGACGAAAAACCAAGGTCCCGTGTACACATTGGAGTGCACGTAAAATATCCCTAAGCAGCTGGAATTCGATACTGTTGAATAAGCTCTATACGATGACTAAATGTGTAGATTGTAGTCACCCACACTGCATGTTTCGCTTAACAATGAAAGGGTGCCGTTTTCAATGTTCGATCCTTTTGTTCTTCTACTCCTGATATGTTGGACTGTTGATCGTTGGTTTCATATAAAAGACTACCAATAAGACTCTTTGTAGAAGAAGTTCCCTAAAAATATTATGTTGACTTTACGAGAAAGACCTCTAAACATGCTATAAATTGTAAAAATACGACTTTTTGGATTTTCAATCTCTTTTTTCGGCTATCCCTGATATTTAGAAAAAATAATACAATGATTTCACACAGCAGGCTAGCTATTAGACTCTGTATTGACAAAAGTTTCACCGCCCTCGCTTCATTATAACCGAAGTTATCGTGCCCTAAAGAATCAACAAATCAGCATGCTTATCTCTGCTTACCCTAAGCAGAAAATGCTCATCTTTAAACTCAATCATAACATTGACCTAGTGAACGTCTACACCAAGTTTGAATATTCTAGCTTAATTAGAAGGAGAATAATTGTGTTCCAAATTCCCGACCCTTCAAATTGCTTCTATTTTTCATTTTTAATTCAAAATGGTGACCATCACGTGACCGAAATCAAAATTCTATTCGCGACATTTTTTAGGCCTTCCATCAAGGATTCAGAAAATATAACTCCCGAGTCTGTAAGTAAAATAGCAAAAAAGCCTTATTGATTTTTCACTTTTAAATATGGCGGCACTTCCGGTTCGATCGACAAACTCCATATTTTGCGTACAAATCAGTAATTACTTATCTAGTATCCAAAAAAAAAATCAGGTCATTCTGACCTATATTTCGACGATTTTTTTGAAAATTTCGATCCTTAATTTCGTCAAGGGGAGATAATTTAGAAAATTTCTAATTATATTTTTGAAGTCACGTCGGTAAGATCTAGTTAGATACTAAATTTCATGAAAATCGTACAACTATTAAAGAAGTTGTCAAATTGGTCTAAACTTCCGGTTCGAAATCACAGCGACGAATTTTCGAAATTCGAAAATCTGAAACTGCAGATTTATAGTAATTGTCTCAAGGTACTCAAAGAAAAAAGATTTAGTAAAATAGGTCAAATAGTCACAAAGTTACAGCATTGTAGGTCAAATGCATTCGTTCGTAAAATTCGGTGATTTCGGATACGTAAAACGTTTTGAAAATATATTTAATCAACAGCCACCACCCATTTTTGGGGGGATAGGTAAAAGTTTCAGAACGATCCTATGGTTAGATTCTGAGAAATCCGATTTGTGGATAAAACACACAAAAAAAAAATAATAAATAGATCTGCTAAGCAGATATTAAAGCTTTCATATTCACGGTAAGTTTCTGTCGCATCTCAAGAGTTATATAAAGAATCTTAAAAAGGAAAAAGAATTAATGAAATCCGCCAAAAACTCACCGAGTTATAACGAGAAACAATTCAACCGGTTCAAATTCTACCTTAATTAGAAACAGAGGTGTTATGTTCCAATGTGATCTGTCAAATTGCTTATTGCTCCTAAATCTACGCAGAAATTCTCAACATCAAACTTAGTCAAGGTAATGACATAATGAATCTATATTTGGAATTTTGTCACTCTCACTTCATTATAACCAAAGTTATCGTGCCCCAAAGAATTAACCAATCAGATTGCTTATCTCTGCTTACTGTAAGCAGACAATGCTCATCTTCGCACTCCTTTATGGCACTGACCTAATGAACGCCTTCACCAAGATTGAACATTCTGCCCCAATTAGAAGGAGAGTTATTTTGTTTCAAATTCTCGACCAATCAAATTGCTCATCGCTCTGCTTATCCAGGGCAGACAATGCTCATTGTCGAACGTATTCAAGATATTGATGTAATGAAACTATACACCAAGTTTCATCACTCTGACTGAAGTGAAAGTGTCCAAAATCATCAACCAATCTAATTGCTTATCTCTGCTTACCCTAAGCATAATATGCTCATCAACGAACTCTGCGTTTTTAATGTATGGGGATCATGGTGGCTCAGTGATAAGAGACACTGATTAACTAACCAGTAGGTCTTGGGCTCTCTCCCGGGGTTTGACCAGAAAGTCAATTGTACAGGCTTGACTGCCCTTGTTAGCTGTACAGGACAGTAGGTCTGCCCGGTCTGACAGGGAATAGTGTCTAATTGTCAGGATGGGACGAAAAGCAATGTTCAGTGTGCACATTGGCGTGCACGTAAAAGATTCCTTGATAGAGTATATCGTGATACAGATGTCCGGGCAAAATCTACCTGATTGTCTTCAATGGTCCAGTCGGTGTATAAAGTAGGACTTTTGCCCTACTCCGTATAAGATTTCAAATCTTTGAAGTTTTAAGATAAGCATACCCGGACCCTGAAATCCTAAATGGGACTTGCTTTTTCGCCCTCTGTTCTGTACAGACTGGCCTAATACAGTAAAACATTGTAACAATCTACAGAGAGTAAATTTAACTTGTTGACTAAATAATCTTCAATACTTCTAATTAGCGGTATGTAGTGACAAGGATCGTGACCCAGATGGGATATACTTGAACTTTCTAGACAAGAAACCTGATATCTAATTTGGTATAGCACTAATAAGTTTCATTACATACTAAATTTTCATATGATTGCTTATCGCACTTGGCATGCATACCCATAGGTCCATCTTTAAATTTAAAACTGGTAGAAATTACCGAGGGTTGAACATGGTATTGCATCGTCACTGTTGTATTATTGCTTATCGCCCTTGACATTGTATTAAAGGCAGTTTTATATTCATAGGGCCAGAACGGTAAATTATAAAAAGTGTAAATTATTACCCAGAGTTGAATATTACTTGTGATTTTGCCTGGTAACGCCAAAACTCGATCATGTACTAAATAATGGCGGCACAGTAAAATTTCTTGATTGTCAAGTTTTTGGTTATAAATAAACCCTCGCGATTTTTTTTTAGTATGGAATCAAATCTACGGCTATTTCTGAAAAACACATGTTTTTTTTTTCTTTTTCAGGCTTTCGTCGCTTTCGCTGTCTGTTTGACAGTAGCTGCTTCCCAATACATCGATGCTAAAATCGGACACGGTTTCGGACATGGTGTTGGTGTCTTTGCAAACGGAATTGGTAAAGGATATGGAAGAGGACATGCCGGTGTTGGACATGGTCTTGTTGGTGTAGGAGCTATTGGCAACGGACTCAACCATGGTATTGGACATGGTATCCAAGGAAACCGACTCAGACACGGAATAGTAGCTGTTGGCAAAGTCGGTGTTATTGGTAACGGAATTGGTCATGGTATTGTTGGTAACGGTATCGGTAACGGTATTGGACACGGTATTGTTAGAAACGGAATTGGTCATGGTATCGTTGGTAACGGTATCGGACATGGTATCATTGGAAACGGAATCGGACACGGACTTATTGGACATGGAGAGATTGGTAACGGCATTGGGCATGGCATCGTTGGTAACGGTATCGGACACGGTATTGTTGGAAACGGAATTGGTCATAGTATCGTTGGTAACGGTATCGGACATGGTATCATTGGAAACGGAATCGGACACGGACTTATTGGACATGGAAAGATTGGTAACGGCATTGGGCATGACATCGTTGGTAACGGTATCGGACACGGTATTGTTGGACACGGAATTGGTCATGGTATCGTTGGTAACGATACAACAACGGACTATACAAGTACAACCAATACAATAATAAAGGATACAATAGTTACAACGGCCCCTACAATTACAACAACGGTTACAACAATGGCCACAATAACAACGAATATGGGAAGGGATATAACAACTACAATAACAACGGATACGGTAACGGATACAACAACTACAACCGTTATCCTTCTTACAATAACTATCAAGGTTGCGGTTACAACAAATATTAAGACAATACGGCTATTTGATACACTGAAAAAAAACTTGTGTTGGATCGCAACACAAGTACTTGTGTTAAAACTAATCTACACAAGTTTGTGTTGTTTTGCATTGCATTTACACAAACTTGTGTAGATTTGTAAAAATCTTGTGTGTTTTCATATCAGTAACACAAGTATTGTGTAGGCCTACCGTCAACCAAAGATTTTTTTTTTTTTTGGGGGGGTTTTTGTTTTTTTGATGTTTTTTTTTTTGTTTTTTTTTTGTTTACAAAGTCAGAATTCGGGAGTTCACAAGTTTAAGAAAAGTAATAAAATAAAAGGTTTAATTCATATCCCGAAAATTACATGGGGTTCTTCACTGGAAGAGTGTGCGCACTAATTAATCAGACGATTGCCGGGCAGACTTGAATGTTAATTGGTGTTAAGTTGTCTATAAAGATGAAATGTCTGGTTGTCTTTTTTTATTGATCCAATAAACTGATATATCAAAGGAATATATAGTGTACATGTGATTTTCAGCACCCTTGTGTTTGTCAAAATTGATTCAATGTGCATTGGAAAACAATGAGTAAAACTCTTAGTAATGTAATTGGTTAGTGTAATCGAAATTGGACAGTATATTGGTTAACTAAACAGTAACCAATCAAATTTAATTAATCTTCCAGATTTGTCTCATAATTGATTTATTGATACAATGGTTCTCCAAGTTATCTATACACTATTTGATATTTTATCAGCGACATTCAGTTAGACATTTAACTGTAGGACGCCATGTTTCGTAGTAGTGTCAACCGAGAGTGATATTTTTAAAAATATAATTGTCACACAGTATACAAGACCGCAGGTTTGTAAAATTTAAAAAAAAAAATAAAACCATGTATTTAATTTAGCATCGATTTAATGTTTATATGTATATTACTAATAATTAAAAACAAACAAGTCAGACCAAGACTTGTTCTAGAACCTCGTAATCTTCAACGTACGTTATTCGTAGAATATTTTTCTGGATGTTAGAGACTAACTCAGAATAATTAAACCGGAAGTGTGTATTTGATAATGGCGGACAAGAATTTTTTTTTGATTGTTTCCAAAGCGTCCCGGGCCCGGTAATTCAGCAGTCTAACGAATTTGTCTTAATTTTTCTGAATACGTGCTTTATTAATATTATTCGGCGCTACATCGTTGTTCAAATACTTGTACTTGCAAAAAACAACACCAACTGGGACCAGCAGGTAAGAATTTCTCTTCATTTTATAACTCGCCAGGCAGCCATCTTTGTTTCGGGCAAAATGAGAAATACGTGTATATCAGGCATGGACTATAGCTAGATACTAACTTTTGTGCTAGTTTAATTGGAATTTAATCTTAATTTAAACATATTTTATTGTTCTAAGTAACAAGTGGATAAGGCACAAGTTTTACAACTTAGAACGCCACCTCCAAAATGTAATCTTATCTGTGTAAAAGAAAAAACAACCAAACAAACCTTTTATTTTTATATTAATCAATGCAACGTACTGATTCGGAAACTAACACCTGCCGTCTGAAGTTTCTCTATAATTTCTTCTTTTTATTTCAGTCATTGATGTTAGCATATAGGCCTACTCCACAAAGAAAAACTGGTAAGTATTTCATTTTCTTTTAATATATTTTTTTTAATAATATCACTATCAGTAGTAATATCCAGTCAAGAGAGAGGGGAAATCGGGTTTTAATTTCACTTAACATAACTGTGCGATAAACCTGTCCTTGTATTAAATTGGTGGAATCAAGTAGGCCCATGCATGATATATATCCTAGAATCAAGTAGGACTGTTGTTACATTTCCGCTATTTTCCTGAGCACTGACCATTGTGTATGTTGTGTTTATATTAATTCGACATAAACTTTGGAGTTGTTGTTAGTGTTTGTTGCATAACAGAATGGTCTATTTCAAATATGATATTTGCATAAGTATAAACGTAAATCGGCAGTGCTGGACACACTAGCAGAAGGATTCTGCTGAATCAATCAGCGCTAAATTCATGTAGTGTGTACACTGACATTCGCCCAAATCAAACAGGTTTGATATATTTGGCTGAACTATATTTGATTGGTGTGCTCGTTTTGTTGAAGCATTCGTCTGGTTTTAGAATTCATTAGCCAATAAGTACACATTCATATCAAGAAGTTTCATGAATTTTTTGAAGACAAATGTTAAATCATGTGACCTAAAAGGTAATGTAACTGTCAACTGAGTGGTGAATCTGAGGAGGGAGAAAAAGAGAGAATTGGGGTTTAACGTCCACTCAACACAAACTAGGTCTTTTTGGGACTAACATATGGTTTAATTTTATTTCAATAATTCGCTTGCACGTAGGGGCCTTTAGCAGTGGGAGGAAACCAGAGTGCCCGGAGGAAACCCAAAAGGTTGAGAAGGCGCCCCTATCTCCATGCCACATGTGCTCACACCAGGGCTCGAAACCACAGCCGCAAGCCAGAGGTGAGCGGACAGCTAGAGGTCAAAGCGCGACACTCTAGACAACTAGGCCTGGAGTATCCACTCATTCGGCTGCAATTTTGTGCCAATTGAATTGGGCAAATAATTTGAGCACATCATTCTGGTGTGTCCACAGCTTTACTAGAAAAGTCTGTATTTTTTTAAAAACCAACAATGGGGCATACCCAGAACAAAAATATAAGGCCATACCATGCTATCGGGTTACATGCACGCCAATGGGACTGCAGGTTTTTGGTTCCATGGAACAATACAAATGCACTTTCTCAGGAAAAACTGAGAGCAAACCCGCCACCTCCAGAATAGCAACCTGCACCTTACTCACTCAGCCACATGGCTATCGTCTAATTACTGTGACAGTCCAGTCAAATGACAAACAAGGGTTATGAAAATAGATTTTCACGGCTTATGTAAAATCTTCAGGATTCAAATGGTTTTGGATACCGTAGATATTTTAGTTTCAATTTCATATCACACAGTTTGTATATGGTAAGATATCTTAAACAGTTAATTACATGTCACATATTCATATTTTTCAGTTTCCATATTAGATGCCATAGCAAATAAAACATCATATAATAAAATAAGAAAAAAAAAACAAATATGTGAGAAGAAAGAGCTGAAAGAATGGGGTTTTTGGAGGGTGAGTGTTCAATTCTAATAGAAAAGATTGTTGATATGGTAATTTGAAATCTCAGCATTAAATGTGTTTGGCACAATGTAGCCCGGTTGGAGCGGAGGTGACATTAGCCTCCATTTCAGTTTATTATTTTGAAATATAAAATTCAATTTAGTATAGTAAAAGTATACACACACATGTATGTGCACATATGACTGTCTCATTTGTGGAGAGTCGAGGTGGGTAAGACGCTGCAGGTTTGCTCCCAATGTTGACATAGAAAATTCAGGATGGAGGGCCTGACAAGGACATTCGTCTAGTTGTTCAGATTGAACAACAAAACATGATCCTGTGTTCACATTGGCATGCATGTAAAAGATCCTCTGGCAATTGTAATTTGATACAAGAGTATGCCTTAGGGTCGCGGTACCGTGCAAAATTTCAGTCCAAAATCTCAAGGCCTTTTTGTGACTTCTAAGGGGGTGGGGGTGAATTGCTGGTTGGATGGCCGGATGGTTAGGACATGCGCGCTGTATCATAAAGCTGCGGGTCCTCCAGTTGCTCTCACTCCTAATGACCCCTCAGTGCAAGCAAATTATTGAAATAAAATTAAACTGTATGTTGGTCCCAAAATGACCTAGTTTGTGTCAAGTGGATGTTAAACCAAATTTCTATCTTTCTCTGACTCTAACCCATTTCATTTGAGCATTATATTCTGTCTGGGCCTGTAACTTGACAAGACAAAAGGAGTGTTACACAAAGTTGAAACAAAATAGTAACTAAGTCTCAATGTGGCAAAATAAATTGTTTATTTAAACATTATGAACCATATAGAAAGTATTCTTATTTCCCACTTTTTATTTTTTAGGCTGAAGCACCCTCGGAGGAGAATTTAATGAATGATAAAAAGAAGAGAAACCAAGCATCAATTTATTTTATAATTCTGGAAAAGAATGCATTTGACCCAATTTTAAATATTTATTTTTTGTTTTGAATGTTAAGTATTCTTCAAAAACACAATTAGATTTTAATCCTCTTATTAATTTCTGTATAATATAGAAAGTAAAGTGACATATAAATCACGTAAAATTTGGTCGGAAATCATAAACGTATTTAATAGGCATTATCTAGAAACCAAATGTAGATCAGATATACCCAGAATTACAAAAAACCTTGACCTACATTATGGTGACTTTTCCTTGCTTATGAAACGAAATAAGGTTTAATATCCTAATATCCCACTTTTCTGTGTTATTAGGGTGATTCTGCCTTAAGTCTACTCTTATATCTAATATTTCAACTGTCAAGGCTTCATTAAAGGGAACTCAGGGGGTCGAATGGTTAACAGGCACACATTGGATCAGGAGGTCTGGCAATGAGTCAAATATGTCAATTGTCAAGGGTACTTTAAAGTGAACACAGTCAAAGTAGCTTTGATTCAGGCTTGTACCCAGTTTGTGTCAAGTGGACGCTTAACCTCATTTCTATCTCTTCTTTAAAATACACGGCAATGTGTACATTAGATCAAGGTTTTTTTGTCCTATCCAAACAACTATATATTGTCCCGTCCCACGTCCTACACTACTGACATGGAGGAACTATGCTTGGAACTCCAGTTGAAATTTCTCGGCCAACGCCTTATACTCACCGTGGCTTCCCATTGCTTATGATTTGTAATTGTATATAAATATTTTGTACATATTATTCAATATGTGCCATTGTCTCTCATATTTTTATATTTTAATCCTGCAGTCTTGATGCTTTGCTCCTTATATGTACAAAATATTCATTTTGTTGGGTTTTTTTTCCTAATGAGGAAAGAGTTCTACACCATTTTATTACTCCTGTAAAATAGGTCATTTTTCTTTTGTTAATTTTCTGTGTATGCTAGTTATTTCTAGATTACTCAATAATCACATGTAATTCGATTTATAACACTTTTCACTGTTTGAAAGTAATTCAAATAAGTGGATAATTTATCTTATTAGTGCTTGGTATATATCTTATTAATTTAAATATATTTGAATTATATATTTTGGGGGTATGGGGTAGGGATACTGTCTTTATATGCTAGTACTTGTTGATGCTTTGCTCCGTATATGTACAAAATATTCCTTTTGTTTGGGTTTTTTTTCCTAATGAGGAAAGAGTTCTACACCATTTTATTACTACTGTAAAATAGGTCATTTTTCTTTTGTTAATTTTCTGTGTATGCTAGTTATTTCTAGATTAGTCAATAATCACATGTAATTCGACTTATAACACTTTTCACTGTTTGAAAGTAGTTCAAATTAGTGGATAATTTATCTTATTAGTGCTTGGTATATATCTTATTAAATTTAAATATATTTGAATTATATATTTTGGGGGTATGGGGTAGGGATACTGTCTTTATATGCTTAGTATTTGTTGATGAGTAAAGAAAAATTTAAATAGCTCTTTTATAGTTTGTGATTTGAGGGGGGGGGCAGTCTTTAACACAATTTTATTAATATTATTTTTCTGTTAACATTCCAAATATCATTTTATGAATAAATAATAATTTAACAAAAAAAAATTATTGTTACCTCATTTATCAAACTTTGCAGGTTAAAGAGCAAAAGGGGGGATGCTGCATGGGAAAAGTTGCTATATTGGATATAAAGTGAGGGAAATACAACACAAGTTTTTGTTGATGGTTATACACAAGTTTGTATATGAAACCACACAAGTTTCAGAAATTTCAACACAAGTTTCAGATATTTCAACACAAGTTTCAGAAATTTCAACACAAGTTTCAACACAAGTTTCAAAAATTTCAACACAAGTTTCAGAAATTTCAACACAAGTTTCAGAACTTTCAACACAAGTCTTGTGTAGATTTTCACACAAGTTTCAACACAAGTTTGTGTTGTTTGACAAATTTTAACACAAGTCTTGTGTTGTTTCAGCATTTAACACAAGTTTGTGTTGTTTCAACACAAGTTTGTGTTGTTAAATAGTAACACCCAACTTGTGTTGAAAACAACACAAGTTTGTGTTGTTTCAACACAAGTTTTTTTTCAGTGTAGCATAATATTACCATAGCTTTAATACTTATAAATACTAGTATATAGTTTCTATTGTTCATGCATAATGTATATACGTAAATCAGGGAGTTAAGATATATATAAATTTAATAAAATAATATACATATAAACTCTTGTTATTTATCCGTTTATAGCTTACTACTAGTCCGGTCTATAGCTTGATAACCTCAATGTGCATATATACGTCACATCCTGTCTTCATTACGTTTGGTCAAAGGTCACGAGATGTAAATAGGGATATCGCTAATCCTAATCCTAACCCAAGACCTAACCTTAGCGCTTACCCTAACCCTAACCTACAATCTCGCCTGTCCAATCTCATGGGTTTATCTCGGGACCTGCGGTTTCCTCCCACTGTTAATATGCGCAAGCAGATTATTGAAATAAAATTAAACCATATGTTAGTCCCAAAATGACCTAGTTTGCGTCGAGTGGACGTTAAACCCCACCTCTCTCTCTTTCTCTCTCTCTCTCTCTCTCTCTCCGTGTCATGGTTATTCAGTGCATATAACTGTAATTTCGACAATTACTTCACGCAAACCTTAAAGTAATGTACGATTATTCCACCCTCGCATATTGTTTAGGGATTTTCCCACAAACAGGTCTCATCTTACCGCTCCTATGGAAGACAGCGAATAGAATGTAGCATACCTGGAATGCCGAATGATTCTTGAAGAAACGAGTGAGTTACCATTACTGGAAAAAACGGTATTATGTCAATAGTACTGTTAGTTCAAAAGCGTTTTATAGCTGAGGCGCTGGAGGCGCCAGCCTCCCCGCGAAAAAAATCAAAGCAGTTGAAAAAATAAAACGGGAGAAAAATGCTAAAACCGATGCGAAAAATGAAAATGTGCCCTAGTTAGGGAGGGCTCTAAAGACAGACAAAAGGGTCCGACGAATGACAAAAGGGTCCCTAGTGCCAAGGGAAAGGGCCCCCGAGTCCAACTCAATCGTTTTCTATACACTGTTACTGTCGAATCCACTACTGAATGAGAATGCAGCCATTGCATTGGGGTGACAATCATCAATCAAGAACCTCCCCTCGCGACAGAGGGCCCTCAAAATAGTACAGCCTCCGCCATGATAAAACTTAAAACGCCCCTATGCTAGTTCTGTAACTGAAAGTCAAAATGGTGAAAGATGTTATTTGGTCAACATTTATCTACACTAACACAGACATTTTCAGATGAGGCGTGTAATAAAGTGGCTTAAATATATGAAAATCTTGAAAGAACTGATCGCAACCTATACCCTGCATTTGTTAGGTGTGTGATTGCGAATGGGATATAGCGTCTTGTGCCACCACCCCCACCCCATCACACACACATATACCACCCCGATTCTTCAATCCAAACTGATTAGAACCTGAATCACAATCGATCTAGTAGCAATCATACACAGTCGATATCAAAAATTGATTTCCAATCTCAAAGACGGCTTATCTCCCCTGAAACTGTTGAGTAATACGCGATTCCCAATTCACACAACTTTCATAGATTTAAGGAAATGGAATGAACTGAACAGAAATGGTTTTAACGACCTATCTTTTTGCGCCGACTGAATTAACTAAAGTTTGATCGGACAGCGTCGTTACGGTCTTTTCTTTCGAATTCCAACTGTTAAGTAGTCTTTTACGGGCATGTAGATATTGTTCCTAGCCGGGCCATTTAGGTTTCAAATTTCACAGTGTATTCATAGCCTTCTGGTTTCTGCTATGATTCGTTCATTGTTTCGCTGTTTTTTCTACTATGAACTCGTCTACTATTAATTCGTTCATTGTTCCACTCTTATTTCGGCTATGATTTCGTTGAACGTTTCATTGTTATTTCTGCTACGAATTCGTTAATTGTTTCATCGTTATTTCTGCTACGAATTCGTTAATTGTTGAAGTGTTATTACTGCTATAAATTCGTTGATCGTTTCATTGCTATTTATGGGAATCACGGTGGCTAAGCGGGCAAGGCGCTGGCTCGTTAGAATGGAGGTCGGGTGTTTGATCCTTGGCCGAGAAAGCTCATCTCGATTTTCCGGCGTGGTTTCCTCTTGTCAGTGATGCAGAAGGAGGGCCTGATAAGGACAGCTGCCTAGTCGTTCGGATGGGACGAAAAACCGAGGTCCCGTGTACACATTGGAGTGCACGTAAAAGATCCCTTGCCCGGGCAAAAATTCCCTCATAGCACACTGTGTGGCGTATGGCCGTCTTCCATTAGCCCAGGTCAGGTGCAGAAGAGTAGGACGTAAAACCCCATTTCATTTCTGCTATGAATTCGTTAAGTTTTGCACTGTTATTTCTGCTATGAGTTCGTTGATCGTTTCACTGTTATTTCTGCTGTGAACTCGATCAAGTTTGAACATTCTAGCTGACCTACAGCGAGAAACATTTCAACCGGGCCAAATTTTCTATTTTAACAGTTTAATTTGCACGGTACCTTTAGTTATCAACCGAATATTACAAAACTTTTAAAAATAAACTCCCCCTGAACAGCTTAATCGTTCGCAATAAACGGGGTTGGACATCATATTCCATGTCACGTCCAACCTGGCGATCGAAACGACGCCCGTTGACTCAATGACAGACGTTACGATACAGCGCGCACATGCTAACCATTCAGCCTCCCTGAATTCGGAAAATTGCTGACTTATAGCAAGAAACATTTGAACCGGGCGAAATTTTCTGTTTTAACAGTTTAATGTGCATGGTACTTTAATTACCAACCGATTATTACAAAACTTTTGAAAATAAGCTCCAACTGACCAGCGTAATCGTATGCAATAAAAGTTTGGCTTGAATTGAAAGTTCTGCACGGAGAAAGTTCATCTCGATTTCCCGGCGTGCTTCCCCCTTGTCAGTGAGGCAGAACGGCTGTCTAGTTCGGATGGGACGAAAACCACGGTCCCGTGTACACATTGGAGTGCACGTAAAATATCCCTAAGCAGTTGGAATTCGATACTGTTGAATAAGCTCTATACGATGACTAAATGTGTAGATTGTAGTCACCCCCACTGCATGTTTCGCTTAACAATGAAAGGGTGCCGTTTTCAATGTTCGATCCTTTTGTTCTTCTACTCCTGATATGTTGGACTGTTGATCGATGGTTTCATATAAAAGACTACCAATAAGACTCTTTGTAGAAGAAGTTCCCAACAAATATTATGTTGACTTTACGAGAAAGACCTCTAAACATACTCCAAGTTGTAAAAATACGACTTTTTGGATTTTCAATCTCTTTTTTTCGGCTATCCCTGATATTTAAAAAAAATGATACAATGATTTCACACAACAGGCTAGCTATAAGACTCTCTATTGACAAAAGTTTCACCGCCCTCCCTTCATTATAACCGAAGTTATCGTGCCCTAAAGAATCAACAAATCAATATGCTTATCTCTGCTTACCCTAAGCAAAAAATGCTCATCTTTGAACTTCTTCATAACATTGACCTAGTGAACGTCTACACCAAGTTAGAACATTCTAGCTTAATTAGAAGGAGAGTTATTGTGCTCAAAAGTCTCGGCCCTTCAAATTGCTTCTATTTTTGATTTTCAATTCAAAATGGTGACTCCCGGTTGACCTAAATCAAAATTCTGTTCGCGACATTTTTTAGGCCTTCCTACAAGGATTCAGAAAATATAACCCCCGAGTCTGTAAGTAAAATAGCAAAAAAGCCTTATTGATTTTTCACGTTTCAAGATGGTGGCACTTCCGGTTCGATCGACAAACTCCATATTTTGTGTACGAATCAGTAATTCCTTGTCTAGTATCGAAAAAAAAAATTAGGTCATTCTGACCTATATTTCGACGATTTTTTTGAAAACTTTGATCCTTAATTTCACCAAGGGGAGATAATTTAGAACATTTATAATTATATTTTTGAAGTCACATCGGTAACATCTACTTATACACTAAATTGAATGAAAATCGTACAACTATTAAAGAAGTTGACAAATTGGTCTAAACTTCCGGTTCGAAATCACAGCGACGAATTTTCGAAATTCGAAAATGCGAAACTGCTGATGAAAATGATTTTTTTCAAGGTATTCAAAGAAAAAAGAATTAGTAAAATCGGTCAAAAAATAACAAAGTTACGACTATGCATTGTCAGTTTTTTCGTTCGTAAAATTCGGTGATTTCGGATTCGTAAAACGTTTTGAAAATATATTTAATCAACAGCCACCACCCATTTTTGGGGGGATAGGTAAAAGTTTCAGAACGATCCTATCGTTAGATTCTGAGAAATCCGATTTGTGGACAAAACACAAAAAAAAAAATAACAATAATAATCTTAACAGAAACAATAAGCTTTCATATGTAATATGAAAGCTTAATAATCTTAACAAAAACAATAAGCTTTCATATGTAATATGAAAGCTTAATAATAACTTTAACAGAAACAATAAGCTTTCATATGTAATATGAAAGCTTAATAATAACTTTAACAGAAACAATAAGCTTTCATATGTAATATGAAAGCTTAACTAGATCTGCTACTGTCCCATGCAGATATGAAAGCTTTCATATTCATCGTCACGTGTCATTGATTGTATCAAGTAACCTAAATAAAAGGATACGAAGAAAAAATTATTAAAATTGGTCAAAAACTCGCGAAGTTACAAGTCTAAATATAGTATGAAACATTGCACCCAGGCATAACAATAATCTGAAAACTAAAGGGAAATAACTGAAACTTGTATTACTGTAATGAGACGGATGAGAAAATGAAATGAAAATGGCGGGAAAAAAAAATTAAAAATGGCAGGTTGGACAGGCGACCTTACTCCTTGTCACGTACAACCGGGCATTCGAAAACACGCTAGTTTACTCAATGACAGGCGCGCGTGCTTACCATTCAGCCACTCAACCCCCCTTTGAAATCAGACACGTGCAATATGTCATATAGGACGAATAAGAAGTCGCTCACAACAAAATGGTAAATTAATGAGTTTAGGTCAAAAGGTTGAGCTACTGTTTTAGAGTACTTAATAGTTTTAAAGAGACACGTTAAGGGTTGTTCATAGTTAAATGAAAGTTTAATTTTAAATAAGACCAATAAAATTAGGATTTAATAATGCCAGACTAATATTTCCAATATGTTTGGTTATAAGTAGGAAATCGTGACGACTTCTTAAGCATGTTTTAAACAAAGGATCATGTTTGTTTAAACAAGAATGGCACTCTGCAATAAAAAAAAACTGGCCAAAGCAAGATTTCTATGCAGAAATTAAATAATTGCTAGAACCAGAAAAATATTTATCCACTATAATAAATAAGCAACATAGAGAAAATGAAATGAAATTGAATGGGGTTTAACGTCCGACTGTTCTGCTCCTAAAATGGGCTAATGAAGACGGGCATATGCCATAATGTGTGCAATGAGGGAAATTTTACCCGGGCAGCGGCGGTTACGGCCTACGAGGTTGGACAGGCAACCATACTCCTTGTCACGTACAACCAAAAAATCGAAACAACGGCAGTTGACTCAATGACAGACGTTATGATACAGAGCGCACGTGCTAACCATTCAGCCACGCAACCTCCCTAAAATCGGCAAATTGCTGACCTACAGCGAGAAACATTTCAACCGGGCCAAATTTTCTATTGTAACAGTTTAATTTGCACGGTACCTTTAGTTATCAACCGAATATTACAAAACTTTTAAAAATAAGCTCCCCCCTGACCAGCTTAAGCGTTCGCAATAAACGTTTGCCACTTAAAATCGGGAAATTGCTGACTTTAAAGTGAGAAACATTACAACCGGGCGAAATTTTCTGTTTTATGACTTTTACAGTACCTTTGATTACCAACCGATTATTTTCTGTTTTATCACTTTTACAGTACCTTTGATTACCAACCGATTATTACAAAACTTTAAAAATAAAAGAGAAAGAGAGAAATGCGGCCTAATGTCCATTCGACACAAACTATGTCATTTCGGGACTAACATATGTTTTTTAATTTTATTTAAAAACTCCCCCTGCGCTTACAGGTCTTTAGCCGTTGGGAGGAAACCGAAGAACACGGAGAAAACCCACAAGGTTGGACATCATACTTCATGTCACGTGCAACCTGGAGATCGAAACGACGCCCGTTGACTCAATGACAGACGTTACGATACAGTGCGCACATGCTAACCATTCAGCCATTCAGCCTCCCTGAATTCAGAAAATTGCTGACTTATAGCAAGAAACATTTCAACCGGGCGAAATTTTCTGTTTTAACAGTTTAATGTGCACGGTACTTTAATTACCAACCGATTATTACAAAACTTTTGAAAATAAGCTCCAACTGACCAGCTTAATCGTATGCAATAAACGTTTTCGCCTGAATTGAAAGTTCTGCACGGAGAAAGTTCATCTCGATTTCCCGGCGTGGTTCCCCTTGTCAGTGAGGCAGAACGGAGGGCCTGACAAGCACAGCTGTCTAGTCATTCGGATGGGACGAAAAACCAAGGTCCCGTGTACACATTGGAGTGCACGTAAAATATCCCTAAGCAGTTGGAATTCGGTACTGTTGAATAAGCTCTATACGATGACTAAATGTGTAGATTGTAGTCACCCACACTGCATGTTTCGCTTAACAATGAAAGGGTGCCGTTTTCAATGTTCGATCCTTTTGTTCTTCTACTCCTGATATGTTGGACTGTTGATCGATGGTTTCATATAAAAGACTACCAATAAGACTCTTTGTACAAGAAGTTCCCAAAAAATATTATGTTGACTTTACGAGAAAGACCTCTAAACATGCTCCAAATTGTAAAAATACGACTTTTTGGGTTTCAATCTCTTTTTTTCGGCTATCCCTGATATTTAGAAAAAATAATACAATGATTTCACACAACAGGCTAGCTATTAGACTCTCTATTGACAAAAGTTTCACCGCCCTCCCTTCATTATAACCGAAGTTATCGTGCCCTAAAGAATCAACAAATTAGCTTGTTTATCTCTGCTTACCCTAAGCAGAAAATGCTCATCTTTGAACTCAATCATAACATTGACCTAGTGAACGTCTACACCAAGTTTGAACATTCTAGCTTAATTAGAAGGAGAGTAATTGTGTTCCAAAGTCCCGACCCTTCAAATTGCTTCTATTTTTCATTTTCAATTCAAAATGGTGACCATCACGTGACCGAAATCAAAATTCTATTCGCGACATTTTTTAGGCCTTCCTACAAGGATTCAGAAAATATAACTCCCGAGTCTGTAAGTAAAATAGCAAAAAAGCCTTATTGATTTTTCAGTTTTAAATATGGCGGCACTTCCGGTTCGATCGACAAACTCCATATTTTGTGTACAAATCAGTAATTACTTATCTAGTATCCAAAAAAAAAATCAGGTCATTCTGACCTATATTTCGATGATTTTTTTGAAAATTTTGATCCTTAATTTCGTCAAGGGGAGATAATTTAGAAAATTTCTAATTATATTTTTGAAGTCACATCGGTAGGATCTACTTAGATACTAAATTTCATGAAAATCGTACAACTATTAAAGAAGTTGTCAAATTGGTCTAATCTTCCGGTTCGAAATCACAGCGACGAATTTTCGAAATTCGAAAATGTGAAACTGCAGATGAAAATGGTTTTTTTAAAGGTATTCAAAGAAAAAAGAATTAGTAAAATCGGTCAAAAAATAACAAAGTTACGACTATGCATTGTCATTTTTTTCGTTCGTAAAATTCGGTGATTTTGGATTCGTAAAACGTTTCGAAAATATATTTAATCAAGGTTCGCACCCCATTTTTGGGGGGGTAGGTCAAAATTTCAGAAAGATCCTATGGATAGATTCTGAGAAATCCGATTTGCAGAAAACACACAAAAAAAAAAATAATAACTAGATCTGCTACTGTCCCATGCAGATATGAAAGCTTTCATATTCATCGTCACGTGTCATTGATTGTATCAAGTAACCTAAATAAAAGGATACGAAGAAAAAATTATTAAAATTGGTCAAAAACTCGCGAAGTTACAAGTCTAAATATAGTATGAAACATTGCACCCAGGCATAACAATAATCTGAAAACTAAAGGGAAATAACTGAAACTTGTATTACTGTAATGAGACGGATGAGAAAATGAAATGAAAATGGCGGGAAAAAAAAATTAAAAATGGCAGGTTGGACAGGCGACCTTACTCCTTGTCACGTACAACCGGGCATTCGAAAACACGCTAGTTTACTCAATGACAGGCGCGCGTGCTTACCATTCAGCCACTCAACCCCCCTTTGAAATCAGACACGTGCAATATGTCATATAGGAAGAATAAGAAGTCGCTCACAACAAAATGGTAAATTAATGAGTTTAGGTCAAAAGGTTGAGCTACTGTTTTAGAGTACTTAATAGTTTTAAAGAGACACGTTAAGGGTTGTTCATAGTTAAATGAAAGTTTAATTTTAAATAAGACCAATAAAATTAGGATTTAATAATGCCAGACTAATATTTCCAATATGTTTGGTTATAAGTAGGAAATCGTGACGACTTCTTAAGCATGTTTTAAACAAAGGATCATGTTTGTTTAAACAAGAATGGCACTCTGCAATAAAAAAAACTGGCCAAAGCAAGATTTCTATGCAGAAATTAAATAATTGCTAGAACCAGAAAAATATTTATCCACTATAATAAATAAGCAACATAGAGAAAATGAAATGAAATTGAATGGGGTTTAACGTCCGACTGTTCTGCTCCTAAAATGGGCTAATGAAGACGGGCATATGCCATAATGTGTGCAATGAGGGAAATTTTACCCGGGCAGCGGCGGTTACGGCCTACGAGGTTGGACAGGCAACCATACTCCTTGTCACGTACAACCAAAAAATCGAAACAACGGCAGTTGACTCAATGACAGACGTTATGATACAGAGCGCACGTGCTAACCATTCAGCCACGCAACCTCCCTAAAATCGGCAAATTGCTGACCTACAGCGAGAAACATTTCAACCGGGCCAAATTTTCTATTGTAACAGTTTAATTTGCACGGTACCTTTAGTTATCAACCGAATATTACAAAACTTTTAAAAATAAGCTCCCCCCTGACCAGCTTAAGCGTTCGCAATAAACGTTTGCCACTTAAAATCGGGAAATTGCTGACTTTAAAGTGAGAAACATTACAACCGGGCGAAATTTTCTGTTTTATGACTTTTACAGTACCGTTGATTACCAACCGATTATTTTCTGTTTTATCACTTTTACAGTACCTTTGATTACCAACCGATTATTACAAAACTTTAAAAATAAAAGAGAAAGAGAGAAATGCGGCCTAATGTCCATTCGACACAAACTAGGTCATTTCGGGACTAACATATGTTTTTTAATTTTATTTAAAAACTCCCCCTGCGCTTACAGGTCTTTAGCCGTTGGGAGGAAACCGAAGAACACGGAGAAAACCCACAAGGTTGGACATCATACTTCATGTCACGTGCAACCTGGAGATCGAAACGACGCCCGTTGACTCAATGACAGACGTTACGATACAGTGCGCACATGCTAACCATTCAGCCATTCAGCCTCCCTGAATTCAGAAAATTGCTGACTTATAGCAAGAAACATTTCAACCGGGCGAAATTTTCTGTTTTAACAGTTTAATGTGCACGGTACTTTAATTACCAACCGATTATTACAAAACTTTTGAAAATAAGCTCCAACTGACCAGCTTAATCGTATGCAATAAACGTTTTCGCCTGAATTGAAAGTTCTGCACGGAGAAAGTTCATCTCGATTTCCCGGCGTGGTTCCCCTTGTCAGTGAGGCAGAACGGAGGGCCTGACAAGCACAGCTGTCTAGTCATTCGGATGGGACGAAAAACCAAGGTCCCGTGTACACATTGGAGTGCACGTAAAATATCCCTAAGCAGTTGGAATTCGATACTGTTGAATAAGCTCTATACGATGACTAAATGTGTAGATTGTAGTCACCCACACTGCATGTTTCGCTTAACAATGAAAGGGTGCCGTTTTCAATGTTCGATCCTTTTGTTCTTCTACTCCTGATATGTTGGACTGTTGATCGATGGTTTCATATAAAAGACTACCAATAAGACTCTTTGTACAAGAAGTTCCCAAAAAATATTATGTTGACTTTACGAGAAAGACCTCTAAACATGCTCCAAATTGTAAAAATACGACTTTTTGGGTTTTCAATCTCTTTTTTTCGGCTATCCCTGATATTTAGAAAAAATAATACAATGATTTCACACAACAGGCTAGCTATTAGACTCTCTATTGACAAAAGTTTCACCGCCCTCCCTTCATTATAACCGAAGTTATCGTGCCCTAAAGAATCAACAAATTAGCTTGTTTATCTCTGCTTACCCTAAGCAGAAAATGCTCATCTTTGAACTCAATCATAACATTGACCTAGTGAACGTCTACACCAAGTTTGAACATTCTAGCTTAATTAGAAGGAGAGTAATTGTGTTCCAAAATCCCGACCCTTCAAATTGCTTCTATTTTTCATTTTCAATTCAAAATGGTGACCATCACGTGACCGAAATCAAAATTCTATTCGCGACATTTTTTAGGCCTTCCTACAAGGATTCAGAAAATATAACTCCCGAGTCTGTAAGTAAAATAGCAAAAAAGCCTTATTGATTTTTCACTTTTAAATATGGCGGCACTTCCGGTTCGATCGACAAACTCCATATTTTGTGTACAAATCAGTAATTACTTATCTAGTATCCAAAAAAAAAATCAGGTCATTGTGACCTATATTTCGATGATTTTTTTGAAAATTTTGATCCTTAATTTCGTCAAGGGGAGATAATTTAGAAAATTTCTAATTATATTTTTGAAGTCACATCGGTAGGATCTACTTAGATACTAAATTTCATGAAAATCGTACAACTATTAAAGAAGTTGTCAAATTGGTCTAATCTTCCGGTTCGAAATCACAGCGACGAATTTTCGAAATTCGAAAATGTGAAACTGCAGATGAAAATGTTTTTTTTAAAGGTATTCAAAGAAAAAAGAATTAGTAAAATCGGTCAAAAAATAACAAAGTTACGACTATGCATTGTCATTTTTTTCGTTCGTAAAATTCGGTGATTTCGGATTCGTAAAACGTTTCGAAAATATATTTAATCAAGGTTCGCACCCCATTTTTGGGGGGGTAGGTCAAAATTTCAGAAAGATCCTATGGATAGATTCTGAGAAATCCGATTTGCAGAAAACACACAAAAAAAAAAATAATAATAACTAGATCTGCTACTGTCCCATGCAGATATGAAAGCTTTCATATTCAGCGTCACGTGTCATTGATTGTATCAAGTATCCTAAATAAAAGGATAAGAAGAAAAAATTATTAAAATTGGTCAAAAACTCGCGAAGTTACAAGTCTAAATATAGTATGAAACATTGCACCCAGGCATAACAATAATCTGAAAACTAAAGGGAAATAACTGAAACTTGTATTACTGTAATGAGACGGATGAGAAAATGGTATGAAAATGGCGGGAAAAAAAATTAAAAATGACAGATTGGACAGGCGACCTTACTCCTTGTCACGTACAACCGGGCATTCGAAAAAACGCTAGTTAACTCAATGACAGGCGCGCGTTCTAACCATTCAGCCACCCAACCCCCCTTTGAAATCCGACACGTGCAATATCTCATATAGGAAGAATAAGAAGTCGCTCACAACAAAATGGTAAATTAATGAGTTTAGGTCAAAAGGTTGAGCTACTGTTTTAGAGTACTTAATAGTTTTAAAGAGACACGTTAAGGGTTGTTCATAGTTAAATGAAAGTTTAATTTTAAATAAGACCAATAAAATTAGGATTTAATAATGCCAGACTAATATTTCCAATATGTTTGATTATAAGTAGGAAATCGTGACGACTTCTTAAGCATGTTTTAAACAAAGGATCATGTTTGTTTAAACAAGAATGGCACTCTGCAATAAAAAAACTGGCCAAAGCAAGATTTCTAACCAGAAAAATATTTATCCACTATAATAAATAAGCAACATAGAGAAAATGAAATGAAATTGAATGGGGTTTAACGTCCGACTGTTCTGCTCCTAAAATGGGCTAATGAAGACGGGCATATGCCATAAAGTGTGCAATGAGGGAAATTTTACCCGGGCAGCGGCGGTTACGGCCTACGAGGTTGGACAGGCGACCATACTCCTTGTCACGTACAACCAAGAAATCGAAACAACGCCAGTTGACTCAATGACAGACGTTATGATACAGAGCGCACGTGCTAACCATTCATCCACGCAACCTCCCTAAAATCGGCAAATTGCTGACCTACAGCGACAAACATTTCAACCGGGCCAAATTTTCTATTGTAACAGTTTAATTTGCACGGTACCTTTAGTTATCAACCGAATATTACAAAACTTTTAAAAATAAGCCCCCCCCCCTGACCAGCTTAAGCGTTCGCAATAAACGTTTGCCCCTTAAAATCGGCAAATTGCTGACTTTAAAGTGAGAAACATTACAACCGGGCGAAATTTTCTGTTTTATCACTTTTACAGTACCTTTGATTACCAACCGATTATTACAAAACTTTAAAAATAAAAGAGAAAAAGAGAAGTGCGGCCTAACGTCCATTCGACACAAACTAGGTCATTTCGGGACTAACATATGTTTTTAAATTTTATTTAACCCCCCCCCCCCCCTTGCGCGTACTGGTCTTTAGCCGTTGTGAGGAAACCGAAGAACACGGAGAAAACCCACGATGTTGGACATCATACACCATGTCACGTGCAACCTGGAGATCGAAACGACGCCCGTTGACTCAATGACTGACGTTACGATACAGTGCGCACATGCTAACCATTCAGCCATTCAGCCTCCCTGAATTCAGAAAATTGCGGACTTATAGCAAGAAACATTTCAACCGGGCGAAATTTTCTGTTTTAACAGATTAATGTGCACGGTACTTTAATTACCAACAGATTATTACAAAACTTTTGAAAATAAGCTCCAACTGACCAGCTTAATCGTATGCAATAAACGTTTTCGCCTGAATTGAAAGTTCTGCACGGAGAAAGGTCATCTCGATTTCCCGGCGTGGTTCCCCTTGTCAGTGAGGCAGAACGGAGGGTCTGACAAGCACAGCTGTCTAGTCATTCGGATGGGACCAAAAACCAAGGTCCCGTGTACACATTGGAGTGCACGTAAAATATCCCTAAGCAGTTGGAATTCGATACTGTTGAATAAGCTCTATACGATGACTAAATGTGTAGATTGTAGTCACCCACACTGCATGTTTCGCTTAACAATGAAAGGGTGCCGTTTTCAATGTTCGATCCTTTTGTTCTTCTACTCCTGATATGTTGGACTGTTGATCGATGGTTTCATATAAAAGACTACCAATAAGACTCTTTGTAGAAGAAGTTCCCAAAAATATTATGTTGACTTTACGAGAAAGACCTCCAAACATGCTCCAAATTGTAAAAATACGACTTTTTGGATTTTCAATCTCTTTTTTTCGGCTATCCCTGATATTTAGAAAAAATAATACAATGATTTCACACAACAGGCTAGCTATTATACTCTCTATTGACAAAAGTTTCACCGCCCTCCCTTCATTATAACCGAAGTTATCGTGCCCTAAAGAATCAACAAATTAGCATGCTTATCTCTGCTTACCCTAAGCAGAAAATGCTCATCTTTGAACTCAATCATAACATTGACCTAGTGAACGTCTACACCAAGTTTGAACATTCTAGCTTAATTAGAAGGAGAGTAATTGTGTTCCAAATTCCCGACCCTTCAAATTGCTTCTATTTTTCATTTTCAATTCAAAATGGTGACCATCACGTGACCGAAATCAAAATTCTATTCGCTACATTTTTTAGGCCTTCCTACAAGGATTCAGAAAATATAACTCCCGAGTCTGTAAGTAAAATAGCAAAAAAGCCTTATTGATTTTTCACTTTTAAAGATGGTGGCACTTCCGGTTCGATCGACAAACTCCATATTTTGCGTACGAATCAGAAATTACTTATCTAGTATCCAAAAAAAAAATTAGGTCATTCTGAACTATATTTCGACGATTTTTTTGAAAAATTTGATCCTTAATTTCGTCAAGGGGAGATAATTTAGAAAATTTCTAATAATATTTTTGAAGTCACATCGGTAAGATCTACTTATATACTAAATTTCATGAAAATCGTACAACTATTAAAGAAGTTGTCAAATTGGTCTAAACTTCCGGTTCGAAATCACAGCGACGAATTTTCGAAATTCGAAAATCTGAAACTGCAGATTTATAGTAATTGTCTCAAGGTACTCAAAGAAAAAAGATTTAGTAAAATAGGTCAAATAGTCACAAAGTTACAGCATTGTAGGTCAAATGCATTCGTTCGTAAAATTCGGTGATTTCGGATACGTAAAACGTTTTGAAAATATATTTAATCAACAGCCATCGCCCATTTTTGGGGGGATAGGTAAAAGTTTCAGAACGATCCTATGGTTAGATTCTGAGAAATCCGATTTGTGGATAAAACACACAAAAAAAATAATAATAACTAGATCTGCTACTGTCCCATGCAGATATGAAAGCTTTCATATTCATCGTCACGTATCATTGATTGTATCAAGTATCCTAAATAAAAGGATAAGAAGAAAAAATTATCAAAATTGGTCAAAAACTCGCGAAGTTACAAGTCTAAATATAGTATGAAACATTGCACCCAGGCATAACAATAATCTGAAAACTAAAGGGAAATAACTGAAACTTGTATTACTGTAATGAGACGGATGAGAAAATGAAATGAAAATGGCGGGAAAAAAAAATAAAAATGTCAGGTTGGACAGGCGACCTTACTCCTTGTCACGTACAACCGGGCATTCGAAAACACGCTAGTTAACTCAATGACAGGCGCGCGTGCTAGCCATTCAGCCATCCAACCCCCCTTTGAAATCCGACACGTGCAATATGTCATATAGGAAGAATAAGAAGTCGCTCACAACAAAATGGTAAATTAATGAGTTTAGGTCAAAAGGTTGAGCTACTATTTTAGAGTACTTTATAGTTTTAAAGAGACACGTTAAGGGTTGTTCATAGTTAAATGAAAGTTTAATTTTAAATAAGACCAATAAAATTAGGATTTAATAATGCCCGACAAATATTTCCAATATGTTTGGTTATAAGTAGGAAATCATGACGACTTCTTAAGCATGTTTTAAACAAAGGATCATAGACTGAATTATACAAGAATGGCACTCTGCAATAAAAAAAACTGGCCAAAGCAAGATTTCTATGCAGAAATTAAATAATTGCTAGAACCAGAAAAATATTTATCCACTACAATAAATAAGCAACATAGAGAAAATGAAATGAAATTGAATGGGGTTTAACGTCCTACTGTTCTGTTCCTAAAATGGGCTAATGAAGACTGGCATATGCCATAAAGTGTGCAATGAGGGAAATTTTACCCGGGCAGCGGCGTTACGGCCTACGAGGTTGGACAGGCGACCATACTCCTTGTCACGTACAACCAAGAAATCGAAACAACGCCAGTTGACTCAATGACAGACGTTTTGATACAGAGCGCACGTGCTAACCATTCAGCCACGCAACCTCCCCAAAATCGGCAAATTGCTGACCTACAGCGAGAAACATTTCAACCGGCCCAAATTTTCTATTTGAACAGTTTAATTTGCATGGTACCTTTAGTTATCAACCGAATATTACAAAACTTTTAAAAATAAGCTCCCCCTGACCAGCTTAAGCGTTCGCAATAAACGTTTGCCCCTTAAAATCTGCAAACTGCTGACCTTAAAGTGAGAAACATTACAACCGGGCGAAATTTTCTGTTTTATCACTTTTACAGTACCTTTGATTACCAACCGATTATTACAAAACTTTAAAAATAAAAGAGAAAGAGAGAAATGCGGCCTAATGTCCATTCGACACAAACTAGGTCATTTTGTGACTAACATATGTTTTTTAATTTTATTTAAAAACTCCCCTTGCGCTTACTGGTCTTTAGCCTTTGGGAGGAAACCGAAGGACACGGAGAAAACCCACGAGGTTGGACATCATACTTCATGTCACGTGCAACCTGGAGATCGAAACGACGCTCGTTGACTCAATGACAGACGTTACGATACAGCGCGCAGATGCTAACCATTCAGCCTCCCTGAATTCGGAAAATTGCTGACTTATAGCAAGAAACATTTCAACCGGGCGAAATTTTCTGTTTTAACAGTTTAATGTGCACGGTACTTTAATTGCCAACCGATTATTACAACTGACCAGCTTAATCGTGTGCAATAAACGTTTGGCCTGAATTGAAAGTTCTGCACGGAGAAAGTTCATCTTGATTTCCCGGCGTGGTTCCCCGTTGTCAGTGAGGCAGAACGGGGGGCCTGACAAGCACAGCTGTCTAGTCGTTCGGATGGGATGAAACACCAAGGTCCCGTGTACACATTGGAGTGCACGTAAAATATCCCTAAGCAGTTGGAATTCGATACTGTTGAATAAGCTCTATACGATGACTAAATGTGTAGATTGTAGTCACCCACACTGCATGTTTCGCTTAACAATGAAAGGGTGCCGTTTTCAATTTTCGATCCTTTTGTTCTTCTACTCCAGATATGTTGGACTGTTGATCGATGGTTTCATATAAAAGACTACCAATAAGACTCTTTGTAGAAGAAGTTCCCAAAAAATATTATGTTGACTTTACGAGAAAGACCTCTAAACATGCTCCAAATTGTAAAAATACGACTTTTTGGATTTTCAATCTCTTTTTTTCGGCTATCCCTGATATTTAAAAAAAATGATACAATGATTTCAAACAACAGGCTAGCTATTAGACTCTCTATTGACAAAAGTTTCATCGCCCTCCCTTCATTATAACCGAAGTTATCGTGCCCTAAAGAATCAACAAATCAGCATCCTTATCTCTGCTTACCCTAAGCAGAAAATGCTCATCTTTGAACTCAATCATGACATTGTCCTAGTGAACGTCTACACCAAGTTTAAACATTTTAGCTTAATTAGAAGGAGAGTTATTGTGTTCCAAAGTCCCGGCCCTTCAAATTGCTTCTATTTTTCATTTTCAATTCAAAATGGTGACCATCACGTGACCGAAATCAAAATTCGGATCCGATAGATTTTTAGGCATTCCTTCAAGGATTCTGAAAATATAACTCCCGAGTCTGTAAGTAAAATAGCAAAAAAGCCTTTTTGATTTTTCACGTTTAAAGATGGTGGCACTTCCGGTTCGATCGACAAACTCCATATTTTGTGTACGAATCAGTAATTACTTGTCTAGTATCAAAAAAAAAAAATTAGGTCATTCTGACCTATATTTCGACGATTTTTTTTAAAACTTTGATCCTTAATTTCGTCAAGGGGAGATAATTTAGAACATTTATAATTATATTTTTGAAGTCACATCGGTAACATCTACTTACACACTAAATTTCATGAAAATCGTACAACTATTAAAGAAGTTCTCAAATTGGTCTAAACTTCCGGTTCGAAATCACAGCGACGAATTTTCGAAATTGGAAAATGCGAAACTGCAGATGAAAATGATTTTTTTCAAGGTATTCAAAGAAAAAAGAATTAGTAAAATCGGTCAAAAAATAACAAAGTTACGACTATGCATTGTCAGTTTTTTCGTTCGTAAAATTCGGTGATTTCGGATTCGTAAAACGTTTTGAAAATATATTTAATCAACAGCCACCACCCATTTTTGGGGGGATAGGTAAAAGTTTCAGAACGATCCTATCGTTAGATTCTGAGAAATCCGATTTGTGGACAAAACACAAAAAAAAAATAACAATAATAATCTTAACAGAAACAATAAGCTTTCATATGTAATATGAAAGCTTAACTAGATCTGCTACTGTCCCATGCAGATATGAAAGCTTTCATATTCATCGTCACGTGTCATTGATTGTATCAAGTAACCTAAATAAAAGGATACGAAGAAAAAATTATTAAAATTGGTCAAAAACTCGCGAAGTTACAAGTCTAAATATAGTATGAAACATTGCACCCAGGCATAACAATAATCTGAAAACTAAAGGGAAATAACTGAAACTTGTATTACTGTAATGAGACGGATGAGAAAATGAAATGAAAATGGCGGGAAAAAAAAAATTAAAAATGGCAGGTTGGACAGGCGACCTTACTCCTTGTCACGTACAACCGGGCATTCGAAAACACGCTAGTTAACTCAATGACAGGCGCGCGTGCTTACCATTCAGCCACTCAACCCCCCTTTGAAATCAGACACGTGCAATATGTCATATAGGAAGAATAAGAAGTCGCTCACAACAAAATGGTAAATTAATGAGTTTAGGTCAAAAGGTTGAGCTACTGTTTTAGAGTACTTAATAGTTTTAAAGAGACACGTTAAGGGTTGTTCATAGTTAAATGAAAGTTTAATTTTAAATAAGACCAATAAAATTAGGATTTAATAATGCCAGACTAATATTTCCAATATGTTTGGTTATAAGTAGGAAATCGTGACGACTTCTTAAGCATGTTTTAAACAAAGGATCATGTTTGTTTAAACAAGAATGGCACTCTGCAATAAAAAAAAACTGGCCAAAGCAAGATTTCTATGCAGAAATTAAATAATTGCTAGAACCAGAAAAATATTTATCCACTATAATAAATAAGCAACATAGAGAAAATGAAATGAAATTGAATGGGGTTTAACGTCCGACTGTTCTGCTCCTAAAATGGGCTAATGAAGACGGGCATATGCCATAATGTGTGCAATGAGGGAAATTTTACCCGGGCAGCGGCGGTTACGGCCTACGAGGTTGGACAGGCAACCATACTCCTTGTCACGTACAACCAAAAAATCGAAACAACGGCAGTTGACTCAATGACAGACGTTATGATACAGAGCGCACGTGCTAACCATTCAGCCACGCAACCTCCCTAAAATCGGCAAATTGCTGACCTACAGCGAGAAACATTTCAACCGGGCCCAATTTTCTATTGTAACAGTTTAATTTGCACGGTACCTTTAGTTATCAACCGAATATTACAAAACTTTTAAAAATAAGCTCCCCCCTGACCAGCTTAAGCGTTCGCAATAAACGTTTGCCACTTAAAATCGGGAAATTGCTGACTTTAAAGTGAGAAACATTACAACCGGGCGAAATTTTCTGTTTTATCACTTTTACAGTACCTTTGATTACCAACCGATTATTACAAAACTTTAAAAATAAAAGAGAAAGAGAGAAATGCGGCCTAATGTCCATTCGACACAAACTAGGTCATTTCGGGACTAACATATGTTTTTTAATTTTATTTAAAAACTCCCCCTGCGCTTACAGGTCTTTAGCCGTTGGGAGGAAACCGAAGAACACGGAGAAAACCCACAAGGTTGGACATCATACTTCATGTCACGTGCAACCTGGAGATCGAAACGACGCCCGTTGACTCAATGACAGACGTTACGATACAGTGCGCACATGCTAACCATTCAGCCATTCAGCCTCCCTGAATTCAGAAAATTGCTGACTTATAGCAAGAAACATTTCAACCGGGCGAAATTTTCTGTTTTAACAGTTTAATGTGCACGGTACTTTAATTACCAACCGATTATTACAAAACTTTTGAAAATAAGCTCCAACTGACCAGCTTAATCGTATGCAATAAACGTTTTCGCCTGAATTGAAAGTTCTGCACGGAGAAAGTTCATCTCGATTTCCCGGCGTGGTTCCCCTTGTCAGTGAGGCAGAACGGAGGGCCAGACAAGCACAGCTGTCTAGTCATTCGGATGGGACGAAAAACCAAGGTCCCGTGTACACATTGGAGTGCACGTAAAATATCCCTAAGCAGTTGGAATTCGATACTGTTGAATAAGCTCTATACGATGACTAAATGTGTAGATTGTAGTCACCCACACTGCATGTTTCGCTTAACAATGAAAGGGTGCCGTTTTCAATGTTCGATCCTTTTGTTCTTCTACTCCTGATATGTTGGACTGTTGATCGATGGTTTCATATAAAAGACTACCAATAAGACTCTTTGTACAAGAAGTTCCCAAAAAATATTATGTTGACTTTACGAGAAAGACCTCTAAACATGCTCCAAATTGTAAAAATACGACTTTTTGGGTTTTCAATCTCTTTTTTTCGGCTATCCCTGATATTTAGAAAAAATAATACAATGATTTCACACAACAGGCTAGCTATTAGACTCTCTATTGACAAAAGTTTCACCGCCCTCCCTTCATTATAACCGAAGTTATCGTGCCCTAAAGAATCAACAAATTAGCTTGTTTATCTCTGCTTACCCTAAGCAGAAAATGCTCATCTTTGAACTCAATCATAACATTGACCTAGTGAACGTCTACACCAAGTTTGAACATTCTAGCTTAATTAGAAGGAGAGTAATTGTGTTCCAAAGTCCCGACCCTTCAAATTGCTTCTATTTTTCATTTTCAATTCAAAATGGTGACCATCACGTGACCGAAATCAAAATTCTATTCGCGACATTTTTTAGGCCTTCCTACAAGGATTCAGAAAATATAACTCCCGAGTCTGTAAGTAAAATAGCAAAAAAGCCTTATTGATTTTTCACTTTTAAATATGGCGGCACTTCCGGTTCGATCGACAAACTCCATATTTTGTGTACAAATCAGTAATTACTTATCTAGTATCCAAAAAAAAAATCAGGTCATTCTGACCTATATTTCGATGATTTTTTTGAAAATTTTGATCCTTAATTTCGTCAAGGGGAGATAATTTAGAAAATTTCTAATTATATTTTTGAAGTCACATCGGTAGGATCTACTTAGATACTAAATTTCATGAAAATCGTACAACTATTAAAGAAGTTGTCAAATTGGTCTAATCTTCCGGTTCGAAATCACAGCGACGAATTTTCGAAATTCGAAAATGTGAAACTGCAGATGAAAATGGTTTTTTTAAAGGTATTCAAAGAAAAAAGAATTAGTAAAATCGGTCAAAAAATAACAAAGTTACGACTATGCATTGTCATTTTTTTCGTTCGTAAAATTCGGTGATTTCGGATTCGTAAAACGTTTCGAAAATATATTTAATCAAGGTTCGCACCCCATTTTTGGGGGGGTAGGTCAAAATTTCAGAAAGATCCTATGGATAGATTCTGAGAAATCCGATTTGCAGAAAACACACAAAAAAAAAAATAATAATAATAATAACTTTAACAGAAACAATAAGCTTTCATATGTAATATGAAAGCTTAACTAGATCTGCTACTGTCCCATGCAGATATGAAAGCTTTCATATTCATCGTCACGTGTCATTGATTGTATCAAGTATCCTAAATAAAAGGATAAGAAGAAAAAATTATTAAAATTGGTCAAAAACTCGCGAAGTTACAAGTCTAAATATAGTATGAAACATTGCACCCAGGCATAACAATAATCTGAAAACTAAAGGGAAATAACTGAAACTTGTATTACTGTAATGAGACGAATGAGAAAATGAAATGAAAATGGCGGGAAAAAAAATTAAAAATGGCAGGTTGGACAGGCGACCTTACTCCTTGTCACGTACAACCGGGCATTCGAAAACACGCTAGTTAACTCAATGACAGGCGCGCGTGCTAACCATTCAGGCACCCAACCCCCTTTGAAATCAGACACGTGCAATATGTCATATTGGAAGAATAAGAAGTCGCTCACAACAAAATGGTAAATTAATGAGTTTAGGTCAAAAGGTTGAGCTACTGTTTTAGAGTACTTAATAGTTTTAAAGAGACACGTTAAGGGTTGTTCATAGTTAAATGAAAGTTTAATTTTAAATAAGATCAATAAAATTAGGATTTAATAATGCCAGACTAATATTTCCAATATGTTTGGTTATAAGTAGGAAATCGTGACGACTTCTTAAGCATGTTTTAAACAAAGGATCATGTTTGTTTAAACAAGAATGGCACTCTGCAATAAAAAAAACTGGCAAAAGCAAGATTTCTATGCAGAAATTAAATAATTGCTAGAACCAGAAAAATATTTATCCACTATAATAAATAAGCAACATAGAGAAAATGGAATGAAATTGAATGGGGTTTAACGTCCGACTGTTCTGCTCCTAAAATGGGCTAATGAAGACGGGCATATGCCATAAAGTGTGCAATGAGGGAAATGTTACCCGGGCAGCGGCGGTTACGGCCTACGAGGTTGGACAGGCGACCATACTCCTTCACGTACAACCAAGAAATCGAAACAACGCCAGTTGACTCAATGACAGACGTTATGATACAGAGCGCACGTGCTAACCATTCAGCCACGCAACCTCCCTAAAATCGGCAAATTGCTGACCTACAGCGAGAAACATTTCAACCGGGCCAAATTTTCTATTGTAACAGTTTAATTTGCACGGTACCTTTAGTTATCAACCGAATATTACAAAACTTTTAAAAATAAGCTCCCCCTGACCAGCTTAAGCGTTCACAATAAACGTTTGCCCCTTAAAATCGGTAAATTGCTGACTTTAAAGTGAGAAACATTACAACCGGGGGCAATTTTCTGTTTTATCACTTTTACAGTACCTTTGATTACCAACCGATTATTACAAAACTTTAAAAATAAAAGAGAAAGAGAGAAATGCGGCCTAATGTCCATTCGACACAAACTAGGTCATTTCGGGACTAACATATGTTTTTTAATTTTATTTAAAAACTCCCCTTGCGCTTACAAGTCTTTAGCCGTTGGGAGGAAACCGAAGGACACGGAGAAAACCCACGAGGTTGGACATCATACTTCATGTCACGTCCAACCTGGAGATCGAAACGACGCCCGTTGACTCAATGACAGACGTTACGATACAGTGCGCACATGCTAACCATTCAGCCATTCAGCCTCCCTGAATTCAGAAAATTGCTGACTTATAGCAAGAAACATTTCAACCGGGCGAAATTTTCTGTTTTAACAGTTTAATGTGCACGGTACTTTAATTACCAACCGATTATTACAAAACTTTTGAAAATAAGCTCCAACTGACCAGCTTAATCGTATGCAATAAACGTTTTCGCCTGAATTGAAAGTTCTGCGCGGAGAAAGTTCATCTCGATTTCCCGGCGTGGTTACCCTTGTCAGTGAGGCAGAACGGAGGGCCTGACAAGCACAGCTGTCTAGTCATTCGGATGGGACGAAAAACCAAGGTCCCGTGTACACATTGGAGTGCACGTAAAATATCCCTAAGCAGTTGGAATTCGATACTGTTGAATAAGCTCTATACGATGACTAAATGCGTAGATTGTAGTCACCCACAATGCATGTTTCGCTTAACAATGAAAGGGTGCCGTTTTCAATGTTCGATCCTTTTGTTCTTCTACTCCTGATATGTTGGACTGTTGATCGATGGTTTCATATAAAAGACTACCAATAGAAGAAGTTCCCAAAAAATATTATGTTGACTTAACGAGAAAGACCTCTAAACATGCTCCAAATTGTAAAAATACGACTTTTTGGATTTTCAATCTCTTTTTTTCGGCTATCCCTGATATTTAGAAAAAATAATACAATGATTTCACACAACAGGCTAGCTATTAGACTCTCTATTGACAAAAGTTTCACCGCCCTCCCTTCATTATAACCGAAGTTATCGTGCCCTAAAGAATCAACAAATTAGCATGCTTATCTCTGCTTACCCTAAGCAGAAAATGCTGATCTTTAAACTCAATCATAACATTGACCTAGTGAACGTCTACACCAAGTTTGAACATTCTAGCTTAATTAGAAGGAGAGTAATTGTGTTCCAAAGTCCCGACCCTTCTATTTTTCATTTTCAATTCAAAATGGTGACCATCACGTGACAGAAATCAAAATTCTATTCGCGACATTTTTTAGGCCTTCCTACAAGGATTCAGAAAATATAACTCCCGAGTCTGTAAGTAAAATAGCAAAAAAGCCTTATTGATTTTTCACTTTAAAATATGGCGGCACTTCCGGTTCGATCGACAAACTCCATATTTTGTTTACAAATCGGTAATTACTTATCTAGTATCCAAAAAAAAAATCAGGTCATTCTGACCTATATTTCGATGATTTTTTTGAAAATTTTGATCCTTAATTTCGTCAAGGGGAGATAATTTAGAAAATTTCTAATTATATTTTTGAAGTCACATCGGTAAGATCTACTTAGATACTAAATTTCATGAAAATCGTACAACTATTAAAGAAGTTGTCAAATTGGTCTAAACTTCCGGTTCGAAATCACAGCGACGAATTTTCGAAATTCGAAAATGTGAAACTGCAGATGAAAATGATTTTTTTAAAGGTATTCAAAGAAAAAAGAATTAGTAAAATCGGTCAAAAAATAACAAAGTTACGACTATGCATTGTCATTTTTTTCGTTCGTAAAATTCGGTGATTTCGGATTCGTAAAACGTTTCGAAAATATATTTAATCAAGGTTCGCACCCCATTTTTGGGGGGGTAGGTCAAAATTTCAGAAAGATCCCATGGATAGATTCTGAGAAATCCGATTTGCAGAAAACACACAAAAAAAAAAATAATAATAACTAGATCTGCTACTGTCCCATGCAGATATGAAAGCTTTCATATTCATCGTCACGTGTCATTGATTGTATCAAGTATCCTAAATAAAAGGATAAGAAGAAAAAATTATCAAAATTGGTCAAAAACTCGCGAAGTTACAAGTCTAAATATAGTATGAAACATTGCACCCAGGCATAACAATAATCTGAAAACTAAAGGGAAATAACTGAAACTTGTATTACTGTAATGAGACGGATGAGAAAATGAAATGAAAATGGCGGGAAAAAAAAATAAAAATGTCAGGTTGGACAGGCGACCTTACTCCTTGTCACGTACAACCGGGCATTCGAAAACACGCTAGTTAACTCAATGACAGGCGCGCGTGCTAGCCATTCAGCCATCCAACCCCCCCTTTGAAATCCGACACGTGCAATATGTCATATAGGAAGAATAAGAAGTCGCTCACAACAAAATGGTAAATTAATGAGTTTAGGTCAAAAGGTTGAGCTACTATTTTAGAGTACTTAATAGTTTTAAAGAGACACGTTAAGGGTTGTTCATAGTTAAATGAAAGTTTAATTTTAAATAAGACCAATAAAATTAGGATTTAATAATGCCAGACAAATATTTCCAATATGTTTGGTTATAAGTAGGAAATCATGACGACTTCTTAAGCATGTTTTAAACAAAGGATCATAGACTGAATTATACAAGAATGGCACTCTGCAATAAAAAAAACTGGCCAAAGCAAGATTTCTATGCAGAAATTAAATAATTGCTAGAACCAGAAAAATATTTATCCACTACAATAAATAAGCAACATAGAGAAAATGAAATGAAATTGAATGGGGTTTAACGCCCTACTGTTCTGCTCCTAAAATGGGCTAATGAAGACTGGCATATGCCATAAAGTGTGCAATGAGGGAAATTTTACCCGGGCAGCGGCGTTACGGCCTACGAGGTTGGACAGGCGACCATACTCCTTGTCACGTACAACCAAGAAATCGAAACAACGCCAGTTGACTCAATGACAGACGTTTTGATACAGAGCGCACGTGCTAACCATTCAGCCACGCAACCTCCCTAAAATCGGCAAATTGCTGACCTACAGCGAGAAACATTTCAACCGGCCCAAATTTTCTATTTGAACAGTTTAATTTGCATGGTACCTTTAGTTATCAACCGAATATTACAGAACTTTTAAAAATAAGCTCCCCCTGACCAGCTTAAGCGTTCGCAATAAACGTTTGCCCCTTAAAATCTGCAAATTGCTGACTTTAAAGTGAGAAACATTACAACCGGGCCAAATTTTCTGTTTTATCACTTTTACAGTACCTTTGATTACCAACCGATTATTACAAAACTTTAAAAATAAAAGAGAAAGAGAGAAATGCGGCCTAATGTCCATTCGACACAAACTAGGTCATTTTGTGACTAACATATGTTTTTTAATTTTATTTAAAAACTCCCCTTGCGCTTACTGGTCTTTAGCCTTTGGGAGGAAACCGAAGGACACGGAGAAAACCCACGAGGTTGGACATCATACTTCATGTCACGTGCAACCTGGAGATCGAAACGACGCTCGTTGACTCAATGACAGACGTTACGATACAGCGCGCACATGCTAACCATTCAGCCTCCCTGAATTCGGAAAATTGCTGACTTATAGCAAGAAACATTTCAACCGGGCGAAATTTTCTGTTTTACCAGTTTAATGTGCACGGTACTTTAATTGCCAACCGATTATTACAACTGACCAGCTTAATCGTGTGCAATAAACGTTTGGCCTGAATTGAAAGTTCTGCACGGAGAAAGTTCATCTTGATTTCCCGGCGTGGTTCCCCGTTGTCAGTGAGGCAGAACGGAGGGCCTGACAAGCACAGCTGTCTAGTCGTTCGGATGGGATGAAACACCAAGGTCCCGTGTACACATTGGAGTGCACGTAAAATATCCCTAAGCAGTTGGAATTCGATACTGTTGAATAAGCTCTATACGATGACTAAATGTGTAGATTGTAGTCACCCACACTGCATGTTTCCACTTAACAATGAAAGGGTGCCGTTTTCAATTTTCGATCCTTTTGTTCTTCTACTCCAGATATGTTGGACTGTTGATCGATGGTTTCATATAAAAGACTACCAATAAGACTCTTTGTAGAAGAAGTTCCCCAAAAATATTATGTTGACTTTACGAGAAAGACCTCTAAACATGCTCCAAATTGTAAAAATACGACTTTTTGGATTTTCAATCTCTTTTTTTCGGCTATCCCTGATATTTAAAAAAAATGATACAATGATTTCAAACAACAGGCTAGCTATTAGACTCTCTATTGACAAAAGTTTCATCGCCCTCCCTTCATTATAACCGAAGTTATCGTGCCCTAAAGAATCAACAAATCAGCATCCTTATCTCTGCTTACCCTAAGCAGAAAATGCTCATCTTTGAACTCAATCATGACATTGACCTAGTGAACGTCTACACCAAGTTTGAACATTCTAGCTTAATTAGAAGGAGAGTTATTGTGTTCCAAAGTCCCGGCCCTTCAAATTGCTTCTATTTTTCATTTTCAATTCAAAATGGTGACCATCACGTGACCGAAATCAAAATTCGGATCCGATAGATTTTTGGGCATTCCTTCAAGGATTCTGAAAATATAACTCCCGAGTCTGTAAGTAAAATAGCAAAAAAGCCTTTTTGATTTTTCACGGTTAAAGATGGTGGCACTTCCGGTTCGATCGACAAACTCCATATTTTGTGTACGAATCAGTAATTACTTGTCTAGTATCAAAAAAAAAATTAGGTCATTCTGACCTATATTTCGACGATTTTTTTGAAAACTTTGATCCTTAATTTCGTCAAGGGGAGATAATTTAGAACATTTATAATTATATTTTTGAAGTCACATCGGTAAGATCTACTTATACACTAAATTTCATGAAAATCGTACAACTATTAAAGAAGTTGTCAAATTGGTCTAAACTTCCGGTTCGAAATCACAGCGACGAATTTTCGAAATTGGAAAATGCGAAACTGCAGATGAAAATGATTTTTTTCAAGGTATTCAAAGAAAAAAGAATTAGTAAAATCGGTCAAAAAATAACAAAGTTACGACTATGCATTGTCAGTTTTTTCGTTCGTAAAATTCGGTGATTTCGGATTCGTAAAACGTTTTGAAAATATATTTAATCAACAGCCACCACCCATTTTTGGGGGGATAGGTAAAAGTTTCAGAACGATCCTATCGTTAGATTCTGAGAAATCCGATTTGTGGACAAAACACAAAAAAAAAATAACAATAATAATCTTAACAGAAACAATAAGCTTTCATATGTAATATGAAAGCTTAACTAGATCTGCTACTGTCCCATGCAGATATGAAAGCTTTCATATTCATCGTCACGTGTCATTGATTGTATCAAGTATCCTAAATGAAAGGATAAGAAGAAAAAATTATCAAAATTGGTCAAAAACTCGCGAAGTTACAAGTCTAAATATAGTATGAAACATTGCACCCAGGCATAACAATAATGTGAAAACTAAAGGGAAATAACTGAAACTTGTATTACTGTAATGAGACGGATGAGAAAATGAAATGAAAATGGCGGGAAAAAAAAATAAAAATGTCAGGTTGGACAGGCGACCTTACTCCTTGTCACGTACAACCGGGCATTCGAAAACACGCTAGTTAACTCAATGACAGGCGCGCGTGCTAGCCATTCAGCCATCCACCCCCCCCCCTTTGAAATCCGACACGTGCAATATGTCATATAGGAAGGATAAGAAGTCGCTCACAACAAAATGGTAAATTAATGAGTTTAGGTCATAAGGTTGAGCTACTATTTTAGAGTACTTAATAGTTTTAAAGAGACACGTTAAGGGTTGTTCATAGTTAAATGAAAGTTTAATTTTAAATAAGACCAATAAAATTAGGATTTAATAATGCCAGACAAATATTTCCAATATGTTTGGTTATAAGTAGGAAATCATGACGACTTCTTAAGCATGTTTTAAACAAAGGATCATAGACTGAATTATACAAGAATGGCACTCTGCAATAAAAAAAACTGGCCAAAGCAAGATTTCTATGCAGAAATTAAATAATTGCTAGAACCAGAAAAATATTTATCCACTACAATAAATAAGCAACATAGAGAAAATGAAATGAAATTGAATGGGGTTTAACGTCCTACTGTTCTGCTCCTAAAATGGGCTAATGAAGACTGGCATATGCCATAAAGTGTGCAATGAGGGAAATTTTACCCGGGCAGCGGCGTTACGGCCTACGAGGTTGGACAGGCGACCATACTCCTTGTCACGTACAACCAAGAAATCGAAACAACGCCAGTTGACTCAATGACAGACGTTTTGATACAGAGCGCACGTGCTAACCATTCAGCAACGCAACCTCCCTAAAATCGGCAAATTGCTGACCTACAGCGAGAAACATTTCAACCGGCCCAAATTTTCTATTTGAACAGTTTAATTTGCATGGTACCTTTAGTTATCAACCGAATATTACAAAACTTTTAAAAATAAGCTCCCCCTGACCAGCTTAAGCGTTCGCAATAAACGTTTGCCCCTTAAAATCTGCAAATTGCTGACTTTAAAGTGAGAAACATTATAACCGGGAGAAATTTTCTGTTTTATCACTTTTACAGTACCTTTGATTACCAACCGATTATTACAAAACTTTAAAAATAAAAGAGAAAGAGAGAAATGCGGCCTAATGTCCATTCGACACAAACTAGGTCATTTTGTG
Organism: Patella caerulea; assembly: GCA_036850965.1. Taxonomy (NCBI): domain Eukaryota; kingdom Metazoa; phylum Mollusca; class Gastropoda; family Patellidae; genus Patella; species Patella caerulea. Next base: position 20,774,162 of record JAZGQO010000021.1, read on the forward strand.
ACTAACATATGTTTTTTAATTTTATTTAAAAACTCCCCTTGCGCTTACTGGTCTTTAGCCTTTGGGAGGAAACCGAAGGACACGGAGAAAACCCACGAGGTTGGACATCATACTTCATGTCACGTGCAACCTGGAGATCGAAACGACGCTCGTTGACTCAATGACAGACGTTACGATACAGCGCGCACATGCTAACCATTCAGCCTCCCTGAATTCGGAAAATTGCTGACTTATAGCAAGAAACATTTCAACCGGGCGAAATTTTCTGTTTTAACAGTTTAATGTGCACAGTACTTTAATTGCCAACCGATTATTACAACTGACCAGCTTAATCGTGTGCAATAAACGTTTGGCCTGAATTGAAAGTTCTGCACGGTGAAAGTTCATCTTGATTTCCCGGCGTGGTTCCCCGTTGTCAGTGAGGCAGAACGGAGGGCCTGACAAGCACAGCTGTCTAGTCGTTCGGATGGGACGAAAAACCAAGGTCCCGTGTACACATTGGAGTGCACGTAAAATATCCCTAAGCAGTTGGAATTCGATACTGTTGAATAAGCTCTATACGATGACTAAATGCGTAGATTGTAGTCACCCCCACTGCATGTTTCGCTTAACAATGAAAGGGTGCCGTTTTCAATGTTCGATCCTTTTGTTCTTCTCCTCCTGATATGTTGAACTGGTTTCATATAAAAGACTACCAATAAGACTCTTTGTAGAAGAAGTTCCCCAAAAATATTATGTTGACTTTACGAGAAAGACCTCTCTAAATATGCTCCAAATTGTAAAAATACGACTTTTTCGATTTTCAATCTCTTTTTTTCGGCTATGCCTGATATTTAAAAAAAATGATACAATGATTTCACACAACAGGCTAGCTATTAGACTCTCTATTGACAAAAGTTTCACCGCCCTCCCTTCATTATAACCGAAGTTATCGTGCCCTAAAGAATCAACAAATCAGCATGCTTATCTCTGCTTACCCTAAGCAGAAAATGCTCATCTTTGATCTCAATCATAACATTGACCTAGTGAACGTCTACACCAAGTTTGAACATTCTAGCTTAATTAGAAGGAGAGTAATTGTGTTCCAAAGTCCCGACCCTTTAAATTGCTTCTATTTTTCATTTTCAATTCAAAATGGTGACCATCACGTGACCGAAATCGAAATTCTGATCCGACAGATATTTAGGCATTCCTTCAAGGATTCCGAAAATATAATTCCCGAGTCTGTAAGTAAAATAGCAAAAAAGCCTTTTTGATTTTTCACTTTTCAAGATGGTGGCACTTCCGGTTCGATCGATAAACTCCATATTTTGTGTACGAATCAGTACTTACTTCTCTAATATCCAAGAAAAAAATTAGGTTATTCTGACCTATATTTCTTTGATTTTTTTGAAAAATTTGATCCTTAATTTCGTCAAGGGGAGATAATTTAGAAAATTTCTAATTATATTTTTGAAGTCACATCGGTAAGATCTATTTATACACTAAATTTCATGAAAATCGTACAACTATTAAAGAAGTTCTCAAATTGGTCTAAACTTCCGGTTCGAAATCACAGCGACGAATTTTCGAAATTGGAAAATGCGAAACTGCAGATGAAAATGATTTTTTTCAAGGTATTCAAAGAAAAAAGAATTAGTAAAATCGGTGAAAAAATAACAAAGTTACGACTATGCATTGTCAGTTTTTTCGTTCGTAAAATTCGGTGATTTCGGATTCGTAAAACGTTTTGAAAATATATTTAATCAACAGCCACCACCCATTTTTGGGGGGATAGGTAAAAGTTTCAGAACGATCCTATCGTTAGATTCCGAGAAATCCGATTTGTGGACAAAACACAAAAAAAAAATAACAATAATAATCTTAACAGAAACAATAAGCTTTCATATGTAATATGAAAGCTTAATAATAACTTTAACAGAAACAATAAGCTTTCATATGTAATATGAAAGCTTAACTAGATCTGCTACTGTCCCATGCAGATATGAAAGCTTTCATATTCATCGTCACGTGTCATTGATTGTATCAAGTAACCTAAATAAAAGGATACGAAGAAAAAATTATTAAAATTGGTCAAAAACTCGCGAAGTTACAAGTCTAAATATAGTATGAAACATTGCACCCAGGCATAACAATAATCTGAAAACTAAAGGGAAATAACTGAAACTTGTATTACTGTAATGAGACGGATGAGAAAATGAAATGAAAATGGCGGGAAAAAAAAATTAAAAATGGCAGGTTGGACAGGCGACCTTACTCCTTGTCACGTACAACCGGGCATTCGAAAACACGCTAGTTTACTCAATGACAGGCGCGCGTGCTTACCATTCAGCCACTCAACCCCCCTTTGAAATCAGACACGTGCAATATGTCATATAGGAAGAATAAGAAGTCGCTCACAACAAAATGGTAAATTAATGAGTTTAGGTCAAAAGGTTGAGCTACTGTTTTAGAGTACTTAATAGTTTTAAAGAGACACGTTAAGGGTTGTTCATAGTTAAATGAAAGTTTAATTTTAAATAAGACCAATAAAATTAGGATTTAATAATGCCAGACTAATATTTCCAATATGTTTGGTTATAAGTAGGAAATCGTGACGACTTCTTAAGCATGTTTTAAACAAAGGATCATGTTTGTTTAAACAAGAATGGCACTCTGCAATAAAAAAAACTGGCCAAAGCAAGATTTCTATGCAGAAATTAAATAATTGCTAGAACCAGAAAAATATTTATCCACTATAATAAATAAGCAACATAGAGAAAATGAAATGAAATTGAATGGGGTTTAACGTCCGACTGTTCTGCTCCTAAAATGGGCTAATGAAGACGGGCATATGCCATAATGTGTGCAATGAGGGAAATTTTACCCGGGCAGCGGCGGTTACGGCCTACGAGGTTGGACAGGCAACCATACTCCTTGTCACGTACAACCAAAAAATCGAAACAACGGCAGTTGACTCAATGACAGACGTTATGATACAGAGCGCACGTGCTAACCATTCAGCCACGCAACCTCCCTAAAATCGGCAAATTGCTGACCTACAGCGAGAAACATTTCAACCGGGCCAAATTTTCTATTGTAACAGTTTAATTTGCACGGTACCTTTAGTTATCAACCGAATATTACAAAACTTTTAAAAATAAGCTCCCCCCTGACCAGCTTAAGCGTTCGCAATAAACGTTTGCCACTTAAAATCGGGAAATTGCTGACTTTAAAGTGAGAAACATTACAACCGGGCGAAATTTTCTGTTTTATGACTTTTACAGTACCTTTGATTACCAACCGATTATTTTCTGTTTTATCACTTTTACAGTACCTTTGATTACCAACCGATTATTACAAAACTTTAAAAATAAAAGAGAAAGAGAGAAATGCGGCCTAATGTCCATTCGACACAAACTAGGTCATTTCGGGACTAACATATGTTTTTTAATTTTATTTAAAAACTCCCCCTGCGCTTACAGGTCTTTAGCCGTTGGGAGGAAACCGAAGAACACGGAGAAAACCCACAAGGTTGGACATCATACTTCATGTCACGTGCAACCTGGAGATCGAAACGACGCCCGTTGACTCAATGACAGACGTTACGATACAGTGCGCACATGCTAACCATTCAGCCATTCAGCCTCCCTGAATTCAGAAAATTGCTGACTTATAGCAAGAAACATTTCAACCGGGCGAAATTTTCTGTTTTAACAGTTTAATGTGCACGGTACTTTAATTACCAACCGATTATTACAAAACTTTTGAAAATAAGCTCCAACTGACCAGCTTAATCGTATGCAATAAACGTTTTCGCCTGAATTGAAAGTTCTGCACGGAGAAAGTTCATCTCGATTTCCCGGCGTGGTTCCCCTTGTCAGTGAGGCAGAACGGAGGGCCTGACAAGCACAGCTGTCTAGTCATTCGGATGGGACGAAAAACCAAGGTCCCGTGTACACATTGGAGTGCACGTAAAATATCCCTAAGCAGTTGGAATTCGATACTGTTGAATAAGCTCTATACGATGACTAAATGTGTAGATTGTAGTCACCCACACTGCATGTTTCGCTTAACAATGAAAGGGTGCCGTTTTCAATGTTCGATCCTTTTGTTCTTCTACTCCTGATATGTTGGACTGTTGATCGATGGTTTCATATAAAAGACTACCAATAAGACTCTTTGTACAAGAAGTTCCCAAAAAATATTATGTTGACTTTACGAGAAAGACCTCTAAACATGCTCCAAATTGTAAAAATACGACTTTTTGGGTTTTCAATCTCTTTTTTTCGGCTATCCCTGATATTTAGAAAAAATAATACAATGATTTCACACAACAGGCTAGCTATTAGACTCTCTATTGACAAAAGTTTCACCGCCCTCCCTTCATTATAACCGAAGTTATCGTGCCCTAAAGAATCAACAAATTAGCTTGTTTATCTCTGCTTACCCTAAGCAGAAAATGCTCATCTTTGAACTCAATCATAACATTGACCTAGTGAACGTCTACACCAAGTTTGAACATTCTAGCTTAATTAGAAGGAGAGTAATTGTGTTCCAAAGTCCCGACCCTTCAAATTGCTTCTATTTTTCATTTTCAATTCAAAATGGTGACCATCACGTGACCGAAATCAAAATTCTATTCGCGACATTTTTTAGGCCTTCCTACAAGGATTCAGAAAATATAACTCCCGAGTCTGTAAGTAAAATAGCAAAAAAGCCTTATTGATTTTTCACTTTTAAATATGGCGGCACTTCCGGTTCGATCGACAAACTCCATATTTTGTGTACAAATCAGTAATTACTTATCTAGTATCCCAAAAAAAAATCAGGTCATTCTGACCTATATTTCGATGATTTTTTTGAAAATTTTGATCCTTAATGTCGTCAAGGGGAGATAATTTAGAAAATTTCTAATTATATTTTTGAAGTCACATCGGTAGGATCTACTTAGATACTAAATTTCATGAAAATCGTACAACTATTAAAGAAGTTGTCAAATTGGTCTAATCTTCCGGTTCGAAATCACAGCGACGAATTTTCGAAATTCGAAAATGTGAAACTGCAGATGAAAATGGTTTTTTTAAAGGTATTCAAAGAAAAAAGAATTAGTAAAATCGGTCAAAAAATAACAAAGTTACGACTATGCATTGTCATTTTTTTCGTTCGTAAAATTCGGTGATTTCGGATTCGTAAAACGTTTCGAAAATATATTTAATCAAGGTTCGCACCCCATTTTTGGGGGGGTAGGTCAAAATTTCAGAAAGATCCTATGGATAGATTCTGAGAAATCCGATTTGCAGAAAACACACAAAAAAAAAAATAATAATAACTAGATCTGCTACTGTCCCATGCAGATATGAAAGCTTTCATATTCATCGTCACGTGTCATTGATTGTATCAAGTATCCTAAATAAATTGATAAGAAGAAAAAATTATCAAAATTGGTCAAAAACTCGCGAAGTTACAAGTCTAACTAGACTTGCTTGCAAGGCTGAAGGCTTTCACCTTTACCCAAGGCACCACAAATTGCCTACCACTCACCCCTTAAAACACATACACACACACACACACTTAAACAACTCAGACATTGACACTTTCTGTGCATGCGCATTACGATAGAAGGAAAGTGAAAAATATAGTTGAACAATTATGAACTTGGATCGGTAGAATCCTACAGACGCCAGAAATCTAAATACGCAATCAAAAACGCAAAAATTCTAAAAAAAAAATTACAATTTTAGTACATTTTCAAATTTTCAGGAAAAAAAGAGAACTGCGTGGTATTGCAATTCGACCTATATCTCATCCGCAATATCCCCGGCTATACAAAAATATAACTTTTTCGAAAATCAGTTGGGAATTGACATAATTAGGACCGATTTTCATTCGCGCACGTTAAAGATTTACATCACTTCCGGTCTGTTCACAACTTTCGCAATAGATCTAAGTACTAAATGTTTAAAACATAGAAAAAAACAACATTCAGAATTCTATCAGTTTTAGTTTCAGAAATATAAACGACTACAGAAAAAACACAGTTTTCCGAATGAGACAAAAAAAAATACCTTAAGTATCAGGTAATAACCAAAACCCCAAATCGCACCTTTCAACATTAATTTTTCAACATTGTAATTGAGGGGTACTTTATTTATAAATGGCTTCAACAGAGAGCTTCATTTTCACTGGTATCAAATGATGACGTCATGCAGACATAAAACCTGGGATATTAATTTCAGGAGTAACTGTTAATTACTAAAATGAATTATTTTCATTCTAGAAGCACCAATGCCAGAAATTGGTTACCATTAAACACCCTTTGTTCAAAAATTGCCAGTTTTAAAAAAAGCTCTCTATATATGCTTTATACGTATGCAAAACGATCCATTTATAACCAATTCGGACTTTTGTCGATGTCACACGGAACTTTGGAATCGCGTTCAGGTCAGCTACTCAAATATGTATTTCTATCACAGGTGCAATATTCGTACTTCTGCACGATACTACTGCAAGATACAACTGCAACCTATAGGTAATTAGATTTCCTTATAAACAGCGCGAGCCGTCGATTTGTGTCGAAATGATTACGGTTATGAGGTAATTTTGACAAAGAAGAAACAATATTAATTCAAAGACTAATTATTACACACAGAAATCAATTATTTCTGTTACAGGATCACTAAACCCATATTTTGAATATAAGTAAACACTCAAAGTTGAAATACTTTTAGCTCAAATATCGTCACTGTGATAGAAATGGGGAATTTTGAATATGCTCTAAACGTTGGTAAAACGTACAGATTGTATCAACTCTTACTGCATGTTTCGCTTAACAATGAAAGATGATGTTTTCAATTTTCGATCCCTTTGTTCTCATACTCCTGATATTTCTAACTGTTGCGCAATGGTTTCATACCTAAGACTACCGATAAAACTCTGATTTCGTGCACGTTAATGATTTGACGTCACTAACATATAAAAATTTATCTTTAATTAGAGATAGGGCCCAAGCTCAAACTACATCATGCTTTCTATCATAGGTGCAATATTCGTACTTCTGCACGATACTACTGCAAGATACAACTGCAATCTACTGATAATTGGATTTCCTTATAAACAGCGCAAGCCGTCGATTTGTGTCGAGATGATTACGGTTATGAGGTAATTTTGACAAAGAAGAAACAATATTAATTCAAAGACTAATTATTACACACAGAAATCAATTATTTCTGTTACAGGGTCACTAAACCCATATTTTGAATATAAGTAAACACTCAGAGTTGAAATATTTTTAGCTCAAATATCGTCACTGTGATAGAAATGGGGAATTTTGAATATGCTCTAAACGTTGGTAAAACGTACATATTGTATCAACTCTTACTGCATGTTTCGCTTAACAATGAAAGGTGACGTTTTCAGTTTTCGATCCCTTTGTTCTCATACTCCTGATATTTTTAAATGTTGCGCAATAGTTTCATACCTAAGACTACCGATAAAACTCCCTGTAGAAGAAGTTCCAAAAAAAAATTACGTTGACTTTTCGAGAAAAAGACGTCTAAAAATGCTCCAAATGGTAAAAATGCGACGTTTTGGATTTTCAATCTCGTTTTTCGACTACTCATGACATATAGAGAAATTGTACAATGGTTTCACACAATACACCACCTATAAGACTCTCGAATGAGAAAGTTTAAAAAAAATCGTAGGCGGCGTTTACGAGAAATTCGCGTCTTAAATTGATCGAAATAGCAAAATACCTTACTTTTCAAACTCAGATAACTTTTTTATTTTTTGATAGAAACTTGTCGCTATAGTACCATCTTGTAGATAATTCACGTGGCTATCAAACGATATAATACTTTAACTACTCTGTAATCCACCAATTGATACATCGTATTTTACGCATCGGTACCCATTTTTCAGAATTTTGTCAAACTTTGGATACTTTTCTTGACCACTTCCGGTGATTAGAGGATTTTTATTTATAGCTCATGGACTGGTTTGGACCTTCGACTTCATATTCCATAAGTTTCAGAAAAATCGTAGGCGCCGTTTTAAAGAAATAAGAACTCTACGATTTGACCAAAATGCGAAAAAAAGTGAAAAATCAAAGTTAACATTTCAGAATAAAACTAATATTGTTGGAATCGGATTGATGTCAGCTATCCAAAAATATAACTCATAATTCAAAATACCAAAAAATAAAAATTTTGGGAATTTTTGAAAATTTTCCAATTTTCACCAAAAAAATGAAAGCGACAAAGTTTCTAAATTGGACGTTTGTGAACTGCTATCTTCTTAGAAATGTCTCAAGCTATCCAAAAATGTAAATATCAGAGAAATCGGTTCACAATTACCAAAATTAAGGCCGATTTTCAATTTTCGTGCACGTTAAAGATTTAACGCATTTCCGCTATGCGCACGAATTTCGTTTTACATTTAAGCACTAACTACCACCCAGTTTCCCGAGAGAAAATCAAACTTCAGACCTCTATCTCTTATAGTTGCTGAGAAATAGGCAAAATGGAAAAAAAAAAAAAGAATAATAATAATAATACTAGACTTGCTTGCAAGGCTGAAGGCTTTCACCTTAGCCAAGGCAGCACAAAATGCCCACCACTCACCCCTTAAAACACACGCACACACACGCTTAAACAACTCATATATTGACACTTTCTGCGCATGCGCATCACGAGAGAAGGAAATTGAAAAATATAGTTGAACAATTTACAACATTATGAACTTGGCTCGGTAGAATCCTACAGACGCCAGAAATCTAAATACGCAATCAAAAATGCTAAAATTCTTAAAAAAAATTGCAATTTTAGTACATTTTCAAATTTTCAGGAAAAAAAAAGAGAACTGCGTGGTATTGCAATTCGACCTATATCGCATCCGCAATATCCCCGGCTCTACAAAAATATAACTTTTTCGAATTCTATCAATTTTAGTTTCAGAAATCTAAACGACTACAGAAAAAAAAAACAGTTTTCCGAATGAGACAAAAAAAAATTTACCTTAAGTATCAGGTAATAATATCGCACCTTTCAACATTAATTTTTCAACATTGTAATTGAGGGGTACTTTATTTATAAATGGCTTCAACAGAGAGCTTCATTTTCACTGGTATCAAATGATGACGTCATGCAGACATAAAACCTGGGATATTAATTTCAGGAGTAACTGTTAATTACTAAAATGAATTATTTTCATTCTAGAAGCACCAATGCAAGATATTGGTTACCATTCAAACACCCTTTGTTCAAATATTGCCAGTTTTAAAAAAATCTCTCTATATATGCTTTATACGTATGCAAAACGTTCCATTTATAACCAATTCGGGCTTTTGTCGATGTCACACCAATGTGTTACACGGAACTTTGGAATCGCGTTCAGGCCAGCTACTCAAATATGTAACTGGTTCAAAACTAAATTGAATATTCAATGAAATATCGACAATATTTTGATTTCGTACACGTTAATGATTTGACGTCACTAACATATAAAAATTTATCGTTAATTAGAGATCGGGCCCAAACTCAAACTACATCATGCAATATTCGTACTTCTGCACGATACTACTGCAAGATACAACTGCAACCTATAGATAATTAGATTTCCTTATAAACAGCGCGAGCCGTCGATTTGTGTCGAGATGATTACGGTTATGAGGTAATTTTAACAAAGAAGAAACAATATTAATTCAAAGACTAATTATTACACACAGAAATCAATTATTTCTGTTACAGGGTCACTAAACCCATATTTTGAATATAAGTAAACACTCAAAGTTGAAATACTTTTAGCTCAAATATCGTCACTGTGATAGAAATGGGGAATTTGAAAATGCTCTAAACGTTGGTAAAACGTACAGATTGTATCAACTCTTACTGAAGGTTTCGCTTAACAATGAAAGATGATGTTTTCAATTTTCGATCCCTTTGTTCTCATACTCCTGATATTTCTAACTGTTGCGCAATGGTTTCATACCTATGACTACCGATAAAACTCTGATTTCGTGCACGTTAATGATTTGACGTCACTAACATATAAAAAATTATCTTTAATTAGAGATAGGGCCCAAGCTCAAACTACATCATGCTTTCTATCACAGGTGCAATATTCGTACTTCTGCACGATACTACTGCAAGATACAACTGCAACCTATGGATAATTGGATTTCCTTATAAACAGCGGGAGCCGTCGATTTGTGTCGAGATGATTACGGTTGAGAGATAATTTTGACAAAGAAGAAACAATATTAATTCAAAGACTAATTATTACACACAGGAATCAATTATTTCTGTTACAGGGTCACTAAACCCATATTTTGAATATAAGTAAACACTCAAAGTTGAAATACTTTTAGCTCAAATGTCGTCACTGTGAGAGAAATGGGGAATTTTGAATAGGCTCTAAACGTTGGTAAAACGTACAGATTGTATCAACTCTTACTGCATGTTTCGCTTAACTATGAAAGGTGACGTTTTCAGTTTTCGATTCCTTTGTTCTCATACTCCTGATATTTCTAAATGTTGCGCAATAGTTTCATACCTAAGACTACCGATCAAACTCTCTGTAGAAGAAGTTCCAAAAAAAAATTACGTTGACTTTTCGAGAAAAAGACGTCTAAAAATGCTCCAAATGGTAAAAATACGACGTTTTGGATTTTCAATCTCGTTTTTCGACTACTCATGACATTTAGAGAAATTGTACAATGGTTTCACACAATACACCACCTATAAGACTCTCGAATGAGAAAGTTTAAAAAAAATCGTAGGCGGCGTTTCCGAGAAACATGCGTTCAAAATTGCTCGAAATCGTAAAAAACCTTACTTTTCAAAGTCCTATAACTTTTTCAATTGTTGATAGAAACGTATCGCTATAGTACCATCTTGTAGATCATTCACGTGGCTATCAAACGACATAATACTTGAACTACTCGTTAAACAACCAATTGATACATCGCATTTTCCGCACAGGCACCCATTTTTTGGAATTTTGTCAAAGTTCGGATACCTTTCTTGACTACTTCCGGTGAATAGAGGATTTTCATTTATAGTTCATGGACTGGTTTGGACCTTCGACTTCATATTCCTGAAGTTTCAGAAAAATCGTTGGAGCCGTTTTAAAAAAATAAGAACTCTACGATTTGACCAAAATGCGAAAAAAAATAAAAAATCAAAGTTAACATTTCAAAATAAAACTTATATTTTTGGAATCGGATTGATGTCAGCTATCCAAAAATATAAGTCATAATTCAAAATTCCAAAAAATAAAAATTTTGGAAATTTTTGAAAATTTTCCAATTTTCACCAAAAAAATGAAAGCGATAAAGTTTCCAAATTTGACGTTTGTGAACTGCTATCTTCTTAGAAATGTTTCAAGCTATCCAAAAATGTAAATATCAGAGAAATCGGTTGACAATTACCAAAATTACGGCCGATTTTCAAATTTCGTGCACGTTAAAGATTTAACGCATTTCCGCTATGCGCACGAATTTCGTTTTACATTTAAGCACTAACTACCACCCAGTTTCCCGAGAGAAAACTAAATTTCAGACCTCTATCTCTTATAGTTGCTGAGAAATAGGCAAAGTGGAAAAAAAAAAAAGAATAATAATAATCTTAGTAATTTCAATAGTCTTTCACCATTGAAAAATGGTGAAAGCCTAACTAGATCTGCTACTGTCCCATGCAGATATGAAAGCTTTCATATTCATCGTCACGTGTCATTGATTGTATCAAGTATCCTAAATGAAAGGATAAGAAGAAAAAATTATCAAAATTGGTCAAAAACTCGCGAAGTTACAAGTCTAAATATAGTATGAAACATTGCACCCAGGCATAACAATAATCTGAAAACTAAAGGGAAATAACTGAAACTTGTATTACTGTAATGAGACGGATGAGAAAATGAAATGAAAATGGCGGGAAAAAAAAATAAAAATGTCAGGTTGGACAGGCGACCTTACTCCTTGTCACGTACAACCGGGCATTCGAAAACACGCTAGTTAACTCAATGACAGGCGCGCGTGCTAGCCATTCAGCCATCCACCCCCCCCCCTTTGAAATCCGACACGTGCAATATGTCATATAGGAAGAATAAGAAGTCGCTCACAACAAAATGGTAAATTAATGAGTTTAGGTCAAAAGGTTGAGCTACTATTTTAGAGTACTTAATAGTTTTAAAGAGACACGTTAAGGGTTGTTCATAGTTAAATGAAAGTTTAATTTTAAATAAGACCAATAAAATTAGGATTTAATAATGCCAGACATATGTTTGGTTATCAGTAGGAAATCATGACGACTTCTTAATCATGTTTTAAACAAAGGACCATAGACTGAATTATACAAGAATGGCACTCTGCGATAAAAAAAACTGGCCAAAGCAAGATTTCTATGCAGAAATTAAATAATTGCTAGAACCAGAAAAATATTTATCCACTACAATAAATAAGCAACATAGAGAAAATGAAATGAAATTGAATGGGGTTTAACGTCCTACTGTTCTGCTCCTAAAATGGGCTAATGAAGACTGGCATATGCCATAAAGTGTGCAATGAGGGAAATTTTACCCGGGCAGCGGCGTTACGGCCTACGAGGTTGGACAGGCGACCATACTCCTTGTCACGTACAACCAAGAAATCGAAACAACGCCAGTTGACTCAATGACAGACATTTTGATACAGAGCGCACGTGCTAACCATTCAGCCACGCAACCTCCCTAAAATCGGCAAATTGCTGACCTACAGCGAGAAACATTTCAACCGGCCCAAATTTTCTATTTGAACAGTTTAATTTGCATGGTACCTTTAGTTATCAACCGAATATTACAAAACTTTTAAAAATAAGCTCCCCCTGACCAGCTTAAGCGTTCGCAATAAACGTTTGCCCCTTAAAATCTGCAAATTGCTGACTTTAAAGTGAGAAACATTACAACCGGGCGAAATTTTCTGTTTTATCACTTTTACAGTACCTTTGATTACCAACCGATTATTACAAAACTTTAAAAATAAAAGAGAAAGAGAGAAATGCGGCCTAATGTCCATTCGACACAAACTAGGTCATTTTGTGACTAACATATGTTTTTTAATTTTATTTAAAAACTCCCCTTGCGCTTACTGGTCTTTAGCCTTTGGGAGGAAACCGAAGGACACGGAGAAAACCCACGAGGTTGGACATCATACTTCATGTCACGTGCAACCTGGAGATCGAAACGACGCTCGTTGACTCAATGACAGACGTTACGATACAGCGCGCACATGCTAACCATTCAGCCTCCTTGAATTCGGAAAATTGCTGACTTATAGCAAGAAACATTTCAACCGGGCGAAATTTTCTGTTTTAACAGTTTAATGTGCACGGTACTTTAATTGCCAACCGATTATTACAACTGACCAGCTTAATCGTGTGCAATAAACGTTTGGCCTGAATCGAAAGTTCTGCACGGAGAAAGTTCATCTTGATTTCCCGGCGTTGTTCCCCGTTGTCAGTGAGGCAGAACGGAGGGCCTGACAAGCACAGCTGTCTAGTCGTTCGGATGGGATGAAACACCAAGGTCCCGTGTACACATTGGAGTGCACGTAAAATATCCCTAAGCAGTTGGAATTCGATACTGTTGAATAAGCTCTATACGATGACTAAATGTGTAGATTGTAGTCACCCACACTGCATGTTTCGCTTAACAATGAAAGGGTGCCGTTTTCAATTTTCGATCCTTTTGTTCTTCTACTCCAGATATGTTGGACTGTTGATCGATGGTTTCATATAAAAGACTACCAATAAGACTCTTTGTAGAAGAAGTTCCCAAAAAATATTATGTTGACTTTACGAGAAAGACCTCTAAACATGCTCCAAATTGTAAAAATACGACTTTTTGGATTTTCAATCTCTTTTTTTCGGCTATCCCTGATATTTAAAAAAAATGATACAATGTTTTCAAACAACAGGCTAGCTATTAGACTCTCTATTGACAAAAGTTTCATCGCCCTCCCTTCATTATAACCGAAGTTATCGTGCCCTAAAGAATCTACAAATCAGCATCCTTATCTCTGCTTACCCTAAGCAGAAAATGCTCATCTTTGAACTCAATCATGACATTGACCTAGTGAACGTCTACACCAAGTTTGAACATTCTAGCTTAATTAGAAGGAGAGTTATTGTGTTCCAAAGTCCCGGCCCTTCAAATTGCTTCTATTTTTCATTTTCAATTCAAAATGGTGACCATCACGTGACCGAAATCAAAATTCGGATCCGATAGATTTTTAGGCATTCCTTCAAGGATTCTGAAAATATAACTCCCGAGTCTGTAAGTAAAACAGCAAAAAAGCCTTTTTGATTTTTCACGTTTAAAGATGGTGGCACTTCCGGTTCGATCGACAAACTCCATATTTTGTGTACGAATCAGTAATTACTTGTCTAGTATCAAAAAAAAAAATTAGGTCATTCTGACCTATATTTCGACGATTTTTTTGAAAACTTTGATCCTTAATTTCGTCAAGGGGAGATAATTTAGAACATTTATAATTATATTTTTGAAGTCACATCGGTAACATCTACTTATACACTAAATTTCATGAAAATCGTACAACTATTAAAGAAGTTCTCAAATTGGTCTAAACTTCCGGTTCGAAATCACTGCGACGAATTTTCGAAATTGGAAAATGCGAAACTGCAGATGAAAATGATTTTTTTCAAGGTATTCAAAGAAAAAAGAATTAGTAAAATCGGTCAAAAAATAACAAAGTTACGACTATGCATTGTCAGTTTTTTCGTTCTTAAAATTCGGTGATTTCGGATTCGTAAAACGTTTTGAAAATATATTTAATCAACAGCCACCACCCATTTTTGGGGGGATAGGTAAAAGTTTCAGAACGATCCTATCGTTAGATTCTGAGAAATCCGATTTGTGGACAAAACACAAAAAAAAAATAACAATAACTAGATCTGCTACTGTCCCATGCAGATATGAAAGCTTTCATATTCATCGTCACGTATCATTGATTGTATCAAGTATCCTAAATAAAAGGATAAGAAGAAAAAATTATCAAAATTGGTCAAAAACTCGCGAAGTTACAAGTCTAAATATAGTATGAAACATTGCACCCAGGCATAACAATAATCTGAAAACTAAAGGGAAATAACTGAAACTTGTATTACTGTAATGAGACGGATGAGAAAATGAAATGAAAATGGCGGGAAAAAAAAATAAAAATGTCAGGTTGGACAGGCGACCTTACTCCTTGTCACGTACAACCGGGCATTCGAAAACACGCTAGTTAACTCAATGACAGGCGCGCGTGCTAGCCATTCAGCCATCCAACCCCCCTTTGAAATCCGACACGTGCAATATGTCATATAGGAAGAATAAGAAGTCGCTCACAACAAAATGGTAAATTAATGAGTTTAGGTCAAAAGGTTGAGCTACTATTTTAGAGTACTTTATAGTTTTAAAGAGACACGTTAAGGGTTGTTCATAGTTAAATGAAAGTTTAATTTTAAATAAGACCAATAAAATTAGGATTTAATAATGCCCGACAAATATTTCCAATATGTTTGGTTATAAGTAGGAAATCATGACGACTTCTTAAGCATGTTTTAAACAAAGGATCATAGACTGAATTATACAAGAATGGCACTCTGCAATAAAAAAAACTGGCCAAAGCAAGATTTCTATGCAGAAATTAAATAATTGCTAGAACCAGAAAAATATTTATCCACTACAATAAATAAGCAACATAGAGAAAATGAAATGAAATTGAATGGGGTTTAACGTCCTACTGTTCTGTTCCTAAAATGGGCTAATGAAGACTGGCATATGCCATAAAGTGTGCAATGAGGGAAATTTTACCCGGGCAGCGGCGTTACGGCCTACGAGGTTGGACAGGCGACCATACTCCTTGTCACGTACAACCAAGAAATCGAAACAACGCCAGTTGACTCAATGACAGACGTTTTGATACAGAGCGCACGTGCTAACCATTCAGCCACGCAACCTCCCCAAAATCGGCAAATTGCTGACCTACAGCGAGAAACATTTCAACCGGCCCAAATTTTCTATTTGAACAGTTTAATTTGCATGGTACCTTTAGTTATCAACCGAATATTACAAAACTTTTAAAAATAAGCTCCCCCTGACCAGCTTAAGCGTTCGCAATAAACGTTTGCCCCTTAAAATCTGCAAACTGCTGACCTTAAAGTGAGAAACATTACAACCGGGCGAAATTTTCTGTTTTATCACTTTTAGAGTACCTTTGATTACCAACCGATTATTACAAAACTTTAAAAATAAAAGAGAAAGAGAGAAATGCGGCCTAATGTCCATTCGACACAAACTAGGTCATTTTGTGACTAACATATGTTTTTTAATTTTATTTAAAAACTCCCCTTGCGCTTACTGGTCTTTAGCCTTTGGGAGGAAACCGAAGGACACGGAGAAAACCCACGAGGTTGGACATCATACTTCATGTCACGTGCAACCTGGAGATCGAAACGACGCTCGTTGACTCAATGACAGACGTTACGATACAGCGCGCAGATGCTAACCATTCAGCCTCCCTGAATTCGGAAAATTGCTGACTTATAGCAAGAAACATTTCAACCGGGCGAAATTTTCTGTTTTAACAGTTTAATGTGCACGGTACTTTAATTGCCAACCGATTATTACAACTGACCAGCTTAATCGTGTGCAATAAACGTTTGGCCTGAATTGAAAGTTCTGCACGGAGAAAGTTCATCTTGATTTCCCGGCGTGGTTCCCCGTTGTCAGTGAGGCAGAACGGGGGGCCTGACAAGCACAGCTGTCTAGTCGTTCGGATGGGATGAAACACCAAGGTCCCGTGTACACATTGGAGTGCACGTAAAATATCCCTAAGCAGTTGGAATTCGATACTGTTGAATAAGCTCTATACGATGACTAAATGTGTAGATTGTAGTCACCCACACTGCATGTTTCGCTTAACAATGAAAGGGTGCCGTTTTCAATTTTCGATCCTTTTGTTCTTCTACTCCAGATATGTTGGACTGTTGATCGATGGTTTCATATAAAAGACTACCAATAAGACTCTTTGTAGAAGAAGTTCCCAAAAAATATTATGTTGACTTTACGAGAAAGACCTCTAAACATGCTCCAAATTGTAAAAATACGACTTTTTGGATTTTCAATCTCTTTTTTTCGGCTATCCCTGATATTTAAAAAAAATGATACAATGATTTCAAACAACAGGCTAGCTATTAGACTCTCTATTGACAAAAGTTTCATCGCCCTCCCTTCATTATAACCGAAGTTATCGTGCCCTAAAGAATCAACAAATCAGCATCCTTATCTCTGCTTACCCTAAGCAGAAAATGCTCATCTTTGAACTCAATCATGACATTGTCCTAGTGAACGTCTACACCAAGTTTAAACATTTTAGCTTAATTAGAAGGAGAGTTATTGTGTTCCAAAGTCCCGGCCCTTCAAATTGCTTCTATTTTTCATTTTCAATTCAAAATGGTGACCATCACGTGACCGAAATCAAAATTCGGATCCGATAGATTTTTAGGCATTCCTTCAAGGATTCTGAAAATATAACTCCCGAGTCTGTAAGTAAAATAGCAAAAAAGCCTTTTTGATTTTTCACGTTTAAAGATGGTGGCACTTCCGGTTCGATCGACAAACTCCATATTTTGTGTACGAATCAGTAATTACTTGTCTAGTATCAAAAAAAAAAAATTAGGTCATTCTGACCTATATTTCGACGATTTTTTTTAAAACTTTGATCCTTAATTTCGTCAAGGGGAGATAATTTAGAACATTTATAATTATATTTTTGAAGTCACATCGGTAACATCTACTTACACACTAAATTTCATGAAAATCGTACAACTATTAAAGAAGTTCTCAAATTGGTCTAAACTTCCGGTTCGAAATCACAGCGACGAATTTTCGAAATTGGAAAATGCGAAACTGCAGATGAAAATGATTTTTTTCAAGGTATTCAAAGAAAAAAGAATTAGTAAAATCGGTCAAAAAATAACAAAGTTACGACTATGCATTGTCAGTTTTTTCGTTCGTAAAATTCGGTGATTTCGGATTCGTAAAACGTTTTGAAAATATATTTAATCAACAGCCACCACCCATTTTTGGGGGGATAGGTAAAAGTTTCAGAACGATCCTATCGTTAGATTCTGAGAAATCCGATTTGTGGACAAAACACAAAAAAAAAATAACAATAATAATCTTAACAGAAACAATAAGCTTTCATATGTAATATGAAAGCTTAATAATCTTAACAGAAACAATAAGCTTTCATATGTAATATGAAAGCTTAATTAATCTTAGTAATTTCAATAGTCTTTCACCATTGAAAAATGGTGAAAGCCTAAATATAGTATGAAACATTGCACCCAGGCATAACAATAATCTGAAAACTAAAGGGAAATAACTGAAACTTGTATTACTGTAATGAGACGGATGAGAAAATGAAATGAAAATGGCGGGAAAAAAAAATAAAAATGTCAGGTTGGACAGGCGACCTTACTCCTTGTCACGTACAACCGGGCATTCGAAAACACGCTAGTTAACTCAATGACAGGCGCGCGTGCTAGCCATTCAGCCATCCACCCCCCCCCCCCCTTTGAAATCCGACACGTGCAATATGTCATATAGGAAGAATAAGAAGTCGCTCACAACAAAATGGTAAATTAATGAGTTTAGGTCAAAAGGTTGAGCTACTATTTTAGAGTACTTAATAGTTTTAAAGAGACACGTTAAGGGTTGTTCATAGTTAAATGAAAGTTTAATTTTAAATAAGACCAATAAAATTAGGATTTAATAATGCCAGACATATGTTTGGTTATCAGTAGGAAATCATGACGACTTCTTAATCATGTTTTAAACAAAGGACCATAGACTGAATTATACAAGAATGGCACTCTGCGATAAAAAAAACTGGCCAAAGCAAGATTTCTATGCAGAAATTAAATAATTGCTAGAACCAGAAAAATATTTATCCACTACAATAAATAAGCAACATAGAGAAAATGAAATGAAATTGAATGGGGTTTAACGTCCTACTGTTCTGCTCCTAAAATGGGCTAATGAAGACTGGCATATGCCATAAAGTGTGCAATGAGGGAAATTTTACCCGGGCAGCGGCGTTACGGCCTACGAGGTTGGACAGGCGACCATACTCCTTGTCACGTACAACCAAGAAATCGAAACAACGCCAGTTGACTCAATGACAGACATTTTGATACAGAGCGCACGTGCTAACCATTCAGCCACGCAACCTCCCTAAAATCGGCAAATTGCTGACCTACAGCGAGAAACATTTCAACCGGCCCAAATTTTCTATTTGAACAGTTTAATTTGCATGGTACCTTTAGTTATCAACCGAATATTACAAAACTTTTAAAAATAAGCTCCCCCTGACCAGCTTAAGCGTTCGCAATAAACGTTTGCCCCTTAAAATCTGCAAATTGCTGACTTTAAAGTGAGAAACATTACAACCGGGCGAAATTTTCTGTTTTATCACTTTTACAGTACCTTTGATTACCAACCGATTATTACAAAACTTTAAAAATAAAAGAGAAAGAGAGAAATGCGGCCTAATGTCCATTCGACACAAACTAGGTCATTTTGTGACTAACATATGTTTTTTAATTTTATTTAAAAACTCCCCTTGCGCTTACTGGTCTTTAGCCTTTGGGAGGAAACCGAAGGACACGGAGAAAACCCACGAGGTTGGACATCATACTTCATGTCACGTGCAACCTGGAGATCGAAACGACGCTCGTTGACTCAATGACAGACGTTACGATACAGCGCGCACATGCTAACCATTCAGCCTCCTTGAATTCGGAAAATTGCTGACTTATAGCAAGAAACATTTCAACCGGGCGAAATTTTCTGTTTTAACAGTTTAATGTGCACGGTACTTTAATTGCCAACCGATTATTACAACTGACCAGCTTAATCGTGTGCAATAAACGTTTGGCCTGAATCGAAAGTTCTGCACGGAGAAAGTTCATCTTGATTTCCCGGCGTTGTTCCCCGTTGTCAGTGAGGCAGAACGGAGGGCCTGACAAGCACAGCTGTCTAGTCGTTCGGATGGGATGAAACACCAAGGTCCCGTGTACACATTGGAGTGCACGTAAAATATCCCTAAGCAGTTGGAATTCGATACTGTTGAATAAGCTCTATACGATGACTAAATGTGTAGATTGTAGTCACCCACACTGCATGTTTCGCTTAACAATGAAAGGGTGCCGTTTTCAATTTTCGATCCTTTTGTTCTTCTACTCCAGATATGTTGGACTGTTGATCGATGGTTTCATATAAAAGACTACCAATAAGACTCTTTGTAGAAGAAGTTCCCAAAAAATATTATGTTGACTTTACGAGAAAGACCTCTAAACATGCTCCAAATTGTAAAAATACGACTTTTTGGATTTTCAATCTCTTTTTTTCGGCTATCCCTGATATTTAAAAAAAATGATACAATGTTTTCAAACAACAGGCTAGCTATTAGACTCTCTATTGACAAAAGTTTCATCGCCCTCCCTTCATTATAACCGAAGTTATCGTGCCCTAAAGAATCTACAAATCAGCATCCTTATCTCTGCTTACCCTAAGCAGAAAATGCTCATCTTTGAACTCAATCATGACATTGACCTAGTGAACGTCTACACCAAGTTTGAACATTCTAGCTTAATTAGAAGGAGAGTTATTGTGTTCCAAAGTCCCGGCCCTTCAAATTGCTTCTATTTTTCATTTTCAATTCAAAATGGTGACCATCACGTGACCGAAATCAAAATTCGGATCCGATAGATTTTTAGGCATTCCTTCAAGGATTCTGAAAATATAACTCCCGAGTCTGTAAGTAAAACAGCAAAAAAGCCTTTTTGATTTTTCACGTTTAAAGATGGTGGCACTTCCGGTTCGATCGACAAACTCCATATTTTGTGTACGAATCAGTAATTACTTGTCTAGTATCAAAAAAAAAAATTAGGTCATTCTGACCTATATTTCGACGATTTTTTTGAAAACTTTGATCCTTAATTTCGTCAAGGGGAGATAATTTAGAACATTTATAATTATATTTTTGAAGTCACATCGGTAACATCTACTTATACACTAAATTTCATGAAAATCGTACAACTATTAAAGAAGTTCTCAAATTGGTCTAAACTTCCGGTTCGAAATCACTGCGACGAATTTTCGAAATTGGAAAATGCGAAACTGCAGATGAAAATGATTTTTTTCAAGGTATTCAAAGAAAAAAGAATTAGTAAAATCGGTCAAAAAATAACAAAGTTACGACTATGCATTGTCAGTTTTTTCGTTCTTAAAATTCGGTGATTTCGGATTCGTAAAACGTTTTGAAAATATATTTAATCAACAGCCACCACCCATTTTTGGGGGGATAGGTAAAAGTTTCAGAACGATCCTATCGTTAGATTCTGAGAAATCCGATTTGTGGACAAAACACAAAAAAAAAATAACAATAATAATCTTAACAGAAACAATAAGCTTTCATATGTAATATGAAAGCTTAATAATAACTTTAACAGAAACAATAAGCTTTCATATGTAATATGAAAGCTTAATAATAATAACTTTAACAGAAACAATAAGCTTTCATATGTAATATGAAAGCTTAATAATAATAATAACTTTAACAGAAACAATAAGCTTTCATATGTAATATGAAAGCTTAATAATTTTAGTAATCTCAATAGGCTTTCAGACGAAAGTCTGAAAGCCTAATAATAATAAGAATAATAATTTTAACAAAAACAATAGTGTTTCACACAAGCTACGCAGTGTGAAACCCTAATTATAATATTATAAATGATAGCACTAACAATAATAATAATGGTAACTAGATCTGCTACTGTCCCATGCAGATATGAAAGCTTTCATATTCATCGTCACGTGTCATTGATTGTATCAAGTATCCTAAATGAAAGGATAAGAAGAAAAAATTATCAAAATTGGTCAAAAACTCGCGAAGTTACAAGTCTAAATATAGTATGAAACATTGCACCCAGGCATAACAATAATGTGAAAACTAAAGGGAAATAACTGAAACTTGTATTACTGTAATGAGACGGATGAGAAAATGAAATGAAAATGGCGGGAAAAAAAAAAAATGTCAGGTTGGACAGGCGACCTTACTCCTTGTCACGTACAACCGGGCATTCGAAAACACGCTAGTTAACTCAATGACAGGCGCGCGTGCTAGCCATTCAGCCATCCAACCCCCCCTTTGAAATCCGACACGTGCAATATGTCATATAGGAAGGATAAGAAGTCGCTCACAACAAAATGGTAAATTAATGAGTTTAGGTCATAAGGTTGAGCTACTATTTTAGAGTACTTAATAGTTTTAAAGAGACACGTTAAGGGTTGTTCATAGTTAAATGAAAGTTTAATTTTAAATAAGACCAATAAAATTAGGATTTAATAATGCCAGACAAATATTTCCAATATGTTTGGTTATAAGTAGGAAATCATGACGACTTCTTAAGCATGTTTTAAACAAAGGATCATAGACTGAATTATACAAGAATGGCACTCTGCAATAAAAAAAACTGGCCAAAGCAAGATTTCTATGCAGAAATTAAATAATTGCTAGAACCAGAAAAATATTTATCCACTACAATAAATAAGCAACATAGAGAAAATGAAATGAAATTGAATGGGGTTTAACGTCCTACTGTTCTGCTCCTAAAATGGGCTAATGAAGACTGGCATATGCCATAAAGTGTGCAATGAGGGAAATTTTACCCGGGCAGCGGCGTTACGGCCTACGAGGTTGGACAGGCGACCATACTCCTTGTCACGTACAACCAAGAAATCGAAACAACGCCAGTTGACTCAATGACAGACGTTTTGATACAGAGCGCACGTGCTAACCATTCAGCAACGCAACCTCCCTAAATTCGGCAAATTGCTGACCTACAGCGAGAAACATTTCAACCGGCCCAAATTTTCTATTTGAACAGTTTAATTTGCATGGTACCTTTAGTTATCAACCGAATATTACAAAACTTTTAAAAATAAGCTCCCCCTGACCAGCTTAAGCGTTCGCAATAAACGTTTGCCCCTTAAAATCTGCAAATTGCTGACTTTAAAGTGAGAAACATTATAACCGGGAGAAATTTTCTGTTTTATCACTTTTACAGTACCTTTGATTACCAACCGATTATTACAAAACTTTAAAAATAAAAGAGAAAGAGAGAAATGCGGCCTAATGTCCATTCGACACAAACTAGGTCATTTTGTGACTAACATATGTTTTTTAATTTTATTTAAAAACTCCCCTTGCGCTTACTGGTCTTTAGCCTTTGGGAGGAAACCGAAGGACACGGAGAAAACCCACGAGGTTGGACATCATACTTCATGTCACGTGCAACCTGGAGATCGAAACGACGCTCGTTGACTCAATGACAGACGTTACGATACAGCGCGCACATGCTAACCATTCAGCCTCCCTGAATTCGGAAAATTGCTGACTTATAGCAAGAAACATTTCAACCGGGCGAAATTTTCTGTTTTAACAGTTTAATGTGCACAGTACTTTAATTGCCAACCGATTATTACAACTGACCAGCTTAATCGTGTGCAATAAACGTTTGGCCTGAATTGAAAGTTCTGCACGGAGAAAGTTCATCTTGATTTCCCGGCGTGGTTCCCCGTTGTCAGTGAGGCAGAACGGAGGGCCTGACAAGCACAGCTGTCTAGTCGTTCGGATGGGACGAAAAACCAAGGTCCCGTGTACACATTGGAGTGCACGTAAAATATCCCTAAGCAGTTGGAATTCGATACTGTTGAATAAGCTCTATACGATGACTAAATGCGTAGATTGTAGTCACCCCCACTGCATGTTTCGCTTAACAATGAAAGGGTGCCGTTTTCAATGTTCGATCCTTTTGTTCTTCTCCTCCTGATATGTTGAACTGGTTTCATATAAAAGACTACCAATAAGACTCTTTGTAGAAGAAGTTCCCCAAAAATATTATGTTGACTTTACGAGAAAGACCTCTCTAAATATGCTCCAAATTGTAAAAATACGACTTTTTCGATTTTCAATCTCTTTTTTTCGGCTATGCCTGATATTTAAAAAAAAATGATACAATGATTTCACACAACAGGCTAGCTATTAGACTCTCTATTGACAAAAGTTTCACCGCCCTCCCTTCATTATAACCGAAGTTATCGTGCCCTAAAGAATCAACAAATCAGAATGCTTATCTCTGCTTACCCTAAGCAGAAAATGCTCATCTTTGAACTCAATCATAACATTGACCTAGTGAACGTCTACACCAAGTTTGAACATTCTAGCTTAATTAGAAGGAGAGTAATTGTGTTCCAAAGTCCCGACCCTTTAAATTGCTTCTATTTTTCATTTTCAATTCAAAATGGTGACCATCACGTGACCGAAATCGAAATTCTGATCCGACAGATATTTAGGCATTCCTTCAAGGATTCCGAAAATATAATTCCCGAGTCTGTAAGTAAAATAGCAAAAAAGCCTTTTTGATTTTTCACTTTTCAAGATGGTGGCACTTCCGGTTCGATCGACAAACTCCATATTTTGTGTACGAATCAGTACTTACTTCTCTAATATCCAAGAAAAAAATTAGGTTATTCTGACCTATATTTCTTTGATTTTTTTGAAAAATTTGATCCTTAATTTCGTCAAGGGGAGATAATTTAGAAAATTTCTAATTATATTTTTGAAGTCACATCGGTAAGATCTATTTATACACTAAATTTCATGAAAATCGTACAACTATTAAAGAAGTTCTCAAATTGGTCTAAACTTCCGGTTCGAAATCACAGCGACGAATTTTCGAAATTGGAAAATGCGAAACTGCAGATGAAAATGATTTTTTTCAAGGTATTCAAAGAAAAAAGAATTAGTAAAATCGGTGAAAAAATAACAAAGTTACGACTATGCATTGTCAGTTTTTTCGTTCGTAAAATTCGGTGATTTCGGATTCGTAAAACGTTTTGAAAATATATTTAATCAACAGCCACCACCCATTTTTGGGGGGATAGGTAAAAGTTTCAGAACGATCCTATCGTTAGATTCTGAGAAATCCGATTTGTGGACAAAACACAAAAAAAAAATAACAATAATAATCTTAACAGAAACAATAAGCTTTCATATGTAATATGAAAGCTTAATTATGATAATATAAATGATAGCACTTATAATAATATAAATAATAGCACTTATAATAATGATAATATAAAATATAGCAATAATAATATAAACATGGCCCCCCTCCGACGAAAATCACCATTGAAATTTATATGGCAAGCGGAATCTGACCAAGCGCTCCAGTTAGAACTGCATAAGCCATGCGCTAAATTAGCTATTAATAATTTCTTGATGAAAGACTTTGATCCAAATCCCATAGGAACCCAAGAGGCTACAAATGAACTAACAAAAATACTTATCAATGCCTCAAAACAATGCGTAAAACTTGTGAAGATCAAAAAGTGTAATAAAAAGAATAAATGGTATGACAGAGACTGCAATAAGCTGAAAAGGGATATGCTTATGGCACTAGACCAATTAAATAATAATCCAAACAATTCCCAACTACGGTCAATATATTATAAGAGAAAGAAGGAATATAAGAAAACAACTAAATACAAAAACCGACAGGCTAAAAATGTAATTTTAGAAAAACTTGATGATCTGGATAGCAATAACCCACGTGAATACTGGAAACTTGTCAATTCCCTTCTTAAAGACAAAACAGAGGGGGGTGATGACATAACCATCAACGTATGGGAAAATCATTTTACCACACTTTTTGAAAAAAAACATGATCAGGCCAAATTCTCTGAATTATCTGAAAAAATGGAACAACTTAAACAGGAACCTATCAATACCAACCTTAATGAGCCTATCTCTGCAAGCGAACTTCGAAAAGCTGTAAAAAAACTCAAAAGAAAAAAGTCGAATGGGCCTGATTTGATTCTTAATGAAATGTTAATATCTTCCTCCGAAATTTTGATTGATCAGCTCTTAAAATTGTTCAATATGATTTTATCGACGGGTTTCTATCCAACGTCCTGGATGGAATCATATATTGTTCCAATACACAAAAAGGGCAGTAAGGACGATCCAAATAACTATCGTGGCATTTCCCTGTCCAGTTGCTTTAGCAAATGTTTTCTGTCCATTATCAATAATCGAATAACAGATTACCTCGAAGACAACAATTTACTTGACCAAGCACAGGGCGGGTTCCGTAAAAATCATCGGACAGTTGATAATATCTTCATACTCAAAACGATTATCAATAAATATAAGTGTAATAAACAAAATCTTTTCATGACCTTTGTGGACTTCAAAAAAGCTTTTGACTCTATATGCAGAACAGGGCTCTTTTATAAATTACTAAAAAATAATATCAACGGACCAATTTTTGATTTAATTACATCCATGTATTCAAATACTTCATATACTGTGAAAACTTCCAAGGGATTCTCCAACACCATAAACTCTTTCATGGGTGTGAAACAGGGATGCGTGTTAAGTCCCGTACTATTCAATATTTATATTAACGACTTACAGTTTTATATTAATAATGCGAACACAAATCCTCCTTCACTAGAATCTAATAATGTCTCCCACCTGTTGTTTGCGGATGACCTTATCATGCTCTCCACTACTGAAACTGGCTTACAAACTAGCCTTGACCAACTTAATAAATTTTGTAGTGATTGGCAGATTGACCTTAACCCAACAAAATCAAAAATAATGATCATCAAAAATAATCAACGAAAAATAAAGAACATATTTCATTTTGGCAATATTAATCTTGAAACAGTTAAATCATACGTCTATCTAGGGGTCTGCTTTTCCAACAACTCAACCTTTAAGTCTGCGATCAGTCAACTTAATAGTAAGGCTAGACGTGCATGGTTCTGCCTGTGCAATAAAATTGGTACGACTGATTTTCTTCCGACCGAGGTTTTCATTAAACTATACCAATCAGTTGTTAAGCAGATAGCTATATATGCGTCGGAGATCTGGGGATCTAGTTTGGTCCACAGCAAAACTTTCGAAATTAGCAAATGGGACCAAATTTCTCATAATAAACTAACCATTAAGATCTGCAAGTCAATACTGGCACAACCATCAAAAACATCAAACATTGGCTGTCTAGCAGAACTGGGTATTTTTCCGGCCAGCCTTGACATATTTCAAAGAATGATTTCCTATTATAAACGCCTAACGAATTCTAATGTAGACAGTTTTCCTAAAAGTGTTCTTTTACGTTCTGCCTTCATTACTGATAGCAACCTCATTGCAAACAATGACATTAAATATTCTTGGACAGCAGCCATAGCAAAAATATATGAATATTATGATCTCCCAAATAACCCCTCTCCCTCAGCAACTAAACTAAAACTTCAAACTAAATTCAACAATCATTTTACAGAACTAACTAAATCAGGAACAAAGTTAAGAACGTATGGACTATATAAAAACGTAATAAACCACCCCGCGCGTTACCTTCTGCAGGTTAAAAATAAAAACTTTAAATCATCCTTTTCATCCCTTCGACTCAGCTCGCACAAATTGGAAATAGAGAGAGGCCGATACAAGAATATTCCACCTGATCAAAGGTTATGCACGCAATGTTCTCTTTCTGCCGTTGAAGATGAATTCCATTTTCTTTTACAGTGTCCCCGATATGAAAACCTGCGTCTGAGATATATCTACCCTACTTTAATAC
The DNA here is from genome assembly GCA_036850965.1 of Patella caerulea. Classification (NCBI taxonomy): domain Eukaryota; kingdom Metazoa; phylum Mollusca; class Gastropoda; family Patellidae; genus Patella; species Patella caerulea. The sequence goes on from JAZGQO010000021.1 coordinate 20,801,896, forward strand.
CATCTTGTCAATTAACTTTTGAAATTCTTTTTAATCCACCAAATTTCCTTGCTAAGGCAGTAGCCATGTACACATACCATGCTCTTCGGGAAAGGGGTGTACCTGTCTCTTAGTATCTGCTGAATGCTCTTTCCCCATTTGATCGTCATACTCTTATGTACACCGATATACTTTTACTACATATTTTATGAGTATTTTATTTCATTGTCATACTTTCATTGTTGTTTTCATTGGTATCATCCCAATGGTGCATGTACATAAATATATCCCATTATAATTTCATTATATTTTCATTATTTATATAGTATTCCATGACAAATGTATCTTTTGCATGCATATGTATGTTGATTTTTGTATACTGTTCTTAATGGATGTAATATGCAAATAAAAAAGTTGAAAGTTGAAAGTTGTAACTTCTAACCTCCATTCATGTAACTTCTAACTTCCATTCACGTAATTTCTAATTTAAGACAATGTATAATTCGACTTCTTTATTTGTTCAGTGTAAATATCAATTCTATTTCATCTTATTTCTAATATTGTGCGAAAAATGTCTACTTCATTGTGGTATTACATGTTAAGCATGAACGGCAAACAAATTTAGAAATTTGATACTTCTACCTATAAGCAACCATCATTATGACATCGTTTGGTGTCGCCACTGTGTGCTCAATTGGGTGATTGCGCACCTGATCGGGACCATTATTTGGTATAAACGACCCATTCTTCGTTTGGTTGAAGGTTGGAAGGCGTGCTGAGAGAGAGAGAGAGAGAGAGAGAGAGAGAGAGAGAGAGAGAGAGAGAGAGAGGGGGGTCACTTAGTATTAAACTCAGTATCTGTGTAGGCCTATCCATAACATTTATACCCTGTGTTAATATAGTCGACCAACTGCATATAAATATTAATTATTGGCTCAACCGTAAAAAAAAATAAAATAAAATTCTGCAAATCCCGTTTAGCTTATATTTGAAATAGAAAATGAAATGAAATGAAAGAGGGTTTAACGCCCTACTGTTCTGTTCCGAACCGGGCTAATGGAGACGGACTTACGCCATACAGTGTGCTTTAGGGAAATATTGCCCGGAGAGCGGATCTACGACCTGGACTTATATCGAAGTCTAATGGTCACGGGTTCTTTTACGTGCACGCCAACATGTACATGGAACCTCGGGTTTTCATCCACTAATAAGGGGGAACCACGCCAGAAAATCTAGATGAACTTTTTTCGACCAATGCAGGGATCGAACTCCCGACCCACAGCCTAGCGAGCCTGCGTCTTACCCAGGGGCGTTTTAAGGTCTGTCATTGAATAAACTGGCGTGGTTTCGATTTCCCGTTTTTACGTGACATGGCGCAGAGCCGCCTCTCCAACCTCGTGGGTTTTCTCCGGGTCCTCCGGTTTTCCCACTGCTACCGAAATGACCTGGTTTGTGTCGAGTGGATGTTAAACCCCATGTCCCCATCTCTCTATCTCTCTCTCCCGATGTTGTTTTCAATTTTAACACTCGGGCAAGCCACTCAATCTGACGAAGAGCGAGTCGTTTGTATCAATAGAATGGTCCCGATCAGGTGCTCAATCGCCAAACTGAGCACACGGTGGCGACACCAAACGATGTCATAATGATGGTTGCTAGGTAGAAGTATCAAATTTCTAAATTTGTTTGCCGTTCATGCTTAACATGTAATACCACAATGAAGTAGACATTTTTCGCCCCAATAATAGAAATAAGATGAAATAGAATTGATATTTACACTGAACAAATAAAGAAGTTGAATTATACATGTACATTGTCTTAATTTAGAAATTACATGAATGGAAGTTAAAAGTTACATGAATGGAGGTTAGAAATTACATGAATAGAAGTAAGAAATTAGACGAAAGCATGTTAGAATTTTGGCGCTAATATACCGCCATAGATTTTATGTAAAGATAAGCCTCTTTCGGTGTTACTTAACACTTCTGCACAAATTGTTATTGACATTCAGATATTGAATCTGTACATTATAGTTACACAACATGAGCTTGAAGAGGTTGGGTAATCTAAAATATTAGATTAAAACCGTTCGAACACCTTCACAAGGATTTACGTTCTGAAGCTTCTTCCACATTTCTCGTAAGTTGAATTATTTATATCCTTAAAGTTTTATCTCTGTCTTTCAGTGACTTCTACAGGTGCTGGAAGCTCTGTTAAACAGTCACGGATTTGGAATGAGAAAGCATTCTTAAAAAGATACCAACGGTCTAGATCTCTTATTGGCACAATACTTCAGTCATTTTGGGTCAAAAGTATGATAGGGGAAATTCAACTCAGAAATCAGGTGCCACTATTTTCATTTGCTGGGGTATTGTTATGATACATTTCTGAAATTTAAAATCAATCTGAACCAAAATCCCACTCCACCTGCAGAGAAGCTATTGTCATATAGTAATGACACTAGATGTGTTGACCCTTTAATGTAAGGTTGTATGTATGTGTGAGAGAGTGTATACTCCAGTTAGCATGATGTTGTCTCTTGGCGAGGACATCATTCTTGTGTTGTAACAGTTCATTGGAATAAACGCCTCAAGAACTTATATACTTGTTTCATCTTCTACTTTTCATAAATAGGCCAAGGGCCTATTTGACATGGTGGAGATTGCCATGATCCCACTCTCAGGATATTTATTCATGAAGTGGAATTTATGCAGTTTGTTTGGTAAATCATAATGGAATACTGTGATTTGTGACTATTCTGAATAATTATGTTATAGTTTGACTGATTGGTTATAGAATGTGACATGACTTTCAACTCTGCATTCGGAAGTTTATCGGTTTACGGAACTTTGTGATTATTTAACTTTAATGTTTTATCCAAGTTTGATTAATTTTAAATCGAAGAATGTGACATAACTTTTAAGAAATCTGCATGATTAGGAGTGTATCTGGTTCACGGAACTTTGTGAAGAGTGGATTTTCATATTGGATATGCAGTTTACAAAGAATTTGTTTGTGTGTGGATTTTTCATATTGAATTTGCAGTACATTTAGGATTTCCGATTTGTGTATTTTCATATTCGGATTCGCAGTTTATTTTCTACTTCTAGTATAAAAGTGTACTTCGGGTGTGGATTTCTTTTGCTGTTTGTTTAAAATCAGTTTCATAATTTGTGCAGAATACTTTCTTATCATTATCTGAACATTGCTTATGAAAGCATTTATTGTGTACTATTAGGCCCAGTTATTTTCTGCGACTTTTGTTTTGCGCCAGGACATGCATGGCAGTATTGTTATGAGCGCCAGAAGCTCATCCGACAACGCAACTTTGTTAATGGCAAATCTTCGGATTTTTGAAAACAGGGATATCCGATAATGCTCCTCGTGTATCCCTGAATTCTATCTGGCCAAATTCTGTAAATACGTGTTCTCAACCCGGTTCTACCGAAGATGTTTCTATCAGTTTAGATTGTCATAATTTGTGTCAAGGTTCTCTTACAGACGGAAAATCTGTTCTTCTTTTGTTTGATAGTGGTGCATCTAAGACACTGATTTCGTCACCAGCTATCCAATCTTCTGCGTACTTACGTAGCTTGCCTGTAACTGTGTTAGATAAACCCTTGCAATTTCGTATGGGTAATGGTTCTACCCTAATTTGTGTTTCTTCAATTAAGTTCCCTGTTGTTGTTTAAGGCTTCAAACTTCCAGTTGAGGCCTGTATTGTACAAAATCTTGTAGGAATTGATATTAATCTTGGCGTACTCGACTTTAAGTCAAATACTTTTCGCTGTAAATCCTGACAAATTGCCTTTTCGTCCTGTCATGATGTTTATATAAAGCCGAACCACACACGACAAGTAATAGTTCATGGTAAAGTACGTAGAGTTGTAAAGAATCGGGAGATTCTTCTTAAAGCAGAATCATCATTATCTGATTCTTGTCCTTCATTAATGCTTGTCTCTTTCAATAAAATAGTGCGGTTATTCCAATAACTAATTCTACAAAGAAGACTTTACGTATTAAAGCTTCTAGGCCCTTGTCATATCTTTCTCTTAACCACATACATGTATTTGGATGTGAGAGCATAGATGTTGTGGACAAAGAGTCTTCAGATATCTCGACAGATATCAACTTATTGGAGAAACAAGTTGATCTTTCAGAGAGCATTCTTACACCTAACCAACTGTCAGACTTCCATAGCTTTCCTAGGCAACACAGAGAAGCATTTAGTCTACAGGGTGAAATAGGCCACTGTAAAGATCTGGAGATCGACATTGATGTTAATGACAGAGCGCCTTTCTACATTCGACCATATCGTACAACCGACAATGAGAAGTACATTATTGACAAAGAGTTGCAAAAATTGGTTAAACTCGGTATTTTGTCAGAGGGACACCAACACTATACCTCACCGGTGCTTAATCTACCTAAGAAAAATACAACTGAGAAGCGTGTTGTAGTAGATTTCCGCTATCTCAACTCTCGTATAAAACGTATGAACCATCCATTCCCTCTCCTGTCTGAAACACTACGCACCATTGGTCATTCTGGAGCAACAGTATTTTAAAAGCTGTCTTGATTTAAAGTCTGCATTCTTTGCTTTGCCCTTGTCACAAAATGCTCGGCAGTATACTGGCATTTCATCGTACCACGGTGGTAAGCATTATTTCTTCAAACGCTTGTCACAGGGTCTAAGCATTTCCCCTGCCATTTTTCAATCCCACATTGATAACATTTTGTCCGAAATTCCAGAAAGTAGAAAGTTCTGCATTGCTCATCATGATGACATCATTCTATTTAGCCCAAATCTTGAAATCCATAAGACTCACCTACAGCTTGTCCTCAGTTGTTTAATCAAGCATGGCCTAAAGATATCCCCTCATAAATGTGCTTTATTTCAACATGAAGTTACCTACATGGGCCACATTCTTTCCACGGACAAAAATGGGTCATTAACCATAAAACCCCTTTCTAGTCGATGTCAAGCAATTAGGAATTTACCACGTCCTAAATCTTCTAAAGAGGTAAGACGTTTTATTGGAGCTGTAAATTACATCTCTAGTTTTATGCCAAGACTGCAGCTTGTTCTGCGACCACTTCACAAGATCTCAAACAAGAAAGCTAAGTTTGAAATGACAGCTCAGCATGAAGATGCATTCGAAGAGGTAAAAGCACTTCTGTCAAACCACCTATTCTTCATTTACCCCAAAGTGTCGGGCGCCTTACTTTATATAGTGATACATCACGCTTAGCTACAGGTTCGTATCTTACTCAACTTGTGGACAATGAAGAACACATTTTAGGATACTACAGTAGAAGGTTACCACCTGCATGCCAACGGTACAGTATAACAGAGTTAGAACTCTTCGACTTGCTTATAAATATAACAAACTTTCAGCATCTCTTAAAGGGCGTTGAATTTGACGCTGTAGTTGATCACGCTGCAATTGTACCCCTGCTTCAGTCAAAGCGTGAACCATGCACGAATCGTCTTCAAAAGCTTATTGTTAAGTTGTCCGCCTATGCGTTCAAAGTAAAATATCAGAAGGGTTCTGAAATGGTACTCGCAGACTTTCTCTCGCGCAGTCCTGCTCAAGATTCTGATTTAGAGATTGATGCAATAGTCCCGACAGCTTTTAGCTTCTCTGAGATCGCCTTCCCCATTACTCAACCAAAGGAGAGACCTGTTACTAGGAACTATGCAAAACAGAAAAACATTCATGTTCCTAATATATTCCCGCCTAGGTCCACCCCACCCGCCCCAACTGTGCAGGTAAATCCTCCTTCTTCATCAAAGGTTAATCCTCCTTCTTCATCAAGTGTGAGTCCTCCTGATTCTATCGACACACTTCCACAACCAGATCGTCCACACGGAAAGGTGAATTGGCAATCCCGAAAGTATGTGTGATAGTCTCATTAATCTATACCACGACAGTCATCTTAGTAATCATCAGGGTATAATGCGTACATATCTCACAATGCGCAAATGTTTTTATTTTCCCCGTATGTTTGAGACAATTTCCATTTATATCAAGACTTGTTCCACTTATCACCGATGAGATTACACGCTTTGTTGTTTGCGCTGCCCTTAAAACGTTAGATGCCTAATCCATCTTTGAAGCTTTAATCCAAAAGGTTGTATGTATTTTCGGTCCTCCATCCATCATCATTACGGACGCAGCTGCTTCTTTGACTGGTAGTCTTGTTTCAACGCTTTGTAATTGTCTGGGAATCAGCCAAAAGACAGTAAGTGTCGAGAACCATGGAAGCCTTCTAGTGGAGCATCATATCAAATACATTTCTGACCTCATAAAAGTCAACCTTAATCAGTATGGTACAGATTGGGTGCGCTATATTGGCACATGCTGCTATTCTTACAATTCATTTGTGTCTCCCCATTTAGGTGACCACAGTCCCTTTGAACTAGCTTTTGGAAAGCAGGCTAAAAGCCTAACAGATATCAAATGGCAGTTTGACGGTGTTTCACATTCTTACGATTCTTACGATGATTATGTTTCACATCTAAAAGGCAAATTTGACAACTTTTCAAAGATGGCACTTGAACTTCAGAAACAGAAACAGCAGCACCAAAATGTCAGTATTTCACATTGTCTAAGCAAAAATCCTGTTTATGGGTTAGGTCAGCTAGTCTACATGTTTAAGCCAACTTCATAAATCCTCACTGCGAAGTCTCGCAAAATAAAAGCTGATAGGTGTGGACCTTACCTGATACACCAAATCTTAGACAGGACCCACTATGTTCTTGCTACTTTGGATGGTCATGTTCTTCCAGATGTGTTCTCTATTAACCGCCTCAAACCTTGTTTTGTGCGTGTTCCAAATCTCAATGATCGTATTACACACATTGATCAATTGCAGCAGAAATTAGGTAAAGCTTCACATACTGTAAATTCAGTAACTTGTGAGAATGCCCTGGAATTCACAGATGAACTGAATAATGTGTTATCTAGGTCTGATAGTTCCCATATCTGCAATAGAGTTACTTTTCCTGTCGATACTTCACTTTGCCTTAGTCACTATGCTGAAAATCATCATTTAGCCTCTGTTAATGCTTTATCCTCATCAGAGATAGAGCAGCAGTACAATCTGCTATCTCAGGTTCCTAATATTGATCATATGTATATGGTTATCTCAAAGGCTAGTTTTAAACAAGGACAATTATATGTTCTTGTTGGCATCCCTAATGCACACGGGAATTGTTCGTATGAATCGATTAATGTTACCTCTTCCCCCGATATGACATATATTGACGAGAAGAGAATTCCCCTCATAGGGAGTACAGAAAGATTTTATCATCTACTGCACATTTAAAGAGGACGATTTTGAGAATTGTTGTTGACAATTTTGTGTTCTTAACCCGATATCTGTTACTATTCAATTGTATTTTGCCATCTTTTGGTATCTATAAAATATCACGATTAATTATCATATACACTGTTATATTGATCTGAATATGTTACTGTAGGGTTGGAGCATTTTGAACACACTAGATATTAATAGTCATCAATTTTCATTTGTGTATTGTAGTTCCATGTATAAATGTTATTAGGGTTTCACACTGCGTAGCTTGTGTGAAACACTATTGTTTTTGTTAAAATTATTAGGGTTTCACACTGCGTAGCTTGTGTGAAACACTATTGTTTTTGTTAAAATTATTATTCTTATTATTATTATTATTATTATTATTATTCAGATTCCAATTTGAATAGATCTCAGCAACTACGTGTCGCATCGTTACGATTTCTTCGGTTTTACTGGGAAAGTGGGTGTGACTTAGAGGATAAAGCTATTTTGAACGTTCTGCGACAATGCGAAATGTCCGAAATCACCGAAGTTATCGTTTTTAAAAATATTGCAGTAATTTTAACAATAATCATTGGATTTTAACTTTCGATACATTTTGGCATAGCCTGAGACAGGGCACATAGCTACGCTACTTTCGATTTTTGATTTTCGGCAAATCTTCGAAGATATTAGGCGCCAAATTTCGAAAATTTAAAATTTTACAAAAAACTTTTTTATTTATGAATATTTTTTAGTCGTATTGTGCACAGAATTAAAGGGTCATCTGACTAGTGCAAAAATGTTAAAAAATTTTGTCTCAGTAATTTACCTTGGCCGCCATTGGCTAATTCAGTTTTTCAGTCCTAGATTAATTTTTTATTGTTCGATTTGTATAAAACAAAGTTCATATGCTTCGTTGTATCAATTGTCGTTTTTTTTATTACCGAAAGTGTTATCTGTCGGCACCGGAAGTGGCATAATTTTACCAAAAACTACAATTTTGACAGTTATTTACGATCTTCATAAACAAATATTATTTTTTTGAAAAATTATATGACTCAAAGAGTGTGCCCTTTCAAGGCGCAAAAAATGTAGGAAGCAGTTTTTTTAATTTCGATTTCATTTTCGAGCAAATTCGATTAAGAGGCTAAAAATGGTGTAAAATTGGCCTATTTACAACCTATTCAGGCTTTTCAGATTTTAAAATATTTCTTCGTAACTTTTATAAACTTGTAGCTATAATCCATACGAAGAAAATGTATGTTAAAATTCGTTTGTAATATAAGCAGTTGCCAAGAAATGGGCAGTTCTGCATAAGTCACTGTTTTCGTTATTTTGCCTGTAAAATAGTCAATTATTATTGGATTTTTATAAAAGTGACATCATTTGATTCAAAAAGCACGTAGCGTCATATCAAGTTGATTACAATTTAAAATTGACACCGGAAGTGACATCATTTGGTCAAAAAATGCATTTTACACTTTTTTAAATCAATGTTTTATTCAACCAAGAATAACTTAATATGTATTAATAATTTTAACTTTTGGTTTAAATTCACATATAAACAAAACTCATATGGTCATATAGATATCATAAAATGGTTTCTAACTTGTTCGGTTGCCGAGAAATAGACGGTTTTCTACAGGTCACTTTTGAAGGTTTCGGGGCCATAAAAGGGTCAATTATTATTCGATTTTCATAAACGTCACACCATGTTATACCTAATGCCATTTGGGATTTCATACAAGTAATTTAAGATTTTCATTATCACCGGAAGTAACGTCATTTTGGCAAAAACTGTATTTTTAGCCTCCAAAACAGATATTTTATTCAAATGAGTCTGTTTTGAAATCTTTTTCAAATTATGGTATTTGATGCCAATCAACAAATAGAATGAACCCATACGATCATACAGATACCACAAAATGGTTTCTAACTTGTACGGTTGCCGAGAAATAGCCGATTTTCTACAAGTCACTTTTCAAGTTTTTTGGTCTTTAAAAGTGGCAATTATTATTCGATTTAACGTTTTTATTTATAGATATTATTTAGTCGTGTTGTGCACAGAATTAAAGAGTCATCTGACTAGCGCAAAAATGTTAAAAAAATTTGTCTCAGTAATTTTCCTTGGCCGCCATTAGCTAATTCAGTTTTTCAGTCCTAGATTAATTTTTTATTGTTCGATTTGTATAAAACAAAGTTCATATGCTTCGTTGTCCCAATTGTTATTTTTTTTATTACCAAAAGTGTTATCTAGCAAATTGGATTAAGGGGTGAAAAAAGGCGTAAAATTGACCTATTTACAACCCATTCAGGCTTTTCAGATTTTAAATTTTTTTTACTTAACTTTTATAAACCTGTCACTATAATCCATACGAAGAGAATGTATGTTAAAATTAGTTTCTAATATAAGCAGTTGCCGAGAAATGGGCAGTTTTGCATAAGTCACTGTTTTCGTAATGTTGCCTGTAAAATAGTCAATTATTAATGGATATTCACAAAAGTGACATCATTTGATTCAAAAAGCAAGTGTGCGTCATATCATGTTGATTACTATTTAAAATTAACACCGGAAGTGACGTCATTTAGTCAAAAACTCAATTTTTAACTTTTAAAATCGATCTTTTTTTCAACCAAGAATTATGTCACATGTAATAATAAAATTAACTTTTGGTTTAAATTCACATATTAACAAAACTCATACGGTCAAATAGATATCATAAAATTGTTTCTAACTTGTTCGGTTGTCGAGATATAGGCGATTTTCTGAAAGTCACTTTTGAAGGTTTTTGGCCCATAAAAGTGTCAATTATTATTTGATTTTCATAAAATTTTCACCCTTTGAAGCCTAATGTCATAGACGATGTTATAAACCTAATTTAACGTTTTCATTATCACCGGAAATAGCGTCATTTTGGCAAAAACTGTATTTTAAGCCTTCAAAACCGATATTTTATTCAAATGAGTCTGATTTGTAATGTTTATACAATTATGATATTTGATTCCAATCAACAAATAGATTAAACCCATACGGTCATATAAATACCAAAAAATGGTTTCTAACTTGTACGGTTGCCGAGAAATAGACGATTTTCTACACGTCACTTTTCAAGGTTTTTGGTCTATAAAAGTGGAAATTATTATTCGATTTACATAAAATTTTCACCATATGATGCCTTATGCCATTTCTGATTTCATAAGACTAAGGGAACATTTACATTATCACCGGAAGTACTGTTATTTTGTCAGGATCAATTACATGTAACAAATGTATAAAATAAAATTGCTGGATTTGTTTGATTCTGTTTCCATTTTATTTGATGTGTGCAATGCTTATGTGGAAACCTGTATATTGGTTTCATTGGTACCGGAAAGGACATATGTTCAAGGGTAACGTAGCACCAAAAGTGACACAAGTTCAAGTTCAAAGGTAACATGGCAAAAGTGAAACCCGTCATTCCTGCATGCAGGTCTAGTTATTCTTATTATTATTATTATTATTATTATTATTATTCAGATTCCAATTTGAATAGATCTCAGCAACTACGTGTCGCATCGTTACGATTTCTTCGGTTTTACTGGGAAAGTGGGTGTGACTTAGAGGATAAAGCTATTTTGAACGTTCTGCGACAATGCGAAATGTCCGAAATCACCGAAGTTATCGTTTTTGAAAATATTGCAGTAATTTTAACAATAATCATTGGATTTTAACTTTCGATACATTTTGGCATAGCCTGAGACAGGGCACATAGCTACGCTACTTTCGATTTTTGGTTTTCGGCAAATCTTCGAAGATATTAGGCGCCAAATTTCGAAAATTTAAAATTTTACAAAAAACTTTTTTATTTATGAATATTTTTTAGTCGTATTGTGCACAGAATTAAAGAGTCATCTGACTAGTGCAAAAATGTTAAAAAATTTTGTCTCAGTAATTTTCCTTGGCCGCCATTGGCTAATTCAGTTTTTCAGTCCTAGATTAATTTTTTATTGTTCGATTTGTATAAAACAAAGTTCATATGCTTCGTTGTCTCAATTGTCATTTTTTTTGTTACCAATAATGTTATCTATCGGCACCGGAAGTGGCATAATTTTACCAAAAACTACAATTTTGACAGTTATTTTCTTATTTCGAAAACAAATATTATTTTTTTGAAAAATTATATGACTCAAAGAGTGTGTCTTTTCATGGCGCAAAAAATGTAGGAAGCAGTTTTTTTAATTTCGATTCCATTTTCGAGCAAATTCGATTAAGAGGCTAAAAATGGTGCAAAATTGGCCTATTTACAACCTATTCAGGCTTTTCAGATTTTAAGATATTTCTTCGTAACTTTTATAAACTTGTAGCTATAATCCATACGAAGAAAATGTATGTTAAAATTCGTTTGTAATATAAGCAGTTACCAAGAAATGGGCAGTTCTGTACAAGTCACTGTTTTCGTTATTTTGCCTGTAAAATAGTCAATTATGATTGGATTTTTATAAAAGTGACATCATTTGATTCAAAAAGCACGTAGCGTCATATCAAGTTGATTACAATTTAAAATTGACACCGGAAGTGACATCATTTGGTCAAAAAATGCATTTTAAACTTTTTAAATCAATGTTTTATTCAACCAAGAATAACTTAATATGTATTAATAATTTTAACTTTTGGTTTAAATTCACATATAAACAAAACTCATATGGTCATATAGATATCATAAAATGGTTTCTAACTTGTTCGGTTGCCGAGAAATAGACGGTTTTCTACAGGTCACTTTTGAAGGTTTCGGGGCCATAAAAGGGTCAATTATTATTCGATTTTCATAAACGTCACACCATGTTATATCTAATGCCATTTGGGATTTCATACAAGTAATTTAAGATTTTCATTATCACCGGAAGTAACGTCATTTTGGCAAAAACTGTATTTTTAGCCTCCAAAACAGATATTTTATTCAAATGAGTGTGTTTTGAAATCCTTTTCAAATTATGGTATTTGATGCCAATCAACAAATAGAATGAACCCATACGATCATATAGATACCACAAAATGGTTTCTAACTTGTACAGTTGCAGAGAAATAGCCGATTTTCTACAAGTCACTTTTCAAGTTTTTTGGTCTTTAAAAGTGGCAATTATTATTCGATTTACATAAAATTTTCACTATATGCTTAGTCGTATTGTGCACAGAATTAAAGAGTCATCTGACTAGTGCAAAAATGTTAAAAAATTTTGTCCCAGTAATTTACCTTGGCCGCCATTGGCTAATTCAGTTTTTTAGTCCTAGATTAATTTTTTATTGTTCGATTTGTATAAAACAAAGTTCATATGCTTCGTTGTATCAATTGTCATTTTTTTTATTACCGAAAGTGTTATCTGTCGGCACCGGAAGTGGCATAATTTTACCAAAAACTACAATTTTGACAGTTATTTTCCTATTTCGAAAACAAATATTATTTTTTGGAAAAATTATTTCACTCAAAGAGTGTGCCCTTTCAAGGCGCAAAAAATGTAGGAAGCAGTTTTTTTAATTTCGATTTCATTTTCGAGCAAATTCGATTAAGAGGCTAAAAATGGTGTAAAATTGGCCTATTTACAAACTATTCAGGCTTTTCAGATTTTAAAATATTTCTTCGTATCTTTTATAAACTTGTAGCTATAATCCATACGAAGAAAATGTATGTTAAAATTCGTTTGTAATATAAGCAGTTACCAAGAAATGGGCAGTTCTGTACAAGTCACTGTTTTCGTTATTTTGCCAGTAAAATAGTCAATTATGATTGAATTTTTATAAAAGTGACACCATTTGATTCAAAAAGCACGCAGCGTCATATCAAGTTGATTACAATTTAAAATTGACACCGGAAGTGACATCATTTGGTCAAAAAATGCATTTTAAACTTTTCAAATCAATGTTTTGTTCAACCAAGAATAACTTAATATGTATTAATAATTTTAACTTTTGGTTTAAATTCACATATAAACAAAACTCATATGGTCATATAGATATCATAAAATGGTTTCTAACTTGTTCGGTTGCCGAGAAATAGACGGTTTTCTACAGGTCACTTTTGAAGGTTTCGGGGCCATAAAAGGGTCAATTATTATTCGATTTTCATAAACGTCACACCATGTTATACCTAATGCCATTTGGGATTTCATACAAGTAATTTAAGATTTTCATTATCACCGGAAGTAACGTCATTTTGGCAAAAACTGTATTTTTAGCCTCCAAAACAGATATTTTATTCAAATGAGTCTGTTTTGAAATCTTTTTCAAATTATGGTATTTGATGCCAATCAACAAATAGAATGAACCCATACGATCATACAGATACCACAAAATGGTTTCTAACTTGTACGGTTGCAGAGAAATAGCCGATTTTCTACAAGTCACTTTTCAAGTTTTTTGGTCTTTAAAAGTGGCAATTATTATTCGATTTACATAAAATTTTCACTATATGATATCGTATGTCATTTCTGATTTCATAGGAGTAATTGAACATTTGCATTAACACCGGGAGTAATTTAATTTTGTCAAGATCATTTACAAGTAACAAATGTATAAAATGAATTGATATTGCTGGATTTTGTTGATTCTGCGTCCATTTTATTTGTGTGCAATGTTAATTTGGAAACCTGTTTAGTGGTTTCGCTGGTACCGGAAGTGACATATATTTAAGGGTAACTTGGCACCGGAAGTGACATGTTTAAGGATAACGTGGCACCAGTGAAACCCGTCATTCCTGCATGCAGGTCTAGTTTTAGTTTGCTTTCTTTAAAAATATAGTTGTATTGCACTACATATTGCAGGCTTTGCTTTAAGCGAGGGGGGTGTCATATAGTAATGACACTATATATATATGTGTTGTCCCTTTAATGTAAGGTTGTATGTATGTGTGAGAGAGTGTATACTCCAGTTAGCTTGAGGTTGTCACTTGGTGAGGACATCATTCTTGTGTTGTAACAGTTCATCGGAATAAACGCCTCAAGAACTTATATACTTGTTTCATCTTCTACTTTTCATAAATAGGCCAAGGACCTATTTGACACTAGCTAGCTGCCATGTAGTGCTCGAATGTTAGTTGCCTGTGGTCTTACATACACAATGAGATCATGCATTAACATTATTCATGTGAGGGCACAGATCATTGTATAACTCGTTTACTCTATCAGAGTCTTGCAATATATGGTAACATGTTTCTCAAGCCTTAATGAATATGCAATTTGTTTTGAGTCTTAACATGGACCAGCGAGTAAACATCCTTGTCCCAATATAAGAGACTTTCAAACAATATGAATTTTATAGGGGGTTATGCAGCCTGCGACACATATACTTTTCCAAGTAGCACATTGCATAAATATAACTGAATTGACACAATACTAGCAGAGTGGTGATATCACAACAGAATTGAAAGTTTCATTCAGATAAATCATACTATCTCTGTCGAAATATGTTGTTAATTTGGAGACCATGGACATTTTAAAAACCAATTTAAAAACTCATTTATACAACTAAGCGTATCAGTAATTAAATGTATATATGTATTATAATTTGACATATATGTCGGGCAATGTGATATTATGATTGTAAAGCGCTTAGAGCATCTTAGGATAATTAGGCGCTATATAAATGTCTTATTATTATTAATTCCACTGTAGGATTAAAAACAGTTATGTCTGAGTCTTGACAGAAATGTCATCATGAGAATATTCTTGTAACTAAAAGACAAATTCAGCAACATAGTGATCCAAGGAGTTTTTGGTCCGTTGTTTAAGGGATTTTGTGTTATTTAATGATTTTTTAAGCCCCTGTTAACTACAATATTTTAACAGTTAAATCTCTATAAGAGGAATATCAGTCCAATTTATATCTGTTTGTCGTAGACAGAAGTTGATCTATAGAGGGCAATACTAATCAAATATGATTAAGTAACTTATATCGCGATAGTATCTGCAAACAAATCCTTTTCGATTTATAACTTAGTTCAAACAGACATTAGAACATTCTTGACCCACCTTTTAAAGGAACACATTCAATTTGAACTTCTGTGTTCAAAGGTAGACGACCTCAGGTATGGCCTTGTACGTAGTGTCTTGACATAAGTTAAGAATAGTCAGCAAAGACCATACCTTTTTGAATGGTAGCTAGATTTTTGTCAATAATAGTGATTTACGTGAAAAATTTAAGAGTGCAATAAATAGTCAAGGTGTCTCTTTAAATAATTAAGCAATATATCTCAAACATTCATAGGCCTGCGGCATTGAATGACTACATTTTTGACAATTGCTATAGAATTCTCAAATAACTGATTTTATTTTCCTGGTCATTTGCTTAATATAGCAGTTGTTTGATGAGTGGAGACTTCTTTATGCTGTGTGTATTTGAATAATATACTATTCAAAAAAAGTAGGGGATATTTGATTTTTAAGTGTTATTAAAGTCACCAAATGAAACTGACGAAGAAACAAATGACAAAATGAAATGAAGTTCACATTCATCGATTTCTTTCAAATGATCGTTAGACTAAGTAAGGCACAGACTGACCATTATAAGGGTAAAATGATACCCGGGGTCAAACAGCAAAGTTACCACAGCATCACAACAAAGTCAGTAACGGGTAAATCCTCCTCTGTTTGCCAAACAAGCATTGATCCGACGTGGCATACTCCTAATGAGATGTCTAAGGTCATTTTGGTCCAGATTGTCCCATTCCTGTTGCAACGCAGCAGCAAGTTCTTGCACATTGGCAGGACGTTGTTGACGTTGACGTAACCTCTGCCCAAGCATGTCCCAGACATGCTCGATGGGGGAGAGGTCGGGACTCAGTGCTGGCCAAGGTAATGTGGTGATGTTCTGTTGTTGGAGGTAACGTGTAACGATCCTGGTCCTGTGACATCTTGCGTTGTCATCCTGGAAGATGAAACGGCGGCAATGACGTCGTGCGAACGGTTCTTCCAGCAACAGTGATGCCTCTCCACACAATAACAGAACCACCCCCAAATCGATCATGTCTGATGACGTTAACGTCTTGGAAGCGCTCGTTTCGATGACGCCACACCCTCCTACGTCTGTCCAAAAAATCAACAGTGAACCTTGACTCATCTGAAAACATCACATTGCTCCAGCGTCGATTATCCCAGTGTTGACGATCCCTATATACACCAACGACGTCTTGCCTGAATGTGATGATCTCTCAAACAAGGGATCACGCGAGGACGTCGGGTGCGAAGGTGACCCCTATGCAGTCGATTCCGAATCGTCTGGCCACTCACTCTCACACCAGTGTCTGTTTGAAGACAAGCGCTGATCTGATTCGCTGTGATGACACGATTTCTCAAGGCCAAGGTACGGATAAATCGATCCTGGGCTTGAGTTGTCGCCCTTGGTCGACCTGGAGCGTGGTCTGTCCTGTACAGATTGTGTATCACGGTATCTGGACCACAGCCTACTTATGACAGACTGAGAAACATTCATCGTCCGCGCCACAACCGCCTGTGTTGTGGCGATCTGTAGCATGCCAAGGGCACGTAACCTTTCATTTTGGGTAAGCCGACGCATATCAAAATTTGTTTTCTGGTCACTAAAACAATTAAACTGATGTTTCCACCCTGGAATTCAATGCCACAATGACTGTAACATTCAAAGTCAGGGTCGTGCAAATCTTGGGTTGGACGGTCCACCAACCCAAGATTTGCACGACTCTGACTTTGAATGTTATTATGTCAAGTTAATTATTATGTCAAGTAATAGCCTATCATGACAATTGGCCGCGTGACTTTTCGCACGTCGGCATATTTCCGAGTTCCGACTATACACAGAAACTAATTTGTGCTAATTTGTTATTATTGATATGTGCTTAAATTCTTTTTATTTTTATATATTGACAAGTGATCACAATAATACAATTGTAAAAAAAAACATATTTATATTTATTGGTAGTTTTTCTTTTTACTAAATTATAACTTCCGTTTGGTTGGATGAAAGCGAAAGTAGGAATATGCATTATGCAAGTTGCTGAAATTTGACTATAAATTTCGATATTATTATCGATGTATGAATACAGGTATGCAATTACAACAAAGGTTTTGTTTATTCGAAGTTTAAGCTATTATTATTCGGAATACGTTATGCAATTTATTAACGTGAATAAAGTATGCATAAACCGACATGTCTGTTGTTGAAAATACGACTATCCGTTAGGCTTACCCTTGGCCAGTTCATTTCAAAATGGATTAAGAACCCTGGTTGGACCCCCATGATGATCCCAAGCGTCACCTGCAT
Source organism: Patella caerulea (assembly GCA_036850965.1). Taxonomy (NCBI): domain Eukaryota; kingdom Metazoa; phylum Mollusca; class Gastropoda; family Patellidae; genus Patella; species Patella caerulea. Next base: position 20,819,444 of record JAZGQO010000021.1, read on the forward strand.
TCCATGCGGTAGCTATTGGTGCGTTTGGGCGTCACATGTAACTGGAAATGTTTCTACTGTTACGTTCTATAGTGACTTTTTTCGTAGTCATTTGCATATTTTAGTATTATGCCCCCAAAATCAAATATCCCCTACTTTTTTTGAATAGTATATATTAACTGAGTATTTATATTAAGGGTTTTGATTTCATATTGAAAGGAATGATTTAGTGGAACAAACTTTCAGTATTTTAGTCAATTAAAGGTGACTGTATGGAAGTGGCATTGGGTGTCCTAGAAAGAGTTTGCACACCTTGCCCAGTACATAACATGTTCAGTTTTTGGAGCTGTTTTTACTCTTTTAAAAGGGGGCAACAAAGAATCAATTTGTGCAGTTGCTTCACTTTCATTTTTATTATTAAACATACATTATGCAAGAGCTATATCTGCCTATATTTGCAGGTCTTTCTTTAGGCCTGAAATGTTCTCTAAATTATTAACTTATCCAGACCATAATCAACTTTCAATGTTATGGCTAGCCTGCGATATTTACTGATTTAGGATCTGACCTGCTGCTCAACTTTCATGCATGATTTTATCATGAATTGGATAATCAAGGCTATGTTTTTTATCGTACCAACTTAAGTAAATTTAAATGCTAAATTCTCGGTTCAGAATTGATCAATTTGACTGAAATTTTCAGCAAATTTCCTTTACATTATTTAGTTTTTATACGTCCACATTCATAATGTGAACGTATTATGCCGTCGCCCCTGTCTCTGTGTGTGTGTGTGTGTGTGTATGTATGTATGTGTGTGTGTGTCTGTGGTTCGCCTACAGGGCGCAATTCTTCATGGATTTTCTTCAAACTTGTTATACTTATTCCTTATACCCCAAGGAAGATCCCTATTGTTTTTGGGGCATGCCCGACCCCCAGGGGCCGAGCCACGCCCATTTCTAGTATTTCTTTGTTTGTGGTCTACAGGCCACATTTCTTAACTTATAATCTTGAAACTTTGCATACACATTCTTTGTACCCTAAGGAACATCCCTATCGTTTGGGGTGTATGCCCCACCCCCAGGGGCAGAGCCACGCCCATTTTCTTTTCGTGTGTCTTTGTGTCGCCTACAGGGCGCAATTCTTACTGGATTTTCTTCAAACTTGGTATACGTATTCCTTATACCCTAAGGAAGATCTCTATTGTTTTTGGTGCATGCCCGACCCCCAGGGACAGAGCCACGCCCATTTCTAGAATGTATTAGTTTGTCGTCTACAGGCCACATTTCTTAACTTATAATTTTGAAACTTAGCATACACATTCTTTGTACCCTAAGGAACATCCCTATCATTTGGGGTGCATGCCCACCCCCCTGGGGCAGAGCCACACCCATTTTCTTATCGTGTGTCTTTGTGTCGCCTACAGGCCACAATTCTTATTGGATTTTCTTTAAAACTTTGTATACTTACTCTTTATACTCTAAGGATGATCCCTATCGTTTGGGGTGCATGCCCAACCCCCAGGGGCAGAGCCACGCCCATTTTCTTTTTGTGTGTCTCTGTGTCGCCTAGAAGCCGCAATTCTAACTGTATTTTCTTAAAACTTTGTATACTTACCCTAAGGATGATCCGTATTGTTTTTTGGTGCATGCCCGACCCCCAATGGCAGAGCCACGCCCATTCCTTGTATTTATTTGTTTGTCGTCTACAAGCCACATTTCTTAACGTATCATCTTGAAACTTTGAATGATTATTCTTTGTACCCTAAGGAACATTTCTATCATTTGGGGTGCATGCCCAACCCCAGGGGCAGAGTCACGCCCATTTTCTTTTTGTGTGTCGCCTACAGGCCATAATTCTTAATCGGTCATCTTGAAACTTAAAATACTTATTCCTTATACCCTAAGGATGACCCCTTTTGTTTTGGGTGCATGCCCGACCCCCATGAGACAGCAACACCCATTTCGTGTATTTGTTTGTCTGTCGCCTACAGGCTGCATAAAGATGACCCCTATTGTTTTTGGTGATTTCCTAACCCCCAGGGGCAGAGTCATGCCCATTTTTACTTCGTGTCTATGTGTGTTGTCTACAGGCCACGATTCTTAATGGATCGTCTTTAAACTTGGGATATGTATTCCATAGTATATAGCCTAAGGACGTCAACTGCATGTCTCGACTCACACAGGCAAGACACGACCAATTTTTGTGTTTGTCGTTTACAGGCCGCAATTCTGAATGAATCAGCTTGGTACTTGGTTTATGTATTCCTTATAGCCTGAGGGCGTCCACTATTGATTTTGATGAATGTCCCGACCCCCAGGGGCAGAGCCACGCCCACTTTTTGCCTTTAGTGTTAGGAAGGCACAATTCTGAATGGATTATCTTGGTATAGTTATTCCTTATACTCTAAGGACGGCAACTATTAATGTTGGTGCACGACCCTCAACGCTAAACAAACCAAACGCCTAGCCTTCTTGACAAAGTACCATATCAATCAAAGCAGGAATGTGGACGTATATTGTAGCGTTAGCGTTATGTTTAACTATTGTAGTGAAAACTACCAGATCTTGGTTCCTTTCGATATTTGCGCATATCGGATTGTAACTTCCTGAATTATGGCCCCTGATTGTACGAAAAATCACCTTGTGGTCCCTCTGGAGGTAACAATTATTACCTGATTTAAAATAAAACGTTTGAATATATCACCGTTACAGGGTAATCTAGGTTGAGTTTGAATTTCATGAAAATCGGACCAAAATTGACAAACGAAATGACCGCCGTTTGTATGGTGTAAAAATATGGTATATCAAGGTTGTGGACCCTATAGAGGTCACAAATTTAATTGGTTTTTGATGAAACTTGAAATACATTTTTATAACCTAAAGATCTTGGTTTCTTACAATATTTGCGCATATCGGATTGTAACTTCCTGAATTATGGCCTCTGATTATACGGAAAATCGCCTTTCTTATCTTGTGATAAGTCTGGAGTTCAAAAACATTTGATTATATCACCGTTACACTTGACTGTAATGAATTTTCAGTTTGAATTTCGTGAACATGGGACCAAAATTGCTGAACAAAATGGCAGCCACTTTTATACAAATAGTGCAAAAATATGGTATATCAAGGTTGTGGACCCTGTAGAGGTCACAATTTAATTCGATTTTGGTCAAACTTGAAATGCATGTTCATAACTCAAAGATCTTGGTTCCTGTCGATATTTGGACATATCTGATTGTAACTTCCTGAATTATGGCCCCTGATTGTACGAAAAATCGTCATAATATTAAATGTTTCGTATCCAGTGGAGGTGACAGCTAATTCCATAATATTAAATGATTCGTATACTTAACGTTAGCATGGGGCAGAACTTTATAAAAACCTAATGATTTTCTGATAATTACTTAATATGCGACAACTTTTGTTGACTGCCCGGACGATTTAGCTGCTGTGTGGCCATTTTTTTCATTGCCTGGCAACCTATTTTTATTCATTATAGTAAGAACTGCCAGATATTTATCTGATTTTCCAAAATGCCCCTTGAATTCTTTTTCATTGCCTTTATGCCTCCCATTTTACTTTCAACAATGCCAATGTTAAGAGTCTTAACTTAAGACTAAAGTATGTTTGATGTCGTGCAGATTTGTTTTGGTATTGTATAAAATTGAAATCTTACTATATCGAGACTGTTCACATAATAATTTTTTATACGCCCACATTTTTATGTGGACGTATATTGTCGTCGCTCCCGTCCGTCCGTCCACAATTTGTTTGTGGACTCTCTACAGGTCACAATTCTTATCAGATTTTGACGAAACTTGAAATACAGGTTTATCTCCGAAAGATCTCAGCTGCTCTCGATATTGGCATGTATCGGATGAAAACTTCATGGATTATGGCCCCTGATTGTACGAAAAATCACGTTTTTAGCTTGTGGACCCTATAGAGGTCACAATTTTGAACCGATTGTGATGAAACTTGACATGCATGTTTATAACCCAAAGATCTTGGTTCCTTTCGATATTTGCACCTATCGGAATGTAATTTTCTGAATTATGGCCCCTGATTGTCCGAAAAATCACCCTTTTTAGCTTGTGGTCCCTCTGGAGGTGACAATTATTATCCGATATAAAAAAACGTTCGATTATACCACCGTTACACCCTAAGGAAGGTTGAGTTTGAATTTCGGGAAAATCGGAAGAAAATTGCCATACAAAATGGCCGCCGTTTGTACGCGAATACTGTTAAAAAGTGGTATATCAAGGTTGTGGACCCTGTAGAAGTCACATTTTTTATTTGATTTTGATGAAACTTGAAATTCATGGTTATAACCCAAAGATCTTGGTTCCTTTCGATATTTGCGCATATCGGAACGTAACTTCCTGAATTATGGCCCCTGATTATACGCAAAATCGCCTTATTTTAGCTTGTGGTCTCTCTGGTGGTCACAATTATTATCCGATTTAAAAAAACGTTCGACTCTATCACCGTTACACCCTACGGAAGGTTGAGTTTGAATTTCGAGAAAATTGGACCATAATTGCCAGAAAAAATGGCAGCCGTTTGTACGCGAACAGTGTAAAAATATGGTATGTCAAAGTTGTGGACCCTGTAGAGGTGACAATTTTAATTCGATTTTGATGAAACCTGAAATGCTTGTTTATAACCTAAAGATCTTTATTCTTTTCAATATTTGCGCATATCAAATTGTAACTTAATGAATTATGGCCTTTGATTGTAGGAAAAATCACTTTCGGTATTGCTTGTTCTCTGTCTATCTCTCGAACAATTATTATCTGATTTAAAAAAAAAACTCTGATTATATTACTGTTGCACCGTAAGGAAGGTTGAGTTCGAATTTCGTGAAAATCGTACAAAAATTGCTGGACAAAATGGTCACCGTTTGTACGGGAATAGTGTAAAAATATGGTATATCATGGTTGTGGACTCTCTACAGGTCACAATTCTTATCCTATTTTGACGAAAAGTAACATTTCTAGGTTGTGTACCGTCACACCATAATCATTGTCGGCTTCAAATTTCATGAATATCAGACTGGAACTGACCAACAAAATGGCTGCCCCCAAAACAGTATGAAATACAGGACTTAATGATGTAGGAAAAATCACTTTCGGTATTGCTTGTTCTCTATCCATCTCTCAAAAATGTGGGCGTATCCTGCCTGGTAGTGCCAGCCTATCTTTTTATTTGAGGTATGTTTAATGTAAGTAATGTGTGCGTGACATAGTGTATGAAGGATTGATGAATGTTTTACCTATTTACCTTGCATTGTATATACGACTCTACAAGTATTTAGATTACACATAAACTGTAAGTAAATATATGTCATTCTGTGTTACCTTAACTTTTTTTATACCCATTAGGTAAAAGGGTCATGAATTGTATTAAAAAGAATTGGGATGTTGCCATGTTTAGCAAAAAAACATTAGATCGTGACGATTCAAGCTTATAGCTTTGACCACGTTTCTTAAGAGGTCTCAACAGTCTATACACAACAGAAAGAGCCCTGTCGAGAAATGCTTTTTTTACAACCACATTTTAATATTGTCGTCGCCCCCGTCCGGCATTCCAGCGTCCACAATTGCTTGTGGACGCTCTAGAGGCTAAAGTTAATATCCAATTGACTTTAAATTTATACACAGTCTTTAAGGCCATGAGACGAAGAAGCCTATTGTTTTTAAGCATTTTCCAATAATAACTACCAGAGTTATGGCCCTTGATCACTTCAAAAAATCTTGTGGACGCTCTAGAGGCCAAAGTTAATATCCGATTGACTTTAAATTTATACACCGTGTTTAAGGTCATAAGATGAAGAAGCCTGTTGATTTTCAACGATTTCCGATAATTAGTGCCAGAGTTATGACCCTTGCTCAATTCAAAAAATCTTGTGGACGCTCTAGAGGCCAAAGTTAATATCCGATTGACTTTAAATTTGTACACAGTGTTTAAGGTCCTATGACGAAGAAGCCTATTAATTTTCAGCGATTTCCGAAAATTAGTGCCAGAGTTATGGCCCTTCATCACTTCAAAAAAATCTTTTGGACACTCTAGAGGCCACAGTTAATATCCGATTGACTTTAAATTTATACACAGTGTTTAAGGTCATAAGACGAGGGAGTCTATTGATTTTCAGCGATTTCTGATAATTAGTGCCAGAGTTATGGCCCTTGATCACTTCAAAATATCTTGTGGACGCTCTAGAGGCCAAAGTTAATGTCCGATTGACTGCCTATTCATACACAGCGTTTAAGGTCATGAGACGAAGAATCTTATTGATTTTCAGCGATTTCCGATAATTAGTGTGAGAGTTATGGCCCTTGATAACTTCAAAAATTCTTGTGGATACTCTAGAGGCCAAAGTTAATATCCGATTGACTTTAAATTTATACACAGTGTTTACAGTCATGAGACGAAGACGTCTATTGATTTTCAGCGATTTCCAATAATTACTGCCAGAGTTATGGCCCTTGATCACATCAAAAAAATCCTGTGGACGCTCTAGAGGCCAATGTTAATATCCGATTGACTTTAAATTTACACACAATGTTTAAGATTATGAGACAAAGAAGCCTAATCATTTTCAGCGATTTCCTATAATTACTTCCAGAGTTATCTCCCTTGATCACTTCAAAAAACCTTGTGACGCTATAGAGGCCAAACTTATCATCCGACTTCAGATTGATACACAGAGTTTGAGGTGTTGCAACGAACAAGTATTTTGATTTTCAATGAATTTCCATAACTGAACAGCTAAATATTAAATGTTTAATATTTTAATTGTTAACGTGGGGGAAAACTTTATAAAAAGCAAACAAATTCTAATGATTTTCTGCAAATTACATAATGAGTTGTTACTCTTAATCAGATTTTAGTGTATTACAAATGTTTCATTACCAAAAAAAGTAAAAATATGCGACAACCCTTGTTGACCGCCCGGACGATTTAGCTGCTGTTGGCGTATGTTTCGTTGCCTGGCAACCTATCTTTAAACTTCTTCAGTGAAGTTATCCACTGTCCGTTGTATGGCATTTGCCCGTCTTCATTAGCCCAGTTCAGAGTAGAACAGTAGGACGTCAAACCCCATTTCATTTAATTTATCTTTGTGTTCAGATTTTAACTAATAAAGCTATATAAAGCCATGAAATCTATTAAATGTGACACAATGTAAAGCAGGACTCCCAACAATATATTTTAGAATCTGTTGAGATTGTTTATTTTATGGCATTAAAAAATTTCAAAATTTTGGAATCATAAATTTCAAAGATTCTTTGCAGGGTTATCTTTCCGTTCACATTTTAACATTAAAAGCTTGTAAACAAGCCACAAAAATTACTGATGAGATTGTTCAATAGGGCATAACAATATTAGTGTGAAACCTTTTTTCTTTTACTTTTAGATTAATAGTTTTATATTTTGAAAGACTTACTCCATAGGATTTGTTGACTTTGATTTAAGATTTATCTGTCCTACACCAAGCACTCACTATTTCTATTTTTGAAATAATAGGATTAAGTAGTATTTTACTTAAAAAAAATATGTAAATTTATATGTTATATCATTTTGATACAGGGTAAGTAAATTTTTGGGAAAGGGTTATAATGTTCCATGCCTATATACATGTACTGTTATATGCAGGTCAACTATATGCTCTTAAAATAAGTCTTATTAGAATAAGGCACTATAACAAAAAGATGATTCATCATCAATATCTGAAGGTGTTGTTTATATATTTATGGTATAACGTCATTATAAACAAGCAGGATCTGGGTGATACAGTTGTTATTACGAGATCCACACCTTACTTTAAAGACGCAATATGCGTACTGGTAATAAACCATACATATTTAGGTTACATGTACGCCAACAGATTTGGTCAGGATATATGACAGTATTATATATATTCCTTTCATACATTATACCATATTTAATATATATCACAGTAAGGAAGTAAAATTAACATAAGTACGAATGTTATTCTACTACAAGTATATACCAGGATATTTGATCTGGGGACAGTTATGTCTCTTTTCTTTTTTTTTTTTGCCAAATATCATCACATGACACTAAATTAAATCGAATATACCAAACATTGACTTCCACAATTGTAATCTTTTTTTATTTCTAATTGTACAATGCTTATAACCAATCATATGTAACTAGGTCATTACTAAATAAATGATAAAATGATATGGACTTAAAAGATTTTTTTGACAATACCCTTTCAAAAAGTACTATTTCAAGTACCAACCAGTGTTGTCCATATATGTGAAGTGAATATATATTTAGTCTATGCATTCCTTTCTTTGTTATCTAAATTACTTATGTGTATTTTCTATTGTTCGGAGGGGGGTTGGGATGGCCTAGTGGTCTAGAGTGCCGCGCTTCGACCACTAGCTGGCCGGTCACCTCTGGCTTGCGGCTGTGGTTTCGAGCCCTGGTGTGAGCGTATGTGGCATGGAGATAGGGGCGCCTTCTCAACCTCGTGGGTTTCTTCCGGGCACTCCGGTTTCCTCCCACTGCTAAAGACCCCTACGCGCAAGCGAATTATTGAAATAAAATTAAACCATATGTTAGTCCCGAAATGACCTAGTTTGTGTTGAGTGGACGTTAAACCCTATTTCTCTCTCTCTCTCTCTCTATTGTTCGGAACACCCCAAAAAGCACAAAATATATTGACGCCGAGCAGAACTGAATATTGTTGTATGGCCTTTGAATACTGATTCTTTGTCATTCACTGCGATATTTTAGTCTGTACTTCAACTAGTTTTTGGTTTAAAAGGGATGGGGTGGTTGGTGCATGCATTGTAGTTAATATAGCCTGTTATCTTTACTATTCATGGTTCAATTCCAGGTTTGTACTGCCAAGGATCATAAGGTCATCTGGAGTTTCTCTTGTTTCCTCCCAATTCTAAAGGACCCACAATAAAATTAATGAAATGAAGATATGCCATATTACTGTTAGCTCTCTCTCTCTCTCTCTCTCTCTCTCTCTCTCTCTCGCTCCCCCACTTGCTCTCAAAAAACACACTTGTTACCAATGCTTATAGATCAGCCCAAGGCAGTAAATATTATCTAACCCTAAAATAGATCTGACTTTATTTATCTACAACTAGCTACTTGAAAAATCAGTGGGGAAATGATAATAAAGACAGAGTGTATAGGTTAACCATATAGGTGGGATCAAACAATCATATAACTTCTAATATAAATAACCTCGGATAATGCTCTTTACAAATCCTATTCTGTATAATAATATTTCCTCATAATTTATAGCTTCAAAATGACCTTTCTTAGGCTTTGGGAGCAGAGCAGTAGGACATTAAACCCCATTTCATTTCATTTCATTTCATTTGCTTTGGCAATGTGTTTAGTACGTGTTGGATTGCATCAACGTCCACATGGTGCATCCTGAAAGATATCATGTACACTGTAAATATTTTTTATGTATTTTTACCGTAAATGGACTGGCAGAAATGACTGTATTTTAACACTAACTTGTAAATTTACACCTAATCGATAAACAAGATTTACAAACAGCATGTAAATTTACAGTGAGTGTAAAATAACTTCCATGTAAATTTACACTGTGCTTGTAAATAGAAAGTGATGTAAATTTACTGTAAATTTACACAGTGGTTGTAAATTTACCTCATAGTTATTTTACATTCACTGTAAATGTACACTGTGGTTGTAAATTTACCCCAAAGTTACACCTACTGTAAATTTACGTGGTGTTAAAATACAGTGATTTTACTGTTTACTGGCAACTTTCTGTCAGTCTTTTTACGGTAAAAATACAATTTTGAAGTGTATATTTATTGAAATATACATTAAAGGGAATGTGTTTGTCCCAACTCGGCTAAGTAGTCCTATGTTTGATCTTGGCAAACACATAAAGTTTTGCGGAAATTTAAGCCGAGCATGCAAAACACCATTCGATAATGGAAAGAAAAGACATAAAATATGGTATAACGTCCTATTGTTCTGCTTCTTATAATGGAAAGAATAGAAGGCATGATACCATGCAAAATGTCCCACACAACCGTACGTATGGCATATCACTGTGTTTACACGCCAGATAGGTGCATTCAGATTTTGAATAAGCTATTTCTCCGAAAAAGACTTATCTTACTGACTTAACAGTAAATATTTTCCGGGGAATAATCGATTTGAACACTATTTGATGGTAAATTTACAATTTGTTGTAAAAATACTATTTCAAATGGCATTTCTGTTAATATACAGCTCACATAATGTAAACTGAAATATGATTGTATTTCTACATTACGTTTGATGTAATCTTACATGAGGTCAAAGGGGGAATGCCAGGTATTGCCACTATTTTACAGTTAATTTACAATTTGCTGTAAAAATACTATTTCAAATGGCATTGTTCTGTTAATATACAGCTCACATAAAGTAAACTGACATATGGCTGTATTTCTACATTAAGTTTGATCTAATCTTACATCAGCTTTGCATGCATGTGCATTTACATCGTTTTAAATGTGAGTTAACAACTATGTGATATTTTAAGTATATTTACAATTGTAAATATACACATAATCTTAACCGGTTAATATGGATCTTTTACGTGCATGTCAGTGTGTACTCTATACCTTGGTGTTTGGTCCCATCCGAACGACTTGTCCTATCCTCTGCCCTGCATCACTGACAAGGGGGAATCACGCCGGAAAACCTGAATGAACTTTCTCGGCCAATGCAAGGTTCGGACACCCGACATCCAGGCTAGTGAGTCAGCATCTTACCCACTTAGCCACTGTGACTTAAGGCGAAAAGTAAGGATGCCTTAAAATGGCTATCAATGTTAAAGTTCTAAAGAGAAATACATTTACACGTTTTCTGTAAATTATACACAAATCCTGCATTTAAACATGCTTGAATAGTAGAATTGCCAATAAAAAGTAGTCAAGGTACAAGATACATGTACGTTAACAAACACAGTTGTATAAATACAGGTTACATGTAAAGAGAATATAGTTATAATATGTAAAACTACACTTTTATTGTTAATTTACCAATTTTATTTTACAGTTATCCTAAGTTCCTCACTATTACAGTAATTTTATAGTATAAAAACATGCAGTGGTATTAATACAGTTTACATGTAATAAAAATACAGTTCTAATTTGTAAAACTACACTTTTATTGTTAATTTACTAATTTTCTACGGTAATCCCATGTTACCTCTCTAATACAGTAAATTTACTGTATAAAAACATGCAGTGGTATTTTTACAGCGTTATGTTAAATAAATTACATATTTTTCACTGTAATTTTACATTTATTTTTAACAGTGTATGTAATAATCTTAATGATATAATGACTAACATTGTTTGCTAGATATTCCTAGGGTTGGACAAAGCTCAGATTGATTGTTAAAAAGGACACATCAAGTCGGAAAAGAGAAAACCATATAGAAATCCACAAAAGTAGAAACAGGATCGCAGCATATTCTTGCATTGTTAATTTATGGCAGTGAAATTCTTTTATATAAACTATGTATATTTAATTCTCTGAAGATGATTGAGCTAGCCAAAATAGTTACTTTTATATATCATGCTTTTGCTTAACAAAACCATTTATATGGAGATATGACAATTGATGAATACATGTACATACTAATGTCTCTTAGATTGTTTACAATGTTGTTCTTAATGTCATATTTCTATTTTCATATCTATGTTACATGCGTTTTTATATGCCAACCCTTATTATATACATTTTGATAAGATATCTTATCGTGCATCAAAAGACAGTATATGTTACATGCATTATTATATGCCAACCCTTATTATACACATTTTGATAAGATAGCTTATCGTGCATCAAAAAACAGTAGTTTCAAATTTGTAGATCAGTTTATCTTGGTTGTTATGAAGGACTATAAACTTTTCTATACATAGATTGGGAGCAGGGAATATTTTAACCGGGTTCGTATCGCAATTTGCAACTCAAACGTCCGATTTTGCAAACCAAATTCATATTTGATTAGCATTATTAGCATAAAACCCTGCTTCAGCGCGAATCAAACTTTTGAAAATTAATTTTAACTTTAAAACCATTCAGTATCGTAAAACACATCAAAACAAATCTCGCAGTTTTATTGTCTATATCATCAAGACTCTTTACGTGCCTCTGCAACAGTCCAGTGGTACGAGAGCAGTACATGTTGTCGTCTGCTATTTATAGACGTAAAAGGTTTTGATGATCTAGAGATTACAAATTACTTGCTACGCAACACTACATACTTTCTATATCTGTGGTGGTCACAGTCGTGAAGACAGACATTCAAAACACTACAAGATAAAATTACCGGGTGATCGAGGGTACGTCGCGAAATTCAAGATGGCAAGTCAAACACATGATAATGTTCTGTCTTCAAATTGTTTAAAATTAGCAACAGTTCAAGATTGGGTGAGGAAATATGACCTAGAAAAGATCTGGCTAGAGTATGAAGTAAATAAAGAATGTCCAGGTTTCGTACAAAGAATAACATGTGGTCACATACTTTTTATTTTTATTTTATATATAAATATAAACAAAAGTAATACAAATAATATGGGTATTGTTATTGTCACATAATTATGTGAAATAACAATTCTATTACATACTAAAAAACTGCTAATCAATTGGTAAATTCTTACACAATTTTTCTGGAAACTGCTAATCAAATGTAAAAAAGTAAAATATTCCCTGATTGGGAGTGAGTAATTCTATAACGGAAAATAGCAGGCCTTTAGGAACTATTTTAGAATTAAAAGTAAGGAGGTCATTTCTGTAAAGAAGGAAAGTAATATATAGGTAATAATGTGAGTGGAGCAAGTTCTTTATCTGTATCACTGATGTTGAAGTGCTGAATAGTAGTTCAACAACAATGTCTGCTCCTTGTAAAGATACTACTGCCAATATTAAGCGATTTTTATGATCATTTATCATGCTTACATGTTTACATATATGTCATCCAAAAATATAATTTTCACAGACACACCCAAAAGCTTCATCAAAATACAATGTGGTTTTGTTGATAATTAAACTCTAAACATTATGCTTTATAACAGAGAGAGAGAGATTTTGGAACTAATACATGGGAGGATACAGGAGGTTGGACAAGGCAGCCTTACTGGATGTTTTAGAATAAAGCCAGTGATTTATTTCCCATACAAATTATGTTCTATTTGATTTGTTTCTCAATGACTAAATCTCTGTTAAAGGTTATTCCCCCCCCCCCCATCAGTTAAATACTGATTTATGAATCATATTATTGAAAGAATAGCCCCACACCTTGTTAACCAGCACCAGCATGCCAAAAGTGGGACATTTTCATTGTCCAAAACAAAGTAACATTTTGCACTATCATGAGCAGGTTTAATAACTCATTAATTAAGACTCTTTGTCTTGTCAACACATTTTAATCAAAACGACCTCCATTACAAAAACCAAGTCAAGCTCTCCACCGAACTTATCCAGGGGAAACAACTCCAAACAAAAAGGATAACTCTTGACAAGTCCAAATACAATCAGACCACTAATGAATTGTCCTAACACACAAAACTAGATGTTATCAATCTCCACTCTGTCTCTTTAAATAAAAGTTTTTAATTAAAGTAAGGCAAATAAAAAAATAACAAGTTTAACACTATGAAATAAACATTTGAACACATTGTACTTGGAACGCTAATTGAATCATTGAGTTTAAAACAGAAAGTTTACATTGTGTATCACTATTAAATTTTGAGTTTCAAAACACCGTCTTGTAATGTTTTCATGAGTACAAGAGCTGATGATCCATGTTTAGTTAGACTATCAGCTAATTGACTTTTTGTTTCGGACCAAATAATTTCTTTGATTTGATTGTATTTTTATCATTTCCTTGATTCCGGTAATTTCTAGTCTAAGTCTTTTCTCGGTCACACATTTTGTAGATTTAATGGCTTCTAATAAAGATTTATTGTCAGTAACACAAACTAGAGGTAATTTTGTTGGATCTGTACAACCAGTTACAAGTTCCGAATATATAGTTGAGATAAAAATTCCAGTATTAATGGCATCCGCCATCGCTAGTGTCTCTCCATAAAGTGTACTGCGAACGACGTGTCTAATTCTTTTAGAATTCCAGGCTATTGGTGTAAAATTTCCTCCTTTCCCTTTTAAAAGAATTAAATGTCCACCTTGTGTGCCCCCATCCTGTAAATTACCAAAAGACGAGTCACTGTATACAATCAGAGATAGATCATCTTCTAATTTTTGGAATTTTAAGGTGAGATTTTCTGATTTAACACGTTTGATCAGTTTGTTTACATCTAACAAATCTTTCACTTTGGCATCTTTTACCCGTGAAGCAAGACAACATGCATCAAATATCAAGTCCGGACGACTCTGACGACTTATCCATAGAATCTGACCAATTTTAGAGCGCAGTGTAGTTATCTCATCCGGTGTTAGTGAGGATTCCTTCAGTTGTAATCGGTTATTTGGAATCTTGATTGGTGTGAGGCTTTTAGCATAATTATTCTGATTTAAAAATATGTTGCCATCACTAAATTCCAAGTCTATGCCTACATATTTAAATGCGGTCTTCTCTTCCTTGCCGACAGCAAATCTCTCACGAAGTTTAGTAATGATGTCACTCTCAAATTCAGGAATACCTCCCCAGATGAAATCATCAACATGACAAGCTAATACACCTTTCAGTCCACCCTTCTCACCAGTCCAATAAAACACAGCTGGGTCTATTTTAGAAATTTTTGCACTAAGTTCAATCATGACTGATTTCACTGTATTGTACCAATAAAGGGACGCATCTCCTAATCCGTAAACACATTTTTTCAAAAGCCATAGTTTTCCGTCTGAATTTGCCTCAACTGGTGGCTTTACAAATATATCTCTTTCAAGAGATTTTCCCTGCAGAAAAGCTGTTTTTATGTCCATTGAAAAAGGTCTCCAGTGATTTTGTGCCAAAATTGCCAGAATGACACGTAATGATTCCTTGGCACATGTAGGGGAGTCTTTTTGAACACTTTCATCTTCTAGTTCTTCAAACCCCCTGACAACAAGTCATGATTTTGGCTTGATTCCATCAGATGTTTCTTTTAAAGTACAGACCCATCTTGTTGTAATGTAAGATTGTCCGTTATCATCAACTTCTTGGTACACCGAATTTTGTCTCCAGCTATTAAGTTCTACTTGTTTGCTACTTTCAAAAGAAATATTTTCGAGGATCATCACATTTTCTTCATCGTTTTGATTGGGATTTTCTTGTTGTGTAATCGTTAAATCTTTCATCTGAGATAAATCCACAGATTGTTTTACCCCTGATAAAGTGTCTGGTGTTTTGTATTCAATGTTAAACCAGTTTCTATTGATACCAGATATTTTTCCTGCTCGATTTATCACTTTAGCACTGAATTCTTCATGAGCACTATTTTTAAATGTTATCAATTCTTCTGGCTTTACATTGATTGTTTCAGTTTGATTGTCTATTTCATTCCTAACAGCTTGTTGATTGTGATTTACATGAGGAATTTGATTTTCATCTGTATGAGGAATTATGTCATCAACTTCCTCATCTTCAATAATAGTGTCATTATTGTTTGTTTGTGGAGTATCAATGGGCGTCTCCCTAATGACTTCGTCTTCTTTATTGTCCTGTCTATGAACTTTTCTCAGTCGACACTGATGCACTCTGACAATTAAACCTCCATGCCGAATGAAGGTTATAACACCATCCTGTCCCACAACAGTTCCTGGTCCTTTCCATTCAGCACTGTCTGGTCTCTTGTACCTTTTCACCCATTTCACAATGTTCATTCATTGGACGAATTTGTTTTCGAAGAGCCCTACGGATACGTTCAGAACATTCTGCTTCAGTGAAAGCTTTCCTGGCAGAATGTAATGCCTTGATATGTTCTCCTACTAAATTACTAGTTGTACTCCCTTCTAATGCTGGAGCTCTGTCTGTCAGAATACTGGGAAGATTAGGATTTTTCCCATAAACAAGCTGATATGAGCTATACCCATGAATATTAACAAGGCTATTTTTAGCCATTAACGCCCAAGAAAGAGCTGTGTCCCAGTTACAGCTATTGTCCTCTCTAATCTTATTCAGTATTTCAGTGAGTGTAAAATTATGTCCCTCTAATAGTCCGTTACTCCATGGTAAATATCCTGCAGTAGTAAGTACTTCGATGTTGAAGTTTTCACACATATCCCGTACTGCTTCATTGTTAAATTCTCCTCCATTGTCGCTAAATAATTTCCTAGGAGCACGCCATGAATTCCTATCCATAATTTTATAAATAACTGTATAAATGTTGATGGACGTTTATTAGTCAATATTCCTCCAGCACTAAATCTTGAAAATTCATCAATTATATGAAGATACCATAAACTGATGCAGGTCAACAGCAACAGTGTCATTGAACTCTGATGCGAGCGGAAAACCAACTGCTGGTTTCGGCACAGGTCTTTTAAATTTTTCACAAATACTACAAGATTTTATCAGGTCATCAAGAAGTTCAAATAGTTCATGGTCACAATTTCCAGCATTCTTTAAAAGTTTCTTAAGTTTATCACTGTTTGCATGCCCAAATTGATTGTGCAGCTTATTCAAAATTTTTAACTTATCAGATCTATTTAGATTAACATCAATAACAAGAGTTTCTTCAAAATCTGGACTTTTATGGACCATATTTTCTCGCAGATTGATACAATAATGACCACTTAACGTGAATTGTAATTGAACTGGTTTATCAAACATTGTTGCCTGGTCACGTGATAAGTCTAATTTTGTCTCGGCACGTTTCAAAGAACTTTTACTTAACAATAACGGTATGTCAGCTTCAACGACTTCAGTTTCTACTGTCCCATATACACCAGCTATATTAACTGGTATAGACACACACTTCAAAGAGTTTACATTGACACCATCTCCAAATTTAAATTCTTTGCTACTTGATTTTGAAGTCACTTTTGATTTCCAAGCATCCTCCAAGGAATTAATATAATTTTGTAGCCATTTATTGCCACAAACAGTTCGTGAACATGCAGTGTCCAAAACACCACATCCAAAACATTCAGTCATAAAAACCTCATTTTTAGATGGCTCATCACTTTTAGTAAATAAAACAAAATTGCATGTCTCTTTTTCGTCATCATCACATTCTGAATAATTAACATCACTTTGCTTGTGTGGACAGTCTGTAGCCCAGTGAAAAGTTGAATTACAAATAGCACAATTTGTTCTCCTTCCAAATGTTACAGGATTCGTTCCTTTTTGTGTTGAGTTTGTTTGATATCTGGTACCAGTATAACTGTTATTTCTACCTCGGTAATTCCCTGATTCATCTGAACGTTGATTTGGCTGAGAAACTGGTTGACGATGTGGGGGTAAATAATACTTTGATGATCTTGTGTACATTGCAGATTCTTCCTTGACTGCGATGCATTGACTATCAGAACTATTTATCAGTAGACCACTGTTAAATATTCTTTTAAGGGCGGATTTCATCGATGCAAATGTTCCATCAGCTGTAGCTGTCAAAGCAAGTTGTTTCTCCTTCACAGTTAAATTAGCATTGTCTAACAGTTTATAGGCCAAAACTGAATCAGAGAGAGTCATTTGATATTTCTTAGCTTTCTGATATCTTTGTTCAAACTCATTGACATAATCACTCATAGAAATTTCATGTGTCTTCTTATAATTCTCAAAATTTGAATAGGATTCATATGCAGCATCTTTCTCCTCGTTTTTGAATAATTCATCTAATTTAGTGATCAAGGTCACCATACCATTCTCTTTATTTAAATCTGCTGCACTGATTTCTATAGCCTTATCTCTGGCTTTACCTGTAAGTGTCAAGGTGACTGCCAAGGCCTGTTTTTTCTTTTCAACACACAAAACTAGATGTTATCAGGTTGTTTCAATTTTTTCATATTTTCAAGTCAAATCTTTGTATTTGCAGGTGACATTTTCATGCTAACACCCAGCATTCTATACCATTATAATAAAGATGTCGAATGATGTTCAGTTAACCAATATGAAGCAGATTGATGACGTCCCAGAGAACACGCATCATCCTTCAAAACCTTATATAGACGATGCCTATGTGGATTCTATAGAATCTTTACTAGTAAGTAAATTTTCTACTTTAGGAGTTTATATCTGTAGTATATTTTACTAGCAATTAGGCTTATGATTTGTATTGTAATCAAATTTAAACATCTTAGTCATTTTACTTCATTTAGTAAAAGTGGGTATCTTATAATGTCAGCCCCACCTGGCATCTCTGTTCAGGAGACATTAAATATCCATATCAATAACTAGCGTGGCCCATTATTTGAAAGCTGGAAATTTCAGTTGTACTAAATTGCATTCAGGTGTAAAGCAATTTAAAGTTTTCCCTTTTCTCTATTTCACCTAGAATTAGATATGCCCAAGCAACCCAGAAACTAATGCAACCAGAAAAAATCAAAAGAAATCTGCGTGTTGTGTTACAGGTCTTTCTTTTTGTGTTGTATGATTAAATATTAAAATTAATAATCAATTGAAGCAAGCCTAATATTGACTCGCTAATATCTTGGTTTAGAGTGAAGCGGCTTATCTTATCTTACCTCTTTTTTTTAGATATTAAGCTCCATTACACTAAATGTTATAATATAGTTCAATTCCATCAAGATCTAGTTAATATATTTTTAAGGAGATATTTAGCCCCATTCCATCAAAATCACAAATTTACAAAATGTAGAAATAGACTCTTCAACAGATAAACTCCATTCCATCAAAATGACTAAGTTGATAGAATGTTTATTAAATATTCAACTCTATTATTTTATTTATTAAAGGATAAAGATGATGATGTAGAAAAACAAAATGCGTATGGTAGTGTTGACAATGTCGACAAGGACGTTTCAAAGGACTATAACATGTGTTCACGTCAAGTTTTAACCATACAATCAGCCGTTGTCAGCTTGTATATAAATAACGAAAAATGGATTTGGAGAATTTTTTATATACTACTTGCGATACTTTTTGTGATTTATTTTGCTTTTGCAATGAATTATCATTTTGGTGACGAAGGATCTTATCGTTTGCTTGGATATACAGTCCTGGGTGTATTTTTGTTTTTCATGCATTTTGCCGGGCCTTATATATATCCAGCTATATCACAGTGTACTAAAGTGTTTGAAGGTAAAAACAGTGCAAGGAATGCAAGAATAATAAAATGGTGAGTAAATATTGATATTTTAATTTGTAGACAGAGTGAGGAGGGAGAGACATGGGGTTTTATGTCCACTCCACACAAACCAGGTCATTTCAGAACTTATATGGTTTAAATGTTATTTCAATAATTCGCTTGCACGAAGAGGTCCTTAGCAGTGGGAGGAAGCCAGGGGACCCAGAGAAAACCCATGAGGTTGGACAGGCGACCCTACTCCTTGTCATGTACAACCAGATATTCGAAACCACTCAGTTAACTCAATGACAGGCTTTATGCTATCCATCCGGCCATCCAACCCCCCCGGACAGAGTGGGAAGCTATGGTCACTCAGTGATTGAGGTGCTCCTCACTAACCAACAGCTCCAGGTTATATCCCAGAGTTGGTTGAGAATGTATCCAGGAACTGTTTAGCACGGTTTATTCTGGTCAATGGTGCTGGTAAGGAAAAGTGTCTAGTTGTTAGGATGGGTCACAAAAAAGAGGCTCTGTACATATCTTGGCTCTCTGTATGGTGTATGCCTATCATCATAAGCTGATGATGTAGAAGTCATACAATATTACTCGAACTGGTAGTCACAATAGTGAATCCAATGGCTGAACTATGTAAGATCCAACAGCTAGTGTATATATAACAACAGACATCTTTATGGAAAACATTCATTAGGTTTGTTAACTGCAATCTTTCAATGAGGTTACTGTTACCGAAAGATTTTTTGAACCTGGTTACTGTTTCTGTCATATTTACAAGTTTTGATTGACTGAGAGTGAAATGAATGACTGGAGAACATATCTGAAAGTAAATTTATTTGCCATAAAATTAGAATATTTCAAAGCACATGAATTTTAGGTAGATTTATAGTGTATTTGTAAAATACTTTTTTTATGTAATATTGAAAGAAATATTTTGATAACCTGAGTTAAAGAAAATGTTTTTTGAAAGAGTGTGTTTACAAGTAGGTGCGCCAGTCAGCAGCACCACCCATAAACAATAAGCAACAACACCCAACCGATAAAGATGGAATATTTTCTGACATCTTACAAAACATGTTTACATTTCGTAAAAATGGTGGAGAAGAACAAGGGAGGGTTTAAGGGAGATAACTCCTGTTAACATGTCGCTTACAACACTATAACTATGCAGTATGCCAACTGGCGTAACTTCTCTCTCTCTTTTTTTTTTTAAAACAAAGAATAACATAGAAAAACAAATATTAAGTCTAAACCGAATGTCCTACGAAATAGAAGTCATATCTGTACTGTGTACCGGTGAAGACCGATAATTTCACGTCACATAGTCCTGTAAATACGGGGGTTTCTTGTGCACACGGTAGTTCGGGTGTTTATGGAAGTATTGACTGTAGGTTCGGCTGATGACGATGACGAAGACACTAATGTGGATAAGTTTGAATCAAGCTTCAGTGGGGAAGCCGGGGTGACCAATACAGGTGGTATCACTGGTGGAGCAGGTGGTTCATCTGGCTCTATGGTTGTATTCGTATCGCATTCTATCTGAGCAGTGACTTCATCCAAGTCATTACTGTCTCCATTGTGTCGCAAGGGAAAGCAGTTTTTTTCAACAAAGTAGTTTGGTACAATATAACATTCTGATGTTTTGACCTTGTAAGTTGAGGAACGTAACTGGGATCCTGAGAATTTCCTGACGAAGCACCAATTACCATCAAGACTAGTTACAAGATATCGATCACAAGCCTTGTTTTTATTACCATCTGAGCGCAGGTAGACCAAATCGCCAACTGCGACATGGTTACTTGGAGGTCTGTTTCCAATACAATTTTTGGAAGTCTCACTATATCCATGTTTACGTAATCGTTAGGCATGTTGTTCGATTATAAGATCATGATCAGAGACTGGAAGCTGTGTGTGTGTAAACTGGCACCTTTGTGTTAAGATTTCACGGGCAGATAAACCTCTACTTCTAATTCTAGAGTTCAACTGAGCAGTTGCGATGGACAGGCCTAAAGGTGACACAGGTCCACCACCAGGTTCTTGACGCAACAGCTCCTCCTCGAGTTCCGCAATTGCTCTTTCAGCAACAGGATTTTTGTTGGGGTTTTTAATGCGGCCGCCATCAATATCAATGCACAGATTTTGTAGTATGGCATCATTCTTAAGAGCAATAAAACCAGAAGCTGCATCTACACGGATATGTACATGAGAACCATCAAGGGGGCGTAGTTCCATACACAAACAAGTAGTGGTATACGAGGATGTGGTCTCTCGAAGAAGCAGGATAAGCTGCCTATATCGTTTAAGAACATCAGCTGCAAACGATAAACCTAGTGCATCAGGAGGATCTGAAGTAGACTGTTCGACAAGACATTGAGGGCATCGTTTTAAGGAGGCACACGTGTGACATGTTTCCGAAACAGTATTAATGGCTTTGTCCAGATTCAAAGCATAAAAATTCCGCTTCACCACTTGCTTAAGTTGGTGCTTGGTGGGGTGACTGAGCTTAATATGTAGGGCTGTTAATAGTCCATCCAATACGGCCCTGGGAATGACAATCAATTCTGACGTTGGAGGCAAAGGTTCGTGGTGTTGAACTACCAGAAGGCCATCTCGGGCTATAGTAAGTATGTTGAGATAACGCTTGACATCTTTAAGATTTGTAAGTTTACGAGATGGTCGGGTGCCTTGCTTTAGGTGAGCATGGACGCCTCTCAGATCTGGGCATTCTGACTGAGTAGTAATCCAAGCTGATCTGCTGGTAAAGGGAAGCCGGAGAGTACCATCCATAATATCATGTACAGAAATTGACCTTTGTAACACTACAGATAACAGACCATCAGCATAGGTTGTAGATCTTGTATTGAGAACATGGAATAGACATAGATCGGAAGGAGCTCTATTCAAGTCTGACTTACTGTCAGTTAATTCTGGCTTTATAAAGCATACAGCCATTAAGAATAATGATACATGACAGATTAACTTATTTGGAATTGAGAGTATAGTTTCTATAACTGCACTGCATCTTCCCTTTAATGTCGCGAAGTTCTGCCGAGTGTTAAACACATAGATCATGTGTAGGTTATAAATAACATATAAATAAATAAGATATTTAATGAGATCGTGCCTTTTGTCAAAACGAGCAGAGGTCATTCGTGTGTTGCCTGTAAATAACATATTGAACAGATAAGCAGAAGTTGTATATAGTTGAAAACGTCAAATATAATATAATGTCAAATCTAGCAAAGTTCTATGTAAAAATAACTTTGTCACATTCCTTCATCACCCATGAGTTATGTACCAAAAGGACATAACAAACACAATTGAAAACGTCCAATATAATATAATGTCAAATCTAGCAAAGTTCCATATCACTTTGTCACATTCCTTTTTATAAAGCATACAGCCATTAAGAATAATGATACATGACAGATTAACTTATTTGGAATTGAGAGTATAGTTTCTATAACTGCACTGCATCTTCCCTTTAATGTCGCGAAGTTCTGCCGAGTGTTAAACACATAGATCATGTGTAGGTTATAAATAACATATAAATAAATAAGATATTTAATGAGATCGTGCCTTTTGTCAAAACGAGCAGAGGTCATTCGTGTGTTGCCTGTAAATAACATATTGAACAGATAAGCAGAAGTTGTATATAGTTGAAAACGTCAAATATAATATAATGTCAAATCTAGCAAAGTTCTATGTAAAAATAACTTTGTCACATTCCTTCATCACCCATGAGTTATGTACCAAAAGGACATAACAAACACAATTGAAAACGTCCAATATAATATAATGTCAAATCTAGCAAAGTTCCATATCACTTTGTCACACCTTACTACAGAATCTTCTAATCGGGTGATGAAGTTACAAATCTGACAATGTGGTTCCTGACAATCTGGAGCATTACGACTTGCAAAATCAGATGGGATATTTGCCTGGCCTGCTAAATGACGGACACTTATCTGATATCTGCTTACTATTGACAAAAAGGAAGTAACGCGTGGACTGGAAGAAAATTCGCCACGGCAAAGCTTGGATATAGCCTGGACACACGGTTTGCTGTCGGTCAGAACACAGGTCTGGTGGTGAGACTGTATTATGAATGGGCTAAAGTGTTTAATGGCTGCAGCAATACACAGTGCTTCGATTTCACACGGTAACCAAGTAACTTGGTGTTGACGTAGTTTAGAGCTAAAGAATCCTGCAAGGGATATTTTGTTGTTGCGGCTAACATAAAGTGTTGCTCCAGTGCCATACCTTGTAACTGAACCATCGGTGACGATCCACAATAGGTCTGAAGGTCTGGGAAGGAGTATGGCGGTATTGGTGATTAGAGATTTCTTGGTATGAGAGAAATGGTGACTTAATTCATCCGTCCAATGGGACAAAAATTAGCAATTTGTCCCAACATTAACTCGAGGTGGGTCACTTTCTGTTGTGCAGTACGTCGGTTATCCTCTGGGACATCACTACCATCATCACGGAAACCCCGCAATGGAGTATTATTAGACGCCTTACCCCACGTGACACTATCGACGAGATATGCAGCAAAATTTGGGTCTAGAGATAAAGTGTACCGCAAGTTTTGTCGCCAGGCTCCATAGGACGTGATTGTTTCATGTTTGGTTAGTGTCCACTGTTTCGGAGCACGATTAGTAGCCATCTTGTCTTATGATGGTAAAACGGTGGGTGTATTCACAGCTAGAGAAGAAACTGGGTCGCTTATGTCAAAAATGACGATGTATGGGACTGTTCAGACTTGGAATGTTTTTGTTGTTTCGTTAACAAAGAGAACTTCCTGGAGTTCGTAGGTACGGCAAAACACTCTAAGCCACCACGCCAGTCAGCAGCACCACACATAAACAATAAGCAACAACACCCAACCGATAAAGATGGAATATTTTATGACATCTTACAAAACATGTTTACATTTCGTAAAAATGGTGGAGAAGAACAAGAGAGGGTTTAAGGGAGATAACTTCTGTTAACATGTCGCTTACAACACTTATAACTACGCAGTATGCCAACTGGCGGTGACGGTTTTTCTCTCTTTTCAGGCTTTTATATATCATAGCATCCGTTTGTATTGTTACAACTTTAATTATATATGTTGTCCTGGAAACACCAAAAAATCTGGTGTCTTTAGCTGGATTAGCAGGTTTCTTATTAATCACCTATATTACATCAGTTAATCCTGCCAAGGTAATGTCTGTTTCTTCATTTTGATTATTGACATTTTCTTCCTTATCCATCCATCACATCCACCCCCTCCTGTCCCCCCCCCCCAATCATTTTCTCCTTTCAAAGGTTGTTGCCCTTGAACTGCTGATGTAATGGATTACTATTCCATACATAAATTCAAGTAATCACACAAGGATTGCAATTACCTTTTACTTCCCCGACACCATAATTGCATATTAGGTGAAATTACGGTAGCTCCTTTCTTCCATGTCAAAAAGTCATGACACAAAATGAAGAGAGTATGACTTCTAAGCTATTTGTTGTTGATCATTTTGGCAAAACTCAAATATATATAATGATATATAATATTATTTGTGTCAGTGACGTTGTTTGTTTGATTATCCAGTACTATAGTTCATAATGGGATACTTATTGTAAGCATTGTGGCTAAATTTGGGGAGCAATATATATAAGACCTTTACGTTCTGTATAAATTTTCTATGGTCAGCCTCACTGTATTTGTATTCCTATGGTTACTATTTCTAGCCATTTGTCAATCACAACGATCCCAAATATAATATGTCGTCTCAGTAGCTGATGCTCACATTGATAATAAAGGTGGTTTTTTGCCTTATCGGTTAATTAGGCATTATCCGTAATTTTGTGTTCACATTAATATTTCTATTTTCAGGTCAATTGGCATCCAATTTTCTGGGGTTTAGCTCTCCAGTATTTCTTTGCTCTGATCATATTGAGAACACAGCCTGGTTACGAACTGTTTGATTGGCTTGGTGATAGAGTAACAGAATTTTTAGAATACACTGATGCTGGTTCTGAATTTGTCTTTGGGCCAAATTTTAAAGATCATTTCTTTGCTTTTAAGGTTAGATTTCCTTTAGTTTTTTTGATTTTTTTTTTTTATAATGAGT
Organism: Patella caerulea; assembly: GCA_036850965.1. Lineage (NCBI taxonomy): Eukaryota > Metazoa > Mollusca > Gastropoda > Patellidae > Patella > Patella caerulea. The sequence continues at coordinate 20,844,770 of JAZGQO010000021.1, forward strand.
TTGATTTATGTATCTAAGTCTTTCATTTGATGAAATCTAAGAATGAAGTGGCAGACTGTGAAATGGAAGTCTAAACTGTTTCCAATTTTTTTTTTGTTTCAATTTTTTCACTTAATAAGAACCACATTTGTGTGCAAGAATGCAGTCGCATGACAGACAGAATGTTTGCTCCAATTATTAACGTAAGTAGGTGATGACGGACGAGTGTAGGATGTCTATTGCTATGGAAAATCCTCCACAGATCTGATTCTGCTCCTTCTGTTAAGTCCTTCGAAGTGAGACAAAAATCTGATTAGATTAGTACGTTTAAAATAGTATTTTCCTAGTGGAGGCCATTCTATAAGAGGGCTAAACAAACTGTATTAAAAATATATTAAAGACAGGAGACTAATGGGAGCAAATTTAAGAGCACACCCTTTGTGATGGCCGAACAATCCCTTTAGCAGAATTAAACACACATTAAACAAAAGCTAAATCTTCCTATTACAGCTCTTTATTTAGACCTGAAATTTTATCTAAATTATTAATAAGACATTAATTAACTTGTTCAGACCATAATGAACTCAAGTTGTCAACGGTAGCCTTTGATATTGACTGGATTAGAATCCTATATTTTGCTTAACGCTCATTGATAATTAAATCAAAAAATAGATTATCGATACTACGCTTTTTATCATACCAACTTTAGTAATGATGATCGAATTTCAACCTTTTGATTATCGGTTCATATTGGAACAATTTGACTGAAATTTTATAGTGAGAACTGCCAACTCTTTATCTAATCTCCCATAATGTATCTTTAAGTAAAACATCAAGTAATTATGTTCTACAAGCACAAGATTACTCAGAATTTAAAGATGTTGATACTGAAGTAAATACAATCACTAATCGTTTGTCTTAATTGTTAGCATTTGACGGTTAAAATTATGTTCATATTTATTCTGTTGTATTCCTAACTCAGAATTGTTGTTGATCTATTTTAGGTGATGCCAGTTGTGACGTTTTTCAGTACATTTATAGCTATCACCTATTATTTTGGTGTCATGCAAGCGATCGTTAGAGTATTTGGCAGATTTCTCAGTTTTTGTTTAGGAACAACACCAGCGGAATCACTGAATGCTGCTGGAAATATCTTTGTTGGTATGGTAAGTTGGAGATAGTTTATTGACGCTTTTTTATAACTTATTGTAGAAAACCTGATACCACTTCTTTATTAGCAGAGTTCACAAAGTTGTCTTAAACCACTGGGCTGTTATGTGTGTCATGCAACAAGTGTCATTTAGTTCATGGCAGATTATTTTATACTGAAAATAGGCACACCAACAATTATAACACACAATCAATAACAATCTTAATGACAGACTCACCCTACCTGCAGAGAAGTGACTCTAACACAGTGAATAGCCATGATATCTATATGACATTATCTAAACGTCACAGGTCATGAGGTCACGTCAACAAACAAAACATCAACATTACAAGACATAATGTTACATTGTAAACAAGCCTTCCTGCAGCCTTTAGGACTGTATAATCCGTACAGCCACAACATCTTATCCTTATCGCTTCTTCCAATGATTTTTCATAGAAATAACTATGGAGCCGAATCGTTGCCATATTAAAAGAAAATATCATAGTTAAAATTGACAAAATATCATGGTCAAAATGGTAAAAATGGCAATTTGCGTGATTTTTCACTTGTAGATATTACATAACACAAAATCACAATATTAGTATCAAAACAAAAATTGTTCGCCAAAAATTAACAACATAAAAATCTACTTGTGTTTTTTTCACTTACTACTTTTCGCATTTGCAAATTCACTGTGACTTTTTCATCTTTGCATTTTCAACTATAAGAATTTCACCATTGTATTTTCAACCACTAAAATTTCTCCAATCTAACTGACCATATGAAAGGGGCGTGTTTACGAGTTCGGCCGAAATTGACGTCATAGGACGTCAATATTTAGCGTCTGGGCTAAAATTAATGTTCCATTGGGTTATTCGTGCCTCTTAGTGTTAAGATTATCCGATTTGAAAAAATCAAATAAATACCTTGTCATGTCAGACAACTTTTTGTTTAATGAGATATATCATCGAAACTTGAGGTTGGCCCATTGTCTTAATAGACCCGACGAATCTTGAACTGAACATCGGCATGAATGTGAGTGTATTGCTGGCATTATATCTGAAATAAGTGTCATTACCGAAGAGGTGTCTGATTGTCTTAATCAATTAAGAAAAGCTCTACAGTTATTAGACGATGCAATAAATTTGCAAACAAGACAACTAGGACACGACAAGAGAGTATCATGTTTCGTCAGGAATAGTTGGTCTGCCAAAGTTATTTATTCCACAAGAACAGTTACAATATTTAGTTGATAGTAATTTTAAATTAGCCGAAATTGCAAATTTATTCAGCGTTTCCAAACGCACCGTTTGTAGACGTCTCAAAGAATACAATATATCCATTTCACAAAAGTACAGTACTTTAAGTGATGATGAGCTAGATAATTTAGTTACTGCTATTATATCACGATTACCTGATCAGGGATATAGAAGTGTAAAAGGCCATTTGTCAGCTCAGGGATTTACCTTGCAAGAGGAAAGGGTCAGAGATGCCATGAGAAGGGTAGATCTAGAAGGCTTACTTTATCGAAGACTTACCATGAAACCTGTAAGAAGGAGAAGATACAGCGTTAGAGCTGCTAATTCATTATGGCATATAGATGGTTACCATAAACTTATAAGGTACATGTAAATTTGTAGGCTGAAACCGATATTGAAATTTGAATTATGTGTGCCAGTGCCACCACTCTCCTGGCAGTCTTTAAATGTTATGTTAGTCTCAATGCCCAGAAACACCGGTTGTCTGACATGACAAGGTATTTATTTGATTTTTTCAAATCGGATAATCTTAACGCTAAGAGGCACGAAAAACCCAATGGAACATTAATTTTAGCCCAGACGCTAAATATTGACGTCCTATTACGTCAACTTCGCCCGAACTCGTAAACACGCCCCTTTCCTTATATGGTCAGTTAGATTGGAGAAATTTTAGTGGTTGAAAATACAATGGTGAAATTCTTATAGTTGAAAATGCAAAGATGAAAAAAAAAAATTCACAGTGAATTTGCAAATGCGAAAAGTAGTAAGTGAAAAAAACACAAGTAGATTTTTATGTTGTTAATTTTTGGCGAACAATTTTTGTTTTGATACTAATATTGTGATTTTGTGTTAGGTAATATCTACAAGTGAAAAATCACGCAAATTGCCATTTTTAACATTTTGACCATGATAATTTGTCAATTTTAACTATGATATTTTCTCTTAATATGGCAACGATTCGGCTCCATAAATAACATCTACAATTCTAGATTTGACGTCGGCATATTAGCACTATTATGTGCTCGGTTGTATCTATTTCAGATATACACAATCAATTCTGTTAATGTATTTAGCATGGGGATTAACTAATAGTTAATTTATTTCAGTTCTAATTTAAAACTTTAACGCAATTTTAAAAAAAAATAGCCAAATTCTGGCTTGGATTACCGAGCAAAATGGCCATTCATTATATTTGTGCGAAATAAAAAGCCAGCTACCATTTAATTTTCGTACGTTAGTTAAGTACGAATCAATAACAGATATTTCTCATCTGGTTTTAGTCATGTAGATACTAAAATTATGATTAGATCAAATAAAATTCTTTGCAAAAAATAATTCAAAACGAAATTAACCAGAACTGTAAACCCAAAGAACTAATTGAAGCATCTCCTTTGTTGGTCTACTAGATTCCATACTCTGAATGAATTAGTTCGACTGAAAAAGGATAGTTTAGTACAGAAGTGTAGCATGAAGTGTGACTTCATATTCAGTGAAAACTAAATGGATGTAAAATGGCTTATTATGTTTCTATCATTACATATAACTATCTTTTAAGTAAAATATCTTTCAAAATATTCAAATTTTGTTTCTTTTAGACAGAGGCACCTTTGATGATTAAGCCATTTTTACCTATTATGACATTATCAGAATTACATGCAGTAATGACAGGTGGATTTGCCACTATTGCCGGCAGTGTGTTCGGAGCTTATCTGAGCTATGGGGTAAGGAAAAACTTTGTAGATCTTGTTTTTAGTCTATTAGATGGCTTATAACCTTATATAATATTATGACACACCCCTAGTCGGAAGTAATTAACTTTTTAAAACAAATTTAGTTATTTCCGACTTTAAACAGTATTTTGTAGGAATATTGGCTTTGCTAGGGGTATGCAACAGTTTATAAATGTCTATAAAATGAAAATACTTGGTGCTTTAGGAATGGAAAGTAGGTCATTTTGGGACTAACACATAGTTCAATTTTATTTCAATAATTCCCTTGCGGGTAGGGATCTTTTAGCAGTGGGAGGAAACTGGAGGACCCAAGCAACACCCATGAGTTTGGACAGGCAACCCTACTCCTTGCCACATGCAACAAGGTAATCGAAACCACACCAATTTGATTCAGTGATAGAACTTATGATACAGTGCGTATGTGTTAACCATTTGGTCATTCAACACCCCTCCATTAGGGATCGTATTGGAGATTCTTGAAAGTGTAAATGTAGATTGTTAGATAGATAAAATAAGAAGTTTATTACATCAAAACGTCCATTATGGACAGCATGCATACATATTTGTAGTATCTGTACAAATGTGTGTAACATACAGATTTGAACATGCAATAGAGACATTATTAATATACCCATAGAGCTTAACCACCAGTTAGATTCTTGTTTTAGGCTCATTGTGTTGCCATTTGAAAAAAGGGTTTAGTTAAAGTTCCATTAGTGGCATTAATTTCAATATCTTCCTAACAATTTTTTTTTAAGGTGCCAGGAAATCATTTACTGTCTGCATCTGTAATGTCAGCACCAGCAGCTCTAGCTATTTCTAAACTCACCTATCCTGAAACCCAGAAAACAAAATCCTCTGATGATGACTATAACAAAATGGTGAAAGGGTATGTTCACTATTTATTTCTGTTGGGAGATTTAACTAGCTTCTCAAATTGTTGCTCTTTAATGAAATCTTTGGAATGTTCCATAATTGATTTCTCTCAATCCCCAAAATGTCAACAATAGAGCGAAGAAAGGGATTTTGGACTACAGTGCATGCACCTGAAATATTCTACAGGTTATCAAGGTTATATTTAAGAAATGATTGGTTGCTTCAGCTGGTCGTGAAGTTGAGTAGCAGTTTCTCCAGAGTTATTGCTCCTGTCACCGAAACATTGTAAAACAATACATGACAGAGTTTTTAACATTAACATTTAATTTGTTTGTTGGGTTTTTTTGCTAAAATGGTTGGGCAAAGCATAAAGAGAAACCCAGTCAAAAAACTTGAGATCTTCATCAATTGTGTTATCACCTCTGTCACCAATAAATGGCAAGCCTATGGATCACAAAGTTACTCTGTATTATTTGTGGAGTTATTGACCTTGACAGCATTGGTTTTATGGGGATGACTTTTCTAGACATGTGTGTGTGTTTGTAGAATAAATCATTTTATCTTTCAAGCATGAATTAATTCTTATTTATCTGTTTAATTACAGGAAAGAAAGGAATGTGATAGAAGCTGCATCTGCAGGGGCATCACTATCAATCCAACTTATAGCCAATATTGTTGTTAATCTCATTGCCTTCCTTGCTTTATTAGAATTTGTAAATGCTTGTTTAACATGGGCTGGTAATCGTGTTGGATGGGAAGGTATCACCTTTCAGGTATGTTATTTAATATTGTAATATTTACAATTTATGGTAAACTACTGAACTAATATTAGACATAGCAAGTAGTATGATATCTGGCCCCGGTTTCACAAAGGATTCTCAGACATCTGTTAAGAATTTACTCAACTTTAGGAGAAAACCTTGATAGGGTGATCAGATTGCAGCAAGAAAAATTTTACATTTTGGAATTAGAATACTTGCTTGAATTTTAAAGAGGTTAATAATAGAAAAATTTGTTTTCACAATTAAATTTAGAGAATCATCAAACTCCCTTGATGCCTTTGCCATTTTATTTTTGATATAGTTGTATTGTTTGACAACTTGTTTTTATTCTATACTTTCAGTTTATTTGTTCCTATGTGTTGTACCCAGTTGCTTTATTTATGGGAACAGAAATTGCTGACTGTCGCCAGGTTGCTAAATTGATTGGAATTAAAACATTTACAAATGAATTCATTGCTTATGGAGCACTGTCTGTTTATATGAATAATAAGGTTAACTACACAAAGTATATCTCCGCTTTTCCTAATATGACAGACTCAGATTTGTGGGAAACCAGAGGTGATGACATGTTTTTAATACAAACCAATGAAACTCTTGTAGGAGGCATCATGTCTGTAAGTACTAATTTCAGAATTAAACTCAATATATATTTGACTTAGATAACAACTATAATCAGAATCTGCCAAAATGCTGTCTATTAATTGTGGCATCAAAAATTGGAAGTACTGTAATTAAATGTCCCTAATTACTCTTTAATGCTGAGTATTGTAATTAACGCTAATTTTAACAAAAGAGTGATGTGGAAAAGGAAAACATTAAACCCTTAAACCCAATTCCATTTCATTTCACATAAAATTGTGATGTTACTAGTAGTTGTAACTGAATAACTTTAAAGCTTTTCATATATATTTACTAGAAAACCGTTATTAAATTTTTGAAAAGCAAGGCTAATACAAAGTACCTTTAGTTATGGGCCTTTAAAAAATCAATTAATTTTATTATCTTCTCCGTTTTTCAGGAAAGATCAGAAATTATATCCACTTATTCTCTGTGTGGTTTTTCAAATATTGGTTCAATGGGAATATTATTGGGTGGGTTATCTGCCCTTGCTCCAGAAAGAAAAACAGATTTATCATCTATTGTACTACGAGCTATGATAGCAGGAAATATAGCTTGTTTCCTTACAGCTTGTATTGCAGGTAAATCTTCTTGGGGAAAAAATAATTTTCGAACTTCACATGCATATGTTTTCTTAATCAGTTTTGGGGGTTTTTGCCAAATCAAAAAAAAAAAAGAATCGGTATAGAAATGTCCGCATAATTGTAAATTGTACTCAGATTGGTCAGCAGTTTGGCAATAATAGATGTGGATTTATGATGTTAATTTACATGGCTGCAAATACACAAGTTAAAAGTCTTGATTTATGGAAATTCATGCTTTCTGAATTCTTTTGAACTCTTGTTGGAAATTCATGAAAGAAAATTTGTTTGACTGTCACTATTTGGTCATCACATTTTCTATGCCACTGTTAAAGTCATTAGGGAAATATTTCGTGCAAGGTGAATTTGTATTAGCTGGATGTAGATAAGCTCAGATTGAAATAATTGCTGGGTGAAAGTTTTGGATGCAGGAATGGATACTAATTCATCCCTTTGAGTAATTAATACCCACAAAGAATAATTACTCAGCCATACCAACTGGAAAACATTATATTATGACAGAAGTAGATAATATTTAAAAAATGTAATCTAATCATTTTCCTGCAGTAATTCTTGTTGTATTAGATTTTCAGAAGAAAGTCAATGGGACCATTTTTTTCTTTCAGTTAAATTTAATAGCAGTAACAACACAGATGCCCAAAATTGTGACAGCAAAAGAATAGCCATTTTTTGGCATGGTTTCCATTCTATATTATTTACAGATTTTTATGAGATGTTTTTATAAGAAATTATGTCTGATCAAAATACATGTTTTTCTTTTCTTACATTTTAGGTCTGTTCTTCCAGCCAATGGCATAAGATCTGCTTTTGAGATTTGTTGTAAATTATGATCAGTAATACCTGAATATGTCAAGACGAAATATCTTTGAACTAGTGCTAACTGTGAAATTAAAACAAAGGCTACTGGTATATAACAAGAAAATCATTGTCTCTCAAATTCATATTTTATTTCATTATGAAATGTTTCATAAAATACTATGTACTGTGCATATAAGAAACTTATTCAAGATAATTTTTAATATCCAATAGGGCGTTATAATTTATACATGTCAAAATCATTTACATATTACTGTAAATTGAAATTTACTGCTGGGAATATGTTTTATAAACAGATAAATATGTGATTTCCAAGGTGATGATAATTTTCAGTTGCCCAGGCATCCTTTCAAGACAAGTTACAATTTATACCTCACTAACATATTGTATTACGATATGCAATACTTACCTGCCAAATGACTACAGCAATATCAATTTGAAAACATTGCCATAAATTCAACCAATCACAGCCTAGTTTTTGTTAACGTTTTAATGTAAATCAGCTGTTCCCATGGAAATTTTTATTTAATATTTGAAAGTAAGATAATACGCTATATAACCAACAATGTACATTTTTGTCCAGGAAATCCATGTTTTAACATGCATTACCATGGACCCTAAAATATATGTTCATGGCATTACCACAGAGTAAAAATAACCAGAGTGGAGACTTCTTCATTTGCATACGGAGGAGGTCGCACGTTGCATCTTGGGTCTCGTCTGTAATGTCACTAAACATGGCGGCTAAAGAAGATGTTTCACAGTAGAACAAAAGAAAATGTAAACATCCGAGTGGTGGATATGGTACCCAGAGTAGGTCCTACGCAGGATGTTTTAATTTTTGTCCCCCGCCTTTCGAAGAAAGTTGGGGGACTATTAAAATGGGTTCGTCCGTCCGTCTGTCTGTCCGTCACACTTTTTGGGACACAATAACTCTCTTCCTAATTGAGCTAGAATGTTCAAACTTGGTGTATGTCTTTATTAGATCAATGCCTTGATGGAGTTCGAAGATGAGAATTTTACGCTTAGGGTAAGCAGAGATAAGCAATTTGATTGGTTGATGCTTTGGGACACAATAACTTTAGTTCTAATTAAGTGAGAGTGATGAAACTTGGTGTATAGTTTCATTGCAGTAATACCTTGACTAAGATCGATAATGAGCATTTTCTGCTCAGGGTAAGCAGAGCAATTTGATTGGTCGAGACTTTGGAACACAATAACTCTCCTTCTAATTGAGTTAAAATGTTCAAACTTGGTGTATATGCTTCAATGCCTTGATGGAGTTCGAAGATGAGCATTTTCTGCTTAGGGTAAGCAGAGATAAGCAATTTGATTGGTTGATGCTTTGGGACACTATAACTTTAGTTCTAATTAATTGAGAGTGATGAAACTTGGTGTATAGTTTCATTACAGTAATACCTTGACTAAGTTCGATAATGAGCATTTTCTGCTCAGGATAAGCAGATCGATACACAATTTGATTGGTCGAGACTTTGGAACACAATAACTCTCCTTCTAATTGAGCTAAAATGTTCAAACTTGGTGTATATGCTTATTAGGTCAATGCCTTGATGGAGTTCGAAGATGAGCATTTTCTGCTTAGGGTAAGCAGAGATAAGCAATTTGATTGGTTGATGCTTCGGGACACGATAACTTTAGTTCTAATTAAGTGGAATGATGAAACTTGGTGTATAGTTTCATTACAGTAATACCTTGACTAAGTTCGATAATGATCATTTTCTGCTCAGGGTATGCACAGCGATACGCAATTTGATTGGTGGAGACTTTGGAACACAATAACTCTTCTTCTAATTGAGTTAAAATGTTCAAACTTAGTGTATATGCTTATAAGGTCAATGCCTTGATGGAGTTTGAATATGAGCATTTTCCACTAAGGGTAAGCAGAGATAAGCAATTTGATTGGTTAATGCTTTGGGACACGATAACTTTAGTTCTAAGTAAGTGAGAGTGATGAAGCTTGGTGTATAGTTTCATTACAGTAATATACTATTCAAAAAAAGTAGGGGATATTTGATTTTTAAGTGTTATTAAAGTCACCTAATGAAACTGACGAAGAAACAAATGACAAAATGAAATGAAGTTCACATTCATCGATTTATTCCAAATGATCGTTAGACTAAGTAAGGCACAGACTGACCATTATAAGGGTGAAATGATACCCGGGGTCAAACAGCAAAGTTACCACAGCATCACAACAAAGTCAGTAACGGGTAAATCCTCCACTTTTTGCCAAACAAGCATTGATCCGACGTGGCATACTCCTAATGAGACGTCTAAGGTCATTTTGGTCCAGATTGTCCCATTCCTGTTGCAACGCAGCAGTAAGTTCTTGGACATTGGCAGGACGTTGTTGACATTGACGTAACCACTGTCCAAGCATGTCCCAGACATGCTCGATGGGGGAGAGGTTGGGACTCAGTGCTGGCCAAGGTAATGTGGTGATGTTCTGTTGTTTGAGGTAACCTGTAACGAACCTGGCCCTGTGACATCTTGCGTTGTCATCCTGGAAGATGAAACGGCGGCCATGACGTCGTGCGAACGGCACAACATGGACTGCCAAGATGTTGTCCCGGTAGTACTGGCCTGTAACACGCCCTGCAACAACATGTAAAGTCGTTATTCCAGCAACAGTGATGCCTCCTCACACCGTAACAGAACCACCCCCAAATCGATCATGTCTGATGACGTTAACGTCTTGGAAGCGCTCGTTTCGACGACACCCTCCTACGTCTGTCCAAAAAATCAACAGTGAACCTTGACTCATCTGAAAACATCACATTGTTCCAGCATCGATTATCCCAGTGTTGACGATCCCTACACCAACGACGTCTTGCCTGAATGTGATGATCTCTCAAACAAGGGATCACGCGAGGACGTCGAGCGCGAAGGCGACCCCTATGCAGTCGATTCCGAATCGTCTGGCCACTCACTCTCACACCATTGTCTGTTTGAAGACGAACGCTGATCTGATTTGCTGTGATGACACGATTTCTCAAGGCCAAGATACGGATAAATCGATCCTGGGCTTGAGTTGTCGCCCTTGGTCGACCTGAGCGTGGTCTGTCCTGTACAGATTGTGTATCACGGTATCTGGACCATAGCCTGCTTATGACAGACTGAGAAACATTCATCGTCCGCGCCACAACCGACTGTGTTGTGCCGATCTGTAGCATGCCAAGGGCACTTACCCTTTCATTTTGGGTAAGCCGACGCATATTAAAATTTGTTTTCTGGTCACTAAAACAATTAAACTGATGTTTCCACCCTGGAATTCAATGCCACAATGACTGTAACATTCAAAGTCAGAGTCGAGCAAATCTTGGGTTGGACCCCCATGATGATCCCAAGCATCACCTGCATTCCATGCGGTAGCTATTGGTGCGTTTGGGCGTTACATGTAACTGGAAATGTTTCTTCTGTTAGGTTCTATAGTGACTTTTTTCGTAGTCATTTGCATATTTTAGTGTTATGCCCCCAAAATCAAATATCCCCTACTTTTTTTGAATAGTATACCTTGACTAAGTTCGATAATGAGCATTTTCTGCTCAAGGTAAGCAGAGCGATACGCAATTTGATTGGTCGAGAGTAGTCGAGACTTTGGAACACAATAACTCTCCTTCTAATTGAGTTAAAATGTTCAAACTTGGTGTATATGCTTATTAGGTCAATGCCTTGATGGAGTTCGAAGATGAGCATTTTCCGCTTAGGGTAAGCAGAGATAAGCAATTTGATTGGTTGATACATTTGACTATATCACCGTTACATGGTAATGAAGAGAGAGTTAGAATTACGTGAAAATCGGACTAGAATTGACGGACAAAATGGCTGCCGCTTGTACACGAATAGTGTGAAAATATGTTACATATATCAAGGTTGTGGACCCTATAAAGGTCACAATTTTGAATCGATTTTGATGAAACTTGACATGTATGTTTATAACCCAAAGATCTTGGTCCCTTTCGATATTTGCGCCCATCGGGTCATTACTTCCTGAATTATGTCCCCTGATTGTACGAAAAATCACCCTTTTTAGCTTGTTGTGCTGGAGGTCACAATTATTATCTGATTTAAAAAAAAAAACGTTTGATTATAAAAACCAAACAAATTCTAATGATTTTCTGATAATTCCTTAATATGCGACAACTCTTGTTGACTGCCCGGACGATTTGGCTGCTGTGTGGGCGTATGTTTCGTTGCCTGGCAACCTATTTTTTTTCTATATTATGATGTTGCTCCATAAATGTACATTTGGGTATAATATTAGTTACCTCTGAATTTGTTTCATAAATGTTATTCCTGATTGGTTTTCCTTTGTTTTCCCTTTTATTCATTCATATTTCAAAGGATTATGACAATGGGACTTACCCTTAGTGTGTATTATGTTAAGTTGACGGTATAGTACGTAATTATCACGGATCCGTCTCATTGAACGTAGATAACTGTATATTACCTATCCGATGAGTCATTGTTGATGTTGTTGACACCAATCCAGTGTTATCCGCTTCATGTGGTATCATTTATTTGTTCACTTTGTACTCGTATGAACCTGTGACGGCAACTGACCCAATCGTCGGTGCGGAATAGGCGGGTAGAACGTAAGCCATTTTGAGGTTCCGGTTTTAATAAACATTCAAATTGTCTCGTATACATTTGGCGATCATTTCATCCACCTTTTGACCCCTTTCAGGTGTACGTGTTTGATCAACACGTTCGTACCACACCCACACACATTGAGTATTGGAAAATATTAAATAATGGATATGCATCTATGACTGGTGTCACAAAAATATAAACATTCAGAGAGGACGATCAGAAGGCTATAAAAAATGATACGGCCTTCTTCTTTTAAACCATCGTCGATCAGAGGAGTGGTAAAAATTAAAAGCAGAACACATCGTTTGTTTCAAGTTTGAATAAAAACGATTACAATATTCCACATTACTTCTTATCTAAAACTTTTGTATTTTGGCGGGAAAATTGCAAACGATCGGGGGATATATATGGTTTGTTTCATAGGTTTAATAACTTTTTATGGTGAAATATTAAGATAACAAGTTTGTCAAAGGATTATTGACACCATAAAGAGGATTTTAATGCGTTTTCTTCATACTTTTTACGCTGATTAACAAAGAAGATATAATTATGCTAGTCGAAAATAAGACGGGGTAGGCCTATCGTCGGATTACACCGAATTCTCAGATATCAACTAGCCCACAACACGAGCCCACAAGGGACCCCACTGTTCAGAACTTTGAAAATATGATGGGGTGCGTGGGAGGGTCCACCTCTGTCACTAGCAATTCAGGCGCGTATCCAGGGGAATTTTTGCAGGAGGCGGTTTGCCAGGTTCATGAGACCCCCCTCCGTCCTGGAAATTTTTGAGAAATACATGGTCTCTATAGTCATTAATATAAGGTTTTTAAACATAGAAATCCAGCATCCCGCCTGATGTCACTTCTAATTTCTGATTATGAATTAATACGATGACATTGTGATTCAATTTCATTGATACAAACAAAGCAATAATTCGATTGTGATATAACACGTACGTGTCTATATCATTAGTTCGCGCTTAGGGTGCCCATGCCGTCCCACCATCTCGGATATGATATAGCACACGATCCAAAGTGTTGTTTTGCCTAAAAAAAAAAAATGTAGCTTCTGGCTGTGAGATGCAGTCCTCGGTCCGACCATGGTCACATCGCTTTCCCGCAATTGAGATTTTGAACCGATTTTGATGAAACTTGACATGTATGTTTATAACCCAAAGATATTGGTTTCTTTCGATATTTGCACCCATCGGATCGTAACTTCCTGAATTATGGCCCCTGATTGTCCGAAAAATTGCCCTTTTTAGCTTGTGGTCCCTCTGGTGGTCAAAATTATTATCCGATTTAAAAAATCGTTTGATTATATCACCGTTACATGGTGATGAAGGCTGCCTGCGAATTTCGTGAAAATCGAACCAAAATAGACGGACACAATGGTCACCGTTTGTACGCGAATAGTGTGAAAATATGTTGTGGACCCTATAGAGGTCACAATTTTGAACCGATTTTGATGAAACTTGACAAGATCTTGGTTCCTTTCGGCGCCTATCAGATCATAACTTCCTGAATTATGTCCCCTGATTGTCCGCAAAATCGCTTTTGTTAGCTTGTGGTCCCTCTGGAGGTCAAAAATATTATCCGATTTAAAAAACGTTTGATTATATCACGGTTTCATGGTAATGAAGAGAGAATTTGAATTTCGTGAAAATCACACCAGAGTTGACGGATAATGGCCGCCGTCTGTACGAGAATTGTGTGAAAATATGTTACATCAAGGTTGTGGATCCTGTAGAGGTCACAATTTTGAACTGATTTTGATGAAACTTGAAATACATGTTTATAACCTAATGATCTTGGTTCCATTGCATATTTGCCCATATCGGATCGTAACTTCCTGAATTAGCTTGTAGTCCCTCTGGAGGTCACAATTATTATCTGATTTAAAAAAACGTTTGATTATATCACAGTTACACCGTAGTTATGGGTGAGTTTGAATTATGATTTTCTCATGATTACTTAAAATGCAACAACTCTTGTTGACTGCCCGGACGATTTGGCTGAATTATGGACCCTGATTGTCTGGAAAATGACCTTTAAAAAAAACGTTTGATTATATCACCGTTCGATGGTTATGAATGTTGAGTTTCGAATTTCGTGAAAATCGGACCAAAATTGACGTACAAAATGGCCGCCGTTTATACGCGAATAGTGTGAAAATATGTTACTGTATATCAAGGTTGTGGACCTTATAGAGGTCACAATTTTGAACCGATTTTGATGAAACTTGACATGTATGTTTATAACCCAAAGATCTTGGTTTCTTTCGATATTTGCGCCCATCGGATCATACTTTCCTAAATTATGTCCCCGGATTGTCCGAAAAATCGCTTTTGTTAGCTTTTGGTGCCTCTGGAGATCAAAATTATTATCCGATTTAAAAAAACGTTTGATTATATCACAGTTATATGGTAATGAAGAGAGAGTTTGAATTTCGTGAAAATCGGACTAGAATTGACGGACAAAATGGCCGCCGTTTGTACATGAATAGTGTGAAAATATGTTATATCAAGGTTGTGGACCCTATAGAGGTCACAATTTTGAACCTATTTTGATGAAACTTGACAAGATCTTGGTTCCTTTCGGCGCCTATCGGATCATAACTTCCTGAATTATGTCCCCTGATTGTCCGAAAAATCGCTTTTGTTAGCTTGTGGTCCCTCTGGAGGTCAAAATTATTATCCGATTTAAAAAACGTTTGATTATATCACGGTTTCATGGTAATGAAGAGAGAATTTGAATTTCGTGAAAATCACACCAGAGTTGACGGATAATGGCCGCCGTCTGTACGAGAATTGTGTGAAAATATGTTACATCAAGGTTGTGGATCCTGTAGAGGTCACAATTTTGAACTGATTTTGATGAAACTTGAAATACATGTTTATAACCTAATGATCTTGGTTCCATTGCATATTTGCCCATATCGGATCGTAACTTCCTGAATTAGCTTGTAGTCCCTGATCTGGAGGTCACAATTATTATCTGATTTAAAAAAACGTTTGATTATATCACAGTTATACCGTAGTTATGGGTGAGTTTGAATTATGATTTTCTCATGAATACTTAAAATGCAACAACTCTTGTTGACTGCCCGGACGATTTGGCTGCTGTGTGGGCGTATGTTTCGTTGCCTGGCAACCTATTTTTGGAACCATCGCACGAGAATGCGGTGGTGTGGAGGGCACAGTTCAGTGACGGTTTAGTTGGTCACAACATATTATTTACGATCTATGGTCACAATGACTTTTATTGAAGTTGCTGAACAGGTAGGCCCTGAATAGGTATGCGACGGGCGATAAGTTTGAGTGCGAAGATAAGGGGGTCAAACAAATACTGTGCAAGATAGAAAGAAATCAAAACAGTACGAGTGACTATAGAGAGTGAATATTACAAAAAAAAAAAAATTTAATCTGAGAATACGGATTAGCAATCTAGTGAGTGAGAATTACAAAAAAGAAAAGTCAAGCGTGTTGTTGATTTATACACTACAGGTAAGTTTATTTTCGTGCCTTTAATTCTGTGATGTTTATACCTGTATCGTGCCTTGTTGCGTTCTCATGACTAAACAGTTATTCCGTGATTATTATACAGTAGCTTAATTAAGGACTTTGATTCATTACAAGTACAAGGAAGTGAAAATAAATAAAATATGCGGTTTAACTTCCTACTTTTCTGCACTGATTATGGTAATAAACACAGGCATAGGCCATAGACCCTATGCACGCGCCCCACAAATGAAGGGAGATTTTGGTGGAAAAGCAGCATTTTACCACATACCTCTTTGAATTGCAACTACATGATTATTTAAATTTACATGATGCACAATACAAATAACCTCATTTTTGGGTCCCAACCGAATGGCTAGACGCTACTCCTTAAACTAAAGAAGCAGAAACCAGATTGGAAAATCCAAATCCCGAGGAACTTTATCACAGAACAGCATGCGAACTCGGGACATCCTGGTTAATGAGCCAGCACCTTACTCATTGGGCCACTGTTGCTCCCACGTCTCCAAAGAAAGTGGCAGGTCAGGGTGGGTGTTGCATAGCCGAATGGTCAAACACATGCGGTTTAGACAATATTGTCTATTAACATGGTTTTGATTCCAGCTTGTTTATGTAACAATTGATGGGTAGGTTCGCCTCTTTACACTCGATCATATCTATATCTATAGGCCTAATCCGCAAATTTCCATACACGAATGCATGAACCATATGTTACTCCAAAATGACCTAGTTTGTGTCAGTGGACGTTGAGCCCTATGTCTATGTTTCTCTCTCTTTTTGTCATATAGTACGCTTTGTCAATAAATAACAAGTCAGAATGAGCTGAACAGTGGCTGACTGATCAACATATTTTAGATTGTGTTTAACCTAAATTCATCAGAAGTATGTTATATACAATACTTCGTGTTATTTACTTAGAATCTCAAATATTCATTTAACCAGTGATTGCGAGATAACCCATTAATATTTACAAATAATAGAAATTCCTCCTAAAAATTGCAGATGATGTAGACCCAAATATTTATAATGGCTAATTGCATATCTTGACCAGAAAACAGACATTTTGGGTCATCTTTTGACAGTTTGCTATTAGTATTTATATATAGGTTTTCTAAACTGTCCTGGTTTCTTCAACTAAAAACTTATCTAACATACATATTTGTCTTTTTATCTAAATTAGGTGTTCACATAAACATATAATATTTGAGACATTTAAAGCAATAGTTAAAGAAACTTAAGGGGATCAACCATTTTACTTGCTATCCTGTCATAATTTCAGTGGACTAACAGTTTAATTGCTGTCTGTCTCCTAGGTACGAGAACATCACTAAAAACGTTTAGATATACTGGAGGGTTGACAGATGAATTTTTTTTATCTATCTGTCTCCAAGCATTAAAGAATATTAGAATATAGTTTTGAAATTAAAAGCAAGGCTTAAAGTTACATTATGGGAGATAAGATAAAGAGATGTCAGTTTTCACTATAATAGTTAAAAACTAGATAGCGTTAAGGTAATTTGCTGAAAATTTCAGTCAAATTGATCCACTATTAGCCGAGAAAAAGCGTTTGAAATATTCACATAGCCTCGGTCATCATTACTCAAATCATTGATATAAACAGGATAGACTCGGTTATCCACTTGATTGATTTAATTATCAATGGCCATTAAGCGGCATATAGGAATTTAATCCACCAACATCGAAGGCTAGCCTTGACATCAAGAGTTTATTATGGTTTGGATATGTTAATTAATGTCTAATTGATTATTTAGATAACATTTTGGGCCTAAAGAAAGACCTGTGTTAAGCAGATTTTGCTCTTGCATAATGCTATTTTAAATATAATGAAATAACATAAATGTAGGATGTTAAACCCCATTTGATTTCATTTCTGTGGGCAGTTACACCATACTACGACAAAGATTTGAAATAATCTTTCATCCTGAAATTTGCCTTTTTTATCTACATGTATTTTTAATGGATATGGTCTTTTTAAGTGCACTGTGCACTAAAAGTTGTGACCGATTTGTACAGGTTTTTAGGAATGCAAGGTTTCTGACTACATAAATTGTTTACAGATGGGCCAAGCATCAAGGGTTATTGTATAAGCTGTTCATTCAAGTGTGGAAATAAGTCAGGGTTATTTCATTGATAACAACAATTTCATGTTCAACTCATGTTCGGTCATGTGTGGAAATGCTCCTGTTCGGTCATGGGTGGAAAAAGACGAATGTGCAATTAGAAAGTTTATTTCTAATAGGAGTCAATTATGGCTTTACAGCTGAAACAAGTCAAGGGTCTTTTATTACTGTTAATAATAACTTTAATTCCAAAAGGTGAAAAAGTACATAGTGCAATATTATATAATAAAAGCCTCAAGTCCCCCACCAAAATCTCAAAATAAGTATATAGATGACATATTAATTGCATATTTGTCTTTTTCAAACGTAGGGAGCAATGAAACTGATTATCTATACTTTAATGTCTAAACATAAAGTTTTCACGATCAACATCAGTCATGGTTTGAACAATCTAATTAAAATATAGATCTATATTTCGTTTCATTTTTTTTATACTTTCGATGACCTACGCTCATGTAGATCTAACAAGTTATAGTGGGAGCTCACGTTCTATGACATCAGGTATCAAGCACGGGACATTTGACCCGATAACGTCAGTCATTCGATTAACCAATTAGCGACCGCCATGCTTTTTAAAATCTACTTTTGTTTTGTTTTGAATTCTATCCGCTGTTACCCACAGTTCCACGCATGAAAAGGTCAAACGGTCGATTTGACAGACCATTTGATTGGCTGACCCCTCATTTCAGGCAGAACATGACTTAAATAACAAGTCTTCCAGATCCAAGAGTAGTAAAGACAAGTAAAAACGATATTTTGAACTATAAAAAACGAAACGAAATTGGATCTGTGTTTTAATCAGATTGTGGTTTGAAGTAACTGGTAGTGAAACTATACACCAAGTTTCATCACTCTCCATCTGTTATAGTCAAAGTTATCTTATCTTATCTTCCATGTTTCTGAAGCAATGGCCACAAGTTTTACAACATATAGACATTGCTAGACTGGTCTGCAATTTCACGACCTTATAGCTGTATTATCTCCCTTTACTGCAGACACATGAACAATAGCGTCCAATCAGAGGTATTGACATGAAAAGGCTGAAATCAAACATTGTGACCTCCACGGAATCCCTGACATTGAACAAAACCTTGAACTTTGCAACTCAACTAGCACAGGTAGACATTTTAGCTCGTATTCCTGATGATCGAGGAATCTGTTAGGCTCCCCAGCTGGGTCAGTAGGCTATCCAATCACAATTAGCGGGAAAGCATGAGACTTGGTATTCGCGATGATCAAGGAATCTAATAGGCTCCCCAGCTGGGTCATTGTCCAGTCGAAATTAGTGCTGAAATATGCAGAGTATTATGTGTAGGGATTCATAAGATGTACAGAGTTAAAGCATCGACCTGATGAAAATCTACACCAAGTTTGTACATTCTTTTAAATACATTCCTTTTTTGGTCAGTCTTTGACGTAATTTATGCAGGTTTTGAAAAAAACCTTATTCTAATTTGGTCCCTAAACGTTGTAACCCATGGGTAATCTGCCACTGGGTGAGGGTGGAATGAGTTTTGTTTAATTTTGACATATATACACTGTGAAGATCAGTAAATATTTACACAACAATGTTTTAAGGGGAAAAATCTGCAGTCAAATATAGACCCACAGATAATCTGAAAGTATAATACTCCTAGATCACTAACATCATATTATGGTATTCAATGTTAGTCGTACAGTCATCAACCTTTCCTAATGTAAACCTGACTTAACTAGATTTTATGTAAAGATAAGCCTCTTTCGGTGTTACTTTACGCTTTTGTACAAATTCAAATATTGAATCTGTACATTATAGTTACACAACATAAGCTTGAAGAGGTTGAGTAATGTGAAATATTAGAATAAAACCATTCGAAGACCTTCACAGGGATTTACGTTCTGAAGCTTCTTCCACATTTCTTGTAAGTTGAATTATTTATATCCTTAAAGTTTTATCTCTGTCTTTCAGTAACTTCTACAGGTGCTGTTAAACAGTCACATATTTGGAATGAGAAATCATTCTTAAAAAGATACCAACGGTCTAGATCTCTTATCGGCACAATACTTCAGTCATTTTGGTTCAAAAGTATGGTCATTTTTATTTCTGTGGTTACATATGCAAATCCAAGGTAGGGGAAATTCAGCTCAGAAATCAGGTGCCACTATTTTCATTTGCTGTATGGGGTACTGTTATGATGCATATCTGAAATATCAAATCAACCTGCAGAGAAGCTAGCTAGCTGCCATGTAGTGTTCGAAGGTTAGTTGCCTGTGATCTTACATATTACAATGAGATCATGCATTAACATTATTCATGTGAGGTCACAGATCATTGTATAACTCCATTACTCTATCAGAGTCTTGCAATATATGGTAACATGTTTCTCAAGCCTTAATGAATATGCAATTGTTTCGAGTCTTAACATAGACCAGCGAGTAAACATCCTTGTCCCAATATAAGAGACTTTCAAACAATATGCTATTTTATAGGGGGTTATGCAGCCTACATGTATGGCGGCACATTAGTAGCTGAACTAGCGCACATATACTTTTCCAAGTAGCACATTGCATAAATACAACTGAACTGACACTAAATACTAGCAGAGTGGTGATATCACAACAGAATTGAAAGTTTCATTAAGATAAATAATACTATCTCTGTTGAAATTTGTTGTTAATTTGAAGACCATGGACATTTTAAAAACCAATTTAAAAACTCATTTATGCAACCAAGCGTATCAGTAATTAAATATATATATGTATTATAATTTGACATATATGTCGGACAGTGTGATATTATGATTGTAAAGCACTTAGAGCATCTTAGGATAATTAGGTGCTATAAGTGTCTTATTATTATTAATTCCACTGCAGGACTAAAAACAGTTATATCTTGACAGAAATGTCATCATGAGAATATTCTTGTAACTGAAAGACAAATTCAGTAACATACATGTAGTGATCCAAGGATGAGTTTTTGGTCCGTTGTTTAAGGGATTTTGCGTTATTTGATGAGTTTTTAAGCTCTTACAAACTACAATATTGTAACCGTTAAATCTCTATAACAGGAATATCAGTGCTAAAATGGTTCAATTTATATCTGTCTGTCTTAGACAGAAGTTGATCTATAGAGGGCAATACTAATCAAATATGATTAAGTAACTTATATCCGATGGTATCTGCAAACAAATCCTGTTTGATTTATAACTTAAGTCAAACAGACATTAGAACATTCTTGACCCACCTTTTAAAGGAACACATTCAATTTGAACTTCTGTGTTCAAAGGTAGACGACTTCAGGTATGGCCTTGTATGTAGTGTCTTGACATAAGTTAAGAATAGTCAGAGACCATACCTTTTTGAATATTAGGTAGATTTTTGTCAATAATAGTGATTTATGTGAAAAGTTTAAGAGTGCAATAAATAGTCAAGGTGTCTCTTTAAATAATTAAGCAATATATCTTTAACATTCATAGGCCTGTGATATTCAATGACTATAATTTTGACAATTGCTATAGAATTCTCAAATAACTGATTTTATTTTCCTGGCCATTTGCTTAATATAAAGCCATTGTTTGATGGGTGGAGACTTCAGTAAGTCTTTATGCTGTGTGTATTTGGATAATATATTAACTGAGTATTTATATTAAGGGTTTTGATTACATGTTGAAAGGAATGATTTATTGGAACAAACTTTCGGTATTTTAGTCAATTAAAATGATTGCTGTACCACTCCAGCAGCTGTAGTACATATGTCCTAATCATAAGTGACAGGGTGCCATTTATTAAAAGGTGACTGTATGGAAGTGGTATCGGGTGGCCTAGAAAGAGTTTGCACACCTTGTCCAGTACCTTACATGTTCAATTTTTGGAGCTGTTTTTACTCTTTTAAAAGGGGACAACCAAGAATCAATTTGTGCAGTTGCTTCACTTTCATTTTTATTATTAAACATACATTATGCAAGAGCTATATCTGCCTATATTTGCAGGTCTTGCTTTAGGCCAGAAATGTTCTCTAAATTATTAACTTATCCAGACTTTTTACCGTATATCAACTTTGTAATGATGATCGAGGTTAGGCTGGTAGGCCCCAAATTCAAACGCTAATATATCCGTTTTGAATGGTTCAATTTTACTTAAATTTTCAGCATATTCCCTTTACATTATCTAATTTTTAACTATTATAGTGAGAACTGCCAGATTTATCTGATTTTCCAAAATGCCTCTTGAATTCTTTTTTTTCATTGCCGTTATGCCTCCCATTTTACTTCAAACAATGCCAATGTTAATGTTACGAGTCTTAACTTAAGACTAAAGTATCTTTGATGTCGTGCAGTTTTGTTTTTGTATAAAATTGAAATCTTACTTTATCAAGACTGTTGACATATATACTTTTTATACGTCCACATTCATAATGTGAACGTATTATGCCGTCGCCCCTGTCTGTGTGTGTGTGTGTATGTGTGTGTGTGTGTGTGTCTGTGGTTCGCCTACAGGCCGCAATTCTTCATGGATTTTCTTCAAACTTGGTATACTTATTCCTTATACCCCAAGGAAGATCCCTATTGTTTTTGGGGCATGCCCGACCCCCAGGGGCCGAGCCACGCCCATTTCTAGTATTTGTTTGTTTGTCGTCTACAGGCCACATTTCTTAACTTATAATTTTGAAACTTAGCATACACATTCTTTGTACCCTAAGGAACATCCCTATCATTTGGGGTGTATGCCCCACCCCCAGGGGTAGAGCCACGCCCATTTTCTTTTCGTGTGTCTTTGTGTGGCCTACAGGGCGCAATTCTTACTGGATTTTCTTCAAACTTGGTATACGTATTCCTTATACCCTAAGGAAGATCTCTATTGTTTTTGGTGCATGCCCGACCCCCAGGGACAGAGCCACGCCCATTTCTAGTATGTATTTGTTTGTCGTCTACAGGCCACATTTCTTAACTTATAATTTTGAAACTTAGCATACACATTCTTTGTACCCTAAGGAACATCCCTATCATTTGGGGTGCATGCCCAACCCCCTGGGGCAGAGCCACACCCATTTTCTTATCGTGTGTCTTTGTGTCGCCTACAGGCCGCAATTCTTATTGGATTTTCTTTAAAACTTTGTATACTTACTCTTTATACTCTAAGGATGATCCCTATCGTTTGGGGTGCATGCCCAACCCCCCAGGGGCAGAGCCACGCCCGTTTTCTTTTTGTGTGTCTCTGTGTCGCCTATAAGCCGCAATTCTAAATGTATTTTCTTAAAACTTTGTATATTTACCCTAAGGATGATCCGTATTGTTTTTTGGTGCATGCCCGACCCCCAGTGGCAGAGCCACGCCCATTCCTTGTATTTATTTGTTTGTCATCTACAAGCCACATTTCTTAACGTATCATCTTGAAACTTTGAATGGTTATGCTTTGTACCCTAAGGAACATTTCTATCATTTGGGGTGCATGCCCAACCCCCAGGGGCAGAGTCACGACAATTTTCTTTTTGTGTGTCGCCTACAGGCCACAATTCTTAATCGGTCATCTTGAAACTTAAAATACTTATTCCTTATACCCTAAGGATGACCCCTTTTGTTTTGGGTGCATGCCTGACCCCCATGGGACAGCAACACCCATTTGGTTTATGTATTCCTTATAGCCTGAGGGCGTCCACTATTGATTTTGATGAATGTCCCGACCCCCAGGGGCAGAGCCACGCCCACTTTTTGCCTTTAGTGTTAGGAAGGCACAATTCTGAATGGATTATCTTGGTATAGTTATTCCTTATACTCTAAGGACGGCAACTATTAATGTTGATGCACGACCCTCAACGCTAAACAAACCAAACGCCTAGCCTTCTTGACAAAGTACCATATCAATCAAAGTAGGAATGTGGACGTATATTGTAGCGTTAGCGTTATGTTTTTATTTGCTGTATGTTTAATGTAAGTAATGTGTGCGTGATATAGTGTATGAAGGATTGATGAATGTTTTACCTATTTACCTTGCATTGTATATACCACTCTACAAGTATTTAGATTACACATCAAATGTAAGTAAATATATGTCATTCTGTGTTACCTTAACTTTTTTATACCCATTAGGTAAAAGGGTCATGAATTGTATTAAAAAGAATTGGGATGTTGCCATGTTTAGCAAAAAAACATTAGATCGTGACGATTCAAGCTTATAGCTTTGACCACGTTTCTTAAGAGGTCTCAACAGTCTATACACAACAGAAAGAGCCCTGTCGAGAAATGCTTTTTAAACTTCTTCAGTGAAGTTATCCACTGTCCGTTGTCCGGACAACATTTCCCTCATAGCACACTGTATGGCATTTGCCCGTCTTCATTAGCCCAGTTCAGAGTTGAACAGTAAGACGTCAAACCCCATTTCATTTAATTTGTTATCTTTGTGTTCAGATTTTAACTATTAAAGCTATATAAAGCCATGAAATCTATTAAATGTGATGCAATGTAAAGCAGGGCTCCCAACAATATATTTTAGAATCTGTTGAGATTGTTTATTTTATGGCATTAATAAATTTCAAAATTTTGGAATCATAAATTTCAAAGATTCTTTGCAGGGTTATCTTTCCGTTCACATTTTAACATTAAAAGCTTGTAAACAAAAATTACTGATGAGATTGTTCAATAGGGCATAACAATATTAGTGTGAAACCTTTTTTCTTTTACTTTTAGATTAATAGTTTTATATTTTGAAAGACTTACTTCGTAGGATTTGTTGACTATGATTTAAGATTTATCTGTCCTACACCAAGCACTCACTTTTTGAAATAATAGGATTAAGTAGTATTTTACTTTAAAAAAATATGTAAATTTATATGTTATATCATATTAGTAAATTTTTTTGGAAAGGGTTATAATGTTCCATGCCTATATACATGTACTGTTATATGCAGGTCAACTATATACTCTTAAAATAAGTCTAATTAGAATTACGCACTATAACAAACAGATGATTCATCATCAATATCTGGAGGTGTTGTTTATATATTTATGGTGTAACAGTATTATAAACAAGCAGGATCTGGGTGATACAGTTCTTATTATTAATAGATCCACACCTTACTTTAAAGACATAATATGCGTACTGGTAAAAAACCATACATATTTAGGTTACGCCAACAGGTTTGGTCAGGATATATGACAGTATTATATATATTCCTTTCATACATTATACCATATTTAATATACCACAGTAAGGAAGTAAAATTAACGTAAGTACGAATGTTATTCTACTACAAGTATACCTGAATATTTGATCTGGGGATAGTTATTTCTCTTTTCTTTTTTTTTTGCCAAATATCATCACATGACACAAAATTAAATCGAATATACCAAACATTGACTTCCACAATTGTAATCTTTTTTATTTCTAATTGTACTTTGCTTATAATCAATCATATGTAACTAGGTCATTACTAAATAAATGATATGAACTTATAAGATTTATGGACAATACCCTTTCAACAAGTACTATTTCAAGTACCAACCGGTGTTGTCCATATATGTGAAGTGAATATATATTAAGTCTATGCATTCCTTTCTTTGTTGTCTAAATTACTTATGTTTATTTTCTATTGTTCGGAACACCCCAAAAAGCACAAAATATATTGACGCCGTGCAGAACTGAATATTTTTTTGTGGCTTTCGAATACTGATTCTTTGTCATTCACTGCGATATTTTAGTCTGTACTTTTTGTCCCCCGCCTTTCGAGGAAAGTTGGGGGACTATTAAAATGGGTTTGTCCGTCTGTCTGTCCGTCCGTCTGTCTGTCTGTCTGTCAGTTTCATTACAGTAATACCTTGACTAAGTTCGATAATGAGCATTTTCTGCTTGGGGTAAGCAGAGCGATACGCTATTTGATTGGTCTAGACTTTGGAACACAATAACTCTCCTTCTAATTGAGTTAAAATGTTCAAACTTGGTGTATATGCTTATTAGGTCAATGCCTTGATGGAGTTCGAAGATGAGCATTTTCCACTTAGGGTAAGCAGAGATAAGCAATTTGATTGGTTGATGCTTTGGGACACGATAACTTTAGTTCTAATTAAGTGAGTGTGATAAAACTTGGTGTATACAGTAGTTTCATTACAGTAATACCTTGACTAAGTTCAATAATGAGCATTTTCTGCTCAGGGTAAGCAGACCGATAAGCAATTTGATTTGCCGAGACTTTGGAACACAATAACTCTCCTTCGAATTGAGTTAAAATGTTCAAAATTGGTGTGTATGCTTATTAGGTCAATGCCTTGATGGAGTTCGATGATGAGCAGGGTAGTCAGAGATAAGCAATTTGATTGGTTGATACTTTGGGACAAGATAGCTTAGGTTAATCTTGATTGATGATTTTTATGCCAATACAATGACTGCATTCTCATTCAGTAATGGATTTGACAGTAACAGTGTATAGAAACGATTGACTCGGACACAAGGTCCCTTTTGTCAAGCGTGGGGGCCCTTTTGTCTGCCTTTAGGGTCCCCCTCACAAGGGTACATTTTCATTTTTCTCGTTAGTTTTAGTATTTTTCTTTATAAAACACTTTTGGATGACACTTCGTGTACAGTTTGATTGCTTGATACGTTTGAAAAAAATAAATGTGCGATTAATATGTGTCATCTATTTATTTTGGGATTTCGGCGGGGGACATCAGCCTCACTCTTGGCTTGTTCAACTAGTTTTTGGTTTAAAAGGGATGGGGTGGTTGGTGCATGCATTGTAGTTAATATAGCCTGTTATCTTTACTATTCATGGTTCAATTCCAGGTTTGTCTGCCAAGGATCATAAGGTCATCTGGAGTTTCTCTTGTTTCCTCCCAATTCTAAAGGACCCACAATAAAATTAATGAAATGAAGATATGCCATATTACTGTTAGCTCTCTCTCTCTCTCTCTCTCTCTCTCTCTTGCTCTCTCTCTCTCTCTTGCCCTCAAAAACACCCTTGTTACCAATGCTTAGATCAGCCCAAGGCAGTAAATATTATCTAACCCTAAATTAGATCTGGCTTTATTTATCTACAACTAGCTACTTGAAAACTCAGTGGGGAAATGATAATAAAGACAGAGTGTATAGGTTAACCATATAGGAGGGATCAAACAATCTTATAACTTCTAATATAAATAACCTCGGATAATGCTCTTTACAAATCCTATTCTGTACAATAATATTTCCTCATAATTTATAGCTTCAAAATGACCTTTCTTAGGCTTTGGGAGCAGAGCAGTAGGACATTAAACCCCATTTCATTTCATTTCATTTCATTTCTTTTGCTTTGGCAATGTGTTTAGTACGTGTTGGATTGCATCAACGTCCACATTGACCTATCCAGATAGATATCATGTATGTAATAATCTGAATTATATAATGACTAGCATTGTTTGCTAGATATTCCTAGGGTTGGACAAAGCTAAGATTGATTGTTAAAAAGGACACATCAAGACGGAAAAGAGAAAACCATATAGAAATCCACAAAAGTAGAAACAGGAACGCAGCATATTCTTGCATTGTTAATTTTATGGCAGTGAAATTCTTTTATATAAACTATGTATATTTAATTCTCTGAAGATGATTGAGCTAACCAAAATAGTTACTTTTATATATCATGCTTTTGCTTAACAAAACCATTTATCAGGAGATATGACAATTGATGAATATATGTACATACTAATGTCTCTTGGATTGTTTACAATTTTGTTCTTAATGTTATATTTCTATTTTCATATCTATGTTACATGCTAATATATGCCAACCTTTATTATACACATTTTGATAAGATATCTTATCGTGCATCAAAAGACAGTAGTTTCAAATTTGTAGATCAGTTTATCTTGGTTATTATGAAGGACTATAAACTTGTCTATACATACTTTGAGAGTGAGTAATTCTATAACAGACAATGGCAGGCCTTTAGGAACTTTTTTAAAATTAAAATTGAGGAGGTCATTTCTGTAAAGAAGGAAAGTAATATACTAGGTAATAATGTGAGTGGAGCAAGTTCTTTATCTGTATCACTGATGTTGAAGTGCTGAATAGTAGTTCAACAACAATGTCTGCTCCTTGTAAAATACTACTGCCAATATTAAGCGATTTTTATGATCATTTATCATGCTTACATGTTTACATATATGTCATCCAATAATATAATTTTCACAGACACACCCAAAAGCTTCATCAAAATACAATGTGGCTTTTCTAGAGAGAGAGAGAGAGAGAGAGAGAGAGAGAGAGAGAGAGAGACTCAGACACAAAGTAGGTCATTTTGGGACTAACACATGGGAGGATACAGGAGGTTGGACAAGGCAGCTTTACTGGTTGTTTTAGAATAAAGCCAGTGATTTATTTCCCATACAAATTGTGTTCTATTTGATTTGTTTCTCAATGACTAAATGTCTGTTAAAGGTTATTCCCCCCCATCAATTAAATATTATTTATGAAGCATATTATTGAAAGAATTGCCCCACACCCTGTTAACCAGCACCAGCATGCCAAAAGTGGGACATTTTCATTGTCCAAAACAAAGTCATTTTGCACTATCATGAGCTGGTTGCATCAATTTTTTCATATTTTCAAGTCAAATCTCTGTATTTGCAGGTGATATTTTCATGCTAACACCTAGCATTCTATACCATTATAATAAAGATGTCGAATGATGTTCAGTTAACCAATATGAAGCAGATTGATGACCTCCCAGAGAACACGCATGAACCTTCAAAACCTTATATAAACGATTCCTATGTCGAATCTATAGAATCTTTAGTAAGTAAACTTTCTACTTAAGGAGATTATATCTTAAGTATATTTTACCAGTAATTTGGCTTATGATTTTTATTGTAATCAAATTTAAACATCTTAGTCTTTTTACTTATTTAAACCTTAGTTCATTTAGTAAAAATGGGTACCTTATAATGGCAGCCCCACCTGGCATCTCTGTTTAGGAGACATTAAATATCCATATTAATAACCAGCGTGGCCCATTATTTAAAAGCTGGAAATTTCTGATTAACAGCAAAAATAAGAAACAAGGTGAAAGTACTAAATTACATTCAGGTGTAAAGCAATTTAAGGTTTTCCCTTTTCCCTATTTCACCTAGAATTAGATATGCCCAAGCAACCTAGAAATTAATGCAACCAGAATAAGTCAATAGAAACAAGAGGTAAATCTGTGTGTTGTGTTGCAGGTCTTTCTTTTTGTGTTGTATAATTAAATGTTAAAATTAATAATCAATTGAAGCAAGCCTAAAATTGAATCGCTAATATCTTGGTTTAGAGTGAAGCTCTTTATCTTATCTTACCGAATGCCTCTTTTTAAACCCGAGATTCCACTGATAATTTTTTTTTTAGATATTAAGCTTCATTACACTAAATGTTATAATATACATGTAGTTTAGCTTAATTCCGTCAAGATCTAGTTAATATATTTTTAAGGAGATATTTAGCCTCTTTCCATCAAAATCACAAATTGACAAAATGTAGAAATAGACTCTTCAACAGATAAACTTTCATTCTATAAAAATGACTAAGTTGACAGACTGTTTATTAAATATTAAACTCTATTATTCTATATATTAAAGGATAAAGTTGATGATGATGATGTAAGACAAAGAAATGGTGGAGATGTAGTTAAAGATGTAGAAAAACAAAATGCGTATGATAGTGTTGACGATGTCGACAATGACGATTCAAAGGACTATAACATGTGTTCACGTCAAGTTTTAACCATACAATCAGCCGTTGTCAGCTTGTATATAAATAACGAAAAATGGATTTGGAGAATTTTTTATATACTACTTGCGATACTTTTTGTGATTTATTTTGCTTTTGCAATGAATTATCATTTTGGTGACGAAGGATCTTATCGTTTGCTTGGATATACAGTCCTGGGTGTATTTTTGTTATTCATGCATTTTGCCGGGCCTTATATATATCCAGCTATATCACGGTGTACTAAAGTGTTTGAAGGTAAAAACAGCGCAAGGAATGCAAGAATAATAAAATGGTGAGTAAATATTGATATCATTTTAAAGAGAAATGGGGTTTTACGTCCACTCGACACAAACCAGGTCATTTCAGAACTAATATGGTTTGAATTTTATTTCAATAATTGGCTTGGCCAAAGGGGTCTTTAGCAGTGAGAGGAAGCCAGGGGACCCAGAGAAAACCCATGAGGTTGGACAGGCAACACTACTCCTTGTCATGTACAACCAGGGATTCAAAACCACTCTGTTAACTCAATGACAGGCTTTATGCTATCCATTCGGCCATCCAACCCCCCAGACAGAGTGGGAAGCCATGGTAACCCCCACAGACAGTGTGGGGAGCCATGGTAACTCAGTGGTTGAGGTGCTCCTCACTAACCAAAAGCTCCAGGTTAAATTCCAGAGTCGGTTGAGAATGTTTCCAGAAACTGTTCAGCACGGTTTATTCTGGTCAATGGTGCTGGTAAGGAAAAGTGTCTAGTTGTTAGGATGGGTCACAAAAAAGAGGCTCTGTACATATCTTGGCTCACTGTATGGTGTATGCCTATCTTCATAAGCTGATGATGTAGAAGTCATACAATATTACTCGAACTGGTAGTCACAATACTGAATCCAATGGCTGAATTATGTAAGATCCAACAGCTAGTGTATATATAACAACAGACAGCTTTATGGATAACATTCACTAGGTTTATCAACTGCAATCTTTCAAGAAACCTTATTGAAACGTTGCAGTTAATAAACCTAGCGAATGTTATCGTTAAAACTGTCTGTTATAGTATCGCTTTCACTAAATGCCCTTTAAAGATAGCTGTGCCATAATTGTGCTGTATCCTAAAGCTTCCAAAATAAAACTCACAAGGGCATATAGTCTGTGGATTATTTTTTGAAAGATTTTTTGAACCTGGTTACTGTTTCTGTCATATTTACAAGTTTTTATTGACTGAGAGTAAAATGAATGACTGGAGAACTTATCTGAAAGTAAATTTATTTGCCATAAAATTAGAGTATTTCAAAGCACATGAATTTTAGGTAGATTTATAGTGTATTTGTAAAACACTTTTTTATGTAATATTTAAAGAAATATTTTGATAACCTGAGTTAAAGAAAATGTTTTTTGAAAGAGTGTGTTTACAAGTAGGTGACGTTTTTTCTCTCTTTTCAGGCTTTTATATATCATAGCATCCGTTTGTATTGTTACAACTTTAATTATATATGTTGTCCTGGAAACACCAAATAATCTGGTGTCTTTAGCTGGATTAGCAGGTTTCTTATTAATCACCTATATTACATCAGTTAATCCTGCCAAGGTAATGTCTGTTTCTTCATTTTGATTATTGACATTTTCTTCCTTATCCATCCATCACATCCACCCCCTCCTGTCCCCCCCCCCTCAATCATTTTCTCCTTTCAAAGGTTGTTGCCCTTGAACTGCTGATGTATTGGATTACTATTCCATAAATTCATGTAATCACACAAGGATTGCAATTACCTTTTAATTCCCCGACACCATAATTGCATATTAGGTGAAATTACGGTAGCTCCTTTCTTCCACGTCAAAAAGTCATGACACAAAATGAAGAGAGTATGACTTCTAAGCTATTTGTTGTTGATCATTTTGGCAAAACTCAAATATACTCTTCAAAAAAAGAAACGCACAACCCATTTTTCATCACTTTTTTATTTGAACGAGGTCTTTGTTTTGGTAAATCTTACTTTTTTTAATGCCATTATGTAAGGATAAAAGAAATTCATTATTGATTTTAAAGCTAGGGTCGCTAATTGTGACTGGTCATCCTTTTTGTCGAAATCTTTCATCGCTTGATTGCACCAAGGAACAACAATTTAACAACTTTGCGAGCTTTAGGCGTGGAACCTAAATCTAAGGTCTTTAAAATCCCGGGGTTCTCGGTTTCCAAATCAGTTGCACATGTAAACACTCAAAGACCAAAGTGATGCCACATCCGAACGAAGACCAACACAGCAACGCTATTGGTGGATTACAAGCAGGTGACTCCAAGACAGATGTAGCCAGGCTGCTGAATGTTTACCTTAGTTCCATTTCTCGCCTTTGGGATAGGTACTGACAGCGAGGTTCAACACGTGAACGCCCTAGTTCAGGCCAAACAAGTGTGGTCCCACTTGTCCTGGATCGTCACTTCCGGTTACGTCATTGGCATAAATGGTTTGCAACAGTTACCTCTACTGCAGCAGCTATTCCCGGACGGCGTAGAATCTCGTACCAGACAGTAGGCAAACGCCTACGTGAAACTGAATAACGAGGCAGACGTCCCAATTAGAGCTTCTGTTTTGAAATACGCCAACACCATGAAATCCAACTTTAATGGGTTCAGGCACTGTGGGTATGGTCACAGCAACACTGGAGAGCAGTTTGGTTCAGCGACGTGTCGCCGTTCTTGTTGCAACAAGGCGATAATAGAGCGAGGATATACTGACGACGAAATGTAATGTTGCGTTTCTTTTTAGGGAGAGTATATATATAATGATATATAATATTATTTGTGTCTGTGACGTTGTTTGTTTGATTATCCAGTACTATAGTTCATAATCGGATACTTATTGTAAGCATTGTGGCTAAATTTGGGGAGCAATATATATAAGACCTTTACGTTCTGTAGAAATTTTCTATGGTCAGCCTCACTGTATTTGTATTCCTATGGTTACTATTTCTAGCCATTTGTCGATCACAACGATCCCAAATATAATATGTCGTCTCAGTAGCTGATGCTCACATTGATAATAAAGGTGGTTTTTTGCCTTATCGGTTAATTAGGCGTTATCCGTAATTATGTGTTCACATTAATATTTCTATTTTCAGGTCAATTGGCATCCAATTTTCTGGGGTTTAGCTCTCCAGTATTTCTTTGCTCTGATCATATTGAGAACACAGCCTGGTTACGAACTGTTTGATTGGCTTGGTGATAGAGTAACAGAATTTTTAGAATACACCGATGCTGGTTCTGAATTTGTCTTTGGGCCAAATTTTAAAGATCATTTCTTTGCTTTTAAGGTTAGATTTCCTTTAGTTTTTTTGAATTTTTTTTTATAATGAGTTTGATTTATGTATGAATGAAGTGGCAGACTGTGAAATGGAAGTCTAAACTGTTTCCATTTTTTTTTTTTG
Source organism: Patella caerulea (assembly GCA_036850965.1). NCBI lineage: Eukaryota > Metazoa > Mollusca > Gastropoda > Patellidae > Patella > Patella caerulea. The sequence goes on from JAZGQO010000021.1 coordinate 20,877,965, forward strand.
TTTCAATTTTTCACTTGACCATATGAACCACATTTGTGTGAAATAATGCAGTCGTATGACAGATAGAATGTTTGTTCCAGTTATTAACGTAAGTAGGTGATGACGGACGAGTGTAGGATTTCTATTGCTATGGAAAATCCTCCACAGATCTGATTCTGCTCCTTCTATTATAAAGTCCTTCAAAGTGAGACAAAAATCTGATTAGATTAGTACGTTTAAAATAGTATTTTCCTAGTGGAGGCCATTCTATAAGAGGGCTAAACAAACTGATTTTAAGGCAAAAATATATTAAAGACAGGGGACTAATGGGAGCAAATTTAAGAGCACACCCTTTGTGATGGCCGAACAATCCCTTTAGCAGAATTAAACACACATTAAACAAAAGCTAAATCTTCCTATTACAGCTCTTTATTTAGACCTGAAATTTTATCTAAATTATTAATAAGACATTAATTAACTTGTTCAGACCATAATGAACTCAAGTTGTCAACGATGGCCTTTGATATTTACTGGATTAGAATCCTATATTTTGCTTAACGCTCATTGATAATTAAATAAAAAAATAGATTATCGATACTACGCTTTTTATCATACCGACCGATGATCGAGGCTAGGCAGAAATTTCAACCTTCTGATTATCGGTTCATAGTGAAACAATTTGACTGAAATTTTATAGTGAGAACTGCCAACTCTTTATCTAATCTCCCATAATGTATCTTTAAGTAAAACATCAAGTAATTATGTTCTACAAGGACAAGATTACTCAGAATTTAAAGATGTTGATACTGAAATAAATACAATCTCTAATCGTTTGTCTTAATTGTTAGCATTTGACAGTTAAAATTATGTTCATATTTATTCTGTTGTATTCCTAACTCAGAATTGTTGTTGATCTATTTTAGGTGATGCCAGTTGTAACGTTTTTCAGTACATTTATAGCTATCACCTATTATCTTGGTGTCATGCAAGCGATCGTTAGAGTATTTGGCAGATTTCTCAGTTTTTGTTTAGGAACAACACCAGCGGAATCACTGAATGCTGCTGGAAATATCTTTGTTGGTATGGTAAGTTGAAGATAGTTTATTGACGCTTTTTTATAACTTATTGTAGAAAACCTGATAGGCCTACCACTTCTTTTATATTAGCAGAGTTCACAAAGTTGTCTTAAACCACTGGGCTGTTATGTGTGTCATGCAACAAGTGTCGTTTAGTTCATGGAAGATTATTTTCTACTGAAAATAGGCACACCAACAATTATAACACACAATCAATATGACAGACGCACCCTACCTGCAGAAAAGTGACTCTAACACAGTGAATGGCCATGATATCTATATGACATTATCTAAACGTCACAGGTCATGAGGTCACATCAACAAACAAAACGTCGACATTACAAGACACAATGTTACATTTTTTCATAGAAATAACATCTACAATTCTAGATTTGACGTTGGCATATTAGCACTATTATGTGCTCGGTTGTGTCTATTTCAGATATACACAATCAATTCTGTTAATGTATTTAGCATGGGGATTGACTAATAGTTAATTTATTTCAGTTCTAATTTAAAACTTTATCGCAATTTTAAAAAAATAGCCAAATTCTGGCTGGGATTACTGAGCAAAATGGCCATTCATTATATATGTGCGAAATAAAAAGCCAGCTACCATTTAATTTTCGTACGTTAGTTAAGTACGAATCAATAACAGATATTTCTCATCTGGTTTTAGTCATGTAGATACTAAAATTATGATTAGATCAAATAAAATTCTTTGCAAAAAATAATTCAAAACGAAATTAACCAGAACTGTAAACCCAAAGAACTAAATGAAGCATCTCCTTTGTTGGTCTACTAGATTCCATACTCTGAATGAATTAGTTGGACTGAAAAAGGATAGTTTAGTACAGAAGTGTAGCATGAAGTGTGACTTCATATTCAGTGAAAACTAAATGGACGTAAAATGGCTTATTATGTTTCTATCATTACATATAACTATCTTTTAAGTAAAATATCTTTCAAAATATTCAAATTTTGTTTCTTTTAGACAGAGGCACCTTTGATGATTAAGCCATTTTTACCTATTATGACATTATCAGAACTACATGCAGTAATGACAGGTGGATTTGCCACTATTGCCGGCAGTGTGTTCGGAGCTTATCTGAGCTATGGGGTAAGGAAAAACTTTGTAGATCTTGTTTTTAGACTATTAGATGGCTTATAACCTTATGACACACCCCTAGTCTGAAGTAATTAACTTTTTAAAACAAATTTAGTTATTTCCCAGTTTAAACAGTATTTTGTAGGAATATTGGCTTTGCTGGGGGTATGCAACAGTTTATAAATGTCTATAAAATGAAAATACTTGGTGCATTAGGAATGGAAAGTATTTTGGGACTAACACATAGTTCAATTTTATTTCAATAATTGAAAGTGTAAATGTAGATTGTTAGATAAGATAAAATAAAAAGTTTATTACATCAAAACGTCCATTATGGACAGCATGCATACATATTTGTAGTATCTGTACAAATGTGTGTAACATACAGATTTGAACATGCAATAGAGAAATTATTAATATACCCATAGAGCTTAACCACCAGTTAGATTCTTGTTTTAGGCTCATTGTGTTGCCATTTGAAAAAAGGGTTTAGTTAAAGTTCCATTAGTGACATTAATTTCAATATCTTCCTAACGATTTTTTTTAAGGTGCCAGGAAATCATTTACTGTCTGCATCTGTAATGTCAGCACCAGCAGCTCTAGCTATTTCTAAACTCACCTATCCTGAAACCCAGAAAACAAAATCCTCTGATGATGACTATAACAAAATGGTGAAAGGGTATGTTCACTATTTATTTCTGTTGGGAGATTTAACTAGCTTCTCAAATTGTTGCTCTTTAATGAAATCTTTGGAATGTTCCATATTTGAATTCGCTCAATCCCCAAAATGTCAACAATAGAGCGAAGAAAGGGATTTTGGACTACAGTGCATGCACCTGAAATATTCTACAGGTTATCAAGGTTATATTTAGGAAATGATTGGTTGCTTCAGGTGGTCGTGAATTTGAGTAGCAGTTTCACCCAGAGTTATTGCTTCTGTCAATGAAACATTGTAAAACAATACATGACAGAGTTTTTAACATTAACATTTGTTTGGGTTTTTTTTTTTGCTAAAATGGTTCTGCAAAGCATAAAGAGAAACCCAGTCAAAAATCTTGAGATCTTCATCAATTGTGTCTAGAGTCATCACCTCTGTCACCAATAAATGGCAAGCCTATGAATCACAAAGTTACTCTGTATTATTTGTGGAGTTATTGACCTTGACAGCATTGGTTTTATGAGGATGACTTTGCTAGACATGTGTGTGTGTTTGTAGAAGTCTGAATAAATCATTTTATCTTTCAAGCATAAATTAATTCTTATTTATCTGTTTAATTACAGGAAAGAAAGGAATGTGATAGAAGCTGCATCTGCAGGGGCATCACTATCAATCCAACTTATAGCCAATATTGTTGTTAATCTCATTGCCTTCCTTGCTTTATTAGAATTTGTAAATGCATGTTTAACATGGGCTGGTAATCGTGTTGGATGGGAAGGTATCACCTTTCAGGTATGTTATTTAATATTGTAATATTTACAATTTATGGTAAACTACTGAACTAATATTAGACATAACAAGTAGTATGATATCTGGCCTCGGTTTCACAAAGGATTCTCAGACTTCTGTTAAGAATTTACTCAACTTTAGGAGAAAACCTTGATAGGGTGATCAGATTGCAGCAAGAATAATTTTACATTTTGGAATTAGAATACTTGCTTGAATTTTAAAGAGGTTAATAATAGAAAAAATTTGTTTTCACAATTAAATTTAGAGAATCATCAAACTCCCTTGATGCCTTTGCCATTTTATTTTTGATATAGTTGTATTGTTTGACAACTTGTTTTTATTCTATACTTTCAGTTTATTTGTTCCTATTTGTTGTACCCAGTTGCTTTATTTATGGGAACAGAATTTGCTGACTGTCGCCAGGTTGCTAAATTGATTGGAATTAAAACATTTACAAATGAATTCATTGCTTATGAAGCACTGTCTGTTTATATAAATAATAAGGTTAACTACACAAAGTATATCTCCGCTTTTCCTAATATGACAGATTCAGATTTGTGGGAAACCAGAGGTGATGACATGTTTTTAATACAAACCAATGAAACTCTTGTAGGAGGCATCATGTCTGTAAGTACTTATTTCAGAATTAAACTCAATATATATTTGACTTAGATAACAACTATAATCAGAATCCCCCAAAATGCTGTCTATTGTGGCGTCAAAATTTGGAAGTACTGTAATTAAATGTCCCTAATTAGCCTACTCTTTAATGCTGAGTATTGTAATTAATGCTAATTTTAACAAATTAGTGATGTGGAAAAGGGAAACATTTAGCCCTTAAAACACAATTTCATTTCATTTCACATAAAACTGTGATGTTACTAGTAGTTTTAACTGAATAACTTTAAAGCTTTTCATATATATTTACTAGGAAACCGTTATTAAATTTTTGAAAAGCAAGGCTAATACAAAGTACCTTTAGTTATGGGACTTTAATAAATCAATTAATTTTATTATCTTCTCTGTTTTTCAGGAAAGATCAGAAATTATATCCACTTATTCTCTGTGTGGTTTTTCAAATATTGGTTCAATGGGAATATTATTGGGTGGGTTATCTGCCCTTGCTCCAGAAAGAAGATCAGATTTATCATCTATTGTACTACGAGCTATGATAGCAGGAAATATAGCTTGTTTCCTTACAGCTTGTATTGCAGGTAAGTCTTCTTGGGGAAAAAATAATTTTCGAACTTCACATGCATATGTTTTCTTAATCAGTTTGGGGGGTTTTTCCAAATAAAAAAAAAAAGAATCGGTATAGAAAAGTCCGCATAATTGTAAATTGTACTCTATGTTCGCATTTCATTTGTCATTTCCATGATTATCCACAGATTGGTCAGCAGTTTGGCAATAATAGATGTGGATTTATGATGTTAATTTACACGGCTGCAAATACACTAGTTAAAAGTCTTGATTTATGGGAATTCATGCTTTCTGAATTCTTTTGAACTCTTGTTGGAAATTCATGAAAGAAAATTTGTTTGACTGTCACTATTTGGTCATCACATTTTCTATGCCACTGTTAAAGTCATTAGAGAAATATTTCGTGCAAGGTGAATTTGTATTAGCTGGATGTAGATAAGCTCAGATTGAAATAATTGCTGGGTGAAAGTTTTGGATGCAGGAATGGATACTACTTCATCCCTTTGAGTAATTAATACCCACAAAGAATAATTACTCAGCCATACCAACTGGAAAACATTATATTATGACAGAAGTAGATAATATTTAAAAAATGTAATCTAATCATTTTCCTGCAGTAATTCTTGTTGTATTAGATTTTCAGAAGAAAGTCAATGGGACCATTTTTTTCTTCCAGTAAAATTTAATAGCAGTAACAACACATATGCCCAAAATTGTGACAGCAAAAGAATAGCCATTTTTTGGCATTGTTTCCATTCCATATTATTTCACAGATTTTTATGAGATGTTTTTATAAGAAATTATGTCTCATCAAAATACATGGTTTTTTTTTCTTACATTTTAGGTCTGTTCTTCCAGCCAATGGCATAAGATCTGCTTTTGAGATTTGTTGTAAATTATGATCAGTAATACCTGAATATGTCAAGACGAAATATCTTTGAACTAGTGCTAACTGTGAAATTAAAACAAAGGCTACTGGTATATAACAAGAAAATCATTGTCTTTCAAATTCATAATTTATTTCATTACGAAATGTTTCATAAAATACTATGTACTGTGCATATAAGAAACTTATTCAAGATAATTTTTAATATCCAATATTAGTCTGAATGGTTGTAGGCTATATTAATTTTTTTAATATTTTGATTTTTTTTTTTGTATTGAAATAATTTGATATTTTAAATTTTTATAGTATTTAACATATGGATTGATATGTCATTTTATAGATTAGTTTAAGTATTAGATGTATAAATGATCAGAAGATATCATTTGCTATAAAATATCATTTTGGTATCTTTTTAGATTTTATAGTAACAATGATATATTTATATAACAAGGTAGCTAATATTTTTAAAATAGGGCGTTATAATTTATACATGACAAAATCATTTACATATTACTGTAAATTGAAATTTACTGCTGGGAATATGTTTTATAAACAGATAAATATGTGATTTCCAAGGTGATGATAATTTTCAGTTGCCCAGGCATCCTTTCAAGACAAGTTACAATTTATACCTCACTAACATATTGTATTACGATATGCAATACTTACCTGCCAAATGACTACAGCAATATCAATTTGAAAACATTGCCATAAATTCAACCAATCACAGCCTAGTTTTTGTCAACGTTTTAATGTAAATCAGCTGTTCCCATGGAAATTTTTATTTAATATTTGAAAGTATGATAATAAGCTATATAATAAAAAACCAACAATGTACATTTATGTCCAGGAAATCCATGTTTTAACATGCATTACCGTGGACCCTACAATATATGTGCATGGCATTACCTTGACTCCTGGATATTACCTTGTACCGTAAAATTTGAATAATTAATTCGAAAGATCTGCTCATACATCTCATTTTCTGATTATGGGTATATAAATGTAGCTGTGTATATGATTATAATTATTTAAAGTAAAATCTGTGTTCTGTAAACAAACTGACTGGTTCATGTCATACGTCCATTATTTTTATACATAAAGATTACATATATGAAAAAATATGTTAATTAGGTTGTGTTATTGATCTGTAATATTTCATTGTTGCATATCAAGTCATTAAAGTAATTTGCTCATAAACTCCCAGTTAAATACATTCAATAGAATATTCCATTTAAATTTTAAAAAAAAAAATATCTTTTTTTTAAAATTAACTATATTATCTTATAAAATGTTGAAGTTGATGTTTTTCATTTAATTTGTATTTACATATCATCCCATCCATGTTTATTGGTAATTTTTTGTAAATAATACACTTTAACATACTTTTATCTTTTAAATGAACATTTATAATAAAGTTATTTTTTCAAAAGTTTTTTTTTGTGTGCTTTTATTTTGTTGAAGATTATATAATTTGAGGGATAGGATAGATTCTAGGATCTGTACACCACTCAGATTAAATGTATTATATGAACAGTCAACATCCAGGATACAACTGGTGAAAAGTGCCTACTATTATCGCTCCTTAGAATATTGATGTTTGCATCTAGAAATGATAGCATTAACAAGATAAGCTTTGGATGCACCTCCTTTCATAGTTAAACTTCACAAAATTACAGACTGGATTGTGTGGTCTCGCTCTGATAATTGATAAATTGTTTTAAAGACTGAATGGACTATAATTTCATGCCAAAAACAGTTACACAAAACTATGGAGTGGAAGTCAAGGCATAATTGTAACACTTAGCTTAGTAATGGTATGTGTTTTCCCAACATGCTTACATCAAAACATTTGATTTTATGATAAGTACTTACAGTAAATTGGCTGATTTCTTATCAGTACTTACAGTAAATTGGCTGTTTACCCATGTAATATAAGAGTAACAAACTATTACTAATTATCAGAAATCATTTCAAATTCATTTGGCTTCATGTTCTGTCCCATGCTAATGTTTTGTGTACAAAACATGTAATATCATGAAATTAGCTGTTTTAGTATGAAACCATCAAAGATAGGTTGCCAGGCAACGAAACATACGCCCACAGCAGCTAAATCGTCTGGGTAGTCAACAAGAGTTGTCGCATATTTTTACTTATTTCGATAATGAAACATTTATATTACACTTAAATCTGATTAAGAGAAACAACTAAGAAAATCATTAGAATTTGTTTGTTTGCTAACATATAGTGTGGTATACAAAACATTTAATATCATGTATTTAGCTGTTCAGTTATCAAAATTCATTGAAAATTAATATACTTGTTCTTCTCAAGGCCTTAAACACTGTGTATCACTTTGAAGTCAATTGGATAATAAGTTTGGCCCCTAAAGCATCACAAGTTTTTTCAAAGTGATCAAGGGAGATAACTTTGGAAGTAATTATGGGAAATCGTTGAAAATCATTGGGCTTCTTCGTCTCATGCCCTTAAACACTGTGTATAAATTTAAAGTCAATCGGATATTAACTTTGGCCTCTAGAGCATCCACAAGATTTTTTGAAGTGATCAAGGGTCAAAACTCTGGCAGCAATTATTGGAAATCGCTGAAAATCAATAGGATTCTTCGTATCACGAACTGAAACAATGTGTATAAATCTAAAGTCAATAGAATATCAACTTTAGCCTCTAGTGCGTTCACAAGAAATTGTGGACGATGGACGATAGACGGACCGCCAGACAGACGGCGGGGGCGACGGCAATATACGTCCACATTTCCATGTGGGCGTATAAAAATGAATAGGCTTCGATGTGTCATTACCTTAAACACTGTGTATGTATTTAAACTCAGGTTTTTCAAAGCAATCAAGGGCAATAACTTTGGCAGCAATTACCGGAAATCGCTACTAACTTAACGGTTAAAGTTAGTAGCGATTTCCGGTTTAACCTCAAGAGCATCTACAAAATTTATCAATGTGATCAAGGGTCATAACTGGCAGTAAGGCAGTGATATTGGAAATTATTGAATAAACAACTAGGCTGTTTGTCTCATGACCATAGACACTGTACAAATTTGTCAATCAAATAATAACTTCAGCCTGTAGATCGACCACAACTCATTATGGATGCCAGACATTTCAATGTGTGTGCATAATAATACTAATTTATTAATGGGAAATTTAACACTAACTTGAAGGGAGAGAAATGAGGTTTATTGTCCATGCATAACAAATGTGGTCTAACATTGTTTAATTTTATTTCAATATATCACTTGCACTAAGGGGTCTTTAGCTGTGGAGAGAGAAAATGGGTTTAACATCCACTTGACACAAATAAAGTCATTTTGGGACTAACATTTGTTTCAGTTTTATTCTATAATTTGCTTGCACAGACAGGTCTTTGGTGGAGGGATGAAACCAGGCCCCAAGTTCACAAAGCATTGCCAGACTTAAGTTGAGAATTTACTCAACTTTCAATCACTATTTATGAGAAATATCTTTGATCCAGAAACTCAAAACTTTGCACATAGTTTCTTATAAGGGTATTTGATAAATTAAAACAACAAAAGTTTTATAAAGGGCTATATTTTAGTTACAATAAGGCGAACAATTTTGAGTAAATTCTTGACTTAAGTCTGAGAATGCTTCGTGAACTCGGGGCCTGAGAAAACCCATGAAGCTTTGTCACGTACAACCAGGGAATCGAACCCACACCAGTTGAGTCAATGACAGACCTTATGACACAGCGTGAACATGCTAAATATTCAGTCATCCAAAACATTTTGGTTGTGTCTGGAACTGCAGAGATCCCATTAATGATAAACAGGTGACCTAACTCCTTAGTCAAGTACAAACCTTATGATCTAATGCACACTTGTTAACCATTCAGCCACCCAATCCATCTTCCAACTTAAAGATCAGTCTGTTGTAGTCTAGTGGTACAGTCATTTAATGCACTAAATGTGTTGTCTTGGGGACTGTGATAGAACTGTTTTGTACTAAGCTCTAAATGTCCAATTTACAAATTCCTGCCCTAGATTAATTAAAACTTTTATATATAAATAAGCAAATATCTTTATTTACATCTTTTTATTCCTTTTTATGGTATATCTATATAGACAAGGAAATGTAAAAGAATGTTTTTTTAATATATCGAAAAAGATTACGATGTGTGATGAGAAATGTTATAAAATATATATTACATAATGAAATAATTGATATACATATTATTATCTCCAAAAGTCCAGCTTTACAAAACATTATCCCCATAAAATTAAAAATAAGCAGTTGCCATGCAAGATACACCCACAGAGATGGACAGAGAACATGCTAAAAACATGATTTTTTTTCTACTGGAAGTTAGATCTGTGGTATATAAACTTATCTTGTAAGTTTGATAAAAATTGGGTGAAAATTTTGACCTCTAGAGCGTCTATAACCTTGGTGTTAAATACTTCTTCAAATTTAAACTATTTGCGTGCAGTGGAGTAGCCATTTTTTCTGCCTATCGTGTACTGGTGATATATTTGAACACAGAAACCAATATCTTCGGGATAAAATGAACAGTATATTTTAATTTTCCACATTCTAAACTTGAACGGACAGACAGAGGCGATGATAATATATGTCCACATGAAAATATAGCCGTATAAAAACATGTTTCCACGAAAATACAATAGCACGGTTTGGTGTCAGGCAAGTGTCAGCATTGTCATAGAAACAACCTTGTGTATAATATATAAGGGTCTCTCTATAACACAGGTGTTTTCAGGCCATCCCAAGATCTGATTTGCCCTATGGCATATCTTCGCTTAGAAAAAAAACAACATTTGATCACATCTAAACAGTAACTACCAATTCAAACTGACAACAATTTTGCACCATTTTGATATTGCAGAATTTATGAAATGGTCGATTTATCTACAATATAACAAAATTCAAACTAGCAAAATTTACTCAAAATTTTACAGAGTTCTCAATTATTAAATGTACAATTGAGATCTTGGTTAATAAAGGATTTGTTTCCCCTCTTAATTATTATACCAAGCCTAAAAATTCATACCATTACTATATCAATTCAAAAATTTGCATAATATTAAATATTTCTTATTGAAACCTTGAGAATTGATGAATATAATAAAAACACAAATATGCGATTCAAGTTTTACATTTTGAGTTAAAAAATCAAACTCTTAATATACAGAAGTGATACAAACATTTGAATCTACTCAACTAAAACAAAGCTTCATTTTCATCAGATGTAAAAAAACAAACAGGAGAAAAAATATCACAAAATGCAGGGAGTGTATTCCATGGTTTAATATAAGAATTATGTACATAGCACATAAAATATAACTTTTGGGGGGAGGGGGTTAGTTCATTTACAAAATATTGAATATTTCTAATAGCTCAGTTACACAAGAAAAATGTATCTAGTCAAAATTTACTTTGAAACTAAGCTCTGGAACAAATGTAGTTATTTCGAATTTATAGCATAAACATTGCGACTTGAAGTTATCTCAGCATATTTTCACCAAATACTTTAATTGTGTATTTCTACATTGTAATTCTACTACATTATAAATGTTTGTACTGAAAGAAAAATTCAACATTTTCACCAAAACTTTCCCCATTTTCTATTAATGGATCTGATATCATATAGCCAACTATATATACAATTATTTAGGGAAATATATTACAGATCTGTCTTGTGGTATATTATTTACAAAAATTCTTTACTTACAATTTATTATTATTAATTATATCTATATACTTATATAGATATCGTATTCTTAAAAACTTAAATTTCAAGAAAACTATAAATTAGAATGAAAAACAAGATGTTACAAAGAATGACAATGAATGTATGGCATTAGCATGCTTTTTTTTAAAAATCATCCATTTCTTCAGTAATCATCTGAATTTTGGCGTGGGAATCAAATGTTTTCAATCCTTTTAATCTTTATTGACCTTCCAAAATTTGATTTTTTAAATTAATTCAAAACAAATTGGGATTTCAATTGTTAGTTCAATTTAAAAAATAAACCCTCAGGGATAAATTATCAAACAGATACAAAGCAATATAAACAGATTTCAATTATTATGTTCACTTGTAAATATGTACAAATAATCATTAAAAAAAACTTAATACAGGTCGGCATCTCATAATTTCTAGGATATTTGTTAAAGCACTTGAAAACACAGCTGATGTGTTGACACCTGTGACCTCTAGTTTATTAAATGTCACAAATAATTTATAAAAAAAAATATAAGTGAATATTATTGTCTCTTATTTCATAAGTAAGAATAGCACCTTTAAGAGTAGAAAAAAAAGTTTCTAATATTGCAATGTGACACGTTAAGCTCAGCCTTAAAATAATCCAGTTGGCTGTTTCAATTGTCTCTGTTTCCACGATGGTAATGCATAATATTCTTCTTTTGACATATGTAATAAACTCTGAAAAATAAACAAAATAATATGAAGATATTTCATTAACCAATAAAGACTACAAAATGATATCAACAGTCGATTCCTGAAGACTAAAGGGAGATAATCTAAACACGCTGAAGACTAAAGGGAGGTAATTTACACTAGCGGTACATTTACTTGTGCTTAGTATTTTTTTAACATCCAATCACCACATCCAATTGTCTAAAAGGTTTATTTAGCTAATAAACATCATGTAACACAGCTTTCAACTTTTGAAAACACCATCGCCGGATTTAATTTTTTGTATTAAAAAAAGAGGAGTCTTTCAGTACCATTTACTTCTGCACTGCACAATGATTAACCAGCAACTCACCTGAAATTCCTCATCATCAAGGTAAGATTCCAGTTTAGATGCATCTACACCTTCTGGTAATGGTCGTTCTTGCAGTTCTGCAAATGTATACTGTGTTCTCTTTAACTTAGCTAAAATTTCTTCAGCAGATTCTAAATAACCTTCTCTTTTACCATCCTGTTTAAAAATAAACAAATATACACCATGTATCTATATCATTTCATTATTAAAGCACGATATCTGTGAAATGAGAAAAACCTTTGGAATTTCTTAAACTGTTTCCTAATGCCTAGTAAAGTATGTGCTATCATTCAGAAGTGAATGAAAAATAAGGAGCAATACATAGTCAAACTGATCCCACAGTAAATATTCGCTTGGCCGCTACAATCACTGATAAGCATGACATTGACGAGGATTAATGAGTACGGCATATTAACTTTTTTACTGACAAATTAAATTCTCAAACATTTTTTGGAGGCAAAAGAAAAATAAATAAAGATTTTTGAAGTATTTGTAGTTAAAAAAATATTTCCTATTTAGTGTAAATGGGTATTAAAATGAGTAAAATGCATCATTTTGTCCGAAGCAGTTAGGTGTTAAGTAAACATTGCATGAGTCGTTGAGCCAATAACTGATGCCACGTGCAGTCAACGCACATGTTGTGGACAGTCATCTGTTACAGAGATAATTCGTAAGTAATTCTCTGTGAAACAGATTGGTACATAGTAACACCACTCTCCTTTTATTACATATGTAACCATACTAAAACAAATTATGGTGTCAGTCTCAATATGGCTGAAGTATTTTGTTGAAAAGAAAAATTTATAATTACTTGACCATAAAACTTTCAAATTTGGATAAAATAAAAGAGAGATTAATTACTTCATACCTTGATATTCAGTTCTTTAGCCTGTTCATCGACGACCCAATAAGGAAATATATTAGTGAATTGTTGAGGTTCGACACCACCATATACAATATACATCTTAGGCATACGTTTTCTACTTTCTGTTGATAAAATATAAACAAACAGTACAAATCTAAAATCCATAAATGTCACCTAAATACAAACAGTTTGAATATCTATACATATTTATTCACTATAGAAGTTTTTTTTATTCAATAGTTTCTAAGCGTCTTTGTATATTTTCTTTTGACATTTTATATTAAATACAATGTACTATTTTTTTTCCATTACCCCATGTAAAAACAATGTTACAGTATCAATACAAGAAAACATTCTTACATTTAGCTACTATGTGTAAATGTACCTGTCAATAAAATGTAATGATTTATCAATGATAAATATTCCAAGACAAAATCAATTTCATCTTTTAGTCATGTACATCATATTCTTAAGAAATTTACCACTAACAATGGCATTTTTCTGTTATTATACTTGCAGCATGCATCAATATTTACCTCTACAGTAATTTACCATAGTTTCTAGAGCACACTTTCTATCTATATTAAATCTAGCTATAGCTGATCCTGTGTGTACATTTTCTTCATCTTCTTCACCCTCTGGCCACCAGCCATGCCATAAATATACCTCACGATGATTATCAACTAGGAATAAAGCTGAAAATATACAAATTAAAATAATTGTTGGCTTTTCCTTCAAACATATATTTTACCATTTTATAAGTGAAATATAACAAAGACAAAACAAATATTCTGCATGTTTTTCATCTACTGTTATTGTTAATCTTACATTGGGCACGATATATGTGCTAATAATCATTGGGCACGATATTTGTGTTAATATATCATTGAGCACGATATTTGTATTTGTGTTAATATGTCATTGAACTCAATATTTGTGTCAATATATCATCTGAGCGATATTTGTGTTAATATATCATTTGAACGATATTTGAGTAGACTGAAGTTATCTCTAAGTTTTGTTTTCAATTAATCCAAATAACAGCAGACTCTAGTGGTACAAAAAAGCTTGAACTTCAATTGTCATGTAAATACTACGCTGTGTTCATAAATACATATTCTTCTAAAAGGTATATTATATTGGTTCAATTTGTTCAGTATTTAGAAAGAATATCGTAACATTTGTCAATCTCTGCAGATGGCTTTGTTGTTTTCAGTAATCGTGAAATAATCGATTTTGGGATGATTTTCTGTCGTTTAAAATTAGTTTTTGCTCCCAAAATGAGGTTTTTATTTCAACTTTCCATTTAAAAATTGGATTAGCTAAAAATTAAGAATAATAAATATAAACCTACCTGGTTGTGAAACTTTATAGAGATCAGATTGTAAAAATGGGAATGGTGTATAAAGATCTTCACAACGCGCTGGATTTAATAATTCTATCACTTCAAATACACCTGATACACTTGTCATATGGAATAAACGTACAGTATGTTCTAATGATCGAGGCTCTGAAAAATATAACCAATATTATAGATGATACAATAAAATATCACACTTGTTATATGGTATTCTTACTTTTACTAGAATATATGATAACATTTCTCAAATGTGTATTATGTTTGATAACAATACCTGTATGTGTATTGAAACTTAGTATGTTGATAAAATTTAGAAGTAGTATATCCAAGTGTGCTAATATTTAGTGTAATTTATTTCTATATCATATGTCTTCTTACTCTGAAACTGTATCGCATCAAAATGATTTAAATAAATGTATAATGAACACTTGAAGCCTTTAGCCCAAATCACTGTAGATTATTGTATTCCTTTCAAAGGAGTAGTTCTTTGATTTATATATACAGTAGAACTTGTATTAAGCAAGCACCCAAGGGAAATTCAAAAATGCTTGCTTAATGAAGGTGCTCTTTGACTAGAGGTATCCAATATTGCCCCAAAGATTGCATATATTGTTTTATTCGTGTAGTATAACAATAACAATACATGTACTTTTTATCTAGTTGTGAATTCAAAGTATACGTGTTTGTTTAGTAATACTGGGTCTCTGGCCTCCAATATTTCTTTTACTTTCATCATACTCATAGCGTCTAAAAGCGTTTCAAAATGCCGTGAATTTGAGAATTTCCCACCCCAACTATTTTAGCGATTACGCGACCACTTAATAAAATCTCGGTGCTTTTTGTGCTGACATAAATTAATTACGCTTGGGTGCATTGGGAGCGAACATCAATACTTGCATCGATAAATTTGAGCGCCGTTGAATCTTGCGCCGAACGAAAATTCTTTACTCAAATCTCGAACATAACTTCTGTAAACTTGTCATTGTGTACCAACCTTCGATACTACTGTCTACCATTGTGATGCATTCGATAATATTTATCCATTTTTGTGAAGCAAATCGATGAATTAATTTTCTTTTATTAAAAAAGCACATCAACAAAAAATCCATCGCTGATTTTATCACCGATTTACAGGGGGTGTAACTCTGTATGTAATATTATAGGGGGCGCTTTAAACGTCTAACAACAAAGTTGCAATGGAAAAAACTTGGTACTTTCATTTTATTCAATCAGTATCAAATAATGTTCCGTTAAGTGTTAAAGATAGGCTGGCACTGCCAGGCAGGATACGCCCACATTTTCGAGAGATGGACAGAGAACAAGCAATACCGAAAGTGATTTTTCCTACATCTTTAAGTCCTGTATTTCATACTGTATTGGGAGCAGCCATTTAGTTGGTCAGTTCCAGTCTGATATTAATGAAATTCGAAACCGACAATGATTATGGTGTGACGGTACACAACCTAGAAATGTGACTTTTCATCAAAATCGGATAAGAATTGTGACCTGTAGAGAGTCCACAACCATGATATACCATATTTTTACACTATTCGCGTACAAACGGCGACCATTTCGTCCAGCAATTTTGGTACGATTTTCACGAAATTAGAACTCAACCTTCCTCATCAAAATCGAATTAAAATTGTGACCTATATAGGGTCCACAACCATGATATATCATTTTTTTAACAGTATTTGCGTACAAATGGCGGCCATTTTGTCTGTCAATTTTGGTCCGATTTTCCCGAAATTCAAACTCAACCTTCCTTACAGTGTAACGGTGATATAATCAAACGTGTTTTTAAATTGGATAATAATTGTGACCTCCAGAGGGACCACAAGCTAAAGAAAGGGGGATTTTGCGTATAACCAGGGGCCATAATTCAGGAAGTTACGATCCGATATGCGCAAATATCGAAAAGAACCAAGATCTTTGGGTTATAACCATGAATTTCAAGTTTCATCAAAATCGAATTAAAATTGTGACCTTTACAGGGTCCACAACCTTGATATACCATTTTTTAACAGTATTCGCGTACAAACGGTGGCCATTTTGGTCTGATTTTCCTGAAATTCGTACTCAACCTTCCTTACGGTGTAACGGTAATATAATCAAACGTTTTTTTAAATCGGATAATAATTGTGACCTCCAAGCTAAAAAAAAGGCGATTTTGCGTATAATCAGGGGCCATAATTCAGGAAGTTACGATCCGATATGCGCAAATATCGATAGGAAGCAAGATCTTTGGGTTATAACCTTGAATTTCAAGTTTCATCAAAATCGAATCAAAATTGTGACCTCCACAGGGTCCACAACCTTGATATACCATTTTTTAACAGTTTTCGCGTACAAACGGCGGCCATTTTGTATGGCAATTTTCGTCCGATTTTCCCGAAATTCGAACTCAACCTTCCTTAGGGTGTAATGATGATATAATCAAACGTTTTTTTAAATCGAATAATAATTGTGACCTCCAAGCTAAAAAAATGGCGATTTTGCGTATAATCAGGGGCCATAATTCAGGAAGTTACGATCCGATATGCGCAAATATCGAAAGGAAGCAAGATCTTTGGGTTATAACCTTGAATTTCAAGTTTCATCAAAATCGAATCAAAATTGTGACCTCCACAGGGTCCACAACCTTGATATACCATTTTTTAACAGTATTCGCGTACAAACGGCGGCCATTTTGTATGGCAATTTTCGTCCGATTTTCCCGAAATTCGAACTCAACCTTCCTTAGGGTGTAACGATGATATACTCAAACGTTTTTTTTAAATCGAATAATAATTGTGACCTCCAAGCTAAAAAAAAAGGCGATTTTGTGTATAATCAGGGGCCATAATTCAGGAAGTTACGATCCGATATGCGCAAATATCGAAAGGAAGCAAGATCTTTGGGTTATAACCATGAATTTCAAGTTTCATCAAAATCGAATCAAAATTGTGACCTCCACAGGGTCCACAACCTTGATATACCATTTTTTAACAGTATTCGCGTACAAACGGCGGCCATTTTGTATGGCAATTTTCGTCCGATTTTCCCGAAATTCGAACTCAACCTTCCTTAGGGTGTAACGGTGATATAATCGAACGTTTTTTTAAATCGAATAATAATTGTGACCTCCAGAGGGACCACAAGCTAAAAAGGGTGATTTTTCGGACAATCAGGGGCCATAATTCAGGAAATTACATTCCGATAGCCCCAAATATCGAAAGGAACCAAGATCTTTGGGTTACAAACATGCATGTCAAGTTTCATCAAAATCGGTTCAAAATTGTGACCTCAAGCTAAAAACGTGATTTTTCGTAAAATCAGGGGCCATAATCCATGAAGTTTTGATCCGATACATGCCAATATCGAAAGGAACCGAGATCTTTTGGGGATAAACCTATATTTCAAATTTCGTCAAAATCGGATAAGAATTGTGACCTGTAGAGAGTCCACAAACAAATTGTGGACGGACGGACGTCCGGACGGACGGACGGACGGACAGGGGCGACGACATAATACGTCCACATGAAAATGTGGGCGTATAATAAAACAAAAGATTAATTAACAGATAATCCCGGGTTGATTGTTATTTTTACATTTCTTTTTACCTGATCAGTGGGGGTCCAGTTAATTAACTACTACTCACGGGATTAGCGGGATTGTTTCAAAGAAAGAACGACAAGATGGTATCATTCAACAATGGCCGTTGAATGGGTGATGTTTTGTTAGAGGAGTGACCGTTGAAACAGTAGAATTTTTACGGAGGGAATTAATCGTGGTGCCCGTTGCACGCGTTGAACAGGTGCGTGTTTAGTAGAGGTTAAATTACTTAAAAATCGCTCGGGAGGATTTTTTGGTGCTCGTTGAAGCAAGTGTTCGCTGATTAGGAGTGCACGCCCGAGCAAGTTCTACTGTAGTTGCTGCAACATACACATGCACTTTATAACAACTATTCCATGATTCTGTTAAATTATTTAACTCTGTTAAAAGAATTTACTTACCATTTAATAAAGACATATACAATGATCTATCACGACTTTCTAATGCTCCCCAGATCTGTGCTTTCTCCTCTCCTTCTTCCATCTCAGTAATCAAAATACTAGCATCTTTATGTAAACCAACTTCTAATGGACAACTACAAATATAGTTTAGTAAGTTTAGTATAAAATAAGTTAATACCGTTCTAAATAATTTACACATCATCTTAGATACAGGGATTGAAATAATGTATTAAGGTATTCAATCATTCATATTCAAAACTGGAGCAAAATTAAAAAATAATTCTATTTTGAGAATTTTTTCACTCATTTTGATATCAAGAGATCTTTCACCATAGAGCAGCACAACTTAAATTTCTTAAAATTGATCTCATCCTCACATTTCAGTTTTTTATCAATGAAAGAATTATATATTTAAAATAGACTTACTTGTTTTTAAGTTTATCAGCAACTATCCGTGCATTTTTTCTAGTATAATCTGGTGATTTACAACCATGCCATATATACAAATGTCCAGTTTTCACATTTAATAACAATAATGATGAACGACTACGTAAATTATCAACACACAACTTAATTTCTACAATACATAGTTCATTTTCTAATTCATTACGAACACAGTATAATCTCCATGGACCTTGTGTATTTGATTCTTCTTCTTCACGTTTACCTATATGTACAATCATACTTCCATGGAATAGGTTTAAAAAACATGGTGGTTCTTTTCCTTGAATAACACGTATCTAAAATATAGAATTATAGGCAAATGATATCAAGTGTTACCTCTAATACACAAACATATAATCAATTATATTTAAATTTACATCAGTCGGTGGATGGCCCGCAAACACCCTAAAATTGTGTAATTACCCCTGTTCCAATAGAATTTTCTTTTAATATTGCATGCAAAACAAACAAAACATGTCAAATATATTCCAACAGAATCAAAATCTTCTGGACCCCATCCACCAGCAGATCATTTTAAATTTTGTAATTTTAAACAGAACACTGACAATTACAGATATAACAAACGATCTTAACTAGTAGTCACAATACCAGTGGATTAATTGAGTAACGTCAGAGGTATCACTATCAGGTGTTCTTGATAGCCTGTCATTACCTTGATACTCTGCCCCTAATCAGATGAGCTACCTGTACATAAAACAAATATTATCAATTACCTGGGGACCCCTTTCTTCATCTAACTCAACTGTCATTAAAGCTGAAGCTCCTTTCTCATTGATCGTAGATTCTTTACCCTGCCAGAAAAAATATGCATATCTTTCTCTTCCTGTTACAGATTTACGAGCTGCCTGGCCTTTTAAAGATTTTAAACCTGAAATAAAATGTTATATTTAGTAAGGACTATCAAATACATCCAATAATTAAAATTTGTTAGCTGTTGAACAAAGAAAATTTTTGAGGCTTTGTTACAAGAGACAGGAATGTGGGTTTCACATCTTGTCAATATGTAATTTGCTTAGTTTGCTATTCGTTTTTTAAATCCTTTGTTGTTTTCCTTCTCGTTTCATATTTTGTATTTAACAGCCTGGTCCATGGCCCATCATCAATCAAGTCTTCTTCAAATTACAAATACTAAGAGATTTTTCATATTGTCAAATCGTTAGTCTCCATTTCTCTAATAGCATACTGGTTGATCTTATACAAACAGCAAGTTATGAAATACAGAATTCACTCTTATTTGAGCAGACCAATCCATTAAGCATCATCCCTGACCAGAAGGAACCAGCATTTGATAAGGTATTGATCCATAGTTTTGTCACTAACATATGAAATACAATAACTTACCAGCATTTGAGATCATATACTGCCACCTAACAACATAGGTATCACCATCATGAAACTGTCCATAACTTGTTTTATCTACTTTATAATGATCATATTCCATAACATGCCACATATCAACACCTAAAGTTACTATCTCAAATTCTCTCATAAAACCCTGCATATCTTCTAACCTAATAATCAAAACAATATGTTAACATAATATTCTCAAACACAAATACAAAATGACCAGGGCCCTCTCAAGCCTATGTGGCACCAAGGGCCAAAGTTCCAGTACCCACCCCCCTCTCTTTGAGTTTTACTGTGAATGGTAAAACATCTCAGTACTGTCACTAGAACTTTCATCTACAGTTTTCATTTTTTCAGTGGAAACAAATTACATTCCACACATTAGGTAATAACCCCAAGTTTAAAACAGAATGGATGCCATATAGCTCTGATTCCATTATGTTTTAACAGTCGAAAGGTCTACCCTGTTCAAAGAGTTTAAAGTTAATAACTATATCTTACCATTTAGTTCCTCTACCAACATGAGAACCTTCTAGAACTAAGGTAACAGGTGATTTATTTATAGGTACCATTTTATCTACATCAAACGCTTGCAATTCTGCTACTTCTACTTTCTATAAAAGTCAAATATATAATAATTAACCATAAGTATATTAACATGAATTATACACTAAAATTGAAAGAAACATTGGTTGGCATGCAACAAAACAATTCCTCAAAATTTCAAATAGCTCAGATCATACCGTAATAAAAATTTTAAGCTTTTGAAACAAAAGGGAATCAATTTACAACATAAAAATTAAACCTGAACTACATTCATACTTTTGACATTTCTGCTTATTGTGGGAAAATTGCAAACAAATTGGTTAGATCTTCTTTTGGGGTGTTGCAGTCCTCTCTAGTCCCGCATTACTCCATGAAACAAAAGTTCATCATTGAGACATCATCTGACTCACCCTGGTTAAATTTTTATGATAATTTGGATATTTTGTTATCTCACCTTTTCTGTCTTCTCATCATCTTGACCTTTAACCTTAATAATTCTAGCATTATCTGGCCAATCAACAAACTTCTCTTTAAATAATAACGTTTCCATCCCTTGATGTACTTTACCAAATAATGCCCAATCGGGGCGAGTATTACTCTTGAGGGGTACGGATCCTGTGTCTTCAGCTAAATAAATAAAAGTTAACTAATAATGTATACATTTCAAGCTCAACTAAACACTTTAAAGGAGCTCTAACACTTTGAATATAGACAAAATAAAGGACCAATGACTTATTTCGATTAGAGATGAGATATCAGTCTTATTTGTTTATCAATTTTTGATTCGTTTTTGGCTAAAAATGTCAACCACAATATGAGTTTTATTTCAACAGAAAATTAAACAGATAACTACTTCATATATGAAATCAAAACATCAACTTCAATTAAACTGACAATTATATCAAAGCGTTCTATTGTTTCAACTTGGTACTAGGTATGTGGTGGCAGAATTGAAATTACAGTGCAGCAGCCACCTTCAATTTTTTTCCAATCAATAGTACAATAAAAACTCACAATGTAACGGAGATAAAGGATTTATATCACATGGCGTATAATCATATCCTCTATCCCATAATTGTTGACACAGCAGACGGCCAATCTTACGGTCTTCAGGTGATACTTTTTTACCCAACCATAAATATAACTCAGCACCAAAATCAAATGCTAATGTCTGAAAAAGATAATAAGATGGCATAAAGCAAAGTCGAAGCAAATTCAAACAAATATGTTAAATTTTAAGAAAACATCACTGTTTTATTGTTATACAATTTTGCGCCATTTCCTAAAATTTCCCTAAAAATATAAAAGTTATGCAACAAATTAAATATGGACATGTTATTTATTATTAACAATCTACCAAATATGCAAGAATTACAGGCTGTGTGTTTAGTAATTTCACAGAACAAGATTAAATGTTTACGTAGAAAAATTTAGTCATTTTGAGATCAACAAGATAAATTTTATTTGGTTATGCAGAATGAAAAAGGGGAAGGGTGGGGGGTTTAACCAAGACAGTAGAGATTCTGATACTCTTCATTGTATTCCAAAGGTTTCCTTCACATCATGCACAACCAACTTGTACACACAATCTCATTTTTCTCTCAATATATTTGAACAAGACCCACTTTCTGCAAAAGCCTTTAGAAGATTTAAATAGAAAACTTACCATTTCTGGATCTAACATGCTATATTTTAAGGCAGCACCCCAGTATTCCTGATATGGCTTCAGAGAATTATCTTCTAGTTTAAACACCATATTGGTTTTATTTATGCAAGTCTCATATATCTCATCCTCTTCTTCAGGTCCTACAGCTATAATAAAATATAATAAAATACATTGGCAATCATAATTTCAATTTACAGGGGGTGTAAGCCTAGATAGAAGTGATTTTATTGTGACCCATCTTTTCCTTTTTTGATGAAAGTACATTTAATTGCCACTTTAAACATTAACTGATTTCAAGAAGACTGCTGAATTCTATATGTATCTAATAATCTTGTTAGATAAAAACAAATAATGATATGTAGTTTTAACCAGCATGCCATCTGTACCCAGTGCGTTCTATTCTTACAAACATATGGCGATCTTTTTGATATTTATGATACCAGTTGAGAGTAATGATTAAATGAAACATACCTTGATATTCTTGTTGACCACCAAGAGCTGCCCAGAAATGTTTTCCTGCTCCGAGGCGTTGTTTTTCTTCCTCCACTGTCGCCGAGACAGTCGTACTTCTACACCCCATATCTCTCTTCTGATGTATATAATTTGTTATGTCTGCCGACTGCAAAATATTAAATTTGATTCTTAAATAAACAATAAGTTTGGTTATTTATTCAGTCCAACATTTAGAAATGGTGGAGTTTTTCTCTTCTTCAAATATTACGGTAAGACTCATTTGAATGGATGGATCTACTTGTAAATTTATCTATCAGATATCAACAAATTTGTAATTTGAATAAACACATAATTAACCAAGAAACAGAATCAAATTGTCACAGCTTATGTCTGATATAAAAATACTATTCCACGAGATTGACAAAAATAAAACATGACATCACAAAAAGTAATGTGATCGACCATTCATTTGTTATTTTGCTAGGTCAAATGACTGAAATATGAGTTTATTTTTCTTTTTTCTTAGTTTATATTTATATCATATACTTCAGCATGTTGCTATGATCATATTTCATCTTCCTTAAGATTAATATATGGCATTTTGTTATTTCTAGTGCTAGGGAAAGGATATTGGTATGAAGTGTAAAATATCAAATAAACTGCATTTTAAAATAGTTAATTACAAGTTTCTCTCACAAAAAAAAATAAATGTCAGTTCAAAACATAACCCCAATCAACAAAACTTTACATAAGGTTAACAAAAATCCTAGCACTGACTTATTAAGGTGTTTTCCATGAGCATTCAAAAAACTCTATGACAATTTATAAATTGAAAGCTTAAAATTCTAAATCTAAGTATTTTTAATCTGATCAAATTACCTTAGCTTTTTCAATAACGTTACTAAATGATCCAATCCAGTTGATGATTTTTTCTGGTGTAATAAGAACATAACAATCTCCACTATTAATAGATATAGATGTTGGTTGTACAAGACGAGTCTGAACATTTCTTCTTCCTGCAATTCAAAATCAGTAAATGTATCATTATTGTTTAATTCGAGTAACAGACATTCCTACTGGAAAAGCATTGAATTATAATGTTCACTCTCCAAGTAGAATAGAAAAATATAAAGATAAAACTGTGAGGGAATCATTTTGCATTATATGGAACACCCAAAATCACTCTCACAATATGCTTGCTGTATACATTGCTTGATTGATCACATGACGAAAAGCTGAATAAATTGCTGGATTGACTAAACAGTATAATAATTGAGTATTTGATGAATACCCCCCCCCCTCCATCCCATCTTGGCCTACCGAGCCACGATGGTTCAGTGAGTAAGACACAAGCCCGCACTCAGAGTTAGTCAAGAAAGTTCCACCTTGTCAGTGGTGAAAGACAGAGGGTCTGGCAAAGACAGTGTCTACTCGTTTGGACAAGAGATATAAACGAGGTCCCCTGTACACATTGGCATGCATTTAAAAGAGGACTTGACAGTGGGAATTTGAGAAAAAGACAATGCCATAATGCACAGTAGTATGGTGCATACTCATCTTCATTAGCCCTGTCAGTGTAGAAAGTAAGATATTTTGCATTAGATAAGATATTATTTCATCTTGCCACAGTTGAATTTAAATTAACATACCTTTAACATGCAATAACATAATATCTTTATACGGTTCTAATCTATCTTTACTGCCTGGTGTAGAAGTTACATCCATTTTACGTAAAGCTACCTTCGAAAAATTTTCTTTACTAGCTAAACCTGCAAGTGCTTCCTGAGCAAAACCAGTATTATCTTTGGCAACTAGCGAAAAAAAAAAGCGGAGAATTTATACAAACTATTATCATAGATCTAATGACGAATTCGAAATTCCATCAGAAGTTTAATTCACTTGATTAATTAAACTGTGATGTCATTATAATGTGGGCTGTTATAAAGTGAATTTCAGTGTAACAACAGGGTAAATCTCCCGTGTGTCAAACATGATTCAGGGTTGGGCTATAACCTGGACATAGAAAACAGCCTTCACAATCAGAATTGTTTTCTTTAAATGACAACATATTGACTTGTTACATGTGCTGACAACACTTTGACTTATGACATTATAAGACAAGGTTGTTTAAAAAATGTTTGCTTACTTTTTTCAACTTTGACACGTTTTAATTCTTGTTCTGCTAGACCTGTTGTAACTTCGGTATACTCTGTTTTAATCTCCACAGACATATTTTTAAGGGGATTAGCTGTTCTTGCTGCTCTTTTTCTCACTGGACGGATTTTTTTCACGGATGGAAGTCTGAAATTATTAACAAATAAATGTGATAACTTCATGTAAAATTAGAATAAATGTATTTTCATTCTGTTTCTAATGGCTACAATGCATAATTCTAAAAAAAAACAAAAAAACTTCTTTGAGAATATTGTAAGATGGTTTGAAACTACCTTGGGCTTGAGAGACACCAAGGACACTTCGCCAAATTTGGGTAGTTCACCACACAAGCACTCATATTAACCAAATTTCATATCAGTTTGATGCACTTTGTTAATACTAGTATCAACTCTACGCGATTGGATGAAATTTGAATTTTCTTAGCCAATCAGCTATGGTACAATGGTTGATCATGATAATCAAATCTTATTGAGATCTTCACAAATATATATAGAGAGATAGAATGTTTTCTATTATCCACTCAACACAAACTAGGTCATTTTGGGACTAATACATGGTTCAATTTTATTTCAATACTTTGCTTGTTCGTAGGTGCCTTTAACAGTATTAGGAAACTCAAGGAACCAGAGAAAAACAACAAACTTGAATAGGCAGCCCTACTCTTTGTCACAGTCAAACTGGGAATCGGAACCATTCTGCTTGACTCAATGATGGATCTTGTGATTTCTTGTGCACATATTAAACCACTAGACTATCACCCCCACCCTTGACAGAAATATCCTGAACATGAAGAAGATTTTATCAAATAAATGTTGATAAACCTCAAATAAATGATAATACTATTCAAGTATATACTTACATATCATTAGAATTTATGAATATATCATTAAAATCATCTATATCTAAATCTATTCTTTCTTCATTTTCATCGGGTAAATTAAAGAAGGCGTCCACATCAGCAGAACTAAATTGAGGTATTTCAACAGTGACAGATTCTATTTTCCGTGATGATTTCGTCTCATGTGTTTCTGTAACTGTTTTAACTTTGGTTACAGATGTTGATGAGGCTAGAAAAAAATATGGAATACTGATAAATGAATTTTTATCTGGATGAAAAATTGCAATGTATACAAGTGTTGTGCTTGGTAGAATGATATCCAGGTAGCCAAATCCTTTAGTGTTCTTCAAAGAGTAAGCACTCACTGTCTTGTGCATGGTACATATTACTAGTAGTTATAGCATGATGCTGTACTATTGAAATATAAATAATATAATTACCATGAGTGATGATATCTTTAGGAAGTGGAATTCTTTCATGTGTTGGCGTTGTAACTGGAGATTCATTTGGAGAATTTTCTTTTGAACCTAAATCTATAAAAAAAAAAGATATAAAAACATGTTCAAATGCATTTCAAAAAATTTATAAAATGAATAGTTATTTATTAAATCCCCCATATGTCAGATGACCACTAGTCATATTTCTTATCTAAAGATAGGTTGCCAGGCAACGAAACATACGCCCACAGCAGCTAAATCGTCCGGGCAGTCAACAAGGGTTGTCGCATATTTTTACTTTTTTTGGGAATGAAACATTTGTAATACACTAAAATCTGATTAAGAGTAACAACTCATTATGTAATTATCTGAAAATGATTAGAATTTGTTTGCTTTTTATAAAGTTTTGCCCCACGCTAACAATTAGTATAGGAAACATTTAACATCATGGATTTAGCTGTTCAGTTATCAAAATTCATTGAAAATCAAAATACTTGTTCGTTTCAACACCTTAAACTCTGTGTATCAATCTGAAGTCAATCGGATGATAAGTTTGGCATCTATAGCGTCACAAGGTTTTTTGAAGTGATCAAGGGAGATAACTCTGGAAGTAATTTTTTGAAATCGCTGAAAATCAGTAGGCTTCTTCGTCTCATGACCTTCAATCGGATATTAACTTTGGCCTCTAGAGCGTCCACAGGATCAAGGGCCATAACTCTGGCAATAATTTTCAGAGATCGCTGAAAATCAATAGGTTTCTTCGTCTCATGATCTCAAACACTGTGTATAAATTTAAAGTCAATCAGATATTAACTTTGGCCTCTAGATCATCCACAAGATTTTTTGAAGTGATCAAGGGACACAACACTGGCACTAATTATCAGAAATCGCTGAAAATCAATAGGCTTCTTCGTCTCATAACCTTAAACACTGTGTATAAATTTGAAGTCAATCGGACATCATCTTTGTCCTCTAGAGCATCCACAAGATTTTTTGAAGTGATCAAGGGCCATAACTCTGGCACTAATTATCGGAAATCCGTGAAAATCAATAGGCTTCTTCGTCTTATGACCTTAAACACTGTGTATAAATTTAAAGTCAATCGGATATTAACTTTAGCCTCTCGAGCATTCACAAGATTTTTCAAAGTGATCAAGGGTCATAACGCTGGCAGTAATTATCGGATATTGCTGAAAATCAATAGGCTTCTTCGTATCATGACCCTGAACACTGTGTATAAATTTAAAGTCAATCCAATATTAACTTTAGCCTCCACAAGATTTTTCAAAGTGATCAAGGGTCATAACTCTGGCAGTAATTATCGGATATCGCTGAAAATCAATAGGCTTCTTCGTCTCATGACCTTAAACACTGTGTATAAATTTAAGGTCAATCGGATATTAACTTTAGCCTCTAGAGCGTTCACAAGATTTTTCAAAGTGATCAAGGGTCATAACTCTGGCAGTAATTATCGGATATTGCTGAAAATCAATAGACTTCTTCGTCTCATGACCTTAAACACTGTGTATAAATTTAAGGTCAATCGGATATTAACTTTAGCCTCTAGAGCGTTCACAAGATTTTTCAAAGTGATCAAGGGTCATAACTCTGGCAGTAATTATCGGATATTGCTGAAAATCAATAGGCTTCTTCGTCTCATGACCTTAAACACTGTGTATAAATTTAAAGTCAATCGGATATTAACCCTGGCCTCTAGTGCGTTCACAAGAAATTGTGGACGATGGACGGACGGACGGACGGACGGACCGACGGACAGACGGACGGACGGGGGCGACGGCAATATACGTCCACATTTCTATGTGGGCGTATAAAAAGACATGTAATTGATTTAAATTATATACAAAGAAACTCAGAATACTAACTTACCTAAACTCATTCCATTTCTTTTATTTTTTAATCTTGAAACGAGGGGACTGGCAACTGTTCCGGCTGAAAAATTCATATTGACCAAAGTGAACAAGAAGAATGCAATAATAGCTAGATAATACACTTCCTTTTACTTGAAAGATATGGACCTAAAATTTATACAAATAGCAATTTTTTTTTTACATTTACCTGTTTGACTTATTTTTCCTGCTACTGTAAACTTGGATGTATCTTTTTCCTCGACTCTTTCTTTCCATGTTGTTTTATTCACATCCAAAAGATTGAGTCGATCAGCTAGACTCACAGGTCGACCCTCGATTAATAATCCTTTCTTCTCGCGCAACTTAATCTCTTGTGGACTTTCGAAATCAAGAGATTTAGGGACACGCTTCTTCCATTCTTCTTCTCCACTTTTTTTCAAAGCACTTAATCTGGAAAAAAAAAAAATCAAAATGCAGGAAATTAATTTTATAAAAAAAAATGTTTAAGACACAATCCAAATATTAATATAAAAAATGGACAAAGAATAAGCTGATCGTATCATCAAGGCAATATTACATCAGAAGAGCGTTCATAACCTTCAATAAAGTGAAACAAGGACAATAACTCTAGAAGTTATTTACAAAAATTTGTAAACTAAAATGGTTTCTTCTTATTCTCACTAATGTAAACAATTTTATATATATATATATAAATTTCAAACTGATCATATAATATAATAAATTTAGCCTGTAGATAGCTCACAAGAATTGTAGACGATGAATGGACGCAGGCAACCCAACCACATTTCCATGTCCCCACCCCCTTCTATTTAATTCTGACTTTTGTATTCATATTTACTAATCATTTATAAACATAAGTAAGTGCTCCATGACATTATGCCTAAGCATGTTTTATAACTTTCCACTCAACGATCAAGAATTCATGAATAGTTTCTCATGAGAATACAGTTGACCGATTCCATTCTATGCAATTAGCATATTACCATTGAAATATATAGAGAATTTATATATACCTGTCTGCCACCGAGCCTCCCTTCATTGTTACTGGGGTTGTTTCTTCTGCTTCTTTAAATTCATCGGGTGTAACTGGCTGCGTCATGTGTCGACCCTCATACTTAATTCTCCTCTTACTCTGAGGAGATTTCTCTGGGGTTACTAATTCAGCAGGTTGAGTTAAATATCTGAAAATAGAAAAGTTGAGCACATGTAATAGTGACATCAACATGTAACCAAAAGTTGTGTACACAAAAAAATGAGATCATCATCATCAAATAGAAAATGTATGACTGACAATAAATTCTATGAATAACAATTATGTCATTCAAAATATTCATCATAGAATCATTTCATAACATTCAAACTGGTACAGTATGTTTAGATTTCTGAGGAAAATAAAGCAACAAAATTCAAAAATAAACAAACACTTCAACAATATCATGTGACAATTCAAACTATCTCTTTTGATCAGGAAATTGAAAGAAGATAATATATTTGAAAAGCTTCAAACCTGATCAAAACGCTAAAATGGTTGATGTATCTTGGTATAAAATAATATACAGTGGCTAACATTACACCAAAGATCAAAAATTGTATAAATGAAGAGATCATATTGTTTCACAAGTTACACAGAATAAAAGAAAACCAATTCATTTCATCCCTCCTTCCATGCAAGATCAAAGTAAACAAGTTGTTATCCAGACAGCAAGGTGCCAAAATGAACAATATGGCCACACAGAAATGCTATAATCCCCATATAATATGATTATGTACGTAGGTATAGATTGCTTAATTAATTAAAGTACAGGACATATGAGAAAATAAACTATGATCTGGCATGCTACAAGTGTTGTGGTATATCTTGATCATTACTTTTCACATTCAATTCTCCTTACATTCACAATCAACTCAAAGAACAGAACTCAAGCAGACCCCAACAAACAATATTTACAATTACAGAGACGCATGGAATCACCAATCAAAAGACCTCACAGTCAAAAGACCTATCTACATAGACAGATGGGGTCTTTTTTCTTATATATTATTAAAACATAAACTGCTGACTCTGAGAATATTATGTGAAAAAGAAAATCCAAATAAACTTGAAACATGAAATCAACAGTCAAAAGACATTTCTACAGACACAGATAGTGTTCTTAAGAAATTTTCTGACTATTAATAATAATTTAGATTATTGAAGAAATATGAAAGAAATAATAAAACCTTAATGTTATAGTTGCCTTTGTTGAGGAATGATTCTGTAGTAGTTGATTAAACATCACAGAAGGAATGGTACCAGATTCTTCCATTATAACATTACAAATATCAATATGCACATAGGATTAGTAATTATTCTTCTTATATTCTTCTTATATCATTTATCATAAAGATTCCTTATAATTCAATTATTTATCCAAATTATTACAAAGTATAATCTTCAAATAGTAATCACAGAAGTTTGTTATTTCCACACCTATTTGAAATTCTTTACACTAAAAAATGAACATGTGCATAATATTCAACTTTTGTCACTTTCTATGATAGAAATCACAGCTTGTCTCTGCAGTTGCAACAACTGTCTGGCAGTAACAGTCCCAACAGAAGCATCATGTGGTGACTAATTCTAGTACTGCTGGACTACAACATTATAATTAACCATTGGCCATCATCCAATTTAATCTCAGACTACCCTCAACAATGGTGACCAGTGAACCATGACGTGACCTTTTTTGACCTGGAACCAGCAGGTCATCATTATGTCTGACCACTGGCTACTTAAAACTAACAGTAATATTGGACAGGTTGTCTCCAATATCACCCTGGATGGAGGTGGAGGGATCAATGGAATTAAGAGATTTTGAGGAAGATAAGAGGTGGTGCTAGCTCTTTACAATATCCTGTTTACATCTAACATTGACTGATATTTTGTTTTCGTTTTCTTAATCAAATATTAAATAATCAATCCACGTGTATAGCAAAAGAAAAATTAAATACTGCCCAAAGAATTCACAATCAAAGAATATAATCCATTCTTAATATTTCTGTGATTCAGCAACCTGATATTAGTATGCAACAACCCTTGGAATTTCACTTATACCCAAGTGGCTATTTGAATGCTACTGTATGTTGATAATTACAAAATCTCTGTACAGAAGCAGACAATCAACCCAAGTGTATACATAAATACATATATAATTCATAAATATCTTTGACCATTGTCTTCTGCCAGAAAATTCTAGTGCATTGTTCCATATGAATGGTGTTGAGGTCATAAACTATGCATTAGACCACAATCAAGTACATAAAGTAAAAAGCTAAAGTATTTATACAGGAACACCCATATTCAGTATATTACATATAAACATGTAGAAAAATAATTTGTAACTACTCATTTTGAGGAATTCATAAAATTAAAGATTTATTGTGTAAGATTTAGATGAAGGGCTAGCAGTTCCCTCTATAAAAGTTTCACCATAGATAATGAAAAGGGAATATATTGAAAATTTCAGTCAAATTATCAAATGGCAATCATGTTTTAATCACCACCATCTAATGTTCTACCTGATTGATTATTGACTTGTCTAATGTCTAATTAATAACATATATAAAGCATCTTAAGCCAAAATAAAGACATGCAATAGGCAGATTTAGCTCTTACATAATTTATCTTTAACAAATATTATTCACACAATTGTATTCAAATAAAAGTCAACTTCAAATTAGAAATTGAAATGCTTTATAGATAATTATCAAATTCCAAACAGTCTAATTCTAAAATAAGATAGGTTGCCAGACGAAACATAAGCCCACAACAGCTAAGTCGTCCGGGCAGTCAACAAGGATTGTCGCATACTGTTTCTTTTGTCAGTAAGGAGAACATTTACAACACATGATAATCTTATTACGAGTAATAATTCATTAAGTAATTATCAGAAATGATTAGAACAGTTTTGATTGTTTGTCTCAAGGCCTTCGTCCACGAGATATTTCAAAGTGATCAAGTGCCATAACTCTGGCAGAAATTATCAGATATCACTGAAAATCAAATAGGATTCTTTGTATCATGACCCTAAACACTGTGTACAAAATTAAAGTCAATCCGATATTTACTTTAGCCTTTAGAGCGTTCACAGGGTTTTTCAAAGTCATCAAGGGTCATAACTCTGGCAGTAGTTATCGAATATCGCTGAAAATAAATAGGCTTTTTTGTATCATGACCTTAAACATCGTGCATAAATTGGATATTAACTTAGAGCATTCACAAGATTTTTCAAAGTGATCAAGTTTCATAACTCTGGTAGTAATTATCAGATATCGCTGAAAATCAATAGGATTCTTCGTCTCATGACCTTAAACACTGTGTATAAATTTAAAGTCAATAGGATATTAACTTTAACCTCTAGAGCGTTCACAAAAAATTGTGGACGACAGATGGACAGACAGACGGACGGAAAGGGCGACGACAATATACGACCACATTTCCATGTGGGCGTATAAAAATGGATCATGAGGTTAAAAATGAAGAATTTGAAAATTACAGAAGTCAGATTTTACAAAAAAGTAAAAGCAATATGCTCTATGGCCAAAGACTTATACACAACTTCGTGAGAAAAAAAACCAAAGGCTTATAAACAACTTTTTGGGAAGAAAAACCAACATTAAACCAGATTACCATGAACTCCCAGAGTATTATCCACATGAACATGAATATCAGCTTATAAACACTTTGAGAAAAA
The DNA here is from genome assembly GCA_036850965.1 of Patella caerulea. Lineage (NCBI taxonomy): Eukaryota > Metazoa > Mollusca > Gastropoda > Patellidae > Patella > Patella caerulea. The sequence goes on from JAZGQO010000021.1 coordinate 20,911,229, forward strand.
AAACAACATTAAAAAAGATTACCATCAGCATCAATACTACTATATTTAGCATTATCAACCTGAATCTGATCTTTAACCACAAAAGCCCAACAGACAGTACAAAACAATAAGATTTACTTATAAACTTGACAACAGCTATTTTAAATAACATAAAATAGCAATAAAAAGGGGAGAGGTAGAGTGAAAAGTTTGATAAGAGTTGAAAGATAACAGTATAGAATTCAACTATTATTGTTACAATTTGTATGTCTTATTCACACCTTTCCGATGTTATCTTCTCACAGTAAACTTTAAAATACTAAACTTTAAAACTTATATTGTGGTATAAATATCACATACAGTTTCTGGATTAAATACAGATAATGTTCTTTGGTATACTTTGTATATTAAATATTCATACTGTTCTTTAGTGTGGATTTAATTTGTGTATTAATGTTCTTTTGTATACATTGTATAGTAAACATTCATACTGTTCTTCAGTATGGATTTAATTTGTGTATTAAGTAGTTCTTGTGTATTCAATTTAATTTGTGTATTAAGTACTGTTCTTGTGTATTCAATTTAATTTGTGTATTCAGTACTGTTCTTGTGTATTCAATCTAATTTGTGTATTAGGCACAGTTCTTGTATATTCTTTTTAATTTGTGTATTAGGTACAGTTCTTGTATATTCAATTTAATTGTTTGTTACATATAATATTATTGTGCTTTAATTTTATTTTTACATTATTATATAGATTCAAAACTTGTATTTGTTAGATATGTATCTAATTTTATTATATTAGATACATGATCATTTGGGCATCTAATTTAAGTTGTATACTAGATATTGCTCCATACAAAACTAATTTGTATATTGCTAGGTTATTCATTTTAACTTATATTCTATATGTTATTTGTGTTTATGGTTTATATTAGAAAGGATTGTACCATACAAAATAATGATTTAGTCATAATACAAATTTTATATGCATATATGGTAATTTCTAGAGCTCTGTTATATACCATATATAATAACAAATACAACATACTGAATAATATACCTAGACCTAACCTTCACCTTTATAATCTAGTTGTCTACTAAGCTTTTAACAATATAAACAGAAAATTGGAACAAGGTTGATCAAAGCTAATCAGTGATAACAAATCATGTTTCTGGATAAATGTTTATTATGTTTTCCAGATTGTATATATAAACGTTAACAATATAATTATCTTGGGGATATTAGGATACAAACTTATATTATACATATGTCAATCTATTATTATCATGTACAGTATATCTACTTAGAATAGTATTTTCTTCATGATCAGAGTGACACCAGAGTGGCAGGTTATTGCCAAGGGCATTACAGAAAATGAAAATAATCTTATCACCAAATCAAACCTATATCAACGGTCCATGCCTATATCTACTTGATGTAGCATTTTGTTTGTGTTCAAAATTATAAAGTCTATTTCAAGATTAATTTTAGAATAAAAATCCCCTGATATCACAAAATCTCACACAAACAGATAACACCACTTGGTACATCTTCCACTATTATATTATTAGTAATAATTATTATTAAAACTTTGACTTTTAAGGCTTTCAGAAACAAAACCTGCTTCATAACCAAATTTTCTTGACATTTATACACATTCAAATAAACTATGAAATGATAGATTTCTAAAAAGAATGGTCAAATTTCATAGATCATTTTAACAATGAATGATACTTTTCTTTAAAGGTGAATTAAAGACACCACTTTATGTGTCATTTTTGCCTACATAGTGGAAGAGGTCTCTTTGATTTCTTGTGCGATCGTTAAAATATGCCAGAAAACACATCATGAGGGAATAGCATAATATTCTTCAGTTGCAGGTATTTGGTAGCAAAAATTTAATATTTACGTTGCTATAATACTTGCATATTAATCACACAATGATCGTTCGGATAATGCTCTAAAATTAAACCAGTTTCATTATGATTACAATGTTTTCAGGAGAATATTCTTCAATAAAAGATGCAATGTGCATGCAGAATTCTTCAACAATCCCGAAATCAACAGTTTGATGGTTAAACCACTTGTGCATCATTCTGTTGATATCAAGGTAATCAACATAGACCAACGCAAATGTTAATCCAACGATAATTGACTGGTGATTGCTTGTCAATCTTTTGTAGGTGAACACTGACAGATTGAAGATCAGATTGGACAATGTTATTTAAAACAAATCAGGTGACAGGGACAACTGACTGAAGGCTGGATTATTCAATATTAATTCAACGCAAATCGGATGATGCGACCGCCGATTGATGTTGTAATTTATAATATTCAGAATATAGATTACTCAAAACATTTTTGATTTTAGTAATAAGGACGTGAAAATGATGACAGACTTCACAGAATGCCGTAAAATTAAGAAACCAGACATGACCAAGTCCACTGTATATTATAATAGTAGCAAAGTGAATCAGTCATATGACACTGACTTCCTTGGTTACATATGTTTGCATAAGCGAGCCATAGATTGATTTTACAGCATTGTTAATAATTTCAGTTTACATCAACTTCCCTATTTGTATTAGGCCACAATCAGTTGTAGCTCATATTGGCATCTCAAACAAAATATCACATGTTTGATCCAGGTACAAGGAAAATAGAAAGACATAAAATATAGTATGTCTTGAGATTTACTTTCTGGTACTTCACAATTTGCACTTTACAGTAGTGATAGGTGCCTCATGCATGTTGCAAAATGAGGTTAATTTACCAAACACTTGATTCTACTTCACTGTTAATGTATTAACACTCATAACATCTTAGGATCAGTATATATTGTATTTCTTAATTATTAAACGATCACATTTTTTGATTCTTGTATGCATAATTCAGACAAAATGGCTTACTTCCAGTCATAAATAATAAATGATATCCATGACATTAGAAGACAATATAGATATTGAAACTTTATACTGTCTATTAAAATGGATATATATAATTAATATACTTACAAAAAACAACAATATATAATATCTCAGAGATTCTATTCTACCATCAAATACCAGATATGTTACACATACCAGTGCATATATATTGTATACTGTAGTTACTGAATGAAAACTGGATACAACAACTAGTAATTGACACTTCAGTAAAGGGCAGGTAACACCAAATAAATGTTGTATGTGTCAATAAAATATGTTCAACATGTCAACCTTTGTTTCTATTCCATGGTTTATAAACTCAATCATGTTTGGATTATAAATAAACCATAACTACAGACAGATGTTTAATACTAAATGACTCATTCTTATAGAGTTAATATTATCCTAGGTGACCAACTCCCAACTTTTCTTCCAGTCAAAAACTTTTGTTATTCTCAATGATCAGCAAGTTTGGGTGTTAAACTACATTACAATATGGGCTGTTATATAAAACTGAATGATATGATCAATTATTAATAAATTTAAATGCCTAGCTAATAACATACCTCAATGGAATAAGAGCTTACAATTGCTCCATTCAACCCAGTCTTTGTCATAAAAAACCCAAGTCACAAATTAAATGTGTAATTTTTCATTCATTGCAGAAACTTCCTTTGAAACCATAAAATTGTTTACACCCAGTCTTAAGATAAATTTAGTTTTTCTGTAAATATTATAAGTCTACTCACACTGTTGTGTATATATAATATGCTGGATATTCTACTGTTGGTGAATGTTACATACAATGAACATGTAATAATGAACTTATATATTTACAAAGACAGGGAGGAAGTTATTAACTATAATTGGTAATAAATTATCTACTTCATTACATATCTGAACATCAGCTTTGTTCTATAGACGGCTAACAATTTATTATCTCCCTTGGACCAATCTTGTAACTTTTGCCTCACAAGTTTATTTAATACCGCATAATGTCTGACTATCAAGTGCTGCTGACAATTTAGAAATTAATACAATATTCAAACTAAAGGAATAAGTCTACATGAAGATCTGACTGGTTGTACTGGAAAGTCGCGTCATGGGTTGTACAAGCGACTTTTGACCCTATGACGTCAGGTATTGTCAATCAGCGTTGACATTACTTGAGGTTTACCCACAGTTCTGTGCATCAAATGACAAAAACTTGCTGTAACAGACCATTTTATTGGCTAATCCCTAACTTCAGCCTGAAAGCTGGTAATATAACAACTCTTCCAGATCCTAGTGTAGTAAAGACAAGCAAAACTATAAAAAACAAAACAGAAATACGATCTGTGTTTTAATCAGATTGGAATACAATAATGAATTTGTATTTGAAAGCTCAGTCACATTTTATGAGTTTGGTCACAGATTTTCTTAGTAATACATGAATGTAAATCTATTTTCTAGATTACCCACCTGTTAATTTGATAGACTCTGTTTCACTTATCTTTAACCTTTTCAATATACATGTTGACCACAATGTCAAACTAATCTCATAAAATCGCTAAAATATAATGGTGCCTACAGCAACACGTCAATAATCAATCAAAAATATGACTGACAATCTTAAACTAACAAATACTCTTGTAGATTCCCTCTAGACAAAACAGCCTACTGACAGATATTGATAACAATACCCACAGTTTTAAACTGGGAGCAATTTCAAATAAATGTATGTTTCTAAAAAAAAAAAAAAGACATTAATTTGTGTCTAGCATAAAGAAAAGATTTTCAATAATTAAGATACTTGTATAAAAGTAATTAAGGTACTGAAGTAATAAAACAGCAAGTTGACCAACTTTATTTACATATATATGTATTCTCAAGATATTCCTGAAGTTAAACAAAGCAAGGCTGAATCATCCCTTGCTTGTTTATCAAATACGAACAGTTTAGTCAAATACATGCTATATGTAAATATTTTTATCACACATAATCATATAAATTTCAAAATTCTAAAGGAGTGTAAGAGGAGTATATGTATGACATATATTACCTAGGTACATGTTGATACACACATGAGTAATCATTGTTTAAAGATGCCATGGGAAGCAAGTCAACTCTAATGGGAGTGTTTTAAACATTTAGTAACATTGTTTAAGATTAAGTGAAAATAACCATTCAAATGACATGTTTTACTATAAATATTATACTTATCTATATTTAAGAGGTTGACGGAATGGTATCTATCAAATTGTAAAACACAGTTTAGTTTCAGTCATACCCTCAAGTAATAGCCTCTGTGTATATTTCAGTCCTATCAATCAAACTAATCATGTAAATTCAGTGACAAAAATAGAACAATTTTATGACAATTACGAAGTTGTGAGGTTATGTATGATCTTCTTGCCCTAAGCTTTGAGGTATAAAAGTTCATTTTGAAAATTTTGTCCTTATTTTCATTAGAAATTCAATTATTTAAAATTCAAAAGTATCAATTAAGAAATACAAAGTTTTGTATTTTTAAAACTACAGATGGATAGTTGATGAAACATTGCATGATCTGTCCAATATCTTGTTGGTTCAATGCTTCGTAATAGGGGCTCAAATTCAAAGATATGAATAGAAATGATCTCAAATAATTCTCCGAAGTTTGTCCTGTGATTATTGCAGATAATAACTTTACCACAAACGCTGTGTTGCAAAGTCTCTATGACTAACACTTATAACATGTTTTTATTTTTCAAATCGATGAATAAATGAACTGATCAACAATATACCAGACAAGATATATATTGATTGTATAACCATGCATACACTATTACAACTTAAAGAGGATACAATGGTAATCAATAAATATAAAGCTTCTCATATGCTCATACCAAATTAATAGGTTTTTTTATAATTTCAACAAATGATTTGAATTGGTATTGGGGGTTCTACATTATGGAGGGGGATCCTCGCCAAAAATCTCAATTTGTGAAAATACATTTGTCGATTTGTGAAAGTACATTTGTTAACTTGTCAAAATACAAAATACATTTGTCGATTTGTGAAAGTACATTTGTTAATTTGTCAAAATGCAAAATACATTTGTCGATTTGTGAAAATGCATTTGTTGATCTGTCATACAACAAAAATACATTTTTTCATGTGTGAAAATACACCTGTCGAACCTACAAATCACAAATTTTCAAATAACACAGCTTAACTTTATAGATTCAACATATGTAATTTCAACATTTGTATTTTCAAGATATGTAGTTTCAACAGTTGTATTAACGACACTTGCATTATCGAGCCTTGCATTAGCAAGCGATGCATTAGCGAACTATGACCATATTTGGGTTGATGACGTTGATCAATATGGAGGGGGATCCTTGCCAACGATCCTGCAAGGCCTGGATACCGGCCAGGAAGAATTTTTTTTATTTTTTATCCCCTCCCCCTGAAAAATTTCACATAGCTGAAATATTCATACATTCGAGTTATTAGTAGACACTAATGTTAATTGAAAGAGTATATGCCGCTGATTACGGAATTGTCCATAACAGACGATTGGGCCCATGGAATGGCCCAAATTGACGCCCTAATACGATGGGGCCATAAATTCACGGTATCGGTCAAAACCAACTCTAAATGAACGAGTACATCTCACTAGGTACGAAGTTGCCCATAACAGACGCTTATGGCCCTTGGACGGCCCAAATTGACACCCTAAATATGGACCGCAGACCCGAAGGGTCAAAAGTAGGTTATACTCATATATTCGAAGTATCAGTCAAACCAATTTTAAATGGAAGAGTACATCTCACTGAGTTCGAAATTGTCCATAACAGTTGGTTTCGGCCCTGGGGGCCAAACTGACACCATAATATCGACCCCGAGGCTCGAGAAAAATTTATATTCACACATTGGAGGTATCAGTTCAATTTAATTTTAAATGAAAGTGTGCATCTCGCTGATAACGAAATGACCCATAAAAGATGATGGTTCAAACTGACAAAATGCATAAATTAGTATTGGGAGGCCAGATTGAAGCAGACTTTTGTCACCAAGAGACAGGTGCAGAAGAGTAGGACGTTAAACCCCATTTCATTTCATTTCATTTCATAAGAACTGCACCTGTAGTGTTAATATTGTTTTCATACCAGACCATCTTGTGTGTTATTAACCCATCAGGAATCACAAGAAATGGACAAAACTGGCTATAGGGCAGCTATCAAATACCTGCCACTGAAAGGACTAACCCTAACACAAAAGTAACTTGTCAGCCTTCATTTTCTTAGTTAAGATGACGCCATTTCAGCTATGTGAAATTTTTTAGGGGGAGGGGATAAAGAATAAAAAAAATTCTTCCTGGCAGGCATCCAGGCCTTGCAGCATCGTTGGCAAGGATCCCCCTCCATAATGACCAACGTCATCAACCCAAATATGGTCATAGTTCGCTAATGCACGGCTTGCTAATGCAAGGCTCGATAATGCAAGTGTCGTTAATACAACTGTTGAAGCTACAAATGTTGAAACTACAAATGTTGAAATTACATATCTTGAAAATACAAATGTTGAAATTACATATGTTGAAACTATAAAGTTAAGCTGTGTTATTTGAAAATTTGTGCTTTGTAGGTTCGACAGGTGTATTTTCACACATGAAAAAATGTATTTTTGTTGTATGACAAATCAACAAATGCATTTTCACAAATCGACAAATGTATTTTGTATTTTGACAAATTAACAAATGTACTTTCACAAATCGACAAATGTATTTTCACAAATTGAGAGTTTTGGCGAGGATCCCCCTCCATACTACATGACACCTATGACAAGGAGTATACATAACTATACACAAAATATAGTTTTTTTTAAGTCAAACCATCATATAAAATGATGGACATCAATACACTACCTCAAAATATTCAGCTGTACTTTTAAACTAATCAATTGTTGTCTTTTTAATGGAAGCTGTAGTTTTATGACCTAGAAAATGTCAATTCAAAAGTTGATTAATTTAATCACCATAAAAACTTGTGTATCGTGACCAACTCCAGTTGATTTACTTCTTCAAATTTCCATACATTAACCTACCTTTAAACTTTATAATCAAGTAAGCTTCTCGGTACTTCAAATCTATTAATCCAGATTAATCCTAAGTTAACAGCAAGCATTTAGAAGTTAATCCATATAGTTAATACAGGTAAATTCAACCTAGAAAATAATCTAGCGTCCTGTTTGCAAACTTATGTTATTCAACTGTCAGGCATCGGTGTGTCTGTATAACAATTTGTCCTATATAACCAGTCTGTTACCAGTATTTATATACAAACAACAACTCGTATTACACCTGTTGTGGTGCGGCCATATTGTATTACAATAAAAAGTCAGGTCACATTAGTCAAGCCACAGCTGAGCATGTATTGTCCTAGGTAATCATCATTCTCCACTCCAAAGCCATGGACCACGAAAGATTGAAGAAGATCGATATAAATAGAAGGTGATGACCTTCATAAATGATGTTGTTACAAGAAGATACAGGTAACCACTAGCAGACGACAAGTTATATGTTAACAGATGATACATATATGAATTATGAATGAACTTGTCTTACTACCTTTAGTGTTATGTTCTTAATAGGTAAACAGGTATTGTATGTAAGTAATAAGTTCAACATTGTTCTATAAATGATTAGCCAGATTAGTTTGACTTATTATCATTTATACATGCCCAGATTTCTGCCAGAAAAAGAATGATATGGTTAACTTGACACATGAATCACAACGTTATCTTTCATTGTCAATCTGCCTTTTTCAAAGTATTTACAAAATGGGCTATAACTTAAACACAAAATATAATCTAAAGAAGATACGCTATCGACAAAGTCATACTATAAACCTATATTAAGCTCAACTAGAAAATTTTCAGTCATTTTTGTGTTTTCATAAAAAGTGAATTGAAAAGAAATGAAATGAGATTTTAACGTCTTAAACTATAAAGAAAAGAAACGTTAAAATTAATCAAAAGAACAAATACTCATTTCCTTTTTTACAGAAAAGTGGAATTTAAGCACAAAAAGCCAATAATGAGAGTGTGATTCACATCAAATAAAAAATATAGCAATTGACTTAAAATTCGACTATAAATATTTGAATGAAAACAATAGAACGACTTGTTCAAGTTTATTTTCCTTCAAAATCTGCAGAAATGAACTAAAAAATTCAAGATAATCTTCTGGTTAGCTTCTTGTTCACAATAACGATGTTAGAATAATGTGATAAATCCTCGTAACCCTAGCATAAAACACCAATATTTACATTTTAACTTTACAACAAGATCGAAGAGTGTTTACGCAAGTTGATCATAAGCCAAACCATCGTCAACAAGTGTTCTAAAACCATTGATCGTTTTTTTCCTCCAAAATATACAAATCAACCTTGAAAGCTTTTGTCATAATTTACTTTGGAGCAGGTTTTCCCCCAAAAGATCAACATGGCAAGATAATTGTCAACTAAACCTTTAGAAGAACAAGGCAATATTTTCATCAAGAGTTGAAAGGAATTATTTTCTTTTTTTTGTGACTGCTGCCCAAAAATTTGTTTACTTTTAAATATAGATTTTTCAAATAAATGCAAATATATCTGATTAATTAAAACAGGCACTCTCTCTCTTACCGATCAATAGCAAAATAGTTTTTTATGATTATTATTTAAATTAATTTCATTTTACAGTTGTTTTGGTCATCTTAAAATTTTACTGTAAGGCAAGAAATTAATGTATAAAGCGGCGACAGACCAGGGTGGCGTCCTTACGCTGCTGCTGCTACCATACATGGACCTGAAATTGCATAAGGTTGCAGCAAATATGAACACTGTACGAAACAATGTCCCAAAAATTACAAACTTGAAAAAAGTCGCATTCTCACAGCTTCATATGCCACATAGCAGAACTGTGGCGTTTGTATGCTCAAAACAAATGCCATGACTCGGCAATCATTGGCGACCATGGAGACCACAGCACGATATCTGGGGTTTCCACCCCGCTTATGGCGATCTTGACACGCTGTGAGACCATTTTTCTTTGTCATAGCGAGAGAGAGAGAGAAATGGGGTTTAACGTCCACTCAACACAAACTAGGTCATTTCGGGACTAACATATGGTTATTATTTTTTTTTCAATAATTCGCTTGCGCGTAGGGGTCTTTAGCAGTGGGAGGAAACCGGAGTGCCCGGAGGAAACCCACAAGGTTGAGAAGGCGCCCCTATCTCCATGCCACATATGCTCACACCAGGGCTCGAAACCACAGCCGCAAGCCAGAGGTGACCGGCCAGCTAGAGGTCGAAGGGTGGCACTCTAGACCACTAGGCCATCCCAACCCCCCCTTTGTCATAGCAGTGTCATAGAAAATGCAGATACTAATTTCTTGCCTTCAAATTGTTTATTCTGTGAAAAAATTGTAGCATATCACTTAACCCATTGCCAATAATTTCAATAATTCTAAGAGTATTTTGAGCCATAAAATTAATTATATTCATTCTTTAAGTGAAAGTGATACCACCTTTTTAACACACATGCTCCTGATCACGCAAAGTCTACAAAGATAATTAATTGCTTGTTCTCAAGTTCATTAACGATAAATATCCAAATATCGAAAGCGAAAATCTTGTTATCTTTATTATAATCAAGATATTTAAATCTACACTTATTATATATCACACATACCAATATCTTATCTGCCTATTACTTACTTTATCATACCCTTTTAAATGGTTTATCTTTATCACCTGATAAACTGGTAATAGAACTTAATAGAACAAATTGAATGTGTCTATCATTATGATCGTACATATACACAGTCATTTTATCAATGAAAATAGCTAGCTGTCCAACAGCAAAAAATAAACCAATAACAAAAAAACAGGAAGTCTGACCCTATTTTGTTGCAAGTAGATCTGTATAATCATTTAATTCGATATCACAGGCACTTTTCTACCACTTAAAACATTTAACCTTTTTAACTGCCAATGATTAAATAAATAAATCAAATCGTACAAAAATACTGAATCTTTTGTGCAAGGAAAACTCTTTGAAAATTTCTGCATATTAATGAATAAATCCTCAAAAAATATTTTTCTAGTTTACTAAAAAATTGTATTAAAAATGATTCCACCCAGCTATGGTAAATTTGAAAATAATTTGATAGCTACAAGCTGTGTTATGTAATAATTATACCAACCTTGAACGAATCTCGCTGAAAGCTGCGATCCTACAGTTGATTGTACACATCTTTAAACAAAGATAAAGACCACTTTCACCAAAAACCTGAGTTTATAATATTATATATCACAGAAAAATTTATCTGTTTAATAGCATGTAGATACAAAATACAGTCGCTGTCTTATATATAAGACAGTCCTTCCTGTGTATTTAACTCCAATAAAATCCTGCAGTATAATATGTGCAACAAAAGTTCATATCTCACAAAAAACCTGGAAGTGTTAAATTACAAATTACAGCCACTGTTTTCTGATGGATCCATGTTGTTTATTTTAACTTATGAGTTGTTCATAAAATCTTGCACAAGACAAGAACAATGTCATTATGGAAGCAAAAGTTCACACATCCCAAAGGAAAGTGTTTAATAACAAATTACAGTCACTGTCATCTGAAGATGGATTTATCCTGTTATGTTCATTTTCATGTAATTTGTTGAGAAACTCCTGCTGACTGTACAAGACCAGAATAAAAGTTCAACTCTTTTAAAGGACGTTTTTAAAAGAGAAAATACAATTACATGTACTGCCTTGCATTTATTGAAGATTGAATCATCCTCTTTGTATTCTTGTACTATTTTACAAACTTCCACAAAATCTTACATAACACATGGTGCAAAATAAACACAACTGCTTGCAAAACCCTCAATACCATCAGCTATCAGCCAAGTCATACAATTCATTTGACAAAACATGTAAATCAGCTTTAGTTCTGGTTCGTCCCCTTGTTTCAACAAGTTTTTTTTTAAAAACTTCTAAGTCTCCATACAAGTAGACAAAGTCAATGTAAAGCGACCTTTTTTTAGCTGATGTTTATCCTCTAGCGACAAGTGTTCTGTTGTGTAAGATAAGTAGCTAGTGGCTGAATACGTGTATATACAAGGCCTACAGTGGTTTGAACGTTTAATTTGTGTTCCTCAGGAAGTCTTCAATTATTATCTTAACATATGTACAAGTTGGGTTGTGTCATAGTTCAATCATGCTAGACATTTAGAGTGTACATTTGTAAACAAAATCTACCATTACAATTAGGTTGCATTGCTTGGATGTTCACAATTAATATTTTTTCCTCAAAATCACAAATCAATATCTCTTCCTCAAAATTACCAATTAATATTGATTCCTCAAAATTTTCCCAACTTCTGACAGTTTTGTCAAATGAAAACACAAAACAAATAACCATAACATTCCTGCTTTGATCTTATAAAACTACTATCCTAGTCCTTTTTGCCTACAATTTAAATTCAAATGTCGGTCGGCGCTTTACACATAGTTGACTTGACCTGTTAGGAATTTGAAATAAACTGTGATCCACTCTTAAATTTTATTAAAATTAATTCAGTTTGGACCACAGCTGTTTTTAAAGTATTTTAAATTAGAATGCATAAAATAGGTTACTAGGATAAAGACGACAGGATAAATATCAAATGATTTACATAGGAAAACACACTGTTAGTCGAGTTAACTTGCTTTTAATACCAGATAAAAATTCAATTTAGCTGCACATACAATTAAAGGGAAGCAATCGTGCGCGCCTTTTTTGATTTTTTATTTTGCATATCAGTTTTTGAAGTGAAATGATAAGGGGTTTAACATGCTACTATTCTGGATGAACTGGGCTACTCTTATTTGAAATTGTAAGTGTAGACTGGATGTCGTTTTATTTTTTTGTTCCATTTTAACAACTAGACAATGCTCTTTGTCAGGTCTTGTCCTGCACCCAAGACATGGATAGCAAGCCAGGGGCTTACTCACTGAGCCATTGTAGTTTCCACTTAAAGAAATCAATAATTGCCTCAATAAATTTTATATAAAATTATTACTTTTCTGTTGAGATTGTTTTCATGACAACTCCTATCTTCAATTCAGTTATCAATTACGGGTCAACTCGTATAATATGCTATAATGCATTGAAATATAAAGAGAACATGTTGAAATCATGTACATCCCAAGTATAACTAGATCCCGATAAAGAGAGCAGAACTGAAGTGGCATTTCCTAAAAAAATTGCAAACTGCACTGTCTGCACTGAAAGTTTGTTATTGTAAAGAGTAAATGTACATTGGCCGCTTTATGTCAAATATTTTTACCCATGAGAAGAGACCACCAACAAATATTAGGAAATCCACCACAACAGATGAGTCAGCATCACATAGGTCTATACCATTAACTAAATTACATCATTAATCAGTCACGTATTGCATATAAATGTCAATTTAATTTATGTTTAACTACTTCAATTAGCATGTAACAAAAGACTTGTGCAAAACTAATGATATTTAAAAATGCTAATTGCTAATATTAAAGTTTAAACACACATTTAAATAAATTTAAATTTACTAACTTAAGAAATAAAGAAATTGTTTAATATTTGAAGATAATGCACATGTATATTGAATCAGACATTATTGATTTATAAAATTTAAATATTTAGTTTTTACCATACATATTCAAAAGTACTTATAGCAGTTATAGTAGAAGTTTATATTGGATTCTAATTTTCTATTGATTTCAAAGCACCATGTTTATCTGTATTAGACAATATAATAATATTCAATCTATCTTTTCCAGTATTTTCCACACAAGCAAACTCGTGTGCATAGTCACTTAAAGATGCAATATGTAATACATAGATAGACAGCTGGCCGTTCTTGCTATCATAGTTCAAAGATAGGTTGCCAGGCAAAGAAACATATGCCCACAACAGCTAAGTCGTCCGGGCAGTCAACAAGGTTTGCCGCATATTGTTTCTTTTGTCAGTAAGGAGAACATTTACAACACATGATAATCTTATTACGAGTAATAGCCCATTAAGTAATTATCAGAAATGATTAGAATAGTTTTGATTGTTTGTCTCAAGGCCTTCGTCCACAAGATATTTCAAAGTGATCAAGTGCCATAACTCTGGCAGAAATTATCAGATATCACTGAAAATAAAATAGGATTGTTCGTCTCATGACCCTAAACACTGTAAACAAATTTAAAGTCAATTGGATATTAACTTTAGATTTTTCAAAGTGATCAAGGGTCATAACTCTGGTAGTAATTATCGGATATCACTGAAAATCAATAGGCTTCTTCGTCTCATGACCTTAAACACTGTGTATAAATTTAAAGTCAATCGGATATTTTTAGCCTCTAGAGCGTTCACAAGATATTGTGGACTGACGGACGGACAGACAGAAAGGGCGACGACAATATACGACTACATTTCCATGTTGGCTTATAAAAATCAATAACGAAAAATGAATATATTGAAAATTTCATTCAAAGTACTTTATGAGTGTTTGAAGTTTTGACAAGATGTACTGTAGATGGTTCTTTATCGTAGTAATATTACTTGACAATTGTGAGTCTCAGTTACCTATTTTATCGTTAAATTTATACATCTTGCAGGTGTTCTAATCGATTTAAAACTCAACCATCTAATGGTCTAGAGAGTGGATTAAGGGCATGTCATGTCAATATATGCCTGGATAATAGTTCAAATAACATTTAAAGCCAAAATAAAGACATGCAATAGGCAGATTTAGCTCTTACATAATACATCTTTGACATCATATTCTTATAGTTACATTAAAATCGTACACATCTTGTATTTTGAGATATCATAATATTTTCAGTCTCGATTGCTGTGCCTTTAATTATGTTTTTATCAGTAATTATTTACTAGTCAGCCATACTGTACTCTTATGTCCCGGTAAGTAGTATAATTTGACTGTCTTGCTAAGTGTGTTACATATAAATCACATGAAGCTACACTAATTTCACCCGATTAATTAAAATTCTATTCCACAAACACTTAAACTAATAAAGGGAAGTTCACATTCAGAATATCACAAGAGGTACTTAGTTCAACTAAATAATACATTAGAAAAACAAAATTTATTTTCTTATGCGAGAAAAAATAATTATAATCACATTAATTCAGCTGCATCACCATAATTAGGAACAGATTTCCATGAGCCTATTTTTGAGGTCAATTTTAACATTAATTCATAAAGTAATTCATTTCCAACGTCTGTCTGATTAAAAGCGTACTATATTACAGCTAACTACAGCTTACTGTATACTGCAAACTCTTACATTTTTGTCAACAACAACATTCCGATATTCAAACACAAGCAATTTAACTATGTATATACACCTATTTTGTATCAATTATATATGTATATAAATTATTTAGGGTGAGGGGTTTTACATAGGTTAGGCTTGTCCCCCAATCCCATTCAGAAAACCTGAATAAAAATATTGTCTAAAAAAACAAAAAATATAAAATCTCAACCTGAACCAAACTTGAAACTTCAAGAAGACTTCAACACAATTCCCACCTTTTAAATCATTGATGCGTTTGATTTTTGATTGCTCTTAATATTATGAAAAATAAATGAGAATGAGCCAACCATACACAGTCAAATATAGGTTAATTACAGAACTAACAATCAAATATTTATGCAGAAGTGTTGTCATTGTTGGAGAATGAGGAAAATAACCTGAGTGGATTGGAGTAAATAACATTTAATGTAATAATCTGAACCAGTCAGGGTTTGATAAAGGAAATCATTTTTTAAGATGTCTAATGTAATCGCCACATGGAGGGAAAGGAATGTAGGCCTATGTCTAGGTTAAAATTCCAAGAAGAAATGACAACAACAGTGATATCTTAAAAACTTTTTTATCATTTCAACTGTCTGAAACAAAGAATTAATACAAGGTTTCTATCTAACATAACAATGATATTACTTTTGATGAAAATATTAACCAGGACTCCATAAATGATATTAAACTATTGTAGTATTTGACTTACCGATCATTGTGTCTAGATCTTCGTTTGGAGCCAACATCAGATGAAGAAGCAGCTGATGCAGGGATCGATAGAGAAGTATCCAAACTATTTTCATCATCTGATAAATCCTTCTTTAAAATACTCCTTACTGGACTTTCTTCACTTCTGTTGTCAACTTTCTTTAAAACACCCCTTTCTGGTTCAGCCTTTTTAACCTCAAAGCTACTATCTTTTTTTAATATGCCTCTTCCAATGAGATTTGATTCTTCATGCAAAATTGTTCTTGGTTCAGATTCGGTTTCTCTGGACCTTCTGTTTGATTCGGGACTCTGAGAATCACCATGTTTGAGAATACCTCTTGTTTCATCTGATGGCTTGCTTGTTTCGATTGTTTCTGCACGTTTTAGTATTCCCCTTGGTTCCTGATCTTTTCTCTCTTTTTCTGTTTTTAAAATGCTTTTTACTTCGAGATCAGGAGATGACTGACGTATTTCTGTACATCGTAATATTCCAGGGTTCTTCTGAAGATCTCCCTCAGACTTAGCATGACTTACTGTAACTAGAAACGTTGACAAAGTTTTATGGCTAGGTATATGCTTTAACAGCCATCTTTTACAAGGAAGCTAATTCCATAATACCACTGAATTACTAAACAATTTATAATTACATGTTAGGCACAACTAGTAACAATAATTTGAAAGCGCATTGACTATAAAGCATGAAACTAAACATAATATTTTTTCTGATGTAAAATGGTGTATTATAAATGCCAATATTTACAAAGGCGAACTTCAGATTTTTGTCCCAGCTAAATGACTGGACAATATTTTCCTCCTTGACCTTGTAAGTGGGAACAAGACAGTTTTGAGACAACAACATTTCTGGCTTCTCTTTGAATTTTGATTTTCAATGGAATTTTACTGGTACTCGTATATGGAACCTAAAGACAAGATATTTATATATTTTTCCCATTAAGTTGGATTGAGTCCTGATATTTTGTAGTTCCCTCTCAAATCATTAAATAGCCCAACTAATGCTGTTCCCTTCAGAATGATATACACCATTCCAGTATTCATAGTACTTACCTTTTTCTGATGCCATGGGTTCTTCTTCTGTAAAAGAAGCTCGTCGAGAACCAGGCTGTGATCCAGGTCTGGAATTTGGTCTAGAATTAGAACGTGAACTTGGTTGAGACAATGTTGCCTCAGCATGACAGGCAGCTAATTCTCGTTGGGCCTTCAGTGATAATCCTTTCAGTATTTCAGGATCTGGTGGTTTCACTAAACTCATATGAAGAGGGGAGATTTTAGCTGCTTTTTCCACTTCTTCACTGGTTATAGGCTGAAAAAATTGTAGATAGGATTAAATTCAAATAAAAACCGGAATTGAATTTCTTATGAGAGTTTGATAAGGGTAAGCTTATTAGACATTCATTTTCAATCAAAAGTAGAAGAGAGAGGGAGAAATCAGGTTTAATATCCACTCAACACAAATAAGGTCATATGGCATTATCTTATTTCAAAAATTTGTTTGTGCGAAGGAGGTCTTCAATGTTAATGTAGAAAACCAACAAAATTAGGCAGCAACGCTACTCCTTGTCATGTTCAAGTGTGGGATTGAAATCAAACACTTGACAGATCTTATGATCTAAAGAACATTCATTAAAAATCCAGCCCCCCACCCCCTTCTTAAGAAAATAATGAATGTTTTTTTATGATGTGACATTTCAACAATCATATACTAGTATAACACATTTCTCCCCTAAAGAAATCCAGATCAAACTGTCTAAACAAACCTACATTTCCTTAATTACCTCTTAAATATTTATACAGATGTTCCATGTTCAAATTATTTTTCACTCATAATATGGTTTGTATTTTTAAATAAATATAACCTATATATAATGTTCAACTGACTTTATTTACCAGCAAATATAACAATAACATGCTTAGATTACTTAACATTCAACTACATAAACAAACTCATTCACTGTGAAATAAAATCTGTTACGGATCAGCAACAACTGATTTAATTAAGAAATATTTCAATACATGTAACCAAAACTACTTGCTTATGAATCAAGTCCCTACATTTATCAATTCATTATTCTTTTTCTCTGATTTTTCATGTAGGTAATAGTGAAGGTGTAATTATTGACTAAAAGATATGTATATAACTAAAACTACTTGCTCTTGAATAAACACCCCCAAATTAATCAATTCATTATTCATAAGTCTAACTTTTCATGTAGTAATAACGCAGGTGTATTCATTGACTAAAATATATAATTTTTATATTTATCAATATAATACAATAATGTTAGGGATGTTTGCATCAAATTAACAGATCATAACCTTAATCATGAATCATTCCGTTAAACATCCCTAAAATAATTTGATGATTGATCTTTAATAAAATTTGAATAAAGTAAACCTTTAACGATATAACAAGATTCTTTTTAACAAATACGATACTGATTTAACACATAAAGGCTGTTCATAAGGGAGAACACCCCCACCCCAGTTTCCAAGAGATGTGTTGAAAATGTAAATAAAGACGTTTTTGAATATTTTCCCCTTCTATTACCCCGTTCAGACGCTTATAACTAAACTGGTTTAACTTATCCGGCGATTTTTATCCGGCAATTTTTGCGTTCATACGTGTTTTAAGATACTGGCACTATACTGGATTAACATTCCTGACCATGTTCCTGACCTCGTTGGTCAAGGGTCAGAGGTAAACGCGCATGAGCACTGATGAACAACAAGAAGTCGCCATTTTTCTAAGATTGTTATTTACTACGCACTGCGCATGTCCAGAGTGAAAATATCCGGATATTTCAATCCTACCCGTTCAGACGCCGAAAGTTAAACCAGATAAAAAAAAAAGCTGAATTCAATTCACCTACGGAGGTGGATATTTTAAACTAGTTTAAAATCTCCACATATGCGTTCAGACTACGAAAATTGCTGAATTAACTATCGCCGGATAAGTTAAACTAGTTTAACTTGCGCGTCTGAACGGGGTATAATTTGGTCAAAGTCCCCTACCCCTTTACCCTCTTAACACCAACAATTCCTGGATCAGCTTTCGGTGCATAAAAAATAGTACTCAGCTATGTGAATTGTAAATAAGCCTACATATATTAAATTTCAATGTTATAACCATTATAATATACATGTATCATCTAACAGGACGTTTTCACCTGTAAACATTCTTACAGTCCAACATTTTATTACAACTTACAGATGTTTGAAAAAGCAAACACTACAATAAATCAACTTATAATGCCTTTTAGAAAAGATTTCTGACAAAATTGCTTTGAGGAATGCCAGGCGACCTAGGAAATGGGACACAGGTGTCAAAGGAACATATATCCTTTTCTAGAGTAGATTATATATTTAATACACTTAACCCCACTAGGAGTAGAAAATCATTTTTTTTTAAAAATGGATTATTCAGATCAATTTCACACTTGTGATAGTGTTTAAGTTTAAAGTTTTTATAAAGTGTCAATGCATTGTATTTGATGTAAAATATATCCTTGAAAAACTTTATGGTTAAATTCAGGCGATGAAAAACTCAAATAAAAGTATTGTTAAATCAAATATAAAAAAAAAGTAATCATTCAACTCTCAAGAGGAAAATTAGATTTTTGTTAAATCAAAACTGAATGTATAAAAAAGTAGTCAACATCCAACTTTAAGAGGGACAAAAAGAGCAAACTATTTATGCCCAAATAAAATCCTTTGATTACAGAAGATAAATAAAATCTTTCGTTGGTATCAGAAATGAATATTTTCAAGCTCATGACGTTTTTCTTGTATTATATATTGGTATACAGATAAGTCCGACAAAGACTTCATAACATAAATTCATTATGTTTATCATAAACAAGAAAGCAGTATACTTTCTGTCTTGACCCGTTCACTGAGGTAATATTTTTTGCATTGTTATCTTCTTTACTCAAAACCGGAGGCCTGTGTCAAAAGCAATGATTGAATAATCTACAATAGAACCTGATCAAGGTGATAAAGGTCTGGATGTTCATCCTTACCTGTGTACTGAATCTTGAAGCCTGTTTACGATTACGACGTCTTGGCATTGGAGCATTCTGTTTTGGTGGCAGTGGTTTTTCTTCTTCTTCTTTCTTGTTGGCAAATAATTTTACTTTATCTTTTAAACTTAATCTGTAAACACACGAAGAAGAAACATCGACATTTAAATCATCATGTTGTTAACTCGCTGTTGATAAATTACAAGTGGTCTTTATCAAACATAATTCCTCAATCCTGGAGAAATATTTTTATCTACAGATATTATGTACTTGAGCTTTAATCTAAATTAAAGCACAATGTACACAATGTATTACATGGACTCTAATCATAAAGGTATACAATATTTTGCTTAAAGATACAGTTTCTCTATATACAACTGCTGAACTTTTAAAATATTGTATTTCTCTATAACAGTAACAGCTGAACTTTCAAAATTTTGTAAGTGCAATAGTATTCCTCTGTAGAAGGACTATGGGTTTTTTACTAATGTCCTTGTCAGGAAAAATAGTAACGTGCCTGACAAATACATATCAACAATCAATGAGTTAACAGAAGAAGGGGGGGGGGGCGGGGGATCAACCATGTCATTGTTGTTGAAAATTAATTAAATGTTCAGTTGGGTGTTTTTTCATTTTTCCTACCATAATCAAAAAAAACTTTGGCTTCAAAAAATTACCATCAAATTATTTGATTAAAAACTGAGAGTGTCACTTTAAAATCAAATTTTCTGTTTTCTCATCCATGACAAAGAACAAGAGGTCAATTTTCTTTTCTAAATAGACTAGCAGGGAAGAAAACTAATCTGAAAGATTTTATACTTTATTAAAGTTTAGTCAACCAGAACCAAATTATTATTGTTACTTTAATCCGTAACAGAAGTGTATTATAAATCAAACAAAACTAACTAAAGATAAGATACACTTATCACAAATTAGAACATTTTTAATTTTCTATCAAATATAATTCTAAAAAATGTTTCTTTTTGCTTTGGGACCCTCTGTCATCCATCAAATCACAAGTGTGCATGCAGCAAGATCTAACATCAAAATGTTACTAAAACAAAATGGGTGTACATAGCAAAATATGGGAGTAATTGGAAATATTTTCATCATTAGGCAGAACTTTACACCTGGTTGCAATATTCGCTTTTTTCTCAGATGAAAATATAAATTTGCTTTGTGCAACAAAATAATGAGTCAGCATAATCAAAATTTAGCCCCCTTTCTGTAATCATGGCTGTAACAGCATGAATACAATCCAAGTTTCACACATTCAGCTCACATCTGGTGAATTATGCCACGATATCAGTCTATGGTAGTCAAGACATCATAGTGATAATAACTCTGATCTTTATGTCATTTGTTATGGTTCTGGTCATTCAATATAAATGAAGCAACTTATCCTTTAATGCTGCAACAGGGTCAAGATTTTCAGAAATTGAAAGGGATTAAGGAACAGACTTAACCTATATGACCGCTCTCCTTGTTTATATGTCAAAACAGCATTTTGAACCTGTATTACATTGCACCAAATCACTTTTTTAAAATTCAGAAAAATTCTTACTTTGTGAGATCATCATCTTCAACAGTAGAATCCTGGGGTTCAACAGATTTGGCACGATTAACGACTTCTGGTACTGGGATGGTTACTGTTTTCTGTTCGTCATTGTGTTCTGCTGCAGTTTTAACTTCTTCTTCAGTTATTGGTTGTGTTAAGTATCTTTCTCGTTTTTTACGATCAATGT
This sequence comes from Patella caerulea, assembly GCA_036850965.1. Taxonomy (NCBI): domain Eukaryota; kingdom Metazoa; phylum Mollusca; class Gastropoda; family Patellidae; genus Patella; species Patella caerulea. The sequence goes on from JAZGQO010000021.1 coordinate 20,932,979, forward strand.
ATCTTTTAGCTCCACTGGCCGACCCTTTGTACCTTTCCTTGGAAGTTTTCTCATCAATTTGTTTAAAGAATGAGGTCTTTGAGGAAACACTATTTCGGGAAGGATCATCTTCAGCTAAATCCATTTCAAGACTTAAGCTACGCAAACTGTCTGAAGCTGCAGAAAGATTTTCATTATCAGAACCTGACAATATTCCTGAATCTGCCTTCGAATCTTGACGCCCCCTTGCCATAACTTTTGACCTGAGTGTGTCTGATTCCATCATTTCGTTTTCAGGGATACACATTAATTCTGCAGCCGTAACAGGAAGTGTTTGATATCTTTCACCTCTACTTCTACGTTTTTTCTGTGGTTGAAGATGTTCTGGAAATTCAGACTTCTTGTTTGCTGGCAACTTTGGTTTCTGTTCCACAAGATGTTCAAACACACTAGTTGAAGCTTTTTTCCTGACCAATGATCGAAATGTGTTTACAGAATCTAAACTACAGAAGAGAAATAAAAGGTTACAAAACATATGTTTGACCTTGACATGCTTTGGATTTCATTTTTAATTTCAAAATGGGAAAGGTGTAAAATGTACTTTCAACATATAATTAAAGGTTTGAAATTTTAACATCGTCTGCTATATGAATGAGTTCTTATAATGGAATAATTTAGTTAGGGCTATTAAAAGATTCATCTCAAAAGGTCATAAAACATTTATAAAAAAAATGTCTGATTACTTCCATGAAATTATTTTTTTTTTTTATTCTTAGCTGCAATAATCATTCTTGGTACAGTAGAATCTGCATTAAGCAGCCACCCACGGGAAATTTTAGGATTGACCGCTTAACGGGAGTGGCCTCTTAATAAAATCTCAAGTTTTTTGTGCCGACATCAATTAATATTACGCTTGGGTGCACTTGCATCGGTAAATTTGGCCGTCGCTGAATCTCGGACATAACTTCCGTAAATATGTCATTTTGTCCCAACTTTCAATACTACTCTCTATCATTGTCATGCATTCAATAATATTTATCCATTTTTGTAAAATCTCATGTTTTTTGTGCTGACATCAATTAATATTACGCTTGAATGCATTGGAAGCAAACACCAATGCAATACTTCACTTGCATCGGTAAATTTGGCCGTCGCTGAATCGCCGATATAACTTCTGTAAACTTGTCATTTTGTACCAACCTTCAATACTACTGTCTATCATAGTGATGTATTCGATAATATTTATCCATTTTTGTGAAGAAAATCGATGAATTAATTTTATTTTATCAAAGAAGCACACGAACCAAAAAACATCGCTGATTTAGCTACCGAATTACAGGGGGTGTAACTCTGTATGTAATATTACAGGTGGCGCTAAAAACGTCTATTTAACAACATAGCGGCTTTTAGTCGGTACTTTCAGTTTATTCAATCAATATCAAATAATGTCCCGTTACGTGTGAAAACAATGATCAGGTTTGTCGTTTAATAAAACAAAAGATTAATTAACAGATAATCCCGGGTTAATTGGTATTTTCACATTTCTTTTTATCTGATTTGCGGGAGTCCAGTTAATTGATTACTACTCACGGGATTAGCGGGGGTGTTACGAAGAACGACAAGATGGTATCATTCAACAATGGCCGTTGAATGGGCGATGTTTTGTTAAATTCATTTGCAAAATAGTGACCGCTGGCCGCGTTAGAGGAGTGACCGTTGAATAAGGAGATGAAACAATAGAATTTTTACGGGGGGAATTTATTGTGACCGCTTACAAGGAGATGTCGCTGAATAGGAGTGGCTGCTCATACGGATTCTACTGTACATAGTAAGACAATTTCCTGGCAAAGTTTTTGAGCATATACTAAGGAGCTCTTTGGTGTATTTAAAATCAAAGTCTTATTTATATATCATAAGTTCAACTTCCTTTGTGAACTAACAGACTTGACCCTAGACTAAATATCTGTCAAATTTGCAGAAGTAGAAGAGTTTTATTCGTTTATATTAGGAATAAATCACCAAGAGATTAAAATCTACCTTTGTCAACATTAGTGAATCTGAATGCATACAAATTTTAACTTTGCAAGATATGTTGCTCTTTTTGTTGTGTACAGTTTGAAATTCTATATCTGGAAACTGGGAAAACAAGGCAACTTACAATTAAAACCAAAAAAAAATTAGGTAGATATTGTCCAATCACTTCAGATCAATCCAATCAATAACTGAGTTCCGACTTGAAGGACTAATCTTGATTATATTTTGGAGAATAAAACTGCTTAATTTTGTGTTAAAAGCCCTTAAAATTCTCTACCATGGGGTTGAGCAACTATCAATGTACGTGATACTTTTTCGAACAACTGTCAGTCCTCATCTGGAAATGGAGACCAGATGGGATGATCCCTTAAAATCAAATAAAAAGATGAATAGATGACATATACCTGTCGGCTTCAGTTATCTCCTCCAACGTAATAGGCTGCGTCCGCCTTCTACTACTGTCACGATCTGGTTTCTGAACTTTTTTGAATCTTCTCTGCGACTCTTCCAATTTCCTTCGTCTTTCCAAAATAGTTTCCACCTTTCCATCTTCGGCTAGTGTCGTCAGTCTCTCCATTAAAATCTCACCTGTAAATGTTGGGTCACCATCTTGAGTAAAATCGTCAAAAGACATTTGTTTCCTGGGAGATACTGCACCAGATCTGTAAAAAAAAAAAATGCAGAATGTAGGCACTGTACTCTTCAATATTTGAGAGAGAGAGAGAGAGAGAAAAAGAATTGATGACCACTGTCCACTCGATTATTTGGGAAGGGACAAGCAGATTGTGTATTTCCAGATCTCAATAATGACAGATCAACCTCGTGATTTCAGTCTGTAGCACAAAGCATTGAATGAAACAAAAATGTTCGGACATGTTAGTGCTGGATAAAGAGATAAGAACTGATAATAAACACAAAGAGAAATCTATGGTGCTCTGTGACTAAATGTGAACCAAATGTTAAATGAATTAACCTAAAGAATGGATGTAATGATTTTCCATGGTGTAAAAAAGTCACACAAGTAATAATCTACCCATACCTAATTCTGAATGGAGATTTGGGTGTTGCTATGCCAGAACGAGATCTTGGTGTGGCTGCATATTTTTCTTCTTCTATTTTTGTTTGCATCTTGAAAATTCTCTCGGCGACAGATAACTTGGATTGTTCATCTTCTTCCTCATTGTCTTCATTCTCAGGTTTATTCTCCTTCTCTCTCCTTAAAAACACAATATTCAAATAAAAAAAAATATTTTTATATGAAAAACGTTTTAGTTTTGAAAAGTTCAGCTTCCGATTTTTTCCAAAATGACACTTGGTGTGCCAATGGATGGAATGGGGGTTTACAGTCTGGCTATTCACACTTTCCTTGTCAACTCCTGGATGCCCACCCTGAGTTGACAACTGCAGGTCATACTTGTAAAATTTTAAGGGTTCTTTTCACCACATGCTGGGATTCAAACATTGGACATTTTTGTCAAGAGTTCAGTGTGTCCTGGTCAACTACAACAAAATACTTCCCAAAAGAGGGAGACTGACACAGTTGGCATAACATTAATCTGGTTTAAATAATTATTGATTTCTTTTTTAGTGACCCTTTTATATGCAAGAACAAGGTCTGAGTGAAAAATATTTTCCGAGAACTGTAATTGTATACAATCTCATGTATCTCTGTTTACAAGTACAGACGGTCTCATCATTGTTATGTATGATGGAGTTCTTTCCCTTGTTTAATAAATACAAGTGACACAAGGCTGTTGTTTAGTAGTAAATAAATCAACTTTAAAAAAATAAGTGGATCATGTTTTATAGACATTCATATGTTATAGCCTGTACATAATCAACCATACATCTGCAAAAGAAGTCTCCATGTTTGTACTCCTTCTAATCAAAGATACACACGTATAGTCAGTCATATAACTACTACTTGTGACCTTATATTTTTGGGTTTACAAATGTAAAATATATTTATATTCTGTTTATACTTCTCATCAAATCAATTAAACAACCTTCTCCTTTAATTTTTAACAAAGAAAACATTTACGTTGTTTCACACAAGTGGCAAAAAATTTGGAATATATTGAAAATTAGAATTATTAAATTTATCAATAGAAAAGGAAAATTTGAAAAACATAAACATCATAATACAAATATTTTTCATATATTTTTTTTTTGTGTTTATCATTGTAAATATTATAACACCATTATTTTAAATAGAGTATTTGGATGATTTGAACATTATCTGAAAAAATACAGCCCCCCATAGAACTAACACAGATTCCAGTAATATTTCGTAATCATTGCTAAAGAGGACACTTACAGTCAACACTTGAATTTAGTTAAAATTTCATCATAGCAACAATCAAGTCAGCCATGAGATCTTTGATGTGAACAGTACTTTAATTGTGAACAGTACTTTTTTTAAAAATAACACATGAAAACTGTAAGGATGATTTCTGAATATTTTTTTTAGTCTAGTTGAAGTGTAGTTTAGGATGATTCCATTAGCTAGGTGAAGAGTACTTATATTTAGGATGATTTCAATGTAAGTTTAGTTAAAGAGTACCATACATATATTGATGTTATAGAATCAATTACACATGATATACCGATATGACTGCCAACATTGTATTTATAGCAGGGAATATTTTACTTTTTTACATTTGATTAGCAGTTTCCAGAAAAATTGTGTAAGAATGCTAATCAATTGTATAATTGAGTAGCAAAATTTACCAATTGATTAGCAGTTTTTTAGTATGTAATAGAATTCTTATTTCACATAATTAGGCCTATATGTGACAATAACAATACCCACATTATTTGTATTACCAAACGGTTGTTTATATTTATATATAAAATAAAAATAAAAGTATGTGACCACATGTTATTCTTTGTACGAAACCTAGACATTCTTTATTTACTTCATACTCTAGTCAGATCTTTTCATATTTCCTCACCAAATCTTGAACTGTTGCTAATTTTAATGTCGAATTTGAAGACAGAACATATTATCATGTGTTTGAATTTCGCGACGTACCCTCGATCATCGGGTAATTTTATCTTGTAGTGTTTTGAATGTCTGTCTTGACGAATGTGACTACAGCAGATATAGAAAGAAAGTATGTAGTGTTGTCATCTCTGTCATCAAAACTTTTTACGTCTATAAATAGCAGACGTCAACATGTACTGCTCTCGTTCCACTGGACCGTTGCAGAGGCACGTAAAGAGTCTTGATGATATAGACAATAAAATTGCGAGATTTGAGATTTGTTTTGATGTGTTTTACGATACTGAATGGTTTTAAAGTTAAAATTAATTTTCAAAACTTTGATTCGCGCTGAAGCAGGGTTTTAAGCTAATAATGCTAATCAAATATGAATTTGATTCGCAAAATCGGACGTTTGAGTCTCAAATTGCGATACGAACCCGGTTAAAATATTCCCTGATTTATAGCAGTCTAATTATAAACAGCTAGACGTCGCTGTATGTTTATAGGCAATTAGATCATATCATAGTCAGTAGCAATAGGTAATAGAGTTACTTATCACACATCTATATGTATAGTACCAGTATATAATATAACTGTTGCATGACATGCACACATAAACTAACATAACAAAATATTTATAGAATTCCTCTAATATCGATATTCATAAATTGACGGGTTTTCAATAGCATGCAGTATGCTTTGATGTAAGTATCTACCGGTACAAAACTTTGTTCAATATTTTTCGAAAAGCTTAAAAATCACCCAACTACTGGTAGGCCTTATGACTAAAAACAAACTGCTAAGATTTTAATGTGTTTTGAAGTTTATATTTTTTTTGATTAAACAAATGTAATTACCCGGTAATCTACTTTTTGAAATAAATAACGTTTTTATTTTCTTTTGAAGATAACATTTTTTAGATTCAACAAATGTACGCCTATAATTGAAATTAATTTACTTTTTAAATTAAGGACTAAAACATCCAAAAAATCTCTATGCAGCTAGTAAACATATTTTTAAATTTTTGCTTACCAGATAATGAATCAAAAACTAAAAGAAATTTGAATGTAGATTAAAAACTGAAAGTGACTTAAATTCAAAAAGTTGCTTCATGAACTTGCAAATGACTGATTCAATTAACAATGTTTTTTTTCAAACCGAGAGTTCTACTAACCTCATTGTTTCAAGAATTTCGTCTGTAACAGATAATCGTCTACTCGGTGGTTTTTCTTCTTCCTCTTTCTTAGCGTCTACTTCAAGTGTCAGTCGACGTTGTTCCAGAATCTTGGCTAACTGCTTGTCAACAATTGGTCCTGAAGGCTGTTTTGGAAGTGAAGGAGTCCTTTTCAAAATTCCCTTTCGTCTCTCAAAAGATTCTGTTCGCTTGACACCAGATGTTTTTAAAGATTCTGATCTATTTAATGGTTTCGATACTCGTAACCCACCTGTTTCATCCGTGGAGGTTTCACTTAATTCAATTCCACTGGAGGTGAGAATCGTACTTTCACTTACATCCAAATATCTACCAGATGACACACTGAGTAGATCTTTTCTTTTGACAATATCCGAATGAAGCGAGTCAGTATCACTTTGTAAACAAGTAGTACTGGCAATGTCCCCAGTTTTAGTGTACACATCCACATTTTCTGCACAGATATTCTTAATCACTTCACCTAAATTAGTGTTTGTTTTATGAGTAGAAGCAGTGGAGTGTGACTTCACGAGGCCAACAGCACCATTCCTTTCATTATGTTCTACTTGATTCTTGTTGTTGTTGGTTTTATTAGAACTGGCCATTGTTGATCTCTCACTTATTACATCACGTCTGCTACTATCAATTACATTTCTGCTAGAATTTGAAGAGGATGAAATCCTGTCCTTTTTAGAATCATGTAACTTGGCATCATTTTCTTTAGCACTAATAGTTTGATCGTTACGCATAATTAGTGGCGGAGTAGAAGTAATCGCACTACTTATTACATCATCAGTTGAAGATTCATCTAATGTAACATAATGTACTTCTAATGTTTGCGTCAGTTCAGGATGGCCATATGGTGCGCCTATGATATGAAGAGGTCTTGGTTCAGCCATTTTTGTTTCAAGGGTCATGCTAGTATCAACTGAGGTTGTTTCAGAATGATTATTAATTTTATGCAAACTATCATGAGATTTTGAAATGGATTCTGATATGCGAGTGGATATGGATGTTTCTACATCTTTGATATATTGCACAGCATCTGATAATGAGGCAGAACTTGAGCGGCGTTTTTCTAAAGAAATGGGGCCTAAATCGGGTGATATGTAACCTTGTGATATAGTAGATTCAGGTTTATCCAATTCTTCGGTGACTCGAGACAATTCTGCCAAACTGGAGTCTATTTTATATAATTTACTTTTAGAATTTGCTATATTGTCCGATATAAAGGAATCACTTTGAGCCTGAGATGAAGAAATGATATGTGAAGATGGTTTGTTATCAATGTCTGATTTCGATAAACTTTCAACGATGGAGTCTGTTTCTTTACGACGTGATTTTAAAACTGCCGAGAGTTCCTTATCAACAATAGTCTCTTCCAGAGTAGTCACAATCTTTTTTGTTTTATCTAAATTATCATACTTATTTTCAACTTCGGTATTATTTTCAGTCTTTTCGCTGCGAGACTGTAAAACAGAAGAAAGTTCTGCAGATGGTTTATCAGTTGCCTCTGATTGAAATCTTTTGCTCATGAAACTAGATTTAAAACTTGATGATCTTTGAACTGGGGATGATTCATCTTTCTCCTTCACTGTCCGGAGTTTAAAACTTTGGGTCCTTTCTGGAGTCTGGCGTTCTGTATTTGACTCATCACTACTGCTAATACTAACAGAACGAGCTTGTCGATTACGGTTCAACCCAGATCTAGAACTAATATCTTGCTCCGATCTTTCTGAACTCGATAGCTCTGAGCTGGAGAATTTTTGCAGCAGTTGAGAGAAGTCATTGCCTCTCTTGATAGGTTTGCTGTTAACACCTGATTCATCCACTGTTGATTTACTCCCATACGATGTCTGCAAGAAAAATTTGGAAATTATTTTGATTGGATGTAATTATGATCTACATGTATGCCATTTCTAAAGATGCATCAGAAGCACCTCAAAACGAAATAATGTGTATTGATTTATCTTTCAAATCTGGGACCCATTTCATACATCATCCGTATAGTTACACAAAGGTTTATTAAGTTGTGCATAAATATGTTGGATTTAAGAGACTGCAAGTCCTAATGAGCTTTGGGAGACTTGTGATATAAATGCATTTATCCTTCAGGTGTTCAAAAGGAAATAGAAAACACCAGCACAAAATCAATAGAAAGTAATGTCACTTTGGATGACAATAATTTCCATATTGTTTTTATTGGCATTTAGAAAGTTTCAGACGTGCAAATCATGCAACAAGCAATTAAATTCTTATTAGTAGTGGTGAAACTAAATGGTCCATGTTCATACATAATCATAAATCAGCATCTGAAATGATTCTGATTTTGATAGACAAACCTTCGAGCCAAATCTGTCTGGAAGTACAGAATGGGATGTTTTAAGGGGAACCTGTGCTGTTGACATGGAGGTGGGTGTAAATGTAGGAAGAAGTTTTACTACTGTTGATTTCGTTCGTATAGATGATGTCTTTCTTTCTTCATCTGCTGTCTTCTACACAAATACAAATATGGTTTTAATGGGTTAGTACCACGTACAGCAAATACAAAATTCACATACCAAAATGCATATAGTTTTAAGATTTTTTTACATTCAGCATGAAAGAACTATTATGCCGCAATAAAATGATTAAGACAAAATTGAATTTTGCCGGTACCGGTATTTGTCATGTGCTTTGTGTAATTAATGCCAAAAATATATGGTTCAGACAGTATTGGGTGAGAGTGCAAGCATTACACCATAATGCAGCCATTTTCAAGCCAAAAAGAACCGAAACAATCCTTAGTATCTTGTTTGTTAAAATCAGTCGGCCTATAAGTTCCATTTTGATATTTATATCTTTCCCTACAGACATGGTCAGGCACAAATTATGACTTTGTCCACCACATAGTTCAAAACCTAAGGCACTAATTCGTTATTGAATTATTTCAGGTACAACTCAAATCATTATTCTAAGGCCTGTTTTCAACTTAATGTCTCTTATAATTGAGATAGAAAAAAAAGAAAGTATGTGTTGACAGAGCAAGCTGTGGTGTAAAACCTATAATGATTAATTTGAGGTCAACGATACCAGGTGATATTTAATTGATTAAATGCATGTTAGTCGAGACAGCTATCTATTCTATGTAAAATTAAATAAACAACGTACATGCACATTGTTTGATGACATAATACACATCTTTGGGTTGACTAGTGCATGATGGGTGGGTACATTATAGTAAGTAATAGAAATAATATGCTATATTATAATAAAATAACACTCATAACATGCTTTAAGTAGAGATGTAATGCATAAATTTGTTGTACAATATTTTCTTTTCTCCTGCTCTTGTCGCTAGACAACTAATATCAATTATTCAAATGATGTTATATAAGGCAGTGTGAAGGAATGATTGGTGTTGTGTTCAAGGGATAGGATACATAGTGTCATTACACCAGATATTGCACTCGTATTTTTCCACCAGTTAGCAAAACTTTATGATTGAAATAAAATGGGATTTAATGTCTTACTTTACTGCATCAACCTTGCTAACGAAGACAGACATGCACATTCCTATGAGAGGAAATTTTGCCTGGACAGCAGCGTTGATGCCTACTTTTCATTGAATTGCAAGGGTTCTTTTAGTGTGTGCCAATGAGTTAGTGTGTGACATACTCCGCGCAGTGTTACGTTTGATTAGAGGTAATCCCACTTCACTGCTGTAATGAGTGGATATTGTTGTTTTAAATTTTGATTGGTCAGTAGTCTGACTACGAACCAATGACTAGCTGATCTACAAAAGCTTTACATTTAAAACGAGTGCCAAGAACCAGAAGCTAATCCAGCAATGGCCAGAGAGGGATTTCTCGGGCCATTGCTTCAGGAATATGCTGCGTGAAGGCCCATGACTCCCAGTTCATGACTAACAGGGTCAATACCACAAATGTTTCCAAAAAAACCTTCTAAATCTAGTCATTTACATACAGGACCATTAAGATACATTTTGTAAGATTTAGATAAAGAACTAGCGAGAGAGAGAGAGAGAAATGAGGTTTAACGTCCACTCAACACAAACTAGGTCATTTTGGGACTAACATATGGTTTTTAATTTTATTTCAATAATTCGCTTGCGCGTAGCGGGTCTTTAGCAGTGGGACATGCCACATACGCTCACACCAGGGCTCGAAACCACAGCCACAAGCCAGAGGTGACCGGCCAGCTAGAGGTCGAAGCGCGGCACTCTAGTCCACTAGGCCATCCCAACCCCCCTAAAAAACTAGCCATTCTTGCTATAATAGTTCAGAAGTAGATAATGTAAAATGAATAATTTGACAATTTCATTCAAATTACTCTATTGCAAGCAAAGATATTAGCCTTTGAAGGTTTGACAACGTGTGCAATAATTTCAACCACCGTACTGGTTGATCAAAGGTAAGTCTCATTCCTCCATATTTGATTAAATCAAAGTATAGCTGAACCGTTTTAATCTATTTAATATCGGAAAAATCGGAAGCCATCGAGAGTTGATAAGGGCCTGGATCAGTTAATCAATGTCTAATTAATACTTAAGAAAACATTTCAGACCTAATGCATAATGCATGTCTAAGGTTACTTAGTTAAATTGTCATGCCAAATCAAAAATAAATCCTTACTGTTTGTAATGTTCCTTTATGTGTATCATGGCTTTCACCTCCCTTCTGACCTGAAATCACAACAAAATTCATCCATTAAATATTTTGTTAAAAAAACAATCTCTGCTGTTCAAATAGAATGTTGTCCATTAATCAATGACTTACCTGGTTGAAGAAATATGTGTGTGTATGATGAAATATAAATGTGTGTATCCATTGTAACTCAGGTAATTTTTTAGTCTTCATACAAGATCTAGTATATCCAGTAGTATATTATAGTATCTAGATAGTGGTATGTTTAAAACAATACAGGTGTTCTCACATTATCTACACTATTATTGATTATAATCAACAGGTGGTTATTTTACAATATTCCATGACCTCGAAGGTCAAATTATATACTATTTTATTCACTGATGATAATAACCCTACACAATCAAAATATCTTATAATAAACCACCAATCCATGTTCCAATGATTCAGGTTCTTTCAGCTAGATCCATGTGGATTTTTGCATTTTCACAAGGTCATCACTTGACAATTTGTTAAAATGTCAGTTTCATGATTGCAGATTTATATTATGAATTATCTACAAAACATAACAATATTTCACAACCTAGTATAAGATTACAGTTTAAAATGCTCATAACTTCTATACCCACACAATACCTAAATTTATTTTTACAGATCCAAAATTGATATTATTTGCACATATTTTGTCCAATTCACCAAATTGTATCGCGCACCACCATATCCCTTTCAAAAACCTCTATAAATATATCCAGTTCTATTATTATTCTAACAATAGGTACAAAAACCAACAATATACATGGGGATGATCTAACAAATGATAAAATAGTCGACAACAGTCCAACATCACACAAAACTAGCTAGGTTGTTCAAATTGTTTATCTAAGGTTGTTAACTAAACCAATCCTTTAAAACATAATCACACTGTGCTAATCCTTTAAATTTTGATTAGGTTCTTCCTTATATCAAATAAACAATTCCACATTTAAAGGGAAAAAAATGGTAATAAATCATAAATGTAAACCTCAGGGATTTTTTTTTTCTGGCTATATCATGGACAGTGGCATAAATAATACGGCATTTGTTAACTACTGACATGTAGTTAACTGAATTATTAATAAGTATTATCCTTACGATTTAGGAACGATCCCAGTATCTTGAACAAAATGTCAATAACTCTGTATGCAAAAGATTGCACTTTGCAAAATATTAACCCACAAATATTAATTTCAGTAGGGTTCTCAGTAGACTTAAGAAAATTATTATTTCAAATATTACCTCAAAGAATTTGTGTTAGTGATTTACGTAACTCAGTGATTACTTGACCAAATAAGAAGGAAGAGAAGAGTATCGGATACGAAAATTAGAACTCTAATTTTGTAGCATGTATATATAATCAAAATTAATAGACCAGACACAAAACCTGCACAACAAAACAACAAATGAACAAAAAATGTAGAATTTTTACATCTACATATGCAGATACGACCAAAAAAATAATACACAGACAGACAAAACCACTTAACCTGAGAAATATAGTGAAAACTAAAATATATGTAACACAGAAATCTGTTTTAAAAACTATAAGACAATATTTTACACATTTCATACAACCTGTTGCCTATAAGGTTGCTTAGTACCGTATGTCTCTAAGCGATATACTGATTCCGATAATGTTATAAACATGACTCAACTAGTCACATCCTCATCACATAATATTGTAACATAAAAGCTGAATTAATTCCACACAAATCTCTGAATAAAATCCCAAACTCTTGTCATTCTTGTGGACATAAATCCATTAAATTAACAACTAGGTGTTGAATGACTGAATGTCAATACTAGACATGATGGCAGCAACCTGTTAATCCAGTGAGAGAACTGCGTGTCATCAGGTAGTAAGGCCAGGTAGTGAGTGGATCAATACACACACGATCTGATTTTAACCTCATTTCATTATAAAGAAGAAGACAGCTGATAATGTGGGAAGGGCATAACGTAATGTCTCCATCTTCTCTAGAATGTCAACACAAATTGAGCAGGGTGACCTGCGTAATGAGGATATGATGATCATTTGATTAAAGGAAAAGCACCCACGTATATTTCAAAGCCAAAAATATGTACTATACTATCTTAATTCAAAGACTAATGTTACAATGTGATTAAACACATACAAGTTCTGTTCTTTATTGGATTCTACTGTCCATAAGCTGCAAAAATAAAAATGTAACTACAAAACATCCAGGGCCATTATTGAAAGACAAGAATATTTTTGTCCCAAGAACAATCACACTAATTTTTTACATCTTCCCTGTAGAATGTTCACAGACTTTAGTTTCAATGCAAACCAAAACATATCCCTGCCAAAGACATTCAAAATGTACGAATAAATTTTGAAATTCAATTCTATGCTGCACAGGAATTGATATAGATGTAAAAGTATATATCTAAAAACAATGTGTAAGAATAGAAATTATACATCTAGAATATACTATCAGGCTACAAACTATCCTTGGATATAATCTACTCATCTAGTACAAATACCAATCACTGAATTAGGATAAAACACATGAACTACTGACACAGATATTTATAATATAATATTTATATAATAATATAAATTTATTTATTCTCATGTTGGTATTTTCCTTCTGGCTGTCACAAGGTTCTCCCAGTCATAAAATACTACGCCAAATAGATTCATTTAATTCACACCTTTCACTTCATTGATTAAATAAAAACACTAATCTACAAATCACTATAAACCATTGATTTATGTATAAACATGTCAAAACTCAGTATATAATACGACCACATCTTTATTACAGAAAATTTATTTCAAATTACTAAAACTGAACAAATTCACGAGGGTGTGGTTTCTGAAAAATCCCCAGCCAAATTGACTTACATTACCAAAAAAAATCAAGTATCGGATCCCTTTTTAAAAATCATTTCAGGGAAACACCTATACTAAGAAAAGAATAACACTATGTGCAGTCTAGCCGTAAACAAACATGATTTTAGTTCAATTGATTTTGGATAAATAATCTATTTATCATTCCTGATAACATCATAAATACAAATTAAGTAAGTGATCCATTTCAACATCTTGTAATAAAGCTTTCTGCATTTTATCTTAAACTATGCAAATTCATCTTTTTCTCACAACTGTCCTTTCCAATGACATGACACATTCTCACAGACGTTATAACAGTTAATTGAAATTTCCTGTTTTTCACCTGCCTTGTGGCTAAACCAGGTCTGATCTCTTAACAAACACAACATTGTTAATGTCAGACACAACACCCAAATTGTTTTACACTTTGTAACTTCACTGTTCTCAATTAACAAAAAAACACATTTTGCTGTGGCTTAATTTACTCTCTTGAAATCGAATGAATAAAAATAGACATAAAATCTGAAACTTGAATATCTAACCAGATCCCTTAATGTGTCACATTTTACAAAGTTCATTGTTTATATAGTAGTCTTATAGGGTTTATCTCCAGTTTACTAAGAATATATACTAGATATATCTATATATAAGTAAAAAGTTGATAAGCACCACTTACCTTCTCCCCTTCATATCCACTAAAATAAGGTCAAGTTAAGTGGTGGACCTTTCACAGAGATTTTACAGCCAAAATCAATCAAAAAATACTTCAAATCAATATTAAAATCAAACCTAATTTAAATGGAGTTTCATAAAAGCTGAGGTAAAAATATTGCACGAATTACTTTAAATGTGTTATAAACAGTTTATACCCAAATTCTTCACTTATAATCCAACATAAATTACACAATGAAAGATTAGGATGAAAATAAAATACCTTATAATTCAGGGTTCATTTTAGGACCAACATGGTAATTTTGGTAGAATATGTACAAGAATTCCTCACTTCTGTGGGAAAGATGAGAATGAAGATTTCAGACCTTATAATTTATGATCTTAAAAGTCCACTTATGTGAAAACAAACACAGTATACACAAAAATGATAGTCTGTGGATAAAATGTCCCTTTAATGTCAATGTCACACTTCTAGGACAAGACAATAAAACTTCTTGACGCATGCATAATTAGTTAAAACAACAGGTATATTTTACATGTTGCTGGAAGAAGAAAGAAAACATGTATTTACATGTTAGCTCCATGGGAATAAAGAAATTAATTAGCTATATACACCTGTACATAGCGATACACATCAATGTTAATTAATTAATCATAAATTGGAGAAGATTAATTACTTTCTTATTATCACAGAATTGGTCACGACAGACATTATCATTTGTGCGTGAAATAATTGTTGGGAGCATTAACAATTATGTGGAAGATGTTGATGATACAAATGATGATTTAAGTAATAATGTTTCTGCCTCATGCATATGAACGATGATTATTGTAATATTGTTTCTGTAATAATGTTCCTGCTGCATGCATATGAATGATATGAAGTAAATAATGATTGTTTCTGTTGCATGCTTGATATGAATGATGATTATAGTAATAATGTTCCTGCTGCATGCATATGAATGATGAATATAGTAATAATATTATTGATGATTATAGTAGTAACATTCTTGCTGCATGCATATGAATGATGATTTCAGTAATAATTTTCCTGCTGCATGATATAAATGATATGAATGCTGCTGGAAGTAAATAATGATTATGGTCATTATGCTGCTGCTGCTGCTGCTGCTGCAGGATGTGAATAATGAGACCCTCTAAATACCTTTATTAATATATGAAAGCTTTAAACTGGACCAATAATGGCAATTACCTTGAGTGAAACCTACGTGTGATGATATAAGAGTGGTGTGAGGTGTATGCTATATGTATGTATATTGGTCATCAATACAGTACTTATATGTTATATTTCTTTTCTTTTTTTAAAAAAAAACATATCTAAGCGTCTCCTTCAAAGCAAATCATGTAACACAACCATTCAAATATTATCTGTCTCACTTACATTCTATCTCTCTCCACCTAGTGACACAAAAACTTCAAGAAATTATGTGAACAACAATAGAAGTTTATGATTTTTATTGATTGTCCTAATGGAAGCTGTAGACAAAACTACAAATATAGATCTAATTAGTTTGTCTTACATGGAGAATACATCAGAGCAATCTGTTTTACAAGAATACCAGCATGTAATTGCATATAACATACTGTCAGATCAAGTGGATTATTGAGAGATTTAGCTGACCTGAACACGGAAAACCCAACAGAATTACTGATGACATATTATGATCAACATCATATTTATTAGAGGTTTACAGGATCTGCTTGTATCTAAATGTCATACCGTTACATGCAATGGATGCACATAAATCATCTAAATGCAAATAACATTATTCTTCCCATCATTTGAATAAGAATAGAGAGGAAGAGACAAGGTGTCTAGATGTAAATGAGTCACTTGGTCGAATGATCAACTTGTGTGTTGGCTATAGAGATATTCAATTTTCTTAATTCTCCTTCTACATGAATGTTTTTATAGTTTAGATTTAGATTTCCTAAATTTTAATGTTATTTTGTCCAATTTGATCCTAAGCTTTGAATACATGTATAATTTGACTTTAATCATGCATTGATTTAAAGGTTAAGTGGATTCAGCCCACTAACTGGTCCAGTATAAAACATATCATATTTAAATGATATTGAAGACATAAAACATGTACATGTGCAGGCATTTCTAAATTTTGCACATTTATGTTTTAAAATTCAAAATAAAATTAAAACATTTTAGCTTTAAAAATTTAATTAAGTAACTGGCATCAATATGTAAATAAACGCCCCCCGGATTACACATTTAAGTAGAATTGCAAACCCCAAAAAGACCATCCTATTAGGTATTTCAGTACTTAGATTTTCAATAGTAAGATGTGCCTTAATAAGATGTGGCTAAGTTTCCTTTGAATCAAAACAAAGATCTAATATGTTCATATTCAAAGATTTCTTCCTTATACCCTAATGAACAATCAGTGCTTGCCACGAAGAATCTCTGCGTGAGTACTCAATTACTCACACAAAAAAGATTCTGCGTGAATTAGGCGAGTAACTGACTTACTCACACAAAATTTTCCTAGGAGAGTAAAATTAAAGTAGAGACAAAGAACTCTGGCAAATAACAGTGCATTAATCAACTGCCATTCCAGAGATGTAAGACTTTTTCTAATGTTCTTCACAAGAAGTGAGCCTTCTTATCTGTTGTAATATTAGATATTACAACATATAATACAATACTTTAATTTAATAAAGAATAATAAAGAAATATTTTGTCCAATTTATTTTAGCTTAATGTGAAAATAATAGTAGTTTACTAAAAAAAACAACACAATATCAAAGAAAAAAAAAAGAGAACCGGTGAAATTAATAAAAGTAGTCATCGTGTGTAAAGTCTTTTGTAAAACCTTGTCGTTTGAGGTCATATTCATCTTTATGATATGTTTTCCGATATCTGGTTTAGCAAGATCTGAAGGTTTTCAAAAATACGTCCCTACCCATCGGCATTTGTAATGTGCATTTGATGTTCGAAAATCATAGAATGCAACTAACTCAACTAACTGTCGCCACACGATGTTGACTATGTTATAGCAGTAATTTAATAGCACTAGCACTTGTAAACGCGGCAATCCAAATACTTCTCGGCATTTCTAACTATATTCTAGCTTGTTTAATATTTATTTTAATATGAAACCAGCATTCAAAATTTAATCTTAAAGACTAGAAAATGACATATAATACGTTACAACATTCTACAAATTTTCATATCTCGTAATATTTCTCGCGAGAATTCTACTTTGGGTTTCAGTTAAATTGACCAATCATAAAAATTCTACGTTACAAGCCCGGAATACAACTTCCTTATTGTCCAATCAATAGACGGCTTCTATGTTTACCAGGCCCGTAGCCAGGTGGTGGCAAGGGGGGGCTATGCCCCCCTGAAAAAATGTTTTGCCCCCCCGAAAGAAAATTTGCCAACCTTAACTCTTAAATACCTACTGTAGACTGTAACGGGTGTGCCCCTCCTAAAAACTTCACTGCCCCTCCGAATCCAGCAAGCTGGCTACGGGCCTGATGTTTACTTTATTCTATTCTTAGTAACATTGTGAAATCGTATTCCTATCGCCTGTTGGTCAGCCGTCTTGTATTTTATCGTGGATATTGAATTGAATTAAAAATCAAATGACTATAGCCTTAGATGGTTTTTGAATTTTTATTAAAGAAAAGTTTCCAGAAATGATTGCGCGAGTAATGCCTTACTCTCGCAAATAACACTTCAGGCGAGTATAGCGTGCGCGCTAGTAATGACTCGCGCCTCCTGACGAGGTCTGACAATCCCTACCGAGTTAAGAACTTTATCCTGTAAGGTGTTCACAAAAACTTTCAAAGCTTTCATAAGTCTAAACTCTGAACATAATCAGGGAGATACTCTGTGATTTATGACCAAAAGGGTAGAACTTCCTATAACAAAATGAACTCCTGTAAATTATTGGCGGAAAAAAATCAATCATTACGTTTATGTCTTTGTTGAGAGTGGTAATGCATCTTTAATCATCAAATAAAGCACATCAAGTAAAGTTATCCAGATGTTGTCAAAATAGAATGTAATCCACAATGTAAACTATTCACGCTATTTCAATCTGACCTATCATTGGGACTACACCCATTACATGGTTATAATATTGCATGCTCTGTGCATCAGGTTACTCTTCAAGTTCTGGGGTTGTGCATCAGGTTACTTTTCATTAATCTAAGTCAACAAATAGTAGTTGGTCTTCTTTAGGAACAACATTCTTATAAGATACAAATCAAACGAACATATAAAAAAACACTTAAGATAACGTCTGACTAAGTAAATTTACAATAAAATTGAAATGTATTCTGTGTACGTAAAGTATTATAATCTATTGTGGAAAAATAAGAGTACGGTATCTGCTTTAATTTTTCATTATACACACTGAAGAAGATGAAGACCTAAGAGATAAACACACAGAAGAAGATGAAGACATAACAGATCATAAGTGTTTAACGGGATAAATATACAGATCTTTATTCAATACTTTAATAAATAAATCATTCAGAATACATTTTTGTCTGCAAATAAAATCAGTCTTTGAACAATGGATAGAGTTCTTTCTAGACAAAAACATGGAACTTTTAATAATAGATAACTAAAAATCTTTACATTTCACAATCTGCAATTTTTGTATTGTGATTAAATGTGGTTGGATCAAAATACCTTTCATACCAATCTATGCCCAGAATATATAATTCATCAAATATGTACTTCTTGCTCTTAAAAAGCTTGTTTACCATATCTTTGAATAGGGGGAAAACCCAACTGTTTGTTGAGAGAATGTTTTTCTGTAAATATTTATTACAAATTGAAGGCTATAATCGCCTATAAATATGTATATAAATTCTTGGTAGATTTTCTTTCAAAATCAGTGAAGTGTAAAATAATTCATTGTGTATAGCCTACCCCCTTTCTATTGTGTGAACCCTATAACTAGCATAAATCATAAAGAACAAAAACACCTCATATTTTACATCTTTCACACACAGTAACTGGTCTTTATTTTACTGTTAAAGGGACTCTAGCATGACTGTAACAAGACTATTTTGTCAAGTTAATGACCTTTGTATAAGGATGTTTAAATTAAAAGTAATATTGTTCTATATTAAGTGTTAAAAAAAATGAGGATTGACTGACAATTATAAGGGGGTAGGTTTTGTGCTGTTGAACTGAAGGTATAGTTACCTAAGCATGTCATGGGTTAGTTCCTGGGTTTATATGTACGTGACAAGCCTGTCTAACCTTATGGGTTTTAAACAGGTACTCCCAACTATCTTCCACTTAAAAAGACCCACATGTATAAGTATATTATTAAAATGTAAAACATAACATGTTAGTCCTGAAATGACCTGAATAAGATTCATAAGAATATTTTAAATATGTATGCATATATTTGCAACCTAAACAGACATGCACCTCTCATCTTTGCATATTTGACTAAAATTGTTCGATATTAACTTCATGTATCATCTATTCTATATAGAAAATAAATTTATAATTTAATGCTACGGAAAAAATGATTTACATAATAACTTAAAACTACAACATCTCAGTTTAAATAAAATTACTTCAAATTTTTATCAAAAAGAATTTTTTTTGTAAAACTATAACCCTGTCTGACAAGATATATAAAGATGATATATACTAGATTACTTTACACTGTATATTAAAATACTGTCATGTACATATAGTCGCAAAGGAAAGTAACAAGTTGTTTAGTCTGACAACTACAATAAATTGTTTTTCCCATAAACTGCTTGCATCATCTTATTCTTGAAAAAAAGTTTGGCCAAGCATGCACATTAAATAAGCATATTCTATTAGTATTTTCCTTGTTTAAAAACAATTTAACAAGGTTATACATTAGACATCACACTTCTGCAATCTGTTGGTCTTAAAAAAACAAATAAAATCTTTAGTTCAAGAAGCATTATCAAGTTATATTTATTTGCACCATGTAAATGAGGTTTATTATTATACCATGCTTTTTCAATCTATTGAATGCGATGCATTGATCTTTTCAAAGGCATATTTTAAGACTGTTTGCTGATTGGGGCTATGTATATATTATATACATTATATATATTCAATAGGTGTGGACATGTATGTATATATATATGCTGTAATAATATTTATATATATTACCTGGGTTAATGAGTATAAAGTAATTTTACACAGATTATATTCAATGTTAAAAGAACAATATCTATTTCAAAATACAGCTGGTGTTATGTAAATGTATGAAAGATAAGTTGTTATTATCGAACTTAGTCAAGGTATTACTGTAATGAAACTATACACAAAGTATCATAACTCTCACTTAATTAGAACTAAAGTTATCGTGTCCCAAAGCATCAACCAATCAAATTGCTTATCCCTGCTTACCCTAAGCGGAAAATGCTCATCTTCGAACTCCATCAAGGCATTGACCTAATAAGCATATACACCAAGTTTGAACATTTTAACTCAATTAGAAGGAGAGTTATTGTGTTCCAAAGTCTCGACCAATCAAATTGTGTATCGCTCTGCTTACCCTGAGCAGAAAATGCTCATTATCGAACTTAGTCAAGGTATTACTGTAATGAAACTATACACAAAGTATCATAACTCTCACTTAATTAGAACTAAAGTAATCATGTCCCAAAGCATCAACTAATCAAATTGCTTATCTCTGCTTACCCTAAGCGGAAAATGCTCATCTTCGAACTCCATCAAGGCATATACACCAAGTTTGAACATTTTAACTCAATTAGAAGGAGAGTTATTGTGTTCCAAAGACTCGACCAATCAAATTGCGTATCGCTCTGCTTACCCTGAGCAGAAAATGCTCGTTATCGAACTTAGTCAAGGTATTACTGTAATGAAACTATACACCAAGTTTCATCACTCTCACTTAATTAGAACTAAGTTATCGTGTCCCAAAGCATCAACCAATCAAATTGCTTATCTCTGCTTACCTTAAGCAGAAAATGCTCATCTTCGAACTCCATCAAGGCATTGACCTAATAAACACATACACCAAGTTTGAACATTCTAGCTCAATTAGGAAGAGTGTTATTGTGTCCCAAAAAGTGTGACAGACAGACAGATGGACGGACGGACAGACAGACAGACGGACAAACACATTTTAATAGTCCCCCAACTTTCTTTGAAAGGCGGGGGACAAAAAATATGAACTGTCAGTAAATAAGCAATCACTGGACACAATTGAGAATACTTCTTGTTTAACATTTATAACTTCTCTCAGAATAAAGTAATTTGACAGAAATTGTCAATATTCATTTTCTATTAGCTTTTTTCAAACTACCAGGTATTCTAGTAAAAATGGACGGCTCTTTATAGAAATCTTACATAATGCATCTTTAATGGTTCAATCAATTGTCTGCAGTTTTTTTAAGACAATACTATTCATGACAATATATTTATTCATGTACTCGATCTAGTGAAAAATAAAAATCAAATACTTTTATCATATAAATCTTTTAACAAAGTATTGCTCTTGAGTTTTGACACAATGTAATATATATTCATAAACTTATTATCTATGTGGAGGTTTATAAGTCAACATACCTACTGATATTTATATAGAGCTACACATGTCTATATATGGTATTTATTTACAGATTATTTTTTATCTAAAATTGCTCAATCATCAAAAGCAGCATTTATTCTAAAATACTTTTCTCTTTCACCAAATGTAATACAATTTGCCCATTCACTTATATTTGTGTTATACCTTATTTAAAATCATAATTAAATTACAAGAACTGGTTACGACAATATTGTTAAAACACACACAAATTATATGAAAATCAAAAACATACAACTGAAACGATTTCCTATATTATAATTCCAACAATATTGATGTAATACTGACAGTCTTCTGTACTAGACAAAGGAATTATTAATAGTTTGTGTAGACTGCTATCTCCTTATATGGCACATAAGAAGGTTATCACCAGAAAACAACAAAATTAAACCTACCAAATTAAATCAAAATATTTTAAAGCAAAATAATTATTTATCATACCTTTTTAAATGGAACTTTTCATGTTCAATAAAGATTAATCATATGAACAGTAGTGATAATAAGTGGTCTGGACTACTGGAACACATGGTTTTGTATAAAATACATGGCTAACAGAAATAATCAATAAAGTAACAGCCCTTTCTACAACAGCCTTAAAACTTGCACCTTCTACATTCATGCATCTCAGCAAATAATATCCTGAATATTTGAAAATGCTTAATATGATGAGACCAGGCTAGTTGATTAATAAAAATTTCCAAAACAAATGGATTTTTATACATCTACCAGTACAAGATCTTGTGGGTTACCAATTTAGGTGTAAAAGACTGGATTTCTTTAGATTTAAATTCTGCCAAATGTGTTTATATTTCAGATTATCACTAACTTACTATATGAACCCGGTCCTAGGTTTAGGATAACCATTAACAATACTACCATTATCATATTGCATACTATAATTGCCTTGGGGTATATTCACACTTAATTGCCCATATACCAGTATGTAAGATATACATTACATACTAACAAATACATGTTATATCAATATTATATTAAATATACTTACATTACATATCAAAACAAACCATCGCAATGACAGCAGACAATATAATAAATATAAACGAATTTGATTATTGATTTTAGTTAGTCATACTTATGACAAAGACTGGAATGTCAATGGCAATAATTCATTATCTACCAACTACATTAAATAAAACCTTGCACATACATGTTGGAAAGTTAGGTGTGTTAAAACAGTTAAGAAAGTAAGAAAAGCATTGACTGTAAAATTCACACACTTTGTCATCGGACTATAATATTTTAATAGCTGAATGTAATATTCAAGTAGGTGGAATGAATCAACCATCAATGTAAACCCAATATTAATTTTTGACAAAAGCCCAATTTCATTTGAAGACAGTAATTCTTTTAATCATTGTACAAAGGTGGATATGGAGGTTTAGGTCACTAAAAAATCGTCATTCATATCATAAACAATTACAACTGACTGACATTAATATCATTCCTCCTTAGCATCAAATTTCTGTATTCACATGCAATGTATGTACAAATAACATTTAATAACTGTCTGCATGAGTTAACAAACAAAATTTAAAAAAAAAAGATTAGTTATGAAACATCTGAACTTTTCTACACCAACAAGAGCCAATATATATAGACAAGCCTACGCAATGGAGTGTGGTACATGTTAACCCAGGCAGCTGTAACTCAGTGGCCTTTTAATGTGCTGTCAACGGAATAGGACTACTGACATAGGGAAACCAGACAATTTCAAGGACCTTTTGTCCGGCATCTATGGGATCGAAGTCAGCACTTCCAAGTTGGCCAGTCAGAAAGAAATACACACTCAGCCACAGCGGCTCCAATGATTATTTATGACTGGGTTTCCTCAATCCTGTTGATCAACATGTTTATTTCTCATCCTTTACTTTAAGTGATAGCAGACGCTAATACAATGCATATTGCTATTTAGACTGTGAGCATACCATATATCAAATCTGTTTAAAAGTTTTAACCAACAGCTCGTGTTGCAGGACAATTCCTTGTGAAATAGGGGGATCATGTTGGTTAAGTGGGTAAGATGCTGGCTCACTAGCCCTGGAGGTCGGGTGTTCAATCCCTGCATTTGCGGAGAAAGTTCACCCATAAAAACCGAGGTCACATGTACACATTGGCATGCTCGTAAAAGATACCTTGGCAGTTTGAATTAGATATAAGAGTATACCGTAGCGCCGCTGCCTGGGTAAAATTCCCCTCATAGCACACACTGTATGGCATATGTCCAGTTTGGGAGCAGAACAGTAGGACATTAAACCCCATTTCACTTCATTGATAGCATAGTATTTTGATCTTGCACTATACAAATATCATTATATACAAATACCCCCAAAACATTTCAGAGACCCTGTTCCATTTTGCAATAAACACATATTTGATATAATAACATAACATTTAAAAGTTATGATTATATTTTAATATTTTGTATGAAATCTCACATACAGCATACTATTTTTACTTGTATGTGTTTATATTTATTTATGTCTAGTAAACAAAACACAGTTATGGTCTCATTTATCACATACTGGCAAGTAATATATTTTTATCTTTATAAAAAAATACACGAATAATTTATATGCAAACAACTATGAAAGGTAAATATAAATACAAACAGCTTGTGATTTATCAAGTGTATAAAAGTTTACCTGAATATCTGCCGCTATACATGATATATATATATCAGGCATATATAATATAATCCTAAATATGTATGTCTTCTCAATGACAGTCTTAGGTCCAATTGAATACCTGTTCTAAATCCACAGCGTATGTAAGGCACACCTCATCCAAACAACCTTACTACACACCATAATATTGTCTGAACGTCTTATAGAGTCACCTCTTTATCAATGCTTGAAAGTTATATAGGTACAGTTATAACCTACATGTCCTCCATAATTTGCTCAACTTGCAATTCATGCTCACTGAAGAGGAAAAGGATCTTTTTTTATCCCCTTCAATTTAAACACATATAGACATTCAAGCAGACCCACGTCTTGAGTCAGCTGTGAGTGCATTTAAAAGATATTTAATGTCAATTCGAGTTAGGAATCTGACATCTTGTTTTTTTTAAACCACAACTTATAAAGATAGGATGCCAATTGTCTATTAGTAAATACCTTATTTCACCTCTAGTGTGTAACTTTTTTCACTTCTGAGTAAAGCATTGTACAGTTAGATAACAATTTTCTTTGTTTCTTAAAATTTACTAACCTTAATTTTCTGAAACATAACACTCTACTTAGACGTTAAAAAAAAGAAATTAATTTTTCTTTGTACTAAGCAACTGTGTCTGTGATATTAGCAGTCTTCAATTATCCATTTCGTTCAATGCCAAAGTAAAAACAAAATAATCATGTGGATGTGTTGATTAAATGATCACCTTCCCCACACCATTGACTTTCTACATTACAGTGTATTTAGAACTGATAGTATGGAGTTCATAAATTTTATTTTTTACACAATATCACGCAATCAGTTACGTCTACACCAAGTCAAACGTCAAAAATTTAATTTTCCATTGACATATTATTCAATAAAATAATTGACTCTCCTAGATACTGACATGCTTTTTCTTTTCTTTCATCCACTTAATGTTAGTTGTTTGTAGCAGAGTGGAAAAAATTCTTTTGATTAATAACAGCATGAATCATAATCTATTCAAGTCAAACTGACATAAGGTATGAACATTTTTCCAACCTGAAGATGTAAAATAAAAATCTGAATGGCTCTATCAGATGAAAATATATTGGATACATCCTACTTTTCTGCACTAACTGGGCTAATAAAGATCGGCTAAACCACACAGTGTACAAGACAAGGAGGAAAATTTTGCCCAGATAGTGGCACTATGGCCTACTCTTATTTTGAATTTCAATTGTCAAGGGTTCTTTTACATGCACATCAATGTGTACAAGACCTCAGTTTTTCAGCCCATCCAACTAAACACTGTCCTCCTTCTTGCACCACTGACCAGAGGAAACCACACCTGAAAGTCCTGAGGATTTACCTAGTCAGCATTTTACTCATTGAGCCACAGCAGCCCCCAAACCTAGTATGGGATTGGGATGTAAGTATATCTTATCTGAAGAAATCAATGATTCAACATCTTTGTAACCAATATCAGAGTGAGTGCTTTCAAGAAGAAAAGAAAATATGACTACGCACGAGAGAAGGCAGACTCAATGCTCACACAGTCTAAGAAATTTGACACTTCACATCTGAAGAGTTCACATAGCTAACAAATTTGTCGTGTACTTTTTTGTTTCTGGGACATTGCACAAAAATTTGTCATTTTATTTGGGATAAATAGCCTTGTAGTTGTACAGGTATCTTGTATGTCTATTGTTCAATGTAAGTATAGATAGGTAGGTATACTATGTAAATAAACTTTGTCTATAGATGTATGTCAATATAGATGTCCTATTGTTAATACAGATACTCAATATACAGTAGATGGACATCTAGAAATCCATCATGTACCAACTTTATCAGGACAAGATTTAATTGCTCCCTTTATCAGGACAAGATTTAATTGCTCTCTTTATCAGGACAAGATTTAATTGCTCCCTTGTCAACTATTCATTTTTGGTCATTTCGACATTTGCTGTTTCCTGAGCATAGGCGTATTTGCTGATTTTCCTTGTGGGGCAATTTTGCCCGAAAATGAACTCACATAACTTGGGCAGATATCGCCGATCAACAATCTCAGTATATTATGCATCATCACATCTAATTAATAATTATCTTATATACACACCATTCTAATGACATTATACATGTAATACACAAGTAATCTGAACTGAAATCAGTCTATGTACAAAGAGTAATCTGGCCTCACCACTCTTTAGGCTGTCCATGAATTTAATTTACTAATTATATTAACCGGTTTATACTCAAAAACACCTGTATGCTAACATCTTACAAAAATATTATATCTAAAGGAAATTAACATGCTCAGTTAGAACAAGTTCACATAGCTAACATAATCTAACTATATTTAAAAGCTGTTTGGTGACTGTATTCTGACCATTGACCTAAAGTTTCAATCTTTGTTGATATAGCTTATACAGACCACAATTCTATGAAATACAATTACTGCTCATTACTGCACGATGTTTCAACTAGGCTTCTCTAGGCATTATAAAACCTGATCAAGTCATTGTCAATATTATCCATTAATCAATTTGTTATATTTTCAGGTAAAATGGTCGTGTCATATTAGACCTTGTTATCAGAATCACCTTAATCAACCTTGATTTCTTTCATAATTACATTACTTTAATTAAGTTAGGTTTCCAGGGTATCCCGGGTTGGTCAGCATTAATAAAAAGTATTGTTGTTTACATGTTTATATATATTGTCAAACAACAAAACATGAAACACAGTGTATTGTAAATTAACTTTAGCCTCTAGAGCATCCACAGGATATTTCAAAATGATTAAGGGCCATAACTCTGGCACAAATTATCAGAAATGGTCGAAAACCAATAGGATTCTTCAACTGATGACCTTCAATACTGTCTATCCATCGGATATTAAATTTAGCCTCTAGAGCGGCCACAAGCAATCGTGGATGCGGATGGAGATGACAACATATGACAGAATTTCAAAGTGGCCGTATAAAAATATATCTGATTTATCTATCTACATGAAATAAAATGCAATGGGGTTTAACATCCTACTTTTCTGCACCAACTGTGATAACTAAAACGGGCATACAAATACCCACACAGTGTACAAAGTTGGTTAATCAGATGTCGTCATGATCAACAGGGGTAGAAATAAATGTGTTAATACATGGATATTGGAATAATAAATAATATAATTTGAAATAAAATGTTTCACTGGATTGGCACACTTCAAATATTGTTATACACTAGTGTAATTTATTCAACACTATAGTCCCAAAATTATTTCATTTGACACACTCTTCGCACTGATCCTCATTTCGACAAGTAAACAAAGCAACTTGTGACATGATCACATCAATATCTTTCATTCAGTATAACATTCAATCTATTCTGTTCCACACGTCATAGAAAAAATATTTTCAAAAGATCAAATCCTGCGTTCCTAATAACTACCTTTACTTGAACTAAGATGAACTTTGTATACAGTTGTCATGTTTCACACTTATTCTACATAATATACTATACGTATTTCTCTCATTCCGTAACCAAATATACATATAAATAACCTTTGATCAACAATCAATTCAGATCAAATGTTAGACAATACTTTAAAATTGATCATAAATCAAAATATAAATAGTGAAAGATTTATTTATTAAATCCCTTGCAAATTATTTAACTTTCAGCATCTTCATTCAATATCAAAACAACAGTAAATAATAAATACACCATGCCAAAATTATAAAATCATATGACATGTAAATAACGAATTGTCAGAAAATAACTTAATAAGTAATTGCTCGCTAGGTTTACATGATGAGGGGTAGCAATTTTTTCGTAGGCCTCACAGAGTACAAGAAAGCTCTTTTGGTTTGCATGGCAAGATTTGCTTTAAATAAAATTTTGCTTAATTATGTAATGCAACTTCAAAAAGTCAGTACATGTAAACACCTATAATATTAAATCATAAAAAACTGAACCAATTATCGAAGCAATTAATAATAAATGAACTGTTCTGATAACAGTTCTCCAATTATTCTCACATTTACAGTGGATTTAAATTTTATTACCCACATTAACTTGAGATATTTATAGAACAAGTCTGGCGTCTGCTGATCCAAATTTACATGTATGCAAACTTAAAGGGACAGGTATTCAAAACAGAAGTGAATTTTATGTTTTTTGTTATAAGTTTATAGCATTATCCTGTATGGAAATGTTTTCAATTGGGACATTAATAAATTTATTAGATTATAATAATATTCTTAACAGTAAAAAGTATAAATTTTGTCATTCTTAAAATACTTGAAACTATCTGACATATTGGCTCTTTAAAGAAGATTTCCATGATCTTAAGTTAACTCTGTGTATGCATAGTAGTTAAAGACAATACAATCCCACCTTTTAAATCTATGAACATCAAGGTATAAGGATGGTCTTTAATAGGATCTATTATTGAAATCACAGCCAAAAGAAAACTTTCCAGACATTATTTTTCTTAAATTTAAATAACTAAATAAAAGAAAATGTTTATTGGCATTATAGCTTTAAGTTCTTTGATAAAGCTTTCTTTGCATTCCAATTATTTCTTTTTACATCAATTTCTATAATTGTTAACCTTCCACCCGTGCCTATTAAAACGTGTAATGTTTTGGTTAACCATCTTTAAAATAAATTAGGCAATAACACATAATCGCCTATTAAAACTAAAAACTTGTCAGCTCAGCTGCTTCATATTTCAATGAAAGCAAAAAAATTAAATGAAATAATCTAAGTATGAAAGAAATACTCCACTATCATCTCACATCAAAAATACTTGGATGTTTCTAATTAGAAATAAATCAAACTAAATACATGAATGATATAAACAAATTCTAAATCAGATGTTTTCAGTATGTAAGGCTTGAAATGAGCCAGTAACATTTCTGTGATTACCTGGAATCGCTTGAAAGGGTTGCAAAAACGGCACCGATATGATATCCCTGTGTGTGAACTCTGTGATTTTTATGTTTTATATGTGTATCTAGAATATTTTAGCCTGTAATATTTTACTGGCTAGTTTTAGCTGTATTTTAGATGCTCGAGAGAGAGAGAGGGAAATCGGGTTTGATTCAATGACAGGTTTCATGATATAGCATGCGCACATGCTAACCATTGGGCCATTCAACCAATCAACCCCCCATAAATTATCATTATTCAAGGAATATAATATGTATGTAGAGTTCAGTCATTTTCTGGGCATGATCATTAGATCCTCTGTGGTAGGGTTCAGTGGTCCATGGATTTATTTAATAAATATGATCACTTTCAGAGTTAAATGACTGCGATTATCTTATTATGAAGTCCAAGTGACGGTATCACCCACAAACTTCAAACAGTATACTGGACTAACCAGTAATCCTATTATATTACATGACTTCTGGTAGTGATACATGATCAAATAATTTCTTATAAAATATGGATTATCCATTTCAATCACTAGCTGAAATATGTTGTTAATCACGGCGTAAACAAAGATCAAAGTTTTCCTCTCAAAAATATATTACAGGTGACCTATTTGCATAATTTGACTTTTCTGAAGACATCTGCCAGGCAATATAAAGACTGTTTAAATAGTTTTCTAAGTATTCATTTAGTTAACTAAATCGAAAAAATAATCTGTTACAGATATCTTAAGAGCTTTGAATAATTTTCTAATGAGTTCTATGGAATGAATGGTTGTTGTTTGACCGAGAAAATGAGACAATCTTGAACCACTGGAGATCAATGTCAACCTTGGCACTGTTTAAAAAATTTCAACTAAATATTTGTGAAGGTAAATAATGGTAATACCTCTATAGAGTTACATATGTATAACTGGGTGAATTTATTAACAATTAGCAGGCCCGGGTGGGTTTAGATGTACCTGACAAAAAGTCAGGCAGTATTGAAATAGTACCTGACTTTTTCACCTTAGTGCCAGACATGTATAAATAACATTAAAAAAAGACAAAACAGTGCCTGACAAAATGACAGGCACCAGAGGTTTTGTGCCTGACAAAGTGTTAATCTGTGCCTGACATTGTTAGTCAAGTTAGTGACAGGTGCCTTATTTCCAGGCTTTACTACTTAAATTATAATTTAGATTAGTGTTTTAATCTTAACATTGACTTCTCTATTTTTGGATCATAAGAATGAATCAAAAAAGTTTTTTAACGCACAATCATAAGTCAACTTGTTTTGATAACAACTTTTTTTTTCATTTAAAAAAAAAAGTCAAGTTGTTTGTAATGGATGAATGGCCGATAGGCCATACTAATAATTTGTGTGTATTTCTCTCGTGTTTTTTGGTATAATCTCCAGGATTTTTTTTTTTATGTTTATCATACATTTGATCAAATCTCTAAATAGTATTAAAATTTCATATACCTGTTTTGTCAGATCGTTCAATTTGTGGCGTGGAGGGTGCTGTATTAAATTCTCCATCATCACTGTCATTGACGGTTTCTTTACTTTCAGACTGCTGTTTAACAGTCACACTGGAGTTAACTCCCTTTATGTCATTGGTATTTAGCAGGTTCTCATTGTTGCCATCTGGTTGACTTTGCCTGAAAAATTATTAAAACTAATTGAAGAAATATTTCTAATTCTTAGCCTAACTATCACAGCAAAATGCAAGTTTAGAAATACCTACCGAACAAATTCAAACTCAAAACAACTTTAATACATAAAAGCAAACTTTGCCAGTTATTAAGGTAGTTTCGTTTTCTCAATTTTAAAGCCCCAATAACACTCTTGTTGTAACTGAATGATATGTCCCAATCTTCATTCTGGGCAACAAATCGTATTATTTTACAATATTCCAATTAAATGATGATATAAATTTCATCTTAACACACCTATTTTAAAAAAATTGGAAAAATTCAACCAATTGATTTGAAAAGTCTAACGTAAACCTTTTCAAATGTGACTTGGATTTTAAAATATTTTCGAACCCTCTGGACAAGTAAAATAGGTTGTAATGGATAATTTACACAACAGGTAGGACACTTAAACATCTAGTACTTAGAATAAGGCTATTATTTATTTTCTGGAGCTACCAAGCCAGCAAGAGTGTTATTGTCCCTTTAAACAAATGACTTTCTACAGCCATCTGGAGATTATGAAAATAAGCAAGCAGATGACTTTTCTGTGGTTAGATGTGAGTAATAATGTGGCCAGAAAGATCCTGTCTTGAAACCTATTACAAATTTCCGTCCATATTCAAATGACTGTGACATAATTTCCATGTCAAGGATGATTGTCAAATAAATACCCAAACACGATTTTAATCAAGATTCCAGCCATCAAATAAAATGAAATGAAATGGAGTTAAACTTCCTACTGTTCTGCTCTGAACTGGGCGAATGAAGACAGGCATACACCATACAGTGTGTGCTATGAGGGAAATTTTGCTTGGACAGCAGCACTACGGCCTACTCTTACATGAAATTCCAACTGTCAAAGGGACTTTTTACGCGCACACAAA
This sequence comes from Patella caerulea, assembly GCA_036850965.1. NCBI lineage: Eukaryota > Metazoa > Mollusca > Gastropoda > Patellidae > Patella > Patella caerulea. The sequence goes on from JAZGQO010000021.1 coordinate 20,965,146, forward strand.
TGTGTACACGGGACCTCAGTTTTTCGTACCCTCAAAATGACTAGACAGCTGTCCTTGTTAGGCCCTCCATCCTGCATCACTGACATGGGGAACCCCGCCAGAAAATCTAAATGAACTTTCTCGGCCAATTTGAGAATCGAACACCCGACATCCATGCAAGCGATGCAGCGTCTTGCCCACGTAGCTACCGTGATCCCCTCCAACCATAAAACATGTACACATGTTGGCCTAATACCAAATCAAGTCAAGGGGACAGATTTCAGTACACACTAAATCATGCCACAAATCTTTCACACAATATATAACATGAAAATTCTAATAAAAAAAATTTGCAGGAAGCGTTTGATAATGAGTAGAATATGCTGTATAACAGTAATATCTGGTAAGATAAGAAATAAGTTTACACAATGATTCAATATGGACAACAGCCAATATAGAGAGACTTATCTTAATAAACAGTTCTAATAATAACACAAATACTGTCATATTTATTTATATTCGTGCCCATTTAACTGAATGGAAATAAACATCAAAAATTCAAAATTACAAGTTTCTAGATTTTAGAGACCAATAATGTTAATTCCTATTATTTGTATCAGTGAACAGGAATCTAAAATTCACATCAGCTAACAATTTCCAGGTGGTTTGTGAGGATATTTTTTCCGTAATATTATGCGTCATATAAAATGTCTCTTAGCAATAGGTAAAAAAAAGCATGCATACCAAGCTCCCATGACTGTAGTAATTAGGTAAAGGTTATTTAATCCAAGGACTACATTTATCTATAGCCCACAGCTAATATAATACAGCTAAATACACAGGTACATGAACAGTTAATCTATCCTACTCACAAGACTTAACAGTCTAGATCTGGCAATCTAATAGCAATAACAGATATTTGTTCGTTAAAAACAAAAAATTTCTTGGCACAAACAGGTAAACTTATTGCTCCTGTGAAATTCCAATTGTTATTTTATCATCCTGGTGCACCGTTTAACAAGATATTCAACTTTTCATACTATAAATATTCACATCTCGAGAATTCGTCCAAAATGCATGCTCTTCCTCCTATGACAAGTAGTCCCAACTCATGACTGATACAATTGAAGTAAACCTGTTCTGTAAGATCTTATCTGCATTAAGTAGTCTACAAAATTAATGACCTACTCATTGTTTCTATCCAATATGTCACATACACTGTATTCCCACCAAAAAAATATGTAGATATGTATTTACAAAATGTTTTTTTTCATTTTTTTTATTAGATTAAAAAAAAATGTGTAGGCCTATATGGATTTTGTTGAGATAAATAAATACTGTTTGTATTTGATCTGTGAAATCTAGAGGTCATCGATATTTGTGCATCGGATGGCCTGTTGCATTTTAAGAAACCTGCACCTCCATGCGAGGTTGGAATAAAGTGCACAGTAATTGGATGATAAAAATACATGCAGTCGAGGCAGGTTCAAATATCTTAGTGCAGAGAGTCCAACTGTTATTCCCCGCAAAGAGGAACTGTATTGTATGAAAGAGTGTACAAGCCATTACAATAGTTTAGTAATTCTCAGCTTAACTGGAGACAAATAGAATGACATCCATGTTGTATAGTTACAACAATAAACAATATCTATCAATAAACAAATACTTATATCTATAATTACACCACAAGTAGAGATAATGGTGCCAACCATAATATACCAACTATAATAAACATAGGTAAAACACTAATAAATTTCACAATTATATGTAAAGGAACTATCTTATTATTCCAATAAGCACATACTGGTACATCATATAATTTTACCGCTGTTTTTAGCAGCAAAAAACTGAATTTGGATCAATAGACAGGGGTCGGACTAGTGAGAGCCAGTGGTCAATCCCACCCCCGAAAGAATGCGAATACCCAAAAGTTGAAAATGGTCAGATCCACGCCCCCACCGCTCTTAGAAATTTATAATAAAGTACTATATTTTTTCACACGCTCAAAGTATTATGTAACATTAAATAGCACTTTTCCTGTGATCAAGAGTCAAGCCCCCTTCCCCTTTTTTGAGGTTATTTGGTGTGGGGGGGTCCAATTGGTCCATTTTTTTTTCAATTTGTATATATACTATCAAGATCACATTTAAATAGTTACTTTTTGGCATTTTTGTCACATATTTGGATGGTGTTGCTCAGGTTTTATTCCATTATGTTAAATGTGCACTCCTATCAGTAATGGAGTATGTGGGTTATTTTGGCAGTATACGATACTGAATCATCAAGGTGTGATACCATAATGTACACAAACATAACAGATATCATGAATAAAACTGATACTTTATGAAAATCTGTGATGACATTACCACTGTTTCCCTCAAAACAAACAAAATGTAAGAACACATACATACAGTGTTTGTAAAGAAACTCTATCTTAGTCTTACTCATCTATTGTTATAGTATTTTACACAATGATTCAGCCAAAATAATCATTATAACTACTTTCATCAAACAAGACATGTCAGGGAACACAAACCCGGTTGTTGAGGTTCCACATGCATCCATAAGGGAAAAAACATGATTTTTTGTACATCTGGAGGCATAATCCAGGAAATTAAGTTCAGATGTGCTAATATCAAAATAAACCAAGATCTGTTGAAAATAAATATGAATTCAAGCTTCATCCAGTGTCCATAATCCATGAAGTTACAGTCCCATGCATGCAAATATCAAAAGGAACCTACATTGTCAAAATCGAATAATAATTGTGAACAAGAACGGAGGCATAATACGTCCATAAGATTGTATAAAATTCATAAAATGGGAACCAATAATGAAAATTAGCAATGTTGTTACCGATTCATACATAAGGCAGATTGGGTGCACAATTGGTCTTAATTTGCAATGTAGATCACAAGGTCATTCATTCAGAAATGGAATGAAAGGAGGTTTAATGTCCTACTTTTTGGCACAAATCGGGCGAATTGAAGAAAAGGCATACCATGTGCAGTGTACTATAAGGGACATTTTGCTTACAGCCTACCGAATTGACAGTAGTACTAAATTTCTACGGTCACGACAATGAACACAAAATTGTGGATAACTGTAAGTCCTGGTTGGGGTATTTCAAGTACTGTCAAAATTAAGTTATCAAAATTTTAATGTGGCGAGAAATAATTGCAGATTGGCACATTTTCTACTCTAATCTTAGCCAAAATCCAATAAACATCCTGAAATAAACCTTAAAGTATTTAATTTCAAAATCACAAAAGATTCTACTTACCCTTCTTTTATCAAGTTTTTAAAAGGAGCAGCCCCCATTTTATCATCTGCTATTGATCCTTTAGCTGTAGAAAGATTCTGTCCATTTTTAGATTTACATGCGGGTGATGGCGTCTTTAAAATTGAATCATCTGATAAATAATCCATGTTCTGTTTCATTAAATCATCAAGATTACCAGGAGAAGCTGGAACATTGACTTCTATTTTACCTTTTTCTTTTGGTGTTTCAGGTGTCCATAACAAAGACTTGGATAATGGAGAAGCTTTGCTACCATCAGCAACTTTGCGCTTGGAAGATGACGCCAAAGGTGATTTGGAAGCATCTGACTTAGCACGTCTTGCTGCTGGTGAACGCGGAGGATGTGGCCGTTCAAGACGCCCTTCTTCATCATCAGATGAATATACACCAGATGATGGTTTTCTTCCTGCAATCTGTGTTTTAGCAAATCTCTCAGAAACAGTTTTTCTGCTGACTTTCAAACCATCTTCTGTCTTTTTAATAGTTGGAACTGCACGTGTATGCCTCCCATTTGCAGGACTCTTTGTGACTTGCGGTTTATTTGGAGAGGATGGTTCATTATCATTTTGAATAGATTTCTTTGTTATTCTTGGAGATGGTAGTTTTGAAGTTCTGGTTCTGCTTGTATCTTGAACAATCTTTTGCTTGTCTTGTGAATCACCTACCCTAGTTCTTGGTGGTGGTGACTTTTCTTTCAGAATGCCAGTTGTCTTCTGTGCTGGCCTTTTGATGGCATCTGTCGATTGAGAGGTCTTTGTTACATCCAGTGTTTTTAATGTCTTGCTTTCTGATGTGTTTGTCGGGTCTGTTATTTTTTGGATTGGCTTCTTAATTTCTTGACTTTCCAAACACTTTGTAACTTGTTGTATTTCAACTGACATTGTTAATTGTTCTGGTATCGATGGCTTTTTGACTGGTTTTGTTTCATGTACCTCTGTAATAGATTCATGTGGTTTAACTAGTGCTTGAGAATTGGATTTGTTGTTAAGTAACCGTGTGGACTGGGGTATTTCATGTGTGGATGATTCCTGCTTTTCTATGGTTTCTCTAGTTTTAGGTTCTTCTTTTTCAGTTTTACTATTTTTTTCAGGCTTTATTACTGGATAACTTTTCTCTTTCAAATCCTCTGTTATTTTTGGACTATCTTTTGCTGGTAAAACTGCCTCTTTACTTTCCAGTAATGTTGATATTGATTTGTTTCCTTGTGATTCACCTTTACTTTCAGAGCTTGAGTCAGTCTGCTGTTCAATTTTAGTTCCCATATTTTGTAGCTGACGACGTCTTTGTTCTTTGTATTTTGCAATACGTTCAGCCCTAGTTACTTCTTCACTAGCAAAATCAGTTTTAGGTGTAGAAATTTCCCTTTTTTCTGGTATTTCTTGCAACTGCTCTTTCTCAGAATATTTATAACTCTTTTCCATACATTCCACATTTATATTGTTTTTAGAATCAGCTTCAATATTTTGATGTGAAGATATATCAGTGATCTCCTTTAAAGCAGGAGTACAGACTACTTCTTTGGTTTCTAACTGATCAAAATTCTTTTTATCCTGAACTCTGGTTCTTTTGGAAGACACTTCCGAGGAAACTGGGGTACTTGCTTCTTTGATACTGTCAGAAGCAAATGATCTCCAACGCGTTTTATCACTGACACCTTCATTTTCATTAGTTGAATTACTGTTGATGGATTCTAAAGATTCTTTTCTTCTCCGTCGTCTATCAGTAAATGACTCATAACCAGAGGGTTCATCATCACATTTCTGAGTTGCTGCTTTTCTGCTTATTGAAGCATCTGAGTCTGTGCTTTCGGTAGCAGTTCTGTCCAATTCACGTCTTGTCCTATAAGACAGCTTTGCAGTTGGATTTGGTCCAGTGTCGGAGGACTTTTCTTTAATTTTTTTTGCTATTCCTTCCTCATGCTGCTGTTTGCGTAAAGCCCTTCTGTAGGAATATGAACTGACATCTCCATTATTATTATCAAGAGAAGCTGTTTTATCTAAAGATGATTTACAAGTATTTGATATAGATTTATCTTTATCTACTAAATAATGCCTATACTGAGATCGTGGTATATCATTGTCTTTCGTGCTCTCAACAGAAGAAGAGTCCCTTAGTGAGGTTTTACGTGAAGATTTATAACGATCACTATCACTATCACCAGTCTTTTCTCTTTCGATACGTCTGCTTGTATATGAACTTTTCTCTGGTAAACTTTCGTCTTTATATGACGGACGTCTACCAATTGCACCTAGAATATCAGATTTATCACTTCGTAACGATCTACGCCTACTACTGTCATATAGATCAGTTTGTCTAGAGTCTAAGGAAATATCAGAAGTCAGACTAGAACGTGAGCCTCTACGACCAGAGATGACGTCAGTTTTAACAGGAATGCTTGTACGAGAGGAACCATAAGATGAAGTGGTACCACTGGTGTCATATCTGGATGAGCTGAAAAAAACGAAGAGATGTCAAAAATATGATTCTGAGTATCAGAGGAAGGAGTGTTACAATAAAAACAAGAACAATTTTGATACTTGCTATCGTTTATTTATACTACTATAAAATGAACCACCTGTTTCTATCATAGACAACTACTTGGATCAAAATTTAGACTAATTTCAAGCACTGCCATTAAAGCGATAATTTCATATTTTCTATGTCTTTTGCTCAATAGGTTGTCAACTCACTATTACCTCCCTTGTTTTTCAATCCCCCCCCACCCCATGGTATATCTATCTTCAAACGTTTGAATTTGAAGTTGAAAATGATATATTTGCCAATTTCTCAACTGGCAATACTGAATTATTGGATTAATAGGATTGTTCTTTAACAAGGTAGGACTGTTTATAGATACAATCTATTTTATAGGGCTTTATTTTAATACATTCTAAAAATGTAACTTAAAAATATGAAATTGCAGCATTAATTGAAGAATACAGTGGTGGCATCATTGATTACTACAGCATACCAAAACTTTAATTAATGATGTTTTGTCCACTTTATTATTGACTGTTAGTCATGTTTCAACACTTTCCAATTAACAATAGCTAGTTTTGGTTCTGTGATGTAAGTCAGCCATGAAAGCAATCAAATATCCCACTAGAGGTAAATAGTGGTAATGTCTTTTTAAATATTGAGTAACATTTATTGCATGAATTTCTCACAGAAGATATGGTTTATTACCTGTAACTATATCATATTACCTAAATTATAACTTAGATCAGTTTTGAAAATAATCATGGATCACTCTACTTGATGATCAGAACCAAAAGATTTACTGAGTAAATCCATGTTATCGTATATTTCATTTTACCTCTGTAGCAATAAGTAATTAAAGGACTTGGTTCTCTACTTACCTGACACTACTGGTACCATATCTAGAAGAACTACCGGTTAAATCACTGGTGTAAGAAGATCCACCATAGCGACTTCCACTACTTGAACCATATCTCCCAGAATCGAAAGATCTCGAACCACTATATGATCCACTGGTGTACGAAGAACCAGAGGTGTATGGTCGCGATGATGTAGTATCGTATCGTCTGGAACCAATACTGCTGTCATAGGCACGGGAGGAATAGCGGGACATACTGTCTGTTACATAATCTCTAGAGTAGGTGGTGGAATGCCGTTCAAAGTCTCTTAGACCTGAAAAGCGAAAACAAATAAGTCTGTAAGTTTGCTACAGAGTTTAGTTGGTTTTGATTTAGGCGGTTAGCTCAGTAACCACTAGATCTAGGGTTCAAACTCAGTGTTGGAAGAGAGAGAGAGAAATGGGGTTTAACGTCCACTCGACACAAACTAGATCATTTCTGGAATAACATATGGTTTAATATTATTTCAACAATTTGCTCGTGCGTAGGGGTCTTTAGCAGTGGGAGGAAACCGGAGTGCCCAGAGGAAACCCATGAGGTTGAGAAGGCGCCCCTATCTCCATGCCACATATGCTCACACCAGGGATCGAAACCACAGCCGCAAGCCAGAGGTTATCGGCCAGCCAGAGGTAGAAGCGCTGCACTCTAGACCACTAGGTTGGAAAAGTTTGATGGGAATTTCTAGCATAGTTTCCCCTGTTCAATGGTGCAGGGGGTCTGACAAGGCACAGTGTCTTGTCATTCAGAGGTCCCACGTATAAGTTGGTGTACACATAAAAGAACACTTGACAGTTGGAATTTGAAATAAAGAGTACACATTAATTAATATGAAATGTAGGATTTTTTATTTCACTTTGATTTAGATCTGAAGCTGTTCAAATTATAACGCTATATTTTGTCACTTCAGCACATTTTATTTCATACATCCACAGCTCTTTATCAATTCCAATAAAACAAACTTTATCAATTCCAATAAAACAAACTTTATCAATTCCAATATAACAAACTTTATCAATTCCAATATAACAAACTTTATCAATTCCAATAAAACAAACTTTATCAATTCCAATATAACAAAAGAATTCACATTTTCAAACACAGCTTAATCACAAATTCTCTTTACACAAAACAAATTATCTAAACATACTTCAAAGCAAAATCCTATACCATGCAAAAAATGAATGGGATGAGGAAAAATCGAAATAAACTGCATAATATAGAGGACGGTCGATCAACTTAAAATGTTGGTACTCACTAAATAAATTACAAGGGTATTGACAAATGAGATTGAAGAGAGATATTTTGCATTCTAATTCCTGGGTATAATGAAAGATCCCGCATAACCTTCAAAAATATAATAAAAAGATTTCAGATCAATCATAGCAAAAAGATGATCAAAGCGTAAAAGATACTGTCTATGACCTCTTCTCCTGACATTTTATATTATCACTATGATCATCAGGTTAAAAGGTGAGAGGTCGTGGGTCACCATCTAGACAAATATTACCTGCCCTGTTTAATCTGTACCTGTATCTAATGAAACAGTCTACCGGTATATTTACATTTAATTTCAGCTTACTCTACCTGTCTGTCTATTGGTATATCATTATTATCTCAATTACTCTTATATTTATTAGGGGTCCGGCTAGTCGAGCAGTGAGGGCAATGGACTCCTGTCTAGCATGTCTAGGTATAGAAGAACCCTGGGATCTTTCTAGCCCATTTCCCCTGCACTTCTAAGTGTTTACATTGAAAGTATTGCTTAGTCGTTTGGTTAACAAGTTGTTAAGAGCAATTAACTCCAAAATATTTCAACACTTCTTCATCTCTCATGATTATAACCACTGTGAATAAAGAATCTAAAATATAACTTTATATCATGTTATATCAAAGTTGTCAAGGACAATAACCCTGAAAGAGCCATAACTTCTTCATCTCATCAACTTAAACATTGTCTCTTAAAAGCTGTTAACATGCACTGAACACTACTTAGATCATTTTGGGACTAACAAGTTGTATAATTCAATATTTCACTAGTAACTGGGTTAAGAAGGCAAAGTACTGCTCTTTGTCACAAGCTTATGATCAAACCCATAACTTGCAAAGATAACAAATTCCTTCAATTTATCAAGTAATATTACAACTATTTTAAAGAGGAGCTGACCACAGAAGCAGTGGTATGAATCAAACCAATATTTGACAGTCTGTATTATTTTAACTTCTAAATTCTAAGTACATCACCTCAGACTGTATAATACACATGCAGTTAGAGTTTAAAAACAAAACTAACTAAATAAAAGCTTTATTTACAATTAGACAAGAGAAATCAACATACAAATACCTTTAATGCACACTATTATCATTCGCAAAAGTCAGCAAAATACTAAAATAATTCAACACAAAAATGGGCAAATAAAACAGTGAACAGTCTATTCTCAGCTTGACATAAATTTTGAGAGGAAAATCTATTAAATTTCATTCCAGATTAAAAGCGTGGTGACCCTGTTTTAGAAACAATAAATAAATTGAAACAAGTTTGTGATTAACCTATTGACAAACCATCCTCACCTGTGTCAAATACATGCAGACCAAGATGTGGCAAGGGCTTGTTGATCTTTACACAAGATAGTAGATGTATTTAGTATACTAAATAGACAAATTTAAACGTTTGATACACTAGTCATGTTCGTACATTCACCTGATTTCTTTATTATGTAACGTATATATTCCAGACCAAAAGACTAACATAGAATTTCTGATCATGACAGAATTAATCAATTTTTATCAAACAGTATATTCGTCAAAAAATTATTCAAATGAATAAAGTCTAGAAGAAGTTATGGCAATGTAAATTTTCCGTTACTCTTTATTGATTTAATACTGCCATTTTGTTTTTCTCTAAGATTGTTAGCCATACAAGGCATCAACAATACTTTTATTTACATAATAATATAATCAAATGTTAATCCACATTAGGTAAGTGAATGTTATTCAATTTTCAAAAATGCTCAATGATTATCAATCATGTAATTAATGTTTTCATATTAAAATTTAAAGCAGATTTCTGAAAATTGCTGAACCCAGATACTATAAATACTAATATTACCTATAATCACATTGGCAGTTCTGAAAAAGTCGAAAATTCAATGATTTAGCCATACAGACCACCAACAGAAAAGATGACATTAACCGATATGGGCTAATCAGAATTCACCGGCTAATCAGAATTCACCCATATTTCCAAACAATAGGAAATACAGCCACTGAACCAACAACCTAATAACAACCCAACTATACATTAAAAGATTTATATCATGAAGTGAACATAATAGAATATGCACTAAGAAACTTGCACTATCTATGTATATGTTTTCTTATACCATTGTGTAAATATTTGCTTGGCTAGTAACTGACAATAAAATGATTTATCACCTGTATAGACATAAATACCTATTTTACCTACCCTAAAATCTACCTAGCACTCCTAGATTCAAAATCATACCATACAATTCATTGATATAATCAGTTCTTCTAAAATCCTTTAGTAATTTGAATTGGTTTAATAAATGCATTTACATCGGTTATTTATATGCAGAAAACATCATCACAGTGCAACATTCACAAAAACATTCACTGCTACACTTCATAGTTTGAGGTATAAATCTGTAAGTTTTACTAACCCAAAGAGTAGTCTTTGCCATAAGAACTATATCGATCTACAGTAGATGGAAGGCCCAAGATGTCTCCTTCACGTACTGGATAAGTTCTTCTTCCTGCAATGATAAAATAATACACATTTAGATAAATACAATGTCGAAACCTGAATTTTTAACAGATTATTTCATTCCACTTCTGACATCTGTAATTCTTGAAAATCAACATAATTATTCCAAACTAAAAATCTATTCTCATCTGAATAAGTAGTGACAGTTTATAACATTGCCAGAAACCTAATGATATCCCACAAACAAATCACAAAATTGTATCGTCTGAGATCCCAGTTTTCCATACTGTAAGATCCTAATTATAAGCAAAACACAAACTTGACTTGAGTGGGATCCAGATCATCCAACACAGATTATCACCATGTTTTATGGGCTGCGCTGTAAAAGACAACTTATACCACCTCTCCAAATTTTTAAATTTTCAGTTTAGAATACTGGACATCAAAAGGAACAGATGTATATCAAATAAAACTTATCAATACCTTACTGTAAATCTGTTGTGAACTAGCCGGTACATAATGTAAGACAAATCAATTAATTTGTAACTTATGAGATATCCTCTTCCTGCTACCTGAACACATAATTTAAGTTTCTGCTATGCATGGACATGTATAAATACACGAAATACCCATTCTCTAAAAGTATTTAATGCTGAATGACCTTTTCTATGTCTCTTTTGTAAAATTTTCCTATGCTAGACCAGTATACTTTTATTGACTAGTGGCTTACATAACATAACTACTGGTATGCAATAAAAGACATGTCATAATAGAATATTCAACTATGCAATTAACAATAACACTTGTTTAACTCTTTTGAAAATATATCAAACAGTGTCATTCCTATGTAAATCCTTCAATTCTTTAACCTAGTTTTATTCAAAAAAATAACCCAGATCAATACTAAGAATAGTAATCCCATCATGATGGCCTTTTATACAAATATATTGGCTATCTAAACATCGTTCATCAATAGCAATATTAATACTTATAAATATATACAATATTGTATACATATATATAAAAATTAAGAAAAAACTCCTTTGAACAGAAATACCAAGTTTCGGTCTATTCAATTAAAGTCGTGATAACTCACATGCAACAGCAAAACAAAAACTTTCAGGGGTTAAAATGACCAGCCTACCGGTACATGTAATTAAACTCTTCTAAATCTCTGTATCTGACATTTGTATGCTCTAACAATATAAGAACATCAGTAAGTACTGTATATTATGACATCAACTTTTATGTACGTTACCTATAAATATCGTCAAATGAGGCTAATATTGACAAAAACAAGCTGTTAAGATTATTCCGACACATATCAAGATGTTTTGTATATTTCTCACAGCGCACTAAATAACTTTATCTTATACTGATTGTCTACTAAGACAGTGTCAAATATCACAACAGCATGTCACTACTTCCTTTAAATAAATCATCACATTATAATATAGGCTAGGGTAATAATAATAGTTCATTTCCTTTCTCATATCCTCTTACTAAAGTAGCCAGATAAATTTCAAGAATATCAAATTATGTTGTTTGAATGAAGCACTGAAAGAGATGAACAGAAAAAAAGAATACTGCAAGTAAAATTACTAACAACTTGGACAAGTGGCAGTAGCCAATTTATTATGCGATCATATGGCTTTTTGCAAAAACCCTGATGTTTTTATTTTAAGTCTGAAGAGAGTTGTGTTTATACAGACTATAAATAAAACCAGCTTAACGGTTCTGACAGTCACAGTCAGGGGTTATATTTAATAATGCGAGTGTATATCCTACTTCCACAAGAAGTAACGAAATATATAGGCTTATATATGCCTTAAGCTAGTATTGGTCATCTCGAAACATTTTTTTCTATGGTCATGTGTGCACTGTTAAAGGCTCTTTAGTAATATCTACACATCTTAACAACCAAATGACTAGACTAGGTAATACTTTATTTTTTGTCTTTCATTCAAAACCATGACAAACTCAGCATCTTATACTGCAGAAAATACAGTAATTTGTTTGGATTGCTGAGTTTGTCACCTAAATGTTAGTATTTCAAGGATATGATTAAGTCATGAAGCTTCCAAATGATCTGAAGGGACATGGTCCAAGTTCAACAGTTATTTTTCTTATACTCTAATTCAAGCTTACAACTATGAACTTGCAAATTGACCAATAATAATAAGTTTATGCTTTTCTTTATCTTGGTAAGTGTAAGTTCTATATCAACAATGTCTTAATATTCAATACAGGATTAATAAAGAAAATTTACTTCAACAAATAAATTGGTCAAGAGTCTATAAACTATAAAGACAATTTAAGTATATCAACCTTTTATTTATGTAAGTAATAAGGGATAGTTATATAGATATAGATAAGTATTTACTGGAGAAATAGATCTGAATTTGGCACAAGGTCAAACTTCAGTGAGTGTCAATATGGTTTCAATTCTACTACCTTACCTGGGAGATGGCTGAGACTAATGACCGAGTAAGATTCCTTTGAAGAGAAGTTTTATAAATAATGTACTTAGTTCTAATATAATGTAATTAAAATTAGGGATACAGCCACCTTTATGCAAATTATTAAAATGATTCTTACTATTTGAACATAATCCTCATAAGACATATAGAAATAGATCCCACTAAAAATAAACACACTTGTATGGATATACTACTTCTGAATTTTATTGACATGCTACGTTTCAATACACATACAAGTATCGTTATCAAGCAAATAACATAATTTACAAAAATATCCAGATATTTGACAGAAGATATACATTAATAATGTAATGGTTTTTATTTCCAAGCAAGATAGATATTGACAAGAACATCTGATACCAATTCTCTAAAATGAGATAAGTTCATATCAGTACCTTTCTGTTATAATACCTTGGTTTTCAGTACTAAAAATTTCAATTTTCCATGTGTTTGCCTTTTAGGTACATGTAGGTATAAACAAAATTTCACTGTTGTTTATACCCGCCTAAGAAAAAAAGTTAAGCAGCAAGCCAGCAGGTAACAATATTGCATGTCCTCAATTTTTAATGATATCAGTTGATGATGTATTCCTGTTGAGAATAAATCGATGGATGTTCTAAAAACAACTTTCTGGCATAGATAATACAGATATCAATACTAAAACATAGTCAAAAAACAAACAAATTCATGGAAATGTCCCCAGCATACTAGTGAAATAAATAGATAATTAATTAGCCATGATATACAGAATTTATTATCCAATCAGCTCTTATTTCTCTTCAAAACTTTCTTTGACACTCAGAATATATGAAACCCCATGAAATATGAGTAGTAAATTTGCAAATAATTCAGTGTGGTCAAAGAATTAATGCATATGTATATATTTATAAAAGTTGGTTAAAATCAAACTGCATTTAAGAAAGTTAGTACAGTGGCCTCTGTCACATCCGATGTCTGATCACTCCGGATTTCTGTGACATCCGACATGATTTTCATGTCCCGATTTATTTCCTTATTACTTCAGCCAAAAAATCTCTGGTTAATCCGGACTCTGTATCTTCCGGATTACGACATCAATCAGCCGTCCCGTCACTTAATTTCCATTGAATAGTCACCGTATAATCCGGCCTTAAACCGGTAGGTGTCAAGTAATTGCCAATCAATTGTCCGTTAGTTGGATTAAAACTTGATGGGTGTGAAGCCACAAAAGATTAACAAGCAATCACCAATCAATTATCGTTAAGATTAACACTCGCTGTAGATCTTTATTGATTACCTTGACAATTTTATAATCTCTTGTAAGACAGTAATTGTGACAAATACTCAAGGATATCTACAAATTTTCCCCACAAATTCGATCGTACAAATATTCCTAGCACCTGCTAGAAACATTGGTTGCGCATGCCGATTGAACCCGAATAACGTTAGTTTGTCCACGTTGAGCTGAATGCTTTCGCCGATGAGTGTCAAGGTCATAAAACTTCCGCTCACTTCAGCTCATTGTTTGTTCACCCTACGACAGATCTCACCGAACCGTATGACGACGACCTTGACATAGAACGGAATATTATCAATGAACACGTGATAGCAAACACAAGCCCAACTGAAGACGACGAAGAAGAAAATTAACGCCAGACTTGACCTATTCATAATGCCTACGCATGTTGAATGGAATAAATATTAATGAAAGAAAATTTTGAATACAGATAAGTTTATCATGTTTAAATGGAATAACGTTCTGGTAATTCGAAGCAAAAATAATACTTCCGGTTTTCGAAGTTACAATATTTCCGGTTTTGATAAAACTGGGTATTCCGGATCTCTGTGACATCCGACGTATTGTATCGATCCCGTACGATGTCGGATTTGACAGAGTCCACTGTATATGAAAACCAAAGTCAGACATTCTGACTGACCTAGATCAATATTCTTTAACTGTGAAGTGTGAGGACAATAGCCTAAATGTACAAAAAGACCAAATAGTGAATTAACAGAATGTGGGAGATTCCAGAATTTGGACACACACAAAATGAGGACATTGTTGTTAACACTCTCTAGACAATATGGTTAGAAAAAAAATATCACAGGTAAACAGTATAGAATGATGTTCCAGCCATGTATCTCAGATTTATGTTTAACCAACTAGTTTCTGCATTTGAAATAAGAATCAAAACCTTCATTCCAATTAGTTATAAAAGGTGATAGGTGTCAAACAAAATGCAGAGTATGCTATTCATTCTAGAACACATGATACCAAGAAACTTGTAAAACTCGATGTCCTTTTTTTATTCTTTTTTTAATATTTTACCAAAATTTTAACATATTCAGAGCCAGAGACTGTGAAAGAAATAACTTGAGTCACATTGACAATTTTACATGAAAGTTACTGAAATGCAACCATATGCAAAATAATTCATTATTTCTATTTCAAACGTAAATGTGACCTCACTGTAAAATGTTAATCATATGTTGGATGTTGTTTAACTTACCGCTTGCTAACCAGGTATATCCATCCCTATGATTATTCAAATCCATTTTCACACCTTCTTAAACCTCCATAATCACAAAATATACCCAAAACAAACCATTTCTTAACAATCTATGACTAGACAAGAAACTCTTCTAACGACTTCCCTGTCACTGTCAAACTTCAGCCATTGTTTACAAAACCATCCAATTGTTTAACTAGTTGACGTAGTGGTTCGATCAACAAATCAGCGTTCAGAAAATCAGGGTCGTGATGTTAAACATTAAACAACAGGAATCAAACATCAAGTCTACGAATGAATCACGTTCAATTTATCAATTATGAGAAAAAAATATCCGTCTGCCAAGAACTGGTCATCCAAGATCACGTTCCAAATGATTTGCTCTATTTTTAGAGAACTAACTGTATCTGAAATACCACATTTCCAGTCTCTTTAACATCTGATTTCCCTGGACAAACATGCATCTTTGTCACAGAAACTGCATGTTATTTAATTAGCGACAAACAGAAAACTCGACAAAACAGCTGAGGTGCCCAGAATGACTTATTTCTCCAGGTTGTTTGTCAAGGTATGCCAAATTTGACAATGGATGACAAGTCATGTAGGAACCTGTCAACGCAAATGATCACATACCGTATATTTTTGATCAGGAGCATGCACACATGGAACTTGATACAGTACTCATCTATATAAGACTCATAATATCCAGTTAGAAACGACTTTTTTCTGACAATATCCCCTGCATGTTATCCTTGTAGCTGTCGTCAGTCCAGTAGAAATTTGATCAGGGTTAGATTAGTGTGTTAAGGTACACACTGTAATCAGTAGTATTGATTATATATCCGCAGACAACACCAGACAATAAAGACTGTTTCTTTAAGACAATACTTAGTCGGTGCATTAAATATCATTTAAGACAATACTAGATAGGTGATACAAATTAAGATAACATTTCGTTAAGACATGATATAACTTGTAGAATTTAATTTACATAGGCAATGGTTAAATAAAAAATCCATTTTCATTAACTTTTTAGGCTTTTATGTCTTCTGTTTCAAGTCAGACACAGATCTAGAGGTTTCTAAAACTACTCTAACCAGTTAACCCCTACTAGTACCAGTGAACACTTTTTTGACCTCTGTGATATTCTGCAAGTAACCAAATACAAAATAGAATTTGTTTTCATTAGTCCAGAATTAAAAAGTTGCCATACACTTATCTGCAAACTGAGGTTTCAGTAACTTTAAATTATGTAATAAGGCTTATTTTTTTTCCTAGTAACACCTGATACCACACTTCATTCTACTAGTATTTAAACACATGATTAATCCTTTAGATTCCAGTTTTTGGAAAATTTAAATAATTTGTTCTATTGACCATATGCAATTGAACTCTCTTTCTTGAAATAGAATCTAAAAACTTATTTTTATTACTCATTCTCTTTTCTCTTCTTGTGGTTTGTTTTTAGTGGCCCTTCTTGACCCCAACTTGACAAAGCTTAGTCTGTGATCAAAATCAGCCATTCAGAAACGCAACCTGAGGAAGCTCACTTGAAACTAGCACACTTGTTCCAGACCATGGGTTCCATTTTGCCCGTATATGCCGGTCGGGACCTACGGCTTTGGAAAATGACCGAATCTGGATCAGACCTGTAGGTCATTTTGCACGCCAGAAAAATAGCATATTTTGTGCTAAATCATAAAATCCGGGAGACGACGAAACTCCGTGCGTGGAGTGATGTAAACTATCGGTATAATAAAATTAACAGTGTTCAGTAGGCCACGAATGGAAACCACTGCCAATCAATTATCCTCGTGTATATTGCTCTAATCACAATTAACAAAGGGGCTACATCAAACAGATTAAAAGCTCAACATTTAATCAATTCACTTAGTTGTGTTTTGTTTTATAATTAGTAATACTGTGATCATTCTTTAAGTTGAGTTGTTGTTACATCATATTTACCGACTTTCATCATTCGTGCGGCAATTCACTGTTTGAACATCAAACAAATTAAAAAAATTTCTTTGATGTCTTCACTTGATCACAAGAGTTAATCATGTCAATCTTGCAAATGATATATATATATATACAAGAATGTTATATACAATTTCAAAATGTTGAAATTCCTCATCTCCCAGAATAACAAAAGAAAGTGAGATGATGATATTGCTGTCAATGAATCCGATCCCCCCTCTTCGACATCGAACCACGAGGATGACAGTTCCGCCCCGAAAAACAAAGTCAGCCGTAAATTCTCACTTAAAGCCCCAATAACACTCTTGTAACTGAATAATATGTCCCAATCTTCATTCTGGTCAACAAATCATATTCTTTTACAATATTCCAATTAATTGGTGATATAAATTTCATCTTAACACAACTATTTTAAAAAATTGAAAAAATTCAACCAATTGATTTGAAAAGTCTAACGTAAACCTTTTCAAATGTGACTTGGATTTTAAAATATTTTCGAACCTTCTGGACAAGTAAAATAGGTTGTAATGGATAATTTACACAACAGGTAGGACACTTAAACATCTAGTACTTAGAATAAGGGTATTATTTATTTTCTGGAGCTTCCAAGCCAGCAAGAATGTTATTGTCCCTTTAATTATGGTCACAAATATTCCCGTGGTTAAGATATGATATTCCCACACAAAAAGATGTATTCCCAGGTGTGTTTTTAATCCATTTATTCCTTTTATATAACAATTGATAGAAGTCATTTGGTTAAAACAATGAGCTTTTACGATCGCCGCCATTTTGAAATATGTGCAAATATCTTTACATGTTATAGAGTTAAAATACTAGCACGATATTATTTGAGCTCCCAAAATATCAATACGAGTTAATAAATTGATAAGTTTAAGAATTATGTTAATTATTGTACATGTGTATGACTTTGAATTATTTACGTGTGCTAATCATTCGGAACTACTTTTTCCCCGTGTATGGAGAAAATAGTCAACTGCCGAATATGTCACGTACGCACTGAGAATTGGGCTTCTCGCACCAAAACATAATTAAAACCAAGTTACGATGTTCCTTGAGCATGAAAAATCTCGACGAATTAATGAGAATTTCTATGAAGGGGCCACCACTTGCAGAATTTCAACCGGCACGTGCTTTACAGAAATGGAAATCCTGTAAAAACCGACAAGTATGTGATGTCGTAAACAAATTAAGAAAATACTGTACTTTCGATAAATGAATGCATCTTGTTATTGTTATACTTTATGAATGTATAAATAACTAAATGATAATAATTGATTACATGTGTTCTTTTATTTATTAGGGAGATAGGTGGGTGGGTATATAAATGTCGATGTGAGATTGACTTTTTGTGTAACTGACCCAATTAAGGCCGATCGACATTCCGATAGCATGTAGTTTTTGGCTTCTTATTATGTGCTTAAAATAGGACCACTTTCTCCGTGAGAAAAATGACCGGCTGGGAAAATTTTGAAGTGGAAGCCCTGTTCTAGACAGAGACAAGCTTGTTATCTCTGAGTATAATATTTGTAACAAAAAGAAAAAAATCAAATTAAAAACAAACATCTTCTTGCATGGTTTATAGAAAAAAAAGTAGAAAGACTTCCTTGTAATTTATGTCATTCCTGAATCAACCAAATATTATGTTACATAATATTATGTTGTAAATAAACATGATTATAGAGTTTTTAACTTGGTTGATTACCAGAATGTTCATCACAAAATTCCATTCTGCATACATGTACATAAAACCTACACGTATACTATTAGAATATCGCATTTTTTCATTACATTATTCTACTTTTATTTTTCTTGTAAAAATATGCATTATACTGAAAACACAGGTTGGCATTATAAGCTTAATATGTTGTACATATAATAAACTTAATCCTATAAATGATAAGTTACTTTACAATAAAACATCATTCATGGAGCCAATCAATTAAACATACGCCCACAGCAGCTAAATTGTCCGGGCAGTCAACAAGAGTTGTTGCATATTCTTATTTTTTTCTGTAATGAAACATTTAAAATACTCTGAAATCTGATTAAGATTAACAACTCATTAAGTAATCATCAGAAAATCATTAGAATTTGATTGTTTTTTATAAATTCTGTCCCATGTCAACACTTATTATGCAAAACATTTAAAATCATGGATTTAGCTGTTCAGTTATCAAAATTAATTGAAAATCAATATACTTGTTCGTCTCAAGACCTTAAACTCTGTGTATCAATCTGAAGTCAATTGGATGATAAGTTTGGCCTCTTGAGCGTAAACAAAGTTTTTCAAAGTGATCAAGGGAGATAACTCTGACACCAGTAATTATCAGAATTCGCTGAAAATCAATAGAATTCTTCGTCTCATGACCTTAAAAACTGTGCATACATTTAAAGTCAATCAGATATTAACTTTGGCAATCTAGACCATCAACAAGATTTTCTGAGGTGATCAAGGGCCATAACTCTGGAAGTAATTATCAGAAATCAGTGAAAATCAATAGGTTTTGTTGTTTCATGACCTTAAACACTGTGTATAAATCTAAGGCCAATCGGATATTAAGAGCGTCCACAAGATTTTTTAAAGTGATCAAGGGCCATCGCTGAAAATCCATAGGCTTCTTCGTCTCATGATCTTACACACTGTGTATAAATCTAAAGTCAATCGGATATTAACTTTAGCCTGTAGAGCATCCACAATTGCGGACGGACGGGGGTGGCGACAATATATCCAACCACATTTCAATAAAACGTGGCAGTCTTTGTTGATTACCTTGATAATTTTATAAAATCTTGCAACAGGGTGCCTAGTATTAGATTAGAGTTTTTCAAGTCAATTCATAATGTGTGATCATCCCGCAAAACGTGCCCGTACTTATTTGACATTATAGCAGATTTTGAGAAAGTTCCAAAACCTACACAGAAGGAATTAGTTGTTAAGTATTCAATTGGCCATACTACAGTATCCTGACATTTTAAATCGAAAAGATGAATTCAAACAGAAATTTGGCGATACTTTAATAGCCGTAAGAAATGATTATACTCGAACGTCAAGTTTGAAGACATCCACTGAATGATGCACAAGTGGTTTAGGGGTCATGGAAAAAGGTACAAAAATACTACCAGTATAATACTTTTGGTATTGAGTATTCAGACATGCTGTATTAATTCGCTGTATAACCATATTACTCTTACTTAAAAAATTAAGTTACCTTATTTCTGTGTACTACATGCAGTTCTTAAATCACATTCTATGTGCGCCATGCACATGTTGGCTTACATACATACATTACGTCAATGAATGTCTGTAATGTTGCAGCACTCCAAGTAACTTTCTTACAACCGTATTGCACATGATCTTAATAATCAATTCAATACTTGCCAAATATTCTCCATCGTTTGTTCCAAAGTAGAATGACATCTACAGACGGTTAATGTATGGGAATTGAGCTGCTTTGTCGACCTTTTCATAAATAGTTACACAGATACATGTATTGCAATGTTAAATACTGCACCTGAATGTTATTGTCTAACAGAACAGATTTATATTTCACAATGGCTGCAAACAACAGACGCAATTCTCAAATGTTTCAACACTTATAAAATAAATAAAGCCAACATGATGAAATGCAACGATATTGAGCAAAGGTTAAGATAACAAAACAAACAGGTTACATTTCTTCCAATTAAAAAAACAAAATTCAACATTCGCATAGAAACCTTGCATGATATAAAAGAAAGAGAAAATGAACTTAGTTATTAGTACCACTTTTCCTTAAAATAGAGTATTTCTATTTTTCCAAGAAACATTGAATAGTCTCTGAATTAACGTATCAACAATAATGAAATGGAATGAAGTGGGGTTTAACATCCTATTGTTCTGTTCCCGAATCGGGCTAATTAAGACGGGAATACGCCATCTCTGTGCTATTATGGAAATAGCCCTGACAGCAACACTACAGTCTACTGTCAAGGGATCTTTTACGTACGCACCAATGGGTACACAGGTCCTCAGTTTTATTTCTCTCATCCAAACAACTAGACAAATCTCGATGAACTTTTTCAACCAATGCAGTAATCAAACGCCGACCTCCAGGCTAGCGAGCCAGCGCCTTATATACATCCCCCCACCATAGTAACAAAATTATCAAATGCAAACAGATGATTTCATCATTACCAAAGGAGAAAGTCATTGACTCTTTTTCTCCATGATTTAATTGCACTAATTCTCATAAACATCGCACATATAATGTTTTTCATCTTAATGTTGAAAGATTTTAAGTTTCTTTGCTTGTCTAGGTGTAATAAGTATGTTATAAATGTGTTAATAAATTACAAGATTGCGACAAATTAACTCCTTTCTAAAAGTACAGTCTACAGGTAGACTTCTCAGCAATACATTTAGGTATTAAAGGAAATAATCTGTAATAAATAATCTGTAATAAAGTAAAAATTCCCACCCAACAAAGCTGTATTCAAAAGGATTATTACCTATGTATATGATCATTTAAACATTTGTTTTTAATCATTATAAATATCGCTAGTCTATAGCCCCGTTTACATTTGGCCGCGATAAGCGTGCCGTACTAGGTACGGTACCAGGCCGCGATAAATTTCAAGAAATGGACCCGTTTACATTACTCTAAAATAACCGGTCTCAGAACCGTGCCAAGCGTGCCAAATGTGGAACTCTTCACAGTAAAGTTAATTTCAACCCCTGTACAAATTACCCAGATGAAAACAATTATGATGACTGATTTAGTTTGAGCAGCCATTTTGACAGAACTGATGACAGAACTGTCAAGGTTTGAAGGGAAAAAAGGTCAAGGTTCATATGGCGCATGCGCAGTAATCCGTACTCAGACCGGTTAGCGTTTACACTACGAAAATTTGAAGTGAGCCGTTCCTAGTACGGTTCCGAGACCACCTCATTTCAGTGGGCCAGATTGGCACGGTTCTCGGTACGGCACGCCTGTGTTTTACCCGTTTACACTACAAAAAAATTAGCCGTGCCGTACCAGGAACGGTACCTGGCACGCTTAAAATTTGTAATGTAAACGGGGTTTTTATGTGGTCTACGAGACTATGTCTTGTCAGTCTCTGTTCTACTGTATAATAATTGGCCGTCTGCCTAATAGCCGCAGCATGCAATTTAATGAACTGATGCAATCAACACCTGTTAAACTTTCAGACTTTTACTACTGATTAGGTGGCTTTGAACCATAAAAGTTTCTATTCCTTGTTTGCTTACTTCTTCCGGAACACAACCGGGTAATGATTTTTGTACATTTTTCCTTTAAGAAAATTACTTACTGCCGCCTTGATTTTGCTATTTTATGAATTTTTGTACTAGATTACACCACTTAAAGTTTTATTCATGTAATTACACTCTTAGAAATTTAAAGTAAACAATTCAATTAATAATAGATGAATCCTAATTGGGACTTCAAAGAGACTAAATTCCAGAGTGTTTTCATATTTTGAAACTATTGATATTAAATTAAATGGCTCATCAAAAATTGAATTTTTTGGAAAATATTTTATTTCTCACTGTTTAAAGATGAATTTATGTAGCATTTAGATAAAGAGCTGACCGTTCTTGCTATAACAATTCAAAAATTGATAATGCAACATGAAGATATTGAAATTGACATTGAAATATATTGAAAATTAATGTTGTGTTTGGAGTTTCAACAAGATATGGAATAGACAGTTAATTATCATAACAACTGTACTTCTTCTTTGAGACTTGGCATCCATGTTTTAATCTGTATAAAGCTCCACCAGCCAATGGTCTAGAGAGTTGATTAAAGGGTTGACATGTGAATAAATGTCTAGATAAAGACCTGCAAAAGGTCAATTTAGCTCTTACATAATGCATCTTTAAATCACACTTCATTACTTAACATTTAATCAAGAAACATACAGAAGGCAGTGTACCATTAAATACACTATAGAGGGAGCAGCACAGATTGATGAAACTTCAGTTTATCATATCTTTGAAAATACTGGACTGACAATTTCTGCCAACATGTGGTCATTTTTAAAATTCATTTGAATTGCTTTGGGTGTAATTCGTTCTTGTCCGTTTTTTGGGGTTGGTTTTTGAAAGGATTATAATGCCAAACTTATTCCCTTTAGGCTGTCAAACTTATTCCCTTTTGGCTACTTTAAGAATGAATTGTTTATTTTGCTTTCCTAGAATATTTTCACGTATTCTGGTTCAAACAGTATATTCTTAGATCTACGTCATCAAACTTTCATTTCCAGAATAGAGGGTATGGTCGCCCCAAATAAATCAAAGCATCTCTCTCTAATATGAAAATAATCCAAATAACAAAACAGTTGCAAAGACCTTTGGTTGTTAGATGTCACTAAATATTTTAGGGCTATTACCATGCCACTGTCATCAGTAAGTCGTCGTACAATTCTGAATTTCAAAATGATACCTGTAAACCCTAGGGTGCATTATGAGTTTTAATTCATATCAAATAGACAACAAGCAATCAGATTGAATATTATACCCTTGAAAAACCATTCAAATTTGAATATTTGAAAACGTGAGATAGCACTACCAATAGGCCTACATGTAACATTATGATTGATACCTCATTATAAATTGTCTATTAATTAATTCATCATCCTTAGGCTATATAAAATCTAATTACTCATTTCAGAAATAATAATACAGATATTCTATAATACAATAATTAAGTACTTCATTAATGTAGGTCAAAAAGCGTTGAATTATCATGATCTTAGTATTTAATTTTTGATCAGTAAAATAGAGTATGCTTTTCCAGAACCATAGTAGAAGGGTCTGATTATATTTCCAGATTCTGTCTGTGATACATCTTACATTATACACAGATTTAAAAACTGAAACATTAACATTTTAACTTCTATTCCACGATACATCATAGATGCTATTGGATATACATGTAAATAACAATGTTGATGATCTTGATTAATAAGTTATTATCTTTAATGGAATATACTTTTGAAACTTTAATAATTTGATTTGGAAGACTTTAATTAAGCACATATTCATATTTCACAGGAGTACATT
Source organism: Patella caerulea (assembly GCA_036850965.1). Taxonomy (NCBI): domain Eukaryota; kingdom Metazoa; phylum Mollusca; class Gastropoda; family Patellidae; genus Patella; species Patella caerulea. Next base: position 20,989,560 of record JAZGQO010000021.1, read on the forward strand.
TTGTCAAAGATTGAACATATGTGTACTGAAAAATGTTGAGTCAATAGATATAATCTTTTGAATGTACTGAATAAACATTTAAACTTAAGGTGGGATCACGGTGGCTACTTGGGTAAGACCCTGGCTCGCTGGAGGTTGAGTGTTTGATCCTTGCATTGGCCGTGAAAGTTCATCCAGATATTACGGTGTGGTACCCCCTTGTGAGTGATACAGGACGTGTTCCCCCCTTGGGATAAGAGTAAACCTTAGTGCCGCTGCCTGGGCAAAATTTCCCTCATAGCACACTGTATGGCCAGTCTTCATTAGCCCAGTTTGGAGCAGAACAGTAGGACGTTAAACCCCATTTCATTTCATTTCACTTAAACTAAAGATTATTTTAACATGAATTTAAAAATGTAAATGGAATAAAAGGACGAGAGATTGTGCATATCAAGATCAATGAGCAGCCAAAGTTTGTCTTTAACAAAATCTGTTTACAATAAATATTAAATGAAAAATTTTGTACAGAAAATTACACAATTTTAAAAGATTTTGAATTGAATAAACAGGTGATTTAAAATCATTGACATTTAGTCAGAGATTTAAATATTCAAACATTCACACTTTAGTTCACATTTTTTTTTACATTTTGACTACAAAATAATTGATGTTCAAAAAGCCTTGAATAACTGAAGCATTAATAACTAGACTTATTGTATATATATCTATGCAAGCATATTGAATAATTCTGTTTAAATCTCCATAAAACTACAGATTACTGAATGAAATCGTGAACTGTATTCATAATATTGAACAAGTTAGATTACCTTTCATCTTAGTTACAATAAATAATTAACACTAACCTGATTTTAATTATATCCAAACACACAAATAAATACAGTAATTCCAAAAAACAATCACTTCACAGAAAGGTAAAAATTGAACTGTATAATGCAAACGACTGCTACCTGTAGTTTAGTAAAGGTAGTCTTTATAAAGAGAGAAAAGTAGAGATTGTGAAGCGAGCCAAGTATAATAGCCTCCAGCACACTAACACATTATGTTAAGGTGAGAAGCTGGCCTGGACTCCTGTATCATATTAAAGATATTATGTAAATCTTACTCTAGTCCAAACATTTAAAGGGGCTTAATCATCCTGAGCATGCACAATAAATACAAATACAAATTGGCAAGTTGACTGGCAATGATTTATTGATTTTGATTGTACCCTTAAATTTCTAAAATGTGGAGCTCATACAGGACTGACACTAGGATTGGTACGATAAACCTTATGTACTAAAATCACCTAATTTTATGAATCCGAAAAACAAATTTGGCAAAATGCAGACAAGGTCAGAGACAATCCCTAAACTCTAGATTACAAACAGATCTTGAAAGATAATTTGCTGATCTTTTGAAATGGGATCACCAGTGACTCAGGTTGCACAGACTAGCTTAACAAAGCTACATGTATTTGTCGAGTGTAGAAAACCAAAATTAAAAATTAAAATAATTTCTTAAAAAATTAACAATTGAAATCATATTTCTAATTTTAATATGATAATAAAAAATACTTTAATATAGTAAAATCCCTTTAAATCAGATGTAACTGGCCTAATATATGTAAAACTTAGCCTTTGTGAAAAGGTTTATATGGCTATATATCTATATTGTATAGTGAGCCAGTGAAGGGAAGCCTTTATCTTCTGAGTTAGGTATATAAATAAAGAGACAATTCAAAAGCAACATAATCACAATCTAACCGAGATGAAGAAAGATAGGTTAGAAAAAAATTGAAATTATTACCACCTACAGATTCTATGAATAAAGAATCCATTGTAGTAATATGATAAACTGTAAAAAATAGGTTGCCAGACCACTGCATTTATAAACAATGATCCACTGAAACAAAAGCCAAGGGGGATCACTAGGTTTGCTTAAAATCATTTGAAAATCATTAGACAAACACACAGAGAAAACAAGACGATCATCATAAAACTACATGTATCCAATTGCATGAGACATTCAAGGCACATTATCATCACAATGTGATTAAAACAGAGATTTTATTTTGTGTAAGTTCAACATTTCATTTTACTTCAATTAACTACACTAGGAACTGGAAGAGTTGGGTTTTTTTTACTGGCACTCTGGTTGAAGTGAGAAATTAGCCAATGATTAGCGTGCGATGCATGGAATTGTGGGTAAACCCCATAGAAACGTCGACGCTGATTAATCAATGTATGATGTCAGATGATCAAAAGCTACTTGTACGACCTTTGGCACGATCTTCCAGTACAACTTGTCAGATCTTCATGTATAAAAAACGAAATGAAATATATATCTGTATTTTTATCAGATTGTCCCCAACTATGTACATATGGTTAGAGTGGATAATTGTGAAAAGTTTCCATAATTAATTTTGACTGATTCACCAACAAGAGAGTTAATCACATAATACAACCACATTTTATTTGTGTTGTGTGCACAGTGAAAATACTGCACACACAAAAAAATCAACAAAATAATATAAAAGAAATGATCATCACCACATTAAACTGCACATAAGTGAAATGTGTTGGCAGATATTAAGCTATGATAGAATATTTCAATATAAACCAATTATATTCTATTCTTGTACCAAATAGATAACAATCATTTCAACAATATATCTTCTAAATCTAAACATACATAGAGCAAATTTGTACTGAGGAGTAAATTTAACACTAGACTTAAGCAACTCGTAGAAGACACAAGTAAAATTCCATTAACCAACTTTTCAAATTTGTTTCCAGCTGGCAACAACATTTAAAATCAGACTGGAATCACTTGCGTTACAATAGTTGATGAATAGAAAACAGTACTCAATAATTGGTGATTGTGATAGACATCCATATTCCTGAAACAGCAAATGTGAACCCTTGTCTGCAATTCTCAGAATATAGTTATGTTATCTCCCTTTAGCACATACTTGTGAACCATAGCGCCCATTCAGAGATTGTGACATGATGACCTCCACGGAAAATCTGACATTGAATTAATCTTGAACTTAGGAACTCAATCAGCATGGGTAGACATTTTAGTTGGAAAGCATTAGACTTGGTATTCCTGATGATTGAGGAATCTGATAGGCTCCCAAGCTGGATCAGTAGCCAATTGAAATTAGTGTTTTACACAGTCAATAATCAGTTCCCACAAAAGGTTATAAACTCCCTGTATGCTGTTGTAATAGACACGGTTTCATTTTTCAGATGCAAAATGTAGATATACTTCCTACCCCAAATTTTTACACAACCAGGTTAAAGACCTATCAAAATATAGTCTTTCTATTATCGAACTAAATAATATTTAATCAGTGTTTACATTGCCAACTCAAATTCATTATATCATTTTTTTTTTTACAGTGTTTCATTTTTAAATGGTGATCACATACACTGTTGATCATTCAAGAAATTAATGGCACAAAGATCTATATCCTTGTTTGTGTTCACCTGAAATATTTGTAATTTCCATTAAATTATTCAAATACATGGATGTGCCTTTATATACCCGGTACTCATTTGATAAAATTTACCCAAGTGCAACACAGACTTGGACTTCACTTGAGATCAAAATTTTCACTTTGTTTATACAAATGATTATATTTTCAAATGATTCACCTATAAGTCCACTAAAGCTTTTCTCTGATGACAAGTTGACCTTGACTAAGGTGCATATACCACGATCTCTATTTACATTGCTTAGGAGTCCTAAAGGGTCACAGGTCACCATTTAAATCAGCTGACTACACAAAAACGCCAGGTAGCTAAAACATTGAGTAAATATTTTAAATGTCAACATGAGATTACATGTTTTAAGGTTTGTTATGTTGTGACTGAGTTTTTACTACCTCAAGTATATGTGTAGATATAATATAAACTCATAAAACGAAACAGTCCTTATGACTATCCCCCCAGAACATGGCCAATTTACTTTCTATTTATCCTAGAAAATTTCAGGGTTTTTATCAGATGAAGGTGCATCTTAACCCCCGCTAACATATAAAAGGATAGGCTGCATGGATCAAGTTTTAAGGAGTCCCAATAAAGTGGAAATGTGGTTGTATGTTGTTGTTGTCACCTCCCTCCGTTCATCGATCCATCATCCACTAGTGCTTGGGATATTCTAGAGGCCAAAGTTATACTCCGATTGTTTATCTTTATCTTCATGAGGCAAAGAATCCCAATGATTTTCAATGATATCTGATAATTATTACGGTCAGAGTTATCTTTTGATTCACTTGAAATTTAAACATAGTCTTTATGCTCCTGAGAAGAAGAATCCTATTTATTTGCAATGATTTCCAATAACAAAATCAGTTAAAGGGACTGTCCCGATCTGAACAGCCTCTAAAAATAAAAGTCTTGGTACCTATGAAATTTAGACACAAAAATATAGAAGAATGGTGCATTAACCGTGTCTCAAAATTTCAACTGATAATATGGAGTCGTTTAAGACTGCTTACCCGAAAACATAACCTTTTATGATTTCAGGTCAATTTTTTCGATGCCCATTTTTATGGGTCTATAAAATGACCCAAGAGCTGTACTTGATAACATAACGAAAAGTAAATTTTTATTAAATGAAAGTCTGGTTTCATCCAGACACCGCATAATACAGCTTCGGACAACGGTCTCAATTTCCAGATGAAAACTGGTGGGTTAAAGTTGTTTGAAAATGTATCACATACATACATGTACATTACGTTAGTTGTTCGACCCTAAGATAGAGGATTTTAACACAAAATTAAGCAGTTTTATTTTTTATAACATTATTGGAAATGACCCTTTAATACAATATTAAAGAAGAATAGTATTGAAATTCAGAATCAAGCAATGAAGTTCCATTAATTTCCATGACTGTGTTTTGACTGATAAAACTTGCAAATGGGGAACAGGACACAGTTCATAATTGGAGTCTTAAGATTTTGTTCCCATGTGCTTATACATGTATGTGTAACTTTTTACATAAACAACAGACTACCATACTTGTTTCAGTGCTATATATTTGAAGATTGAAATATTAACATGTGATGCAAATAAAACTAAAAATATTATACCAGACCAGATGGTATAAAACTGATGGATAAACTTTTGTCTTGATGCAGTTTTCAAGCTACTTTTAGCTGTTTGTTTGTTCTATAATGGGAATAGTCAAAGCTTTAAAAAGTTTGATACATTGATGACAAGCTCATGTCATAACAACAGTTGATATTGTCAGGTGTTAAGGCCATTTCAATTATATCAAGGAACAGGTATGATTGAGGTTGGGTGAACAGAAGGTCTTCTTGTCAATTGTCCTATATTTTGATTGAATCTAAGTGTAGACAGACAGTGTTATACAACTTACACTGTAGACACAAATATAATCAATTATCTTACATTTATAGATGAATAGATGCACATTAATGTTGGCTAATGGTCATCGTCACAAAACAGGGTTAAATAAAGTTTGTCACACTGACCCTTATTATCACTTTTATTTTGTTATTGGTTTTTAGCCCAGTTGATGTGGGAACTTTAATCCATGACCCTTGTTATGACTTTTATTTCGTTATTGGTTTTTAGCCCAGTTAATCTATCTATTATGCAGTTGTATTATATTAAACTTACTTTAATACCCATTTAACAAATTTGTTTTTATTATTAATGCACACAATATTTTTGTTTGCATTGTAGTGTAGGAATTCATTTTCAAAGGATTATTCGTCTTTTCATCTAAAATTGTTGATGTAGGAATTAAATTGTCAGTCAACTTGCTTCATGTCTGTTTTCAAGCTGTGCTCATTGTAGACAGCTTAAGTTTCATGTGAGTTTACAATTATTATTGCATTTTCTGTAACCAAATATGACTATATCACTGATCAAATTATAGATTGATCTCGTACTAGGCATGGTTCATAACCTATCAAATATCATTTTATTTCAATAACAAATGGCGGCATCCTCCAATAGTGAACATCCTTTGGGCTATAATCTCTACGAAAATGTACCCATAGAAGGTCAGAAGTACTGACGTTCTTTAGGAAGTGTTGTTTGGTTTGACACCTGTAGGAAATGTTATCACAACAATGACCTAAGTATATCAATTATATGTCTATTTGTTTCTACTAGAAATAATCCTATAGACATGGCCTATTACATGCTATAAACCCCTTACACAACTAATAATTAATGAACCGTGAAATTAGATCATCTATTGATGAAGGACAATATAGGTAAGCCAGGCCCATGGCCATTTCTCGACAAAGCCTGATTTAATGAATTCTAATGACATAAAGACTGTCTTCATCAGTGCCATATCACAGTTGTAAGAATAACATCTTTCCTGAGGCTATAGATTTTATATACAAATGATAGACAAGTCTGTAGAGGAAGGGCTTTTTATATGATTATCATTATAATGTCAGGTTGATCGACAAATGAACTCCATGACCTCCTTGAGCTTTAATACATGTACTTAAAGCTCTTGAATCAGTCTTTAAAATTTATTGATTGCAAAACCTTTCCAAATTTTCTTCCTTTAACTTTTAACAAGGAATGTGTATAAATAAACATACAGTCTTCTCAAGAATGTCACTGCCCTGACATGATTCTACTAAAAATAACAATATGTTACAAAATTTATCTGTGATAGAAAATTTGACCAAATAATACTATTGTTGTGTAAAGTCTTGTCATTTATTTTCTTTGACTGTAAGACAAAAATAGAGTATAAATGTACCTTGGCCATCTCATTATAAATCTGGCATGTTAAACATACATTATGCAGGAGCTAAATCTACCTTTTGTAAGTCTTTCTCTCGGTCTGAAATGTTATATAAACTATTAATGAGACATTAATACTGTAATTATCCAGACCATAATCATGTCAATACTAGCCTGCGATATTAGTTGGATTATGATCCGTTTTGCTGCATAACTTTCCTTCACAATTTAATGATTAAATGGATAATCGAAATGATTTTTGTCATACCGACTTTGTAATGATGATCGAGGCTAAGCGGAATTTTCACTCACATAATTCTCGGTTCATTGTGGATCAATTTGACTGAAATTTTAAGCAAATTGCCTTTACATTATCTAGTTTTTAACTATTATAGTGAGAACTGCAAACTTGTTATCTAATCTTCCATAATGTATCTTTAATGAATATTTTACACCAACTATACACCAAGTTTCATCACTCTCACTTAATTAGAACCAAAGTTATCGTGTCCCAAAGCATCAACTAATCAAATTGTTTATCTCTGCTTACCCTATGCAGAAAATGCTCATCTTCGAACTCCATCAAGGCATTGACCTAATAAGCATATACACCAAGTTTGAACATTTTAACTCAATCAGAAGGAGAGCTATTGTGTTCCAATGTCTCGACCAATCAAATTGCGTATCGCTCTGCTTACCCTGAGCAGAAAATGCTCATTATCGAACTTAGTCAAGGTATTACTGTAATGAAACTATACACCAAGTTTCATCACTCTCACTTAATTAGAACTAAAGTTATCGTGTACCAAAGAATCAACCAATCAAATTGCTTATCTGCTTACCCTAAGCATTGGCCTAATAAACACATACACCAAGTTTGAACATTCTAGCTCAATTAGGAAGAGAGTTATTATGTCCCAAAAAGTGTGACGGACAGACAGACAGACGGACGAACCCATTTTAATAGTCCCCCAACTTTCTTTGAAAGGCGGGGGACAAAAAAATTACACTGTGCTGAAATATGTATAAACAATATTTTCATAACAAATTATTATCATTATTAACAGCTGTAATGTCTGAAAAACACATTTCTATAACCAAACAGTAGATTTTACTTTATTGTTTTATTTTAGCATTTGTTGTATAATTTTGTACTTTTATTTGTGCTTCAATTATCTGCGTAAGTTAAAAGTGCATACTATTACTTGTGTTGAAACAAACTTAAACATTTGTTCAGCATGTCTAAAGGGAGATAATGTCATAGTTTGTCAATATTTCAGGGGTTAAGTTACAATAGAGTGAGTTTTTCCCTTCCATCCACATTTTGTGTATTTCTTTTGTCTAGACTTGATTAAAAGGGTCTCAATTATACAGAATTAAGAGCTAATCATACTTTCTTTTGGCGAATTCTGCATGAAAAATAATATTTCCACTCTAAGTTCTTTAGCAAAATTGCTCAGATTTTGTTTGATAAAATAACTATCACTTGGGCCCCTAGCTGAAATCATTTTTGCCACTTTTTATCCGTTTGTTTGGTTGAAATGCTTACAATATCATGCAGCAGCAGATGAATAGTCAAATGTGAACATACATTGTATTTGAATTTTGTACTATTTTCAAAACTTTTGATATACATGTATATTCTGCCACCTCTTAAACAATACAAAAAACTGAACAAACCTACATTTCTCTCGAACTGGCATAAACAGTAATATTCCTTTAACTCTGCCAAGATATGGTGAGATCTCTTTTAACAGTTCATTCACCTTGGTCTTCTCCAAGTCCTACTCTCCCTCACTTTGTCTTTTATATTTGTATATATATATATATATATAAGTGCAGGAGGACAGCACCACACAGAGACAAAAACCATAAGACAAACTTGCAGACAAGACACACAACTTACTCAGACAAGCGATAAACAAAGGTATATACGTCACTTCAAAAATCTGTATACTACGACATTCTGTGAAATCCGTCATCATTTTCATGTTTAGATTTATTTCCTTATTACTTCAACCCAAAATGTTTTGAGTAGTCCAGAATCTGAATTACAACATCAATCAGCAGTCCTGTCACACGATTTGCATTCAATTAACAGCGGATAATCCAGCCTTCAATCAGTGGGTGTCAACCGACAAGCAATCACCGATTAATTATCTGTGAACACAAAAAATGTGTTGGTCTTTGTCGATTACCTTTATAATTTTACAATCTCTTGTACGAGTGAGTTAGGTATTTGATTTGAGTTTATCACGCCAAAGACAGCAACATTAAATATAAATTCCCAAGATAAGGAATCACTGTCATTATAATATTGTGTTCATATTTGTAATTATAATATTTTGTGTTCATACAGAATGTACAGAAAGCGTTATCATATTTTAAGTTCTGGTATTTGAAGGTGCATTATAATAATACTTCTAGTATTCAAATGTGTAATAAAACTTCCTATATTCGAAGGTACAATAATACTTATGATTTTGAGGCAAATGAGTATTACGAAATGCTGTGTAATCCGGCATATTGCATCAATCCCCCTACAATGTTGGAATTGACAGAGTCCACTGTATATCAAATCATGTGAATAGTTGCCGGTGACAGCTGTAAGTGTCAACTGTACTGTACAGTCACAGATCAACTATAATGATACAGCTAGACTTTACAATCTAGGAATAAAAGTTAAATAAGGTGTAGTATGGTGTAGTTTTAACTCAAAATATGAAATGAAATGGTGTTTAACATCCTACTCTTCTGCACCTAACCTGGGCTAATGGAAGACGGGCATACACCATACAGTGTGCTATGAGGGAAATTTTGTCCAGCAGCGGCGCTACAGCCTACTCTTATTCCAACTGTCAAGGTATATTTTAGTGCACGCTACTATGTACACAGGACTTCCGGTTCTTCATCTCATCCAAATGACCAAACAGCTGTCCTTGTCAGGCCCTCCGTTCTGCATCACTGACAAGGAGAAACCAAGCCAGAAAATCGAGATGAACTTTCTCGGCCAATGAACTCAAAATATGAACCTCTTAGGCCACCCAAAATCGTCTGAAACTCTAATGTTCCTTAGAACTTCATGAACTGCCACATGAATTACAGCCCTGCAATACAGTGAGTTATTCATTTGACTGGTTGACTGAATGTTCTAGGGAGCAACAGTTTCTGATGGTTTCTAGTTGTCCAGTAATACACCATTATCAACTATATCGCTTTCCTCCAATTTTTTTCAAGGAACTGTTGTAGTCAGTTTTCACATGTACTAAATACTATATGGATAAACCATTCAAAAATGAAATAAAGATTTTTTTACTACATTATTAATTTGAATCACTATACTTACTTGTCTTAACATCAGCAAGGTTTGTACATGGTTATTCAGACACAAATATAAGGTGGAATTGGGAAATCTATAGCCAAAAATAAATCCAGACACAAATATAGTGTTGATTTGGGACACTTTTGCCAAACACACACAAATACTTACTTTTTTTTCAAAAATTATAACACAAGTTTTAAAATATTAGAAGAAATCTTTGTAAGGGATTTTCACACATACTTATCCAGTTTTAATCAAGTATGCTCTGCTTCGCATTTTGAACAACTGACATTTTACCAGAAGATAAAGAAGCATCTGCTTGATTGTTGATCTAAAAAACAACCATAGATCCATTTACATTGGCAGATGGCTAGTATAGTAACAATTATATATCCATCACATAGAAAACAACACTTCCTATATAAACTAACAACTTTGATGTAGGCTGTAATTACAACGATAAATGGAGGCAAAGAATGATTATCCCATCTAATCTTAACTGTCTAACGAAATCCTCAACTTTCTCGATCAAAATAGCCAAGGCTAAATACCAAGGTAAAAATGTATTGTCATTTTCACCTTGATGAATACATTACCAAGATAGGTTATCTGGCAATGAAACATACATCCACATCAGCTAATAAGTCCAAGAAGTCAAAGTATGTCACAGGTTTATTCTTTTGAAGGTAATGGGAGCATTATCAAAACATTAAAAAATTATCAAGGGCAACAACCCATGAATAAATTATCAGAAATACATGTAATCAAAAACTGACAGTTCTTTCAAGTGATAACATAATGCAATCTGTTTCACAGAGAATTACTTACGAATTATCTCTGTAACGGATGCCTGTCCAAAACACGTGCGTTGACTGCACGCGGCATTATTCATTGGCTCAACGGCTCGTGCAATGTTTACCTAACACCTAACTGCTTCGGGCAAAATGATGCATTTTACTCATTTTAATACCCATTTACACTAAATAAGAAATATTTTTTAACTACAAATACTTCAAACGTCTTTCTTTATTTTTCTTTTACCTCAAAAAAATGTTTGAGAATTTAATTTGTCGGAGTAAAAAAGTTAATATGCCGTACTCATTAAGCCTCGTCGATGTCATGCTTATCCGTGATTGTAGCGGCCAAGCGAATATTCACTGCAGGATCAGTTTGAACATAATAGAGTAATCACATTCGCTTCCAGAGCTTCATTAAGATCTTTCCAAGTGACCAAGATTTTATAAGTCGTCAAGAACCATAACTCTGACAGTAATTATAGGAAATTGATGCAGTCCATTAAATGACAGTTTTGATATAATGGAATGTAAGATGTTGATTTGTTTTATTAAGTGGTCATTTGTCTATATTTAAGATTTTACGATCACAGATAGAACCAAGGTTTAGAATTATCTGATTTTGTATTTAATTAAAGATGCATTAGTCTGCAGCAATATTAAATGGATTACAACACATGCAGCATTTAATCGGTTAACGCTAAAATGGAGTCTTTATTTGTTATTATTATAGCAATGACAATCAATACTACACAATTCCTACAAAACATGGAACATTTATAACTAAGCTCAACATGAAGTAATTTTACTGACATTTTCAACATTTTCATTATCTGTTTTTAATTTATTATAGCGAAAACTGTCAACTTTGTATCTAAATCTTATTTTATGCATTATTAACAGATGCCAATCATAATGGTGCTGCCATGCCAAAGACTGCATACTAATCATCATTAAATAATCCACATTAATATCCAAGAACAAATTTTATTCAATTATAGAATATGCAAACAAAAATATAATCCCTGCATTGGCCGAGAAAGTTCATCTCGATTTTCCGGCGAGATTTCTCCTTGTCAGTGATGAAGAAGGAGGGCCTCACAAGTGCAGCTGCTTAGTTGTTTGGATGGAACAAAAAACCAAAGTCCCGTGTACAAATTGGAGTGCACGTAAAAGATCCCTTGGCAGTTGGAATTCAATATAAGAGTAGGCCGTAGCGCCGCTGCTCGGGCAAAATTTCCCCCATAGCACACTGTATGGCGTATGCCCGTCTTCCATTAGCCCAGGTTAGGTGCAAAAGAGTACAACGTTAAACCCCATTTCATTTCATTCATTTTCAAAAATATAACATTACTATTACGGTCATAGGCGTACGAGCTGGGGGCCGCCCCCCCATTTTGGGCACCAAATGCTGGGAAAATTTGGGCACACAATTGTACTTTGTAAAAGTTGTATAAAAGAGTATTGTGTTCTTGAATGTGTGCAATTTAACAGCAAATTTAAATTCATAGTGTCTATAGTTATGCAAACAAAAATATAATCCCTGCATTGGCCGAGAAAGTTCATCTCGATTTTCCGGCGAGATTTCTCCTTGTCAGTGATGAAGAAGGAGGGCCTCACAAGTGCAGCTGCTTAGTTGTTTGGATGGAACAAAAAACCAAAGTCCCGTGTACAAATTGGAGTGCACGTAAAAGATCCCTTGGCAGTTGGAATTCAATATAAGAGTAGGCCGTAGCGCCGCTGCTCGGGCAAAATTTCCCCCATAGCACACTGTATGGCGTATGCCCGTCTTCCATTAGCCCAGGTTAGGTGCAAAAGAGTACAACGTTAAACCCCATTTCATTTCATTCATTTTCAAAAATATAACATTACTATTACGGTCATAGGCGTACGAGCTGGGGGCCGCCCCCCCATTTTGGGCACCAAATGCTGGGAAAATTTGGGCACACAATTGTACTTTGTAAAAGTTGTATAAAAGAGTATTGTGTTCTTGAATGTGTGCAATTTAACAGCAAATTTAAATTCATAGTGTCTATAGTTAGGCAATTAAATAGAAATCTTATGACTCGAACCCTCTTTTGTTTGCAGTACAGTAAGCCACAATTTACAGTTATATAAACAACTGTTTCTAGTTATGTATATTACTAGTAAATAAAATTTAGTTCTCTTTTATTGATGATTTAGAAATCAAGAACTTATTCATCGCAAAAGTTAGAGATATTGTAGAACCTGTCATGAGCCTTCAAAAACTTTTTTTTATTTGGTAAAAACTCCTTCGAATCACTTAAAATGCATATTTATTCATACGTGATTTGGTTAAATAAAAACACAGACACCCTTAGCAGCATTCGGATCGGAAATATAGTCGGTACTCGGTCCGTTAGCTTTGTAAAAGAATCTGCACACTTCGTTTCCATCCTACAGGCATGGTACAATGTACGTGAACCTATATTTTGTATTAATAATATTAAAGTAGCTAAGTCCCTAACTCAATATCATCCAAAATCTAATAAAACACTAATTTTACGGACTGGAATAGCAGTAAAACGTGTTTCATCAAATATTCCAAAATTTTCTTGGGAGGTCTATCAAGGTCAACTCCGCTTCTTCGCCTATCGAAAAAAAAACAGGCGCAGCTGTCTGTAAACCTGAATTTCTGTTTAGTTTGCTTCCCTAACTGTCATTGAGCCCTAAAACACTAATTTTACTTTTCTTTTAATTGACAACCACGAATTTGTACTGAGTCGACTATGGATTAAAACAGTTTGTCTGGAGCCATTTTACTTTGTGCGACAGTTTTCGGGCATCGATTAGTATTTGTAAATGCAGCTACAACAGTCTGGTTGGATGGTTGGAATTCAGAGTGGGATTTCGGTTACAAAACCATTGGATACTTTTGGAGTTACTGACATGGGCTAGAATAGCAGAAAACGCATTTGCGGTGGTTAAATTTTCAAATTTTTCTCCGGAGGGTGAGGCCCCCATACTCCGCGACGATTGATTGTTTTTAGAATTCGGGTCAGCAGGTGGACTGTATTTGACCAAATTGAAGTTACCCTAATTAAGCTAAATTTGATCACTTTGAAGTTGCTTTTTTCACGGGTTGAAATAGAAGGAAAACAGCCATCAATATTGCAAAATTTTCTTGAGGGAGGAGGGGGGGGCGTCTGTAAACCCGAAAATTTTTCAGGCAATTCGGGTTCTGCCCCCCTAACTGTCATTGAGTCCGTATGCCTATGATTATTATTGTGTAACATACTAAGAACCTAACTATATTTTTGGGGCACCAACCACCACCCCCCCCCCAGTCAAAAATTTCCCCGTACGCCTATGATTACGGCATATGTTGGATCTTGTTGTACAGTGAAAGGATAATTGTGAAATTCAATACCATCACTTTATAGACACAACTACCAAAAGAATATCAAAGAGGATTATTCGTGTATACACAATTACTTTAAACACAATTGCTAAAAATTAGAAAAAACATATCTACCTAGTTAACACTGACAGGTTAATCCAGCACATCAGATGTCAGTGCATTACAGTTGAATGTTCTATGTTACTCCAAGGTCAAAGGCTTTATAAATAGATTCTCACACAAAGTTTTTAATTTACTGTGTCGAGGCAATAAGAAGCTAAGATATCACCTGTGGTGCCATTTCTACCTGTATATCTGGCTAATTGAGGTATGCCAAACTCTACACTGTACCGATGCCCAAAATAGACTGACTAGACAACACACTATAGTAGTAAGACAATGCATGAAATTCATCCTAAGGTAACAAAAAAGAAAATATAAGATAAGTGGCTATTAAAACATGGTAAATTCCAGGTATTTATCAGTGACTAGTTTCCTTTGTATTGAATTCTTCAGACTGATTGGACTCACGTGGCAGGCTTTTATTTATACTATTCCTAAACCCCAGAAAGATTGCTGCAGTCACAAATTGGCCGGCAATTCCACAGTAACAGACAAACATTTTGAAATCGTCATATTTTTATTAGCGGTTATTTGCAATATTATCCAACCATGAATAATTAACTATTTGGGTTTAATATAGCATTAAAGATCAAATAACATGATTTTATTCGTTCTTAAACACTGAAAATAAATACTGACTTCTCAAAGTATTGGTAGATGAACTGAAATTAGTGAAATGAACATCATGATTAACCTGCAAGAAGCCATGAACATAGTTGTAGGACCGGATTGAGGTACGACCAGAGGCGAGAGTGTGTGATAGATTTCCAAACAAATCTAGCTGGGTAAAGTGGAATTAATAAAAGGTTTTAATCCTTGTAAGCAAGAGGACTTATAGACAATATACTACATGGTAGTACATGTATACTGTTAACTGTATGATCACGTTTCACATTTGTATTCTTGTTGCCCAGTAAATTAGAAAATATTGTGGTAATTGACATATATTTTCTGGTAACCCATTACACAAGTAAACTTTTTAAAAAATAATAAATAAGTAATTTGAATTAATGGATCAGTTATTTTTCTAACAACATTTCTCCTTGGACAAAATATTTTGACTCTGAAATTTTGGTAACAGATGTAGATGTATTTACATACTATGAACAGTAATAGACGTACATCTACAATGTATGAAACCAAGTGATTCTGAGAATTTTGGTAAATAAATTTTTTTCTTTTTATTGGTTTATTCCAGAGAATGCCCTATACCTTTGAAAGTTTCTGATACAACTGGCTACAATGTTTGATGGACTTCAGTGTAAATTGTTTAGCTATATTTTTATCACATACTTTCGATAAAAAAAAATAATTACAAACTAAACTATTCATGAACAACCAGACAGCTACTCAAATTGACAGATTCAATTTTTCCTCAATCTTTTGATTCCACACTTCATGTTCGCGGTAAGTTATAACAAATACTGGTATACAATCAAATAGTAGGCCTACATGTATTTTAACTTAATATGCAGGTGCTTATTTAATAAATAATCTATTTCAACGTTTATAACTTTATATCAGATTGGGTTTATTTACAATGTGTGAATGTGAATGTTAATTCATACATAATGTTTCTTAACACATAAACATCTTAATTTCACTTCACATATGATATTTCTTTAAAAACTGCAGGCCTATCTAACTTTTGAAATATCTCATTTTATGCTTTTGGACTCGCGCAATAACATAATGTTTCCAATTATTGATTGTGGAACTACTACCAATTTGGCCACACATGGGCATGGCATAGCATTCTGCTATGAAACAAAAATTAATCATCGTCCATCGTGTCTGAGACGAGACGGAAGAGATAGCAGATAATAATAACCCATTCTCCTCATTTTGTAACTGAACAAAATTAAGAACCTTCGTCACTTCGTATTATCGACTCCAATAGGAATCAAATAAATGCGTAAATACATACCACCGAAAACACACCATGCTATATCATTAAATTATATAACACAGTTACATTTCTTTTTAAAAAAAACTGTCACTTCTCCTAAATTATCATCAGCACAATGTCTGTCGTTCGCTTCCGTTTTCTGACTCTCAAAATGAAGAGTTCCACTTTTACTTTTGAGATACCGAACCAGATGCTGGCACTGGACGGTATTCTGCCTCTGCGAGACAAACACCAGCAGTACTAAACATGGGTTAGAATAATGAATGTAATTTCAAATACACGTCGGCTTTTAAAAAAATTGCTTTAATCGAAATTTATATTTACAAAAGTAGAACATTTTAATCTAAAAGATAATTTTGTCTGTCAATCAGAAAACCGAACTAAGATCTAGGGCCATGTAATCGCGGTAATAGCGCTACTAGCGTAAAATGTTTGAAAAAGTGCAGTATTAAGCATTATTATTTCTGTGAATGCCTTGTCTTGTATGAAATCGCCTTGTAATATCAGAAGTTAAGTTGCCAGGCAACGAAACATAACCCATGTCACTCAGCTGGTCGCAGACATAAAAATTCCACCTTTTTACTATAACGGTCAGCGGAAAGTCCAAATAATCCATAGTAAATTCAGACTCCGATGTTCTGATCTACAGGGTCACAAGTACCTTAGACATGTTGCTGACAGTCCCGCATGCCTCTGTGGTCACTACTTTGAAGATCCTGATCACTACCTTTTGCAATGCTCTTTACATTCAAATACACGAAAGGAAACCATAGACAAATTACAATATAACCATAAAAACATAAACTGTCTCTTGTTCGGATCCACAAATTACAGTATTGATGTAAACAACAATATTTTTAATCAAGTCCACAAGTTTATTGAGATGTCAAACAGATTTTAACAGATTTTAAAACTAGCTCATTAGCAGCTTCATTTTATAGTATTAATTTTAATTAACGTGATGATTTAACCCATAATACATAATATGTTATACATTGCTATCTTTCCTATTATATATATATTATTGTATTTAGGTATGTGTTTGCCATTTTAACTCTGTATATACACCCATTTTGTTCCTTTGTTTTAATATTATGTATGTATATTATCTAGGGAGAGGGGTTTTACATAGGCCAAGCCTGTTCCCCAATCCCGTTCAGACATTCTGAATAAAATATTGTTTATAAAAAAAAAAAAAAAAAGCTGGTCGCATAATGTTCGCTAGCCCTGGGGACCCATGTTCGATTCCTGCGGTAGCTGAGAAAATTAATGGGGATTTACCAAAGTACCCCCCCCCCCTTGTCAGTGGTGTAGCATCAAGGGGCTGACAAGGGACAACGTATAGGCGTTCGGATAGGACGAAAACCCGAAGTTCCTTGCACACATTGGCATGTATAACAGGCGCGGATCCAGTGGGGGGCGCACCCGGCGCACGCCCCCTCTATTTTTTGAGATGTCGAACAATGTTTAGCTCCATATATTCTCTCGAGAAAGGAGAACGAAAATAGTTTAGGTTGGAAATCGTAATTTACAGTACTAGTACGAAATTAGTCCTTGTGGGCATTTTTTACACTAAAAAATCACGGTTCCGGGCTTCGCACTCCCAAGCTGGTGCAGCACGCCCCCTCTTTCTGAAAATCCTGGATCCGCCCCTGTATAAGAACCATTGATAATTGGAATTCGAAATGACATTAGGCCATAGCCTATAGGCTGTCTTCATTCATTAGCCCAGTTGGAGCAGCGGGCCCGTAGCCAGCACATAAAATTTGGAGGGGCTAAATAATGTGGTCGGCTAAGAACACTCCTATAAGAAATCATTATTTTTGGCGAAATATTTTGTTGTTTTTTTTTTGGTTTTTTTTTGGGGGGGGGGGGGTAATTCAAAAATTTGCCCCCCCCCCCCTTGGCCACGGGCCCGTGGAGCAGAACAGTCGTTAGCAGGACGTTAGACCCGGTTTCTTTTCATATATTCGTTTGTTTTTAATGTGGGCATTCGAAAGAATAACTGATCTGGAATAACAAACCATGAAATATTATTCGAGATAAATAAATTTGATTGCCATTCTAATTCTTCATAGTGGTAACATTTATGATACAAAACATCCATACCGGTAATCATAACTTTAGCTGTTCCTGTTATTGGAATTCATGAATGTAATATACAATGTGTATGCATTAAAGTCAACAAGATGACAATTTTAGCCTCTAGTGTGTTCACAATATTTTGAAATTTGATCGGAAATCGTTGAAAATCAGCAGGACTATGATTTTTTCACTCGTGGACGACAGACGAATGGAGGTGACGACAATACAAGGCCACGTTTCAGGGTGTCCATACATGTCTAATAAAGTGCATATTATAATAAACAGAGATGAAATTTCACGATTTATAGAAATGACATTCCAGAAGAAAAAACAGCGCTCGAAACGAGGAGAACAATTTTTGTTGACATTGTATATGTTTATTCACATTTAATTGAAATTTAAACAGTTACGTGGTAGATTTATGATCAATATCTGTGGATATTTTATTTTTAATGCAAAGCGCTATAGCAAGTCATTCACACGCGCTACTGTATTTTGCGCATTTCTATTCTTCATAGTTTATGAACTGTGTAATTAACGGTACTAAAGGGCGATATAATAAGAAGTATGTATAGCTATTCATTTTCCACTGTGAAATAGACAATACACGTCAGTCTATAAACTATAACCTATTCACAGGGAAAATGTCAACAGTATGAAATGGTGTCAGTCTAGTATTCTACACATTAAATTAAATACTACTCCTGTTATATAGATGTTTATTTAAAGTTACATTATGGGAGATAAGATAAAGAGATGGCAGTTCTCACTACAATAGTTAAAAACTAGATAGTGTAAAGATAATTTGCTGAAAATTTCAGTCAAATTGATTCACTATTAGCCGAGAAAAAAGCTTTTGAAATATTCATAGCCTCGGTCATCATTACTCAAATCACTAATATAAACAGCATAGTCTCGATTATCCACTTGATTGATTTAATTATCAACCGCCATTAAGCGGCATATACGATTTTAATCTGCCAACATCGAAGGCTAGTCTTGACATAAAGAGTTTATTATGGTCTGAATATGTTAATTAATGTCTAATTGATTATTTAGATAACATCTCAGGCCTAAAGAAAGACCTGTAAAAATCAGATTTTGCTCTTGCATAATGCTATTTAATGGTAATGAAAAATACTCTGGTGTTTTCTTATGCAAATGTTTCCCCATAGTGCATGTCATTTCGATTGTTAAAGCGCTAAAGTGTTGCGTATTATAAAGAGGTCCTTTGACTACTTCAAATTGTGGTATTTACGATAGGCTACTGTATAAATAACCGGCTTATCTAAAGCTCATATCTATCTCTCATAATTATTTAACCCAGGAAAGAAAGGCCCTAAACATGAGATCTATTCGTGGCAGACGTTGTTAACCCGCACATCCTTCAAAGCAGAAGTCCATAATTTTGTTTACATGCCGTCAAGTAACAACAGTCAAGGTCTACGTTTACTTGAAAGTGGACTTTACCAGAGAAGACGAATGTAGTGTTGTGAGGACCGCGTTTCCTAGGAAAATGTGCTAACCAGCTGTAATTGTACTCAAGCAGAACTAAGGTTAATAATAAGTGTGTCGAATATGGCTAGTCAGGATAATATATTGAACGGTATTTACAATCCTAATTTGGCCTGTATATTAAGTCCTATCACGCTTCAGCATCTATCTCGGGAATGGTTAAAAGAGGACACGCCGAATTTCGATTATGGTGGATTTGTGGTGGGCGAGAAGATGGAAACATCTGTGGTGCTGCTAAAAAGTACCGGCGTTCTAGCAGGCATTCCCTTTGTAGATGCTATTTTCAAAGAACTTGATTGTACAATAGAATGGTGTTTCCCGGAAGGAACGTTACTGGAACCCATACAAACAATAGCTACGGTCACAGGAAAAGTCAGACGCCTTTTATTAGGAGAGCGGGTGGCATTAAATGTACTGTCTAGAGCAAGTGGCATTGCTACTTTAGCCCGAGAACTCAACTCGATAGCACAATCGATAGGATGGAAAGGAGAAATAGCGGGTACAAGGAAAACTACCCCCGGTTTTCGACTTGTGGAGAAATATGCTCTTTTAGTGGGAGGTGTCTCTACTCATCGTTACGATCTATCCTCAATGATAATGCTCAAAGACAATCATATTCTTACTGCTGGAAGCATAAAACAAGCCATCAAAGACGCCAAGGTAGTCGGCGGGTTCAGCACTAAAATAGAAGTTGAATGTCGGAGCGTCGAGGATGCTGCGGAAGCTGCCGAGTCAGGCGCCGACGTGGTAATGCTGGACAACGTTACTCCGGGAGTGCTAGCCACATCTGCCAACAGCCTCAAACAGCAGTTCCCGAATTTAATCATTGAGGCCAGTGGAGGAATAACTCAAGCAAGTCTTCAACAATATTGCATAAAGAACGTAGATGTTTTGTCACTAGGGTGTTTAACTCAAGGTTATAAAACAGTGGATTATTCTATGAAGATCAAAAAGGAGGGAAAAGACCCGAGAAACCTTCCAGTTGCGAAATGATGTAACTCCCCGGATTCCTCGAAAACCTATTTCAGGAAAAGGACATATTTATGTAAACTACACTGCGTTCTTTTACATAAGTTACCAGGAAATTTTACTTATTTCGGGGAATTGACTTTTGTATGGTATACAATGCCGTATTCTTTTGTAACGCATATGACATGGGTATAAGTAAAAAGCAAGAACACTGATCGTTTTGGACAAAATGTCTGTGCTTATATCGAGAGGAAATAACAGCAGCATTACCATATCCAACTTGCACATTCTGTCCTACAACTGCCGAACTCCTGAAACCTTAATGAGGACACTGGCTAAATGCAGGTGATTATCTTTACAAGATTAAGAAGTGTAATATTTCTTGTATTTTATATATAGTTCACAAATAAATGACAATGCTTTTCATTTTGAATAGTTTGTTTCAACACACAAGCCAACATGTCGCTTAAAGTCAACTTATTTGTATTACGTTCAAGGTATCAGTTTCTAATGTATTACGTGTTTATATGCCTTCAAGTACAAATTGATGAAATAAGATATACTTTATACACAGTTACTAGATGTCTATTGATCAAATATAAACATTATTCCTCCTTTGGTTTCATACTGTTCATACAAACCACACCTTCCTTAATTGGTATATTTTATACCTGTATTGCATTATCAGATTGTATTTGTAGCGTAAAAAATTTGTAGGATAAGCTAGCTACGTGGAACAATTCTAGTCAGGCACATTCTTTTCCAATCGTATATTTATCTAGCACCCACAGTTCCCTCACCCAAGGGCCCAGTAACCCTAGTTACCTTTATGATTGATATGATAAAGGGCATGACCTCCTTCTATTATAAACTTGACTAGAACTGTAGTCATAACTTTCAGACACTCACAAACAACGTTGGATTTAGAGAGAAATAGGGAAATGGGATTTAACGTCCACTCGACACAAACTAGGTCATTTCGGTACCAACATATTTCAATAATTCGCTTGGACATGAACTGTAGTCATAACTTTCCTGACACCCACAAACATCGTTGAATTCGGAGAAAGAAATGTGGTTTAACGTCCACTCGACACAAACTAGGTAATTTCGGGACTAACATGTGGTTTAATTTTATTTCAATAATTCGCTTGCGCGTAGGGGTCTTTAGCAGTGGGGGGAAACCGGAGAAACCCCACGAGGTTGTCACGTACAATCGGGGATTCGAAACCACAGGCTTTATGATACATCGCGCCGCGCACGTGCTACCCATTCAGCCACCCAACCCCTCGTTGAATTTGGAACCAGTGGTAAACCCTAACAGTTCTTTTGTTTGCTTTGGGATTTTTTTTTTCAAAATGACTTAAAATCGACACTTTGTTTATGGTATGTGACGACCTACTTCAGCCCTGAACGTAGGTCTCATTACACTCGCCCGTACTGACGTGTGTAATGAGACCTACGTTCAGAGCTGAACTAGTGACCACCGAGAATATAAATTGTCAATTGGGAATCGTCTGTCAACAGGCTATTTTGTTAAACTTCTATATATTTATTTATTATCTGTTAAAGCAAGATTAACCAGCTCTTTATCTAAATTTTAAATAGTGCTTCTTATCTAACAACTGATAAACTACCATCTTTCTTTTGGTGAACTTTTGTATTGTACAATCTTGAGTATTATCCAAAGACTTTTTAAGTAAAATACTCGCTAACGTAGTCTCACGGAATTTCAGATTTAATAAGAATCCGGTGAACGTTGTTAATTCGGTCATATAAAAAATAAGGCCATTGCCAACATTTTCACATACTAATGATGGTTTCATGAAGAATATCAATCACATTGCTCTATAAAGCTATTATTCCACGCACCCTGTTGTATCAAATCATCAAATATAATTAAATATATTTATTATCAATAACTCTATAAATACACCTTAATAATCTATCAAATCAGACTATTAGGTCGTCCTTTCATGGATATGATTGTCACAAATATGTCAATTAATTATTTGAAATAAGCAGCCAGGGGTGAATAATCACTTGGATGGCTCAGAGTGGGCCAATATTATAGCCTAGACTACTTTGTTAGCTGAGATTTCCTTCGTAAATGCCCCTTGAACCACACAGTATTTTCTTAATCTGTATCCCCAATTAAAATATTTGGATTACAAGGTCGGCTGCCCCGAATTAAAATGGCGCAAGTACCTTTTCATACCGCTGTCACTCAGTTTGACTTGATACCCAGTACACGAGTAAAAAAGGGTCAGTACGTATACAATTCTTTAGTTCCCCCTTTTCGAATGGAACCTATTATGTAACAACCGTCAACCGAGAACTGAGAAATCATTTTGGGCCAGGATTTGTTCGACGTCTTTATGAGGCATTCTGCCAGAAAACTTTTCAACATTCCAATAAATCTTTGAATTGGTGTTGTAGGCCAATTACTTATTTGATTACATTGAAAAATAAATACTGATATTAGGTCTACATTGGTCTATTGAACATTGTCTTTTATAATATGTACGCCTATCACTTTACTCGCAAAACTGTGAAGCCAAGGTCTCGTATATTCGTAGCTCAAACCATCTGATTAAAACACAGATCCAATTTCGTTTCGTTTTTTATAGTTCAAAATTTCGTTTTTACCTTTTTTTACTACTCTTGGATCTGGATGACTTGTTATTTAACTCGCGTTCTGCCTGAAATGAGGGGTCAGCCAATCAAATGGTCTGTCGAATCGACCGTTTGACCTTTTCATGTGTGGAACTGTGGGTAGATATTACCAGCCAATGAGGTCTATACTAACACCAGCGGATAGAAATCAAAACAAAACAAAAGTAGATTTTAAAAAGCATGGCGGTCTCTAATTGGTTAATCGAATGACTGACGTTGTCGGGTCAAATATCCCGTGCTTGATACCTGACGTCATAGAACGTGAGCCCCCACTATAATTTGTTAGATCTACATGAGTGTAGGCCATCGAAAGTATAAAAAACGAAACGAAATATAGATCTATATTTTAAATAGATTGTAGTCAAATAGGCTACCGAGACAAACCGCGACATCGGGGGGAAGAGAAATTGGGTTGAACGTCCACTCAATACAAATTAGGTTATTTCGAGACTAACATAATATGGTTCAATTTTATTTCAATAATTTGGTAACGCGTACTGGTCTTAAGCAGTGTGAGGAAACTCAAGGAACTTGAGAAAACCCACGGGGTTTGACAGACAACCTTATTTCTTGTCGCAGCAGCGGAGAATCGAAACCACGCCACTTGACCCAATAATTTCACTCCAACGCGACCAACCTGATTGTTTATAAAGTTTACCATCATTTATAAAATAAACGAAAAAAGTTTGCGAGCACTTACCACAGAACTGTCTTTTCTAAACCAAAAAATGATTGTTGACGTCACAAAACAAGCAAAAGATTGAAGACACAGAAAAAGTCCTAATAAAAGATATTTACAAGCAAAGTTACAACATTACACGTGTATTTCCTACACAAGACTATTTAGAGTAGGGGAGATACAGAGTGAAATGGTATAGAATCCAATTTACAAACATACATGTATACTTAAAGGTACATTACTACTAATTGTTCAGATCACTACATTGGGCTTTACTTATTGTCGCCACGGGTGCTTTTTGGCTTGTACAGCATAACGTACATACGTTGTTAATACGATAGGATGGGGCGGTCCCTCGGGGGAACCCGTTGTAGCTGAAATTCGACGAAGAATGAGCTGAAACGCCACTGTCCAGGCAAAATTACCATAACACGGTGTATGTCCGTCTTCATAACCCGGTTGTGCAGAAAATCACATTTCATTTCATTTCCGAATACAGACTGTAATATACGCTCTTCTTTGAACCTTGTTTGGTCTACCAATCTAACGAAAGGTACAGAATTTTTGTTGTTTTGTGTTTTTGTTTCTATCCGATCTGAAGCACTGAAGAACCCCAAAAGTTTTGTTAGACCTACAACAAGTTCGCATATATTCGTGATAACAGATCAAAATTTATGTGATAACAATCAACTATGAGGTTAGAAAATTACGTGTTAAATATAAAAAAATAAAGGGAATGGAATTCAAAAGAAATCGAGTGAATCCCATGTTGTGCCACTTTAAAAGTGCGGTATACTTTTTAACGTCAACGTTCACTAGCGTAACACGAGAAGAAGTGTATTAACTGCATTTAAGACTGTTGCAAGAGAAATTCTTGAGTATGTAAAACTCATTAGTTAATCAGTAAGAATATGGTATATAGAAAACATTATTATCATAAGACGCTTGTGATATACAGTCACTCGTATAATAACTATACTTTTTTTTCCAAACAAACATCGCATACTTAAACATACATGTAAATGATTTATTATGTTCTCTAACTTTTTTCATCATCGATAACAAAGAATATTATAATAGTACAGAGGGTCTATTTTATGTATTCTTATATAAGGAAAGTGTGTGTGTGTGTGTGTGTGTGTGTGTGTGTGAGGGGGGGGGGGGTGTCGATGACCGAATGGTTAGCGCCTGCGCACTGTATCATAGAGCATGCCATTGACTGGCGTGGTTTTGAATCCCCATCTCTCTCTCTCTCCCTCTCTATCTCTCTCTAAAGAAAGTCTGAATACAATAAACATTGACAGCTATGTGAACTTTGCAAATGAGGAGTGGGGGGGGGCTGATACTGATTGCCGTATTGTCCAAGACGTGGTGTGAACAGCTGACATCAGAGATATTTATCGATCAGTTTTCGAGTAGATGTGTATTATTGTCCACATATAGATATTAATTATCGTTAATATTTTCTAGTGTTTTACACACATGTAGGCATATAGATAACTCTCGTAGACTATATTGCTCACATCTCCGGATGTTGACTTCTCTGGATGTATGGTAGTTGAATGGCCGAATGGTCGTCACCTTCGCGGTTTATCATAAGTATAGATGGATATTGTTGACATCTCTAGTTGGATATTGTTGACATCTCTAGTTGGATATTGTTGATATCTCTAGTTGGATATTGTTGACAAACCTATAGATTGACATTGTTGTATCTGGATGAGCAATGCTGATATTTATAAGGATGGATTTTACTAAATCTCTGGGTGGGAATTACTGATATATCTGGAGCGTGAGAACTGCCCGAGGGTTTGTGAAGGGGGTCGCAACGATGTGATTTGTGTTATGGAAAGAAAGGTTGTGAGTCCCCTTGATATGCTATGGCTAAGAAGTCCGCTTTGTTAGTTTATATTATGGCTATTGGATAATATATTTATGTAGTTTCCAAATATATTAACAGTTGTCCCAGCTAGATACTCAAAAACTATATAATCATCTAGATGTAAGTACTGGTTTCAATCCAAAGGTATTTACCAATATATACTTCCTTTGAAACCTGAGTAGATATTATGAAAGACATGTTCATGAATACAGAGTAAATACTTATATACGTTCCAACCACAAAAAAATCCGATACTTATACATAATATATTATAAAGAATGATAAGTGTAGAATACAATACAAGAGTAACAGTATACATTACCCTCTTTCTTTCTTTTGTAAAATCTTGTAATAATATATGACTTATCATGAACTGTGTTGACTGTAGATACAATTTGATTCTTTTAGTTCAGATATCAGAATTACCACAAAAAATATACAAAATCATTACACAAATTCCACAAACTATATAACCCCTTTCACTTAGGGCGGTGTTGAAACTATAACACCATTTACATCTCAAAATTTACACCTATCCCCTTCAAATTTTCTTTTAATTTGTGTATTTTTTTTACAGTGTATGTTACCTCCGTGTCCGGTATTTTGGTATATATGTACACGTAGTGTATTTTCAAGCACTTGCATCTTGTACCATTTAAAAATAATAGTAAACTGTCTGTATTATGGGTGCAAATACTAACCATGCTATTTACGTTTTTCTACAAACGCTTAAAACTGATCCGTCATAAACAAAAATTGATATGAGTTTTTATTACGTCAATATTCAGACAGGATTACCCATGTTCTAAGTGATAAAATGACATGTTGTTGACAGTTTTTATTTTGACGTCGGGTGATAGTTTTTACTACTTGTGGCTAAAATCTGTATGTATTTTACTAAATAACCAAATTTCCACTACAGAGCTATATCCCTGATTAAATTTAACCTCGTCGATTTGTTAAACGGTTTAAGAAATTATCGCGATTTTTTTTAATTGGGTAAACAATCTGATACAAGTTTGGGAGTATACAAAGCATTTTTCTAAGCAACACAAATACATATTTGAGCAAATTATTTCACCAATCATAAATGTAATAAATGTCTTTTACAGTTTTTATTATGGAAAACACGAAGCTGAACGTCTTGTATAAAGTTGCCGAAATTAAATGCATATATAGAATCGTTTGAAGACGATTGGATCATTGTTATGTAAAACAGAAAGAATTTTTTTTTTATCTACATGTAATTAACTTACTGTTTGCATTTCTGCTGCTTCGATGTATTACCGTTACGTGTTGTCCATTACCAGTTCGAAATCCCATACTTATTGTACAATTATAAAAATTTAATCCCAGTTTCACATAATTATTAGGATATAGACATTATCATCAACGACTGCCATCCTCATCCAACCGTATAATCCTATAGTTTATTTTTTATTTCGTGATAATTTATCCCTATATTTACATTCTGGAGGGTGTGCGGGTTTGACATGAAAAAGGCCAATCATAGATTTTGACAATTTTTTGGTTTTACCAATGAAATTATTTGACCAAGACACCTTTGAAGGTTTTAAAACAATATTGGACACTTTCAGAGATTTAGAAATATCATTAATGAAAGCAGATTTGTTTTGTATATCCCTTTATATAAAAATAGACCCTTCTAAATCACAGGTATGAATGAATGAAGTTTGGGTGATGCCCTGACATATTTTCTGGACTCCTTCTGTGTACACAAACCTCTCGCAAAAAAGACACAAAATCTGTAGGCTTTGTGTACAAGTGATCCTAAAATTTAAGTAAATGTGTTGAAATTGTTGAACATACTATACGTCTGTAGTCGAGTGGCGTCACAAGTAAATTTATTTACCTATGATGTATAAAAAGTTGATTATACCTGTCTACATCAGACGTGATATCAATCTAATATCAAGTGAAATCTCATCTATTCGCATATTATACATTGCAAATTGAATTCTTTTTTTTTCACTTTTCTTTTTAAAAAAATCAGTTTTTGTTATTTACAAGCAAATTTGACTGTAGCCAATTCTAACAATCTTGATGAGTTCCAAAGCAATTTTAAACATTATAAGACTCCAACCTACAGTCCCCCAATATGCTTATAATAATATAATGTATCAGTTGCTTTGTGTGCAGGTCCTATAAACCACGTGATTTCATGATATCAAACTAATTTGTCTCTCCAAAGTTAGTGTCGAATCCATCTCAAAACTTTTTAATCGGAAGACAACTACTGTAATTTATTATTAATCATCCATGTTTATCACATGACTTGATTGGAGGATAATCCGTTAACAGATTGAATTTGTCGTTACTCGCTTTCCATTTACCTAGATATCGAAGCCCAAATAAATTCCAGGATTATGATCTGCCAATTTCTTATACCGTTTAATCTTCTCAATGTGCTCACAACCGTTAGCCATTAGATCAAAATATACGAAGCGCCCATTGCGTCAATCAAGCAGATATAGGTGAACTGTCTCTCGTTTAGGGATATCCACAAATTTTTGTCTTGTGCGAGTCCCATGAAATCAAGTATTTTTCAAGTAAGATTGAGTGTCTATACTTTCCAAGTATATTATACTAAAATTGCCACATTGGAAATGACTACCCGAAGAAATTCTTTCGTGGGGCTTAAGTTTAATTGCTGTCTGATTTACAAAGTACAGGTTTGTTAGTCCTTGAAAGGGTTCTTGAAAGAGTAATATACCCCGCCTCGTACATGACTTAGCTTGCAGACATGGGGATTTCGTTTGGTCCCGGAATTCAGAATCTCTTGGTTTATATATTTCATTGAATATTAATTGGTTCTGGTACGGGATTATTTTACATTACTATACAGAGACCGTATCATACTCTATTTACTAACGAGGAGAGGTCGGTTAATTAAATAAATAAAAATAAAATACTTGATTACAATTTCCATATATTATTAAACAATGACAAAAAGGGATTCACTCCGAAGTTGACCGTGGTCGGGTGGTCTTAAATGGTCAAATAAAAGGAAGAATTGGACTATTTTATTAATTGCTATGTATTTGATGGAGTTATAGATTGACATAGTAACAATCTTAAGATCTGTCTTCATGTTTGATACCTTGGCTACCATAAAGCGAATTTGACGTAAACAAAATTAATATTTAAAAAGATTTAAGGAAATTCACAATTGTGAGAACATCGAAAAGGTTGGGTGGGCTTTAATTGTTTTGATATTGATAAATCGTTTTTCGGTGATTGGACTTTGCTAACTTTAAAGCAGTCAAGGTATCGGGTGTATGTGCAGTTGTCCTAGACTAACCAAACAACACATTCGACTTTATTTACTTGTACTTGTATGAACTAATTTATTTAAAAGAGGAATTCAGTTTTTAAGGAATATCGTTGAAGGAATACCTTTGAACATCGCGAACACCACCCTCACTGAGTTCCTTTAGGAATTGTCTCGTATCGAAGGAACTACCATTATCTACGATCTATAATTAATATTTAAGTATCGTTATATATTTGTATTACAGTTTGATAAAGAAAATGAATAATATTCACTACATAATCCATATAATATTTAAAATAACTAAATTTGGTGGATCACGATGGCTGAGCATATGATTTCAGTACTAATATTCATTAATTTCGGGTAGTTTATTTCACTCGTTAACAAAACTTTTAACTATCAAGAATTAACGTCAAAATCCGAAGTATGGACAAACGTGTAAATTGGGGTTTTTTGTTGGGGGGGGGGGGGTATAGATTTTAAAACTAAGAAAATATTTTGAAAGCTCAAAACGGATGGTCTCATTAAAATAAAGCCAGACCACCTGTGCATGACTAATTTACTTTTAAATACGTTATATTTACTTATGAGAAATCCCTTCATTCTCAACAGTTAGTGTTAATTCTGTCAGCCCTCTCAGAGGCCATGAATAAACCACTTTACAAACATTCCAAAAGTAACTTCTGATCTCTAAATATATACCCTCGCTTTCAGTTTTCTACCGAAGTCACTTGATATTAATACATCCTTTACTTGATTAATAAATTAATGTTCAATTAATGAGGTATTGGCGTAATGAAGAGTCCACTACCCTCTCTGCCTACACATGTACAAATAAATCAATTAAAAAACAATATATTTTACATTTTTGTTCAACAACGCCCAGCAATAGAAGGTTGCTAGTGGATAAATACAAAAGGGATGACACAAGCAGTAATTGAACGTAAAAGAGATATTATAATTATTAATATTGAAACAGCATATCGACAGAGATAAATTTAACACAGATACACCAAGTTCAGAAAACTGAATTAAAGATACACGATGTAAGATTTAGATAAAGAGCTGACAGTCCTATCGCTACGTTATAATAAGTTGAACAAAATAATGATGAAACGAGAATAAATTGAAAATGTCGGTCATAATTACTTCATTCTGAGCATAGTTACGAATGGTTGTTACGATAATAAACAAAGTCTCGATTATCCATTTTTAAATTAAATTACTAAATGGCGTGATTCGATCCGTTCAAAATCACAACCATCCGATGTTTTAGAGGGTGGGTTGTGTATTTGTAATGCGAATAAATGTCTAATTAATAATGTATGATAACATATGAAGCCAAAAAAGACCTTATCACAATAGGCAGAAAAGTAGAAACTTAACCATCTATATGGGTTTGATAAAGCATAGTGATAATTTATCTATATGTTATCTTTGTTATTGTAATCACTATATAATTGTAATAAAGCTTACCATACATATCTATATCATTCCACGTAATCCAGTGTAAGCTAGCAACATTCACTTTCGAGCTGCATTATAATAAATTGTCCAACAAAAGTAATCAAATGTTAACTGAACCTGTGTGGAATTATAAAGAATTACATCTACCCTTCAATCAAACCAATGGTCGATTTTGAAATAGAAAGCAACATATACTTTATATAGTTTATTGTAAATCCCAAATGCGATTATCGCAGTGTATCATGCGAAACCATCCAACTGAAAATCAAGCATATGAAGTCAGAGATCATCAAAAGAATATCCAATACACCGAATAACAGCAATCCTTAACGTTTTGTGAATCTTTTTTAGAAAGTCTGATAGGTTTTGGAATGAATACACTTGAAAATCTAATTTAAAAGTTATTTAACTCCTAATAAATTCGTTCCAATATTAATAGATATCCAACACGATGAAAATAAAACAAATTTCTTAAAAAGAATTAAATAATTTCTCAAAATCCAAACTGCTATCTTCGTTCAGAGGAACTACCGTTAGAGAATAGCAATCTGGTTTTGGTTTTAAACGTCGAACACGCTTATTCCCTTAGGTTGTATTTCTAAATTATCTCCGGCAATTAGACGCCTTATAAATCACTCGAGAGGGCCATTACCAGCTGACCAACTGACCGGCCATGTGGTCAGACATATTGCCACTTCCAGATGGTCTGGTATTAACAAATTACAGGTAAGAACACAAAATGGTAGCGGATCGAGTAGTACGTGTTATTTGGTCGTAAATGTTGGTTTCGTCTATTAGAAATCTTGCAAATTAATCATTCATAACTGAATGGAATCTTATGAAATGGGGTTTAATATCCCGTCAACACAATGCTCTGTTTATTTTGAGACTAACATATTGTAATATTTATTTCTTTGCGTGTACAATGCGAGGTAGGGTAATTTTGCCCGGAAAGAGGTGTTATCACCTACTCTATAACCCCTAACCCCAAATGTCAATGTTTGCTTTATGTGCATGCCAATATGTACTCGAGGGGTCTCGTTTTTTCTTTAAAGAAGCAAGGTCTTTAACCCAAGATTGCTCAATCTTTGACATCGCAAACACGACTTATTGGTCAATTTAAATCAACATTGATGTTGTTATCTTACTATGAAAAGATACTGATTCTGATATCCAATATTTACGGAAGCCCATAAGGGTCAATCAAATGAAAAAAACAAATTCTAACTATCTTGTAATTACAAGATAGAGTATCTAGTAATTACAAGATACCGAGATGTCCATTTAAAGGTCACCATACACCGATTTCATGCTCCCATAAATACCATTGACTTCATACTCCCATCAACTACATATTTATATCACGACTCATGAATATTAATGCGCTCTTTGAAGCCACAGATTGCTATTTCTATTTTTCGGAAAACTTCTTTAAATTTTGATTGGTTTAATTTTATTTCAATAATTCACTTGCGCGTATGGGTCTTTAGCAGTGGGGGGAAAGCGGAGGACCCGGGGAAAACCCACGATGTTGGACAGGCGACACTACTCCTTGTCGCGTACAACGGGGGATTACGATACAGTGCGCACGTGCTAACAAATCGACCTGCCAACCCTCCAGCTCAACGAAGTACTATTGTATGTTATGGGATCGGCATCATCAGGTTGTCTGTCCTCCGGTTTCCTCCAACTGCTAAACAGAGAGGGGGATGTGGTTTAACGTCCACTCGACACAAACCAGGTCATTTCGGGACTAATATATGGTTTAATTTTATTTCAATAATTCACTTGCGCGTAGGGGTCTTTAGCAGTGGGAGGAAAGAGGAGGATCCGGAGAAAACTCACGATGTTGGACAGGCGACCCTACTCCTTGTCACGTACAACGGAGGATTCGAAACCACGCCAGTTGACTCAATGACAGGCTTTACGATACATAACCATTCGCCATCCAACCCCCACCCCCACTACTAAAGACCCCTACGCGCAAACGAATGATTGAAATTAAATTAAACCATATGTTAGTCCCAAAATGACCTAGTTTGTGTCGAGTAGACGTTAAACCATATTTCCCACCTCTCTCTCTCTCTCTCTCTCTCTCTCTCTCTCTCTCACACACACACACACACACTTCTTTAGCCTATAACTATCCGATAAATCAGTGTGAGACGACCTTGAAATAAATTTTTTTTTCATCTGATTAACCCTAACGGGCTTTTCCGTATCTTGTAATACAAGAAAACTAGTCAGAATATTTTTTTTTTCATTTGATTGACCCTTATGGGCTTTGGCTATCTTGTAGTTACAAGATAGGCTATCTTGTAATTACAAGATAGTCAGGATATTTTTTTTTTCATTTGATTGACCCATGGGCTTCCGTAAATATTTAAGACAAAATGAACATTTTAAAATTGCCACATGAATCGCGTGGTAGAAAGCTCTCGAGCGCCAGTTGTATGGAGCGACTCGATGGACGTGGCTAAACATATCCCATATAGGAGAATACTACCAGTGTAGATTAGAATAACCAGTCGCCAAAGAGTGCCATTCAATTCTGAATTTACGCGTATTTCGCCGAACATAACTGATTAGAAATTACAATAAAATCAGAAACGATTGAATTTAAATTGGTTTCTATATACATACATTCATATCACATTATTATGTGCGTTGTGATCCACTTATGCCAATTTCTAGGTGCCAAAGAATAGCGATTTCGGTCCTTTGAATCAGAACAAGTGAAGAGTTTGTAGAATCTGAATTTTAATAGATTCTTCATAGGCGCAATTTATTTGTTGTGAGGGAGATGTGGATTTAAGATAGGATCGTTGGCCTCCGATGATTGGCATGCAGAATTTAAAGTAGGGATCTTCACGTCTCGGTATCATGTTATAAAATTGCACCAGGTGCTCCGTGTATCATTGAAAAGTATATCAAGGCGATGACCAAGCATGAGATGTCTTAAACAATCAAATTGACAGTTTTTAATTTTCTGCAATTTAAAATTCAGATAAGTTTGGCATATTCATTGTCATATTCATATTAGGGACTAACGTTCATCCCTAATTTAGGTTCTAGACGGACCTGCGTTTCTTCAACAATCTAACATAAACTGAAATATGATCTGTTATTGTTATTAAGAAGAAATAGTAATAATCTAACCTCAGGTGCTCGTCTTGTTGGTGGAAGGTGATAAGCAGGAATGTCGAATGGCTTAATCCATCAACATGTCAAGTCCAATTCCACATGATGCCAAAATGTAAATGCAAAATAGATTTTGATATATTTATGATTGCATTTGGGTTCTGTTTCCGGTATCCAGATATAGTTTCAGAGATGCGTATATACAAATTAGAAAGAGTTTCTTTATTTGATATTTTCTTATGTAAAAATGATCTTTTTATTGGTCAATAGTTTATTAGTAGCCCCCCCCCCCCTCAAATGCATGTTTTGTTAACTAGAGTCGAAGAAAAGGTTGTTTGAATTTATATTTTCTGTTAGATTTTGGTTGAATAGTCGTGATTAAGATTTTGAGGCGGTAGGACCTGGAACTACACAGACAAGAATCCTGGAAATCACGTACAAAAACAAAAATGACATCAGAACCTATAACATTTGACCGGGTGGAGCAGCAAAAAGTCGAGATATTTATATGTTTGCTTCTTTGTGGTTAAGCAGATTTCAAAATAGGATTAATTTAACATTAAAGCCAATGGACAGTGGATTACAGTCTGAGACCAACTGATTTATATCTGGATACTGGCAGCTAAAACCCAAATGCAATCATGTACCAAGGATGGAAAATGAATTCTTGCAAAGCAACCATTATGTTTTTGGTTTGTTTTTTCCAGATCAGGAATAAGCCCAATGCTTTTATTTCACAGGTCTAAGCGCGGTTGGAAGTCCGGAAGTAACACATGGTGTATATTCACGAGCAAAACAACTATTCTCGCAGTTACAAAGACCATACAACAGTATTTATTTCTTTATAAGTTTGTAGAATGTGTCGTCATTCATCTGTGCACCAAGATGCCTGTTTGTTCAAATGTCAGGTCGCTTTTCGGGTGTTTGTAAATTGCATGTTGTATGATTTGTGCTGCAGTATAAGGTCGATTGTAAAGTTTTTGGCAAGTCACCCCCATTCCTTGAACTAATGATCCACCGAGAACATACATGTAAGAAAAATGAACTCTTTCACCAATTTGAAAATATGGTCATGGATTTTGCGAACTGATTGTTTTAGGGGAACCAAACACGGAAAAAATGGATATTATCAGTAAAAGTAATAGGTCTGGGTTAACTGAAAAGAATTCTCATTGGAATCTTCATTTGAATCAAAATTAGACATTTGCTTTCAACAATTGTCATGTTTAACATTGTGTTGGGCATGTATTGTGTTTGAACTACAATTTCAGCTCCCGAAACCCAGAAGTTTATATGCCATTAGCGAAGTGTAAAAGAAGCGACATAAAATAAAGGACCTTCCACACAGAATCAAACAATTTTATTCTGTGAAATAAATCTTGGATTTCATCGTTAATGTTATAAAGTTCATGGATTGTATCTATAAGGTCCATCGTAAGTGTTTGCCATTGAAGCTGTAATTGAAAAAAGGGAAATAATTCATTTTACTCATTTGGATGCAGACCACAAGTGTTTTCTTTATTATCCTTTAAAAACACCAAAACAAACCAACATAACTTATGGCCATTTATGTAGACATTTTTGACAATAAACGTAGGAAATAGCAGAATTAATGCCAGTGGAGAAAGTGCTAGGTTACCACTATCAAGATTCGCGCTACGATTGAAACCGTGGTTTTAATAGTGCAGTAATCATTATAATCCTATCAGGTCTTATCATATATTGAGCTCAGTCATATCAATCGCGTTGATCGTATCAAACGTATCCCCGCCCCTTCTCTCGCTCCTGACAGTTTTTTGATGAAGGATAACATTTAACAGGTTTTGTTTTACCCCATTTCTTAATTTCTTGGATATCATATAAATTACCCATATTATTTTATAATCCAATTCCAAGATTTATGCGCATACATATACATAAATGTTATATTCAATTGAAAATAAATATACTTACGAATAGATTTGTTTGTCCGACAATAAACTCGTAAGTTTTTGTATTTATTATATATCAGTCTGGGGTCAAAAACCATTATGAGATTGTGATGATATCATCCAGTATCTACAGTTTTAAATAATTTTAAACGTTCATATCTTATTATCCATTATTAAGTTTTACTCCATGTGTGCAACACAGAAATATCAACTCGTTGCATTCTATAAAACTTACTTATTAATACACAAATATTTTGAAAAACTCATATTACTCACAGTATAGATTCTATACAAAAATAGCCTCGCATATTATGTTATTTTCACTCACATCAAAATTTAATAATTCGCTATATATGATTAATGCTTTTCGTGTAAATGATATAACTTTGGTTAACTTTTGATTTTATGTGCTATGCTATGAGACGGGGAAAATTTAAATTGAACTACGTATATATGTTGGAATTAATGTAAAGATTGTGTAAAAGTGATTGGCTGTGAAGAAACATGGTAATATAAATCATTAACCTTTTAACTTATCGTTTTTAGTAAAATATAGATATTTTATGGAAATTTTACTTTAATATATATAATAACTTTATTTTATCACCACAGAAGTATTACTCAAATTGCTATATCTGAGCTTCAAATAAATATAAGCCCGTGTATTTTAGCCAGGGCTATTCTATTTTTGATTGTAAAGAGAAGAGGACTAGAAAAATGGAGTAGTCTCCCATTAACCGTGAATACCACCTAAAACCTAAACCTGATTAAAATTGGAAAGAAACTTTTGTAACAATGTGTTTGATTTTGACATTAAAAGAGGAAAGAAGAGAATCGTAAGTGTTTTAGGATAATCCGAGTCTATTACAATGTTTTTAGTTACACGTAGACTATATTTCAAATACATAGCTTGTCCTATCTTTCAAAATGGGATCAGTAGAATAGGTATAGATACATTTTACGACCACTTTACCCAAATGTGCGATCAATATCCTTTTTTTTTTAAAATAATTACCAATTTTCACTGTAAAAAAGTGTTCTGGAATTGAAATTTCTAATTCTATAGGAGACCAATCAAACCATTTGCGATACAGCTAATGGGGAATATTTCAAGTAATTGCATTATTGAAAAATAAATATAATCTATAACCATGTAATGAAATATGCCTACAATTTAAATTCTGGACGTTTCTTTCCACGGTCTACACAGACATCATTTGGCAAGAATACAAGAGTCAGTGCTATCTGTATGTTCAAGACATTACGACAGCTGCTATCGCTGTCGTTGCTATTTTTGGAATCCTCTATTGCTGAAACTTTTAGTAGAAACCTATCGCCTACACGTCATGGTAAATTACATGCAAATCGCCATTTTGCAATGATGGTAGGATTATTTTTATAGCTCAATCCGCTGTGGTCACTGTAAAAAGTATTTGATGCTGTTTTGAGTCGTATATGGTAACCTTTATGGTGTTGACGGGAAGTCAAGAATGGCCGATTTCTCCTCGCACCTGTATATTAATTTAAAGTGGTCTCCCATCACGTATTTTAACGAAAAGAATTGGTTAATCCTTGCAAGACTTTAATAATACATTTTATAGCATACATCAGCTGTTTGAATTTACACGATTCTTGTTGAAAAAATAACATAGCAGGTTTAAAATGTGCACTTTGTGATCAGTGTTCACATTCAGAGTCTGTGTCTGGATAACCTAAGAACTTGTGGAATTTTAAAAGGGCACTTGGTCGCCACGCAGGCCAAAAAATGATTATAATAATATATTAACAATTCCAAATAATCACTTCAGAGAAGCATTTCAGACAGATCTATTGGTGAGATAAACGTGTTTTAACTTTCAATGTATGAGTTGTACAAATGTTTCGGTACTGTTCAAGCCCTAGTGGTCTAGAGTGCCGCGCTTCGACCTCTAGCTGGCCGGTCACCTCTGGATTGCAGCTGTGGTTTCGAGCCCCGGTGTGAGCGTATGTGGCATGGAGATAGGGGCGCATTCTCAACCTCGTGGGTTTTCTCCGGGCACTCAGGTTTCCTCCCACTGCTAAAAGACCCCTACGCGCAAGCGAATTATTGAAATAAAATTAAACCAAATGTTAGTCCCGAAATGACCTAGTTTGTGTTGAGTGGACGTTAAGCCCCATTTCTCTCTTTACATTTTTTGATTGATTTGCAAATACATATGTACAAAACAACATAACTCAACTTGTAGCTGCCACTGCGTGATCTTGGACTTAGCTTTAACACTGAGATTATTCATGGGCATACGATTTTGAAGGGGCAAGTAAAAGTGGCAAATCCCTTTGATATAAACCCCCCACCTATTTTATAAAGATAATAAAGGTGTGCTTTAACACAAAAGGGAATATATGTGGAACATTTCAGTCAAATTACTTTATTCTGAGTCAGTTACTGTCGTTAGAAGAACAACGTAGTCTCGATTGCCATTGCTACCGTTGTTACGATAATATACATATTCTCGATTTGAAATTAAATCCTTAACTATCAATCGTGTTTAAATCCGTTGAAAATCAGAAGCATCAAATGTTATAGAGCGTTTATTATGGGCTTGGCATGTGAATAAAGCATCTTTAATTAATGGGAAATTTGAAATGGAGTACACCTTCCCCACATGGTCTGGGTCTATAACCAACTTTGCAAGGTCCTGTCAACTTTTAATACCATTCCTCAAATGAAAAAGAAGTTGACTATCGAATGTAGTTTCAAAAATATATATAATTTATTATTTCTAATATTCACTTTCTGTACAATCAACCATACTGACCAATAGATATGATAAATCAAACCATTCATACACGTTTAGTTCATTATTATTTATAATAATGTATAAAACAGGGGGAGGTAAAAAATAAATTACCCTCATAAAATAATGCATAGATAAATTGTGGTTATTGCACTTGAAAAAGCATCGACGATAACCAGTACATAGTATCCAGTTCATGTCCGTTAACGAAGATGTTGTTAAAATACTTAATAATATAATCAACATTATGACTAGTATTAGAAACTATACAAATCATGATATAAGGCAAATATTACAAGTGCGTTTGCTTATGATTAAAACAGACTTTGTTCCTCACAGACATACACGTTCCGGTATAATTTCATAAACTGTTAAAATCAGTCATAAATAAACTGTTAACATATCATCATAAAACAATAAATATCCATAGCCTATGCATCGACAGCACATGAATTTGGCATTTCTATGACAATGTACGACCACTTTGTCTCGATGTCTCTATTTATACACGCTTCTATGTACAAATTAAATTTTCCATATATGTAAAAACTACACTAGAGTAACATGACGTACGATATATCAACACCACAATATTAATATATATTTATAAATAACATAGATATTGCCACCAACAAAACAATACATGCATAGGAAAAATCATATCCATATAAACTATGGATGAAAACATTTATTAGTCTATAAAATAGTTATAACTTTATATTCGGGAAAGCACTAAATGGTATTGCCTAATTTATCAAATTTTAAGATAAGATAATGAAGATTGCCCCATTCTAAGTCAGTCATTTCAATTTAATCTTAATCATGCGGAAAACGCAGAATGAAGACACAATATAATAGTAATTAATATTTGGCACTCTTTTAAAAACTCCTACCAAAATCTTAGGTAATAAAAAAAAAACAGTTTTAAAACGATTTCAAATTGTATTTAAAAAATAATTTTCTTTGTTAATCATAATCAACCTAAATGATTTTCCAGCCGATTGATACAATCAATAAACATTTTGTCAACCGGTTAATTATACAATAAATGAATTGGCAATCGGTCTTGATTAATAATATAATTTGTTAACCGATCACACTGGTTCCTGGACAAGTTGCCTGACTATTTCATTAAGGAATACACAATATGCCCACCTTGGTTAACAGTTTTCAACCGATGGCGTTGACAGATTGCGTTTAGTGATAAACCGATAACGAAAATGGCAACTGATCACCCTGAATATGGACGCTGTTATTAATGTATAAACATACCTATTTTAACTGATTACATAACACGGTTGCACATAAAAAATAATTTCTCTAAAGCAACGATTGATGTAACCCAATCAGCGGGTTATTTTCAAAGTGCTTATTAAGCCAACTTTAAAATAAGATTGCACCCATAATAATATGTGACAATTGGTTTTGTGTCGATATGTGCCAGATGGCTCTGTAAAACAACCAAGAGTCATTTTTAACAATCTTTGCAAGAACACATTTCATATGTGTTAAATCAATAACAAAATATTTCATCAGTAACAATATTGAACTTGGATTTACATTATTGTGAATACCTTAGTTTGAAATGATTTCATGCAATCGATCTATATCATTTATATAACAATTTAGAAGAAAATGTTCATTTGTTATTTTTAAATATACAAAATTGTTATTATGTCGCTACCGTAAACATATAAATCTCCGAACACTGGTTACAATTTTTTTTTTTTGTAACATGGACAATTTCTCATCAATAACAAATTTTAATACAAAATATACTAAGGAAACAACTATTTAATCAATGCACCTTTTGCTCTGTGCGTACTAATGTCCCAGTTTTAACAAAACAATCAACCAGCTCGATCCTTGAAGAATTGGGACGTGTCAAGTCTGCAATAACCAAAGGCATAGCATATTTTCATAACAAAGAACTAAATCCATTCATAATGTAATGATTCATTTTAAAGAAAGAATTTAATAAATTTAAATGATAATGAGAGAAAAATTGAAAGAAATAACCTAAAATTTCGGACAAATGAAAGAAATGCATTCTTCAAAAAGGTTTGCTTGACAAGTAGTTCCGGTATAAGAACTGCCCTCAAAAAATCTACTTCTCCAAAACATAATGCACGAAAATTTCTCTTACGAAACAGACGAATGTAAAAGATAAAGAATACAGAAAGTTTAAATGATTTTTAAATATAGACAAAAGGAGAAAAAAAGAAGACATGGATGCAAAAACATCTGACTAGTCATGCAAACTAGAAACGCCGTCTTTTAACATTACTCTTTCAAACATAAAACAGTGAAATAAAACACTAGAACAAAGACTAAATGACAACTCTCAAACACAAAGGGTAAAAAAAACCCTAAAACATTGAAAAATCAAAGAATCAAACAAAAAGTGGGGTGATTTGTAAATCAAATCATAATACCCTTAAAGATGCATGTTGTAAGATTAAGATCAAAATGACCATTCTTTCTGTAGTAGTTTAAAAATAGATAATCAAAAATGAATACTTTGATAATTTCATTCAAATTACTTTATTCTGGTTGATTATAGTCTTGCCATGTGGATAAATGGCTAAATAATAATTTATGCAACATTTGAAGCTGTTACATAATGCATCTTTAATAAGTAAGTAGGTACCCAGCCATTCTTCACCTAAACTCTATGTTAAACACAGGATGCAGACAAAACTTAGTACAATTCAGTGTTAAATTCTTCAGAACACATTTTAGGTTTGGCACAAATTGCACTAATGTTATTGGCAGTGGATTTATTCATGCTGTGTTATTTAAATTTAGGAAATGGTAAAGTTAAGAAATGATAAAGAAATATTATGCAGTGTTATCCGGATTTGAATCTAATTTTATGCATGTACTTGATTAGAACTTGAATAGACTACTAAAGTTTGTAAAAAAGACAATTGTCATATTAGGACTTAAAAATAATTGTAAATAAGTTATCACAGTTGAACAGAGAAGCTCTACATAGCGATGTAATTATTGCATTTATTAAAACAATTGGCACTTCCAAGTCTTATATATTGTTTACCATTAAGAGTATTTCCTCCAGGATTGAACTTCTGAAGAAAAGATGGTAGCATTTACATGAAACATATCAAACAAGGAACTTACCGTTACACGAGAACACATTTATGCATGTACACTGAGTGAGATTTGTGTCGGCTTTGAAACGGTGCGAATCACATAACGCATTATTATTTTTTTTTAGATTCGAATTACTACTGAGGTATCAGTAATCTCATGTAACTGGAATATGAAATTTAAGTATAGGGAAATGAACGTTAATGAACAATAGCATTTAAAAAGAATATTGGGTACATATTCATGTACAAGGTACTATATAGCTGGAAATCTGAGAGCTCTTCATCAATTAAATATTTTCCAGATAATGCTTTATGCAATATACACTAACCCGCTATTCATAATATACATGTATAATATTGGTTATATTGTTTATTAGGATTTGATTTGCATTTCAACTTTAAGAAAAACTCTACCTTCTTTCGATGGTATCCTGTTCGAATTTTCACTTAAATCTGGTTCTGATAAACAAAGATCTGAATGGTAAACTTTGGCTACGACCATGTCTGTGATCATAGCATCCTCAGATACACACTTCCGTAAAGATCTCATTCTGTGGATTCGTTTCTTGGTCTTGTTTGTTTCGAATGATTCCAAAAGTTCGTGAAAACTCTTAGGTCTCTCGTCTCGGTCAGTATCGTCTATAACAGTCCGTTCTAGCGAATGTCTACGTCTTAATTGCACACTTTTATCTATATCACTACACACACTTATATTTACATTTGTTTTGTCTTTAGTGTCACCTGACGGTCGCGTTTTGTCAGTGCCAGGAGTGTTCGTGTTTTTAACAGACGACGGATGCGCGGGAGGTTTCGCGTCTTTACTATTCGCCATTCCCACACTGTTCTGAGTATTCTGAGTCGGGGACACCGGTGCAACGTCATCTGTAAACACCGCATCTGACTCGTCCAAATCAGTGGCATCTTCAGTTATTTCCGCTTGCGTCCCTTTACTGGTAGGGTCGTCAACAAGATCATCGTCCACGTGATCATCATCATCGTCCAGCGATAACAAACTCAGATCAGGAGCGCTACGTGTTAAGAGCGGTTTTGTTGCGCGATGTCGGTCTTCATCGCTAGAACTAAACAAATCCACCATACCAGCAACTCCTCGTCCATATTTTTTATATTTCTGTCGTCTTTCAGCTTGTTTGGATTTTGTTGATTTGTCTTTGGCAGGGGACGTTTGTGTTTCTACTGTTCTTTTCTCGGGAATATTTTCAGCATTCGGTTTACCTGAATTTGTGGCAGTATCAGGTACTGTGGATGAAATAGCAGTAGGCAGCTTGATAATAATTTCTTTTTCAGCTAGCTTTGGTGATTTCTCGTCTTGGTTTGATCTGCCATTGCTAGTTTTATTACCAGTTGCGAGTTTTAATTCTGTCTTTATATTTTTCTGCCCGGGAGGAACAACCTTTGGTGTTTTAGTAGGCACCCTGAGCTTTGTATCTTTACAAGAACTTAATTCCGCTTTTGGGCCAACCACTTTCGATTTCGGCTGTTCAGATGCAGGCAAAAATTTGGCTAGTTTTGCAGTTGCTAATTTTGGTGGCTGAACTTTGGTTATTGGCATCTTAAGAACAGGCCCTGTCATTTCTGGTTTCTTTGTTTCGTTTGTACCAGCATTTACCTCTGAAATATTGTCCGCTTTCTGTGTTGTAGCTTTAGTTATTAACGGTATCTTTATTTCAACTCGCGAATTTGGTTTTATCTCTCCTAGCAATGGTGATTTTAATTCAACATTGGCTTCCACTTTAGAACTCCCTTTGTTGTCCTTATTTGATTGATCTTTTGGTAAAATTTTGGTCTGTTGAACTAGTGTTTTACTCACTGCTGTGGATGAGGCACTTGCAGACTCTTTTGGTAACGTAACTAAATTGACAGTTTTGATTTGTACTGGCTCGGGTTTATCTTTATTTTGAGAAACCGTAATTACCTTTTTACTCGCAGTTACTATCTCCTTTGGTTGAATTTTTGTTGGTAAGGAAGAGGTTTTTCCAAGTTGTAAGCTACGTATCTGTCGTTGTTGATTACCGGCATGTTGCGCAGTTCCCATTATTTTCGGTTCATGTTTCACATT
This sequence comes from Patella caerulea, assembly GCA_036850965.1. NCBI lineage: Eukaryota > Metazoa > Mollusca > Gastropoda > Patellidae > Patella > Patella caerulea. The sequence continues at coordinate 21,033,401 of JAZGQO010000021.1, forward strand.
GGTACCAGAAGGTATCGGTGACACGGATGGTGGTATTGGAGATACAGGAGGTGGCACCGGTTGTGTAATCTTTGATTTTTTATCTCCTATTAAAATCGGTTCAAAAATCAGTTCAGATTTAACCTGGGGAGATTCGGGGCTCGATAATTCGATTTGAATAGATGACTTAGCAGTACTTTTTTGATTTTCGGACGTCTCTTTTTGAATAAGATTTCTATAAGCCATGTCATCATGCATTACGTCAGGTTCTCTTTCAGGACGAATTCGGATTCGTCCTTTGGCCGCTGACATCTCCCGCGGATTGAGATAATCTGCGGTGGTGGGAGAGGGAGGTACAACAGCGGCCGCTTCAATTCTCGGAGATGATTTAGAGCGCGCTTTTCTTACTGCAACATCGTCGCCAACGACATCTGGTATTTTGGAACGAAAGCGTTGTCGAGATTTACGCAAGCGCGACGGCGTGTCTGAATCACTCACCGTTGATACAGATTGGTTCGGAGATTTAGATGTAGGTGATGGTAACTGGGTAGACTTAAGTGTAACTCTCATTGGCAGCCTGGGAGAATCGGGCGTAGACTGGGGACCAGATATCCATACATCCTCGGAACTTGTTGTCACAGCTGAGGTCTGGTTGACTTCATCCAGGATCGCTTGAAAAGATTTAGAAATAGCATCAAATTCAGACTGTGTTTGTTTTTCAACATCAGCCCTATCATTAAAAACGGGGGATGCAATCTCAATTGACAGACTAGTAGTTTCACGTATAGGGGGAGCATTATTTAATGGGGCAGGCGAGAGCCTATGGTATGAAGGGTAATCACGCCGATCGGCTCGGTCATAAAGGGTCTCATTCTCAAGATCTAAATTCTTATATATTCTCTCAAGCTCTGTCAACGCGTCACTCAATTTTGACCTTTTGCTCTGGTAAAAATCATGCATAGTTTCCGATCGAATTTCTGGGGATCTTGGCCCGGCAGACGGGGAAAATTTTCTTAAAGCAACCAAGATCTTATCAAGATTTGTATCGTCAGCTTGAACAAGCTTGCTTTTAATTAATTCGATTTTATTTTCGACATTCTTTGCCAATTGACGTAAATCCTCCATGGATTGACTCACTTGATTCACCTTATCTTCTGATTGGTAGAATCTCTGAGGTGCTGTATTTACTGCTGGTTTACTGGTGGCGGTGATGGTTTCCTGGTACTTCGGGGTTTGTTTTCCACAATCACTGGAATCTGGGCGTTCATTATAAAACGTATCAACATTTTCTTCAACAAGACCAGTACTCAATAATTTATGTTTCAGTAGATTTGGGTCCAACTCATAATTACCATTTACAACATTTGGGAAGGTTTGTCCTGGTTCTGTCGAGAAGGTGTACATCTCTTTAACAGATACATTTTCTGGGATATCATAGACTCCTGAACCCCTATGCTGACTCCACATTTTCTTGGGCTGATCTCTCATTTGAACATTTTCTATGTACATAGAAGATCTGACAGGGGCTGATACTTTGAAGTCAGAAAGGGACTGTGTTTGAGACGAGGACTTTGAGTCCAGGCTGTCTCTTGTGCTAGTTCTATCCACGGACGTCTTTAAGTCTTCTATGGCATCTTCCAGTGTCGTCTGACTATTATGACTTCGAGGAGGCATACCCAAAGTTAAAGGCGCTATATTTGGCGTGTAGAGTGACTTAGATCGCTGAAGTCTATCCCGAGAGGAAGTGGTAAGGCGGGGCTGATTCGGTAAAGTACTGCTCTGAGACTGGCTTGTATCTCCTTGGTTTTGATTGTGTCCAATAAATTGATCATCATAGGACGCCATTTGATCACCTTGTTTCTGACCAACTAAACTCTCGAAACTTGTCATTTCTTCAATTTCTTTCCAAAACGGATCATCTTGAAATGGTATGGTCTGAAGTGTCCGTGCTTTCACGCGTTCAATACTGAGTGATTCTCCTTTGGTACTTTCCATATGCGGTGACCACACATCAGTCTTTTTGATGTTGTCTTCCATATCAGAAATGATCTTAGCCCATTCATCATCATTGTGTTTCTGAGGTGAAATCTTGGCTATTCGTCTACCTTCACTGTCCTCATTGAAGTTAAAGAGTTTACATAAATCTTTCACACTTTCATCTTTAGACCCAGTCATATCATCGATCTCCTGGTATCTCATATATTTGCTTCCTTTATCAGAGAGGATTGGTGATTCTGTTGAGCTACTTTCAAGGCTACTCTGTCTATCAGCTATCATCTTCTGCTTTAATTTGCCGGCAGTTAATGGCATTTCAGGCATATTAAATGCATAGTGTAATGTTGGAAGAGAACGCTTTGCTGCCGAATTGTGGCTTTGTATTGGTGCTTGTGACTGAATAAGGGTACTCATAGAATTGGACGTGGATTGGGCCCTAACGCTGGGGACAAGTTGGAAAAGGCGATGAGTATTGGTTTCATGTGATATTATTTGTGGCTCTCCCAATAAATGGACAGTCGGATCTGAGCTGGATGGTTTCATGGTCATTGGCTCTACTGTGTTCCAGCTTTGACTAGAAGTTATGATTACCGGTCTAGGAATATCACGGGGTGCAGCTCGTCGATTGTCATAGGGAGTTAATCCAAACTCTTCAGTTCTTTCTTGAATGGTAGTCAAAGCATTTCCATTAGAAAACGGTTCGTTAGACTTTTTCATATAGGTTTCCCACTTCCGGATTCTGTCTGAGACTTCTATATCATACTCTACGTCAGAGAACATCCCTGCTTCGGTTGGGCGACTGTGAACTACACCCATGGCTCCAGGTGGCAAAAGTTGATCTGCAGAGAGAGATTTGGGTTGTTTGTAGTGGGACATAGGATGCAAATGCTCAGCTCTGTAGGTGCTTGGAGGAACTGTTGCAGTGTTTAATTGTGAGTCTGATTTTGATATGTCATCTCTTTCAAAATACTGACTGGTAGGACGTGAATATCCACTACGACTATCATACGATAATTTCCGTTCTTGTCTTGGAGCACCAAAGCCAGTAGACATATGCATAACATTTCCATTATAATTATAGCTATAGTCTGAAGGATCATTAAGGTTCTCATTTGCAATTGTTATCTCAGGAGTCATCTTGTTTGCACCCGGCATAGGAACTCTAATCTCTAGTTCTGATTTCTCCATATGGTGTCTGTATGGTGCAGCTTGAAGTATGGGTTTCTTAGAGTATCCAAAGGGTACTACTATTTCTGCAGACCCTCTGGCACGATTCTGTATCAAACCTTGTCGTTTTTGATCTGGTAAGCTTGCTGAACGGGAAACTGGAACTTGACTTTTTATATTATTTCTTGCTTTTCCCATATTTGACTCTAGGAACTGAGCATTGGACATTACTATCTCATCCAAGGAATCTTCACTGTGTGCACGGTTGAAGGGTCTATATTCTTTAGGACTAACAGGAGATAAAGGACCTTCCATTAACCTATTAGTGTCAAAACGAAGTTCACAAGTTTCATTAACTCTTGGTGACCTTGATGATTGAAGCTGCACAGAATTCACTGGATATTTGACAACGCTACCACGTTGGACCTCCATTGTTTGGTTGGAAGGTGGGTTTACATAAACCGGCTTTTGGTCCTTGTCAACACTAAACCCTGTTTGGAAACCTGACGTTACTCCAATGTGTTGATTATATCTCCGAAAAGCACCTGACCTAGATGCTGGCTCTGGGGCAACTCCAGTGTCATATACAGAGTCTATAGACGAACCACGAGCAGCACTTAAGTCAAACTTACGTCCAACTTCAGGTGAACTGTTGTACACAAATCTGTTATTTTTTGTTGGCGATGTAGTATTGTCCACAGAGTTTGTTCTTGAATTTTTAAAAATTCCAAAGTTGGCACTTTGATTGTTTCTTTGCACCTGTCCAGAATCTGACGACTTTACACCAGAGTATGGATTTCTGATGGGTTCATTATTTATTAATTTACCATAAGTCATGACTCGGGCAGTTTGTGGAGAGCCAAAAGGCACTGGGTCAGAGTTTTGTTGAGTATTTTGTTGGGAAGCGGTGGTTTTAGAGGTGGTTTGCTGGTATTGTCTTTGCTGCACATTATTATGCTGATATCCAGTAGAAGTTTGGGGAGCAAAATTACCCTGAGAGTTACTCAGAACATTTTGATTACGCTGATTATGATAGTTATTATTGTTATTATTAGCACCTAATGGAGTGTTGCTGTATGCACCACTGTTTCGAGTATTTTGTTGGTAATTTTGGGGGACATTCCTTTGAGTAAAAACACTCGGTGATAAAGTATCGGGAAGTTCTATTCTTGTTTGTCTGCCAAGACCACTTTGAAGAGCTCGCTGACGTAGTCTAGATATCCTATATTCTGGGGAATTTTCCTCATCTGATGTCATTTGTATGTCTATACGTTTTTTACGTCTTTCTTCTATTTTTTGAAATTTGTTACCCTTAAAGCTACCACCAGTTTCACTGCTATCACTTTTATCCTGTCCTGTGGTGCTGTAGTACACAAAGCTATCTCGTGTTGATATGTGAGCATCATTATTAATATTCGACCGTCTCTTATCATTATGCGCTCCTGATCGTCGCGACCTACGAGACATTAACTGATTTTTAGTCCAAATTTTTGGATCACTATCATATGAGTCAGAGTCACTACCTGCATCTCGTATAAAACCGCCGTCGTCTGATATCGGAGGAGAGTATCTAGACACACGTGTAGCAGTTGATGTTTCTTCAACATCCCAATTCGGACGCGAAACATTATCACCTTTAGCGAAAGAATCAGATTGGTGAACTCGTTTATCGTCACGTTGGCGCACTCTGCGTGTTGGGCCTTCACTGCGAGATCTTCTTTTTATTTCTATTTTCTCCTGTTGTATATCTTGCTGCCCTCTGGTGGCGTCATTTCCACGAAAATTGTCACGTCTTCCTTGACGCAGTTGGATTCGACGTTCTGCCATTTCATGTGGCTCTTCAAAACCAGAGGGACCTGTGGGTTTTATGCCCGGGGGCTGTTTTCCGATGCCCCTTAGCTTTTCATCTGCACTCTGAAAAATAAAAAAGAGTAATAGTTAAGTACAATTTCCTTTTCAAACATTAACATATCTTAATATATAAATACTTACCTAAGAACAATTAAATCAAACTTAATAATTCAGAAGCCTGTTGCCAGAAACACATCAATTTTTCAAAGTCGTTGGAAGATATATCTGTACGGATATTAACATAACTTTACATTTTGTTACAGACATTAGATCATAAAACTTATCGTTTTCAGATTTCTGGCAACAGACCTTAAGTTTTTGAATAGGACAGCCATTATAGTGGCTGCTAACTCTAGATAATACCTAATCTATCAACTAAATGTACAAGTAAATCACAGAAATGTTGAACAATCAATTCAATAAATCCTAATAGAAACACAACATCAAATAAACACAACACTAAAAGTACCTTCCAGAAGCTCATCAGCACTGAAAACATTATTACCTCCAACAATTTCTTCAAACTAACTACAGAGTAACAACACGACTTGACTACATCTAATATTCTTATGGCATGCTTTATATCAATTTACAACATTAAAAAACAACAGCTAAAAACCTATTAGTAATAATGTATGGTCTGGCATCGCAACAATGTACGGTACATTAATTATTGCATAGAATCTTAATTTTCCTCCAACACGATTTAGGTAAGATACATTAACAATTAACAGGGGGGGACAGGTGGTTATAATTTTATTACTGGTATGTTTTTTCCCCGCATTAAAGAGGCATCAGCATTTCTGCGACCCTCTCCATTAGGGAAAAACCTTTTCTTGACAATGCTGAAATTTTGATCTTTTAGCTTTTAAGTTATTATAGAAATGTAATCAGGTTCAATGTTCTATTCCGACTGTGCTTATGAATATGGGTCCAACTTATTATGTCATACTCATACAAATGATTTAGATATGTTGATGCTTTTAATGGCAAAGCCACAGTGGCTTGGTAAGAAAGGCACCAGTTTACTAACCAGAAGGTCCCAGGTTGATGCAGGACAGAAGGCCATCAGATAGTAGTGTCTAGTTGTTTACAGCTAACATTGATCAAAATTTCCCTCAAAGCACACTGTATGGCATATGCCCTTCCTCATTAGCAAAGTTTGTGTAGAAAAGTAGGACGTTTAACCCATTTCATTTAATTTAGTTTAATGGACGCTTATTAACAATATTCATTCTAAGTAGACCAGTTTAGTTTTATATCAAATATGACACTGTTCTAAATGGTTTACATTTATTTTCTAGCTTAGAGTGACGATGTCTCTTTAAATATTCAAAATTCTTAGTAAGATTATGAATCAAAATATATGTTGTTCTATTATATTATAATAATGAGCTTTGCGTTTATGTCAAAGTTTACAAATCAAAATTTTGGGAATCAGAGTATAAGCTTACCTATAATAGTATCTAGTTTACTTCTTTTAATCAGTATTCATATTATGTATAACTTGACCTTTAACCTGGGTATACAAGTTTAGACTACTAATTTATCTGTGACCCACACCAATTGTCATCTTTTATACAACCAGGTTACATATCTGACTTATATTATCTATTCTCTATTTTATCAGAGCCTCTTTCACACCCCAGCAAAACATAAATACATAAGTAAGCAGGTATTAACTGTGTAGATAAGGAAAGTAAGTAAATTATCTACATCAGAACATACATGAAATAGAACTAATTTATCAGACATTGACATTGGCAAGATTCCAATCTTCTGACATGAGTATCAAAGATTGCAGGGAAATCAATGTTCAAATACATAAAATTCTAATTGAAAGCTATCAAATTTCAGAATGGTTCAAGATTTTGAGATTTTATTTTTACACTAAGATCATTTTTCTGAAAGACACTATTTTTCAAACTAAACTTTTACAACATCATGTCATGGTTTAACCAAGCTGCCCATCAGACAAGATGTTATTTGGCATTAGCTTTGTTTTATTTTTGCAGTTCATGCTCTGGGCGCATTATCTGTTTGAGGAAAGTGGATAAAGGCTAATATAATTTGCAGATTATTTTTGTAAGAAAAACTACCATTTAGAATCAAATCCTTGACTGCAAAGACCCAAACATTACTAACACCATCAGGGACGGATCCAGGAATTTTTACAGGAGGGGGTTTGTCAGGTTTTGGTTACGGAAATTTGCCATCATCGTATATAAATTACATACAAATTGGGCTTTTTAAACAGAGAAATCATTTTTATACTGATGTAGGATCACTTTGTGATGTAATTTCATTGATGCAAGACATTATTTTTTTTTTATGTAGCGGAGCGTGTGTGTGTGTGTGTGTGTGGGGGGGGTTATTATAGTAATATATTTCCCCAGAGTATTGCTTCGATATTTGTTGTGTTGTGTTGTATTTTGATTTTGTGCATGTATTTTGTAGACAGATCTGTAGATAATCCCATATGAATTAAAATGGATGGAATTGCTGTTTGTGGAGTATGTTGTTATTTCCGAATGTATGTATTTGTTATACAAAATGTTTCCCACGCCACTAAGCAGCACATTATTGTTGAGAGTTCATGTGATCTATGCGTTACTACATTACATAATAAAGTTATTAATCCATAACCTAAACCAGATCACCTTAAATCCATTATGGTGAAAATATCTCATATCAATCAATATGATCTATTATTAATAGTTCAGAACTATTTTGGTTCCAGGATATCAAATAGACAAGAAATGTAAGGCAATTGCATTTCCAGAAATAATAGAGTAAATACATTTATATCAAATATTCCATCAATGTTTTTACCTATTTAATCTATATGTAGGTTAATATCATTGTCTCTACATCTAATTATCAAACTAGGAGCCCTTATTAGTATATGTTTGCTATATCATCACATAAAGAGTATCCTCTACATGTATGTACACATAAAGAGTATCCTCTACATGTAATTACTATCATCTGACAAAAGGTACAGAAAATTCAATATTCTTAAAATATTGTTGCCAGAGAGTGACTAAGGCAAATATTACAGTAGGTTGATTTCCTATTGTATCAAATGGGTATATCTTTAGGAGCAAAATATGTGGAAATGGTCAAGATGTTTAGACAACTCCCATCCGACATAATATTGAATATTATAATAATGAATAATTCACTTGAGATGTAGTGATATATGTTACTATAGGTTTACCAGCTGCTGCATAATACTGAAATCATTATACATCAAGTACTCAATGACTGTATTTAAATATTTCAAATACCTTAATGTATTAAAAGGGCTGTATTCAAAAGATTGCAAATAGTGCATCTGGACAGAGAACCCCACAGTCCCCCATCAATACCGCTTATAAGATGTATTATGTAAGTGCCAAATCTCCCTATGGAAAGTCCTTTTTTCTGACTTCATGAAATAATTATCTCGAAAAGCCAATAATCAACTCCCTAAACCATCAGATGGCTTAGATATTATAAATGAAATAGCCCATCTGCACCATTTAATCTGTTAATGTTAGAATTGACAATCAAGACTGTTACTGCCATAGCAAAGGTACTTGGGAATCAAGACTATTTATGCTAAATCTTGTCAAAATTCAACCATTCATAACTTAATTCAGAATGAAATAATTTTGAATCTATTATAACAAGAATCGCCAGCTCTTTATTGAAATCTTACATAGTGCATCTTTTAGGTTGACAAGTTTGCAGTTTGATTCATTTTAAAGTTTAGTTTTTCGCGACATTATTCACAAGTAAAGTGCCAATTTGACATTCAATTCATTATTAATGTGTTTCAATTTGTTTTATAAGGATTTATTTTATTACATAGAGACTTATTATTGACGTTTACCAATGAAATATCATTACAGGGAATCAAGGTCTACAGCATTAAATTTATTCGGATTTGAATGAGATTTAAGTGAATCTATCTGATGCACAATCCACTTAAGCCATTAAGTTGAAATGTTAAGAATTATAGGTAGTCTACTCTCAATATAAGTACCAGTAAGTAAGTAAGTTGATGTGATATAAGTAGTTTGGTAGATACAGCTTTGTATATACTTGTTTCTCTTATTATATATACATCTAGCACATTACAATATATATTCCATGATTATATGTTTTTAATTTGGGTTTTGTATCAGTGGGTAGAAGAGGCAGGGTAAGGAAAGGGGGAGGGGTCCACACAACCCTACCAAATTCCATATTCCCTTATAAAATGTTTAGTAAATAAAAATAATGAACATGTAAATATCAAACCAACAGAAACTAGGCATGGGAAGGATAAGAGATAATGATATCTTTATCTTGAAAACCTTATGCAAAGTATTCCTTGCCTCATACATGACACCCATTATTACAATAAATTCCTGAAGAAAACTTAATATGTCACGGTAAAAAATACATGTCCTTGTTAGTTTGACATTGAAGAATAAACAATAGATTGTACATGTTCATGAATCAGCATACATATCTATGATTCACTGGCGGTCTCTCACACTCACAGGTGTAGCACCTCTGAATCATTTTGTTTATAAATTTCTTAATGACATCTTTGAATACTGGTGGCAAAATAACTGGTCTGTGTTGTGGTTGTTTTTTTTAATGATAACAAAACTACAGCAGAAAATATTAAATTCTTGTATTAATGAAAAGTGGTATCAATTGTTCTAGAGGATTAAGGCCACACTGCCTAGTGCATTAAAACAATCACGACTATCATACAAAATATTTCTTAAAGGATATGGACCATCTGTTTCTATATTCTTGCAAATATGAAAAGCTACTTGTATCAAAATAATGTGGTTTTGCATCCTCCTGTTCTTTTCTGACTGGGCTAAATGAAGATTATGACATACGCCATACAGTGTGTGAAATTTTGTCTGGGCAGCAGCAGTATGGCCCAATCTTATACTGAACTCCAATTGCTTAAGGTTCTTTTATATGCACGCCAATGTGTACAAACAACCTCAGTATTATGTCCCATCTGAACGACTAGACCTTGGTCCTTGCCAGGCCCTCCATACTGCACCACTGACAAGAGGGGAACCCAAGTCAGAACTTTCTCGGCCAATGCAGGGAAGGGACACAAGACCTACATTATAGGCTAGCGAGCCAGCATCTTATTCCCTTCGTGACCATTGCTCCCTATACTTGAATCAACACACAATATTATTCAGTGTGGTGTTTGATTGTAATAGTTGTCATCATTATCTATCTATGTTTCCTAATACAGCAAAGGGTGGACCATTTCCTTTAATTCTATCAATATTGAATTTATCTATGAACAGATACATTGCAACAGTTTGTCAGATCTATCATAAAGATATTAATAGCAGGAAATAGTTGAAATATATATTGAAGTAGATTTAATAGTGGTTATATCCTGATTACCAATGAATGGACACCATTAATGGATAATATAACAGAATTAAGATCTATACAGCCACAATTACCCTACTGAACTCTAAATCCATACATCATTAATACTTAATCCTAGACTGACAAAAAGAAACCAATTATCTAAAGCAATGCAAAGTCTAAACTATAGAAACTCTATATATATCAACACAAACTTATAAATGATATACACAACTGTGTTGTCTAAGCCAGGTCTTAACAGTAACAATAAGCTCAAATTATGAAATAAAATTTATGTTGAGGGGATATACAAACATGTTAGAAGGCCGAGGGGACAAGGAATGCTATACTTCAAACAAATATAAATAAAACTTCTTGGAATGCCTGAGTTCTCCCAAACAAGTAAATACTTTTGAAGCCATCATCTGTTTTGTAGTACTCATACAAATATTTGAATATTCAAATTCAAATTTTAAAGCTAATGCTGTTTCTTATTGGAAATATTTAATGATATTAATTAAATGCCATTTCAAAAGTATCAGTTGTAACTTAAACTTTGGAATGAGGAAGATGCTTTCACACAAATTAAACTGGTTTAATGCTTTATCAGTAATGGTTTAAGGCTTTATCTGTAACACTGAAGTAATTCTTTCAATTCTCAATAATAACAGCACAACGCCAATAGTAACAACAACAAGTCAATAACATAAGACTGTTAGAGAGGACACATCATAACTGATCTACATCAGAAGTCCATCTTTTCAAATCTTTACTGGACATAAAAATAAGTTTAATTGGATTTCATGAAACAAGTGACAGAGACACACTCCATTTTGTATTCAGGTAAAAAGTAAAGCAAGTTACTTTTGTTTTGCTGTCATATTACAGAATAAAGTGCTTAAAACTTACAAAGAACTACCTCATGTGGTGTCTTTTTGTTATCCAGATAGCATCCACTTTGCCCCGGGATAAGATTCATTTCAAGTGTAAACTGAATGATAATAACTGATTTACTTTTTCGAAGAATCAAACTATCCTCTGAATTTATGTTAAATCATTTCACTTTCTGACATCCGTATAATATACATCTAAGATAAATACTATCAACAGACAATATATAGAGAGCATACATTAATGGCTATAAACAACAAACATAAACAATATGTACAATACCTATATTACTACTCTTACATATATCATATAAGTATTTTTATAACTATTAATAATTCATATACTTACAATGAAAACTATAGTAAAACAGTGCTGAAAATCGGTCTCCAACATGATGGATGATTGCATGGACCTGTCCTTTAGTTTAGTACTATCAACTAGATAGACTGCTTTACCGTGCAGTTACTACACATAAAACTAATATAGACGTAATTAACAAATAACTTAGACGACCTTTCCACTTAGATTTATACACTAGTAGCTTATTCATTTCACACTGGTGATGTAGACAGTTTTAGATCTATTTGCCAATAACAGACCACATTTACTGTTGTTATTGATTATTATGGCATATACACATACAAGTTTATATATATACATACATGTACATATTTGAAAGGTGAAATTAGTCCATTAGTCATAAACCGGTACAACAAATCTCACTCAAATTAGCAACAGAATGCTTTATCTAAAGCAAATGATTAAATCCATGTTTGTTCTTGAAACATTGATTATAGCCAGACCAAGTTCTATATCTATATCCAGCAGGTATAATCCATTCTGAAAGTCCAAAGTCAGTGATATCAAGGAGATATTTGTTCAATGTTTGAAATTTACAATGTCAATAGTCCAGTGACAAGTTTGTATCAAGTAAGATCCGGCAAATAAACTCACAAAATTCTTTGAGGTAATACATAAATACATCCATTAAGACGACCAAAATCAATATGGTGGCTCCTCTCAATGCATCCTGTACATGAAGTCCAGCCACCCAGTGAAGGTATTAGCTCTATATGTATCATATTGGCAAATCTACTCATTATAACAAGGAATTTGTCCCAGGGAGCCAATTATTGTATTTATAAATCAAATCCTGAATGATTTTCCAATACAAGAGAATGAAAATATAGTGGAATATCACACATACCAGAAGATCAATCCAAGCACAGTCAAATTTTCTCAGGAGAGACATGTAGTATTAGAATATTAATCTTAAAGGGACAATAACATTCTTGCTGGCTTGGTAGCTCCAGAAAATAAATAATACCCTTATTCTAAGTACTAGATGTTTAAGTGTCCTACCTGTTGTGTAAATTATCCATTACAACCTATTTTACTTGTCCAGAGGGTTCGAAAATATTTTAAAATCCAAGTCACATTTGAAAAGGTTTATGTTAGACTTTTCAAATCAATTGGTTGAATTTTTCCAATTTTTTTAAAATAGGTGTGTTAAGATTGAATTTATATCATCATTTAATTGGAATATTCTAAAATAATACGATTTGTTGACCAGAATGAAGATTGGGACATATTATTCAGTTACAACAAGAGTGTTATTGGGGCTTTAAAGACTTCAATAACTGAATCTCATACTACTTTTGTCTTAAACAATAATTCAGACAGAAACAATTTTATATTAGATAAGAAAATATTCTTAATTCTGTCCTCTGGAGAAAAGTCCTTGTGTCTGTGTTTTCTGATTTATATTAGTGTTTTACACTTATTTTCCGTCAAGAAAAAGACATAAAATGTTAGGGTAGTATTTAAAGTGATTGAAGTGGTTGGTTACATTGGTACAATAATATCTAAAACAGTTGATTCACATTAGTATAATAATAGTATCAAAATTATAGTAGGTGAACAAAGATACATCAGATAAGTATGGTAGGGTCTTTACAGTTCAGGTAAAATCTCAGTGTATACACATTTCCATAATCAACTTTAACAACTCTAGTGCAAACACAAATTGTGATCCCATCCCATTACAAAAGGTAAGGAAATCTTATATTGTATGAATTCCACCAAGTTATAAGATTACACAAAATGGTTGAATAGTAACTATTCAGTGGTACATGTAACAAATAGTCTTAAAGACTGCAAAAGCCACAAAATCATTTTCAACATCCATAACATTAATCCAGTTATTTAAACAGCAACTAGAGCTATGGAGTCTCAAGTGTCTAGAACGTTAAATAACCAACTAATAGCACAAATATGGTGAACCCTTTTAAAATATTAATCCAATCATAAAATGTGTAATCAAATTCTATGAGCAGTGTGAAACAATTCTTGAAAAATTGGTATGGTAGCAATATAAATATGAATTTGTTTACTAGACTATACTATGATATTATCTTATAATTTGATCGTTTTCGTGATTGGATTAGATATTGATTTGTGGGTAAACATTCACGGTTAATCAAATAAACTTCAATCTTCGTCAGCGCCAACAATAATAATATCAATTTACAATCGGTCTCCCTGGAACATTGAAAGTCAATAAGATTCTAATCACTTCATGCAGTCAGTCAATACTCTAAATATGATATGTATTGAGGCAATTAATTCTGAATTTAGAAAAACAAGAAGCGCATATTTTGCAATACTTTTTAAAAAAAAGAAATTCAAAGTGTCATTAATTGTGTAATGAAGTGCATGTGCAGTTGATTTCCTTTGAAGTTTTTAGTTGTATTAATACTATGACATAAAAACAACAGTATTGATACTGTTTATTCTATAAATCATTTTAAATGGAAATCCACACAACTTGACTCTCTCTCTCTCCCCCCACCTCTCGTACTGCAAAAGTTTGGCACATAACCATGTCTTGAATAGTTGTTTGAGTAAGACTTGTAAAAGTCATTGGGTCCAGAGAGAGATGGGGTTTAACTTCCATTCAGCACTAAGTAGGTCATTTTGGGACTAACATATTTCATTTTATTTCAATATCTCGCTTGCGCATAGATGAAGCACCGGAAGAAAACCCACAAGGTTGGACTGGCAACCCTATTCCTTGTCACGTACGACCGGGGATTCGAAACAACACCAGATGACTCAATGACAGGCTTTTTGATACAGCGGCGCAAGTGCTGACAATTCGGCCATCCAACCTCCATATACAGGTAGAAGATGATTATAACTTATTTTGAATTTATTCACATTTAGAGTAACATTCAGCTCAGCTAATAACTGAGAATTCATTAGCGGACTTTCATGTATTCCTTTAAAATACCATAATATTTTTACCAATGAACTACTGGCTCTTTAAGATCAAATGCACTTTAATATTTCTTCATACATGTAGAAACGTACATGTATTTTCTACTTCCTTGTTTAAAAGATGAGGTACACACATTGTTATCTTTCTTCTAAATGATATGTATAATGTCAAATGCTAGCTTTTTTAAATGTAGACAAAACATCTGGCAATGGTATTCATGCCATAACAAATATGTCAGCTATTGTGTAGCCTCGACTAATATACAGCAGCAGATAGGATAATGATTTAGTCAAATACAACAACGAAAACTTAGTGCAGATATTGGATGGGGATGCACTATAAAAAGTAACAATAAACATTTATAAAGTAGATAATTACAAAGATGCAGGTTGGAGGGGGTGCAGAAATGATGTTACAACAAACTTTGGCTCCTTTTCCCTCTAATGAAATACAAGTATATGAATGGCTGCTCTTGTCCAATAGGTTGGAACAGATGACATTATTGACATGCTAAAGTGACCCGTGCATATACATGTATATGAGGAATTCGTAGTTCTAGAAATATTCAAGCATAGTCTGTAGAAACATGAACAATATACCAGGTACAAATTTCCAAATTAAAAAAAATGTCAATTTTTTTTTAGTTATGACACCATAATGTTCAGGTCATACATGCCTGACTTTCATCCAAGTAGAAATATTTTGACACAGGTATGAGGCCTGCAAAACATAGAAAATTTTTGCCTGACATAGCACAATCTTAGTGCATATCTTGACTGTAATGTTTTCTGAACTGATACTGAAACCAAAATTATCATTCTACAAATTGGTGTTGGCCACTACAAAGGTCTACTAATGCCAAGAAGTAATTAATGCATTTGTGGAATGTAACAAGTACATTTTATTGGCCAACAAGACAATTATCATTGGGGTTTTTTATCTCAGAATTCATGGAAAATATTTATCTTTAAACTAAAGTATGTAGTAATCTATAATACACTCTGCCCAGATCATCCGTCAAAAGCAAAACCAAAATACCATTATACACACCTTCACCAACTCATGGGAAATAAATGAAAGAGATAAAAGAGTATTTCTGCCATTACCTGTGGACTTCCTACTCGACGTGCTCTTGGCACAAAACACAAATTATTACATATTCCGCTCATTTTTACATAGTTTCACCTGCCTTCAATAAAATATATTTCTACTGGCATGTAGAGTCTGCACCAACACTCTGCCGAAAACAACAATAGTAGCAATAACTTAAAGAGAAGTTTTATATGTCTGTTATTTGGAACTTGAAACCATTTTATAATATTATTCCTTGATGGTTTATTAATTGCATTCTGTTATGCCTAATCCAAGAAAATACCTCATATTCCATAATTCCTGAACTTTTTACAGATACAAAATACTAACTAACAGTTTGAAGTATCACTATATAAAAGCAGAACAAATCGTTTTAGTAGTGAACTTTCAGAAAACTTCCCATATTATACTATCTGAATCATGTAACATCCATTCAATCTTTAACATTGTCTTGAATTTCCCATATTATGCTATCTGAATCTTGTAACATCCATTCAATCTTTAACATTGTCTTGAATTTGCTGGTTCAACATCTTCCACTAAACCGGGATTTATATTAAGCCAAATTTCCTTTAATCCATTTCTGGCTATAATCAAACTTTCATTAGTTTCATTCCATGCATGATTCACAACTTAGACCGAAACTCTTTGTTATCCTTCTGGTTTTTGTTGTATTTCTCCTCATCAAAAACAAATGGTACCATAACTACTGGTACTTCACTTCTGTTATTTCCACCATTGATGCTAATTCAATTCTGATCTTTTTACCAAACAAGTTTGATTCTTAAACTGGGGCCCAATCGAAATAATTTGCTTCTATAAATGAAATCAGAACCAGACGTTGTTGATATTGGTTAAGACCCTTTCGCTTCGTTTGAATCCGTACAATTTGATACAAGAAATTAGTTAAGGCCTGATGTTCTCACTTTCTAAATATACATGTAGCAAAATGTCAGGTAGTGCTATTTTAATCTTTTTATCTCCTAGGGGTAATACTGATGTCGAAATTGCATCAAATGTTCTGAGATAAAATACATTTACAATTTATGACTCCCATGGAGATCAAATTAATAGTTTTCATGTTTTTTTATAACTATATTTTATGTGATGTCATTAAATTCTATATTTCTAAGATAAGAAAAACATCTATTATAAACATGAAGCTTCAAAAATTGAATATCTTATATATGTATGTCAACAGTATAAAATCATACTTTGGAATAGTCCTCGATTTTTGTACTTATCCACAAGATGTTATTCTAACAATATGTTAAATCTCATAAGTCAGAGCAAAGAAAAGTTGCGAAAAGAATCCTTTTCCATGTGTTCAAATATTGACACATTTTGACAAAGGTGTCTTTCAAAGCATCTGACAGAAAGTTTATGACAATTTTGTGTTGACAACAATAAACCCAAAAGCGAAACAACTGACCATAGGTTTAATAGTTTAAATAGGTTTAATAGTTTAAATAACACACTTTAACACATGTAAAATAGCTCAATCTTTTTTCAAAATAAGGACAAGAGTCGGATTGAGAAAAAAAACATTGTATTCTCAGAGAATAAAGATCAAAATATGATTCTATCATTATACGCCTGAGATCAGTCTAAAATACATTATATAAAATTTAGAAAAAGAAATGACTGATCTTGCAATAATAATTCAAAAACAGATAATGCAAAATGATAAAAATTACTGAGCCAAATTATTGCTGCTTGTAGTTTAGACTACTGACATATTCAAGACTTAGACCTGCTTCTCCATTTTAAATTAAATCATTAAATGTCCAAATCGTTCTAATCTAGTTAAAATCTCAAGAGCTGATAATGGTCTTGCCATATGTTAATAAGTGTTTAATTCAAAATTCATATTAGGACCTAAAGAAAAAACTGCAATATGCAAATTTAGCTCTTAAATAATGTATCTTTATGTGAGAAACAATTTTTGAGGTTCAACAAACTGCAGCTTTGAGAAGAAAACTATACTTTTCATAAACTACATAGCAAAGGTTCTTGATATCAAGATTGTTTTTCATTTCATTGAAACAGCTCCATAGCATTTTTGAATAACCCTGCCTCGCTAGCCTGGCGGTCAGGTACGTTTGATCCCTGCATTGGCTGAGAAAGTTCATCTTGATTTTCCGGCATGGTTCCCCTTGTCAGTGATGCAGAATTATGAGCCTGACAAGGACAGCTGTCTAGTAATTCAGATGGGGCAAAAAACTGAGGCCCCTTTTACACATTGGCATGCACGTAAAAGATCCCTTGGCAGCTGGAATTTGATATATTGGTAGCTCGTGGCGCTGCTGCCCAGGCAGCCCAGACAAAATTTTCCTCATAGCAAACTGTATGGCATATGCCTGTCTCAGGGAATATTTTACTTTTTTACATTTGATTAGCAGTTTCCAGAAAAATTGTGTAAGAATGCTAATCAATTGTATAATTGAGTAGCAAAATTTACCAATTGATTAGCAGTTTTTTTAGTATGTAAAAGAATTCTTATTTCACATAATTAGGCCTATATGTGACAATAACAATACCCACATTATTTGTATTACCAAACAGTTGTATATATTTATATATAAAATAAAAATAAAAGTATATGACCACATGTTATTCTTTGTACGAAACCTGGACATTCTTTATTTACTTCATACTCTAGTCAGATCTTTTCTGGGTCATATTTCCTCACCCAATCTTGAACTGTTGCTAATTTTAATGTCGAATTTGAAGACAGAACATAATATCATGTGTTTGAATTTCGCGACGTACCCTCGATCATCCGGTAATTTTATCTTGTAGTGTTTTGACTGTCTGTCTTGACGAATGTGACTAGAAAGAAAGTATGTAGTGTTGTCATCTGTCATCAAAACCTTTTACGTCTATAAATAGCAGACGTCAACATGTACTGCTCTCGTTCCACTGGACCGTTGCAGAGGCACGTAAAGAGTCTTGATGATATAGACAATGAAATTGCGAGATTTGAGATTTGTTTTGATGTGTTTTACGATACTGAATGGTTTTAAAGTTAAAATTAATTTTCAAAACTTTGATTCGCGCTGAAGCAGGGTTTTATGCTAATAATGCGAATCAAATTTGAATTTGATTCGCAAAATCGGACGTTTGAGTCTCAAATTGCGATACGAACCCGGTTAAAATATTCCCTGGCCTGTCTTGCATTACCCCAGGTTAGGTGCACGAGAGTAGGACGTTAGACCCCATTTCATTTAAATTTCATTGCATTTTATATTATATCTTCTACACAGACTGGGCTAATGAAGACAGGCATATTTGAAACCAAGAAATATCTGACAACCATAAAATATTTGGGCAATAAACCTTTTCTTATCGATCAACATGATTATATACCAAATATTTCAAGTTATCTATGTTAGAAAAACAAGTTATTTTGATCCACTCCCTGCTAGATGATAACCAAGATAAAAAAAAGATAGTTTTAGGATGAAATTTACAGTAAATAAACATCTTAAACAAGTACTTCTTTCTAGTAGCTGCTGTTACCAAAAAAAAAGGTAATTCTGTTCTTAGGTTTCATATAATAATACCTGTACATGGTGTTTCAGACAGATAATTTCTAAAAGAATGAACTGGTAGAACAGTATCTATGCTAACCAGGGTCAACAGAAAATTAAGGGGAGATTACTTGCTACTTTTCTGAGCAATGAAGGCAGATATACCCCATGCATGCTTTGTGCTATTACGAAACATTATGCCCAAACAGAGGGCAACTCAACGCTGTTCCTTACTAGGTCTTGAACAATCCTGAGGAACTTTCTCAGCCAACACCGATAATAGAGGGAGAACAATTTCTTTGCAAAACTTTATTAAGCTTATATAAGGGTGAATTTGAATCAAGTGAGTAAAATCTGAAATTTAATTATATTTCTTCACCACCATAATAATTTATACAAATTTAAAAGAGAGAGAGAAATTGGGTTAAACGTCCAATTGACACAAACTAGGTCATTTTGGGACTAACATAGGGTTTTAATTTTATTTCAATAATTCGTTTGCGCTTTGTTTGAGGGTTCAAAATATTCTACAAACTCAAATAAAGGCCTTAACTCTGAAATCATTTACAGAAATTGTTGAACATCGACTGGCTTTTTCTTTTTACTAATTTTAGTACTGCATATAAATTTCATACAGGTTGGATGATAACTTTTGCTGCTTTAACGTTTGCTGCTAAATTTCACACAGTTCAGATGATAACTGGACTGATGTTGTTGGAGCATTCAAAAGATGCAATAAAAGAAGAAATTAATGGTAATTATTGAAATTAAAAAGTATTCTTCATCTCACTAATGCAAACAACATTTCAAATCAATCAGATGATCAATATAGTTTGTGGACGTATAAAAAGCGATTTAAAATGCTAACATGATTTTACAACCAAGTCCTCATGTTTTTTAATAAAGGGCCTTTAAGACAAGACTGCAACCTAATTATTCTAACAAAAAAACAACAAATGTGGATGTATAAAAATCCTTTCTAACATCAGTAACAACAAATGTGGATGTATAAAAATCCTTTCTAACATCAGTAACAACAAATGTGGATGTATAAAAATCCTTTCTAACATCAGTAACTACAGATTTTGATCACACTATTTATTCCTCATTTCACTTCATTTCATCTAGCAGTTAAGCAGCAGGCAACCAATAAACTTAATGTAATGAATTGAATTCCAAACTTAATTTCTAGACATACACATATAAATATGGCACCTGCTTCAGTACCAATGAATCATGGTATTTGTACCTGATACTAAATATATTAGTAATACTACACAACTGTCAGATACATAAAGTTATGGACCCAGCCTATGTATTTATAAAAGTCAAAATAAAGTGGAACTCATCCTGGTTTCTTAATAACCTTTCACATTTAAATCTGTCATCTTATACTCAATGAAATACCATGTTAAATGAGTAATGCATCATAAATAACGAATGTTATATTACCCTATTATTAAAGAGGAATTTTCACCCTGGAATTCATTGCAACAAAGGTCAAACATTTATTTTACTTAGGTGAAGCACAAAGTTAACATTGAGGTTGTGTTGAATGTGCAGTTAAGACACTGTATTCACAACCAGAATGTCCAAGGATTTTGCAAGCTAACTTATCACATATGTGTAAATGGAGTGGCCCCGTTCTCAAATATGAGATATCAGGGGTGGCTCCTGTGGGGTTAAAACGTGTTTGGATGGGACAAAAACTAAGGTCGTAAAGATTGGTAGTGTAGAGTTCCTGAATTACCTCACCACATCATACAAAGTATATTCTAAACAAATGCACTCACGCCCCTCTTCTTTTATTCACCCCCCATCTTTCGCCATGACCTTTTAGCTGACGCTGTTCCTTGTAAAACATATGATTGCAGGTCTGTCACACTAACCACCGGCTGTGAAACACAACATGCCAGATAAAGGTAATAATATTTACTGTATTGATATGTTGTAAATCTACCAAGGTCTCTCTCCATTCAAAACAAATGTTACATAAATATCAGCAAAATCTTCAAATGTACAAACTGAATATTTCTTTTTCTGAATAACCACCAGAGACCTGAAATCTTAGTTCTAGTGTTTTTATAAATATTTATTTAGCAAGTTTAATGATTAAAGTTATTTTTAGCTCTTCCTGTCTGGAGATAAAATAATTTTCAGGTCTGCTGCTAGTTACTACAAGTGGTTACTTGTTTCTTAAATTATCAACATAAACACATTAAAAGATAAAGTATGCTCTTCACTTTTTTTAACCAAACAGTATTACAATTTAAAATAACTGAAAATATATGAGAGAATAAATTAAGTTAATTTTATTATATCCCTAACTGAACACAGCAAATCTGAAAAATTGCTTTTGAGGAATCTTGATCATTGGTAACATCACTTTGATTATATTGGAAACAGTCCAATATTTTTCAGTTTTGAGCAAAATAAACTTAAAAGCAAGGATACCCTTTTGAACTCTACATGATTTTGTTTTGATCATTAAAAGGACAATAACACTCTTGCTGGCTTGGTAGCTCCAGAAAATAAATAATAGCCTTATTCTAAGTTCTAGATGTTTTAGTGTCTTACCTGTTGTGTAAATTATCCATTACATACTATTTTACTTTTCCAGAGGGTTCGAAAACATTTTAAAATCCAAGTCACATTTGAAAAGGTTTACGTTAGACTTTTTCAAATCCATAAGTTGACTTTTTCCAATTTTTTAAATTAGGTGTGTTAAAATGAAATTTATATCATCAATTAATTGGAATATTGTAAAATAATACAATTTGTTGACCAGAATGAAGATTGGGACATATTATTAAGTTACAACAAGAGTGTTATTGGGGCTTTAAGGTTTGACAATGCGATCAAAAATGAAGAGAATAATGTTTAGTGTTTAGTTCCATATAAGATCGTCTCTACAGAATGGTTTTACGTATGTTACTATGGCAGTCACAGAATTAGAAACTACTGCCTGTATTGAATCTGAATTCCTTTGGATTTCTGTTTATTCCACACAAGAATAGTAACCACAATACAATGGATTACAATTTACAAGGGTAATGATGCAGGTTGAATAAATAATCTCATAATGAAGCTATTAATCTGACTCTGTTACCCAATATATCACATTCTTAATGCTGCTCATTTCTCAAATAGTATCAACTTTGACAAGAGAGCAAAAGTTAATGATTCAACAGATCATCACAAAACTGACTACTGATTGTTTTAAAATCAGAAAAAGACCATTATTTTGAATAACATCTTACTCTATATGTAAAATGTCTCTGTAACAGGCATGTCAAATATGTGGTGATTGTATTTGTATATTCCAAAGAAATTAATGAATCATGAAATTAATGTGACAAGAAGGGGCTTGACATAAATGTGTATTAATGGAATGTGACCCGCTGTACCTTTTATAAAACAGGTGGATTCTTGTTATTTAAACAAATAAGTAATTCAAAAGCTAATATCTCTATTTATGTTATCTATTTTTTAACTACTATAGTGAGAACTGTCAACTCTTTACAAAATCTTTCATAATTCCCCATTAATGTATTATTTTTTGCTTATAATACAAATAAATAATTTGAGCATCTGGTTCTTTGAGCATCTAGTCATAAACTTTTCAAATAAATGAGTGGTAGAGGTTTACATCTCCACTAAGTGTGACGACAAAAACTAATTGTCTTTGCTTATAGGATCTTCTCTTGGGGTGTAACTTAAATTTCTGCTTAGGACAAAAGGAGCGTTAGACTAATTGTCCTCTGTTGTTAGTTGGCAGTTCCTGACATTTCTAGTAGACTAGTACCCTAAGCTAACAGATTATATTAACATGTGCTACTACTTCTTAAATCCATTGTTTTAATACAAAATCATTTACAAATGCTGTCAAAATGTGTTTAAACAGTTCACATATGGTCAGATTGATCAAATGAGTAGGAGTTTGGGTTTGGTCAAGTTGAAGTCTGTGTTCGACTATGTTTTGTGCAGGTCTGTATTTCATTGTTAAAGGTCACATGTCATGTTAAAATATTATGGAATGCAGAAAAGGTAATTGGTGCAAAAACACATGCTTTCAATTTAATGAAAATTCCTTTGATTTAAAATATATCATATTACATTACAATTGTTAAAAATTTATATTTATTGATTCAAATTAACACCTAATTGATTATGTCAGAATAGGGGGTTTAAGATTATCATTGAGTCAAATGGTGTCGTTTCGATTCCCAGACTGTAGGTGACAAGGAATAGGGTTGCTTGTTCAACCTCATTGGTCTTGACCATGCTTGTTTAACCTCATTGGTCTTGACCAGTCTCTCAGTTTCCTCTCATTACAAAATAAACTTGAAACCATGTTAGTCCTGAAATGATCTACTTTCCGTTGAGCGGACAATAAACCCCATTTCTCTCTCTCTCTCTCTCTCTCTCTCTCTCATATATGTCAGAAGTGATATGTTGACAGCTCTAAATTCACCAACTGCTAAACAAATTATAAATCATGTAATAAATAACACTGCAGAGTATGCAATTAAATGTAATTATTGTAAACTGAAAAGCAGTGTTATAGATAATTGTAGCTTGTCTTGAAAAAAAAAAAATTCAGTATGAAACAAAACTAGAAAGAAAATCATTAGAAGAAATTTGTCCTGTATGTTAAATATCAGTAAATATCCCACAGCTGTTCTTGTCAATTAATATAATATACTTATTACCCTATACTGTGATAAGAAAAACAAACAAATACCTAGACTGCATTCAAAGTACTTTACAAAATTTATCTTATACTGAAAGATTCCGGTTGGAATGCTTTTATCAGCTTAAGATATTTGAAAGGAAATGAAACATGATTTAATGTCCTACTCTTCTGCATCAAAGCTAATGAAGATAGCCATAAGCCATTTAGTGTGGTTATGTGAAATATTTTGACAAGACAACATCATTTCTGTCTATTCTTCATTGTTTCCAATTCTGAACGATTATAACTAATTCACAAAATAAAAAAGTTTCAAACAGTAGCAAAAATAACCTTTCATCAAAATGGCCTAATTTGTAAAGAATCCTTTTGGGGGTCTCATCTTTCACTATATAATCATGTACCATTACCTACCTAACAAGACAAACTAGCAACTATACATGTAAGTCAAGGCTATAACACAAACTCTTAACATTCAAATAAATAAATGTATTTGTAAGTTAGCTGGTAGAGCAATTCACATTATAGCATTTGAACCATGTCAGTTTAACCTGTAGACTAAAGCAGGATATTTACTGCCATTATATATATATATATATATATCACAGTAGGCATAGATAAATATTCATATCAGATAGAAATTGGGATTGGCAAAATGTTTAACTGACTTGATCTCGATACTAAAGGGACCTTTAGAATTTAATCTGGTCTACATAAAGTTTCTACCAGTCAATACAAATTCCTGATTATCTTGTGTAGAGAATGACACAGTGGTGTCTAGACATATGTAGGTAATGGCTCTCCCCAGTGAATATTGTTTGATAGCATAATCAATTCAGCTTAATACTCTAATATAATTCTTGTTACTATATCATTGGCAGACACACTTAAGAAAGATGCCAAAAACAATGAAGCCTTGTCAATTATCATTGCTGATAGTGATACTTTCTGAGTCAATTATAGATCATCAACAATCAACACACACAATTGTGAAGAGATATACACAATTAATATTAAAGAATATCTATAATTACTCTAATTTTAACCAAATATATGGCAAATGGTATCAGATGTTCTAGTAAACATAACCTGCCTCTTGAATGACATTCATTACAACTAACAAGATGAGAACAGTTGTTAAACCATTCACAAAAATCATTAATTAAATGGCCTAAATCAAATTAATTATAAAATAACACTAATTCTTTTTATTAATTGAAATATGTACAATTAATAAAGACGAAATTACTTTAATCCTAAACACGATTCTAATACAGGTCCAACTATAACTGTACATCCACCCACTCACAAACCTATATTTAAATTACTTACCTTTAAAAAGTTTAGAGCTAACTTTTTCATTATGGTGTTCTAATATGTTCCCTGAGAAAGCGGACAGATTTGGTCAGGTAGTCCTGTCTGCTTTCGTATTTAAAATTCCATTTTAAGTGAGTTTGAAAGACTTAGAGGGAATATTTCTAGAAATTCATGTTGTATAGGACAAGTATTACTCTCATATGTTTCAGTGTTAGCTTCATGTGTTGCAGTTCCTGATAGCAAATACAGGGTATACAGGTAGCATGGACTGATCCAAATGTCAAAGATTTTGGTTAAATATCTAGAGGTCTGTGACATCAAAGCTTTGAACCCGAAAAAGACCTTTAAGTTTAACATACTAAACAGGTTTTAAAATTAATTGGCTTTATCAAATTATCATTTCAAAAATCAAAAACATCCCAGTACCCCTCAATGATTTAATTAACTAGTCCACCTGAAGATTCAGTTCCAACTGCAAGCTGATCTGTACTGAGGAGATAACAGTCAACAGTGAGGGGTGGGGTAAAAGGTCATATGATGCTTCTGTGGGTTGAACCCATCTCAACAGATGTTGAAGATGTATTTCTTGGAACTTTCTGAAATCTTTGATCAGATATCAAATACACAGACTCTACATTTTTACTTAGGTGTCTACTCAAATAAAGTTTCAACACAAAATTTAACTCCTATATTATCATTATCAACCACTTTTCACTAAATATCTGGAATTCTAACAAGAAAAATAACCAATATCATGTATTTATTTATCAAAGGTGTCAGAAATGGCGCCAAATAACATTATGATAGCACAATATTACATCAATGGATAACATCTTAGATAATTATTATTTTATTGCAGCATATGGGTATTTTTTTCCTAATATGTATTTAGATTTTTATCCAGGGGCTAATTGTTTAGAGAATTATGTACATGTAAAATTAAAGAACCTTTGGCAGTTGAACTTTGATAGAGAATAAGGAGAATTGCAATTATACGAGAGAAATTTCCATCATAGCACTCTGTATGGTATACATCCATCTACATTAGGACATTAAACCCCATTTCATTTCGGATTTTACCTAGAAGTTACATAAAATGGCAATGTATTTTTATTATGTGTTTTTTTGTGATAAAGATCCTGTATTTAAGAAACATTCTCTGTTAAATGGAAGTTTTGAGGTATGAAAGATGACATATATATGATAAGATGCAAGAACTTAGTATCTTTTAAATTAATAGTAAGTGGTTTTCAGTTACTCTCAGATAAGATCACCTGTTACTAACCTTAATATCAATTCCATACACATCAGTAATTGAAATAAAAATACTAGTTCTAGTTTAGGCTACAACCGAGTTAGTTTGCTTTGAGATCTCTTTATTAGAGAGTATTAGGTATTCTAAAACAAATAAGCATAACCTGGCTAAGGCATGATCTCCAGCACTACCTTCAGCTACACCCGAGTGACATAGACCACAGCCCTGCCTGTGGTTTAAATGTTACAAAGTTTGTTTGCTATTTGATGTGTCCATTTGATTTCCTGAAGTACTAGATATTAAATTAAACATTTCCCAGTTTGTGCATGGCATTGCAGCAGAATAATGTTGCAGTGTATAGATTTATGCCATCTGGTTTCTGAGTTGTAAGGTATCACATGTAAGCCCTCCCCAGAGACAAACCATCTAAAGTCGTTACCACCCACCTTAAGACACAGTGTGCACATTAAACATCATTAAAAACCCTGTAATCTTATTCTAACATAAGGTTTCTATAATCAATAAGAGAATTTTATTCATCAATCAAACACTGGATGGTATGGTGTGGTTCACTGGTTTGGGACAAAAAATTTCACAAATTTATTCTTTCCAGATACTAAAATAAAGTCAGTCATGGCTAAATGCTAAGGCAGTCAATTTTTGGGTGCAACTTTTAGTAAGGTATTTTTGCATTATCCAAAAGCGTTTTATAGCTGAGGTGCTGGAGGCGCCAGCCTCCTCACGAAAAAATTAAAGAAGTTGAAAAAATAAAACTGATGAGAAAAATGAAAATGTACCCTAGTTAGTGAGGGCCCCAAAGGGTCCCACGTCTGACAAAAGGGGTCCTCTGGCCAGGGGAAATTGCATTGGCATGAAAATCAGCAATCAAGACCCTCCCCCTCGCGAAAGAGGGCCCTCATTATATTTCAAACTTTAAGTGATTTTACACACAACCACTAGAACTTTACATAACTATATTGTGTTATAATGTTAAATTCTGTGAAGTGCCTAATTTAATGGCATGCAAATTGATTCTTGGGTAAATTTTTAAGAGGATAATTTTTACTGTCACGGTAAATATGATCCTGTCATCCTGTAAACATGGTATGGATTATCTTGTGTAGGACTTCCAATCTGAGGCCAGTCTAGTTTCCGGACAATATATGTATAAGTATAGCAGAGCTCCATTCCTACCAAGGACAATAGGGGACTCGGAGGAAGAACAACTTGTAATGTAACATAATATGAACATGTAGTAAAGGTATTGTAAAGAAAGAAGAAAGGTGTTAATAAATTGATGGTTAAGATAAGATGGGTGTATGATAAACATGTATACAGGAGTGTAGTTAATCATCTAGATATCAACAAACTAATTATAGACCTAGTAGTGGGAGGCTTTTATTTATTACAATTTACAGATGCTTTTGGTCAAATCTTCTACAACAACAAGGAAACTGACCTTGACTGACGGTACCAGATCGACAATATTAATGGTAAGTGTGGGAGGACCACACCACATACAAATAACAAATAAAGATAGGTTGCCAGGCAACGAATCATACGCCCACAGCAGCTAAGTCATCCGGGCAGTCAACAAGGGTTGTAGAATATTTTTTTGGTAATGAAACATTTGTAATACACTAAAATCTAATTAAACTAAAATCTGATTAAGAGTGACAACTCATTATGTAATTATCTGAAAATCATTAGAATTTTTTTGCTTTTTATAAAGTTTTGCCCCCCCCCCACTAACAATTAGTATAGGAAACATCTAACATCATGGATTAGCTGTTCAGTTAT
The DNA here is from genome assembly GCA_036850965.1 of Patella caerulea. NCBI lineage: Eukaryota > Metazoa > Mollusca > Gastropoda > Patellidae > Patella > Patella caerulea. The sequence goes on from JAZGQO010000021.1 coordinate 21,061,642, forward strand.
CAAAATTCATTAAAAATCAAAATACTTGTTCGTTTCAACACCTTAAACAAGGGCCATAACTCTGGCCCTAATTATCGGAAATCGCTGAAAATCAAAAGGCTTCTTCGTCTTATGAGCTTAAACACTGTGTATAAATTTAAAGTCAATCGGATATTAACTTTGGGTTTTACTGTGTCCACAAGATTTTTTGAAGTGATGAAGGGCCATAACTCTGGCACTAATTATCGGAAACTGCTGAAAATCAATAGGCTTCTTCGTCTTATGACTTTAAACACTGTGTATAAATTTAAAGTCAATCGGATATTAACTGTGGCTTTTAGAGTGTCCACAAGACTTTTTGAAGTGATCAAGGTCCATAACTCTCGCACTAATTATCGGAAATTGGCTTCTTCGTCTTATGACCTTAAACACTGTGTATAAATTTAAAGTCAATAGGATATTAACTTTGGCTTTTAGAGCATCCACAAGATTTTTTGAAGTGATCAAGGGCCATAACTCTGGCACTAATTATCTTCGCTGAAAATCAATAGGCTTCTTCGTCTTATGACCTTAAACACTGTGTATAAATTTAAAGCCAATCGGATATTAACTTTGGCCTCTAGAGCGTCCACAAGATTTTTTGAAGTGATCAAGGGCCATAACTCTGGTAGTTATCATCGGACATCGCTGAAAAACAATAGGCTTCTTCGTCTCATGACCTTAAACACTGTGTATAAATTTATAAAGTCAATCGGATATTAACTGTGGCTTTTAGAGTGTCCACAAGACTTTTTGAAGTGATCAAGGTCCATAACTCTCGCACTAATTATCCGAAATTGGCTTCTTCGTCTTATGACCTTAAACACTGTGTATAAATTTAAAGTCAATAGGATATTAACTTTGGCTTTTAGAGCATCCACAAGATTTTTTGAAGTGATCAAGGGCTATAACTCTGGCACTAATTATCTTCGCTGAAAATCAATAGGCTTCTTCGTCTTATGACCTTAAACGCTGTGTATAAATTTAAAGCCAATCGGATATTAACTTTGGCCTCTAGAGCGTCCACAAGATTTTTTGAAGTGATCAAGGGCCATAACTCTGGTAGTTATCATCGGACATTGCTGAAAAACAATAGGCTTCTTCGTCTCATGACCTTAAATACTGTGTATAAATTTATAAAGTCAATCGGATATTAACTTTAGCCTCTAGAACGTCCACAAGTAATGTGGCCGCCGGACGGACGGGAGCGACGACAATATACGACCACATTTCAATGTGGGCGTATAAAAACCATGGACATTGTAAGTCATAAAAGAACAACATTAGTATCAAATAGAGTGAATGGTCAGCAGTAAGGCTTCAAACAACAATGAGTAAAAGTATACGAGAAACTAAGAATTGCAGTTTTCACTGAATGACATTTTGGTATCTTGGCTGTTAAAAACTGGTGAATGTGAAAGTCAAATTCAATCAGTAAAAGATGTCTAACTGCAGTTTGCCATGCTTGGTTTATTTAACAATTTTAGCTAACAGATTATTTAAAATCTCCTGTAGAAGATGTCTTGGAAAACTGACCATTTAATGCTCTTAATTAAAAAGAGTTACAGTGGGCTATTCCCAGTGTAATGACACGAAAGCACACTCTACAAAAGATTCATAAATTGTTCTCGCACAGCAGTGTCTTTATGCATCTTATTATTATTTCTTTGTGAAATATTTTTAATACTTTATGTCTTACAGTTAAAATTATAAACGTGTATTGTATGTACTGTCTGTTTTTGGTCATGCAGTTCTGAAGCCTTTTCTATATAATCATGGTAGTACATGTATTATCTTTGTTGGCCGTAGACTGCTATTTAATAAAGTGTATAACATTGGTCTGGAGGGCATGATTTGGTCTTTATATCATTGATACCAGATGGTGACTAGTTTATGGCATCAACTGGTAGCATGTACAATATTATTGACTATTTATTCTCTACAGGTGTAATACTTATATTCATATACCTACTGATAAATATGTACACACACCACAGAGACAGTAGAGAAACAGAAGGTGTTTATGGTACATAAAAACTGAAACTTGACCAATTTGTACCAAATAAATAAACCAAATGTTTTTTATTATCCCATTAATACATATTATAACAAGAGCCAAGAGGTCCTTAATGGCCAATTAGTTAAGATTATGTTTGTTGAATTAAAGATTTTGCTTTGTGAGAATATAAATAAATTTGTTTAACCAAGGTGTCCCTACCCCGTTCATATTGGGTGGAGCACAACATGAACAAATCAGGATAATAACCTCCCAAGCAAGATATCTTGTCAATTTGGATTGTTGTCTTTAAAGTGGGTAAGTGAAAAAAAGTAACCTAATTTGGACAAATTGTAACAGGCATCAAGTCGTTGGGGAGCATCCATCAAAAACACCTAAATTTGCCCAAGTAAGGTTTCCTGTCCAACCCCTTTTTTGATTAAGCAATTCTGAATAAACAGCACACTGACAACAAATAACAGCGGCCTTGTAACAGAAAGTTGAAACTCAAGACTCAACATAGTGATTGCTAAACCTAACTTTCGACACTGCAACACATAAGAATTTGATATTTTAGAACACAAAGTCTTAATAACATCCGCAATTTCAAAGCTGCATGTAGCCTGTAAGAATGTGCACACATTGAGTTTCAAACAGATAACCCATCATCTATTCATGAGCATAACTCTTCCCAAATTAAAGAGCAATCACTATCATCATACCATTGAGGGATGGGAATAAGTATAATAAGGGGGCCAGTTTACTATCAAGAAGCGTCTGTTATCAGGGCCACTCCCTTTGCATCTCAATAATTACTGAACTCTAAATAAAGATTCCACAATAAAAATTTTATCTATTACACTATCACACCGAAACTGTCAAATGAACATGTACAACACATGCTGATGATCACAACTAAGTCAAAATACATATATGCTGGTGCCAATCTGCCATCTGACATGAGAAAATAAACATCATGAATTCATGCAACTGATTATATTTTCATGTCGGGTAGAAGCAATAACTGCTTTTATTGGTGACCTTAATTGCATAAAAAAACCTAATGAAATAGTTGTCTCTTAACCAACCTTCCAAAATGACATTGAATCAATGGACATGACTCTCACTCAAGATAAGAAAGTTCAGAACAGAACAAATCTTTTCCAAACTCAAATAAAATAACAAATTCTCATTCCATCAATACAAATATTACTACTATTATCTTAAATCTGGATTAATGATTATGCTTACCTTATGTTTCCGACCTCGAAAAGCCATTTTTACTATTTTCCAAATCTTAGTGATAGGATTGTAATTTCTCGATCTTTTCTTATCACTGGTTACCATGGCATTTATTGGAATATGTACACAGTCCAAACCATCACCATAAATATTGTGTCATTAAATCATATAGCAACACAGCAAAATTATGTCTTTAAAATATAAGTAGGCACTGGTATCACAAATATATTGATGGTGTCTTCATCTACAGTGTTTCACAATTATAGTCTGCAACCATATAATCAAGTTATACCAGTATTTACTAAAACAAGTAAGACCTGAGCAGACAGGCTTCCGCAAATATTTGAAACACTTAATCAACAAATAGAAGCATCACTGACAAGTAACAAACTAAACAAAATGTACTCCAGGTAACTTACACATAATATTGTTTTATGTAAAAATTAATCCTTTTAGAGTAAATTTTTGAATTGTCAAATTTCTGTATCTCATTCCTTATTCTAGAAGAATTATTTTCTATTTTGCTTGTTTAAGATAACACATGGCATTGTTTACTACCATATATGTTCATAACAAAAGTTTTTAACTGTATCTTTATAAGTTTGTATGTCAAAGTATCACAGCATTATTAATTAAATGACTTTAACTTTATCCCAATACCTATAATATCATCTGAATTTAACCATCATTTCATTCGCACATAGTTGTCCAAAAATGTTTCTGAACTGGCTCAACAGTTGTTTCCGTTTCGCTTATGTACAAATGTCTAGATGTCCACTTACATAAATATATATATATATATATCATTTAGTATGTCAATAGTATCCTATATTTTACACCATCATCAATTTGATAATGTCAAAGTTGTATTTTCTGGTTGAGTATCATCACTTGTTGAATCATAGACTCGTTGATCTGGTTCTGATCCCGCGGCCAAATGTCAGATCGCAACAAACAATAACACAGTAATTTGTAACCTCTAGATCACATCTAAGTAACAAACACAAATAATTATCTGTTTATCACTACAAAACTGGTAGGCTCTTTCGCTGAGATGTTATTAGTCCATTTTCTTTTTCATTAATATACATACATACGCATGTATTAGCATTTACAAAATAATCATATTTTCACTGAACTTTTACCAATTATCTTGAAATGGATTTTATATTCTGGTAATTGAGACAAATGCTAATGATGCTCTTACAGACTGGTATTCTGTTCTTATATCCAAATTCTCAGATCATAAATCTTGAATTTTGTTCACTGGAGCAAACACACTTTTAATAGAACATTCTTGTGTCCAAGTAAGCAACTGCCATCATAAAAATATGTGTAAAATAATTATTCATCTATTGTTGTAACATTTTTACCATTTTGGAATGGTTCCAACACTTAATGCAGTCCTAATTCACTAAAAGACCTATAACATACCCTGAATGTGAGCTTTATGATAATATAAGTTACTAATAAATGACTTATCTATTACTTAGTTTCAGATTACAATCAATCCATACTTTCTGACAAAATATGTTGCAGATCTTCAGATAGCTTTGAGCATATTACAAATATACCATTATCCTCAAGAATTGTCAGCATTTCTGGTGACATTATCTCAATTCTACAAGGTTTTACCATCAAATTCCACTTTCTGGTTATTTTTTTCAATTTCAAACTTATCTCAAAGAATAACTGATAAAAACTTATTTTATTTAACTAATGTCCTTATGATATTATTAAATAGTTTACTTAACATTCTTCAGAATTCCATCATGATTTTTTACATCCAGTACTAATCAGACAACAAAAAGTTAAAGTTTGCAAACTTTTGTGGCATTCAATGAATCCCTGCAATATATTCCTAAGGAAAACCTCAAGAAGTCAAAATAACTCTCCATTTAAATTATTGTCTTTGCTGAGAACATTTCAAGTCTTGTCAGCATTAGAAATTCACATGGAATTTGAATAAAAACAAATCCTAAAAATAATTCACAGATCATGTTCAAGCCTTTCCTCAGAACAGCAGAAAGCTGGGCTTGTAATCAGAACATCAACGATTAATAAAAAAAATGTGAGAATCTTCAACTAAAAGCTGACGTGCTGAAATTACAGTAAGCCGTATTATCTCATACTATTTTTCTTCTCAAACTATTTTGTCAACATGCCAGAAGTCAAACTTTTATAAGAAAGCAATTTCTATTCTAAAAGAGACAAAGGCTGTGATCTTTGCTGACATAAATATAATTTTATGGGTTTTGGTGGAAGAATAACACAAGTGTGAGATTTCAAAGACTTAGAACTAATTACAGATCAAAAGGTTATTTAATTCCTAATCAATGTGGTAATTCTAAATTGAAACATGCGTTCTTGCATGATATTATTTTATGATCAATTCAAACTGGCAGAGGTTGTAATGTAACTTTCTAAATTTATCAGAATGGTCTATAATCTGTATTCATTGATTTGGGCACTACTATATGCTGTAAAGATGAACAAATCCTATGGACGTGTTTTGGTTTTTTAGCCCCTCTGTAAAAACTTAGTTCTAAATAAGTTTCTAAACTTGACATTAATCAGAATGTTGCTTTCCAAATTAGCAATCTACTTATAATCAAACACTAATTCAGCTGTTCTGAAAAGATTTTAGAAACAGATGCAGACTCATTTGCAGACACACAATAAAAGACTCTTAAGTATAGATTTGTATAGACATCTATTATAGTTATTAGTCACATTTAAATATAGACCAAGATCTTCATTGCCAAACTTTGATGTAAAACTTTACAAGATTAATGTATATGTTCTTCAAGTGTTTTCAAGTACATTTGCAAGTTTTAATAAGGTTCTTTTTGGTCCATGCTGGGATTCTAGTTGAAAGGCCAGTGGCTCTTGCTCGACAATGCCAGACCCCAAGTTTCTAAATATTATGCGAGCACTAAAAATTACTGTCTGTTGTTGACGGCAATAGGGCGTGGGTGATGCAACATATTGAAATAAAAAAAAAATAATTTGGGCCTGTCTTGCAACATTTTGATGACCCAAAAAGTGGTGGTTAAAATGCGAGCTACCAAGGCAGGATATCTTTGAGTGGCAAGACAAATCTTGAGGCAATTCTTAATTTTAGCTCTGATTTGACCACAAATATTAAACACTATTTGGAAATAATGAGAGCAGTGATGAAGGTTGCACTTGATCCTGGATATGCTTACTATGTCTAGAACAACCATTAATACTTCTTGCTTTTTTAAATATCTAACATAGATTATATATTTCATTGCACTTTTGTGTTTTTAAGTTTCAATGTAGGTCAGTGGTTTTAAATGATAATTAATTTGAACACAACATTTATCAATGGTAAATACTAGCTGAAAACTTCCCTTACAATCATACCTGCAACTTTCAAAATCTAACATTCAAACGGCCATAAGGTCCAGATTCAATAATATTTATCAAACCGATTATATCTCTGGCAATTCAAAACTTAGAACTTATGGCACTGTAAAACCTACTATAGACTATCCAGCTAATTATTTGCTTCATGTGCACAATAAAAACTTCAAGTCGGCTATGACCGCACTACGTTTGAGTTCCCATAAACTAGAAATAGAGAGAGGCCGGTACAAAAACATCCCCCCTGATTTGAGACTATGTTCACTCTGTCCCCTCTTAAAAGCAGAAACCGAATTTCACTTTTTGATTGAATGTCCACACTATGAATCTCTCAGGCTAAATATTCTTTCTGCTACTTTCAGTGACAAAAATGTGGCAATAAGGTTTGAAAATCTATTTGACCCTCCCCCTTCAGTCTCTGTTAGTGTATGTCACTATGTATATAAAGCATTTCAACATAGAAATCGACCTGACAAGGCAAACTTCACATTGTATTTCCATTTTTTTAACATCTATCTGGAAATAATGACTCTGATATATATTTTCACTTTGATCACGAACCTGGATTTCATTTTCACACTTATAAATGTATAATATATGTATATTGCTATTTATCTTATATTCCTTATGTCATTCACTTTTATCACGAACCGTTATTTCATTTTATGTATATTGCTATTTATTTTATGTTACTTATGTCATATCATGTATATGAATTGTATGCGGCCCGTAATGGGTGTTATGATACAATAAAATCTTATCTTATCTTATCTTATCTTATCTTATAGTGCAAGCACTACTATGTCAATGAAACTGAAGAAACAAGGGTAATATAAGACAATATACAAGTGGGAGGAAGAACATAATAAAATATGGATCAAGTATGAAACCTCAGACAATAAGGGCAAAACAATATACAAGCAGATGATTTCTAAAGTGTAAATAATGTAGCAGTATTTTGGACATGTATGAAACCCCAGGGAATCAGGGTAAAACAATATTCAAGTTAGAGAAAGAGTGGAAGAGATGCTGTGAATTAAGATACATTCAGTACTATAATAATAGACATGAAATAGACCATGATGACACAGTTTCTCTATTAAAAACAATGATCTATCAATCAACTAACCTATATATACCAGTTACACAGATAAATAAATACCATCAGCTAAGTACCTATGGTATAGAAGGTAAATTTACCATAATTGACTAAATAATGAAACAGATGATCTTAGAATATATTGTATGTCCACCTTTATCAAGATAATGGAATCTAGATCTAATGTAATCTATAAAATAACATAATACCATAAAAATGACAGTATCATGTAATATAAGTCCACCAAACTATATATATTTCATTGTTGTACATCTGAGGCTAACAGATTTTCAGCAACAGTAACAGGAAGACAACTCACAGTTACAACACTTTCTATGACATGCATTCTTAAGCGGAAATTCCAAAGGAATTATGTAGCTGCAGTGGCACAGTGAGATCATGGAAATCCTGCTTTTCATCGTGTTAGTTCTGAATGATCCAGAGAATTTTGTTGTTCCCCTTTATGATGCAGGATGGAGGGTTTGGCAAGGGCAGCCCCTAATCATTAGAATTGGAAAAACAACTGAGGCCATGTATACGTGTTAAAATGCACGTAAAAACAACCCTTGACAGATGGAATTCAATTGCTGTCAGGACAAAATTTCTGTCATAGCACACTGTCTGTCATCGGTAGTCTTCATTAACCTGGTAGGTGCAAAAAAGTAGGAGTCAAACCACATTTCATTCATATATTCCAAGGGAACTATTTTTTTACATACAGTATGGTACATGTACACAGACAGGTATAAAACAGATATACTATTATGGAACTATACTGTATATATTCTGACCCATTTTATCTATTGTTGTGTAAATAGACGCCAGTAAACTATAATACTGCACACAAAATCTGCCAGATATACTAATACAGCAAGACATTGGTAGTTTGTTTAATAACTGATTCCTTTAATAGTTGACACAATATGCATATACCAAAATATGAAAGAAACCTAAAACCACAGAGTTTTTATCTCTAACACTGTTGTGGGGATTCTCTAGGGGCACACAGCAAAGTCATCTTCTGCAATCCAAAAATCGATTAGCAGTTTTGAGGTGTTTGGAGTCAACTGAAAAAATAAAGTTCAGTTTGACAGGATTTCATTATTATACAATTACATCTGGCATGTTCCATTCAATTTTAGAAGCCCAAAATTTGAGACAAATCTGCAAATCCATATGCATTTTTTAAATATCAGTTTACAGTTTCTACAGATTTTTTCCTCACTTTTCAACGAGTTTAAGGATGTTTGATGGTGCTTTACACCATGTAAGAAAAAACCCCAAAACAAATCTAACAAATTTTCCCTTTATCTACAGATCTGCTGGGATTGACTGATTTTTGGAAATTGATATCTGTAATTGGTAAAAGTAGTCAAATATGAATATGATGTACATGTATATGTTTAGTTCTAGCTTTAGTTCATATATTGTTGTACTTATGAAACATACAACATGTTTATACTAAAAGATGTCGGTAATACCAGGTGTGGCATATCATGTAACTTATACCTATTTATAAAGCTGGAGAATGGCTATAGTGTGCTGACTGTTCACTATAGTCTATTTATAACCTCTTTAACTTGAAAATAAGGAATAATAACGGAGATCTTCTATTCTTGTTTTGAAATCAAAATATCATGAACAATAATTATCTTTGGTGTCAGTCCAGAGAATCATAGAACAATAAAAAAAAAAAATACAGAGAATATTATCCCAGCAGTAGTACTATTTGCACTCTTCAACAATTCTAAGGGTGGTGTGAGGAAAAGAGGTGATTGATGGTCTAAGCTGTCTCATAATTAGACACCGCACTTTGGATCATAGGTCTTACATCTTTGCAGTGCTAAGTTTTGCATCTTTATTGTATTGCCTGTGACTATAGAATTGGATGTATGGAACATTTGACTTATAGAAATTTGAAACATCAAACTTTAGAATTTCAACTATGGACATTCTTTATTGGGAGCTCTCGGAATGTGATCCTCTTGAAATATTGAACATGCAACACATAGTTTAAATACTGGTTTTTAAAATATAATATAATTGAAGAAAGAATGTCTCTCTACATGCTAGTGTTTGGGATGTTATTTACATGTGGTTTGAGCTATTATTTTCTTATAATACAAAAGAGACTGTTTACAGCTGTACATTGAGGGAATTACATAGTTCAAGCAGCAGACTCACAAAAGAGTTCATTCTGGAAATCTGATCAGTTATTCACTTCTGTGCCAAGTTTTTGGCAAGAAGTAAGTATTTTGCCTCAAACTATGCGTGTCTTTACTAAAACTGTTACAATTCCCACTTGGTTTTTACAAAATTGGTTATCAGTGAACTGCTCTGACTTTGTTGACTTGATAAATTTTATCTGATAAAAAGTACTATCATTTAACACATAAAAAAATATAGAGATACCTGAGTAAAAAAAAAAGGTGATCTTAAATAAATAATTTCAAAACATTAAAGTTTAAAAATTAAAACAGTCATTTCTTATTTGATCTGGGTCAAAACCCAATAACATTACAGATTGCGTTGGATTTTAAACATTGTTTTGTGTTTGTTCGTCTGGCTTCATTCAAAAGCCAATATTGTGATATAGCAGATTTTGTGTTCCCGTGTTAAAACAAAAAATAATTGCAAAGAACATCATTTAATTGAGGCATCATTTAATCTGAATACTAGTTAATAGTAGCCTACATATCCTCATGGGTTCTCTCTGTATCCTTGGACGTATTCAAAGAATTTACCAAAAATCACAAAATTTTGTTTGAATTGAAATAATCAACAATGTTTTCAAATACCTTAAGTAGGTATTTTTTTTAACATGTTTGGTGTCTGAATTCCGCTTATATTATAACCTCTACTTTTCATCTAACAGAGGGATTATCAATATCTCTTTTTTGCATGAACTTATAGAATTTCTAAGAAAACTCATAAATTTGGGGGTCTTTCTATGGATACCAGACAAACCAAAAAGTGTCCCCTTTGTTTCTTGGACTTGCATTTAGTATTGTTCATACCTAATTTGATGAAAATCCATGCAAGCAGGCATAACTGAGAAAATTTTACTTTTGTATATCAGCAGCACCCTTCATTATCACACTTTTGGGCCAAGTTTGGAACATGGTTGGTAAATAAAATTGGTATTTAATAATTAATATGTAGTTTATTACCCCAAATAACAAAAAAAATGTCATATCTTATGAACAAAACTTACAGTGCTAGCTTTAAAATGTAAATTTTAGAGTATTTAAAAAGCCAATTCAAAAATTGTTGATTAAATAAACTTCTTCAATCAAGAAGATAAGATCAATTTAAATTCCACAGATTATTAAAATTTGGTTTGAATTTCATACAATTTTAATCTGACAGATTATTGCTCAAATGAATTTATATGTTTTAAGAATTAATATAAATTGGAGATTATAATATTATTCACTAAAAAAAGTAGCCAATGCAAACTATTTTAGATTTAAGATGAGTTACCTCCCATTAATGCACCAAATTAGTATGGAAAGTTATTATATCCGTAATATATTTTTCAACGACTTTTGTTACTGGTATATAATACACATTATACATATAAAATATATGTGTTTAATGTTATAAAAAATTGTTATATTATATAAACAGGTTGTAAGTGTAATAAATGTTTAAATTTTTATGTTTTTCTCCCCATTATACGAGTTATCCCCCTTTAGTGCACAGAGAATTTTATTTTCTTGACTAACTGTAGGCCTGTATAATCTTCTATTTCTATTACATACCACCTTAGACGAGAATATATATAATCAGAAAAATGTTAAATTTATAAACAAAAAAAACCTAAATAGCTAGAAAAACACAACAGTATACCAATACCACAAAAATACCTCTACTTAAAACTATGCACACATTAATTCATATCTACTCTAGAATAACTAAATTACACTAATAAATTTCACAACAATCATGCTTAAAATAAATTACCTCCTTTGATGCACATCATAACAAGATAATATTAACACAACTCAATTTCAAATTCATCATATGAACTCTAATTTATCAGTTTTCCTTGTCATTACACAATCAAAAACTTCTTATCAATTTCTTATCATTGCACAGGTGATGAAATAAGATACTTTTATTCTCTAAAAATAGGTTATTAGGCTTAATTATGATATTATTGCATCAGTAAAGAGGTTTTCTTACCTATGAATTGAAGGGCAGATCACTTCAGGCAGACCAACATATGTCTTTATTCGTTCTCCATTTCTTTCATTTACCGATTCTGAAAATAATAACAGATATTGAAATTTTTTAAATTAAAAAGAAGTAAAAGGTGATGTCTAACAGGAGAGCTAAATCCTGATCTCAGTTTCTGCCATCTTTTTCTTCTGATACTTTCCACATGAGTTTATAATGTGGGTGTGTCAATAAAAACCTTCCTGATGGATGACATTAATCCATTGCTTTATCTATAGCTATGGTACAAAAAAGAAAGAAGAAAATATACATGTGAATGGGCAGTTTATTTTTTTTTTTTTCATTTTTATACGCTCACATTTTTATGTGGACGTATATTGTCGTCGCCCCTGATTGTCCGAAAAATCACCCTTTTTAGCTTGTGGTCCCTATGGAGGTTACAATTATTATCCGATTTAAAAAACCGTTTGATTATATCACCATTACACCCTAAGGAAGGTTGAGTTCCAATTTCGGGAAAATCGGACGAAAATTGCCATACAAAATGGCCGCCGTTTGTACGCGAATACTGTTAAAAAATGGTATATCAAGGTTGTGGACCCTGAAGAAGTCCCATTTTTAATTCGATTTTGATGAAACTTGAAATTCATGGTTATAACCCAAAGATCCTGGTTCCTTTCGATATTTGCGCATATCGGAACGTAATTTCCTGAATTATGGCTCCTGATAATACGCAAAATCGCCTTATTTTAGCTTGTGGTCCCTCTGGTGGTCACAATTATTATCCGATTTAATAAAACGGTTGATTATATTACCGTTACACCGTAAGGAAGGTTGAGTTCGAATTTCGGGAAAATCGGACCAAAATTGCCATACAAAATGGCCGCCGTTTGTACGCGAATACTGTTAAAAAATTGTATATCATGGTTGTGGACCCTGTAGAAGTCACAATTTTAATTCGATTTTGATGAAACTTGAAATGCATGGTTATAACCCAAAGATCTTGGTTCCTTTCGTTATTTGCGCATATCGGATAATAACTTCCTGAATTATGGCCCCTGATTGTCCGAAAAATCGCCTATGGTCCCTCTGGAGGTGACAATTATTATCCGATTTAAAAAAAACGTTTGACTCTATCACCGTTACACCCTACGGAAGGTTGAGTTCGAATTTCGAGAAAATCGGACCATAATTGCTAGAAAAAAATGGCTGCCGTTTATACGCGAACAGTGTAAAAATATGGTATATCAAAGTTGTGGACCCTGTAGAGGTGATAATTTTAATTCGATTTTGATGAAACCTAAAATACTTGTTTATAACCTAAAGATCTTTATTCTTTTCGATATTTGCGCATATCAAATTGTAACTTACTGAATTATGGCCTTTGATTGCAGGAAAAATCACTTTCGGTATTGCTTGTTCTCTGTCTATATCTCGAACAATTATTATCTGATTAAAAAAAACCCTCTGATTATATTACTGTTGCACCGTAAGGAAGGTTGAGTTCGAATTTCGTGAAAATCGTACCAAAATTGCTGGACGAAATGGTCACCGTTTGTACGCGAATAGTGTAAAAATATGGTATATCATGGTTGTGGACTCTCTACAGGTCACAATTCTTATCCGATTTTGACGAAAAGTAACATTTCTAGGTTGTTTACCTTCACACCATAATCATTGTCGGCTTCGAATTTCATGAATATCAGACTGGAACTGACCAACAAAATGGCTGCTCCCAATACAGTATGAAATACAGGACTTAATGATGTAGGAAAAATCACTTTCGGTATTGCTTGCTCTCTATCCATCTATCAAAAATGTGGGCGTATCCTGCCTGGCAGTGCCAGCCTATCTTTATAAATGTCTGAAATAAAACCAAAGTTTTAATTCATCCATAATCACTGTGCCTTTAAATATTGGGTTTTGCTTTTAGTTTAACCAATCATAAACTAGTTTGTCGATTGGTTATAAGTGGTTATCTTATAATATCGTTTTTATACGCCCACATTTTTATGTGGACGTATATTGTCGTCGCCCCTGTCCGTCCGGACGTCCGTCCACAATTTGTTTGTGGACCCTCTACAGGTCACAATTCTTATCCGATTTTGACGAAACTTGAAATATAGGTTTATCCCCAAAAGATCTCGGCTGCTTTCGATATTGGCATGTATCGGATGAAAACTTCATGGATTATGGCCCCTGATTGTACGAAAAATCACGTTTTTAGCTTGTGGACCCTATAGAGGTCACAATTTTGAACCGATTTTGATGAAACTTGACATGCATGTTTATAACCCAAAGATCTTGGTTCCTTTCGATATTTGCGCCTATCGGAATGTAATTTCCTGAATTATGGCCCCTGATTGTCCGAAAAATCACCCTTTTTAGCTTGTGGTCCCTCTGGAGGTCACAATTATTATCCGATTTAAAAAACCGTTTGATTATATCACCGTTACACCCTAACGAAGGTTGAGTTCGAATTTCTGGAAAATCGGACCAGAATTGCCATACAAAATGGCCGCCGTTTGTACGCGAATACTGTTAAAAAATGGTATTTCAAGGTTGTGGACCCTGTAGAAGTCACATTTTTATTCGACTTTGATGAAACTTGAAATTCATAGTTATAACCCAAAGATCTTGGTTCCTTTCGATATTTGCGCATATCGGAACGTAACTTCCTGAATTATGGCCCCTGATTATACGCAAAATCGCCTTATTTTAGCTTGTGGTACCTCTGGTGGTAACAATTATTATCCGATTTAATAAAACGGTTGATTATATTACCGTTACACCGTAAGGAAGGTTGAGTTCGAATTTCGGGAAAATCGGACCAAAATTGCCATACAAAATGGCCGCCGTTTGTACGCGAATACTGTTAAAAAATTGTATATCATGGTTGTGGACCCTGTAAAGGTCACAATTTTAATTCGATTTTGATGAAACTTGAAGTGCATGGTTATAACCCAAAAATCTTGGTACCTTTCGATATTAGCGCATATCAGATCGTAACTTCCTGAATTATGGCCCCTGATTGTCCGAAAAATCGCCTATGGTCCCTCGGGAGGTCACAATTATTATCCGATTTGAAAAAACGTTTGACTCTATCACCGTTACACCCTACGGAAGGTTGAGTTTGAATTTCGAGAAAATTGGACCATAATTGCCAGAAAAAATGGACGCTGTTTGTACGCGAACAGTGTAAAAATATGGTATGTCAAAGTTGTGGACCCTGTAGAGGTGACAATTTTAATTCGATTTTGATGAAACCTGAAATGCTTGTTTATAACCTAAAGATCTTTATTCTTTTCGATATTTGCGCATATCAAATTGTAACTTAATGAATTATGGCCTTTGATTGTAGTAAAAATCACTTTCGGTATTGCTTGTTCTCTGTCTATCTCTCGAACAATTATTATCTGATTTTAAAAAAAACTCTGATTATATTACTGTTGCACCGTAAGGAAGGTTGAGTTCGAATTTCGTGAAAATCGTACCAAAATTGCAGGACGAAATGGTCACCGTTTGTACGCGAATAGTGTAAAAATATGGTATATCATGGTTGTGGACTCTCTACAGGTCACAATTCTTATCCGATTTTGACGAAAAGTAAGATTTCTAGGTTGCGTACCATCAAACCATAATCATTGTCGGCTTCGAATATCATGAATATCAGACTGGAACAGACCAACAAAATGGCGGCTCCCAATACAGTATGAAATACAGGACTTAATGATGTAGGAAAAATCACTTTCGGTATTGCTTGTTCTCTATCCATCTCTCAAAAATGTAGGCGTATCCTGCCTGGAAGTGCCAGCCTATCTTTTTGTCTAGTTGTGATAACCCCTACAAGGCAACACAAGAAGAAATTTAGAGGGAATTTCACCTCCTTAAAGGAGCTAAATCGCTAATCTTTTGGGCCTAGAAATTGACACAAATGGGTCGTAAGCCATATAACAATGTAATATGAATGTATATAAACTGATTTACATTCAATCATTTCTGTTTTTACTATAATATCAAATCAGTTATGTTTGGCAAAGTACAACAGAAGTCTCAATTGAATAACAATATATATATAGCATCTGGATATTCCAGTCTACATAGTATTTATTGTGCATGCTGTTTGAGATGTAATGTGGAGTATACCTAGCCTTGTTCTTTGGGTCCCTAGCTGAATATGAGTCTGAAATGCCGTAGGGTACACGATTCGTGTACCAATGGTAAAAAAATTATTTCGTCTTAAATATTGGATATCAGAAGCCAATCTTTTCCTGGTAAGACCACACCATCAATGTTGATTTAAATTGACAAATAATTTGTGTTTTCAAAGTCTTCGACTTTCGAAGACATTGAGTTAGAGACTTAGCTACATTAAGAGACAAGCATTTGTTATTATCACCGTAATCCTACTAATGTGCACCGATTTGCAATTGGCTAATGAATGTAGAAAATTTATTTAGAACAATCTAATTAAAATATAGATCTATATTTCTTTTAGTTTTTTACACTTTCGATGGCTTACACTCATGTAGATCTAACAAGTTATAGAGGGAGCTCGCGTTCTATGACGTCAGATATCAAGCACGGGACATTTGTCCCGATAACGTCGGTCATTCGATTAACCAATTAGTGACCGCCATGCTTTTTAAAATCTACTTTTGTTTTGTTTTGATTTCTATCCGCTCGTAATATCTACCCACAGTTCCACGCATGAAAAGGTCAAACGGTCGATTCGACAGACCATTTGATTGGCTGACCCCTCATTTCAGGCAGAACACAAGTTAAATAACAAGTCCTCCAGATCCAAGAGTAGTAAAGACAAGTACAAACAAAATTGGATCTGTGTTTTAATCAGATTGTATTTAGAAGTATAATGCAGAAAAGTGTGTGTGGGAATTTTCTTGCATAACTTATATATTCAGAATTAGTTGAATTAAATAATGTATTTACAAACTGTCTTATAGTATAAATATGAAAGGAAAGGTGTTCCAAAATAACTGTCTTCTTTGACATGAGTTTATTTATTTATTTGACTGCAGTTAAGTTTAGAGTTAGAAGTAGAACCCAGTATATTGTATAATTACTGACACATGGTTTGTAGTTTTACACCTGTTCAAGTCTGCAAACTATAAAGTGTGTCATGTGATAGTCTGAAATATATAAATATTTTTACCAATCTCTTCACTTTTTTTGCTAATCAGTTTGTAAATTTTTCATTATTTTTTTATATAAGATGTAATTGTGGAAGTGGATGTTAAATAAAACTATTACATTCATGATCTGAAACCAGATACATAAAAAAGATATGGGTTAAGAAGGTACTGAATACCACCATATTCACAACATGCCAAAGAAAATATATGTACATATAAATTGTGTGCTCATTTAATTTTTTCACCCAAATTCAATGTTTACAGATGCATGTAATCATTGAATGAAAATTAAAATCTGTTTACATTGTGAATTCAAATCAGATTCAGGTACAGATATAGAGAATCTCCTACGAGTCTTTTTTGATATCAAAAAATATCAACACAAGTTGATAAAATAAAGTTAAAGATAGGTTGCCAGGCAACGAAACATACGCCCACAGCAGCTAAATTGTCCGGGCAGTCAACAAGGGTTGTCGCATATTTTTACTAATTTCGGTAATGAAACATTTGTAATACACTAAAAACTGATTAAGAGTAACAACTCATTATGTAATTATCAGAAAATCATTAGAATTTGATTGCTTTTTATAAAGTTTTACCCCACGCTAACAATTAGTATATACATGAAACATTTAATATCATGGATTTAGCTGTTTAGTTATCTAAATTCATTGAAAATCAAAATACTTGTTCGTTTCAACACCTTAAACTCTATGTATCAATCTGAAGTCAATCGGATAGTAACTTTGGCCTCTATAGCGTCACAAGAATTTTTGAAGTTATCAAGGGAGATAACTCTGGCAGTAATTATTTGAAATCGCTGAAAATCAATAGGCTTCTTCGTCTCATGACCTTAAACACTGTGTATAAATCTAAAGTCAATCGGATATTAACTTTGGCCTCCAGAGCGTCCACAAGATTTTTTGAGGTGATCAAGGGCCATAACTCTGGCACAAACTATCGGAAATCGCTGAAAATCCATAGGCGTCTTCGTCTTATGACCTTAAACACTGTGTATAAATTTAAAATCAATCGGATATTAACTTTGGCCTCTAGAGCGTCCACAAGATTTTTTGAAGATATCAAGGGCCATAACACTGGCACTAATTATCGGAATTCTCTGAAAATCAATAGGCTTCTTCGTCTTATGACCTTAAACACTGTGTATAAATTTGAAGTCAATCCGATATTAACTTTGGTCTCTAGAGTGTCCACAAGATTTTTTGAGGTGATCAAGGGCCATAACTCTGGCACTAATTATCGGAAATCGCTGAAAATCAATAGGCGTCTTCGTCTTATGACCTTAAACACTGTGTATAAATTTAAAGTCAATCGGATATTAACTTTGGCCTCTTGAGCGTCCACAAGATTTTTTGAAGTGATCAAGGGCCATAACTCTGGCACTAATTATCGGCAATCGCTGAAAATCAATAGGCTTCTTCGTCTTATGACCTTAAACACTGTGTATAAATTTAAAGTCAATCGGATATTAACTTTGGCCTCTAGAGGGTCCACAAGATTTTTTGAAGTGATCAAGGGCCATAACTCTGGCACTAATTATCGGAAATCGCTGAAAATCAATAGGCTTCTTCGTCTTATGACCTTAAACACTGTGTACAAATTTGAAGTCAATCGGATATTAACTTTGGCCTCTAGAGCGTCCACAAGATTTTTTGAAGTGATCAAGGGCCATAACTCTGGCACTAATTATCGGAAATCGCTGAAAATCAATAGGCTTCTTCGTCTCATGACCTTAAACACTGTGTATAAATTTAAAGTCAATCGGATATTAACTTTGACCTTTAGAGCGTCAACAAGATTTTTTGAGGTGATCAAGGGCCATAACTCTGGCACTAATTATCGGAAATGGCTGAAAATCAATAGGCTTCTTCGTCTTATGACCTTAAACACTGTGTATAAATTTGAAGTCAATCGGATATTAACTTTGGCCTCTAGAGCGTCCACAGTATTTTTTGAAGTGATCAAGGGCCATAACTCTGGCACTAATTATCGGAAATCGCTGAAAAACAATAGGCTTCTTTGTCTCATGACCTTAAACACACTGTATAAATTTAAAGTCAATCGGATATTAACTTTAGCCTGTAGAGCGTCCACAAGCAATTGTGGACGCCGGACGGACGGACGGACGGACCGACGGACCGACGGACGGACGGACGGACGGGGGCGACGACAATATACGACCACATTTCAATGTGGGCGTATAAAAATGAGCTAGGCTCTGCCGAATTTCTTTTACTTTATCAACGAGTTTTGATATTTTTTGATATCAAAAAAGACAAGTTGGAGATTTTATTTATCACCCAATCCTTTCTTACACGCACAAATCAATAAATATAATTCTTTGGTATAGATTTTACTTTTACGGACCCTGATTACATTACAGTGTAGAGATACATCATTTTTTGACAGCAGTTTACCTTTTGCAAAGTCCTATATATCAACCCAGTATTTCCTTCAAGGTCAATTAAACAAAACAGTTTCTTTTTAATTAAAAAAGAAATTACTTTTTATTTCAAAAGATAGGCTGGCACTGCCAGGCAGGATACGCCCACATTTTCGAGAGATGGACAGAGAACAAGCAATACCGAAAGTGATTTTTCCTACATCATTAAGTCCTGTATTTCATACTGTATTGGGAGCCGCCATTTTGTTGGTCTGTTCCAGTCTGATATTCATGAAATTCGAAGCCGACAATGATTATGGTTTGATGGTACACAACCTAGAAATGTTACTTTTCGTCAAAATCGGATAAGAATTGTGACCTGTAGAGAGTCCACAACCATGATATACCAGATTTTTACACTATTCGCGTACAAACGGCGACCATTTCGTCCGGCAATTTTGATACGATTTTCACGAAATTAGAACTCAACCTTCCTCATCAAAATCGAATTAAAATTGTGACCTATACAGGGTCCACAACCATGATATATCATTTTTTTAACAGTATTCGCGTACAAACGGCGGCCAATTTGTCTGTCAATTTTGGTCCGATTTTCCCGAAATTCTAACTCAACCTTCCTTACGGTGTAACGGTGATATAATCAAACGTTTTTTTAAATCGGATAATAATTGTGACCTCCAGAGGGACCACAAGCTAAAGAAAGGGGGATTTTGAGTATAACCAGGGGCCATAATTCAGGAAGTTACGATCCGATATCCGCAAATATCTAAAAGAACCAAGATCTTTGGGTTATAACCATGAATTTCAAGTTTCATCAAAATCGAATTAAAATTTTGACCTCCACAGGGTCCACAACCTTGATATACCATTTATTAACAGTATTCGCGTACAAACGGCGGCCATTTTGTATGGCAATTTTGGTCCGATTTTCCCAAAATTCAAACCCAGCCTTCCTTAGGGTGTAACGGTGATACAATCAAACGGTTTTTTAAATCGAATAATAATTGTGACCTCCAGAGGGACCACAAGCTAAAAAGGGTGATTTTTCGGACAATCAGGGGCCATAATTCAGGAAATTACATTCCGATAGCCGCAAATATCGAAAGGAACCAAGATCTTTGGGTAACAAACATGCATGTCAAGTTTCATCAAAATCGGTTCAAAATTGTGACCTCTATAGGGTCCACAAGCTAAAAACGTGATTTTTCGTACAATCAGGGGCCATAATCCATGAAGTTTTGATCCGATACATGCCAATATCGAAAGCAGCCGAGATCTTTTGGGGATAAACCTATATTTCAAGTTTCGTCAAAATCGGATAAGAATTGTGACTTGTAGAGAGTCCACAAACAAATTGTGGACGGACGGACGTCCGGACGGACAGGGGCGACGACATAATACGTCCACATGAAAAAGTGGGCGTATAAAAAGTGGTTTCTTTAAAATAAAAGAAAGTAGTTCCTTTTTGATTGATCAATCTGATTAATGTAAAGTGATTATTAGGAGATATCGCAGTAGATTAGGTAATTTATCACACAAGCGATATCTACTGTAAAATGTGTTTTGGGGTGATAAAAAAACTATTATCCTCCTCTCCTCTAGCATACTGAATTAGATAACAAGTTGGCAGTTCTCACTACAATAGTTAAAAATAGGTTGCCAGGCAACGAAACATACGCCCACACAGCAGCCAAATCGTCCGGGCAGTCAACAAGAGTTGTCGCATATTAAGGAATTATCAGAAAATCATTAGAATTTGTTTGGTTTTTATAATAAAATGTTTTTTTTTTAAATCAGATAATAATTGTGACCTCCAGAGGCACAACAAGCTAAAAAGGGTGATTTTTCGTACAATCAGGGGACATAATTCAGGAATTAATGACCCGATGGGCGCAAATATCGAAAGGGACCAAGATCTTTGGGTTATAAACATACATGTCAAGTTTCATCAAAATCGATTCAAAATTGTGACCTTAATAGGGTCCACAACCTTGATATAACATATTTTCACACTATTTGCGTACAAACGGCGGCCATTTTGTCCGTCAATTCTAGTCTGATTTTAACGTAATTCAATCTCTCTCTTCATTACCATGTAACGGTGATATAGTGAAACGTTTTTTTAAATCGGATAATAATTTTGACCTCCAGAGGGAGCAAAGGCGAAAAAAGCGATTTTTCGGACAATCCGGGGACATAATTCAGGAAATTATGATCCAATGGGCGCAAATATCGAAAGGAACCAAGATCTGTTTTTCACAAAATTCATACTCAACCTTCATAACCATGAAATGGTGATATAATCAAACGTTTTTTTTAAATCGGATAACAATTTTGACCTCACGAGGAACCACAAGCTAAAAAGGGCGATTTTATTGGACAATCAGGGGCCATAATTCAGGAAGTTACAATCCGACGGCCGCAAATATCGAAAGGAACCAAGATCTTTCGGTTATAAACATACATGTCAAGTTTCATCAAAATTTGTTCAAAATTTTGACCTCTATAAGGTCCACAACCTTGATATAACATACTTTCACACTATTCGCGTACAAACGGCGGCCATTTTGTCCGTCAATTTTGGTCCGATTTTCACGAAATTCGAATTCAACCTTCATAACCATGGAACGGTGATATAATCAAATGTTTTTTTAAATCGGATAACAATTTTGACCTCCAGAGGGACCACAAGCTAAAAAGGGCATTTTTTCGGACAATCAGGGGCCATAATTCAGGAAGTTACGATCCGATGGGCGCAAATATCGAAAGGAACCAAGATCTTTTGGTTATAAACATACATGTCAAGTTTCATCCAAATCGGTTCAAAATTGTGACCCCTATAAGGTCCACAACCTTGATATAACATATTTTCACACTATTCGCGTACAAATGGCGGCCATTTTGTCCGTCAATTTTGGTCCGATTTTCACGAAATTCGAACTCAACCTTCATAACCATGAAACGGTGATATAATCAAACATTTTTTTAAATCGGATAACAATTTTTACCTCCAGAGGGACCACAAGCTAAAAAGGGCGATTTTTCGGACAATCAGGGGCCATAATTCAGGAAGTTACGATCCAATTGGCGCAAATATCGAAAGGGACCAAGATCTTTCGGTCATAAACATGCATTTCAAGTTTCATCCAAATCGGTTCAAAATTGTGACATCTACACTGTTCACAACCTTGATATAACGTATTTTCACACTATTCGCGTACAAATGGCGGCCATTTTGTCCGTCAATTTTGGTCAGATTTTCACGAAATTCGAACTCAACCTTCATAACCATGGCACGGTGACATAATCAAACGTTTTTTTTAATCGGATAACAATTTTGACCTCCAGAGGAACCACAGGCGAAAAAGGGCGATTTTTCGGACAATCAGGGGCCATAATTCAGGAAATTACGATCCAATTGGCGCAAATATCGAAAGGAACCAAGATCTTTGGTTTATAAACATGCATTTCAAGTTTCATCCAAATCGGTTCAAAATTGTGACCTCTACACTGTTCACAAGCTAAAAAACATGATTTTTCGTACAATCAGGGGCGATAACCCATGAAGTTACGGTCCGATACATGCCAATATCGAAAAGAACCGAGATCTTAGGGTGATAAACCTATATTTTAAGTTTCATTGAAATCGGATAAAAATTGTGACCTGTAGACTGTTCACAAACAATTGTAGACGGACGGACGTCCGGACGGACGGACGAACAGGGGCGACGACAATATACGTCCACATGAAAATGTGGGCGTATAAAAACTGGCTGATGTAAAGGCAATTTGCTGAAAATTTCAGTCATATATAAGGCCTACTGACTTGCTGAGCTGATAAAAGTATGGTTTCTAGCTGATGTAAAGGCAATTTGATGAAAATTTCAGTCATATATATGGATGGCCTACTGACTTGCTGAGCTGATAAAAGTATGGTTTTGATTACAATTGCTTACCCATAATATCTTAAAAACCGAGGAAAATATATATACCCTGTATATACACATACATTTGAGATTGTTTTGATGCATACTGAATGAAACCCAAGCTAATGATGTAATGAGTAGATTCATTACCAAAATAAATACACAGTTATAAATAGACAGAACACAGTTAAGAACAGTGATGATGTGGTTTACTTTACACTATAAATAGAACAACTGTAGTTAACTCTTACATACCAGGCCTACAGGCAGTATGATGGCCTGGATATTATGTAAAATTATCATTGAGTAAGGAAACCACATGAATAACACAACACATTTCTGTTTATATTTTAAAAGCACAAATCAGACAATCATTATTTATTCAAAACTATATTATTCTCAGATATGTTGCAATTTGCTTCAAGCAATTTTAATAAATGCAGTGACCTCTTGATATATGTGACAGAAAATTGAGCAAATCTATTTATACTGCTTAAATTTAGGGTAAAATGATGCCATCAAATTTCTGACCATAACAGATTTATATAATATGGCAACACAGTGCAGAGCAATCTGTTTCATAGAGAATAACGATAGTGCTTTAATATCTGTCACATCATGTGACGTCAAACAATGGTGCACAGGCGCGGATCCAGGATTTTTTGCAGGGGGGGGGGTCTAGGTTTGATAATTGCTTAACTTATTGCACTCAACAGATTAATTTAGTAAATTAGGTTCAATTTGGTTCATTCTGACGTATTTCCGGAAGGTAAATTCCCAAATTACAGGTCTAAATCGCCAATAAAATGGCATAAAAATTTTTCAAGCCTGAGCAGGGGGGGGGGGGGCCGGACCCCCTGGACCCCACCTCTGGATCCGCGCCTGGTGCATGCACAGTTTATTAAGACCATACTAGTTTGGGCAAAGAATGCTGGCTTTTTACTCATTTTAATACCTATTTATTTACACTAAATAGGAAATACTTTTTACCTACAAATACTTGATTTGGTGCAATATGCCTACCTCGTTCCTTGAGTTTCTAGTTACAACTCGGGCTGAGACGCATTATGGTACACGATTCGTGTACCAATGGTAAAATGTTTAATTTGTCTTAAAGAGCACATGGCCTCAAATTTTTTTCTAGATTGATAGTCCATGGTTATTTTATCCACTTTACGGCAAATTCACATCAATCCGACTAAAACTAATTTAGCTATCTTCACTCAAAGTCGTATCCTGTAAAAACGACTTTGCCAGTTATCGAAAACAATCTTAATCCCCTCAGACGCCAGTGACGTCACAGTGACCGAATGCATATTTGGGATATTTATTCCTTAATTACCTATATACACCCGGCGTGTGTATTCATTAACGTCTGACTGATTCTTTAATCCCCCTAACTAAATAAAACAATTGACTACGGGATAATATGTTTTGTAATTCATTTTAATTCAAGCTCCAACTTAAAATTTGTTTCATAATGCACGGTTGTTCTGTTTTCCCGCGGCAGCGATTTTGATACACTCTACCATCGTGTGCAGTCGAAACGATTTTAGATACATTCTCATCAGAAGAGTATTGTGGTTCTAATTTAGAATTTGTTTCATTATGTACGGTCGTTCTGTTTTCTCACGGCAGCGATTTTAATACACTCTACCATCGTGTGCAGTCGAAACGATTCAAGATACATTCTCGTCAGAAGAGTATTGTGGTTCTAATTTAGAAGCGTTGTTATCATCATTTTTTTAAAGAATATGAAATACACTAATTTAATTGTAAAATACGTATATTCTTTTAAAAGTTAAATGATATTGGACAATATAACCTTATCTTATGACAAACTTATATCCATCTCACTTATAACTTATATCAGTACTCTTCTGACGAAAATGTATCTCGAATCGTTTCGACTGCACACGATGGTGGAGTGTATTAAAATTGCTGCCGTGAAAAAACAGAACTACCGTACATTATGAAACAAATTCTAAATTGGATCTTGAATTGAAATAAATTATAAAACAAATTATTCCATGGTCAATTGTTTTATTTAATTAGGGGGATTAAAGTTAAATTATGGGAGATTAAGAGTGTTTTCGATAATTGGCAAAGTCGTTTTTACGGGAGGTCTATTTTTACGACTTTGAGTGAAGATACATGTAGCTGAATTAATTTTAGTCGGATTGATGTGAATTTGCCGTAAAGTGGATAAAATAACCATGGACTGCTCACATTGAAAAATTTTCAAAATCATTTTATGTGCACTTTAAATATTGGATATCAGAAGCCCATCTTTTTCCGTTAAGATCACAGCATCAATGTTGATTTAAATTGACAAATAATTTGTGTTTTCAATGTTGAAGATTTGGAATGATATTGTGTTAGAGACTTAGCTACTTTAATTGGTCGCAATTCATATAATAATGTAATATGACCTTATATCAACTAATCTATATTCAATTGTTTCTGTTTTTACTGCTAGAAGTCTCAATCGAATTGTAATCTCAAGCGTCTGGTTATCCCAGTCTAGAACAATGTATTAAATGTGCATGCTCTCCAATATGTCTAGCCTCGTTTTTTGAGTCGTTACAAATGACGCAGAAACACATCATAGTACACGATTCTTGTACCAATGTTAAAATGTTTATTTTGTCTTAAACTTAAATATTTGATATCAGAAGTCCAATTTTTGAATGATATTGAGTTAGAGACTTAGCTACTTTAAGTGCTACTTTTTAGCACCAACTGGATTAGTGAAGACAGGCATATTCCATGGAGCGTCCTATAGGGGACATCAGGATATTCACCTACATTTCATTGAATTCCAACTATCATGTATATACAGGTGGACCTTGATTTTCTGTCCATTTCAAATGACTAGGTGATTCTTCCTTTGCTCAGCCCTCCATCATCCACCTGCGAAAAACAAGTTCGAAAATCCCAAGGAATTTGTTTCTTGGGAAAGACTAAGGTCACACCAGGTTAACAAGCCAGTGCAATACTCACTTAACTACCATGGCTCGCATCCAATAAATGAATCATTGATTTGATTTAGTCATCATTAAAGGGGCAATATGTAAGATTAGACAAAAAGCTGACAGTTCTTGCTGTAATAGTTTTTAAAAAAGATAATGCAAAGGAAATATGTTGAAAATTTCAGTAAAATTACTGAAATCCGAGCTGAGTTACATCGCTGTTACAATAATAGTGAAGACTCAATGTTATGATAATAAACAAAGTCTTGATTATCTATTTTACGTTAAATCAATAACCACAGATCATATTTAAATTGGATGGCATTTTTAAGGCCTGAAGATAGACCTGCACTAG
Organism: Patella caerulea; assembly: GCA_036850965.1. Taxonomy (NCBI): domain Eukaryota; kingdom Metazoa; phylum Mollusca; class Gastropoda; family Patellidae; genus Patella; species Patella caerulea. The sequence goes on from JAZGQO010000021.1 coordinate 21,088,400, forward strand.
GCAGATTTAGCTCCTGCTTAATGCCTGTTAAAGCATTTGTATAAACAAAGATATACTGAGACTAAAATAGTTAAACTCTTCACACAGAATGAGCAAAATAGAGTAGACAACATAAACTACTTATATACAGTTGCTAGAATCATAAACATTCTAGATTGTCAGTTGAAACACTTAGTTTACAATACTGACTCATTAACATGGCTATTTTTGGTTTAAAGATTAACTAACCAGATGACATCTCAACAACACTAGTCGAATCATAAAATATATCATTTTGTTAACGACTGTACATTTACTTACATAACTTTTCTTTTCAATCATACATATAATAATAAATTACCTACCAAAAAACTTGGTGAGATAACCAGAAAAAAACTCTAAATTGCGCTGTTGACCTAGTCTTAAAATTAAGCTTTGATGAAAAGTAATCCCTATTTCAATATTAACCAATCTAAATTTGTTCTCTTCAACCAGGTTAACTAAAGTTACCTATTTTAGTTTTTACGTGCAAAACAAAAAGGGACTAGAATTGTTTATTTCTTCTAATTTAAGATACATGTTCTTAATATTGCTCAATATGTTTTCAGTTCAAAATAACTCCATATGCTTCATAGTCACACATTTAATAGGTAATTCATTTTCCTGAATACAATTTCTTGGGGGGGGGGGGGAGGTTCACGTTACCTGTACCTCCAAAATAACTGACACTGGGTGTTTTTTCTAGGATAAACATAACCTGCCTTGTGCAGTACACCCACCACTATATACTGGTATATTTAATTGGATCTATAAATTGAACTTGAATTTTAGAAGACAAAGCTACCGCGTAGAATTCCAACCTTCTGCCCAACCCACTGCCTAATACATGGATGCGTATAATGTTGTCTTGATAAGCATAAAGATTAGGCCTACTATTCAATTTTAGACATTTAGACTAAACCTTTTTTCATTTTTTTGGCATGGTGTATTCATAATTACAAAAATCGATATCTGCTTGTTTACACATGTATATCATCAATAGGTGTTGGCAAAATGTGCATACATTTCACTGTGCGAATATACACCACCATAGTTCATGTGGGTACACTCTCTTTACTGTACATTTACAACACAATGGACAGCAGCCAGATATTTAGTCTTTCAACTCTGTCTTTAGACAACAGATAACCTTTATATATAAGTAAAACAGACATCTATATGCCACAATATAAATAATGTAAACTAATCATAGATTGTAGAAAAGGTTAAGTACAATGAATTAAGAGATGTTATGGTCACATTATTGTATAGTTGTTATACTATAGTAATCTTGAATATTCGTGGGCTATTTCTCATATTTAAAGAATTACTTTTTTTTTTATTCATAAGACTAAATTTCAAAAGTGTTTTTTTTTTTTAAAATAAATATGTGATCTAGGGTGAAAACTCATGTAGTATTTATTGTATTGGAAGTTCTTAAAACTTGATACAAACATACTTCTTTGTGGAACCTAAAATACATTCTGGAAATTTCATGATAACATTAATTTCTGCCAGATGGAGAGGCAATTGTGATAGAATAGGTCTATAAATGGAAGCAACCATCGGCTATCACTAGGGCTAGTGTGAAAGATAGCAAAGAAAATTTTCACCTGGCAGCAATTTTCCAACGAGATAATTCTTATCTTTGGCTGCAATTGATACACTATTCAACTATTTGCGCAAGTAAAATTAGGTTCATCATATCATCATAGTTTGCATGGAAATAAGTGATTATATGTACAGTGCACTTTGGGGTCAGTGTAATTGGAAATTAAGGGAGTTATAAGACAGTAACATTTTTTAGTCAAATGACTATTAAGGGAGTTATAAGACAGTAACATTTTTTAGTCAAATTACAGTAACATTTTTTAGTCAAATGACTATTAAGGGAGTTATAAGACAGTAACATTTTTTAGTCAATTTAAATGACTACAAAACTTGCGCAAAGGAAGGCCTTAGAACGGTCCACTACTGTGGCTGGAGTAAGACGGAAGACATCAGTAGTGGAAGCATTTCTAATTTTCACAGCTAGTTAATTGGAATACTTGGACCCCTCCCCCACCCACTTCTGTTGTCTTCCTCCATAATTGCAGGTAGTTAGGCTACACCAATTTGTGGCCATATCTATATTACAAGGAAAAACATAGGCCCCTACACTTAAAAAGCATCTGGAAACATTGTGCAACAGACTTATAAGTTGCTATTTCTATATCAAAACTCCAAAGAACTAACAATTAAATTGGTTTGGCCTTTACCTGAAAATTTGTCAAACAGCAATAAAGCAATTAAAGCAATGTTTGTAAGGTTTCAAGATTCAAGAGCAATGACAGAAAAAAGCTCCCATTCTGTAAACCAATAAAATATGAATTACAAGCCTAGGCCTACAAATCTTAATTCCTAATAAGGACAACAATTAAATTCATAATTATTCAATGAAAATTAATCTACAAATTCACTTTTTGAAACAATTTTGTAATAACAGACATTTTGTAAATGTGGAAAATGTCAAGATCATTCAGGAACCAATTAGAGTTACCCCCCTTTCATAATTTACAGCAGTTGACGTCTGCTAGCCTACAAGTGCATGTTCATGACATTGGCCTAGTTGTGTCATGAGAAAGTGGTCTTAATTTGTGACTTAAGAAAATATGAAAATGGGAGAGAAAAACTTTAAAGTCAATAAGTTTATGTGTTTTGAGAGCATGGAGGTCATTACTATGATGAAGGGCATGTTACTTAGGCTACATGTTGGCCTAAAAATAAAAATAGGTGTTGCTTTCTGTCTCAATTCTGAATACCGGTGGGCCTATAAAAATTTTAATATATTTTGTTACATGCTAACAATATTCTACTATAAAATATTTTAGTCAGCTTCAAGAATCATTCCTTCAGACTTCTAATTTTGGAATTACTCATATAATTTCAGTCAGTCCACTCATTTAATGATTAAATGGATAATCAAGATTGTGATTTTTGTCATACCAACTTTAGTGGATCAATCTGACTGAAATTTTCAGCAAATTGCCTTTATATTATTTAGCTTTTAACTATATATAATAGTTATCTAATCTCCCATAATGTATCTTTGATTCTGAGAATATTTTGAGATCCCCTCCTTCCACCACACACACATAGAAAAACACCCAAACACTAACAAACACCCACGCATACCGGTATTCAGAAGATAACTTAGCCTAAAAACTTCCACCAGACCAAATATTATTTAATAATAACTTTGAAAACTTAACTTTATGTAAAAATAAACATTTTAGGCCATGATGGTGTACGAAATCCGGGGAAAGATTCCACGTATCTGTTCAGTGAGTCGCATCTTAGGGATTCTGGTCATCTAGTCATTTGGCGGGTGTATGATGTATGAGGTGATCTGTCCCCGCTATGGATGCTAGTTACACCCGATCCTATGCATATACGGCTTTCTAGATAGAAAGGGAGACCAGAAATGGTCAGCGCGAGTCATTCTTGTATCTCTCAATCATAAATGATAGATCGAGATACACAGGGTTTCGTGTATCATCATGTCAGTTAATCTATACATGTACATACAAGTATACATGCTTTTGATTCTAAATAAAGTTCTAAGAAAAGTAATTATTCACAAAATAACCATACAAAATCAGATTTGGATATTAGAAAATCAGCACTACACAGAAGATAGTTCACCCAAAGATCTTTTTGCAAGACACACTATGCTGTATTTCAACTTCATAACATGTAAGGTAAGTAAAGATGCAATTCCATTTAATTATACATATATGGTACTATAAATAGTACTGTTTCAAGATGAAGTTATCGTTGTAAAAAATAATAAAAAAGTGCCAGATAGGGTATTGGAAAGGTTGTGTGGCAATATTTAAAACATTTAAAAGTATTTCTATGCTTGATGCCGACAAAGTCACGATGAAAAAACTCTACTTCATGTGAGAAACTTCAAATCAATAGAAACATCCCAACCCAATTACAGAATGTTTTATGGGATCAATTTTGACTACGTAAGTCGAAATGATGGCATTTGATATTCAGATTACACTGTTTTATCCAACGTTTCGTCAGTAAAAATGATACCTTCTTCTGGGATGAAGAACTAAGTATTTTCAAATGTTTTTTTGATATTGTATTCAATTAATCATTGCATATCAAATTTTCATATGGATGTTCATGTACCGGTATATTAGTCTTGACCCCCATCAGTCGAGTCGATTTTTCTCTGTAAAGATTTAGTATGTGTTCATTTGAAAAATTGATCAAATACCACCTAAGCAACATCAACATCTTTTACCATAAAATGATCAACCATGAAAGTAATTGAAAGGTTTGAACAAAATAATTACCTAATTAGGCAAATATACATGGACACTAGGTAATGTTGTATAGGATAGTTGTAAGTAGTGAAAGGTGCTGTGCATGAAATAGGATATGACTTAAATTTCATTTGATTCTATTTCGAATTCATTGGTACAGCTCAAATGGCTTTATAATTAATCTATTTGTTTGTTAAAGTAGAGATTGGTGTGCTGTGCCTGTGCCTATAATATAAATGCAATGTTTGGTAATTGAACTATAAGATTGCTACATTGGTAAAATGTTCCAATTTACTGGTCAGGGGCGGATTCAGGGATCCAACACCCCCCACCCCTACCCCCTCAGCTACATAAAAAAAAAATAATGCCTTGCATCAATGAAATTACATCACAAAGTGATCCTACATCAGTATAAAAAAATGATTTCTCTGTTTAAAAAGCTCAATTTGTATGTATGCCTATGTAATTTATAGACGATGATGGCAGATTTCCGTAACAGAAACGTGGCAAACCCCCTCCTTCAAAAATTCCTGGAATCGTCCCTGCTGGTGCTAGTCTCTAAATGACAAATGCAAACTTTACCTGGATTTTAATCAAAAAAATATGTTCTATAATTCATAAACATTCTTGAAGGTGCTACCCGAATTTCAAAAGGCTTAACATGTAGAATAATGTTAATAGGTTGTATCAACTTTGATAATTAGTGTTCTTATAAATACTTCAGGTCATTCAGTATTCCCAACACACCTTTTTTATGATTCAACTCAAAGAACTTTCAGCTCTCATTTAAGATGATAACCAAATTAGGTATCTGAAAGACATGATGCATATTACAGTGGATTTTCAGGAATGGTCTAGACTTGATTAAGACAGTATTGACAAGAAAGAAACTGTACTATTTTTAAACAATGTACAATACAAGTACATAAATAGAATTCCTAGATTTAAGGTAATAAGAATATTATATCTTAACGTCTCGGGACAGTCGAATTTGGCAGGAATCTATAAATATGTTTTAATATAATTATCAATATGATTATTGTCATCATTAGAACAATAGGAATGCATATTTATGCCAGTGGATGTTCTTGTTATAATAACATAGTTTGGGTTCACTTTTGGAGAAATGCCAGAAGTCTGACATCGGTCGCCCTATATTCCATGAAAGACATTTATAAACCGGCTACCTGATTTTAGACCACGTGTCTCGCATATTTAATTCCTTACATAACTTCCACCAACTTCTAAAAAATGTTACTTATAAGAATAAGACAGAGGCCTACCTTATCATGTAATATAAAGTAAATTCAAGTCAGTCTGCCCTATATTCCCTTCGAGAGCCGCATTTCTATAGCTGTATTTGCTGATAACAAGTAGAGAAACTTTCGCCTTTACCGAATTTTGGAAGATGCCATTGTACCTGGGAGATGACTCGGGTTTTCCAATTATTTGCTTTTGACTCATATTCGAGTTTCAGAAGCAAAGTTACTTCAGTGCATGTGCATATGAGTTACCTGTCCCGGTTCTTCAAAAAAAAACCCCCACAAAATATTTCTCTTATACCAAAATTGACACAAGTCATAAAAGCCATAACCCCTATTGAGGATATGGGCTCGTCTATCATGAAAGGACTCAAGTGGCACCACTTCCAAAGAGTCCATGATACCTTTTGTTTATGAAATTGATCACTGGCCTTCAGACATATTGCTATGTAAATCTAAACTTAAAATAGGAAACATGTGGTCCAAAGTTTATGTATATTTGTAAGTAAAGGAAGTTGTTAAAACCGGGTGGATCATATGGTTAGATGCATGTGTACTTGGATCTATATAATATAATGGAGGAACGTTATTGGTTATGAGATTATGGACCACTCCGGGAACAGTGTGTATCAGATAACAATGTACCTGCACAGGGAGTGTATATTACAATTTACATGCATAACTTGCCGTTGATTGAATAAATAATTTTATAAAGGTTTTGAAAAAATGGTCAATCAATGTTTTGACTAGTTGACTCTAACAACTAAAAGACATTACTTCACCTGAGCATTAACATTTAACAAAAGTGTAATGACCATGAATTCAATTTATAATTTGTTAGCAAAATTGCATCTTTGAACGAGAAGTTTCCAAATTTCATAGCACAAAGTGAATAAAAGATTCAAGCCCTTTACCTTTTGAAAATAGTTGCTAATTATTCAAGTTTATGAATGATAATCATTACAACTAATTAAGCAAGTAAATAGAAATGGTTATTAGGGCAATGTTTAGTTTTAAATTTGTAAGCTTACAGCTAACTCATATGGATTGAAACTAAAACTAAATTTGTTTCACATAGAATGAACAAGTATTGTATACTAAAATATATCTGAGAATGTTTCTATACTATATGTTATTAAACAATGTCAAAGCCAATACAGAATCATATACTCATAGATAAAGTTTTGAAAAGTATTCCCAATGAATTTCTTTAATTGAATGGTATGTAATAAATAATATTGTAATAAGATCATATATATACACACGTTTATTTTTGTTTTCTATCACCTTGAACATGAGATATCCAGCTCACTAATTCGTAAAAATAAGATCAACATACATACCACACCTGCATAAACTCAAAGTGGGTTTTATATTGTGAAATTTGGAAACAATATATACTGTTTTGAAAAATGATGACTGGTAGAATACAATTGATCTCTATTCACAATAGATTTAGCTAAAAATGGAAGATAACTTTTTCACTCTTGTATGGTCATTATTTTTCAAATCTACCTTTTGCTATTCTTCATGTATATTACTTTTATAGTGATGAGAGAAGATATGGCACGCCAAAGCAGAATTAATTGCAAGACCGTTTTTCTTTATGGAAACGGAAAAGTCAAGTATATAACAATTTTTTCATCGCCTTCCAAGCATTTTCCGCATGTCAAGACCAAAAAAATACATCTCAAGACTAAAAATTCACATGTCAAGACGGAAAAATTCACATGTCAAGACGATGTCAAGACCAAAAAAATACATGTCAAGACGGAAAAATTCACATGTCAAGACGAAAAAAATCACATGTCAAAACGGAAAAATTCTCATGTCAAGACGAAACAAAAAATCATATCACGAGCACCTGACCATTCAAGAGCATGTGCCACAAAAAAAGATGTCATCAACTTTGTCTCTCTCTTTATTTTTCTCCCTCTATCTATATATGTATATCTCTATCTCTCTCTCTAGCTCTCCCTCTCTTTATTTCTCTCATCTCTCTCTCTGCCAGTCTCTCTCCTCTCTCCCTCTACTTCCTGTCTCACTATTTCTCTCTCTCCTTCTCTCTTTGTCTGGTGACCTGTCTGTGTGTGTGTGTGTCTGTCAATCTGTCTCTTCTCTCTCTCCAATCTGTCTCTTCTCTCTCTCCGCCTCTCTCTGTTTTATTATTAATCTTGGAATTCCTGACAGGCTTAAAGTGACTTAAACATTGTTAAATAAAAACGTTTTACAATTTGTCGCATTTTTTTTTTATTAATTAAAGAACATTTCATATTGAAATGAACTTAAATGCTTAATTTTTAAGTTTTGTTTTCATGAAATCACTGAAAATCAGTAGGCTTCTTCGTCTCATGACCTTAAACTTAAACAGTGTGTGTAAATTTAAAGTCAATTAGATATTAACTTTGGCCTCTAGAGCGTCCACAGGATTTTTTGATGTGATCAAGGGCCATAACTCTGGCAATAATTATCAGAGATAGGCTTCTTCGTCTCGTGACCTTAAACACTGTGTATAAATTTAAAGTCAATCGGATATTAACTTTGGCCTCTAGATCGTTCACAAGATTTTTTGAAGTGATCAAGGGCCATAACTCTGGCACTAATTGTCGGAAATCGCTGAAAATCAACAGGCATCTTCGTCTTATGACCTTAAACACTATGTATAAATTTAAAGGTCAATCGGATATTAACTTTGGCTTTTAGAGCGTCCACAAGATTTTTTGAAGTGATCAAGGGCCATAACTCTGGCACTAATTATCGAAAATCGCTGAAAATCAAAAGGCTTCTTCGTCTTATGACCTTAAACACAGTGTATAAATTTAAAGTCAATCAGATATTAACTTTGGCTTTTAGAGCATCCACAAGATTTTTTGATGTGATCAAAATCAAGGGCCATAACTCTGGCACTAATTATCGGAAATCGTTGAAAATCAATAGGTTTCTTCTTCTCATGACCTTAAACACAGTGTATAAATTTAATGTGGGCGTATAAAAATTGCAACACAAAAGTTTTTAAGGGTTATGAATTTATTCTTTAATAATATATTGAAATACATTATAAATGCCCAGTTCTAAAAAAAAAAAATGGCAAATAACTATTCATTCACACACCTGATTAATTTTACAATTACACCCTATATATACTCTTGGTTACATGTAGCTACACTTAAATCTAATCTCCATATTTATATTAACATCAACCTACCAATATTTGAATAATAATACATTAATTTGTATCTGTAATACTTAAAGATGCACTATGCATGAGCTAAATCAGACTATATCAGGGTTTTATTTTGGCTTCAAATGTTATATAAATTATTATTTCAACATTTACTCTCATGACCAGCCTATAATCAACTCTTCTAGACAATTGGATGGCACCGATCTAAACTGATTGAAATATGATTGCTATTTAATGATTTAGTTTAAAAATGGAGAAGGTGGTTGACTATCGATTAACAAGTAATGTTGCTAAGATAATAAACAATACCATATCTTGTCAAAACTTAAAATAATAATAACTTGGCTCCGATAAAGAAATTTGAATGAATTTTTCAATATATTAATTTTTAATTAAATATTTCATAACTATTATCGCACGGACGCCCAGCCCCTTATCTTATTCTTAAATAATGCATCTATAAATCTAAGCTAAGAAGTCTTAACAAGGTGTCTACGGTCTGGTAATCTGAATTCTACATTTTTACGTCTGTGCACCAATTCAAGAAAGTAAACACTATTTTTCTCTTCGCCAAGGCAGGTTTAGATTTCGGGACCACAGTAGAAAATAATCCATAACATTTTATGATGTACGGTATCTGGAAGTTCCTCTTTTCTTAAACATGGTGTTGACACACATTTATGACACAGGCGCTTGTAAAATGGAAAATTTTCAAAAACAACATAAGCCTAAGCTGAGGCCAAGTATAAGTATGAATAAAGCTCAGATTCAAGAAAGTGAGAGAATCAAATTCAGGGACAAACAACTTGTTGGAAACCACTTCTCAATATAAGTATAGGATAAATTACTATAAAGGGTACTCATTGTTTGCCCCTGAATTTATAAAGAATTTTAAAGAATTTTTCCACTTCTCAAAAGCACCTTCAGTTTATGATATATGGTCCACATGAGGCACTTCATCTTCAATCACAGAATTAGGAGGAATAATGTTATTGAGAGGTAAACTTGAAAAATGATGTCTTAATTGCTTTAATGATTTGCTGGTAACACTATAAGCCTGTTCAGCTTTACAGAAATCGTCGGTTTGTTTCTTTAATTGTTCATGTAGATTAATTAATTGTGTTTTATATTTTAATTCAGTGTTTTGAACAGCTACGTCAACTGCTCTTTCCTTTTCACGAATCTCACTTTCTAATCTTAAATTTGTATTTTTCAGTAATAACTGGTCTTTATCATACGCAACTCTCATTTCATGCATGTCTTTCATCATTTTATTTTTTTCCATGTCAATTTCTTTCCACATATCTGTAACTGTGTCTAGTTTAGCAGAACTATGATCTAACTGATGTTGTAAATTATCACAATGAATTTTTAGTCTACCATTTGCCTTATTAGCTTCAGTTAATTGAACATTACTTTTTTCAACCGCGTATTCAAGCTTTTTAACTGTGTTTTCTAAATATTTGTTCCGTTCTTCAGTTTCCCTTAATTTTACTTTTAAATCAGATATTTCATCTTTAGCAGATCTGAAAACTTTACGCAAAACTCCCAGTTCTTCAGAATCCCAGATGACTGAATTCTGCTGTTCATCATTTCCATCAGGCTTTTCAAAGTTTCCTCCAGATCTTCCATGTCGAGACAACAGTGTAGTCTCAGTAGACCTCTTTGGGTCATTCGATAAATCCATTTCTTGACTTTGTTGCACATCTAGTTCTGTTGTTTTTCTTGATACTGTTAGCCCTTGTCGTTCACAATTTTGCCTCTGTATTTCTTCATCAAGGAGGTTCATCAATCGAACTTTTTGATAAATTTGTTGAATGTTCTCTGCATCTAAAGCATTCCATCTATTTATTTTGGTATCAATTTCCCCGTCGTCTTTTGCGGCTCGTATGACTGCTTCCATGTCAAATGTTGGTGAAAATAAATCGGCTATCCATTTTCCTGGGACTGAATCTGATATATTATCACCCATGTCATCTGTGTTCCTTAGGTGAGAACCTGAAGATTCTTTCTCGATCTTCTCCATGTTTTCCTGTTCTTACATAGATAGAATCGGCGAATGTTCACAGATAATAATTATAATTCGGCGATAAATTATTTGGCTTGGATAACTAGATTCTAATAACATGGATGTGCCGATTTTAGTTCACCGGAAATAGGGATTTTAACACGTTAACTGAGCGTGAGATATAAATTATCTTTTCACGCATTACATAGTACATACCTTCTAATCATTGACGTTACAGAACTTGCTACTATAAATAGATTAATATCTCCATTTTAGGTTACATTAACAAGTCGGATGCTTTGAACTGCGTGCGTTCATACATGAAAAGAAAGAAATGTCGGTGGCGTACGGAACCATGTGCTCAAACGAATCAAGTTGGCTATTTTATTTGTTTACAGGTCGTCAAGCATGGCCTGTCATTCAACAGTGTGATGGTCGATGCATATAACCATTGACGTCATATATAGATAGACCGCCTATTCGCCAGAATCGCGTGGTAGAGACGGTAAGCATTTTTTTCCGTCCACCGGAGCCAGGTCTTATGACGTCATATGAGGATTGTGGGTTAGGATAAGGGTTAGGATAAGGGCTGTGGCCTGCAGATTTCGTCACAGTCTCGAGATGTAGACAGGGCTAGCCCTAACCCTAACCCTGGGCCAAACCTAACCCTTATCCTAACCCACAATCCACATATGACGTCATAAGACCAGGCTCTGGTGGACGGTAAAAAACGTTTACCGGTAGAGACGCTGCGACTTCCGTTGAGGGAAGAAACCAATATGGCTGCCATCTGTACGACAGTGTTTTGAGTTTTGGAATAATAGAAAATCGAAACTACCACTGCAAAACTGACAAACTGTGCCCGAAATAAATATTTGAAAGTGCGTAAGTATATTTTTTTATCGATATTATTAGTTTTCAGTAAATATTTCGTTCGTATAATAAGCATTTTATCGTTAGGCCTTGCCGTAAGTTGGAACGGTGACAGTGCAATGACATGCCGACATGGGCCGTACCGTGGCGTTATAAAACTTATTTTATTATCAATTCAAAACAAGATAAATTTAAGAAATAAAGAACAATTAATTTTAAGTGACCTCGCTAAGGCCTACAACATATATAGTAATATTCATTTTTAGCAGCATTATTATTTATCAATCATTGTTTCTTTATTTACCCAGGCAGTCGTGTTCCAATACCATTTTAATTCTTTTACAAATTTAATTTTTGTTTTGCAAGAAAAAAATTCCTGTCGATTAGACCTATAACTTTTTTTGTATTAAAATAGGATAATTAAGATGACTTTATTTAAAAGGGGTTAAACCCTAAAATATATTTATTTTTACAAAATAGATCTAGGCCTATATGATGATAATAATGATAGTAATATTAATAGACCCAAATTAATGAAATGAAAAAGAAACTTTACATCATTTTCATTAACTTCGTTAAAGTAGTTAAGTCTCTAACTCAATATCATCCAAAGTCTTCAACATTGAAAACACAAATTATTTGTCTGTTCAAATCAACATTGATTTTGTGATCTTACCATGAAAAGATGGGCTTCTGATATGCAATAATATATAAGACAAAATAAAAAAAATTACCATTGGTATACGAATCATGTACCATAATACATTTCAGGCCATTTTTAACTAGGGACTTGAAGAACGAGGCTAGACGGTGAAGCATATTCTTTTTGCAGAGCACACACAAAAAATATCATGTAGACTGGAATAACCAGTGTTTGACATTCGATTAAGATTATAAACCAATTCCCAATAAAAATTTCTACTTTAATAAAAAAAAAAGGGGTCTAGGCATTTTGTCAATTCAAAGTGCTATTTATAAAGATATGCATTAAAACTTCAATAAAAGCGATTTGTTTGTATTTGATCAGAAAGAGGGTTTAGGATAAATTTAAATTAGCTTTCTTCAAAATGTAAATTTAGATACAATAAAGGGTTGACACACAGGCCCTGAAAATATGACCTCCTCTCGGACTGCTTGATATTTTTATGTAAGTGATGATACATCTTTAAACCCTGTACTACTTTCTTTGTATTTGTAGGTCTCATACGATGAAATGTTTCCTGCTACATCCAGCCATGAATAACATAAGTTTTTCAAAAGAAGACTTTATGTCACACAGAAAATGATATTTTACTGTTATTTCACTAAAAGATTCAAACATTTCGACTCACAACAGAAATGAAATGGAGTTTAACATTCTGCTGTTCTGCCCGGGCTGAGCAATGTGTGTACATGGGGCCTTGGTTTTTCGTCCCATCTAAATGACTCGAAAATTGTTCAAGTTCAGCCCTCTGTAGGCCTACTGCACCACTGACAAGGTGAACCACGCTGGAAAATCCAGATCAATTTTCTCGGCCAACACCGAGAGCAAACCAGCAACTCATATAACAGACAAAAAGTGTTCAAGAATGAATAAAGAAATTATTTTTATGAATATGATTCTTATTTGTTGATATTTTTGTGATGAATATTGTTCTATAACGTTCTAACAAAGACAGTGTGATCTACTCGTTTAGATGGAGAATAAAACATACGTGCAGTCAGTTCCAGTTGTAGAAAATGCAGGGCCCAATTTGGAAGGCCTTAACTTAAAGGATATGAATACATTGCAAGATATGAATAACTTTACCTAGGTCTATATATTCATTCATATATATGAAAATAGCCACCTGACATCCAGATTACGTGGAAATTGTTTCAAGTTGGTGAGTTCCAGGACCCAATTTGAAACGTGACGTTGAATTGGGGGGGGGGGGAGGTGGAATGGTTAGCGTGTGCGGCACTACAGCCTACTCTTATATCGAATTCCAACTGCTAAGGGATCTTTTACTTGCATGCTAATATGTGCACAGGACCTCAGTTTTTTGTCCCATCCAAATGACTAGACAGCTGTCCTTGTCAGGGCCTCCATCCTGCATCATTGACCAAAAGTAAATGAGGCAAAATAATCATAAGTTAGAATAGTCCACAGAGGCTTACCTGTACATTCAGAAATCATGTGATTACAATTTTAGGAATATTCTTATTTTGAAAAGATAAGTCAATGAGGCAAGAAAATCATAAGTGTGTGGTAATTTATCAGACAAGCGATAAAACTTATATAGCCAGTATTATACAGGGGCCATGTGTGTAAGTGCCTTGTATCATAAGGTCAGTCATTGAGTGAACTGGGGTGGTTTTTGATTCCTTGGTTGTACATGACAAGGTGTAGGGTCGGCTATCAAACCTTGAGGGTTTTGTCCGGGTCGTCCGGTTTCCTCCCACTGCAAATGAACCTAGACTAAGGGGGATCACGTGGGTAAGACACTGGCTGGCGAGCCTGGAGGTCGGGTGTTCATCCCTGCATTGGCAGAGATAGTTTGTCCAGATTTTCCAGCGTGGTTTCCCCTTGTCTGTGGTGCAGCTGTCTAGTCATTCAGATGGTTGCGAAAAACAGAGGTCCTATGTACACATAGACGTACGTACACATAAAAAAATCTCTTGGCAGTTGGAATTTGATATAAGAGTAGGCCGTAGCGCTGCTGCCCGGGTAAATTTTCCCTCATAGCACACTGTAGGTGTATGCCTGTGTTCATTAGCCCAGGTTAGGAGCAGAACAGTAGGGCGTTAAACCCCATTTCATTTCATTATTACCTTGACTAAGTTCGATGATGAGCAATTTGAACTTTGATACATGACGAAAACAAGCAATTAAAAAATGTCAAGTGTGCCATCTACTAATTACTCTTTTTATTAGAGACGTCAGCCTCATTGTTGGTTTGTTCATATTAAAATACATTTTCATTATTACTTTTTATCTATTTTGATAAATCATACAAAATTTCTGGTCTAAGTATAACTGAGTCATGGGGCAAATGAGAAATTTTAAAAAGAACTATCAGGTTTAAGTATAAAAGTTTTAATAATGAAGTAAATAAAATGACCTACGTGTTTTTAATTATTTCATATGCTTAAGAAGGTAAGTATAGAATAGAATAAAATGGGTGTAGCAATTTCAAAATCCCCCCACCACCACAATACCGGCTAGTTTGTGTAATTTTTAAAATATATAAAATTTGAAGTAAAAAATATGATCTTTGCATTTTTAATTATTTCATACACTTAAGAAAGTTGTGACACAATTTCCAGCAGTCATCTAAATTATGATTTGGACAAAAAAAAATAAATTCCATAATTGGACCCTAAAACTTCCAAGTTTCTTCTTTAAGAACATCTGTATTGACATACCTTTTAAAAATATAGATAATGAAGTAAAAAAATATGATCTTCATGTTTATAATTTTTCATATACCGTACTTATGAAAGTTGTTGTAGAAGTTCCAATAGCTCTCTTAATTACTACTATTACAAAAAAAATGGAATAAAATATGGGTGCCAAATTTTCAAGATTAAAATATGGGCGTGGCAGTTTTAAAATTTGATTTAAACAAAGACTACTAACTCTAAAATTTCAAACTAAACATTTTTGTAAATCGCAGGACATAGGCTTTTAGAGCGCAAGTTTTTTAAGCAATGAATTTTATTTTTCAATATTAATTATTGATTTATTTTATTCTAAAAATACTTTTTACAAGCGCTATCGTCACTGTATCGGTCTGTATTTCCCTATTAAATAAATGTTTAACGCTTTATAATTCCCCCAACACTATACAAAAATAAAGCTACGGTTTCAATTAAATAAATTAATGTGTTGGGTTTGTCGATAGGACCCTAAATTCCACCAAAAATTGATTGACTTTCACCATCAGTTTGCCGTTTGTTTACATTGGTTTTCGCGGCTTCTGCCCTGAAGGGAAATCTCGCGCTGTGTGTCATGGCGGCCCTGGCCAATCATAAGGCGTGAGCGGTCTATCTATATATGACGTCAATGCATATAACTGTACGATCTATGGTCGATGGTCTCCCGACGTTATATTTATATTATCCTCATCGATTACTTCTTCTTCTCCTTCCAATAATGTGCCCGGTTCTGTGGTGAACATATTCGCACATGGTTAAAAAATTAAAATCGTGTTGTGGCGAGTTCACATTTCTTTATCTAAAGCCCCAATAATAACACTCTTGTTGTAACTGAATAATATGTCCCAATCTTCATTCTGGTCAACAAATCGTATTATTTTAGAATATTGCAATTAAATGATGATATAAATTTTATCTTAACACACCTATTTTAAAAAATTGGAAAAATTCCACCAATTGATTTGAAAAGTCTAACGTAGCCTAAACCTTTTCAAATGTGACTTGGATTTTAAAATATTTTCGAATCCTCTGGACAAGTAAAATAAGTTGTAATGGATAATTTACACAACAGGTAGGACACTTAAACATCTAGTACTTAGAATAAGGGTATTATTTATTTTCTGGAGCTACTGCAAGCCGGCAAGAATGTTATTGTCCCTTTAAAACAGGTTGAGTTGCGCAGACATGGCTTAAAATGATGCCTTTTACTCATTTTAATAGCCGTTTACACTAAATAGGAAGTTATTGTCCCTTTAAAACAGGTTAAATTGCGCAGACATGGCTTAAAATGATGCCTTTTACTCATTTTAATAGCCGTTTACACTAAATAGGAAATGATTTTAACTACAAGTGCTTCAAACGTGTGTTATTTTTCTAACACATACAGGCAATTGCGTTTTAAATTGGCTGTTATAAAGCCTTATATTTAGGGCACGCCTTCATAATGACAAACTTAGACTTCACTGGTCTAAAAAAAAAAGATGGCGGTCTTACTAACAGATATTATTTCATCTAGTTTGCAAAATAAAGTGCCCGAAATCTAATAAAAAAATTAATTTTACGGACTGGAATTGCAGGAAATCGTGTTTGCGACCGACAAATATTCCCAAATCTTCTTGGGGGGCGGGGGGGGGTCCATACAAGTTCATTTCCACTTATTCGCCCCTCGAAGAACACCCTAAAATAATACTAAATTTTACTTTTCTTTTAATTGAATACCACAAATTTCTACTGAGTTGACTATGGATTTAAAAAAATTGTCTGGCGCAACCCTACTTTGTGCGACATTATTCGGGCATTAGTATTTGTGAATGCAACAGTCTGATTGGATGGTTGGAATTCAGAATTGGATTTCGGTACAAAACCAGTTGAAATCTAATATAATTGCAATGCATAGGCCTGAAGTTTTTTTTTTGTTTTTTGCTTTTTACTTTCACGTTCAGAGACACTAACTTAAAATTTCTTTATCAGGAATATCCTAATTTTTGACGATACTGGATTTGTGACTTTATATTCACAGATATCAACCCAGTTTGTTTTTTCCAAACACGATTATTCCTCATAGCGCATCAGAGAAGCCTTTATTTTTTTTTATGAAATTTGGTACTGGGTATGTAAATGTTTGTTTGAAATCTAGGATGAACTGAACTATGGTAGTTCAGGCACATAGAGGTGTATATATACACCTTCTCCATGGTCAGGCTATACTAAATTTGAACTCTTGAGAATTTAGCTTATAAGTTGTCCCTCTTTTTCCCAAACTGGTAGTCCCTGTCGCGTAAAACTTGCCAAGGGGACTTTGGTGGCGCTTGTGATAAGAGCCATCATGGACGATTTAGCTACTGACAAGCCCACATCTATGTTTATTTACGCAAATTAACAACAAGGGTTGGTATGAACTTATAAAAAAAAATGTTTAGATAATCCAATTTTTGACCCTGCGTGGCTAAATAAACGAGACAAATACGAAGTAATTTGAGAACTACCTATACCCCAAGCCTGGCAAGAGTTTGCCGGGTGCGGGGGGTTGGGGCGCCGCCCCAGGGCCCACGCGGCCCATCAATATCAAACTTCAAAATTGAAATGGGCAATCATGGATGGATTTTTGTTCCATTGATGTTGAAGCTTATATAAGTGTTCCTCAGAACATATATAGTGCGACTAAATTATCTAAATATGACTATTGTTGGAAGGAGGAGGGGTGGAGAGAAAACAAGATCTCGTCTGCGCGACTTAATAATGCCCCCGTGACACCGGAATGGCGCACTTACTGCGCTTTAATAGCGATTGTACGGCGACCAGAAAACGCACAGATCGCAGAACCTTGAGGTTTGTTTGAACATGTTTCAAACAAACGCCAAGACACAGCGATCGTTGGCGAACACATACTTATGGCGATCACCATACTTATGGCGATCTTGGTGAGCTCCGATATCATTTTCCACCGACGTTGCAGCGCAGTAAGGACGCCGCCCCGGTCTGACGGGAGTATGAACGACACAAATGGGATGTAATTCGAGAGTTGTCTCCACGCCCATCCTATGGCAGGAAAGTTATTGTAAACCCTAACTTTCCAACTGAATTTAATTTGCGTTGTTATAATTAAATAATTGCTAAACTTACCCCTATAAAAATATGCAAATATTGTGTCAATTCTAGGGTTTTAGACATACTATAATGGGCCAATATCCTATCTCATCTCAGGCTACATCTTGACATATCCAATTTTATTCCACCACAAAGAGATTACATTAAAGATAGTATGACCTGATCTCACCCTGATATAGGGTTAAGTTGCAACCTATAAAAGATGAACTGATGAGATTAGCCTGTAACAATATAGATGTTGTATCTCTGGGCCTTTTTAAAGATACGTCCAAGAAAAATATTTATCGGGTGATTATTTCCAATAAAAGTATGGCAATTTTAGTATGGAAAGTAGAAATAACCAATCTTACTAGAAAAAAAAAACTGCATTTCATGAAAAACACTTTTGGAGCGCATACAGGACAGGAATGTAAGGGTTTCTCTAATCGACAATCCGATGGATTAGCAAGTGTCTGCAAGTGTGACGTCATAGGTTTCACGCGGCGATTGAGCGCTTGATGTACATGTTGATAAACTTAATGATGAGTTAGACATACAACACTTTATGAGTTAAAATTCACCGAAAAGACGCGAGCAGTGGATAATCCGAGAATTTAATTAGGCTTCGATATTTGTAATAAATGGTCAGCGATTAAAAATAAAATCGTCTTGTGTAGGCCTATGCAACGAATTCTCCAACTTCGCACCCGTTGCTGGTACCGAGAGAGGTAAGTCACGTGACACAAACATGATCTCTGTTGATCGATTTTTTATAGCAAGCATATTCCCTGACAATTGCAACGTTTTGAGAAGGATTTGAAGCAAAATTATGATAAGTGAATTCGTTTAAGTATGTTTTTAGTCCAAATAATATCATCAAATCAGTCAGTTTGTACGCGGTAATGTAACTTGAATGTCACCGGTACACTATAATTATTTTCATCACTACTATTGGAAAGGATATGAAATGGGGTTTAACGTCCTACTGTTCTGCTCCTAAACTGGGCTAAGGAAGACGGGTCGCTATTGGAATAAATGAGTGTAAGTACGAGTATAGCAGCCGTTTATCAAAACCAATGTATGTATTCAGTTCAATTTTACCAGTATTTGGTTGAAGTAGTAGTTTGTAGACAGTCCTTTACAGGTGTCTTATCGGCGTTCATATGGTTGGTAGAATCACACAGGATCTTGATGACGAAATACTGACAGGATGAATAATCATTGAATCGGTATAATCCAACGTAATAATCATTCCACAACAATAGTCCTAACCTTGGATTACAACAGAGAGGTCAAGTCTCTCAAAACAACACGGCGTGAAACCGAGAGATAAATTCTTTCAAAAACAGCACAATGTGAAAGAGCAAAATAAATCAAGCACAGAGATCACGATTGTCAAATAAAAACTCGCGACAAACGTTAATTTCTGCTCCGGACTGGTCTGGTCCAGCTTATACAGTTTTGGGAAACTTTGGAACTTTCCAACTTTTTCTACTATAACCGTCCAGAACCTTCCAATTATTTCTAAACACTGTTTCCCGAAGTTTCCATTGTTCCTAGAACTTCCCAAATGACGATTCTACAAAGTTCGATCGTTTATAATTTTAATAAATGATAGATTTCGATGAATTATCATGACCTCACACCGGGGATGAATTTCATACTGTAAGATTTGAATTATATGTTTACCAACGGCAAAAAATAACCTTTAACATTAATTTGAACACAGCAGGCGATATTACAATCTATTCAATAAGATAAAATTTAATATCACATTAAAATTTATGTATGTAATATGCAGTCTTAAAGTATAGAAAAAAAGATGAAATATTTAATGAATGATTTTTAAACAATATGTATATTAATTATACTTACATTAATTGAAGATTATTTTAGCTCCAAAATATATACGTTCTTTGAATGCGCCACCGACTCTTAACTCTAAGAATAACCCTTGATTTGATATCGTTTTAACAGGTAGTTAAAACAATGTCGAGTGTACACGGTTTTAGATCGACTGTGCCAAAAATTCTGCGAATTTTCATAGAAATAGACAGTGACTAATCGTTATTTATCTAATTAACTATGTAGGATAATTGCGCTAGACTGACACAAAAACTAAAATTATATATTTCAGTGGTACCAGAAGCTTAATCCTCGTATATTTTTCATACTATCCTTGGTCCTTTTTCAGTGACAAAATTGCACAAATTCGCGAAATAGTGCCACCATATAGGCCTATATATAAATAAAAATCGGAAAAAAATCAACCGATGACAAGACTTATTTCTTATTTCCGGACCTCCGTGGAATCGATGATGGATCTTTTTACCAAGACGAGATGGTATATTGTATTATAATGAGCTAACTGTATACAAAATATTAAAGATAATCTAGCACAGATGGAGTTAACACTTTCTTCTGTATAGACTTACTATATATATAGACATTCACGTCATCATTGTTTCTTATTTTTAGATTTCACTTCAAAAATAGGTGCATTAATTTCGAATCTGCATGTAAGGACAAGTGATTGTTGCTAAGAATATGATCAACAATATGTTACTGTGGGTGTATTTAAAATATTTTTGTGGAGGTTTGATGCCTTTTCCCACCCCATTCGTAAACCTTACATTCGCCATTGTTTCTCTAGACTGATAATGAATATGACACTGCCAAACAAAACCTCTGGTAAAGGTAGCACATGTGTAAATAAGGTGCTTTAAACCAAAGCGGGAATGTCATATTTTCTAAGAAAGTTAAAACATAGCTATTCTATGTCTTTTGCTCAAAAGGCTGTCAACTCACTTATTATACGATCATGAGATTATTTCCCAGGCATTAAAATCAGTGACACGGGAAATACTAACACAATTAATTCCCATGTTTTCCCATTCACCCCCATGGAATTACTATCTTCAAATGTTTGAATTTAAAGTTGAAAATGATATTTTTGCCAATTTCTCAACTGGCAATAGTGAATTATAGGATTAATAGGATTATTCTTTAACAAGGTGGGACTGTTTATAGATACAATCTATTTTAGGGCTTTATTTAAATACATTTTACAAATATAACCTAAAGATATGAAATTGCAACTTTAAACTGTAAAGATCTATTTGAACCAAATTTACCACACAGATTTGTTATGCTTATTATGCCCATGGGAGAGACTTAGTCTACAGTAAACATAAAGAGATCTACTAATACACGAACTATTTTAACACGGTATTTATTTATAACCAGTTTATGTACTCAAACTTGTAACACGATAACTACAAATCTTCCCTCTGCCAAACCATGTATTTTTAGAATTCTATTGCAAAACGCTTGAAATTTGGTAATTATCTGCCAAAATAATTTTATCGTCTCATCTTTGGAAAAATTTCGCACTTTTAATAGCCACCTGCTGCTTGTGATTACGTTACGACTAGGAATAATTCATGGGTTATTTGTTACAGTGTTATATTTTTTTGTGATAATTTTGTCTACAGGAAAATCAATTGTTATTTATATTTATCATCTACTAAACCCTTAATTTTCTTAAAGATACAGCTGAGATGTGAAACACAAACCTTTTTCCATCAGAAATAAAATGAAGACAAAATGCTTAGAAATGTCGCCTTTAGGAATTTACGTTGCAAACAAACTTTTGTTTTACTTTTTGTATATAAATCGGCGTTCTCTGATATTCAACATGTATATCTTCGGTATGATGCCCCAAAATGTGCGAAACGTTTCTGTAAACTGCGTAATCATGATTCCTGTACTAATATATTAAAATTTACCCGCTGCATGTGTATAAAAATATAATATTAGTATAACGTTTATTTCATTATAATATGTATAATATATATACTTTTCTTAAGATACCCAATATATTGTTGTTTTGGATTTCGTAAAAAAAACATAAAATGTGACTTACCAAAATGAACACAAAAACATACTCTTGCACATGACAGACAGCTATAGTTTTCACTGGCAACAAATTTCACGAATACTAATTATTTAAATTACAGTAAATAGTCCACACATATATCTCTTATTTGAATAATAATTAACCAAATTCAAATGTAGTATTACCGACATTTTCCACAATAATATAAATTTCTTCAATTTCAACCACAACAACACGACCACAAAACAACTAATCACAAACGGTGGAAAGCAGGGAACGGCACTTTTCCGCATCTTTTGAACTATACTAATACGTGCTAATGCTCTCTGTTTATGGTTATACTCTGTACCTTTAAATATTTGCTTATGTGCCGACTGTTCATGTGTTTTATTTGTTTAGAAAAGTAAATTAGTTAATAATCAAAAGAATATAAGTTTATTTTAATTACCTATAGTTATTGGCGTCTTTCAAACCCACGATCTATGAGCGACGGTCACGCAGTGAGTAAGCCTCATAGATCATGGCTGAGGAAGTACCTCTGAATTTTCCAGGGACTTAGCTCATATCTGCTATTAAGTTAAAGCCCCAATAACACTCTTGTTGTAACTGAATAATATGTCCCAATCTTCATTCTGGTCAACAAATCGTATTATTTTACAATATTCCAATTTAATGAAGATATAAATTTCATCTTAACACACCTAATTTAAAAAATTGGAAAAATTCAACCAATTGATTTGAAAAGTCTAACGTAAACCTTTTCAAATGTGACTTGAATTTTAAAATATTTTTGAACCCTCTGGACGAATAAAATAGGTTGTAATGGATAATTTACACAACAGGTAGGACATTTAAACATCTAGTACTTATAATAAGGGTATTATTTATTTTCTGGAGCTACTAAGCCAGCAAGAATGTTATTGTCCCTTTAAATAGACTAAGGATATTCTCAAAATGATCCATTGTACTTTTATTTATACTGTACCTAATTTATGTTACTACTTTGTTACGCCCATTTGTTTCAAAATTTATTTGGATTGTCAACCTTCAGGCGCCCATTTATTTTCAACGATTTTCTATGATCATTTCTAGAATTATGTCCCTTTATTTTGAAATTAGCGATTGTCTTGACTACTTCACTTATGAATGAAACATATTCTTTAAATTTACTCCTTTATATAGTTGTCAATTCACAATATGATCTCCTTCACGGCAATTTGTGACTCTTTATACTTCTATCGACGACGGGGGGGGGGGGGGGGTATGGCGGGGGCTTGGGGCTTTACCATGTCATTCATTACTGTAAAATAATCGTTGCGCGGCTATCTCTCCGGGAAATTTGGGGCTTTGTTGAACATGTTGGAGTTGATTTGTATCATATATGATCCGCGGTAGCATATAAAGTTTGGCATTTTTTGAGCATAGGTAATGTCTACCGAATTTCCTTTTCTCCTGCTCAAGCTTCAAATAAAGTTATACATTCTGCTCTCCTTTATCAGTGATGTATTTCGTTGGTTCAAACCTTTTTTGCACTTTTCTACTTTTTATACGCCCACATTTTCATGTGGACGTGTATTGTCGTCGCCCCTGTCCGTCCGTCCGTCCACAATTGTTTGTGAACAGCCTACAGGTCACAATTTTTATCTGATTTCAATGAAACTTGAAATATAGGTTTGTCACCCCAAGATCTCGGTTCCTTTCGATATTGGCATGTATCGGACTGTAACTTCATGCATTATGCCCCCTGATTGTTCGAAAAATCACGTTTTAGCTTGTGAACACTGTAAAGATCTTGGTTCCTTTCGATATTTGCGCATATCGGATCATAACTTCCTGAATTATGACCTCTGATTGTACGAAAAATTGCCCTTTTTTAGCTTGCGGTTCCTCTTGAGGCCAAAATTATTATCCGATTTAAAAAAAAAAACAAAAACGTCTGATTATATCACCGTTACATCGTAAAGAATGTTGTGTTCAAATTTCGTGAAAATCGGACCAAACTTGACGGACAATATGGCCGCCGCTTGTACGCGAAAAGTGTAAAAATACGGTATGTCAAGGTTGTGAACACTGTAGAGGTCACAATCTTGAACCGATTTTGATGAAACTTGACATGTATGTTTATAACCCAAAGATCTTAGTTCCTTTCGATATTTGCGCCCATCGGATCACAATTTCCCGAATTATGGCCCCTGTTTGTCCGAAAAATCACCGTTTTTACATTGTGGCCCTTCTGAAGTTTAATTTGGTTTTGATGAAACTTGAAACAGTACGGAAGCCCATAAGGGTCAATCAAATGAAAAAAAAAATTCTGACTATCTTGTAATTACAAGATAGCCTATCTTGGGGGAGGGAGAGGGGGAATGGGGTTTAACCTCTATTCGACACAAACTAGGTCATTTCGGGACTAACATATGGTTTAATTTAATTTCAATAATTCGTTTGCGCGTAGGGGTCTTTAGTTGTGGGTAGGGGTTTTTCCGGGTCCTCCGCTTTCTTCCCACTGCTAAAGATCCATACGCGCAAGCGATTATGAAATAAAATTAAACCATATGTTAGTCCCGAAATGACCTAGTTTGTATCGAGTGGACTCCAACGGAGTACTTTTGTATGTCACGGGATCGGCATCACCAGGTTGTACCCTCATTAAATACTATTCATACTCATTAACTTTATTCCCTCATTAATATCATTTATAATACACTGATTTCATGTTCTCCTTAAAGATACCTTCCCCGCGTACAAACTGTGTGATTTGATGATATATTTGGGCTAAAAATATATTCAAACTAATTAATTTTTTTTCATTTGATTGACCCATATGAGCTTCCGTAAAACAGAGTTTAAGGTCTTGAGACAAACAAGTATATTGATTTTCAATGAATTTTGATAATTGTACAGCTACATCCATATTTATCTTATACCAAACGTTAGCATGGGACAGAACTTTATAAAAAGATAGGCTGGCACTGCCAGGCAGGATACGCCAACATTTTAGAGAGATGGATAGAGAACAAGCAATCCCGAAAGTGATTTTTCCTACACCATTAAGTTAGAATTTGATATGTGCAAATATCGAAATGAATTAAGATTTTTGGGTTATAAAGGTTCATTTCAGTAGGCTTCAAATTCGACTGGGGATCATGTTGCTAAGTGGGTAAGATGTTGGCTCGGTAGCCTTGAGGTTGGGTGTTTGATCCCTGCATTGGGTGACAAAGTTCATCTAGATTTTCTGGCGTGGTTTCCACTTGTTAGTGATGAAGGATGGATGGCCTGACAAGAACAGCTGTCAATTTTGGTCCGATTTTCACGAAATTCGACCTCAACCTTCATTACAATGTAACGGTGATATAATCAAACGTTTTTTTTTAAGTGGGATAATAATTCTGACCTCCAGAGGGATCACAAGCTAAAAAAGGTCATTTTTTGTACAATCAGGGGCCATAATACAGGAAGTTACTATCCAATGGGCGCAAATATCGAAAAGAACCAAGATCTTTGGGTTATAAGTATGCATGTCAAGTTTCATCACAATCGGTTCAAAATTGTGACCTTTATAGGGTCCACAAGCTAAAAACATGATATTTCGTACAATCAGGAGCCATAATCCATGAAGTTCTCATCCGATACATGCCAATATCGAAAGGAACCGAGATCTTATGGGGATAAACCTATATTCCAAGTTTCGTCAAAATCGGATAAGAATTGTGACCTGTAGAGAGTTCACAAACAAATTGTGGACGGACGGACGTCCGGACGGACAGGGGCGACGACATAATACGTCCACATGAAAATGTGTGGGTATAAAAACAAATTCTAATGATTTTTGATAATTACTTAATATGCGACAACTTTTGTTGACTGCCCGGACGATTTAACTGCTGGTGGGTGTATGTTTCGTTGCCTGGTAACCCGTTTTTTGTTCTGTAATATATCGGATTGCATATAAAACTGTGTGTTTTCATACGCCCTCTTTAAATGAGGTCGTATAGTCACCCCCCCCCCCCCTCGATCAGTCGTCCACAATTTCTTGTTTAGAGTCTAAAAACTTTTAAAACTCATTTGATTGATACATAGTTTTTATGCTCATGAGAGAAGAATGGGATCGCATATTATCGACCCCAGTCCCCCCTACCATCGCCCACAAATGCTTGTAGGGTCTAGAAACTAATGTTATTGGATTGGTATACAGTTTTTATGTTCTAGAAAAGAGGCCGGTTGATAAACCTGTTAAAGTTATCTTCCAATTTAGTTATAGCCTTCGATCAAATTGTAAAATCCCGTGGGCTCTTTACGGACCATACACCTAACTGCATAACAATATCATTCGGATTTAATCAGAGCTCCTAATACTATACTATTCAAAAAAAAAAAGTAGGGGATATTTGATTTTGGGGGCATAATACTAAAATATCCAAATGACTACGAAAAAAGTCACTATAGAACCTAACAGAAGAAACATTTCCAGTTACATATGACGCCCAAACGCACCAATAGCTACCGCATGGAATGCAGGTGATGCTTGGGATCATCATGGGGGTCCAACCCAAGATTTGCACGACTCTGAATTTGAATGTTACAGTCATTGTGGCATTGAATTCCAGGGTGGAAACATCAGTTTAATTGTTTTAGTGACCAGAAAACAATTTTTGATATGCGTCGGCTTACCCAAAATGAAAGGTTACGTGCCCTTGGCATGCTACAGATCGGCACAACACAGGCGGTTGTGGCGCGAACGATGAATGTTTCTCAGTCTGTCATAAGCAGGCTATGGTCCAGATACCGTGATACTCAATCTGTACAGGACAGACCACGCTCAGGTCGACCAAGGGCGACAACTCAAGCCCAGGATCGATTTATCCGTACCTTGGCCTTGAGAAATCGTGTCATCACAGCAAATCAGATCAGTGCTCGTCTTCAAACAGACACTGGTGTGAGAGTAAGTGGCCAGACGATTCGGAATCGACTGCATAGGGGTCACCTTCGCCCCCAACGTCCTCGCGTGATCCCTTGTTTGAGAGATCATTACATTCAGGCAAGACGTCGTTGGTGTAGGGATCGTCAACACTGGGATAATAGACGCTGGAGCAATGTGATGTTTTCAGATGAGTCAAGGTTCACTGTTGATTTTTTGGACAGACGTCGGAGGGTGTGGCGTCGTCGAAACGAGCGCTTCCAAGACGTTAACGTCATCAGACATGATCGATTTGGGGGTGGTTCTGTTATGGTGTGGGGAGGCATCACTGTTGCTGGAAGAATGGCTTTACGTGTTGTTGCAGGGCGTGTTACAGGCCAGTACTACCGGGACAACATCTTGGCAGTCCATGTTGTGCCGTTCGCACGACTTCATGGCCGCCGTTTCATCTTCCAGGATGACAACGCAAGATGTCACAGGGCCAGGATCGTTACAGGTTACCTCCAACAACAGAACATCACCACATTACCTTGGCCAGCACTGAGTCCCGACCTCTCCCCCATCGAGCATGTCTGGGACATGCTTGGACAGAGGTTACGTCAACGTCAACAACGTCCTGCCAATGTCCAAGAACTTGCTGCTGCGTTGCAACAGGAATGGGACAATCTGGACCAAAGTGACCTTAGACGTCTCATTAGGAGTATGCCACGTCGGATCAATGCTTGTTTGGCAAACAGAGGAGGATTTACCCGTTACTGACTTTGTTGTGATGCTGTGGTAACTTTGCTGTTTGACCCCGGGTATCATTTTACACTTATAATGGTCAGTCTGTGCCTTACTTAGTCTAACGATCATTTGGAATAAATCGATGAATGTGAACTTCATTTCATTTTGTCATTTGTTTCTTCGTCAGTTTCATTAGGTGACTTTAATAACACTTCAAAATCAAATATCCCCTACTTTTTTTGAATAGTATAACATGTTAGACTTGCTTTGAAATCTATAGTGTTTATGTTCATATCAACGATTACCGATAACTCGAAGATCTAAAGTCATCTTCTATTCTTATCGGTTTATGCATGTTTTGTATAATAATATCTTTTAATGTCATTTGAATCCTCTCATTTTATGCGACAGCCTTTGTGGATAGTCGGACTATACTAATCTCATTCATTTTCACCCAACCAATTTGTGGTAAGATTTACAGCATGAGATTTAATGAATTATTTTTTAATTGAACATTATATTATAGTCCAAAACTGTGTCTACAAAATTTCCCATGAGCATCAAGCGAAATTTTTATGTGTTAGCAACATAAAACACTTCGGCTACTTAAAATAAACGACAAAGACAATAATGGGAAAATTGTCAAAATGTCAAGTTTTGGTTTAGAGAAGTAAACAATGCGACTTTCTAGTATTGGTATCCAGTAATCGATTGAAAATAATATTATAATCATTACATTGAAACAATCCTAGATATAAACCATAATAATGTACATGTATAATATTTTATTATCGATATTATCAAAATACGAGATTTCATTGAATTAAACATACCATGAAAAAATGGGGTTTAACATCTTACTCTTTCGCTTTAAATACTGTGCCAGTCAAGACGATCCTACCTTCTTCCGTTGCTTCGTTTTGATAGGAAACTTTGCGTAGATATCTTAGAGCTCGTGCTGGAACGTTCGACTGCCCTAAATCACCCAAGGATATGTTAAACTGAGAAAGCGAAAAATGAAATTAAACAAGTTTACCATAGCACAATACTGAATATTATTATACCAATGGACCTTTCTGTCCATTAACGTTTTTTCTGCGTTACTTGATTCGTATTAAAGATTTTGCGAGTCACCCCTACGCCCTATTTTAAAAGCCTTCGAAGAACAATTATTATTAAGAGACTGCGGTGATCAACCTGATTAAAATACAGATCTATATTTCGTTTTTTTTTTATATACTTTCGATGTCCTACACTACATGATTATGAATATCTGACCGGTTGTAGCGATAGGTCACGTCAGAGGTCATACGAGCGGCTGTTGACCTTATGACGTCAGACATTTGATTGGCCAGTCAGCATTGATGTTACTAGTGGATTACCCAAAACACACTTAAAGCTCGTCGTATAACAGATCGTTTCATCGAATCATTCGCTTATTCTTCCAGATCCTAGTGTGGTAGTGACAAGTAACACGAAATTTTGAACTATAAAAAATAAAATGAAATAGGATCTGTGTTTTAATCAGATTGCCGTGGTGATATTATAGCGATCTCACTTTGGTCGCTTAATTTAGAAATCACAAGAACAGTGGATTAATGGTAGACATGTTTGACAATGTGATCTTCAACATCCAATTCGTTTAAATGTCAATGTTACCGGGGTCGTAGATTATCAAAGATAATCCTGACTTTAGACAGGGTGAGGGTACAGGAGTGACGTTTCAGCCTGTGGAGAAAGAAACAAAACAGATGTCATAAGATTTGGTGTTTATTGAGCTGGCTGGCTGGGTGACAAACACAATGCATCCTCGTAACAATTCTCAATTACAATAACATTTTATAACATGAACACTCATATCAATAATCTATTCTAGGTTTAAGGCCTAGACGTCTAACACTAATTAGCACATTGCCAATGTAATAATGTTGGAAAATGAATAGTACGAATATGATCTCTTGGGCTAATTAAATCATACTAGTAATAGTACTGAACTAAGACAGCTACATGGCATTAATTACTTATAATATTAGTTATGTTGTATGGCTAGGCTTAATATTGGCAAGATGGCTGCCATGACAAAAACCATGTGCTTTTGAGATTTCTATTGACAAAAACCATGTGCTTTTGAGATTTCTATTGACGAAAACCATGTGCTTTTGAGATTTCTATTATTTCTAAGTATTTCAACTAAGACTGCTCATTACTTAAAATGACAATAGCAATATCATTAAGAATTACCATGAACTCCTTTAATGCAAGTTATAGTGATGGTAAAGTAAATAATTACCTGTGGGGAAAGAAACAAAACAGATGTCATTAGATTTGGTGTTTATTGAGCTGGCTGGCTGGGTGACAAACACAATCCATCCTGGGAAAGAATTATCTCCCCTTACCAAACCTTGCAAACTGTAGTTGTCTCCCTTCTTCCACTAGCCTAACTCAAAATAATACCCCCCTATCCTCACTCTGTCACATCAACTCTCTACTTTAAGTTCACGTTCCCCTGCTAAACTCTAGATATAAAAAACAAAATATCTTGTTGAAAATTTACGTTTAATCTCGACATTTCAAGTTATTCATTCAACATTTCTAATTATCCATTAGAATTTCAAATATATTCTGTCAAATTTTAGTAAAAACCAAAAAAATAAGCAAAGGTAAATGTGCTGAGTAGGTAGGATAGAAACAATAGATAATATTCGTTTAATGTGTTTTATTAGCCTACTAACTTTAATTCTTTAGAAATTTTAAACAAATCTTTTTCGTAACCATATAACTGACTGCGTGACTGAACACACATGGTAAGTTGATCTTTTGGCAAAGTTTGATCACAGTCTCGACGGTGATAAATATGGATTAGATATGGATCGGCCGCTCGAAAAATATGGAGATGGGATTTCAAACACTTTTCATAAAAGTCCACATCTTCTTTTCCCCAGCCTTTGATTTCTTCTTTAAATCCTCTAAGTTTTATAGCGTCTTCTTTGTAAATAGACACAATCCCATAACTGAAGAAGCGCCAAGTTCCGTGCTCATTGTCAAAGTTAACGATCTCCAAATCGCATGTTTTATTGGGAAAGCAAATAATATTTGAACTGTACTGACTAAAATATATAGGGAAATATGCACGGTAACTGTGTTTTGTATTTAAAATCACCCTGTTTAAAAACCGACTATTGAAAATCATATCCACATCCATGATTAACAACAGCGAGTCGTTTTTCAAGCTTCGTATTCCCGTATTTATGGCTTTGGACCTCGAAAAGGGTTCATTTAAAATAGTTAATCTAATTTTCAATTTGTCTAAAAAGTTGTGCATAACATCAGCAAAACGTTGCGAATTTTTGTACTCATCGTCATCGTCGACGTACAGAACTACACACAAACAGATATTTCCTTGAAACTTTTCAATGGCACGAGTTAGTGATGAAAGAAATGAGGCGAACATTCTTGATCTCTTGAACAACGGTACAATAATCCATATTGTTGGACGTATGACATCTTGATTGTCAACTAAATCAATGTTTTCAGTGAATTCCACACCAGAAAATCTTTGGATAGTTCGGACAGAAATGGACGAATCTGGAGACGTTTTTACTGGTATTATATTTTCCATTCGTTTTCCATAAGATAAACGCTGGTATGTGAACCCTGCGAATTTCTTGAAGCGGTATTTTTGGTCGCCACTAACAGCTTTTTTAGCAGTCTTTAGGGATACGGACTTCCCCTTCCTTGATACGTCATCCATGGGATTTATAAATACATTATACCTTGAGTATATGTGTTTATTCTGACTGATAAAATCCCAAATATCTCCTTGCTCTGTCTCAAACCAATCGTTCGGGGTATCTCCTTTCCGCACTTCAGACCAGCCTTCTAGCTCTCGTAATCTCTTCCTAATTTGTGAAGATTTTATTTTATTAGGACGTGTGTATCTACTCTCGGATTTATCAATGATAAGACTAAATTGTTGAACTGTTTCCGAGAGCTGCTTCACTTTTTTATTCAATCTGGCCAATTTTAGAAATGAGAAATGATTGTTAAGACGATACATGTGAGCATGTTGTTTTATTGGGTGAAGAGTTATGGCCCTTTCTTCTGTTAATCCGAGTTTGTGATTAAAAGATCCATTTTTACCTCCATAATTTTGGTAGAACAATCGAGTGAACTGAAAAACAATAAAGTCATTGTATGACTATTGGGTTATTAAACACAGTGGCCGTGTCATAAAAAAAAAAAAAAACATTTGCAGGGGGCGGATCTAGGAATTTTTGCAGGATGAGGTTTGCCAGGTTACTGTCACGGAAATCTGCCGTCATCGTCTCTAAATTACATAGGCTACATACAAATTGAGCGCTTTAAACAGAGAAATCATGTTATACTGATGTAGGACCACTTTGTGAAGTAATTTCATCGATGCAAAGCATTTTCTTAAAATGTAGCTGAGAAGGGGGGAGGGGACCCCCACCCCCCCTTCTGGATTCGCCTCTGATTTGTCTAAATTTTTTAATAATTGTTTCATGCTTTCGGGATTCCATCATGTTGTAGGGCTAAATTTTAAACATTTACAGCTATTGCATTGATATTCTAAAATAAAACATGCAACAGGCGCGGATCCAGAGGGGGTCGAGGGGGTCCCCCCCCCCGCTCAGGCTTTTTATGCGATTTTATTGGCGATTTAGACCTGTAATTTTGGAATTTACCTTCCGGAAATACGTCAGAATGAACCAAATTGAACCTAATTTACTAAATTAAACGGTTAGTTAAGCAATTATCAAACCTAGACCCCCCCCCTGCAAAAAATCCTGTATCCGCGCCTGTGCATCCGGGGGAGGGGGTCCAGGGAACTAAATCATTGACTATTCTTACTTTACCTACCTCAAAAGAACTAGTACAAGCGATGCCAGCATGTTTTTGAACACATCTCCCTAACTCAGTATCTTCATGTGTCTACAAAATTTCCCATGAGCATCAAGCGAAATTTTTATGTGTTAGCAACATAAAACACTTCGGCTACTTAAAATAAACGACAAAGACAATAATGGGAAAATTGTCAAAATGTCAAGTTTTGGTTTAGAGAAGTAAACAATGCGACTTTCTAGTATTGGTATCCAGTAATCGATTGAAAATAATATTATAATCATTACATTGAAACAATCCTAGATATAAACCATAATAATGTACATGTATAATATTTTATTATCGATATTATCAAAATACGAGATTTCATTGAATTAAACATACCATAAAAAAATGGGGTTTAACATCTTACTCTTTCGCTTTAAATACTGTGCCAGTCAAGACGATCCTACCTTCTTCCGTTGCTTCGTTTTGATAGGAAACTTTGCGTAGATATCTTAGAGCTCGTGCTGGAACATTCGACTGCCCTAAATCACCCAAGGATATGTTAAACTGAGAAAGCGAAAAATGAAATTAAACAAGTTTACCATAGCACAATACTGAATATTATTATACCAATGGACCTTTCTGTCCATTAACGTTTTTTCTGCGTTACTTGATTCGTATTAAAGATTTTGCGAGTCACCCCTACGCCCTATTTTAAAAGCCTTCGAAGAACAATTATTATTAAGAGACTGCGGTGATCAACCTGATTAAAATACAGATCTATATTTCGTTTTTTTTTTATATACTTTCGATGTCCTACACTACATGATTATGAATATCTGACCGGTTGTAGCGATAGGTCACGTCAGAGGTCATACGAGCGGCTGTTGACCTTATGACGTCAGACATTTGATTGGCCAGTCAGCATTGATGTTACTAGTGGATTACCCAAAACACACTTAAAGCTCGTCGTATAACAGATCGTTTCATCGAATCATTCGCTTATTCTTCCAGATCCTAGTGTGGTAGTGACAAGTAACACGAAATTTTGAACTATAAAAAATAAAATGAAATAGGATCTGTGTTTTAATCAGATTGCCGTGGTGATATTATAGCGATCTCACTTTGGTCGCTTAATTTAGAAATCACAAGAACAGTGGATTAATGGTAGACATGTTTGACAATGTGATCTTCAACATCCAATTCGTTTAAATGTCAATGTTACCGGGGTCGTAGATTATCAAAGATAATCCTGACTTTAGACAGGGTGAGGGTACAGGAGTGACGTTTCAGCCTGTGGAGAAAGAAACAAAACAGATGTCATAAGATTTGGTGTTTATTGAGCTGGCTGGCTGGGTGACAAACACAATGCATCCTCGTAACAATTCTCAATTACAATAACATTTTATAACATGAACACTCATATCAATAATCTATTCTAGGTTTAAGGCCTAGACGTCTAACACTAATTAGCACATTGCCAATGTAATAATGTTGGAAAATGAATAGTACGAATATGATCTCTTGGGCTAATTAAATCATACTAGTAATAGTACTGAACTAAGACAGCTACATGGCATTAATTACTTATAATATTAGTTATGTTGTATGGCTAGGCTTAATATTGGCAAGATGGCTGCCATGACAAAAACCATGTGCTTTTGAGATTTCTATTGACAAAAACCATGTGCTTTTGAGATTTCTATTGACGAAAACCATGTGCTTTTGAGATTTCTATTATTTCTAAGTATTTCAACTAAGACTGCTCATTACTTAAAATGACAATAGCAATATCATTAAGAATTACCATGAACTCCTTTAATGCAAGTTATAGTGATGGTAAAGTAAATAATTACCTGTGGGGAAAGAAACAAAACAGATGTCATTAGATTTGGTGTTTATTGAGCTGGCTGGCTGGGTGACAAACACAATCCATCCTGGGAAAGAATTATCTCCCCTTACCAAACCTTGCAAACTGTAGTTGTCTCCCTTCTTCCACTAGCCTAACTCAAAATAATACCCCCCTATCCTCACTCTGTCACATCAACTCTCTACTTTAAGTTCACGTTCCCCTGCTAAACTCTAGATATAAAAAACAAAATATCTTGTTGAAAATTTACGTTTAATCTCGACATTTCAAGTTATTCATTCAACATTTCTAATTATCCATTAGAATTTCAAATATATTCTGTCAAATTTTAGTAAAAACCAAAAAAATAAGCAAAGGTAAATGTGCTGAGTAGGTAGGATAGAAACAATAGATAATATTCGTTTAATGTGTTTTATTAGCCTACTAACTTTAATTCTTTAGAAATTTTAAACAAATCTTTTTCGTAACCATATAACTGACTGCGTGACTGAACACACATGGTAAGTTGATCTTTTGGCAAAGTTTGATCACAGTCTCGACGGTGATAAATATGGATTAGATATGGATCGGCCGCTCGAAAAATATGGAGATGGGATTTCAAACACTTTTCATAAAAGTCCACATCTTCTTTTCCCCAGCCTTTGATTTCTTCTTTAAATCCTCTAAGTTTTATAGCGTCTTCTTTGTAAATAGACACAATCCCATAACTGAAGAAGCGCCAAGTTCCGTGCTCATTGTCAAAGTTAACGATCTCCAAATCGCATGTTTTATTGGGAAAGCAAATAATATTTGAACTGTACTGACTAAAATATATAGGGAAATATGCACGGTAACTGTGTTTTGTATTTAAAATCACCCTGTTTAAAAACCGACTATTGAAAATCATATCCACATCCATGATTAACAACAGCGAGTCGTTTTTCAAGCTTCGTATTCCCGTATTTATGGCTTTGGACCTCGAAAAGGGTTCATTTAAAATAGTTAATCTAATTTTCAATTTGTCTAAAAAGTTGTGCATAACATCAGCAAAACGTTGCGAATTTTTGTACTCATCGTCATCGTCGACGTACAGAACTACACACAAACAGATATTTCCTTGAAACTTTTCAATGGCACGAGTTAGTGATGAAAGAAATGAGGCGAACATTCTTGATCTCTTGAACAACGGTACAATAATCCATATTGTTGGACGTATGACATCTTGATTGTCAACTAAATCAATGTTTTCAGTGAATTCCACACCAGAAAATCTTTGGATAGTTCGGACAGAAATGGACGAATCTGGAGACGTTTTTACTGGTATTATATTTTCCATTCGTTTTCCATAAGATAAACGCTGGTATGTGAACCCTGCGAATTTCTTGAAGCGGTATTTTTGGTCGCCACTAACAGCTTTTTTAGCAGTCTTTAGGGATACGGACTTCCCCTTCCTTGATACGTCATCCATGGGATTTATAAATACATTATACCTTGAGTATATGTGTTTATTCTGACTGATAAAATCCCAAATATCTCCTTGCTCTGTCTCAAACCAATCGTTCGGGGTATCTCCTTTCCGCACTTCAGACCAGCCTTCTAGCTCTCGTAATCTCTTCCTAATTTGTGAAGATTTTATTTTATTAGGACGTGTGTATCTACTCTCGGATTTATCAATGATAAGACTAAATTGTTGAACTGTTTCCGAGAGCTGCTTCACTTTTTTATTCAATCTGGCCAATTTTAGAAATGAGAAATGATTGTTAAGACGATACATGTGAGCATGTTGTTTTATTGGGTGAAGAGTTATGGCCCTTTCTTCTGTTAATCCGAGTTTGTGATTAAAAGATCCATTTTTACCTCCATAATTTTGGTAGAACAATCGAGTGAACTGAAAAACAATAAAGTCATTGTATGACTATTGGGTTATTAAACACAGTGGCCGTGTCATAAAAAAAAAAAAAAACATTTGCAGGGGGCGGATCTAGGAATTTTTGCAGGATGAGGTTTGCCAGGTTACTGTCACGGAAATCTGCCGTCATCGTCTCTAAATTACATAGGCTACATACAAATTGAGCGCTTTAAACAGAGAAATCATGTTATACTGATGTAGGACCACTTTGTGAAGTAATTTCATCGATGCAAAGCATTTTCTTAAAATGTAGCTGAGAAGGGGGGAGGGGACCCCCACCCCCCCTTCTGGATTCGCCTCTGATTTGTCTAAATTTTTTAATAATTGTTTCATGCTTTCGGGATTCCATCATGTTGTAGGGCTAAATTTTAAACATTTACAGCTATTGCATTGATATTCTAAAATAAAACATGCAACAGGCGCGGATCCAGAGGGGGTCGAGGGGGTCCCCCCCCCCGCTCAGGCTTTTTATGCGATTTTATTGGCGATTTAGACCTGTAATTTTGGAATTTACCTTCCGGAAATACGTCAGAATGAACCAAATTGAACCTAATTTACTAAATTAAACGGTTAGTTAAGCAATTATCAAACCTAGACCCCCCCCTGCAAAAAATCCTGTATCCGCGCCTGTGCATCCGGGGGAGGGGGTCCAGGGAACTAAATCATTGACTATTCTTACTTTACCTACCTCAAAAGAACTAGTACAAGCGATGCCAGCATGTTTTTGAACACATCTCCCTAACTCAGTATCTTCATGGCGTGTTGCTGTGCTATTTAGACAAGCAGAGAAATGATTCATTAATATACCTAACGTCTGTCCTGTAAAAAATACGCCCGGGCCTCCTAAACAATATGGCGTATCGTTCAGAAGACCTAGTTTACCCTTTTCTTCTTTAGTTCCAGTGCCTGGTTGTCCCATATACAACAGCTTGGAACTGTTTACAGATCTTAAAAAATGTTCTAGACGATCTGTCTTAACAAAAACATCGTCATCGGCTCTCATGAACCATTCGTATTCATTAAGAAAATGATTGGACACATACTTTAACATTGTGAAGGATTTCTTTTGAGGTGGATATGTGTCTTCTTTGATATCTTTCAAAAGGACAACAGGCAGAGTTCCATTGTACACCGCCGTACCTCCAACAAAGAACACAATTTTCCCAGGCACCTGCTGTCCCCACGTATTATACATAGCTTCGGCTCGAGTTTCCAAATATTTTCTAGTTGTCATGACAGCTACTAACAGGAACTTATCTTCTGATTCGTGAATTAAAGTTTCGGTTTTGGCATCTGTTGGCGATGGATGAAAGAAATTTCGGCAATTTTTCACATGAATTCGAAGAATGGATAGCGATAACCATTGGACCATAAAATATCCCAGACAGAATCCGAACACAAAACGCTGAAACTCTTTGAATTTTTTAACGGAGAGTCGTCCCATTGCTGCAGACATTGGCAATAAGTGCTGAAATGTATAAGCCAAAATATTCAAATTCGTCACAACTAATTAACACTCAAACATTTTAAATTATAAAAATATATCCACATGCTTCCCAAGAAAGGTCCAGAATTCATGTTCTTTGGTATTGAACATCCAACGCCAACATGAAAAAATACATCGTAAGAAATTCGCCAACTCAGTTACTAAATCCAGGTTTTTGCAAATATGAAATATATACAACTTTTCCAAACTGTTAAATTCCTTATTAGACAGAATGCGCAAATATTCACTAAATGAAAATCTGTTAGATAGGGCATTCCAATCTTTAGAAACAATCTACATGCATGTTATAATTTCCCCAAGGCGATCAACGGTGCACCGGATTACCACGGCGCAGTCGGATTTTATTGGAATCCAGTCATTTTTGTATTGTGTCGTCGCCTTTATCACGAGATAAACACGCACTTATAATCAATGAAACATGCTACGAAGAATTTCTATCGATGTACACAAAGATTTGAAAATACCACAACAATTTCAATCTTTTACAATGTCCTCGCCAAGATATGTTTACAATTCTAAAGATGGTGGCATTTCGTTGGTCTGTTCTTTTCGTCAGTTTCGTCGTGTTGTTTTAGTTGAGGATTAACTGTGAGTTTTGGCACCTGTTGAAATAAACCAAAATATTGAACAAAAGAATTTATTGTATGAAAGAGAGGCGGAAGCGATAATATTTCAAAATAGCTAAAAGAAATGCATATCATGCAAATGTTTATAAAAATGCAGGGGAACTTTACAATAGGACACATCCCCCCCCCCCCAAAAAAAAAATAAAACAATCTGTGCATGGATCATAGTCCAACTAATTTTACAAGGTAACCAGACAGTAAATGAAATTCCTGAAGCCAGAGCAAACATTAAATTTTAGCATTTTAGCATCTGACCCATGTGTGTGCGTATAGGGGAATGCGCCTAACTCCATTTTTTTTCAAAAATATATACCTATCATATTCTGTAAAATATATTTTCTAATATTTTTATATTGGCCACCATGTCGTTTGACCGTCATTTAATCTTAACTTGTGAAAACAATAATGAAATATTACACGTTTTTCTGTGACTAGTATTCGGTTATTATGTGTTACATCATATTCCTGGTGTTACATAGGACAGAAGATAGATTGTTCTAATACCAACTGTCAACGAGGGATTGTTGTACATGCCAATGGGTGGACATCGGAGGCTCAGTTGCCCGTCCTACAAGAAATGAAATGATGTGGGGTTTAACGTCCTACTCTTCTGCACCTTACATGGGCTAATGGAAGACGGGCATACGCTATACAGTGTGTTATGAGGGAAATTTTTCCCGGGCAGCGGCGCTACGGCCTACTTTTATATCGAATTCCAACTGCAAAGGGATATTTTACGTGCACACCAATGTGTACACGTGTTTTGTACCATCCGAACGACTAGACATAGCTGCCATTGTCAGGTCCTCCGTTCTGCATCACTGACAAGAGGAAACCAAGCCGGAAATTCGAGATGAACTTTTTCGGCCAATGCAGGAATCGAACACCCGACCTCCAACGCCTTACCCACTTAGCTACGTGATCCCCCATGTCCTACTAGCAATCGTTGATCATCAGAGTACGAATCCCGATTTTAATTGTCATTTTCTGGAATTTGGCATATGATAAAATAGAATGTTAAGGTACCAAGACACTGACGAATAGCGTTAAAATATTGTTATTGACTCGCCCATTTCCTTCTATTGACATAAACGCGTTAACAATTGTTGGGCAAATTGTCAAGACATATTATTATACATATATCTATATTCAGTGATACTAATGCAGTTTTGTTGTAAACTTGTTTTATGGTTAAATTTATAGCTTGCGGTGCCCAAAATAAAGGGGCTGTAGGGGATCGTATTGCAGTTTTAATTTAAAAGTACCCGGCCTAGACATAATAATAGGATAATATATAAATAAGATATATAGAAACAAAACCAAATCAAGGGTTTATAGAGACCGTTGCAAAAAATTAAGCGGGACTGTTATAAGGTAAGAAACAGATATACGTAACTCCATACTGATTCACTCGATTTTCATACGTCCGTGGTAGTTTTTAATAAATATCGTGAATACATTCTTGCTTAATCTGTAAATCAATTCCGGATTCCTAAAGATATTAAGAAGGCTTACCATGTAAATAAATACGCTACAATGTTCTATACTGCCCAATTCCCTCTTTCCCATAACCAAGCCTGCAAACCTTAGTAGAAATATATATTTAACACGTGCCTGTGACAGACAGACAATAGGTTGTGACATATGGAAAAGGTTAATGGTTTAGTGAATTTTTCAGTAACTAAATATATATTTGTATATACACAATACTTATGCTAACCATTAAAATACCATTGACCGTGTGGTGTATTAAACCTCCGTGCAAGGTATTCAATATGGCGCGAATTTATGAAATTTCAAGGCCGACAAAAATGCAAAAATTAAAAATCAAAAAAATCGCAAAATTGACAAAATTCTCTATTATATTGTAAATCTCATCAATAAATACTGCACCAAATACAAATCACCATTATATTCCTTGGGCTGGCGCGGGCTCAGACTTTGTTAAGTTGGTTTAAAAACGCCAGCGGTTGTTAACTTGTCGTTTGAACAAAACCAGTTTATAATCACCAGCTTCGCCTCGTTTTTTTTTTAAGAAGGCGATTTTCTAAGCTGGTTTATACGTATGCGCGTGGGTAATTAACAATAACATCTGACACTGGCTGTCAAAACAGTTAAAGGAGCTAAGACTCTGAACTCAATATTTTCCATAATATTCGAAATTATAAACACGAATTAGAATTCAATGTTGGTCAATTTTAATCAATATGTTATCGATGTTGTAATCTTGCCGTGAATCTATAGGATCCTAATATCCAATTTCAAAGACACAATTAACATTTTATAATCAGTACGCGAGTTGTGCACCCTATGTTTTCGAGTGCCATTTTGTAATGAACAAATTAAAACATATCCTCCGACACAATGTGGAAGTAATTTAGTAAAGGCTGGTACACAAATGACAAAACAGTGATTTTAAAAAAAAACCATGTGGAATGCACTAACGTAAAACGTCTACCGTTCGCGTTTTTCACGGAACATACACGCTCAATATAATTGTCAATAATATTGTCAATAATATTGTCAATACTTGATATTGTAAATCATATTGAGTGTGTATACGCGATATTGACGCCCGAATTAATTGATGTCAATATGATTAAAGAAATCAAACGACGATAGATTTTTTAGTGACGAACCGTCAATTTTTGTGTAACAATTAAATTGGTCGTGGGTGGGTATGATCAATAATATTGACGCAATATTTCGTTTTCACGAAGCTCTCGAAGCGGGTGTCTGTGCCCAAACGCCTCCCCCCGAGCGTACTACTGTTCTGGCCATTTTCCATGTATTTTCCTTTTCTTGGGACTTGGAACCACCATAGCTAATGCTAAACAAATAGTTCCGTCAATGATGGCTGCTTTCCTCAGACTGAATATTGAGACAATATAATTGAACGTGTGTGGGAAACCGAAATTTGCTTCAATAAAATTGATATCAGTAATATTGACAATTATATTGTGTGTGGGCCGCTTAACAACTGCAAGGATCGTACAAGATGCATTTACCCCGAAGCGAAGTAAATTTAAAACGATTAAGAATAAGTAATACAAGAAGTACAGATAATGGGTAAAGAGTTTAGTGATTTTCCCGATTGTGACTTACTTTTTTTTTACCAACTGTCTTTTTAGAACATATGCCCACCACCTCACACCCAACAAAATACAGGATAACTGAAGTTAGCATCAAACTAATTAGCTGCTCTAATTCGCTGTCTTTATATCAATGGTTAGCCGATTTTCCAATTGCCCTTTCTCGACCGATACCCATCCAGCAATTGCAAGAAATTTATAGTTTACTGGTTGTTATTGATGATGACATGGTTATTGTTTAATAGCATAAGTCAAATGTTTTAAGTTAGCAAATAATACTCACAAAAAATATGCGGTCTTTATTTCGACAAAATCTTCTAAGCCACGCGTGGAAGGACATTGTTTGTTTCTGATGTAGTTTTAGCTTTAAAATCAATGACACACTACATCATTTAGTAGTATGTCGATCCATTTAATGTCCCAAAGTAACACCAGGACAAAATAACATGTATTTATTCCATAAAGCAAGTCGACAAAGTTGGTTTATTTTTCTAAAAGCTATTTGTCAACAGTTGCCGCGAAGTTCAACAATTCGAACGTCAGGCAATGTTCTTGGGATTGTTTTGTCAACAATAGAAGTTGAAAGAATCTGTACGTTCCGTGTGCACTATTCGCACCAGCATTCCCTTTTCTATGTACATGACGGTGTCTTTTAGACCAAGACAGAAATATAAATTCATTCTATTTGAACTCATGTCTGCAAGCAAACAAAACACAGACTAACGGCCAATGGTGATGTTAGTATAAAATAATTAAATTTTGTAGCCTTTTCTAGCTCTTTTCTTTTTCGTACTTAAATGATTGTATTGGATTATACTATAAAAATTAAAATCATGGATTCCAATTTTAAATTTTATTTTCAAACATATTTATAATATAATTATAATGAGATGTTTAAATGATAATAATTAATAAAATGATATGGAATGATTAATCTGAAATGACAATAAACTTTATTCCACACAGATAATTTATAGGCTCCAGTAAAATTTATGGACTTTTATATATATCAATCTAAAACCAAACAAAATTCTGCTTCAGCTCTTGCCAATTTGTATTTATTTTTACTGAATATAGCTGCAGTAATAATTAAATAAAAGGGGTACTGGTTTGTATAGCATGTGTGTGGGATCAAGTTACAATTCTATTATAATAGTCTATAAAAACTCACATGTAGGGTCATGTATTGATATGCTAATCAGAATACTTCGATCTTAATAAATACAATGCTCTATGATAGCATTTCGTTTATCTGATAAATAAAATTATGATATAAATTTAATGTTTTAGAATATACACTGCCGTAACCATCGATATCTAACCATTATATTCTCGCACATCCTTAACACCTATGACAATATAATATACTCTGAACCATAACAAATCCGATTAGTAGATTTAAAATTTAACCCGATTAGTAGATTTAAAATTTAACCCAGGCAAATGAAAAGCTCTAGTACCTATTTGGAACATTGATTCACAGAAAGAACCAATCATCCTTGCACACAAGATGAGATTTCCACATAAATAGGTACCAGTAGATTTAAACAGCCTTGACTAAAGATAGGTTGCGGGGCAACGAAACATACGTCCACAGCAGTTAAATCGTCCGGGCAGTCAACAAGGGTTGTCGCATATTTTTACTTTTTTTGGGTAATGAAGCATTTGTAATACACTAAAATCTGATTAAGAGTAACTCATTATGTAATTATCAGAAAATAATTAGAATTTGTTTGCTTTTTATAAAGTTTAGACCCACGCTAACAATCAGTATATGAAACATTTAATATCATGGATTTAGCTGTTCAGTTATCAAAATTCATTGAAAATCAAACTGCTTGTTCGTTTCAACACCTTAAACTCTGTGTATCGGATGATAAGTTTGGCCTCTATAGTGTCACAAGATTTTATGATGTTATCAAGGGAGATAACTCTGGCAGTAATTATTTGAAATTGCTGAAAATCAATAGGCTTCTTCATCTCATGACCTTTAACACTGTGTGTAAATTTAAAGTCAATCGGACATTAACTTTGGCCTCTAGAGGGTCCACATGATTTTTTGAAGTGATCAAGGGCCATAACTCTGGTAGTTATTATCGGAAATCGCTGAAAAATAATAGACTTCTTCGTCTCATGCCCTTAAACACTGTACCACGACAATATGTGGGCGTATAAAAATGTACCCAGTTAGAGTTCAATGTAAAGAGTGTGGATGATGTAAATGTTAAATAACTGTTGTTTTACATACGTGCATGATTCTGTTTATACATATATACCTATTACTCTCAAACTCATTAAAACTAATAATAAAAAATTTAGCACTTGAATTCAATTTAAAAAACCAAACAAAACAACTCTTAATGTGGGAGTAGCCACGTACACTGTTCTAAACAATAGGACAGATAACTTCAGTCTACAATTTAACACATCAGATCGAAACAAATCCACACTTTGCTTTTCCCTTAAATCATATACAAGTTGTCTGGTTAGAGAGAAAATATACTTGAAGTAGTAAAATTGTATGTAAATGTACAATGTTTTATCAAAACTATATATTTATAGACTCAACATATAACATGGTAATTAAAGGAGGGAATTAATTACTAGTGCATAATTGAATAATTTTTGTTTCAAGGCACCAAGCCTGTAGTTGATTACAGCTATGATATGAATTTATATGGCATGGATATTACTTGTTATAGACATCTCTGGTTGATAATTTTTTCAATCCAATTTTGACCAACTAAATAAATGATACAAAAAACTCAAATCATTTAGAAAAGGCACAAGTCAAATTAATTCTTAATCCTGCATATTCTTCAAAATTGTGTTGAAACATATACTTAAAGGTGCTAAATCACTTATGGTTGGGACCTAGAAACTGACATAAATGTGTCGCAACGAAATATAATAATGTAATATAAATTTATATAAACTGGTTTACATTATTTCATTTTTGTTTTTACTCTAATTTCAAATAAATTATGTTTGGTGAAATACGCCAAAAATCTCAATCAAATTAAATGGTAATCTGTAGCGTCTGGTTATTGCATTCTACACCGATAGTATTTATTGCACATACTCTCTACTTAAGAATATGGCCTTGCCGTTGGACGTGACCTCACCGTATTTATTGCGCATACTCTTTAGTTAAGAATATGGCCTCACCGTTGGACGTGGCCTCACCGTATTTATTGTGCTTACTCTCTAGTTAAGAATATGGCCTCACCGTTTGACGTGGCTTGTGATCGTGGAATATGTCTAGTCTTGTTCTTCGAGCCCCATGTTACGAATGGCACTGAAACGTTTATTTTGTTATAAATATTGGATACCAGAGGCCCATCCTTTCCCAT
Organism: Patella caerulea; assembly: GCA_036850965.1. NCBI lineage: Eukaryota > Metazoa > Mollusca > Gastropoda > Patellidae > Patella > Patella caerulea. The sequence goes on from JAZGQO010000021.1 coordinate 21,133,276, forward strand.
TAAGATCATAGCATCAAGGTTGATTAAAATTGACAAATAATTTGTGTTTTCAATGATATTGAGTTAGAGACTTAGCTACTTTAATTATCTACAGAAATATGGTATATTTATCAACTAGATATTTATAAAAATCAACAAAGAATTAATAATGAATATATATATATAGATGTAATATAAAAATTATAACAAGCTGGCCACATGCAATACGATATAAGAATATAATTTGATAATAATAAAAATAGAATGCTCTAAATGGAATGTTCAAATTTAAGAAACACAACTTTTACTTCTACACACAAAGGATGAATTACCTTATAACCATGTTATTCTTGATAACCTTTTTACCAAGATAAATAAAATACATTTAATATTAATATATGAGAAACAAACACAATTGCGTATTCTGTTTTGATCTATTCCAACTTTTGCACTTGCTGCACATTAAATAGGCCTAAAGGAAAAAGGCTATTCATTAACTTTTCAGAAAAGTACAATTTGGGCTAGTTTACATATCAAAAAGTATACCCTCTCTATAATTAATCCTATGTACAAACAATGTATTCACTAGACACAAAACACTTATATACTATTACCAAATATGCTTATTTTCACAATTCGCTTCCTTTTATGTGTGTAGAATATTATTGCCATTTCCATCATAAAGCAAGGATATTCAAAATATTAATTAACTAACAAATTAATAACATAACTAAAAATCTTGTTTTATGTAGCAAGAAGAGTGATTTTTGATATTAACAATCATTGAGTTTGCAAAATAAAAATATGAGCTTGAAGAATCATTTCTTACTCCAAGAATCCCAGGAGTTTATTTTATACATGTCATCTACCACTTTAAGGTACACTTAAGCCCATTTTATCAATTAGTTTCCAATGGTTAAAGCTCTAAAAGAGCAACTTTTTCTTCCAAACTCAGTAAATTGGCAATACAGAAGTAGATTTTTTGAGCATTAAGTTTTGAAAATAATTTATCTGAAATATGCATCAGAGGATAAATTATTGAGGATAAACACTGATGTTATATATGAATATAGAAAATCTTGGTGTAAAAGTATACAAAATATCTATAGAAAAATGAGGTTATTGAGCCATTTAATGACTTGACAACTTTCTATGGTCAACTAATTTGTGCTATGATATCAATGCAGGTCAAAATCATGTTTAATGACCCAACTACTCATTGCACTATATACTCTTTTGGTCATTCAAAATTCTTGTACTACCTTTATGTAATTTACACACACATGTACACTATTATAACATCATGTTAGATAATTAAAGAGAAGGTGAAAAGAACTGAAATGAATGGAGTTTAACCTACTGAGTCCTACTGATGAACGTGAAAAGGGTTGGGAATTCTAATAATGCTTACTCCATTAACTAGTCACATGTAACAAATTGGTAAGAATCTTGCATGACCATAATGGCACAAAAGACACTGAACAACAAAATATATATAACAATCAATATTTAATCAATCATAATTTTCAAAATAATGATCCCCAATGTTTATAAATTATTTATCATCAATCAATATACACTGATAGTTGCAGTGAGGTGGATATTCTGAAGCCTGATCCCAAAAATTACTTCAATAAAGCAATACTTCAACAAATGCAAAACAGCATATAAGCAACAATCAACATACCTTGCATGATGTTAGAGATTGTATTTAAAGCTGGAATTTCATATTTTCTAAGAAAGTCAAAACATAATTATTTCTCTGTCTTTTGCTCAAAAGGTTGTCAACTCACTATTATACGATTATGGACATTATTTTAGAGACATAAAAATCAGTGACACAGGAAATAACACAATTACCTCCCTTGTTTTTCCATTCACCCCTATGGAATGGCTATCTTTAAATGTTAGAAGTTGAAAATGGTATTTTTGCCAATTTCTCAACGGGCAATAGTGAATTATACGATTAATAGGATTATTCTCTAACAAGGAAGAACTGTTTATAGATACAATCTATTTTGGGGGCTTATCTTAATACATTTTAAAAATATAACTTAAAAATATGATATTACAACTTTAAAGTAAAGAAAAATTGAGAGAATATTTTGTTGTTCAGTATTAGTGACATATTAATACACCCAATTGACAGGAACCCATTGCTGTGTAGATGTTAAAGATGTTAACGCCTTTCTAAGCGATCTATATGTTTGCTCAAATGAATCATTAACAAGTATAAGATCAAAATAAGCTTTGTATGTCTGTTCTATCTGAGCACTTTCCCTTACGGTTCTAATAAAATCTTCTTCCTGTAACAGTAAATCAACAAGACATTGACTACAAATTTACAACATTCAGCTTCTTTGAAGACAATTTAAAGATACATTATTATGGGAGATTAGATAAAGAGCTGTCAGTTCTCACTATAACACTTGAAAACTAGATATTGTAAAGGAATTTGCTGGAAATTTCAGTCTAAAGGCCTAAAGAAAGATATTCAATTGGCAGATTGAGCTCTGCCATAATGTATGTTTAAACAAACCAATGCCAATTATGATGGTTTTGTAGCCTTTTGACAAATAAATTTTGTCCCATTGATTCAAAGCTGGGAGATAAATAATAAATTTGAGTACATTCTAGAGTAGATTAATACGCGAAAAAAAGCACAGTTGAGATCAACGACTTTAAGAATTAATGAAAATCAAACTTGCAAATAACTGTCTGGTAATGGAAGTTAAAGAACTATGAACAGATTTTATATTAAAGGACATACTAAGCTGTTATTATTAACTCATTTGAGATAACATTTCAACCTCTTATTCAAAGTAAAAAGCTTTTGCCACCAACATTAGTTAGGCTTTTGGTGCAACTTTTTAAGAGTTACAAAGTTACAAGAGTTTTCCTCTCTTGGATGATGTAAAGTTGTAAATAAATAAATATTTGGTATTCTGTCTTTCTTTTTTGATTTGGCAATTTGGTTTTAATAGCAATGTTTACTATAATATAAAGAAAAAATCTACCTACCGATTTTGTTTCTACCATATTTGGTCCACCACCACGATTCTATAAAACAAAAATGTATCATTTTAACTTTTTTTTTATCATTTTCTTTATGGGAGAGAGAGAGAGAGAGAGAGAGAGAGAGAGGGGGGTTAAGTACACTCAAAATAAATTTGGGACTAACATCTTCATTTCAATAATTGGCATAAGTCAATAGAAAACTGATGAGATTCCAGTTACTGAAAAATTGTACCAATAACAAGAGATAAAAGGTATACATTTAACTGAATTTCGGTCTGCAATATCAGATTGTGGCAACAAAATCTCCATTTTTACCTTTGCTCTTCCTGTGGTACTTAGTCTATGGCCTTCCTCATACATTACTTTTAAAACCTCTACACTTGGTGCTGCTATAAATACAATATACGGCATGAACTCTGGTGTCTTCAATATCTTCAGAGACTAGAAAAAGTTTATTTTTTTAAAAAAGAAGAAATAGTTGGTTATACAAAACACTAAACTTCACCACTTATTTTGGTTATGGTATTATCATTCTACTCAAAATGGTTCTGAGAAATATCCAGTGTCTTATTATAATGGTCTATTTATAAGAAATTTTATAGCCGGTTTAACATACAAAGAAATAACGATTCTTTAGCAGTGCCTTATGGATCTTTGTTTTCAAAACGATAAAACATGTTTTCATTTTCAACTCTTTTGTGTGACCCAGGAAAACGTTCATGTTCTCAACAATCCTTCTTAAAAATCTTATGCAGGAAGGAGCTCCAAGGATCTTTCTTGTGCAGCGCACAGTGTACGCAGGATCTCAATCTTTTGTCCCATCCAAAGAACTAGACAAGCTGTCCTTGTCAGGCCCTCCGCTACTGACAAGGGCAAACCACGTTGAAAAATCCCAATGCAGGGATCAAACATGCAACCTCCAAGCTATTGAGCCAGCCTCTTACCCACTAAGTTAATTAATTCAAATATATACTTACTGTAGGATTAACATCCAGCACACACATTTTACCAGACTGTTTGACTTCATATATCTTTTCCAGTTTAGTTCCATAAAGGTTACCATTATATTCACCAAATTCTATATATTTGTTATTGTTGATATCAACTGCCATAGTTTCTCTATCTGTAAAGAAATAACCCTTACCATCTGATTCATTCTCTCTTGGTGCTCTAGATGTATCTGAAACAATCCAAAATTATTTCTAGTTTAATTTTACAATTAATAATCTGTCAAATGCCATACAAATAGCTGATAAAAATAAACATTTTAGGTTGTGAATGGTTGGGGTTGGGGAGCTTGGTGGTCGAGTGGTCTAATGCACATACTTAAGATGTTAAAGTCTGGTATCGATACTAGTGTCTAGGCATTTCACTATCATGCGAATGGCCTGTGTACACTAGCGATTTATTGAAATATACAGTAATTTAGTTGTGAATTGATCTAATTCATTCTCTCTTGGTGCTCTAGATGTATCTGAAACAATCCAAAATTATTTCTAGTTTAATTTTACAATTAATAATCTGTCAAATGCCATACAAATAGCTGATAAAAATAAACATTTTAGGTTGTGAATGGTTGGGGTTGGGGAGCTTGGTGGTCGAGTGGTCTAATGCACATACTTAAGATGTTAAAGTCTGGTATCGATACTAGTGTCTAGGCATTTCACTATCATGCGAATGGCCTGTGTACACTAGCGATTTATTGAAATATACAGTAATTTAGTTGTGAATTGATCTAATTTGTGTTGAGTGGACAGTAAATCTCATTTCTTTAATACTTTCTCGTAATGACACAAATTTCTTGCTCAGTATATATAAATTAATAAATTGTTGACATAAGTTCGGAAAAATGGATAATGAAGTTAAAAACATTGTTTATTTCTAATAATCTCAAAAAATATTGACAAAATTATCTTCCACTTACGGGCAATGACTCCGCTGAATCTTCTAGGATCATCTCTGATAAGTCTTTCCTTTAATGATCTTCGACCCACACCATTTGCACCAACAAGGACCAGTACACTTCTTTGAAAAGGCGACATTCTCCGCACTTCTTCATATATCAATACATCACAACGATCAAAATCTAAAAATCAGAAATCAAAACCTTATGTTCAAGAAATCTCCGATTGTACGTGGCAAGGAGTACGGTCGCCTGTCCAACCTTGTGGGTATTCCCTAGGTACTCTTGTTTACTCCCACTGCTGAAGACCCTACGCCCAAGGAAATTATTAAAATAAAATTAAAACCATGGGTTAGTCCCAAAATGACCTGGTTTGTGTCGAGTGGAGGTTACACCCCATTTTTCTCTCTCTCTTTTATATTCAAGATATTAAAAGAATGAAATTAGTTTATATACAAAAGGGAGAAAAGTTAACACCACTACTATTAAAAGATCTTCACTGGCTGCCTGTCCATTCAAGAATACATTACAAAATCCTCTGCCATTTATATAGATGTCTGAATGGAACTAGTCCAACATATCTGTCTGATCTAATTCATGGGTATACTTCTCAACGTAATTTACGATCCCAAGACCAACATTTACTTGAAGTTCCCAAATTTAACCTTCAAACTTTCTGATACAAATCTTTCCGGTTCACAGCTTCAAACATATGGAATTCATTACCATTAAGTGTAAAATGTGCCCCTTCATTGGAATCATTCACATACAGATTAAAGACTCATCTGTTTAATTGTTGTATTTGACCGACTATACTGTTGTGTAAATAGGGAATGATACATAGTGTACATAGTGTTTGGCGCTTTGAGTATGCATACCTGTATGGAAATTTGCGCATTATAAATATACACTATTATTATTATTATCATTAATAAGAAATTAACTTTTTTCACAATTCTGTCTATTCTTGGACCATTTTTAGGCAGTTTTTGCCAAAGGAAAATTCTAATTATTTTGTTATTTCGGTATTGCAAATTCAATTAATGTCAGATTTTTATTTACAGTTAGATTCAATTGTATCTCAAATTTCTGACATGCAGAGGGTTTACAAGATTTCCGTGACAAAGGCAGTAACTCTACAAAAAAAAAACCCATTGTGCAATAATATCTGTAAAAAGACATCACAACAACTCAGTGAAAAAGTGCTACATAATTAAATTTTGATAGGTTCACAATCCAAAAATTTCATAAACCTATATTTACAATGATTGTAAAACAAAGCTTCCCTAATGAACAGACATATTTCAATAATTTTCACTTTAACATATTTATTCTAACTTCTATATTGCATCTGAAGACATCAAAATACCTACTAAGGCCATACGAATTACATATAGCATGAGTAAAATAGTTTGATGTTTTAGGATCATTTCGACTTCAGCCAAAGTCCAGGTTGAGTTTTTCGTACGTGAAATATGTCTCCTGGAATTGCTAACAAGAAGGACTAAATTATAAGTCTTACTGACCTGTATTTGCTTTTGTATTGTATTTATATTTTTTTTTCTTCTTTTTTGTTAAACCACAAACTGTAACAAAAGAACAACAAATTAAATATCAAAGAAATCATTTCCAAAATCATAATCTTTATGAAAAAAATATATGCATAAATCAAAACTTGTAACGATTGTAGTCAATTAAATTGTAAAATATCTCTTTTTATTTTATGATCAGTAATGGAATACTGCATTTTATCAGTGAAATAAAAGTGTTATTCCACTGGCTATCAAAGTAGTCCATGTTGTTTTACCTAAAATGATTGTAAAATCATAAAATAAATAGAACATTTTTTGTCGTTTTGTCGTGATGAAATAAAATATGTTATTCACGACAAAACGTCAAATATCCTCTATATCTATTGACATGTAAAAAAGAAAACTTACACAGACTGCTTGATGAATTGTCATAGTCATGTTGTACAAAAGCTTTTCTTTTTTCTTCCAAATTTTTTGAAGGAATTAGTCCTGTTGGTCCATCAATATCTGCAAATCTTGCCTAAATTAAGATAGATATCAAATTTGCATTCAATCTTCACAAATAACATATCAGCAAATGTTTTTATTTCCGACCAGAGTTCCAATAAATTTAAATAAGTAGCCTACCTGCCACCAATTACTGTCATCGGAATTCACAATTTCCAAAATATCTCCATCTTGAAATGGCAAACCCGCCTCCTTACAAGGAATTAACCGGTCTTTCATTGGATCATAGTTGAAATGAGCTTTCATATATATCTGAAAAAAAAACCCCAATGTGCTTACTTGAGGACCAATATTTCAACATCAGTTATTTTGGGGGAGTTATTTCTCCTAAATATGTGTGTTGTGAGTGTTTCACAAGAATCTTTTATCTTCATATTATTAATAAAACCAAAACCAAAAGTACGACAAAGATGGTTAATTGTGCTGCACAGTGTGCTTAAGAGCGAGTGGGGGATACACATGACACACGCTACTAACATTTAACCATCTTTGTGGTACTTTTGGTTTTGACTCCTCTCACTTTGTACCGTTGATTACAGATTAAACATCTATAAGTGTACAAATGTGTTAACACAAGGTACAATTTTATGGATACACAATTACTGAGTTTGATACTAAGCGACGTTTCGACGAGGATGCTCTCGTCTTTATCAAACGTCGCTTAGTATCAAACTCAGTAATTGTGCATCCATAAAATTGTACCATGTGTTAATATGTTCAATTACTAAATGCCAATCAAAGAAGATACCAATATGTTGTTATTGATGTGTTCCCATTTGAATATTGTTCACAATAAGAAGCAAAATAAATAAGATATGTCAACAGGATCATTTTGTTATACGAAAAACTAAGTGATGCGTTTTGTATGGTGCTCAGTATATTACTGTAGTGTTATATCGTATGTATTTTTTGTTACAATAAAACATGCATGAATGTGTGACATGACAATCAAAACAGCCTTCAAATCACATGAGGTGGAAATTAAACTGAGAAACAAAGAAATAGAGCAGAAATTTGCATAATGGCAATTAAAAAGTTTTCTTGGATTAAGTGCAGTACAACTAACTTCAAGTGCAGAAGAGAAGTGATTACTGAACAGGTTACAAAAGCAATTTCAACTTCTAGACATGTTTTACATTATTACTTATCAATAAGTTTCACATCATACTTCACACAAGAACATATTTTTTCAATAATATAGCAATATTCTGACAATTTTCATATTGATACAAATATCATTGGATTATATCGATACAAATATCATTGGAATGTATCATATACATATTGGTGTATCGGTACAGTCCTAATTTATGACTAATAATTGTGATTATAAGGTATTGCTGAATTTGTCTCTTCACTAAACATCAAATTTACATTTCAAAGAAGTAGACTTTTCATACCGTTTCTGTGACCCTAGAGTCACCATATGATGGAACTATTTTTAATGTAATGGTATTATCAGCCTGGACAATAGTTTCCATCAACTGATCTGGTGTTATCATTGGTAATCCATTTACCTCACGAATGATGTCATTTACACGAAGTAATCCTGAAACAAACAGAACAATTATCCCTTTAGTACTTGTAAATATTAACTTCCAAGGAGTAAGATGCTAGCTCACTAACCAGAATGTTGTTATACATTCTGTCCGTGTGGTGGCGGAATTCCTTGGGATTTTCTTGTCTGGTTTGCCCTTTTCAGAGGAACGCAGCCAGTCCTTCACATTTAATAAATCGAGCCGGAGCCATAAAAAGCACCTGTCAATTTCAAAAATGAGAAAAAAGCTCCTGTAGAAAAACTCTTCTTAATCATATTGTATTTATACTTCAATCTTTTTTAATAATTGGTGAATATGCTTGGTGAATATGGTAGCGTCAGTATGATCAACATAGAAACCTATGCCTCAAATGTATGCAGTTTAATAATAAACAAAAAATGAAAGTAGTTATTAATCTCAATATTTAGGAGAGCGATTTAGCTAATTTGCAGAAGTCTTTAATGGCTCTCTCGAAGGAAAGCCAAGGTGTGTCAAGAGGAACAGGAGCAAAAGCTTTCCTGAAACGTGAAGGACTGCACAGCCTAACAAGGAACAACTTTTAAGAGTTGAGAAACCGGCATCCTGTGTACATGCATGTAAAATAATCCTTAGCAGTTGGAATGGGATCATCTACTAGACCATCAAACCTCCAGCTCTCGGGAGAACAACTGTCTGATGTACTGGACAGCCAAAGTACTAAAGGGATAATGCCAAGAAGAATTAATAATAAGATATGAAACTGTCAAAATTTGTGAATAAGGTGAATTTGTTTTTGATGAATTAAACATTTCATTTTCTATTATTTTTATTAGCCTGGTTGGCGCAGAAAAACAGGCCATGGAACATTTCAAATTAAATTTTGTCACCATCACAGGTCACATAAAACCACAATGGAATTATGGATGTGTGGATTAAAATGACTCCATACATGCTCTGATGTTTTATGCCGTTGATGCATGTTATTCATTGCTTGGCAAAGCTATTATCTTATATATCTTTGTTTTTTCTGTTTTAACCATGGAGTAAGTAAAACGGCTATTAGTCAGACAATAAAATCACTAATAAATTGACAGTCATCTTGTGACTTGATCTTTTTTTTTTCTTTAATTGAATTTAAAATCAAGCTAATCTCAAGACTTTGTGCTTGCATTAAAGAAATGAAATGTGTACAATAGACTCTGCCGTCTCCGACAACTGATACAGCATTCTGTGAAATCTGTCGTACAATTTATTTCCTTATTTCGAGTGGTCAGGTTTCTGAATATTCTGACTTCAATCAGCAGTTTTGTAATATGATTTTCATAGAATTACCATCAGATAATCTGGCCTTCAAACAGTGGTCCTGTCACACGATGTGCGTTAACATTGGATAACCTGGCTTTCAATCAGTGGCTGTTAAATGACAAGCAATCATCAATCAATTTTCTGTGGAGAGCAAAACATGTGTCGGTCTTTGTTGATAACATGTACCTTGATAATTCAATAATCTATTGTAAGAGAGCGGTTGGTATTTGATTTGAGTTTCTTATGTCAAATACATACTCAGCAAACCTCTGCAGATTCTGGTGCTCTACGTATCTAGTACTTCTGGTATAATACTTCCAGCATACTGTAGTTTCATTAATGTGACTAATAATGGATAATGATTGTATATTTTTCTCACCTTGTTTATCAATTAAGCTGCCTTGTAAAATTCTGGCGACAACTAAATCATCATTTTCATCTAATTTAACTGTTATACCCTGAAAATATCCAATATATCAGTATACAAAATACTACCAATAACAAAGTTATATTTCTGTTATTAGCGATGTCAAAAGCCGCTAGGGGCGCTGATTGCACTATTTTCAGACTTCACAAAAAGTTGACCAAGAAAAGTATACTTCGTGTTATGTTATGAGTGCTAAACATTGACCACGTGAGGTCTACCATCGAGAAAGATAGGTTGCTAGGCGACGAAACATACACCCACAGCAGCTAAATCGTCCGAGGTGTCAACAAGAGTTGTCACATATTTTTACTTTTTTCGGTAATGAAACATTTGTAATACATAAAATCTGATTAAGAGTAACAACTCATTATGTAATTATCACAAAATCATATAAAGTTTTGCCCCACGCTAACAATTATTATACCAAACATTTAATATCATGGATTTAGCTGTTCAGTTATTAAAATTCATTGAAAATCAAAATACTTGTTCTTTTCAACAACTTAAACTCTGTGTATCAATCTGAAGTCAATCAAGTGGTAAGTTTGGCCTCTATAGCGTCACAAGATTTTTTGAACTAATCAAGGGAGATAACTCTGGCAGTAATTAATTGAAATTGCTAAAAATCAATAGGCTTCTTCGTCTCATGACTGTAAACCCTCTGTGTAAATTTAAAGTCAATCGGATATCAACTTTGGCCTCTAGGGCGTCCACAGGATTTTTTGAAGTGACCAAGGGCTATAACTCTGGTAGTTCTTATCGGAAATCGCTGAAAATCAATAGACTTCTTCATCTCCTGACCTTAAACACTGTGTATAAAATTTAAAGTCAATCGGATATTAACTTTGGCCTCTAGAGTGTCCACAAGATTTTTGGAAGTAATCAAGGGCCATAACTCTGGCACTAATTATCCGAAAATCGCTGAAAATAAATAGGCTTCTTTACCTTATGACCTTAAACACTGTGTATAAATTTTAAGTCAATCGGATATTAATTTTGGACTCTAGAGCGTCCACAAGATTTTTTGATAGAAATTTTGGTAAAAGGCCCTTGATGCTTTTGGTATATTTGGAAAGCCTAATTCATTAACTACTTAGTTTTACAGTTTGTTAAGTCCGTATCCCCCGTATGAATTCGTAAATTGACTGAAATTGAACCATACGGCATTAAATGGAGGTAGCAGGTGGTTGATCAGGAGTCAGACCACAATTGAAAACCCCACAGACTTCAGTTTAAAAAAAAAATGTTAGATTTGGACAGGGTTTTTCTTATATTGAATGTTACTAAAGCTACCTACCAAACTTTAGCCAGACATTTCACTAACAAAGGATAAAAATCGTGAATATAGCGACAATTTGGCTTTATAAAGTACATCTAGAGTTTTAATTGGTGCAATTTTCATAGACCTATCTTGTATAGTTACTGAGATACCGACTTCGGTCATGTTAGTTTTTTGCGTTTTTTTTTAAAAAAAGATGTTTTTAGTGCCTCTGGTTTACCATCTTTAAAATGCTATAACTTTTTAAATTTTCAATATTTTTTCAAAATTTTTTCAAATTATTCATTCTACATAGTTCATAATTGCAGTATTATTGTTATTTTTGAGTCATTGGTTGTATCTGTAAACCTGTTTGCAATGCTACTATAATAAATTAATCAACTAGCTGATAATCCGGATAGCGTCAATGAGTAATACTAATCAGTTGTCTTAGATTAATGATTAGTTAATTGATAATTGCCAATGATACATATTAAACCTTATCTCAATTCACTATTTACACTTAATGATTAATTTAAGCAGTGATTATTTGATGTTTCGATGCGTCCAAAATGGTAATGCAGGTTATCAAAATGACTTTTTGTACAATCAGAAACATCAATCAAGGAAGTTATGATCAATATGCGCTAATGTCGAAAGGAACCTATATCTTGGGACATAAAGATAAATTTCAAGTTTCATCAAAATCGTATAGAATTTGGGTCCACATACTTTACACTATTTGCGCAAAGGGGAGTGGCTATTTTGAAAGAGAATTTTGGGCCGATTTTCACAAAATTCGAACTCAACCGTAACCATGGTATAATGGTGATTTATATGAATGTTTACTAAAATCAAATATAAATGATGACCTTGTATAATAATCAAGGAAGTTAAGATCCAACATGTGCTAATACAGCGCTTGAAATTAAACGCGGCAAATGGCAAAGCCGTGGTAAAATCGGACGCACCCCCGTCTGGTACCCTGGTACGGCATAATTTTTTTTTGGGGTAGACCATACGATGCTAAAAATTATAATGACTAAATGTACTGGTTATAGAATAGTAGTACCAGGAAGATGTCTTCTGACCGTGTAATAACGTCATATATTTATCATTTTGTATACAAAAGTCTGACAAATATATTGCAATTACCGAATACCGGTACACTTTTAACCCATGTGCTGTAGGCATAACAAAGCTTTGCCGTGGTAGCTCTTACGATCCTAAAAATTATAATCACTAAATGTACTGGTTATAGAAAAATACCAGGAGGATGTCTTCTGACCGTGTAATAACATCACATATTTACCATTTTGTATACCAAAGACTGACAAATATATTGCAATTACCAAATACCGGTACACTTTTAACCTATGTGCCGTAGGCCCTTTCATGCTTTACCGTTACACTAGTTACAGTGGTGTTTTTTTTCCAACCATTATAAACTAAAATACACATAGATGATAGAGTGCACGGACTATTGCCTAGTTACTCTGGCTAATGCATGAACAATGTTACCATTCTCGTCATTTGTATCTTTAACTGTATCGTTTGTCACATACGATGGACCTGGACAGATTTACATCCTTTGTTTATAATTACTACTACGCCCTATGTAACGGAGCGTAATAGCCTCAATCATGGGTAGTGACTGATTGACAAAATAAATAGTATTTATTAACCTCGACACTCTACAAACCCAAGTTTCAAAAGGAAACAGAATAATTTGATGTGATGAAATAATATTAAAATAGACAGGACAGTAAAATTGTTTACATTGGCAGTAAAGCAATGCCATGTGGGGGTCAAAGTAGAAGACCTACCTACGGGTCATTATACTACCATACAGCATGGCTATATAAGTGAAAGGAATACGTGTAGTAAATTCTTCGAAAATATAGCCGACATGTTTAAATATTTATGGCACTACTAACCATTTAAAGAATTAAGGCTTGGGGCATTTTTAAATCAACCTGCTTACAATTGGTCAAAAATCTGTCATCTGTCAAACTCAAAGTACCGGTAAGACTGGTGGAGAAAAGAAATGGCAAGAAACAAGAATGATTGAATACTTTAGACCAGTGTCACAAAGTTATATTGTATAAATATTGATCAAATGTGAATAAATTTGTTAATGAAATTTGTTAATGTAACCGATATTTCAATTTGCGTAACCAGGAAATCGTCCGCATGTTTTTGAGCTAGCGCAACCACACGTAACAGATTGGTATCGTTCGCATCAAATTTTGTGGCGTGAATAAATAAATTTTTCCATCATGGAAAGTTAAGAAAAGCCTTGATTTTGAAATACAAAATAATGCTGTGGTGCCATTGCAGTACCATTCTGCCACGGCATTTTTTTGTTCCGTGGTAGAAAATTCTTATTTCGAGGACTGCTAAGTGCTAATATCAAATAATATCAAAAGGAATCTAGATCTTTTGGATATAAACAAATATCTTCTTAAGTTTCATCAAAATCGCATCAAAATTTCAAGCTTGGTTAAAATTGGGTACAAATTTTGACCTGTAGTGTCCACAAACAATGTGAACAGACATCCAACTGTAAGGACAGGGGTGACAGTTATACATGTATATGTCCACATGAAAATGCTGGCGTATAAAATGTTGATTGTATCACTGCTTGATAGTGTCTTCATTGAAACGTTACACTAAATAAAATAAGAGAAAGTTATCCATAAAGCTGGCTGTTATTATATATCTTTTTCACTAAATGCCTTTTAAAGATGTCATACAGACAGGGGTGACAACTATATATTTCCACATGAAAATGTTGGTGTCTTTAGAGCTATCATACTTACCAATGGTTCTCTGTCTGACTTTCTGATGGTTACAAAGCGAACTTGTTCTGTAATAACATTAAATACTGGTGGTGGTGGGGACATAAGGGAAACTGTTTCTTGTAATTGGTCACCATAGTCTCTCTGTACAACATCATCATGTGCTACCAGTAATGCCTGAAACAAATCATAATTTTACACATTATGGTACATATCAAAGCTCTTACCCTGTTCTAAAAAAAGAAAGCCAAACTGGGATTTGCCTAAGAGATTGGGATTTTTTTTGTCACATACTTTCTAGGACTCTTTTCCAAGCCAGGACATTGACACTGTTTTGATTTTTTTGTTATTATCTGGTAAAAACTTTACAGTTGTCTGCTCTTATTTTACGAATTTCTCCTGGTTCAGACAAGGTTTTGGTCGCTTTTGAAAAAGTTTAAGTCTGTTTTTCAAAGAGAACCATCCAGATGATATGTGGATAAGGGAAAGGTTATTTGATTTACCGGGATTGTTCTATTTCATAAGCTGTTGCGATTGGGATTTCCTAATGGCACTGACTTCAAAAGACTATTTTCCATGTCAGGAAACCAATACTGTTGATAAATATTTTACTTTTTCTTAGCTGTCCTGCATAGATCAAATTTTTTTTAAAAAAAAAAAACAACTAAGAATAACATGTACCTTAAAATGAGGATTTTGGATGATCTTGCTTAAAGATGCTGCATTACGGTTTTTGTCTTTAGCCGATGCTACAGTTGATAAAACATCTCTAGCCATTCCAACGGAATTAGACGCCTCTGGTTCTGGTGGTCCATTTTCAAGCTCATCATGTATCTACAACAGATAAAAATGTAAACATTATATGGTAGTCAATATTGAAACTATGTATTAAATATTGTTACATGTATGTATCTATAGTGTCTACAATACACCAAGTGCATATTGAATAATTGTGTATGGCAGACAAAAACCATGAAAATATGCTAGAAAAAAAAAGATTTGTAGGCAAGTAACAAAATTTATGTCCAGCAGCAGCTTTTTTATCTGTGTGATAATGAAAAAAGTTACTTATTATGCAGATATAATTTCGATTACTAACATGGGTAAATTTCATTTGAATAATTCGTTTGCACATAGGACTCTTTAGCCTTGGGAGGAAACCAAACGACCATGAGAAATCCCATGAGAGAATAACTAACATTCACATTCCATCAGATGCATGCTAATCAGCTTACACAGATGATACATACTTTAAATAAAGCTGCAACAGCAGGGTCATCTAGAAATGATTTAAGGAAGTCCAAATCATCATCTTCTGCATTAACTTCACGATCTTCTAATACATCAAAACCATTCTGCAGGGTCTGGAGTGCATCTGAAAAACAAATAACAGAATCGTTTATAATTGATGTAATAATTTTATTGTCATACACAAATTCATTTGGTATTGTAATATGATATGATGCGTCTCAATCTTGAAATGTGTACACATGTATGTGACCTGCAACAAAGAGACATCATGTACCTTCTGAAAAAGTAGCACACTTTTATAAGCTTACTGTGATCCGGGGCTTACATGTATTCTTACTATTATTGGACTTATAATAATTCATCCACAGTACAAATTAAAATATATGGCACTCAAAAATCAATTGTGATTATTAATATTAAACAATTAAAGATAACAATAAGATTAAAAAGACACTTTTAAATTATAAATATGTACTTGAATTAGGACTTTTAATTTAAAGACAAAAGATAGGTTGCCAGGCAACGAAACATACGCCCACCGCAGCTAAATCGTCCCAGCAGTCAACAAGGGTTGTCGCATATTTTTACTTTTTTCGGTAATGAAACATTTGTAATACACTAAAAACTGATTAAGAGTAACAACTCATTATGCAATTATCAGAAAATCATTAGAATTTGATTGCTTTTTATAATGTTTTACCCCATGCTAACAATTAGTATATACATGAAACATTTAATATCATGGATTTAGCTGTTCAGTTATCAAAATTCATTAAAAATCAAAATACTTGTTCGTTTCAACACCTTAAACTCTGTGTATCAATCTAAAGTCAATCGGATAAGTTTGGCCTCTATGAAGTCACAAGATTTTTTGAAGTTTTCAAGGGATATAACTCTGGCAGTAATTATTTGAAATCTCTGAAAATCAATAGGGTTCTTCGTCTTGTGGCCGTAAACACTGTGTGTAAATTTAAAGTCGATCGGACATTAACTTTGGCCTCTAGAGCTTCCACAGGATTTTTTCGAAGTGATCAAGGGCCATAAATACTCTGACTGTAAACACTATGTATAAATCTGAAGTCAATCGGATATTAACTTTGGCCTCTAGAGCATCCACAAGATTATTTGAAGTGATCAAGGGCCATAACTCTGGCAGTAATTATCGGAAATTGCTGAAAATCAAAAGGCTTCTTCGTCTCATGACCTTAGACAATGTGTATAAATTTAAAGTCAATCGGATATTAACTTTGGCCTCTAGAGTGTCCACAGGATTTTTTGAAGTGATCAAGGGCCATAACTCTGACACTAATTATCGGAAATCGCTGAAAATCAATAGGTTTCTTCGTCTTTTGAACTTAAACACTGTGTATAAATTTAAAGTCAATCGGATATTAACTTTGGCCTCAAGAGCGTCCACAAGATTGGTTTAAGTGATCAAGGGCCATAACTCAGACACTTATTATCGGAAATCGCTGAAAATCTATGGGCTTCTTCATCTCATGACCTTAAACACTGTGTACAAATTTAAAGTCAATCGGATATTAACTTTGGCCTCTAAAGCATCCACAAGATTTTTTGAAGTGATCAAGGGCCATAACTCTGGTAGTGGTAGTTATTACCGGTATCAAAGAAAAGGTCAATTAGATATTAACTTTAGCCTCTAGAGCGTCCACAAGCAATTTTGGACGACGGTCTGACCGGGACGGACGGTGGAGACGACAATATACGACCACATTTCAATGTGGGCGTATAAAAATGTATCATACCTGTTCCAGAGATATCATCCCTTGCTGCAGCTGGCATTTCGAAAGTAAATGTCTAAAATATATAATATGATGGTTGTTAAATTAACTGTTTAGATACCAAAATTGGAATCTTGAAACAGCTGAGAATCTTCAGTACCATATTTATTGCTTTGCCTAGCCCAGCACTCGGCAAACCTCGGAAGATTTCGGAAATCTAAACTCGGCTGTATGATGAATTCCGCCATATTGGAACTACTTTAAAGGTCCCGGATGAAACATGGCTGCGCCCATTCCAAACACAAGTTGGCGACCTATTTGGCTAGCGACCTATTCGACCGATCCAGCTGTAAGATAATGACGAAATTACACTTCTATTCTGAGCTGAAGGAATGGATAAAAAATAATATATTCTACTTTCATTTGATAGACATAACGTTGGATTTTATTGGTTGATAAATACAGACTGTTGTCTTTACTCTAAATAGGTTTCCAACGAACAGGTTGCAGCTCGATCGGTCGAATAGGTCGCTAGCCGAATAGGTTCCCAATTTGTGTAATAGCGTCAAGTTTTCCTGTTAAAGTAAACCGGTAGCCGCATCGCAAATGTATGGGCGTAGGTACATATCACTTACTGTCATACATCCGAGACTAGATGTAGTTTACGGAATCTGTCGAGATTAACCGAGTGCCTAGCCCAGCTGCCATCAAATTTTTTTCAAAATTCCAATTTTGTTTCACCTGCTTACCTAAATTTCATTTCGTCATATTGACTTTAAAGGCCTATTTATGGCTAAGTTACATTATATAGGTATGTTACAGTACCCTATATTTAGATTTCAATGACTTCTGCCAAACTGTTTACCTAAAGGGGAGTCCGATACATTTTTAACAGCATGTTGTATTGCACATACTGACTGTAGCAGAGTAAGCAAGGTCTTATTTTCTCACTGAAGACTAATCCTGAACATACAGGGCGTGTTTTATTATTTATTAAGACCTGCGTTCAGAGCTGAACTAGAAATTTAGAATTGATGGAGCTTTTTATATGAAATTTAAAGGAGCTAAATCGCTATCTTTTGGAACCTAAGAATTGACATAAGTGTGTCCCAACTCCTATAATACTGTAATATATATTATATAAAACGATTTACATTCAATGGTTTCTGTTTTTACTGTAATTCAGTTATGTTCCGCGAAATAAGCCAGCAGTCGATTGAATGCAAATTTCTAGCACCAGGTTATTCCAGTGTTTGATTTGCTGCAATGTTTCTGGCCTCGTTCCTCGAGACTCTTAATAGAGCTGGGGCTTAACTTTAATGCATTATGGTACACGATTCGTAAAATGGTAAAATGTTTATTTTGTCTTTTATATTTGATATCAGAAGCCAATGAATCTATTTCTGGTAAGATCACATTCACAGCATCAATGTTGATTTAAATTGATGAATAATTTGTGTTTTTTCCAATGTTGAAGATTTTGGATGATAGGGAGTTAGACTTAGACTCTTAGAGACTTAGGTTAGCTACTTCATAAGCTTTTTCGAGGATTTTTGATGATAGGGAGCGATACTTTGAGACTTAGGTTAGTACGGTACTTCGAAGGCTTTTTTGAGGAGCATCATCCCCAAAAAACAAGAATAAAAAAAAAAGAAGAAAAAATAAGAAACAGTTGAGTTGCTGGTCCAAAAATGACTTCACAATAATAGGCTACAACATGACCAATCCTACACCACCTGCCTGTAGTGCCGTGTAGTAGGCCTGCTAGTAGTAGACCTACCGGTAGTCTAACTTTTATTAAAGGGACAATAACATTCTTGCTGGCTTGGAAGCTCCAGATAATAAATAATACCCTTATTCTAAGTACTAGATGTTTAAGTGTCCTACCTGTTGTGTAAATTATCCATTACAACCTATTTTACTTGTCCAGAGGGTTCGAAAATATTTTAAAATCCAAGTCACATTTGAAAAGGTTTACGTTAGACTTTTCAAATCAATTGGTTGAATTTTTCCAATTTTTTAAAATAGGTGTGTAAAGATGAAATTTATATCATCATTTAATTGGAATATTCTAAAATAATACGATTTGTTGACCAGAATGAAGATTGGGACATATATTATTCTGTTACAACAAGAGTGTTATTGGGGCTTTAAAAGCATACAAATTAATGGAACAACAAACCTAATCTAATACGTCATTATTGACAGTAATATTGTGGCTCGAAACACTTTATATTAGTAACAGGTACTCAAAAAGATACGTATATAAAGATCCGCAGAGTTGTTTTGTTTTTAAAAAGGGTAAGTTCAGTAAGTTATCTGTATAACAACAAAATCGCGTCGCCATCTTGGATTTTGACCGACGCATTCCACGCTTGTTTTCGTCTATAAAACTTACAAACAAGCTTTGATTATAATGCTTGCTTCGCATAAAGAATACACTTTCAAGTAGTCTTATGAAATGTCATAAATATGCATCCCGAAAAAACATAGTTCAACTAATTTACCTGTACAAACTTTTATTATTAGCCTAATTTTGTGACAAACATGACTCAAGCTGCAAACCTGTAGTCACGTGACTTAATTTACAACCCGATTGGCCATCATCACTCTGTCAGTTTGATTTAGATTTGATTCACCTGTAAATCCCGAATATCATCACCTGAAACTTTCTGTATGCTTACTGATTAAAAAGTGTATTTATCACTTTGTATTTTGCAAAAGAAAGCACGGTTTACATGTTTACATGATAAAAGTTACTGACGAGAGTTAGCAAAATGAAGTTTAAAAAATTTAAATTCTGTCATTACGGTAATAGAAGGGAGATAACCTCTAATTACACCTGATGATAGTAACTTATCATCATGAATAGGCCTATGACAAATTGAACAACACAGATGGAAAAGGAATTTTACTATTACCGATAATGACATACAAAGAATAATATAGAAATTATTCAAAAGTATATGAAATTATATTTATAGCCTCGCGACATCATTATCAAGTGTTTTACTATTAATTATCAGACCTATCCAACTGACAACTGAAATAATTCCATTCCTGGGAGCTAAAGCTTTTTTTATGCTATCCGCCCCCAACTTGTGTTTTTTTTTTCTTTTGTTTTTTAGCGAAACACATATTATAACGGGAGGGCTTAAATACGAGGATTCCCGGTACAGTGTTATAAATAAAAAAAAAAGGTTGCCAGGCAACGAAACATACGCCAACCAACAGCTAAATTGTCCGGGCCGTCAATAAGAGTTGTCGCATATTAAGTAATTATCAGAAAATCATTAGCATTTGTTTGGTTCTTATAAAGTTCTGCACCATGCTAACGTTTAGTAGGTACCGGTACGAAACATTTAATATTATGGATTTAGCTGTTCAATTATCAAAATGCATTGAAAATCGATCTCAAACATCATTAGGCCTAATGTGTAACAGGGATATAGTCAAACCTCTTTTTAATTCGGAATTAAATTGTGACGGCCATAGCGCCCACTAGATAAAAAAAACAACATGATTTTTCGTACAATCAGGGGCCATAATTCAGGAAGTAATGGTCCAATGTGCGCGCATATCGAACGGAACAACGAGCTTTGGATTAGGCCTATAAACTTACATTTCAAATTTCATCAAAATGGGATTAAAATTGTGACCTCTACAGGGTCCACAACATTGAAATATATCATATTTTTACACTATTTGCGGGGTAGCGGCAGCCATTTTGTCTGGCAGATTTGGTCCTATTTTTACGAAACCTTCATTACAGTGTAACGGTGATATAATCAAACGTTTTTTAAAATCGGATAATAATTGAGACCCCTATAGCATAAACCAAATCCAAAAAACGTTATACAGAGAAAAACAGAAATCAAAACCTATATAGTGCATGCATCCAACGTAGCAGATGAAATACTGGAGGTCATCGGTATGCTAAACACCCACCCTTTTGTTCAGCAAATAGTACATAGAAAAGGTAGGCCTAATGTGTTATATACGAATGAACAAATTGTAGATATATTAAACTTTTTAAAAAGCTCGAAGTCTCCAATTTTGGGAATAGACCGGACGTTCAACATGGGGACATAGGCCTACACGTGACCGCGATTGTATACATTACAAGACTGAACGTGTAATCAGGAAAAACCCAAAGATTATCCCATTATAGTCGGTCCTATCTTACTCCACAAGGATGCAACGACTGCAACATAATATAAACAATTTTTGTCACATATCGCGGATCAGTTAGGGGTGGTTAATGAAGTTGAACTTAATATGTTTGCCTAGTAGTTTTGAATTCGGTAGTGACGACTAAAAAGCCTTAACTAACGCCATAGAGCAAGTATTCCCCAACGCATCAAGAAGATTGTGTAGTAAACACATTAAAGATAACTTGCAATTCCACCTACAAAACAAAGTCGGGCTAAATATAAGTGAGAGAACTGAAATAATAGATAAATTCTTTGGAAATGAAGGACTTGCTCATGCAAACGACACGTTTGATTTTGAAAAAAGGCAACATGCACTTTCGACCCTGTACGAAAAATATCCGGATTCAAAGAAGTACCTTGAGACTGTTACCAACAGAATAAACCAATTCGTTTACACTCCAAAAAGATAAAATGATGAAGTTAATTTGTGGACAAACAATAACGCGGAATCCGCATATCATATTTTTAATTGAATGGAAACCAAAAAAGGCCCCGGAATTGATTGAAAAACTATATATGTGTATTAATTACCAGTTCATTAATTTAAAATCATCCCTGTATTTTTCCGGAGAATACGAACTTTGTGGCAGATACAAGGCATATTCAGTTTTGGAACAGGAGTGGCGTTGTTTCGGAGAAGAACAAAAAGACAAATGTTTTAAAAACTTTCTTCAAGATTCGAAAAGAAAAAGGGAAGAGGATGAAATGATATGCTCAAAAAATAAAAAATTCAGTGTGGTGAAAAAAGCAAAATTACCGACCAAAAAACAGCATCAAATAAAACGTGCAAGAAGAGTTCGTGCAACGCGAAGATAAAGTTTTAATTTATTGATTGTGAACAAAATATGAAATGCCTTCGATATCTTGTATTAAAAACTTGTAAATATATTCCAAATGAATATCATTTTTGTTATGCTCTTCTAAAAAAATAATGTCGTCAGATAAGACATTTGGTCGACGGTAATTACGCCATGGTCGGCAGTAATTTCATTACGGTCGGCGGTAAAAAGTAGTTGGTCGGCGGTAATTATATGGCAGTCAGCGGTAAAAAGTATTGGTCGGCGGTAGTCGGCGTTGGTAGGTGGTGGTCGGCGGTAAAAAGTACCACCCCATCTTACACCCTAATAACCCAATCCAAAACTCTTAAGCCTCACGTTGGCATTCTGCTTCATCGATCAACGTTTGTGCATATAGTTTTATGAGAAATCAAATTGACAGAATACGATAAATGTGGAAATTACTGGAACGATGATCAAACAAAAAAATAAAATAAAAAAAAAAATGAAAAAAAAAACCAAAAAAAACTTTGGGAAAAAATCTTCATTTTAAATTTTAACCGACAAATAGTTGTACGTACAGAATTATACATTGTAAGTGTGGGAGATTCAAAACTTCGATGTAGAAAATAAGGCGTAGAACCACAAAGCCTTGTGTTATCGTCATGCCGTCTTTCCAAATAAAACAAATCGCTCTATAATAATATACTAATAATTATTGTAGGCTACTCCCCCCTCCCTTAAAAAAACCAAAACAAAACAAAACAAAAAGAATACCCCCCAAAACAATAAATATAGATTAGATATTTCTCTGTTTATGAATCATTTGAATGTAAGAATCCACATTATTTACTGACAGTCGACAAATCAAACACTGTTATCTCTTTATTTTATAGTTTCAATAAAATAATTTATATAAAAATTAAAAAGTTATTAAAAAACACCCGGCTCGATCTTTGAATAACAGGTTTTAATCCGATAAGAGTTATCGCCCTTATTGTTAGCTGTCAAAATGGCGACTGTGTGAATGACTCAAGCTGTGGTCTGTATTATTATTCGTCTATTCATTGTCATGATGGGATAAATTGGCAGTGATTGTTTTGGATTTTATTCTCTGATGTCTTCAGAAAAAGTAATGGATGCTGACTGCCGCATGGAGTCAAGCAAAGCCAACTTACGACATGAGGGTAAGGATGTTATAAGTTTTAAATCGAAAATAAATACGGTACTCGGTAGCAAAGCAGGGCATTTTTTTTCAGCTGGTTGGGTTTTAGTTCCCAATGAAAACAAAGGATAATACTTGACTGCAGTGTAATACGATTACGTGTATGTGTTACTGTTAGAGTGGTATTGACCCATTATTAAAAAAAGTAATGATCTGATGTGTCAGTTTTCTGTCACACAGGACCGTCATTATGAATAATATGGTGACAAACGTAATGTCTTACTTATTAATTTTAAAATCGTATCAAGGCTGTTATACTTAGATATATTTATTTTAGTTACAGAGGCAACCATTAGTAATTATTTATTATGGCCAGTATTTTACAGCTGCAAAATATTTTGAAAAATAATCCCTATTATTAGCCTTGGTCCATACTGTATTCTAAATTGAAGTTATATTGAATACAAATAATAGCGTAGAATATAATGATTTTATATGGTACTAACTATAGTTGAAACAAAATCAGCTTTATAGTCAATCAAAGCCGTCAAGAGTCTGTTTTTCCAATTTAAATCCCATGAGTGATGCCATGGAGCAACAGTTACAGTGTGAAGTTTTAGATCAATGATTCACACAGTTAACATTGCTGGCCTATAGCAGAGAGACATGCCATATTAAAGATCTATAGAAAATTGTTCATCACACTTAAACAAAATGTCATTTGTTGTGACCAGGATAGCTAATGATGTTATAAACTGTGTCAAGTTAATACTATGTAATCTTGTTCAAATGCAAAGGTTAACTCACTGCCATGCTAAAGCTGAGTCAGCTTTCTTCTCTTAGAAAATCCCCAGTAAATTAAAGATGCTGTACAACCATGGGGAAAAAAACCCCAAAACAATATTACAAAGATTTGTTTAGATTTTCTTTTTCATAATTTTATATGTCAACTGGCAA
Organism: Patella caerulea; assembly: GCA_036850965.1. Classification (NCBI taxonomy): domain Eukaryota; kingdom Metazoa; phylum Mollusca; class Gastropoda; family Patellidae; genus Patella; species Patella caerulea. Next base: position 21,157,628 of record JAZGQO010000021.1, read on the forward strand.
TCTATATTTGAATTTGAAAAATGTTTAGCCTTTATAAGAGAATTAAAAGGAAAGGAAAGACCAGAAATAATTTAAGCTTCAAGAATTCCAGTCATCTAATTTACGATTGTATGCACATATATCATCTACATTTTGTGTATAAGATGACTCATTGATCAAAGTCATTGTACTGCAATCAAAGATTTGTCATCAATGCACAGTGCATTCAATCGCATTATTGTATAGATTTATAATCTACAATAGAAGCATAAAACAAGCCTTTCTAAAGATTTCTGGTTTCATACCCCTGCTGAAGATCCATGTGTTCTTGCAGATTTATGAGATAAATATTGTTAGCCCCATGATGACCAAGTATTGCTGGGTGCAGGTCAATCCTATTTCATTATTCTCCATGCGCATTCTTTCAACAACGAAGTAAAAGCATTTACTTACTGCTATTTTCTATTACTTTTTTCAGAATGTAGATTGGAGGCCTGCATGTATTGTATTGATAGTATTATTTACATATTACATACTAAAGTCATTTGCGATGACCATAGTTTCCTGGTGAAAATTGATAAATTATTAATGTATTGCTTTCAAATTCAAAATATTTTCTAAAATCTAATGAGCCACAGAGATATAGGCTATTTGGCATAAACTAACCTATATATTTTCCCATTATTGGCAGGTACACATCTATATGGTTCTAAAGTTATGGGCCACTGCCAGACTTGACTACCAGTACTGGTATATAATTTCTGATTTTTTTTTCCTAACCTTGATGTGGAATTCTTTCGAAACTGAATGTTACCTACAGTTACGGTGCAATATGGCTTACGTAAGCAAAATTAAGCTGATTTCTGTAAACAGTAGGCCTACACATTGTACATAACATATAATACATACGTATGAATGATATTATGATAGTACGGTACCGCTACATACAACAATGTAAAACTTCAGTCTCTTTGAAAAAAAAAATCTCTTGATAGGGGATATTTTTTCTTTCTTTGGGTGAGAGAGCATGGGGAAGAGTTGGAGGTCTGGTGAAGAAGGGCAGTTTTGTAGATTACAGAAATGCATGTTTTCTTATAGATATCGTACCGTCTTTAGGTCCTCCTATAATAAATATGTGAATATCATTTACATGTGAAGCAGAATCTTTCCTTGGAACTTAGATCTAGATCAAAGGGTTTATTCTCACTTACCATTGATTGAATTGGCCAACCATTGAATAGTTTCTTTAGTTCGTACTGCTATTTCATAGATTTCAGTATATTTTTGAATTAGTATTTGGGAATATTGATTTATTATCCAATAACAAATCTTAGATGCTCTTCTCCTGGCTAAGATTATAAGATTGTGTGTCTATAAAACGGAAAGGAGCAAACAGCAATGAGAAGGAAAATAATTAACGTGTAAGTTAAATTTTTACGATGTATCAGTATCAGTATATTTTCTCCCAGTAATTATTTTATGATTGATAAGTTATTAATCAAACATATTATTATTCATCATTAAAGTTAGAAAACAAATATACATTGTAGAACATTTAAGATGGTTAAACCTCTTTATTTTGGTTGAATTATCCACAGTTATGATATTTCTTGTTATTAATTTCATTATAATATAGTTAAATTACAAACTGCATGTACCATGGAAATTTATTCTGTGCATATTTTACATGTAAATATGGCAATTACAAAGTGTGTTAAACAGTTAAAGTTAAATGTCATTGTGACACCAATCTATCTCTTTGTGATATTAGAAACCACAAGACCAAGCAAACAGTTAAGGAACCACATTTTGTTGATGGCTAGGCTATGATTTGATATGTCTACTGAACTACAGTTTATACATGTATGTGTATTCGACAAAATGTTTTTTATATCTACATGCATGGCATTGAACTTGTTGAAGAAACTCAGACTCATTATCATGGTGTCTGTTGGTCAGCTCCAGTATGCTCTGCATGCATATATACTGGAAATAGTAAATCACTTTTCATTGCAATTCTTTTTTTCATTGTGTGATAAAAAAAGACCACATAAAAAGACACTTGTAAATGTATGGTATTTACTTGAAAGCCTTGTAATTTTAAATTGATGTACAAAAAATATATTTCATCTGAATCAATTGATAATACTTGAGATATATCTTCACATAGCAAATATCACCTTACCCAAGAAAATAATTTTGTCAAAATAACTGAAAACTCTCTATGTTCCAATCAGTTAGATTCCGCAATGGATAATGATGTTATCCGACAATAAAGGGTCCTTTCACTGGTGATTAGCTACATCTAAGTCTGTAGATTGCAAAATCATGCAAAGTTCTACTTCAAAGAAATGTTGACCAGTCTTGTTGACAGATTATGTCAAGAAAAAGAAGTGAGCAGCATAGATTGATATCAGGACGAACACATGGTTCAATTTTATTTCAATAATTTGCTAGCTCATAGGCATCTTTAGCAGTGGGAGGAAAGATATTGGTAGGATATTTTATTATATAAATAAGCTCATTACTGGTTTCATATCATGATTATGTCTTGGTTATATGAAGAGCCTGCAACGATACGCCAGGTCACAATACAATGAGCATCACGATTCATAGTCTACGATACGATAAATATCGTGATAGGAAATAAATTTTAAAAAATAGGCCTACTTTTATGATTAACTTTAAATGTGGCGTTTTCTCGGTCAACTAATAAGCCACTTCAAGTGTCAAAAACTTAACACTCGCTGAAAGTAAAAAAAGTTATTTTGCTCATGGACTTATTTACACATTTAAAGGAATAGTACTTAGTCTATTTTTGTGAAATTTTTATTTAGAAAACGAATCGCGATATGGACATTGATTGTATTGTGCATTTTTAAAACATCTCGATTAATATATGAATCGTTGCAGTGCTATTTTGATGAATATTTCTGACACATACATTCTTCCGAGAAAGTGATTTTTAGACACTACCCTGTGGAAAAAAGTGCATGTATCTCAAATGTGACAGATAATATTTTATTATAGTATTTAATCAACAAACTATTTTGATCTTTCATACCAAGTTCCCTGACCTTAAGGTTACTTATTCATACTATTCAATACTACAATTGTAAGATATGACTATTATGCACACATCTACTCACTCAAAGTGAAGAGTTTCAGTGAAAGAAGTCGTCAAATCAAAACAAATTGAAAAACAGAATCACAAGTTATAAGACTGATTAAAAAACCCAATTGGTCACAGCGCCTGCATATTATTGTACATGTCATGAAGATATAATTTCTATTAGGAAATGCTTGATTTCACATACTAGTTGTCAGCATTAACTTGATAAAAAGTTAAAAGTTGGCAAGCATCCATTTCCTGAAATTAATATCCTGATTAAAGAAAATTATACCATACACACTCAGATTTTGACAAGTTTCCAGTTAAAAGTTTCATTAAAATGTTTGCTATAGTCACAACATAACCAAACTTAAAGGATGTACATGGGTATTCTTTGGCACATAGAAATGGACACAAATGGGGCTCATTGCACATAATAATGTAATGTGAATGTATATAAACTAATTTTAATCAATGGTTTGTGTTCTACTTTTAATTTCTTACTTATGTTCGAGGAAATATGCTAAGAGTCTGAATTGATTGGGAGTTTTTGGCATCTAGTTATTCCACCGGTAGTAATCGCCTGTGGAATTTGTTTAGCCTTGTTCATTGAGTCGCTTCATTACAAATGGCACTTGAAAACATTCTGGCTATTCGTGTGCCAATTTGAAATTTTCATTTTGCCTTAAATATTGGATATCAGAAGCCCATCTTTTGGTTCCCCTACACAGGCCACACAGATATTCATGATTTTGACCTATTTTACAAATTTCACAATACAGGAAAAAAGCAGTAAAATGAACTGATATTGCCTTGTCTTATTGTTGTCAGAAATAGACAGACTCTGAGACTCTGTCTTGTGTTCGAAATGCAAATCATGAAGTATATGACAGTGTTACCTTGACATCCAGGAAGATGGCCTGTATGATCAGTAGAATGATTAAGGCTTTGTATCTAGGTATGAATAATGCAAATGAAATTTGCAATGTACAATAGAATAAATATTCTTTTGAAATGTATAACCCTTTTGTATGTAAGTGAGCCTATAAAAATGCTTTGTAAAACCATTACTTGAATCTCATTACAACAGTTGTCTGACTTATCTGTAGATAATCTAATTTTCGGGAAGGTTGAGATGATCTGGAATGTCAGCCACTTTTAAATTGCGTCATAAATTGTACCACATTCCCTCCCCCAATATTGAGACATTCAAATCCTATTTTCGTCACTTGTAGATCATCAGATCACAATAATGGTTCATTCCATGTCAACTGGACCAATGGTTGGAACATGACCCCTTCCCCCCAAAATTGATAAAAGACAAACTGACATTAACTATGCCAATTTTGGAGGTTGTGTATGCAATAGTAACTTTGCCAGTGGCTGTGGAAATCCTAAAAAAATAAGTGAATAGTTCATTTGTTTCACATTTTGCCACCCGGTGGGAATAATAGTGTGAATCTCACAATGCATGTGATGCTAAATTCATAAATCTACGTCAAAAGTTGTCTTACAATTTCAAAATTCGAGAGTTCTTCTCCTATTAGAAATGTGAGTTAGAAGCACCCGAAAACTTGAAACAAATTACTGACTTTATGATCCATTTCAGTACCTTAATTTCAAATGGCCATGTCTCGGTGAATTTTCCGTCGAGAGAGGTATAATTTTGGATTTTTAAGCTTAAAGGAGATAAATCTCTAATATTTTGGGGCTAGAAATTGACACAAATGGGTCACAAGCCATATAATAATTTAATATGAATGTATATAAACTGATTTACATTCAATTGTTTCCGTTTTTACTCGAATATCACATCAGTTATGTTTGGTGAAGTACACCAGAAGTCTCAATTGAATCACTATATAAAGCGTCTGGTTATTCCAGTCTGCATAGTATTTATTGCGCATGCTCACATCGTTTGAGATGTAATGTGGAGTATACCAAGCCTTGTTCTTTGGGTCCCTAGCTGAAAATGAGTCTGAAACGCTGTATGTAACTTAAAATATGAAATTGGAACTTTGACATATATTTTTTTATAATTTTTTTGGAGGGGGTTATGTTCCCAAATTTCCGAAATTTGGTCCACTTGACATGGAATGACCCTAATATGGTTCATTGAACAAAGTGGTAATCTACATTTGCAGTCAGTGGATAGAACATATAAATATAAGCTTTAATTTATATTACATGTATGCAAATCAATGTGCCTGGACTAAAGCAAAAAAGAAAAGTATTTCTTTTGATTGTAAGAAAATCTTTTCCAGTTAGAATTAGTTAATTAAATAGTTATAAATAAGTGTTAATGTATAGTATTAAATCTGTCTATGATATACATTTCGATGTAATCATATAATTTATGAAGTGTTCATTATAGTCTGATTTAGGATAATGTTTGTGGAAGCAAGAACTGTGTATCCAAAATAATCATTTTTTATCTGCTTGAAGTAAAATACTATCCTCCTTACTTAGTTATTATTTTAGTGTTATGATATTGTTTACCATTACATGTATACAGAAAACATTTATATTATACATTACTAGTTAAAAGTGTAGGATTTTTATGATAATCTATATGATTAATCACATGTTATCTTGAGTAATAAAACATGACAAATTAATGCTATATTATCTATTCAGTATAGGAATGATAACTAATCTACAGAGAGCTGTATTTGGCAGCTGCGATACCCACATTTTGGTAATGTTTTCAATTGGCTTGGTATGTAGTTGTTTGGGTAATTGCCCATAACACATCTGTCATATTTCACCACTTTAGTTCTCATTATTTCCTATCCTAGTGTTTCAGTTCTTTATCATACTCCTCCAGTAGTAATGGTTCCATTAAATTAGTAACGTACATAGGTATCTCTAAGGCAGTTATTGGCACCACTCAAAAAAATTATGTTAAAATTAGGTTTGGAATTAACTAGTAAACCAATTCATCTGGTCAAAATGTTACTAGTGGTCCACCAATCCAGTTAGTATCACTTTTAGATGCTCATTTTAAAAAGTACAGACATACATGTACTATGGACCTTATCAATTATCTAAGTCTGTCAATTGATACAGAATTGTCAAAGCACACTGGTATGCCACATTTCATGTCAATTGTACAGGAATTGGCAGAACCATATGCTTTTGGGCCCAGTTTCTCGTCCAAAACGTAGACAGGTGATTGACAAAGAGGGGATTTAATGGAATGACACTGAGTATATGACATGTTTAAAAATGTTTATGGTGGTTCAAAGCATTCTATGATACTGCTTTTTACCTTTAATAGTAGACTTATTAACAAGACGAACTGAATTTTTCCTTTGACGTTTTATATCATTGTCAATAGCCAATTATATAATCCCACAACTTAATGTAGACATGTACCATGAAATGAATAGGTAATTGTGAATAGATTGATGACTATAATAGACCATTGGTATAAACATTCTGTGTTATTACTGAAGGAAACGATCATTGACTGAGAATGTCTCTATTGTGTGTTAGGTTGATTAAAAGCACATTTGTAAGCCATTTTGTTCCTTGGAATCATTGCTTAAAACATTGGGGTTAAATCAATATTGCACAGGCGAGATTCAATCATGATATTATAATCAATAGTTTACTGGATGAACTGTTCGAATTAATCATTAAAATTTGAATAAGACAAATTATAAAACATGTAAAATAAGATAATTTGTAAATTGGAGTTTTTTTTAAAAATGATTACTTATTATTGAGTTTGTGGAGCATCAGACTATTTTAACATGTATATGTAATCTGCTTTTGCCTAAATGTTCTTTAGAGTGTTTTTGTTTTAACAGTTGTATTTGTTTTAAAATTCAAATAGTTGTGATCAAAGCCTAGAAATAAGTCACTAGTCACAGATGTCAAGTACAAATCAAGGCTTTTTTGGGCAGAATCCTTCTGCAGGATGACACAAATTGGTCTTTTATTCAAGTTTTTATGTCCATCACAAAGTTCAAAATGTCAGATACTACATGTTGTGCCTGACATGTTGACATGTATAACTAAAACAGTTATTTCCGGGCTTTTGTTGAGACTATGTTGTGTAAGTGTACATAGAGTGTGTACTTATTTACCCCAAACTTATTGGAAATACACTCGACATATTGCCAGTGTTGTGGGCATCTCTCATGAGGGGGTTGAGCACATTATCGCCAGCGACAAAAGTTTCTGCAAAATGGGAAATGAAGTGAAATGGGGTTTAACGTCCTACTCTTCTGCACCTAACCTGGGCTATTAGAAAACGGGCATACGCCATACCGTGTGCTATGAGGGAAATTTTGCCCGGGCAGCGGCGCAACAGCCTACTATTATATCGAATTCCAACTGCCAAGGGATCTTTTACGTGCACACCTATCTGGACGACTAGACAGCTGTCCTTGTCAGGCCCTCAGTTCAGCATCACTGAAAAGGGGAAACCACGCCTGAAAATCGAGATGAACTTTCTCGGCCAATGCAGGGATCGAACACCCGACTTCCAGGCTAGCGAGCCAGTGCCTTACCCACTTAGCCACATGATCCCCCTGCAAGATGGGTGCAAGAGCTCTTAACTGCTGAACAGAAAAGTGTCAGATTCTTGATTTCCTGTGACAATCTGTGCCATTTTGAAGCAGATCCTGACAATGTTTTGGCCCTGTCAGGCTTCCACCTGCTTCCGGACCTTTTACAAGGAACAAGCCTGTTGTCATTGTCCTGGTAATGATGACGTCTTTTAGCTGTGAACGACTTTTTTTTAGGGTGGCTGCTGAAAGGCAAACTTCTTCCTGAACGACATCGTGACCTTGCAACATCATTGGCAAAAATGTGTATATCTCGAAGGGATCTAAGTAGAATAATAAATGGTAACCATAGACTTTGTACAAGTCTTTCAGCCAGAGCTATATTGAAATTGAACCAAATGGACTTTCATTGTTACTGTATCTAAAACTTAAAAATTAAAAGAAAATTTAACAAAAGTGTCCCCCAGTGAATTTTAATAGATTGTTCTCTTAAACTAGTAAACATGTGAACTTTACAGATTAAATTTGCATTGTGTGTGAATCGATGGAGAAGGTGAAAGCATGTTATAAATAGCATTGGAAGTGATGTCAGAGTTAACATTTTAATTTTTTTTTTAGGGAAAAACATTAAATTGATTTTAAACCTGAAGCTAGGAAAGAATGTTGAATGACAATGATATCTGAGTTAAAATCAATATTATCTGGAATGTAAACAGCTTATCTTAGTTCACACGTGAAGTCAGTATTTCACTTCAATTTCAATTTCAAAGTAAAAGTGCCTCCAACTTTATTCAGTTTTAATGTACATATTAATATTATATTACCAGTACCCTCTTGGTTTCATGTATATTGAATGTTTAGAAAAAAGATATCAAAAAAGAAAACAAGGATTTGGTTAGCATCACATATTAATAGAATGTTATTTGAGTTTATCTAAGTATATCACATTAAATTACACTTCTTGGTGTCTTAATGTTCATAGTTCATGTCAGTGAATAATAAGCCCATATCAGTGTAGTAAAATGATTGAATTTATCAATGATCTGTCACAAAGTTTGATGAGAAATGCCAATAAATAATTCAGTAATTGATCATCTCTGATCACCTTGTACTCCAGTTCTAACCATTTTTAGTGCCTCATTAATATAACGAACTAAGTCAACATTTCTTTGATAGACTCTTAATCAAGACATCTTCTATTAACTGTTTCATCATTTTGAAACAGACACATGCCTGGAATAATTATATCAGTTGTACATGGATTATAAACATCAGCAAAAACACAGAAAGAAAAGGACAACCCTATGGGCATCAGGGGCCTGTTTCACGAAATTTTAAGGAGGATAAAGTGCAAATTTTAGTAATTTTATTGGATAATACTACCGGGTAGATTGATTTTAGTACTTAGGCAATCAAAATTGAAGTATTCACTAAAATTTGGATTTTATCTTAAGTTAAGATTTCGAGAAATCGTGCTAGATAGAGCCCAGCCTTGGCAGACTCAAGCTAATTAGTTTCATTTATTTTCTAGAATAAAGATCTTTTGTTTACCGAAATAGGGATTAATTGCCTTAGGAACTTTTTGTGAGTTTTGAAAACTAGTAAAAAGTAGTATATTATTTTGAATTGGGAACAAAATTGTCTGGCAGGTACATGTAGTGTCTAAACCCATCAAATATGATCTGAAAATTAAATAATTTTATATCCCCTCTAAAAAATACCCTTCAAAATTGAATTATCTGTGTGCAATGTTTGTGAAAACTATTTATAATTCAGTTGACTTTTGAAATAGTTTTTGGTGTGTGGCCTGATGTTAAGCATGAAATCAGTAAAATTAATACTATATTAAGTAGTTCTAAGGAGAAGGTGCCTTGAGGGGAAACTTCAAGAGGTGGCCATAGGATCAAGACATTACTTCCATTTAATTAATTACATGTAAAATCAAGATCCTTCCTTCCATTGGTCAGGTATTGAGGATATTATATCCATTAGATTTAAGAGAGATATAAATAAAGATTTTCATCAATTTGATGGATAATAGAAGAAAACACTTGTTCTTCATATTGATTTTATCTAAGGTCATAATAGAGTTAACGTTTCAAATTCCACTGGAAACTTTTATTCAAATAAGCCAGTTGATATATTATGATAAATGATATTTCCTTTTGGTTGCTGGAAGAAAAAGCATAGCTACATGTACAACTAACTTTTGAAGCAAAAAAGTTGACATAATTTTGAAGAGTTAGTAAGAACATTATTTTGAAGAGTTATGTGAGAACATTATTTTGGCACTAGATAAAATATTGTTATTGGGACTTGGCCATTATTTTTGGATAAGCGACAACAGGTACATGTATATCATGAATTGTATACTTCTGTTAGTTACTTAATGTTTACATGACATGTATACATGTATAAAGTTATTTTGACAACAAATACTTGTAGTAGTACTAAAATATCAAGTTCTAGACTGTTGTCTGTTGGTTTAATTACATTTATGTTTTCAAACATACACATACAGTTTAGCTTTTGAGTCTATGGGGAGATGTGTTGACTTATTATCCTGGAGGTCCTATGTTTGATTCCGATGTTGGACGAGAAAGTTCGTCAGGAATTCCAAGGGAGGTCCCCCTTGTTAAGTGGTGCAGGATAGAATGCCTGGCAAGAGACAATTTATATAATCATTTGGATGGAACGGAAAACCGAAGTCCCATGTATACATTAGTGTTTACATAAAAGATCCCTTGACAGTTGGAATTCGATATAGGAAAAGGCTGTGGTGCTGCTGTCAGGGCAAATTTTCCTCATTGCACACTGTATGGTGTATGCCTGTTGTCATTATGCCATACATATCGTTTAGCTGTATGATTACACCAAAGTTGATATGACAGTTTCTTAAGTGTCTTGATCACCCATATGTGTCTAAGATTTTTGGTTACCTATGATTCGTTGGTGATGTTATGCTTCGGGTACCATAATACCCATAGTCTTAAATTCCTGGTTGCAAATGGCATGTCGAATGTATAAAACAAATTTATGATTTTTTTATCAAAAATAAATAAACAATCTTTGTGGTTTGTCGTATTGGATTCTTGTTCAGTGGAGGACAATATGAATTGGACAATCTACATATATGCAGTTTTAAACCTAAGAATCTAAACTGAAAAATTATATACATTGTATATATTACTTTTCTAATTACAACTAACATATAAAATAATGTTTCTGTAAATGTAATTATATACTGTTAATCATGTTAATTTATATCTTACTAAGTGTGTCTGTTTATTGAATTGATGTAATTTACCCCAGACTTCTTCGTGTGTCTGTAATTAAAATTCAGATTAACCAGACTTCTGAGGTGATAGACTTAAGTATAGCAGCATTTAGCAATTCAAAGCAGATCTACATTTAGAAAGTATGGACTTCATAAATAGATGAATCATTTGTAAGCTGTTAGAATTTAACATGAAATACTTCTGTAGAGGATCTTGATCTCACTATATCAGATACAAAACTTGATAAACAACTAATGAAAACAATGAGACAAACAAGACATCACAGACAATAGTAAGTGATTACTAGGAACTAATTAAATGAATGTATCTGGTTTGTCCTAAAATTCTAGCTTCATTTAATTACTCTGATAAGAATTGTGAACTTTAAGATTAATGTCAATTTCCATCTATTTCTTTATTGTTTAAAGGAAAATGTCAGCTTTGGTTTTATATAGAGAAACTTATTTTCTAAATTTTGTTAGTGGTAACTACGTTTCTTGGTAGTACAATGTATGTTCATGTAAGCTTATATATTAGGTCACACTCAGAGGAGTGGAGCATGCTTCTCATCCCATTTTCTTTTTTTTTATAATCCAAATAGAAGCACAGATTGCCATTCTGCTTTCAAAATGCTCATTCTTGATTCTTTTGGATTCCATTAGCCCAGGTTAGGTGCAAAAGAGTAGGACGTTAACGTTAAACCCCATTTCATTTCATTTCATTGGATTTTAAAGAGGGCTACAAATAAAAATAAACTAATTGAAAGACTGAAATATTTTTTTGTTTTGTAAAAAAAATTGGTTGGTGGAGTCATTCTAACATGATATAGATAAATGTTTGTCTTAATAAGTCAATTGATTCTCATTTTTAGGTACATTTTAAACTATATCAAACAAAATCTGTAACACACAAATACTTGCAACACGTATAATATACATTATGTAGTGCCACTTTAATTTATCAATCCAGATCTTGATGGAGTCGGCAATCTTTGAAAATATTGAAATAAGTTTTAAAGGTCAACTGAATTACATAGGAAGAAAATCGTATTCTGACTGTGACTCATGTAATCATTGAAAAATGTTCAACTTAAAACAGAATAATTTAGAATGCATTGTGTCATTTCTTTTTGATGTTATATATATTGTATTCTGTCCAGTGTAAATATACTGTGATCTTTGAATGTTTGCAACTTAATCATTGGAAATGTTTTTTGCCTGTCTCTGTCTTTCAGTCAGTCAACATTTCTTTAAATTTCTACATATCACCAGAATCTGAACCTTCATGAACTAGTCAAAGTATTTTGTAACATATTCTGCCTCCTTTTTTTTGCAGGAAAAGACAAAGTTGGTCGTATCAAGAAATTGAAAAGAAGAATTTCAGCAAGTTTTGGACGTCTATGTAAGTATGAAAGCAATTTGAATCATGAAATAGTTTATGTTGCGCTGCAGTTTGTCTTAAGATATTCTGTAATTGATTCCAATTGATGTATTTCTCTTAGGCCAAAAAAAAAAATGTTATGTTTCCGGTAACCCGACCGACCCCATAACAAAACCTGCCGACTCAAATTTTTTTTTTAGCGTCAAGAGAAATAAAAAAGTTTTTTGTTCACCAACCTACCGGATTCGTGAAAATATATATTTGTTGCTATAAATGAATATTAATGTCATCGTTCTTTGAATCGGCATTTACCGATCGGAATAAGCGGGTACAGCGAATGTTTATTAAGATCTGCCATACTTTTGAAGCGAGATTGCTAACTGACGTGAAAAACGAGACTACAGGTTTTGCATAGATCTACCAATGCACATTCCAAAAAGCTACAAACCTCACTTAACTTCATGCGTGGATCCATATGGGGGGGGGGGGGTCTGGACACCACCTGCTCAGCAGGATTGAAAATTTTTTAGGCGATTTTATTGGCGATTTTTAGATCTGTAATTTTGGAATTTACCTTCCTAAAATACGTCAGAATGCACCAGATTGAATCTAATTTACCAAATCCCCCGTTAATCAGTTGAGCGCAATTAATTAAGCAATTATCAAACCTAGACCCCCACCCCCCAACCCTCCTGCAAAAAATCCTGTATCCACGCCTGAACTTTTGTTCTAATTAGTAACGACTCCCAAATGGACAAAAACAGTTGAACCTATATTTCAAACAGGTGGATAGCATCTGCCCGATTTGGTATTTAAAAGACAAATAAATTTATTACAGACCGATTTCGTGCAACGGTACGATATAAGTTTTCAGCGCGAGTTATTTCCCTTGAACAAAATGGCCTCCCAACGCTATTGTTTTTATCTTCATAGAACGATTACAAGTTCTTGTGACACCAAAGTTTATATAGTCGAGTCTTTGATAGATTTTAAACAATTATCCAAGAATTCCATCCACACATCTATTCGTACTTTATGTTCACGGCGCCGACACAACCCAACATAAAAATGAAGATTTTCGCACAAAATATTGATACGACAGCATATGGCCACTACGGACATTTTGATTACATTTTTGACGTCGATCTCAGATTTTAAAATTCCATGTTTTTGGATCTAATTGGAATATTTTGATGAAATAAAAAAATTGGGTAGCTTTATATGTATGTTTTCAAAAAATATTTTTATAAAAATTGTTTCTGTCATTTGAAACTTTGACCTTTGGTAGAAGATCTAATATTTAAAAAAGAAGAAAAAAAAAAAAACCTACCTACCGACCCTACCCTATTTTCCATCCGTTACAGGAAACAGAATTCTTTTTTTTTTTGGCCTTACAAAATGGCAAGAAAGTTTTTAAGAATATCAGTTTTCATGAGGATAAAATACCAAAAAGGATATTTTCATGCTGAAACCTTCAAGTACATATTATTCTCAAATTCCAGGTCCTACTATTTCAAAATTCTGTCTGATTAAACTTGTTTCAATTCCTTGGAAATTAAACTTGTGGAAATTCTATTCGCAAGTTCATTGTGAAATAATAAATTATTTTTCTAAAATGCTTACTTGTCTTAATAATAAGCACTTTGAGTGTGGATCCATCATTATTATCAAGAAGGTATGTGATAATGGACTATATAGTAATGTAGATTGAAAGTACGAATTCAAGATGGATAAGACAAATCATTGGACTCTCATGACTCTAGTTTTGTGAATTAAGTGAGTTGAATCCGATAAGGATACATGTATATATGAACTTATATTCTTAGGAATGTATTTATGTTTGGTTTGATCCTTATTTTATTGAAATATTCCATGCGAACAGAAAATCAGTAGAAAATTCTAAATATTAATAAGGGTTGTTTACCTGTAAATTGTTTGTTATTTTTTGATGATATATATTAGCTTTTTAAACTTTTTAGCCTTTGTAAGCCTATTGATGATATCACTAACACATATTTTAATTAAAATTAGTGCTTGGGTGGTGGCATCTAGAAGTTTATTTGAGTTTCTGTCATTTGTTAGAATATATAACAGATGGACCATCTCCTTTAAAAAAAGCTAAACATAGTACATGAACTACTTGTACTTGGCTTGGAAGAGAGAAAAAACAATGAAGATATTTGTATGTCTGGAAACTATAGGGGGTACTGTATACATCTGTTAAGTTACTAGAATAGGTATAAAATGTATGGATTACATACAGTATAGTAAAAACATTTAGTTGCAGTATATAGGTAATACTATCGTATACACCTTCTTTACTTGGCACCTCAACAATAACATTGGTTACTTAAATTATTCTGTTGATACACAAAAAGAATCATGTTTATAATAACAAACTGTGGGATTCATGCCTGATTTATTGGTTTGATAATATAAAGCAGAAGTGTTATACTTACAGTGTAAGAGAAAAAAAAAATTATTTTACAAAGCATTATATTATATAAAGTTGCTGATTGTCATTCTTTGGACAGTCAATATGTAATTTTTCATGCCTTAATCCACACTAGTACAAATTGATTATTTAACAATTAAGAAAAAAAATCAAAATATCTGAGGCAAACACATTCCAGGCTTGGATTGAATCAGACTATAATGAACCCATCGAAAGGATTTATCTCTAACTTAAAGCCTCTGTTTTTTTTGGGGGAAAATATCAAATCTTCCACAGCTCAATCCATGATAAAATGTACAAAAATTGATAATCTAATATTTAATTAAGAACATAAAGTATCAAAAAATCAAAACAGCATGTTTAAAAGGATTATAGAATAAAAATCTTGAATATGGACTAAAGAATTGTCAAAATGATATCATTTTTAATCAAAATGATTCGATCGGTCATAACGGCCATAAAAAATCAAAACAATAAAATTGTTTCATGTAGTTAATGAGAATCCAGTCATATGCATGTATTTAGATAAGTTTTGACCACAGTTTTCCTTGTTTTGAGTAAGCTGGTTCTCGTACAGTTTTTATTGTTGTGGACTTCGGACTGGGACTGGTGTTCCTTTTAAGAGATTCAGCCACCTCAATATTGTAGTTTGCAAGGGTTCATATTCAATTTGTATAGTCTGATTGTTGCAAAGTGATAATCCTTTCAGAGATTCAACTTTCACAATATCTTACTTAGTCTGCAAGGGATTAAAAATCTTTCAAATGATGATCATCGGTCTAAAAGTATAGCTCACTAGAATTAAGTTTAGTTTCCTGTCAACAATGTTTTGATGTTCATGTCTATGTAAGGTTAGGCAGAGTTCTTTTTCTAAAAAATAATGATTGTTCCATGATTGTAAGGGATTTGATCCTTTTGATGGCCAAGAAAGTTCCCCATGATTTTCTAGTTTTTATTTGCCTGGCAAGGAACAACATCTAATCTGTCATTTGGATGGCTGGAAAACACGGTCGCGTATACATGTGCATTTATAAGAACCCTTGAAAGTTGGAATTCAATTAATGTCCAGGTAAAATTGTAAAATTTCATGCTGTTGCTAAATTGACACTTAACAAAAGTAATCCTGGCATTACTTTGAAAATGGCATTACTTTGAAAAATCTTCTGTGTTGACAACTAGAATTCATTGATGAAAGAATTGTCTACATCACCATTTGCAGTGCCGTTATGAAATTATTCAGAAGTAATTGAAGTTGAGAAACATCAACATGTGTTGTGATATGTTGACAGAGATCAAAAATGCTATTATTTTGGTTTAGAACTTTTTAACATTTATAGGGAGAAAAAGTAATTCTGAGTATGTGCGTAATTGTATTGATTTTGACAAGTCTGTTTAGTCTGAAGCAATTCCTTATAACGTTAGCCATTGCCATAAATTACTACCAAACGGAAATAAGTTTAATCAAAGAGTCCCAAAGGGTATGTAGAAAATATCTGCTTCTCTTAGCATTATGTCTTCGTTGCCTAATATATATTATTGATACATCTATATGACTTCTGTGCAAGAAGTCTGTCTGCTATTATAGCTTTATATAGTTCTTGACAGAGTCGAGGGAAGAAGGTCGACCTATGATCAGACGTCTAGCTGATAATGATACATGAACATTGAATATTGTTGATTTTATTAAGTGCCTTAAATGTGATGATAAAGTTTTCATTCCAATCATGACTATAGATTTATTTACCCATTATTCTATTGAAGTTTGATATAAATCTGAACATGAAATATGATTCGTTTTGTACCAGGGTTTTTATGAGATATATTTATTGTCACATGATGCGTGACGGTAATTATCGTGGTAATTCTCAAACTTTTGATTCTGTAGTCCTTAGTTAATTGTGAATGATTGAAAAAGAAAAGATGGATAACGTTATAAAAACATACCTATTATGTCATCATGTTTTCACATAATGCTTTGGGTGTGCAGAGTTTCAGTCGCAAGCTTGTATGTGAAATAAAAATTGGGTTGCCTCATGGTTTTTCTCTGGTTTCCATCTCCACTCTCATTGAAATTCAATTGTATCATGTATTTTATGTTCCAATAACATGAACAGCTAAAATAATATGATTAACAGTACATGGTTTGGAATTATTTCTGTTAGTGTTCCCCACCTTTCGATGAAGATGAAAATAGGGAACTATTAGAATGGATTTGTCTGTTTGTTGGGACACCATAACTCTCCTTCTAAAACTAATTGAGATTGTGTGTTCAAACTTGGTGTAGGTGTTTACTAGGTCGATGGGTTGATGGAGTTCGAAGATGAGCAAATTTTTGCTTAGGATAAGCAAAGATGAGCAATTTGATTGGTTGATGCTTTGAGACATAACAACTCTGCTTTTAATTGAGGTAGAATGTTTAAATATGATGTTGATGTTCATTAGGTAAATTATGTCTTGACTGAGGTCAATGATTATCATTTCCCACTACAGATCAACATAGCTAAGCAATATCTTTGACATTGATTCTAATTCTATTTAATAGAGAGTGATGAAACTTAAGTGTATAGTTGATAATCAGTTTGTTTCCTCGATACTTTTGAAAAAGATAAACATGCTTGTTACTTCATGGGTTGTTGCCCTTATGGTGTTTTTAGTGTCTTGCAAGTGTTCCCATTACTCATAAAAGAATAAAAATATGGCTTGGCTGTTGATGGGCCTATTTTCGTTGCCTGGCAACCTATCTTTGTTGATAGCATTCATATTTTGTTAAGTTTTGACCTTTACACATGGTTATTATAAAAAATTAACCCATTTTTACATCTTTCTGTTAAAATTTTGTTTGATTACTCAGAAGCCACAGCTGTCATGTTTGTATTGTGGCCTGCTTCAGTGGGAAACACCCTTCAATTTACTTAGGTTTTTTTTTTTTTTTTGCGCACTGATAGTGATCATTGTATTTGTCTGGAGAGGCTGGTTGTTAATGGTAGTCAACAGATGCAAACCAGTCACAATATCATGTCTTATAAATATAATAGGGTAGTTGATAGAAAGGGAATTATAAATAACCTATGTAGTTTGATATTCAGTTTGTTTTTCAGGAAAAGGCAGATTACATTTGTAATTGCAAGCACCTGCATCATGTTCAATTTATTATGTTTCTAATATACTTCAAAGACAGCTGAAAGAAAAAGACATGTACTATGGTACCAGGAAGTCTTTTAGTCATTTCAACCACAGACACAATTGAATCATGTCTCAAAGGCATGTCTGTGGCATATAATTAGGTCATCTATTCTACTTGATATTTATGAGCATATGTTATTTAAAATGGTGAAAAATCAAATTATAGATGGAAATTGCTAAAATACTAAGACTACACTAAATTGAATCAGATAATTATTGTAGAGTTTTAACTACTGTTTGGGCTGTGGCCTGATAGCGACATCATCTTGCTCAGCAATTATATTTTCCCCAGTAGTTTGGATAATTGCATTTGTTGAAAAATATATCTTTTAAGATTATTACATATGACCATATGTTATAGATATTTAAGGTCGGACCCTGTGTTCACAGAAACATTGACAGATTTAAGAATTTATTCAGAATTGTTCGCTTAGTAAATCCTTTAATAATACTTTTGTTGTTTTAATGTATCAAAATAGGAAAGTACATGTATGTGCAAAACTTGTGTTTCCAGGAATTACATTAAACTGTGATTGAAAGTTGAGTAAATTCTATAGTCTCTATCATCCAGAAAAATATTCTACGAATATTAGTCAGGATGCATTGTCAACATTTGAGATTAATTGGTCAATGACTAGATTATCCAGTCTTAAAGAACGTCTAAAGGGGATAACTTCTCTTAAAACAAGATGTTTACACCCATGAAATTTTAATTATAAATGCCATTTCAAAAAATCCATTTATTTGCATGCCAGCAGTTCAATATCCAACACTCTTAATCTTTTTTTATTGTAAAATTTCTCTTGTCATGGGCCATAGCTATGCCGTTAGATTAATCCTAATTTATCGCCACGATTCATGTTTGTTGATATTTATGCAAGAATCAGGCCTGGAAATAACAAGATTTAGATGTTTACCTTGAAATTTCAGTGTGCATACATATTGTTTTAAAATACTGATAGCACATTTGAAATTGACAAAATGCTGAGACCATTTATTAAGGTCTGAATTTTATAGAGAATGTACCTGACAATATGTAAGGCACTAATGAAATAGTACCTGACATTTTCAACTTAGTGCCGAACATGTATTAATAATATCAATAAAAATGACAAATCAGTGCCGGACATGACAGGCACAAAGCCAGAATCTGTGCCAGACATAATTGTCTTGACAGGTGCCTTTTTATACGCCCATATTGAAATGTGGTTGTATATTGCCGTCGCCCCTGTCCGGCAGTCCGGCCAAAGTTAATATCCGATTGACTTTAAATTTATACAGAGTGTTTAAGGTCATAAGACGAAGAAGCCTATTGTTTTTCAGCGATTTCCGATAATAACTACCAGAGTTATTTGGTCACTTCCAAAAATCTTGTGGATGCTCTAGAGGCCAAAGTTAATATCCAATTGACTTTAAATTCATACACAGTGTTTAAGGTCATAAGACGAAGAATCCTATTGATTTTCAGCGATTTCCAATAATTAGTGCCAGAGTTATGGCCCTTGGTCACTTCAAAAAATCTTGTGGATGCTCTAGAGGCCAAAGTTGATATCCGATTGACTTTAAATTTATACACAGTGTTTAACGTCATGAGATGAAGAAGCCTTTTGATTTTCAGCGATTTCCGATAATTACTGCCAGAGTTACGACCCTTGATCACTTCAAAAAATCCTGTGGACGCTCTAGAGGCCAAAGTGAATATCCAACTGACTTTAGATTTATACACGGTGTTTAAGGTCATGAGATGAAGAACCCTATTGATATTCAGCGATTTCCGATAATAACTGCCAGAGTTATGGCGCTTGATCACTTCAAAAAATCTTGTGGACGCTCTAGAGGCCAAAGTTAATATCCGATTGACTTTAAATTGAAGAACCCTATTGATATTCAGCGAGTTCCGATAATTACTGCCAGAGTTATGGCGCTTGATCACTTCAAAAAATCTTGTGGATGCTCTAGAGGCCAAAGTTAATATCCGATTGACTTTAAATCTATACACAGTGTCTAAGGTCATGAGATGAAGAAGCCCATTGATTTTCAGCGATTTCAAATAATTACTGCCAGAGTTATCTCCCTTTATAACTTCAAAAAATCTTGTGATGCTATAGAGGCCAAACTTATCATCCGATTGACTTCAGATTGATACACAAGGTGTTGAAACAAACAATTATTTTGATTTTCAATGAATTTTTTTATATAACTGAACAGCTAAATCCATGTTATTAAATGTTTCATGTATACTAATTGTTAGCGTGGGGTAAAACTTTATAAAAAGCAATCAAATTCTAATGATTTTCTGATAATTACATAATTAGTTGTTACTCTTAATCAGTTTTTAGTGTATTACAAATGTTTCATTACCGAAAAAAGTAAAAATATGCGACCCTTGTTGACTGCCCGGACGATTTAGCTGCAGTGGGCGTATGTTTCGTTGCCTGGCAACCTATCTTTTCTAGGGTTGGCAAGAATTAGGGGATTTATTGTGTGAAGGGGGGCAACTCTTACTTAAAGATACTGGATAATCAATCTCATTAAAAACCAAACTCCCGGTTACGCATGGGCAATGGACTTTACATCAGATATTGACAATGGGGTCTAGACCCTCAGTATGTTGAAGACAAAGGTTCTGGGTGAACGAGACTAATTAAATTCTTAACTCATGCCTGAGAAACCTTTATAAACTTGGGGCCTGATCTCTGATAGTGATGCCCGTTTGATGAAGAAAGTAGAGTGTTAAACCAATAAATTACATTGTTTATATGGTATTAAATTGTACAACTGAATCATATTACACAAGGGTATATTGAATGAAATACTAAATTTCTAAATTAAACTTAAACACAAAACTTTATACAATAGATTTACTGAATTTAAATCAATATAATTTTAAATTCATTCCAAGGCAGTTGCAGTCAAGAAATTTCAGTTTTATTGTAAAATGATGGCATCTTTTCCAACAGATATCAGAGTCTGCGAAGTAATCATAATGGATTTAATAATGACAAGCAATTTTATGGTTGCTTTATGATAAAAGGAGGATATAATAAGACTACTCCTGTAGCTGGAACAAGTCATGAATGGTGTGGAGATCTCATCAAAAACTCATTAGGGGAAGATAGTGTTGACAGCTAGCTAACAATCATTCTTTAATGTCTATCCTCCTAATTTGTTTTGTTCACCCTAACAATTTTATGCATAAAAAAGTCGGACTTGAAGAAGGCTCATTCAGCTACAATGAACATGTACCATGGTCCATGAATGTTGGTAAAATCAGTTGTCTTAAAATCCTCATGTTTTACAAAAATATAAAAAGTATTCACCGGGAAGCTATTTTCTTAGAAATATACATTGAATGAAATAGCTCAAAAATAGAAGACACATGGAAAGCTCTCTTGAAATGATTATCAGCTTTGTTTAGCTATTAATTTCAAGTCACAGTGCTCTGCTTGTGCTCTGTGTTATTGTCACTTGTGAAGGTCTGAAAAACTCCCTTCTGTACTATCATACAAAGTTCAGATGTCTCCAGATCATTAATAATCTGGCTGACTTCATTTCAATTTTACATTTTAGAATTGCATGTTCATGTTACTGTCACTTTAAATAATCAATCATTGCATAAAACATAAAAACTGGTTTACACTCATAGACATCATCATCACTAATGTTTTCATAGTGATCAATTTGTTGATGACCTGCAGGTGTATGACATCTCATTCTGAATGACCCTACCTTGTCATTATAAGGTAAATACTGTCACATATGTTGAGTAAATAATAGATTATCTACATGAGGTCACTGTTTACAATACATCATATTGATGATAGATTTAAATTGTTGCCATCACTATACATTGTCATTGTCATAAGTTCATCCATATACTCATAATACTTTGTGGATGCTCAATGGTCTAATTAAAGTTATTATTGGATTTTGTTTTAAGAATTTGAGTTATAATTTGTATGTATTGTTTATAACAAATCAGTCAGATGTTCATGAGACAGGGAAGCTTGTTGATTTTGTTTATTTTTTTTAACCATATCCAGTAATGATGGTCTGTGTTATTGCAATGCTTTCTTTGAAAATTTATGTTGTTGCTCTCAAGACTCAAGTTATCATCTAATTTAAAATTTACTTGTGTTGCTGTGTTACAAAGAATGATTGTAATGATTTGCATTACTTCATTGCCTTTTGCTCTTTATTTTCATGTTAATGTTTTAGCTTTTACTTTAAAGGTACCAATGAAAGACTTGGATGATTTGTGGCCATGGGAGTGTGTGTTTTGTTGCATGACAAGACAGTCGATCTTTAACTAGGACTAATCACGATCTTTAACTAGGAATAATCATTCAGAGGAGTAATTACAGTTTTAGTGAATTTCTGCATTATAATTTGTGAAAACAGATCATACCTACATGTATATACATGTAAGTCATCTGTTTGGGTCTTTCATATTGTTGACCATGAAATGTTCAGTGATCTAGGTGACAAATTGTTCGTTTCACATACAATCTAACTAAAAAGTTTCCAAGGCTGATAATTATTTCTTATCTGCCTCAGATACACAGAAAATGTTTAATGTTAGTAAATACATGTAGCATGTTATTACCCCTTCATTAATAAGTAAAACTAGCAATTATTGATTACTTTACAGACCTCTCAAACAGACACTACTTCTTGTTTATCATTTAAAATACATTTGATAGTGAATAAGTGATCATTGTGCTTATGATTTTTGCACTATCGTTTATCAGTCATCCTGACTATTGTTTATTTGTTTATAAAACATACATTATGCAAGAGCTAAATCTGTCTATTGCAGGTCTTTCTTTAGGCCCAATATGTTATATAAACTATTAATTAGACATTTATTAAAATGAAAAAACCTTAGGTCTACTAATCAACTTTCGATGCCATCTTATGTATCCGATTTTCACTGGATTTGAATCTGATTTGCTGCTCAATGTTTATTGATGATTTAATCCAAAAATGAATAATAAAGACTATGCTTTTTATTGTACTGACTTTAGTAATGATGATTGAGAATAGGCTGAAAATTCAAACACTAATATCTCGGTTTATCTAGTTTTTAACTATTATTACTAGTGAGAACTGCTAGCTTTTTATCAATCTTCCCTAATTCCCCTTTAAAGTGATGTAACATTATGATATTGGTGTATGGTGGGGACATTTTCACATATTTTCATTTTCATTTTATTCTTGAAAACCAGCTGATCTTTGTAGTATTTTGCTAAGGGCATGACAGTGCAGTGACTCCTTTTAAATGATTAGTTTTATATATTTGTTTCTATTTCTTTGTGAAAACTGCATGTTGTTTGGGTGATGCTTATTAAGATCTGTTCAAATGAGAGCACCTTTAAAGTTAGACATTTTCTCATAGACAGACATTGATGGCCTGATCCAACTCACTTAAGCCCATTTGATCACAGTGTTGGCTAAAATTGGACTTCAAAGAGAAATGAGTACTGGAGTAGTTAGTTGTAAAGGAGTCACAGTGTCTCAGTGAGAAAGGTGCTTGTTTACTGATGAGGAGGTCAGGGGTTTGATCAGTGTGTTAACCGAGAAGACACTTATGACATTTTCCATTGTAGTTTCCCCTTGTAAATGTGTCTAGTCCTTCTGATAGATTAAATAAACCAAGACCGTGTTTACATGTGCACTTAAAAAAAGGAATACCTGGAATTTGAAATAATGAGTAGGCGGTAGCAATGCAAATTTTCCCTCATACTTCTCATACATGTAGCACACTTTTAAATTTTTTTCTGAAATCTGGTGTTCAGAAATTGTGTTTTTTTTACTGCAGATGTACATATACATGTAGGTAAACCAAAATAGAAATTTAAAACAGAAAAAAAAATACCAGTGACCATAATCTCAATGTGACAAAAATCTAATTGAATGTAGCAGACATAGTTTTCATAATAGGGAATTTAAACGATATCATTAGGTCGTGTGTCTAACCTCCTGGGTTTTTTCCGGGTCAACCGGTTTCCTCCCACTGCTAAAGACCTCTACGTGCAAGAAAATTATTACAATAAATTGAACCGTATATTAGTCTCACAATGACCTACTTTGTGTTGAGTGGACATTATTAAACCCCCTCTCTCTTTTATATTGTGATTTGCTGTATACCTTTCGTGCAAATGCATGGATGATATGTTTGTCTTCTGTGATATTTTTGGCTGGTTAACTGCTGCTAATTAGCTGAAATACCACTGAAAATAGTTCCTAATATAATACTGGCACTGTTTCTATTCTCAAAACTTACTTTTAAAGAGGCAATCTCAAAAGGGTGAATAGATTGTATGTTCATAAGGGTATTTATTCCATCTGAACTGTTCATTACTGTCAAGAATGATATTATATTAATTCATAGACTGATGGTCTTGTCAGGCCCCAGCTTTTCAGGTTTGATTTAATGGTTATTTTGTGTATATTATGACAGTTATAAACATACCTCACATTTTGTATTATACATCAGAGGATTTGTTAAAAGTAAAAGATACATTATTCAAGAGCAAAATTTGCCTATTGAAGACCTTTTTTAGACTTTAAATATTATATAAATTATTAATTAGACATTTATTAACATGACATGACCATAATCAACTCTTGATGTTGCTCTGAGTTGCTTCTCGTTGCCAAATATCAAACATGTTTGATATTCGACAACAGAAAATCGCTCATCGCCGAGAAATTGTTCATCAGTTGCTTCAAAATTGCTTGTCTGCGGCGGTAGGCGACAACAGGCAACAAGCAACTGGTTACCTGTCCAATCAGCGAGCGCTCTACTGTCATGTGATACTTCAAGATGGCGGCGTCGGAACAGCTATCAACATTAGCATGGTCCGTGGAGATGGAAGACATGTTGGTGGAAATGTGGGCTGAGCGGCCAGTATTTTATGATGTAAACTCAGCCGAGTATTCGGATTGTGCAAAAAAACATGGCTGTCTCAGTGAACTGGCCTTTCACTTCGAAACGACAGGTAACAGGTAAAACATATTTTTCTCCGGTACTCGGTAGTGGCCATGAAACTAAAAGTCAAATTCAATTAATTGTTTTGTAAATTAATTATAATAATCTGATCAAATTGATTTATTGTAATATTGTATGTACGGCGCCATTTTGAATGATCACGTGATATTGGCATTCCCGGTATATTCGGGGGGAAAAGTTGCTTCTCGTTGCCAATTGCTCTGAGTTGCCAGTAGTTGCCTATTGCAGCAACAAGCGACGAAAAGTTGACTGTCTGCGCCAGGCTTTAGCCTCAAATATAGCAGTACTGCATGTTGTTACAGTAATACACAATTAATACATGTGCACATCTTGTCTAAACTGCAAAGGTTGATAACTCTGCTCGAAATGAAGTAATTTGAATGAAATTTTCTATGTATTCATTTTGCGTTATCTATTTTTGAACTATTATAGCAAAAACGGACAGCTCTTCATCTAAATCTTCTTACATAATTTGTATCTTTAATGTAACAACCAACATTCCAGATTAAACACCACTGTGGTTAAACCTGATGCAATTAATATAAACAGATATTTATGTTGGTAATGGGTTGTGAAATATGAGCTTTAAGTATAACAGGAAGATTAATGGATTTATATTTATTTTATAACATGGCAACATGTGTACACTGTACATAATGTAACTACTTGTATGTACATGTATATATCTATAGATAGATGTGACAGTTATAATTATGTGCATGTATATCGATAGATGTGATGGTAGTTGTATAATCCATGTATGGTGTATATATTGACCGAAGGATGAGCTACACGTTTATGTATTTTTTTAAAAAATGAACCATGGTGAATCTCTGTGGAAAAAAGGCCATATGGCTTACAAATAAGGAGGTTGAGGGGTTAATCCCCTGCCTGTAACATATGGAATTTGGAATAAAAATAAACGAAGATTGATTTGTTGAAAGATTTTTTTTTACCAAAATCTTTTTATTAAAAGTACCTTTGATTGTGTTTATTTGAACATATTTCTTATAAGTATTTGTAAACTGAATTAAATATATTTTTGTCTCATATTAAACTGTTTTATTAAATCTATAAAATGGAAGTTCTAATAGCAATTCAAATACAGAATTTAAAGAATATTTCAAGTCTGGCGGGGGGTTGGGATGGCCTAGTAGTCTAGAGTGCCGCGCTTCAACCTCTAGCTGGCCAGTCACCTCTGGCTTGCGGCTGTGGTTTCGAGCCCTGGTGTGAGCGTATGTGGCATGGAGATAGGGACGCCTTCTCAACCTCGTGGGTTTCCTCCGGGCACTCTGGTTTCCTCCCACTGCTAAAGACCCCTACGCGCAAGCGAATTATTGAAATAGAATTAAAACCATATGTTGGTCCTGAAATGACCTAGTTTGTGTTGAGTAGACGTTAAACCCCATTTCTCTCTCTCTCTCTTCAAGCCTTCAAACATTTGAAATTCATACAAATATAAATGTAGGTGCTATTATCATTATGAGTGACATGTGTAGGGTCGTCTGTCCAGCCTTGTGGGTTTTCTCAGATTCTCCGGTTTCCTACCACTGCTAAAGAACCCTGTGAGCAAGCAAACTATTGAAATAAAATTAAAACCATGTTAGTCCCAAAATAACCTAGTTTGTATCAAGTGGACGTTAAACCCCATTCCTCTCTCTGAGTGCTACAGCATGGGCGTTGTCCAATCTCAGGTGCTATGATTGTGCAGCATACTGATATACAATTTGTCAAATTTTTTCTGATGATGACAAATTTCAGATAAAAATAAACTTTGTTAGAATTTAATATCACACATGTTAGATATATATTGATATTAAGATACAGTATTAGTTGATAAATGAAAATTTTACTGGGAATCTGTAATACAATCTAATAAAATCAAGAGTTAGCTTCATAATGTTATGCCATGCATACCTTTGGGCAAAGTCAGGTCTGGAAAGATTGATTGATAACATTTAAGATTTTTGATCATGGAAATGGCGACTGTAGGATATTTTGTTAATATTGATTAACATGATGTAATGAGAGCTATAAATAGAGTTTTAAACGATTGAGCACACATAATTCTCATAGATCAATATTCTTGTCCAAACTAACAACCTAAGAAGTAAACATGTGCTTTTAAACTTATTTGTGATCTGTCCAAATTTTGTTTATTATTAAAACATTAATAATTCAAGTTAAAGTTAAAGGCAATGTGACATATAACCTTGTCCTTTCAATACAAAAGAAATCGTTAAAGATTTGTGCATTCCAAACAGTACAAATTTCTCTTAAGGCTAGCATTGATGTTATACAAGTATAATTTTGCTACAAGTAGTGACTTATATATTTTCAATAATTAGAATTTGACTTTGTCTCTTGTATTTATGTTGTTTAGTGACATATTTACATTCCTTCCCCATCTTGTATATTTTTTATCGCAACAATTCCCTGGGACTTTTATAGAATGGGGAAGAAAAACTTTAATAATTTACATTGAATGTCCAATTGCTCTCAAACATGGCCGTATATGCCGGTCGGGACCTAGGGCCATGGAAAATGACCGTAACTAGATGTGACCCAACGGTCATTTTGCACGCCGGAAAAATAGCCTTTTTTCAAAAACACAATCTTCAAACATGGCTACCATCGACATCCACTATGTAACTATAACGTTGTACGGCCAGTGCAGAATAATGCATATGTAAAGATAGAAAAAGCCACGTTATCTCATGATTGGTGTTATAGAGTTCAGTTGTATACATAGTCGTCAGTAGATTATACTGAACATTATGTTGATAATTGAAGATGATTTTCGTGTAGTAGAACAATAAAAGTTAATTGATATTCGGGAAACAGTTCATTCTTAGTCAATCACGTATTGTCCACGTGTCATAAGAATTTTCTAGAACAAAGCCATTTACCACTATTACAGTTACGCACAATGTAAACGAGATTGTTATGATCTTCGAAAAAAGGAAAATTAATATGAAGTACTGCTCTTCGAATCCAACCAACTTTCATATTAAATATAACAGCATAGAAATTACGTAAATCCTTAACAACGTACATGTTGGGAGAAAATTTCATTATAATTTTTATACGCCCACATTTTCATGTGCACGTATATTGTCGTCACCCCTGTTCGTCCGTCCGTCCACAATTGTTTGTGAACAGTCTACAGGTCACAATTTTTATCTGATTTCAATGAAACCTAAAATATAGGTTTATCACCCTAAGATCTCGGTTCCTTTCGATATTGGCATGTATCGGACTGTAACTTCATGGGTTATGGCCCCTGATTGTACGAAAAATCATGTTTTTTAGCTTGTGAAAAGTATAGAGGTCACAATTTTGAACCGATTTGGATGAAACTTGAAATGCATGTTTATAACCCAAAGATCTTGGTTCCTTTCGATATTTGCGCCAATGGGATCGTAACTTCCTGAATTATGGCCCCTGATTGTCCGAAAAATCGCCCTTTTTAGCTTGTGGTCCCTCTGGAGGTCAAAATTGTTATCCGATTTAAAAAAACGTTTGATTATATTACCGTTGCATGGTTATGAAGGTTGTGTTTGAATTTCGTGGAAATCGGACCAAAATTGACGGACAAAATGGCCGCCGTTTGTACGTGAATAGTGTGAAAATATGTTCTATCAAGGTTGTGGAGCTTATAGAGGTCACAATTTTGAACCGATTTTGATGAAACTTGACATGTATGTTTATAACCTAAAGATCTCGGTTCCTTGCGATATTTGTGCCCATCGGATCGTAACTTCCTGAATTATGGCCCCTGATTGTCCGAAAAACTGCCCTTTTTAGCTTGTGGTCCCTCTGGAGGTCAAAGTTGTTATCCAATTTAAAAAAACGTTTGATTGTATCACCGTTCCATGGTTATGAAGGTTGTGTTCCAATTTCATTGGACCAAAATTGACGGACAAAATGGCCACCGTTTGTACGCGAATAGTGTGAAAATATGTTATATCAAGGTTGTGGACCTTATAAAGGTCACAATTTTGAACCGATTTTGATGAAACTTGACATGTATGTTTATAACCCAAAGATCTTGGTTCCTTGCGATATTTGCGCCCGTCGGATCGTAACTTCCTGAATTATGGCCCCTGATTGTCTGAAAAATTGCCCTTTTTAGCTTGTGGTCCCTCTGGATGTCAAAATTGTTATCGGATTTAAAAAAACGTTTGATTATATCCCCGTTCCATGATTATGAAGGCTGAGCTTGAATTTCGTGAAAATCGGACCAAAATTGACAGACAAAATGGCCGCCGTTTGTACGCGAATAGTGTGAAAATATGTTATATCAAGGTTGTGGACCTTATAGAGGTCACAATTTTGAACCAATTTTGATGAAACTTGACATGTATGTTTATAACCCAAAGATCTTGGTTCCTTTCGATATTTGGGCACATCGGATCGTAACGTCCTGAATTATGGCCCCTGATTGTCCAAAAAATCGCCCTTTTTAGCTCGTGGTCCCTCTGGAGGTCAAAATTGTTATCCGATTTAAAAAAACGTTTGATTATGTCACCATTCCATGGTTATGAAGGCTGAGTGTGAATTTTATGAAAATCGGACCAAAATTGACAGACAAAATGGCCGCCGTTTGTACGCAAATAGTGTGAAAATGTGTTATATCAAGGTTGTGGACCTTATAGAGGTCACAATTTTGAATTGATTTTGATGAAACTTGACATGTATGTTTATAAATCAAAGATCTTGGTTCCTTTCGATATTTGCGCCCATCAGGTCATTACTTCCTGAATTATGTCCCCTGATTGTACGAAAAATCACCCTTTTTAGCTTGTGGTCCCTCTGGAGGTCACAATTACAGGCCTTGAATTAAGGACCAACTACCGTAACCTACAAATAGGTTACGTCAAATTAGAAGGTGGTAACCTAAACAGGTTACGATGCGTCGTTACGTTAAATCTAAGAGGTAATGGAGTGTTTTCAATAGGTTTTTGATAAATACACATCCCCAACCCTTAACTTATAATAATTGAACTATGTACAAAAGGAAATTGAATTGAATTTTAATTTAAATATTTGGCACAATGAGTACAATTGACATTTTGTGATATATTGATATGATGATAATATTGTGTGACTAGAAAAAATGGGCTTCAAATTTAAATCTCAATATTTGGCACAATAATGAAAATCCCACGACTTAAAAGTTTTTAAACTGACTGTTTCCTCGCTACGAGATTCTTTTATTGACGACGCCATGATGGAAACAAACTTGGGAAATCTCGC
Organism: Patella caerulea; assembly: GCA_036850965.1. Classification (NCBI taxonomy): domain Eukaryota; kingdom Metazoa; phylum Mollusca; class Gastropoda; family Patellidae; genus Patella; species Patella caerulea. Next base: position 21,187,806 of record JAZGQO010000021.1, read on the forward strand.
TCTCGTGCACGAGAGCGGGAATCAACATGGCTGCGCCCATAGTAAAATACATTTGGAACCTCTCGCGTTTTCTGTAATCATTGAAAATATTCGAGTTATTGGTAATTTAAACTGTTTTATAAAACAAAATTTCTGTCGCGAACGACAGACCGTTCCCGTGTTTTCAGCACCTCGCGACCGGAACGATCGTTCGCGTGTTAATTCATACGCTGAATTATTATCTGATTTAAAAAAAAACGTTTGATTATAAAAACCAAACAAATTCTAATGATTTTCTGATAATTCTTTAATATGCGACAACTCTTTTTGACTGCCCGGACGATTTGGCTGCTGTGTGGGCGTATGTTTCGTTGCCTAGCAACCTATTTTTTTAAAGTGATATTACAGACTTATGGGAATTATAGAAATAATATCTAGAGATTAGTTAATTTGCTTACCGACAAATTAAAAATATTACGTATTCCGGTGCTATTGTGTAGCAATATTGATAATTCCACGTGTTAGAAAAATTGTCGTGCATAAATATATTGTAAATCTTATACACGATGATATTCTAGGCGGCGCTAGTGTCGCTTGAAGTTAGCAAACATGAATGCTAAGTTAGCTATCCGACAGTTATTCATTACTAAGATTTTCGTCAATATTCTGTGGCCCGTAACGCGGTAAGAGATGTTCTAAAACCAATGTGAAATATATGCCGTGGATAATTATATATTTATCTTCATATCGAAGTTATTAAAACTCATAATTATCCAGGTCAGTGTGTTTTCTATTGAGCACGTGGTAATTATGCGTCAACCACTGACATTTTTTTTCTTCAGCTATTTCAATTATTTAAGTAGCCAAAAGAGAATATTTAACTTATAAATAATTATCACAAGCCTTACAATAAATATTTCATTTTTAAGTGTAATATATAATTTTTTGTGTACCTCATGCTGACAAAGTGGTATAGACACGTGAATTCACAATACCCGACCGTGAATAAAAAACATGAAATATGGATTTATTTTGCAAATTTTTCGTGCGTTATCAAAAATGACCAGTAGTGAAAATTTTGAAGTGGAAGCCCTGCTTTCAAATTAAAGCTCTGAAAACATCTCAATGAAATTAGCTTTTCTTTAACTTTTTTTTCCTGAAAATCATATCAAGGCTGGTTTAGATCAGAAATGATTCCGTTAATGTAGACTTAGACTAAAAACCTCCGTTTAGGCACAAACAGGAAAACTTAATTCTATATACAGCACATGAGCATATCACGTATGAAACTTCTTTTAGATGATTTTAGTGTCAGACAAGCTACTAATGGTCTTGACTTTATCGCTTTGCCTCACAGACAATGTCTCCACATCTTTCAGTTTGATCTTTCAGTCCTAATTAAGAATTCCATTCTAATGAAAGCTTTTATCCATTGACAAATTTGGTATGGTTGCATAGTTTTCTATGGATTGAGTGATAATTGAAGTACTCATTAGGTAGGGTAGAGTATGGTATATTACTTAAAATAATTTGATTTTCAGTAGAATTCATATTGATGAGAGAGAAAGCATATTGTACTCATTAGACTTACTGATACATGATGATGTTCCGTTCACTTATAATGAGTTTTCTATCTTTCAGCCATATCTAAAGAAGATACCATTCATGAAAGTGATCAGGAGGTGAGTGACTTTGTCATTTTAAAGATGTTTAGATATGATTTTAACAAAGTGTCACATTTTTCATGAACTTTTCAAATAAATAAGCAGTATTTTTAGGTTTTCTGTAAAAAAGGGTAAGAAATAAAGTTTGCTAAGCACTTAAAATTAAATTGATTTTAGATGTCTGTAAGCAGTTGGTGTACAAAACCTTCCTGCCTATTTCTAAATTTGGTTGATGATTGTCTTTGTGGAGGAACTTATTGTACATTAAGACAGAGATTGCAAGGGATGACTGAACAGTTCTAAGCCTATGTGTGAAAGACCTGTACAAAGTCAATTGTTTCCATTTATTTTGATAATGATGTTGCAAGGCCTGGATGCCGGTCAGGATAAAATGTTCTTCAGCCACCTTAAAAAAGTCATCATTACTAGGAAAATGACGACTGGCCAAATGGTGCAGATTTTCACAGGATGTGTTGAGTGGATGTTGAACCCCATTTCATCATTACTAGGAAAATGACGACTGGCCAAATGGTGCAGATTTTCACAGGATGTGTTGAGTGGATGTTGAACCCCATTTCTCTCTATGATTCATTCAATGATTGTACTTGTTGGTGGCAAAAGTAAGATTTGCTATCTGAAATCACACCTGGGCCAAATACCCTGCACTACATTCTACAAGCTTCATTTATATAGGTACTCTATACTTTAATGTTTTCCATGATATGTAATACACAAGCATGCATTGCAGGTATTAGATTATGACATTATTCAGATAAAGGGCATATCTAGTTGGCATGGTTTAGTACATTGAATATATGTGCTGTTTGGATTTAGAATCAATTCATCTTCAGCTAACTCTCACAATAAAGGAGGGGTTCCACAACTTAAAGATACATTATGTAAGATTAAGAGAGCTAGCCATTCTTGCTATAATAGTTCAAAAATAGATAATGCAAAATGTTCAAAAATTCATTCAAATTACTCTATTGCGAGCAAAGATATTAGCCTTTGAAGGTCTGAGAAGATCTGTGCATTAAATGTATGTTTAATTGATATCTAGCTTACAAATTCTTGTTAAACTTTTGTATATAAATTAATGAAACTAATGTTTATTATGCTTCTTGGAAATCATCAGGATAAAATTAACAAATCTATCAAAATTCTTTTTAGGTTTAGATTTTGTACATAAGCATTTTTAAATAGTTTGAATCGTATCTTGATCAGTGTTCATGTATTAACAGAAAAATTAGCCAATCCATTTATGAAACACTGCAATGTTGTTCATTTTTACAAAAAATAACAATTGGCTTACTGTATACAAGGGAACATCACAAACTTTATAGATACTGAATGCATAAATTCTGAAACCCAGGCACGAAAATTGTGCCAGAAGGAAAACAGGTGCCAATCTTTACAAGACTAAACATTCCCAAGTTTCAGCATAATTGGTATCAATTATACGTCTGGTTTATAAATTCCGAAGCTTACAGTTTTCTATTTTATGATTTAGTTTATAATAACTTACATGTAACAGATTTTTTTTTCTGGTAAAACATTCATTAGAGAAATTAGAAAAAAACACTATGGTTGTATCTGTTTATGATACTTGAGTATGGTAGCAAAAAGTATGAATTTGTTTTTATGCCTTCTGTATTATAAGGTGTATGGTGTGACTAGAATCAGACTTAGAATACTTCAGAAATTAGGGTTACTTGCATAAAAATTGCGAACATTTAAAATGTAATCTTATATTGTCACCTCCAGCCAGCCAGCCTGGCAAGCACTCTATTGCCTAAAGTTAATATCCAATTAAATATATACACAATGTTTATGGTCATTGATTTTAAAGGATTTTCGATATGGGATAATTGAAAAATCTTGCGGATACCTTAGGGGCTAAAGTTAAAATCAGATTGACGTTTAATTTATACACAGAGACAAAGAATCCTATTGATTTTCAGCGATTTCCGATTATTGCTGCTAGAATTATAGCTCTTGATTACTTTGAAAAATTATTCCTAAGTTTTAGCCTCTGACTAAAATGATTGTTAATCAATGTACGTTAAAGTACACTTACTCTGTCTACTGAGTTAAATTTGTGACAGATTAGTATCAAATTTTCAGAAATAGTTAGTGTTGGACAGAAAGATCCCTATCAGTATTCAGAAATAGTGTTGGACAAAAAGATCCCTATCAACGTTGGTCAAATGTTATTATCTATGTAATCATTTAGTACTAGTAGAGCTGAGTTCTTGATAACATTTACAAATTTTGGATCTTTTTTTCAAATCTTAAAACCTTGTGTTTATTAAAAACAGGGAATATATAATGAGATGAAAGCTGTGCATAGCATATTTTACCTGGCAAGCAATGTTTTGATTTCTTTGCTTCGTGATTTCAATTCTAAGTTGTTTGTTTTTGTAGTAACAAATGGTTATATTTTGGTTCATGATACCAATAATGATAGTATACTGATATATCATATTATTAATATAATAAAGGAAGAGGAATTTTTTTTTGTTAATTTGTAATTTCCATTTTGATTAATTTAGCTTTTGTGGCCATGCTGTGGCTGTTTTGAATCAAGTGTTTTTTGTGGGCTTTATTAAACAAACACGATTTTAGTTGTTTTAATCAAGACCTAATTATACAAAATTCCTAACATTACTACAAATATTTTCTTTATGAGATTGATTAAAGGTAAAGAAAACATCGCACTAACATGCGTTGAAAATATTGTAGGGAGCTGGGATTGAAATATATTGAAATTCTTTTTCCTGGAATAAAGGACAGGAGATGACAGTTGAATCATAATATCATATGTAATGCTCTTTAATTGAAGAATAATACACTGTATTGCTGTTATTACGTTTGTTCTATATTGTGAATAATAAAGAAGTTACCATACCAAAATTAACCATTTTATAATTTTGTAGTATAAAATGCCTTAATTATATGAAGACATGTGGTGCCCTAAATGGTACATGTAATTGACTTCAAAGCATTGATTTCCATGCGAGATCGTCGGAAATTCTAAAATGGAGTCTCAAGTTGTACATTATAGATTAGCAAAAAATAATAATAGATAATGATAGAGGCAGTTGTCAAATGGATATGTTTTATGTTAGGCACACATTTAGTTGCCTTGTGAATATTTCGTTGGGTTGAAAAATGATGTGATACATGGAAGATTCTTACGACAAAATATGATTAAATTTAAAATTTTGTTTAAAAATATTGGGAAGGTAATAATTAAGTAGTAAACATCAATAACACCTACCATTTTTGCCTTTAAAAATATGTTATGAGAGATTTTTATAAAGAGTTGGTCATTTTTGCTATAGTAGTTCAAATAGATGATTAAAGAAGATTATATTGCAAATTACTTTATTCTGAACAAAGTTATTACCATTGTAATTTTTGACTAGAAATAGGATTTAACTTTATGTTCACCGTCTACGAGAATCGCCGATTGTTTGATTGACAGCCTTTAACTCCACCTACATAATCTCAATTATCAAGTAACGTTTTCAATTGTTGTGGTACTATTAGCCTATTCCGTTTGAGACGGGGTTGTAATTCAATTCGTATTACATTTATTTTTTACTACAAATTAAAAATTTAATAAGACTTTTAATATTTAGATAAGAAAAGAAAGTCTGAAAGGAATAGACCAAATCAATGAGGCAGCATTTGTACATAATTATAGCCGACTTCTTATTAGCCTGCATGTAGGCCTACTCGTGTACTGTAACTGGTAGTGGTAGGCCCACATGAATCCCAAAGCAGACAAATAGGAAACAGTGATCCAATGGGGCTACAATTCAACTGGGGTGATGTTAGCTGCGATGTTTATCAATTTCCATTATTTTACTGTAAATGCATGTGACAAAAGAGCGTATGATACTCTCATTTTAACCAACAAATAAACATAATATCAAGGCTGTAAATCGAACCATAGATCAAATATATACAGAAACAGTTGTATGATCGGACTGTCAATCAAATTGGCTGACATGCGGCCTTGCTCAACAGCGGTCTTACTTCGTAGGCTCTATCATTTCGTATGCTCTAAATTTCCAGAAGTATGACGTCAAAGTAATGGTTAATCTCCACTTACAATGCTGTTTAAAGATTTAATCAATCGATGAAATCCTGTTTAAATCCAAGTCGAATCAAAGCCATCCATGGGTCTACAGAGTTGATTTGGAGCTTGTTGTGTAAATAAAAATCTAATTTATAATTTTTATGACATCCGAGGCCCAAAGGAAGACCGACAATAGGCAGATTTAGCTCTTGCATAATATATGTTTAAATTGTTATATGGTCTTGTGATCTTCGAGATTATATGTTGAGATAATGTATTGTTAAAATAAAATGAACTGAAATGAAGTTTAACGTCCTACTTTTCTGCACCAATCGGGTTAAAGATGACATGCATATGTAGTGTACTATTGGAAAGTTTGCTTGGACAGCAGGTGTTTCTGCCTACTCTTCAGTGAAATCTAATGATCATATTGATTTTTAGTTCCAATCTGAAATACTAGACATTGTCACTTGCCAGGCCCTCCATGCTATATCACTGACAAGAGAAAACCAAGCTACCATTCAAATCAATGTTATCTTGTCAGTATTAAAAATTAGACACTGATGTATGTGAAATTTAGCCTGTGTCTGTAAAATACACATAAGACAGTCACAAGGAACCCCAACAACTTAATCTGTTAAAATATTATATGTTTAATAAATATTTTCTGTCATGCCATTTGTATTATCAATTTGATCAAAATACATAATTCTTAACTGTCAATGTTATTATTATTTAATGAATCTCGCAATCCACTTTCCATAAATATCTGATTACAAATTTCTTGAAATGACAAATTTATCAGTATATCATAATTTTAAGTGAATATAACATAAGTTCTTATGAATAATTAAGACTTTGTTCTGAATAATTAAAACAAGTGTTTGCGTTTCACATTTTAATCCTATTGTTTTTTTTATTATTTTTCAGTCTGATTCTGGTCATATAGTGAATGGTTTCACCTCTAATGATGAACTGTCCCCTGCCCATGTTCCTCCCAACAATATAAATGGAGACCATCTAGTCTTTAATGGCAGTAAATCATGGCATGAATCCAGCGTTAACAAAAGTCAATCAAAGCCTTCTGTGATATCTAGAATTTCAGGTTAGTACTGGTAGTTAGTTACATCTTTATTTATCAACACAAGCTACCAAATTTTATGGATATACAATTACTAAGTGTAATACATTGCAACATTTATTTGAGGATACCTATATACTCTCTTCTTTGTCAAGCAAATGATCCAAATATGTCCTATTCTTTGAATTGCATTTAGTAATTGGAGCATAATCAAAAAACACACTTTTATGGAATAACAATTACTAATGGTTTATTTCACTGCGACGTTTCAACAAGATTTCACAAGTCGTTATCAAACGTATACACAAATAGATAAAAAAATGAGAAAAATAAAACAGTAATATAAAAGATAAAATTAAAACTTCCAGGGGGAATATTAAAAAAAAATGATTAAATTGTTGCATACTCTAACATACTTTTCCAATTGGTTTCATTAGTTTGGCAGATAAATCTTTGTAACTTCTTTGAAGTTAACCAAATCTGATTCAGATACCTGTCAGTGCAGTATTCAAATGCACATTTGCTAATAATAATAAAGAAAAACACCAACAAAAATCGCGACGTGTTTTTCATTGTATTGTGATTTAAACTTTACTTTCGTGTTGCTAGGTACTGTAAATCAATCTGAAATAAACTAGCAATGGATGGACTGAATTATGGTTTTTACAGTCTGAAGGAGATTTTCATTTTTCCCAAGAAGTTGAAAAATAAAGTGTATGCATTTTCATATTTATCTGGTTTGGATATTGATATTACTGATGTCATTGTTCTGTTATTTTGTTTTAGCAAAACAACATCACTCACCAGTGAAACGCCATCATTCAGCGGGTGATATGTTGGCAGTCGATCCACCCAGTAGTAAAATACCAGAACCAGAAAACCGATTTTCAGAACGTCCCAAATCTGAAGGTCATGTTTATAGTCGTCACATGTTATCTAAGCGATCTTCCAGTTATGGGGTAAATTTATCTCTTTATGAATTATATTCATTATAAGTGGTAATATTGAATACAATTAATTTTTTGTGCATTATTAGAAGATAATATGTCCACTGTTTGCTAATTATCAAGAACAAATATCAAAACACCGAATAACTTGTGTATACATCCAATACTGAAAATGTATTGTGTTTAGTGATGTATGATAAAGAATATATTATTATGTATAAACAGCAAGATAATGTATTGTGTGTATACTTTAAATCAATAACAAATGTTTTAAGTATATCATTTTCAGCATGCTTGAGTGAATATATTACTGAATTATAATCTTTAAGTAGCATTTACATCACTGAATTGTAGTTGAATTTTTACCAAAATTTCTTTTGTTTAATTCAAAAGGGGCATTCACCATTTGGAAGAGCTGATTCTTATCATAAGTTAGGACAACTAGGAGAGGGATCTTATGCTACCGTATTTAAAGGTCTTAGCAGGTGAGAGAGAAAAATGGAGTTTAAAGGGCCAATCCCGATAACTTTTGGGGGAATAAAACTGCTTAATTTTATGTTAAAATCCTTTAAAATCCATAACCGAAGGCCCACCTACTAACCCGATATTTGTGATACGCTTGTAAATAACTTAAACCTGACAGTCTTCATCTGGAAATGGAGACCGTTGTATTATACAGTATCTGGATAAAACCAGACTTTTTTTCTATAAAAATAATATGTAGGTGAAATTTACCTTTTGTTATCAAGTACAGTGCATGGGTCATTCACTGTATAGACCTCTCAAGAAACGTTAATCGATTATCAGGTCACCCAATGAAAAAATTGACCCGAAATCTTAAAAGGGTTACGTGTCCGGATAAGCAGTGTTGACGTCCACGTCCAAACGACCCAATATTTTGAGCTGAAATTTTGAGACAAGGTAAATACACCATGCCACTGTATTTTGGTCCATAAATTTCTTAAATACTCGGACTTTAATTTTTGAGACTCTGTTCTTATCGGGATTGTCCCTTTAAAGTCAGCTTATCACAAACTAGGGCATTTTCTATTTCAATCATTTGCATGCTATCCTATTCTTTGTCACATACATAGTCTTAACAGGTAACAGTATGTGATGTATTATTATTATCATTAAATATTTTTAATAGTTAACATGGCGGACTGAAGTGAACGTGATGTAGATCGAGGGGACAACTACTCCATTATCTGACTTATTATATTACATAATACTATATGATTCTCCAATAACATTTGAGGTACATCACAGCAAGTATGTATGTTATCTGAGAAACAATATTTAATCGATATAATAGTGTTATATTGATTCAATTTATAAAAAGAAAATCAACCTGCTGTGATATCACTGAGTAGTGAGCTCAGCTCACAGTCGTCTGCCACCAGTGTGTTTATACAAACCTAGCTTGTGTCCTGATCAAATCAAGTTAAATTGTTACCTCTGGTTTGTGTTTTTGAAATAATATAATGGGTAGACCTAAAGATGTTAAAGGGAAAGATAAAGAGAGGCGGACAGAATCTGTAAAACGACACCGCTCAGATATTTCATCAAGCTATGATTCAGCAAGTATAAATGAATTTCTTGATTCAATGATGAAAGATGATGTAAGTTTCAAACTTCTAATCTATGAACTTTTAAAGCGCGACCAAGCTAGGGGCTATCTAATGTCATGCTTACAGCCGGAAATTATTGAATCCATGTCCAACCGTATCCACATGCTTGAAAACCGAGTTGACGATATGGAGCAATATTCAAGGCGTACGTGCCTCAAATTTAGTGGTGTACCCGAACCGCATGCACAGGATACAGAAGACACTGATAAAATCGTCCTAGACGTGATAAATAATGAAATTCTAAAAGATGACGGGTCACTCACAATAACAAAAAACCAAATCGGCCGAACACATCGTGTTGGTAAAAGAAAACAGGGATCCAACCGCGACATAATTGTTCGTTTTATAAGTTACAGGGACAGGGCTCTGATATATGGCAAAAAAAGTAATTTAAAAACTAGGAACTTGGACCCAGATAAACCAACAAAATTATTTGTCAATGAAGCACTCACAAGAAAGCGCCCCTTTCTCTTCAAATCCTGCAGGGAACTTTTTAAAAAGAAAAATATAAAGAACCGTTGGACCTTTGACGGAAGAATATATGTTAAGCTACTGAATGAAGAGATAATCCTCATCAAATCTGAAGAAGACCTTAATAAAATTCATACTCGTGAAACTGATACTCCGCATAATGCTACTCTAAACCAACGACCCTTCCTGGATGAAAATTTACAGGGACGTTCCAGTCAACGGCTACCACTTAACCCAGACCATGACTTGATGTTTACATCAACACCGAGACATGGAGCTATCGGCAATCTTCCTTAGATTAACCCACCTTATACGAGTCTTTATCCTTAAGTTAATGTCATTAACTAATCCTGTGTTTATTTTACATGTATGTTTATATAATGTAATATCATCAGTACAATTAATATAAACTTTCCATAGGCAAATGTCAACAAAGATTCGTCAGCTATATGCACGCTTTAAACATTAGGTGGTATAAGATGCTCTAGAGAGAGTAGGGCATTTTCCATAAACCCTATATCCTATAAATAAATGACCTCAATTATTCTTTTGTTTTATGATGGAATTGCATTACCGCGATTAACATCATTAGGTGGAATAAGATGCTCTAGAAAGAGTAGGACATTTTCCATAAACCATTATATCCTTTAAATATAAATAAATGACCTCAATTATTCTTGTGTTGTATGATGTAAGAGCATTACAAGATTAATATCAACTTCATGCAAAAATCTTCGGTTATCTATGCGCACGTCTAATTCGAGAAGTGGCAATAGATGTTCTTGAAAGAGAAGTATATTTTCCCAACGTACCCTTAACAACAGCATCTGTCAATTTGATTCCTAGCTGATCTCTATTCTTAGTATAAGATCCGTTAGTAATGGGGTACATCTTAGCTAAAACCGCCTATTACTTACTGATTGAAATACATGTATGTATTAATCAAAGTTTGTTTCCAATACTCAGTTATGTATTAAAATCATTGAAATAATTGCAACTGTTTATAGCCACATACATAACGTTTTGTATATACTGTTTTCGACTGATGTATTTTATGTTTAATACAGATAAAGACAGAATGAATTTGCTCGAATATCTTAGTAATCGTATGTGAAAAGCAATGCATAGTAGACAGTTGACTATAACATGTCTATAAGATTATCACCCCATATAGCAATCTAGAATCGCCGAAAATTATTACTAATCGAGGATAGGCCTACAGTAACAAATTAACAAATTTATTTAATGTACTGATATCTGTGAAATGTTTTCTCTCTTATTATGTTTGTACATCATATCCCTCTTTGAGAATGTTATAAACTCTGATATATGAGTTACCCCCCCCTCCCCCTCACACAACGTGGACATTGTGATGGTTTTCCATGATGCATATAGTATGTTAATCTCTTATTACGTATTAAACACACTTAGATTTCGTACACTGAAAATGAAACTTTGGTGTTTGGAACTTATATGCGAGTATAAGGAATATATAAAAATAAACAGTATATTATTTTTGTATTTTCTTAGATATAAATGCACTTCTATTTATTCAACGCACATAGAAATAATGTATTGTTATTATTATTTTTATTATTACATACAATTGTGTTCTCAAAATGGGTTTTCCTACACACAGATCTATTATCTCCTTCGTATCTTTAAATTTGTTTATCTACTTTTAAATAGTATTAAATGACGTCAATTAAACTTCTATCCATCAATGTAAGAGGAATTCGAAATGCCTTAAAAAGGAAAAAGATATTTAACTGGTTAAACGAACAATCATGTGCTATTAATTTCCTTCAAGAAACTCACAGCAGTGTATGCGATGAAACCGATTGGCCAAGCGAATGGGCTGATCGCATATTTTTTTCTCACGGTAGAACTAACTCAGCAGGGACAGCTATTTTTTTAAAAAGTAATAACAACATAAATATTATAAAAAACCAATCCGATGAAAAGGGTTATTTTAACATTTTAGTAATAAGTATCTATAATGATATCTTAGTTTTAGTCAATACATATAGCCCTATATCGGACAATGACCAGGCCACTTATTATACAAGATTACTTAAATCTTTACAGCAGCTATGTGGTGAACTGGACTCGTTCTCAATGGTAATTGGCGGAGATTTTAACAATGTCCTAAATGTTCAACTTGATAGATATGGCGGCAATTATAAACCGAAACGAAAAGGCCAAACTGCCATATTCAATATAATTAATTATTTTAACCTCTTAGATATATTCAGAAATTTAAATCAAAATAATAAACGTTTTACTTGGAAACAAAGGAAACCATTGATACAAAGTCGAATTGATTTTTGGCTGA